>JAPDVR010000017.1:22031897-23344098 GCA_026230005.1 Gila orcuttii
CTTATATTAGGCACTGTGTAGAACCACTTTGGGTGCCTCAAGGAACCAATTTTATTTTATTTTTTTATTTAATTTCATGTTGTTACTATGGTTACCATTAAGTTCTAATATAATAAACAAACTGAACCAAATACAAAATAAGAATTGTTTATTACATATTTTTTATCCATTTTAATACATACACTTCCATGCCCTTGGCGAAAAAAAGCTGGTAATCGACTAATATCAATGAATATACAAAAAAACAATACATGAGCAACATGAATAATCAATCATGTATACAGGTGCTGTTCATATAATTAGAATATCTTTAAAAAGTTGATTTATTTCAGTAATTCCATTCAAAAAGTGAAATTTGGATATTATATTCATTCATTACACACAGACTGATATATTTCAAATGTTTATTTAATTTAATTGTGATGATTAAAACTGACAACTAATGAAAATCTCAAATTCAGTATCTCCGAAAATTAGAATATTACTTAAGACCAATACAAAAAAAGTATTTTTAGAAATGTTGGCCAACTGAAAAGTATTAACATGAAAAGTATGAGCATGTACAGCACTCAATACTTAGTTGGGGCTCCTTTTGCCTGAATTACTGCAGCAATGCGGCATGGCATGGAGTCGATCAGTCTGTGGCACTGCTCAGGTGTTATGAGAGCCCAGGTTGCTCTGATAGTGGCCTTCAGCTCTTCTGCATTGTTGGGTCTGGGTTAAGGGTTAGGCAAGTTTGCTGGGCAATTAAGAACAGGGATACCATGGTCCTTAAACTTGGTACTGGTAGCTTTGGCACTGTGTGCAGGTGCCAAGTCTTGTTGGAAAATTAAATCTGCATCTCCATAAAGTTGGTCAGCAGCAGGAAGCATGAAGTGCTCTAAAACTACCTGTTAGACGGCTGGACCTCAGAAAACACAGTAGTACAACACCAGCAGATGACATGGCACCCCAAACCATCACTGACTGTGGAAACTTTATACTGGACTTCAAGCAACGTGGATTCTGTGCCTCTCCTCTCTTCCTCCAGAGTCTGGGACCTTGATTTCCAAAGGAAATGCAAAATTTACTTTCATCAGAGAACATACTGTAACTTTGGACCACTCAGCAGCAGCCCAGTCCTTTTTGTCTTTAGCCCAGGCGAGACGCTTCTGACGCTGTGTCTTGTTCAAGAGTGGCTTGACACAAGGAATGAGACAGCTGAAACCCATGTCTTACATACGTCTGTGCGTGGTGGTTCTTGAAGCAATGACTCCAGCTGCAGTCCACTCATTGTGAATCTCCCCCACATTTTTGAATGGGTTTTGTTTCACAATCCTCTCCAGGGTGCAGTTATCCCTATTGCTTGTACACCTTTTTCTACCACATATTTTCCTTCCCTTCGCCTCTCTATTAATGTGCTTGGACACAGAGCTCTGTGAACAGCCAGCCTCTTTAGCAATGACCTTTTGTGTCTTGCCCTCCTTGTGCAAGATGTCAATGGTCGTCTTTTGGACAGTTGTCAAGTCAGCAGTCTTCCCCATGATTGTGTAGCCTACAGAACTAGACTAAGAGACCATTTAAAGGCCTTTGCAGGTGTTTTGAGTTAATTAGCTGATTAGAGTGTGGCACCAGGTGTCTTCGATATTGAACCTTTTCACAATATTCTAATTTTCTGAGATACTGATTTTGGGGTTTTCATTAGTTGTCAGTTATAATCATCAAAATTAAAAGGAATGAACACTTGAAATATATCAGTCTGTGTGTAATGAATGAATATAATATCCAAATTTCATTTTTTGAAGGGAATTACTGAAATAAATAAACTTTTTGATGATATTCTAATTATATGATCAGCACCTGTATACAATAGGCTATACAAGAAAATACATCTCAACAAAATGCATGGAAACACATATGTTCCACATAATAAATCAATGTTAAAAATTACAATTTTGACTAATTAAAAATGTCCATCTTCACTTAACTTTAAAACATTTGTGTCTGGGATGCCGTGAGACTGGAGACTGTATTGTACTCTATGGCTTTTGACAAACTTAAATGTGTGACTTGAATCAACAGTGCTCAAAAAAATGGCTTTGTGGCACTGTTCTATTTACACAAATATTTTTTGTTAAAATAACACCCATATATTTATTTTACCACCAAAACAATATTGTATTGCGTTTCATTAACTTAACCTGTATAGTTTTCCAGAATACTTCATTATCAATCGTTAAACTAATGTAAAGGGTTTAATTTCGCGATTCAAAAAAACCTGGAAGGGACGATTTCTCACATGTAATAAAGAAAACGCTTACTGCCTTCACGTGCTAATGGAATGTAGTAATTCCCACTTCTGAAGTCGTGGTTATGAGCTTGTTGCGTTGAAGTGAGCGACTTCAAAGGGTGTTTGTGTGCAATTTTTAACTAGGAAACTCGTATTTACGATTAACTTACTCGTATTCACGTGAAGGTAGCATGTACCAAGACAGTGATATTAAAAAATCAAACCCAGTAACGTACACACCTTATTAATAAACCATATTATGTGCAGATAAGCAGATTCATCCAACATATGAATGCAACACATTCAATTTAGTTACATGTTAAGCGTTGCGTTCATATTCTGGGTTAATTGCTTATCTGCACATATAGAGGGTTTTCACGTCATCAATCCGGAAGTCGGCCATTTTGGAGGCACTAAACGTAAATGTGGCTAGGGGGGCGTGGTCTCGCGAAGTCTGTAGCGAGAGACGAGTCAGCGAGCTGTGCGGTGAGTAAGTAGGTCAAGTGCAGATGACTAACACCTATGTCTGATTGCAGTAATTGGCGTGGAGACCGCATATAAGCTGCCAGGAATGAGAGAGCGGCGAGAGAGAAGGGCTTGGGACTCGCACGCGACCCGCAGCATATACCGGCAGAGTTGATGCACGAAGTGGAAAGAGTTTTGACCGAATGGACTGAGTTATTGATAAAACGGGAAGAGTGGTCGTTTGACTGAACCTTGAGAGCTGGAGACATACAGCGTGAGCTGGTACAGCGGGCAGAGTGTTTCTTATATGTGTGCTGTAGTGTTGCACTACGGTGAGAGCGCAAGAGCGCACCTTTTTGTTTCTTTTATTTTCTGAATAAAGTGCGAGTCCCAATTCCGCTGACCCTGTCTTCTTCCTCCACCCACACACGCTGAGTTTGACTACAGTAAACAATGCCACTGACTAAACTGAACGGATATGCATATTTGGCTGATTATTGCTGCTGAAAAATGGTCGCGATTTTGGTCTGTACTAATCGGTCGCACAGGGAAAAAACATTTTGAGTTATATAGACTGGCAAAAGTTAAAGAGAACAGTGCAAAAAATGGATGAAATAAGGCGTTTGTGGTTGAAAGAGGCACAGCATTGGCTACATTCACACTGTCAGTCCAAATCCGATTATCTTTGTATCCGATTGGAATCTGATCTCAACAGTGGCGGTTCTAGACCATTTCAACTGGGGGGGCCAAGCTGGGGCCAGTTGTACTGTTAGAGGGGCCAGTTACATTTAGACCTTATTGTTGTCATATCATTTTCTGCACTGCACTGCAGGCATTAACAGGCAAAATACCATGTTTATAATCATTCAACAATGTATTTGCATTTCCATTATATTTTTACATTTGCATTACATATTCAGTATTAGTCACAGTAACTGTAATTGACATGATGTCCTTCTTTCTCTTCATTTTTGTGAGAACTATAGAGCAAAAGCAATGGGGACCAAGAAGCTTATTAATTCATTCACTGAAAATAACTGACTTGCTAGGTAACTATGTCTAACTGTTTACAGGGTTCCTGCACACTTTTTAAAGTCAAATTTAAGGCTTTTTAGGACCTGAAGAAATCAAAATTCATACCGTACATTAGGGGTGTGCAATATTGACAAAAATATATCTCACTATTTTCAACGTTTTGTTGATAATTAGATGATATTTTACTGATTGTGTTTTTGTGCTGGTGCCATGGCTGGTTTAGGCCTGTTGTTGACAGCTGACTCACGAAGATATTCATATTTTTCATATTCTATGCAGTGGTCAGTTAACAGCAGGGACATACATTATTTTTTAAATAAATTTTTAATTAATTTAATTTGCCACCTTAAATTGATTTCCAGGGGCATTTTCACCTATATATGGACATTCTTTCTTCTCATATTTAGAGTTATGAATCACCTTTTATGTCAAATACTAACATTCAAATTATTCAGTAATTATACTTATTTATAAAATAATACTTAATTATACAATAATTATACAGTACCACTGTTACCAGTCAAATTAATTCATTCAATCAAAATCCATCTTTGCAGTGCAGAGGTGGCACAGAAGCGGCATTAATATATTTACACTCCATTTACAATTGCATAAATAAAGCTATGAGATTTTTTTTAAAAATCAGTATTTAAATATGAATTGATTTCTAATTTTAACGTTTTAATTAAAGGGTACTTTAAATATGAAACTAAAACCGCCAGTAGGAGGCGGCAAGTCTTAATAAGTGAGTTGAGGGATTCATTCATTCAACCGATTCGTTCAAACGGCTGATTCATTCGGGTAAGGAGCAAGTGATTCGTTCAAAACGTGGATTTCAGTCAAGAAATCATCGCTGTCTGTTGAGACTCTGCTATGGTTTCATTTTGAAATTCTAGTCAGCGAAATAAAGGGAAAACAAACAATATTGACAATATTGTGTCTAAAAAGTAACTCCCAATGTTAACTTGTTGTTAATTTAACTGTTGTAGACTATCATTGTATAACAATATCACAGTTGCAATTGTGCACGGGAAAACAGCACTCTTGCTGATTTGATATTCTAATATAAGAACATAATATGATATAAATATAAGACATAAACTAATTTGGGGACATAGCCTACCTATGAACTGCACACAGCAGTGAAAGGACGATAGACAAATGCGATGTCAGCTCCTCGTACACAGTTAAAACATTGATTACAATATCATAATAGACAATACACATCGCACACCCGATACGCACATAAAGAATGAACTTACAACTGAACTGACATTTACCAGCTTTCTTCTTCTCTCCTCTCTCGCGTGCAGGAGACAGACGTTATTCTGCCGCGATTCCCGCGAATGTGATGCGAATTGTCACGTGAACAAGCAAATCCACAAAGATATTATAATAAAAATAATATGCATACAACGATAACAACGATAAACAACGATAGCAAAAAACAGTTTTGTAAAAATGATTTCACACTCCACATTTAGGGGGGCCAGAAGGGGGGCCAAGCTTGTTATCACAGGGGCACGGCCCCCCTGGCCCCCCCCCTCTAGAACCGCCACTGGATCTCAAATGATGTCCACACTGTGTATCGCAACTGTTCAGATCCGATTTGTGTGTTCATGCAGCTCTTTGGCAATATGGAACTGACGTTGGGTTGATGGAGGGGTTTGCATTTGCAATAGAGATTTTGTCTTTTTTAAATTTTACAACATGGAAATGTGTAGCCGCTGCGCTGGACTACTGCGTCTTGAGCCTGTTGCAGAACGTCTCTGGTTACTCACGTAACCTTAGTTCCCTGAGAGGAGGGAACGAGACATTACATATGGGGAAATCCATTTTCCTCGAATGCTGAAGCCTGATTTGAATAACTCTTTTGCTTGAAAATAGCCAATGGCGCCCGCGCCCTCACCTGATTGGCTGACAGTCCCCAAAATAGGTGATGCGGGGCACCAAAAACCTCAGAATCTTTCGACTGAACGAGAGCAATGAGGCTGAAAGGCTTTCACACGGCAGTTTACGTAATGTCTCGTTCCCTCCTCTCAGGGAATTAAGGTTACATGAGTAACCAGAGACGTTCCCTTATCGAGTCGGTCCCTTGACATTACGTATGGGGAACATATAAAACCCTCCGCCGTGTGGAAAAACTGACCGGCCCAGCTTTATCGAGCTCCTGTAAGCATAAGCACTAGGTCCTCAGACATGCGCTCTAGCTCTAGGTCGGGTACCGGACCTGGTTGAAACACCAAAGCACTCTTGGCACGGAGCCAACTCGGCGACTACACCACCAGCATCTCCCCGCACCTAGTTAAGCAACACTAATCTGGTATGATATGGGGGAAATGCAGCAATATGTTGGTGCTTGAGAATACTGCCGGCTATGAACGCGGGCATAATAAAAAAGTTCACAGTAGTCAATGTGATATTATTAACGCAGCCATATTATAGTAAGAAGCGCTTACTATAGTAAGAAGCGCTTAGACGGGGCGTGTCCTCTGGCGACTTAGTCGCCCAATGGCTGCTCAGCCCTCTCCTCCAGCACTGACAGAACGTGTGGTGCGAACAAGGGAATGTCCAAGTTATAAAATCTTGCGAACGTGTTGTGAGATGACCAGCCCGCTGCAAGACAAATGTCTTGAATAGACATGCCTTTCGCCCAAGCCCATGATGACGCCAAACTCCTAGTGGAGTGGGTGCGCACCCCTATTGGGCAATCGGTTCCTCGGGAAGCATAAGCTAGTCGCACGGCTTCCACAATCCAGTGCGAAAGCCTCTGTTTCGACAGCGCGCTGCCTTTTCTGGCGCCCGCGTAGCAGACGAAAAGCTGCTCTGACGTTCGAAACTGGCTAGTCCTGTCCACATAAGCACGCAGCGCGCTCACAGGGCATAGGCCGCAGAAGGGCCGTCTTAGCTGAGAGCACTTTAAGGTCGCTAGATTCGACCGGTTTGAAAGGGGGGTCGGACAGTGCACTGAGCACTAACGACAGGTCCCAGACTGGCATCTGGCTAAGGCGGGGAGGATTAAGCCACCTCGCTCCCCGGAGAAAACTGATTACCAATGGGTGCTTCCCCACTGGCTGACCATCCAGTACGTCTCGAAAGGCAGCGATAGCGGCCACGTAGACTTTCGCTGTAGACGGAGAGCTGCCAGCGTCCAGACGTTCCTGTAGGAAGGTCAGAATATTGGAGACATCACAACCCTTGGGGTCTTCCCGTTTGTCAATACACCAGTTAGCAAACACCTTCCATTTCAGAGCGTATAAGCGCCTTGTTGAGGGGGCTCTAGCCTCTGCTATCGTCTGCAGCACTCGCTGTGACACTCCGCATTGATTTGCCACACATGTAAGTCCCACAGTTCTGGGTTGGGATGCCATATGGTGCCCCTCGCCTGGGATAAAAGGTCCCGTCTCCACCACCGCCGTGTTGTCCGTTCTGATGAGAACATGGTGATCTTTCACGAACGGGAGGAAGCTCTGCAGAGCCAAACAAACCGCTTCCATCTCCAAGCAGTTTATGTGCCAGCGCTTCTGATCCGCCATCGCAGAGGGCTCCCCAGCCTGACAGTGATGCATCCGTAGTGACCACTACCCGTCTGACCACTCTGCCCATACCAGCACCCTGTTCGTACATTATCGTGCCGGACCACAGCGCCAGCGTCTCGAGACACGAACGCTTTATGATAATGCGTTCCATCCCCACTCTCCATGCCTGCGGCTGCACTCGGCTTTGCAACCAGTGCTGGAGCGGTCTCATGTGCAGCAAGCCCAGTCTGCAGACGGGGGCTGCAGCCGCCATCAGACCCAGTAGCCTCCGAAATGTCTTTAAGGGGATAGCTCTGCCTTGAACGAAGAGGGCTAGTGTATTGCGAATAGACTGGATCCTCGGTTCTGATAAGCGTGCGATCATCGTGCGCGAGTCCAGAACCATACCCAGGAATGTGATCGACTGGCACGGCCGAAGCATGCTCTTCTGTATGTTCACAGACAGTCCCAGGCATGTCAGGTGGGCGAGGAGTCTGTGCTTGTGTACCTAGAGAGCGCTTCTCAATTGAGCAATGACTAGCCAGTCGTCGAGATAGTTCAGTATGCGCATACCAACGAGCTTCAGGGGTTTGAGCGCTG
Source organism: Gila orcuttii (assembly GCA_026230005.1). NCBI lineage: Eukaryota > Metazoa > Chordata > Actinopteri > Cypriniformes > Leuciscidae > Gila > Gila orcuttii. The sequence goes on from JAPDVR010000017.1 coordinate 22,039,785, forward strand.
CATTCATGCACATTGTAAACACGCGGGGTGCCAGAGCCAGTCCGAACGGCAGTACTTTGAATTGGTACGTGACTCCCTCTAGGGATGGCTCGATACCACAATTTTGGCTTCGGTACGATACCAGAACCTAATACCTCGGTATCGATACTAAATCGATACCACAAAAAAAAAAAAAAAAAAAAAACAGTCTCAAAATTTAAGTGACACTTAAAAAACACTGCTTGAAACTCTCCACTACCAAATGTGCTAAGAAAAGGTATCAAAATGTAAAATAAAATAATAATAATTCAGTCAGGGAACATACAGTAGGTTAAATTTTGATTTTGAAAAAAAAAACTGAAATTATACAATTAAAATAGGTTAATATCTATAATAATAGATTAACATATAATAATAATAATAATAGAATAATGAAATGACATGTAAACCATTAGCTGTCATGCATCAACAGAGAATTATCAACATTTGGTTACTGTTTGGGTTCATATTAGTTTAATGCATTGCTAAACATGTATTAGTATATTTAATTTTCTAGGTCATTTAATTACTGATTGATATAGATTAATAAATGCTATAATACTGTTAGGTCAGGTTACCTGATGAATGTTGACAAATGTAGCTTAATTGTAATATTAGTAATATTCATATTACTACTATTACTCTCTCTCTCTCGGCTTATTCCTCTAGGGGTCGCCACAGCGGCACTAATATGCCATTAATTTTACTATCACTAATACTAAAATTAATATTATTCAAATTTTTATTCTTTATTCATTCAAATTCAATTAATATATGTTTGTTTAAAAATGCAAAAATGATGAGATCTAAACTTAATTGGTTCTAGCGTGTCATACAAGCAGATTTGAGCTTTCGTGTTTACCGTATCATATATAATTGATAAGCTCTTACGTATGTGCGCTGTTCAGTGTTCAATAAAAGTCTAAATTAAATCAGTTGAATGATGGACTAACCTGTCGATCTCTGAACTCTTTGAACAAGTCAGGATGAGCAACTGACGAGTCAAGTGCTTAGGCAGATTTGATGTGTTGCCTCCCCGTTTGCAGAGTGGTGCATTTCTTTACTTGTCTCATTACTTTTGTAGGCAAAGTAATGCCTTATTTCACTCATAATGCTCTCTCTATTTATTAATTTCGGGTGTGTAGAAATTCGAATGAGCTTCGTTTGATCCATCGTGTTCCTCTGTTGTCACCGTTTGCCGGTTTCGCATGCTACGTCAGTTTAGGTAGCGCACTGCCGCCTAGCGGTGAACTTCGAAACAGCAGCGCATCAAATACCGAATTGAACAAAATTATGATATTGTACGTTATTTTTGCAGTACCGGTATACCGCGCATCCCTAACTCCTTCGAATGCAAAACGCAAAAAGTGCCTGTGATGCGGGGCTATCTGAATGTGAAAATACACATCCTTCAGATCCACTGCAATGAAGTAATCCTCGGGCTGAATATGCGCGAGGATTTGCTTCACCGTAATCATCTTGAACGCGCATTTCGCGAGCGCTTTGTTCAGTAATCTCAGATCCAGCATACCTCCATCCTTTCTCGTAACTAAGAAATAGCGGCTGTAAAACCAACAATTTCTCTTTTCCCCGGGCACTATTTCTACTGCTTGTTTGGCCAGGAGAGCGGAAATTTGTAGCAGCGGGGCGCTCTGTTCTGATACCTCTGACATAATCACGCCGCCGAAGCGGGGTGGTCTGCGGGCGAACTGAAACGTATAGCCGCATTTTACCGTGTTGATTACCCAATCTGACGCCGTTGGGAGCGTCGACCACGCGCTCAAATGGCTCGACAGGGGGGGCATTAACATATGCTGCGGCGGGGGCTGTGCGCCAGATGAATTGCAGGTGACTCGTCCGTGCCTTTTTGCACGGGGACATTCACATCCTCGGGTTGCCCCGGGCTTCCGCTCTGCGAAGCGTCTCCCGAAGGAGAGGCTTCGCTTATGTCGCGGGTAATAGTCAAAGGAGGAAAAGAGCTCTTTTGCTGAGATATGTAATTTTATGTTTATTGACACAGAACACAGCGGTATCACAACATTCATAAACATTTTCTCGGACTTCACTGTAGGTTTCCGAGGGAACTCTAGGCGGGAACGCGCCCTTTTCGCTGCAGGTCCGTTGTTGTGCACGGCCCGCGCTCTCTTCCTCCTGGCACAGACATCAGGAATGCTACTCCTTCTTGTCCGCCGGACGCCCTTGGCTAGCAGCTGGTTTTGCGCCGAAACGGGGCTTCCTGAATTGCCTCTGGCGAAGCGGCGGTTCAGGCTCGCGGTGCTCCCTCGCGCTCGGGGATGCGCGCCTAGCATATCCAGTCGGACACTGTGCCGAAGAGGACCTAGACCTCACTCTAGGGGGGGCTTGAGACCGTCTAGGTAGCAGATGCGGCATCATCTAAGACTGTTTCAAGGTCTCGGCGTACTTCTCCGAAAAGGCCTCGACCGCAACACCGAAAAGACCCAGGAGTCCAGGAGCTGCTTCTTTTCAGCATCGTGCATCTCAGTCAGCGTCAGCCACAGGTGGCGGTGCAGAACCACGAGACTGCCCATGTTACGGCTGAGTCCCTAGGCGACCTTTTTAGAGGCGGCCAGAGCCAGATCCGCGGCCGTGCGCAGCTTCCTGAGGAACTCGGGGTCCGGGCCTTCCTCGTCCAGGGACCCCAAGAGTCGAGTTTGGAAGACCTGCAGGATTGCCATCGTGTGGAGGGCAGATGCTGCGTGCACAGCCGAAATATATGACTTCTCGGCGATGTGGGCAGTGGCTCTACATGGCCTGGAAGGCAACGAGCCGGTTTTCCATCCGGGAGATGGACATAGGTGTGCCACGACAGCGTCCTCATCAGGAGGCGGTCGAGTGTAACTTAATTTCTCCGCGCCTTCTACTGTCGTCAGCAGCTGGGTACCCTGTGCATGGGCTCGGGCTGAGTGAGGGGAGTGCCATGACCGGGTGAGTTCCTCATGGAGCTCAGTAAAAAAGGGCGCGGGTCTCTGAGGGGCGTCCGCCTGGCGGCCCGCGCCGAGGAAAGAGCCGTCCATCCACTTCTTAGACGGCTGTTCTTTGGGGGCTGCCCATTCCAGCTCCAGGTTCGCCACTGCCTCGGTGAGGATAGCCATGAGCTCCGCGTCCAGCAAAGCCAGGGTGGCTCCTGAAGGAGCCTCAGACCACGCTCCCCGGGTCGGAGGCGCTCGTGGACATGGTATCGTCCTCACTATACCCGAACGAGACCATTTCCCACGCTTCCTTCGGTGGGCGGTACCTGGCCTCAACGTAGGTGAGAGGTTCTGACACGTGAGGTCGGCGTGGTCGTTGGGCCGACGCCAGCTCCTCGACAGAGTCCATCGATGGAGTTCTCTGCAGTCTCCCGGCCCGCGGCTCGACAGCGGCGGGCGGAGGAGAGGCAGGAGTGGTAAGGCCACCGTTACGAGTAACAGCCAGCCTTGAGCGAAGGATCTTGATCGGGAGTTCCTCACAGGCTCGACAACCTGATCCTTCGAGCGCCGCCTCCGCGTGGGCCCGACCCAGACACATCACACACTGCTCGTGTGCGTCCGGAAAGTCTATAGGACCACCACACATGCGGCAAAGAGACATCTTCAAATTCCTAGAAAAAAATTCCGCCGGAACGCGAGAGGGGATAATTCCACTTCGTCCACTCTGATTCCGTGAAACCAGGCTCCAGGTGGAGAAGAAAGATTCTGAGGTTTTTGGCGCCCCGCATCACCTATATTGGGGACTGTCAGCCAATCAGGTGAGGGCGCGGGCGCCATTGGCTATTTGGCAAGCAAAAGAGTTATTCAAATCAGGCTTCAGCATTCGAGGAAAATGGATTTCCCCATACGTAATGTCGAGGGACCGACTCGATAAGGGAACTGTAGGAGGCTGGTATGCACAGCTTTTTCCCACGCTCTCATCTGCGCCGGTTTCAAAATATGTTTCAAAAATAATAATTTTCTGCTTCTCCGGCACTTTGCAACAACACAGGATTGTTTCGGCAGTGACTTTCAGCATGTTCCCTATAACAACGTCTGTCGTTTATATTTTACGTGGCTTGAGAAAGTCACACTCCACGCGAAGTCCGATCAGAGCGTTTAGACTGAAGCGGATTTCCTGATATGTGATTTGAATAGGATTTCAAACCACATATGGATGCAGCTTGAAACAGATTTCATGAGCTTTTTTTTTTGGACTGACAATCTGAATGTCGGGATAAGAAATAGAAGGAAGAATAGCCGTAAGGGCAAGAGAAGCTAGTGTAACGGAGTGTAAAATGTTAAATTACTGCATAAATGGGGACAGCGCCATCTGGCTGATGCGTGATGGCATTTAGTGTATTGAATAGGGACCGCCCACAGCAGAGATAAGGAGACATGTTTTGGGTAAGTTGCACGTTTCGAGCAGTCTGAGAATTATCAGTTAAAAGTGTCCAAAACACATAAAAAACTGCTTTATTGTGGATTGATCTTGCAATGAACTTGTTAGGCAACCTTTGATATGTGTTTGGCGTTGAGTGTTATTTTATATCGAGTTATTTTGACTTTGTATTACGAGGCACAATCGTAATTAATTTGTGCATTGTCTTGTGTTTTATGTAGAACTGATTTATTCTCCATGAAGTGAAACCCCTATTTCCACGTTTTATATCTCCATTGTGCAGGTAATGTGTATAAAATATGTTGTTAAAATGTTTAATGGATTAATTGTTTTATTCATGTAGTATTGTGCATATTCACCACTAGGTGGTGATGTTTCTCTTCACATTTAGTTTAATTGAGTTGTTCATCATTTCATTGAGTTGATTTGTGATTAATTCACTGAAAATTTATTATAATTGTCAGTCTGCAAAACTCACTATACGATCACAACGCAAAATAATTACATTGATTTAAAAAGATTAAAAAGAAAGAGTACTGTTTTAAATAAACAGAAGCAGAGATTACGAGACATGCTGTGGAACTGATTTATTCTCTATGAAGTGAAACCCCTATTTCCACGTTTATTATCTCCATTGTGCAGTGTGCAGCTCCACTCAGCGGGAAGACCGCCCAGGCAAGACCGTCACACTAGCTCGTTCGGATCTTTACCACATATTAACTTCAGTTTGTCAAAATTCCACACTCTTTCCTGCTTACTAAGTCCTTCTCTATATGATTTCGCAGCGTCCATGTGTTTTTTTTCCGTAGTTTAGACATCATAAATTAGTGTAACAATGTGCTCAGTAGTACATAAACAGTGCAATCCATGCTGTTGTTTACATCCGAGTATCTCCAATATGGCCGCGCATCCGGGTAACTGACCAAATCGTGACGTAGGTGCAAACCCTCTATAGCCTGTGATTTATTAAGTTGTGTACAGAATATGATCTTGTAATATAACTGGGAGGAAAATGCTTAAGATATAATGCCACATATGTTTTTCATCATGGTTTTTCCAGTTCTTCACTGCCTATGGTGAAATGAAGGAATGTATGGAAGTAAAACAATGAAAAATGTTTTTGAAACAAAAAAGCTTGTTAAATTGCACTGCTTGAAAAAATATGCATTGCATTAACCCTGCTTGTATTTTAATGCATTGTATTATCAAGGCTTGCATTTTTATGGGCTGAAATTCAATATGGGTTGTATATTTAAACTGAATATTTCAATTCAAAACATTCCACACACGTTTTATGGAAAAGCTGATAAAGACACAAAAGCTGTGTTTACATTGAAGTCTTCACTGTACATGTACATTTTGCACAGCTTTCTCTATTGTGACCAAGATTATGTTATTCCCCGATGCTGATGTACAGATCAAACGTTAAATCTGAGGTATAGACATATATTTCTCTCGGTTGTTTAGTTTTCTTAACCTTATATTGCGAAGCTGCTGCAGAACTGGGGTTCTCTTACGAGAGGTTCTCTCGTATTGCGTAAGTTGCTTACGCTACGGGTAAAGTCATCTTTTCTCAAGATATTGAAGCCAAAAAATTATCCTTAATTTTCCATTTATTGTCAACGCAGTGCAGCAGCTAGCAGACCTAGAGCAGGCTATCTTGCGCGCTCATTGGCTGCCCTGCGGCAACTGCAGCAGCCTACCACTGAGTCTCGCGTGTGACGTCACGACCTACGCATCACAGCCCGCCAGAATGGGGGTGGCTTAGCGTATAAAAGTACGGCTCGGAGGCTGCTTCCCTGATTTTCATCATCTTCAGCGAAGCTCTCCGCATCGCTGGACTCTGAGAGAAGCCGTCGCCGTCGAAACCAGCGACCAGCACGCAGAGGAAAGCGCCTGAGGTTTTTCTAAAAATGCCTTGCATTTCCTGTGACTCGTGCAGAGCCCCGCTCAGTGCCGGAGACCGCCATGTGATCTGCGCTCTCGGCCTGGGCCCAGACCACGCAGCCCTTGATTCAGAGGCTGCGTGCACTGTGAAGCGCTTCCGCTGTCGACCCTGCGGGCTCGACTCGAAGCCTTGAACGTGGAAGCTGTCACTCCGCCCTCTGGACCGCACAAGAAGAAGCGCCGTTCACAGAGACCACCAGAGCCTGAGGTCACAGTGGAATGCTCGCCGGAGTACGTCCCGCCAGCTTCTCTCTCTCCTTCTCCGCCCCTCCCGGACGCGCAGTTGCCGGCTTCGGCCCTCACTGCCGCCGCCTCAGGGGACGATGCTGAAGGAATAGACCCAGGTGACAGCTGTTCCATCCTGGCATCGGACAGTGAGGAGTGGTGGAGTTCTCATCACTCCGCCTCCTCCTCGATCCAGGAAGGCTACAAAAGCTACTGCAGCGGTGTATTCGGCAGGCAACGAGCCGGTAATGCAATCCGCTCGCCTGCACACAACCGCCATTGCTACGGCAACCCAGACAAATCTCTCAAAAAACGGTTGAGTCCCGCAACATCTCGCCCTGTCAGTCCCCTTAGAAAAGGCTACAGCAGCGATGTATTCGGCAGCCAACGAGCCGGTAATGGAACCCGCTCGCCTGCAAAATCTCAAGAGTATAACGTCTGGTTATCCGGCTCTCGCCGTCGTGCTCTAAGTGTCGAAAATGTGCCCACATCTCAGTGTTCACCCCTACACGCAAGCACGATACCCCCGTGTCTCTCACACTCACAGAGCCCACTCTCATAAACTTGGCAAATGCCGCTCGAGTGCTAGATGTAGGAAATGTGCCCACAACTCTGTGCTCACGCCTACTCTCTGCCCGCTCTGTCACACGGCCAAAACAGCCTCATATCGGTCAGTTTATGAATGCTTACGAGCACTCACGCTTACTAGTAATGCCCGGCGCTGCTCGCGCATCACAAAGTTATCTCAAAACGTTCCCCGTTCAAAGCAACCGGGACGTCACATGTGAAACAGCCAGCCTTCACTGTCAGCGAGCCGCAGTATTCAAGCACCGAGGGTGCGCGCACCGCGCCCAAACCTCCGGTTCAGTTTTCCGAGCCCACTAAGGGTGGCGATCGGAACCCGTAGGCTATTCTGCCCATGGCTATGAATGTAAGTTATCCGGCTCAGGCCGATGGTGTCATAAGTGTAGATAAGGTGCCCACATCTCAGTGTTCACCCCTACACACAAGCACTATACCCGTGTCTCTCGCTCTCAGAGCCCACTCTCTTAAAGCTGGCGAATGCCGCTTGAGTGTTAGATGTAGGAAACGTGCCCACAACTACGTGCCCACGCCTACTATCTGCCCGCTCTGTTGCACGGCCAAAGCAGCCTCATATTGGTCAGGTTATGAATGTAAGTTATGTGCCCGCTCACGCTTACTAACAAACACCTCGCCCCAGGTGCCGCTCGTGCATCACAAAGTGATCACAAAACGTTCCCCATTCAAAACAATCGGGACGTCACATATGAATGTAAGTTACGTGCCCGCTCACGAGCGCTCACGCTTACTACCTTTTGCCCCGGGCGCCGCTCGCGTATCACAAAGTTATCACAAAACGTTCCCCATTCAAAGCAATCGGGACGTCACATGTGAAACAGCCAGCTACCGCTGTCAGCGAGCCGCCGTATTCGAGCACCGAGGGCGTGCGCGCCGCACCCATACCTCCAGTTCAATTTGCCGAGCGCACGGAGTGCGGCGATCGGAACTCGGAGGCCATTCTGCCCCTAGCTATACATGTAAAAACATGGGAAGCGATTCCAGGGATATCAGAGTGGTTGCTAAGCACAAGGCTATTCACTACAGTTCGCTCGCCGTCCCCCTCGCTTTCGAGAACGGACCGAGATGAAAGTCAAAGCGGAAGTAGCGCATCTACTCCACGCAGAAATGGCCAAACTGCTGTGCAAAGGGGCTATAGAACCAGTACCTCCTTCTTTGTGCGAGTAAGGCTTTTACAGCCGCTATTTTCTCGTACCCAAGAAGGACGGAGCTCTAAGACCTATCTTAGATCTGAGACATTTGAACAAAGCTCTCATGAAAAGACCGTTCAAAATGCTCACGACCAGACAAATCCTTGCGCAAATTCGCCCGAGGACCGGCAACGCCGCTCTGTATGCCCTATATGTGCTTATAAACATGTGCTGGCCCGCATTGCTGGCCGCCTGATTCCCACTTATCTATGTTCCCCGGGAAGCCCTGGGACTCATGAAGTGGATGCTTGGCGCGCACGCCGTTGACAATGGGTTCCCGTAGCGTAAGTAACTTACGCAATACGAGAGAACCTCTCGTAAGAGAACGTACTCGCTTACATACATAACCTCGGTTCCCTCTTCTAGAGAGAACCGAGGTTACGTATGTAACCGAGTACGATTCCCTCAATACCTCACTCTCCAGGATTCCCCTGCGGTCAGGACACTTAAAGTAACTCAATAGACAAAATACAGTGATATAAAAGACCATACTCCCACCTGATTGGGGATGTAGGCTATATTAATAGGCTACAAGCAGATGGACCAGAATATAAACGTAACGCGCAAAGTTTCACGCTAAGCGATTCAGTGAAGTAGGCTACTGGCATAAGTTGGCCTGACACTGGATATTCGCAAATTTAGGGACCGTCTCTAAAGTTACATACGACATTGGTACACGTTTCTAACTTCAATAGCATTTGAAGAGAATGACTTACAGTCATAAAACCAACTGTAAATTGTTCATGTAGGTGTCAGACATGATGTGACAGTGCGAATATCAGTGTCAAGCCAACTTTATGCCAGTATTTCACTCAAACTTTGTCCACTTGCCTGTTCCTATATCTAGTGTAGCCTACATCCCCAATAAGGTGCGAGTTTGGTCTTTTATATCACTGTATTAGTCCATTAAGCGTTAAGTCTCCTGACCGCAGGGGAATCCTGGCGAATAAAATATTGAGGGAATCCCCAGTTCTGCAGCAGCTTCGCAATATAAAGTTAAGAAAACTAAACAACCGAGAGAAAAATATCTACTATCTCAGATTTAACGTTTGATCTGTACATCAGCATCGGGGAATAACATAATCTCGTTCATGGTAGAGAAAGCTGCATACATATACAAAAGTAAAGTGAAGACTTCGGTGTAAACACAGGGGAATCCTGGCGAATAAAATATTGAGGGAATCCCCAGTTCTGCAGCAGCTTTGCAATATAAAGTTAAGAAAACTAAACAACCGAGAGAAAAATATCTACTACCTCAGATTTAACGTTTGATCTGTACATCAGCATCGGGGAATAACATAATCTCGTTCATGGTAGAGAAAGCTGCATAGCCTACATATACAAAAGTAAAGTGAAGACTTCGGTGTAAACACAGCTGGTGTCTTTATCAGCTTTATATACTGGCCCTGATAATCATCACAAATACTTACTGCTTGCTCCATTTCTGTAAATCCGTTTTTTGAATGAATGACTCTCACCCGTTGCTCTAGTTTTCTTCATCAACAGCCACAGTTGCACCCCCTGCTGGTGAGGACGACTAACAGTTATGGAGATTATCAATCGTCAATCCACTGAAGACCTAAAAATACAATGCTTTTTTTTTTCAATAGTTTTTAGTGCAATTCAACAAGCTTTTTTGTTTCAAAAACATTTGTCATTGTTTTACTTCCATAGGAATGCCACTACTTCATTGACCGAGAACAACATTTTGGCTAAAGTAAGTGAAGCACTCTTGCCTTTTTAAGATTTTAAAAAGTAGTAATGATTTTGACGACTTTTGTTACAATCCACGGCTCGGCACAATGACCGTATTTAAAGGTTTACAAATTCTGCTTGCTGCCATAGTCTGTGTTGCCATAATTTTGTTAATGTTGTTATTTGCATCTTTAGACTGATGACATTGAAGTGAAGAGAGAATGCTTAATCAAATCTCTCTGTGTCTACCTGAATGAAGACCCTAGCAGTCTGATTTGGGAGTATATGGTGAGTATATGTGCTTTTTAAATTTTTGCTGCATTTTCCAGGATGCTAAACGTTAAAGTTAATACACAGGAATTTAAGAGTACTGTATTCTTTTTAAATATCCCCTCTAGGATGCCGACGTTGCCAGCACTCAGGAGGGGATCCAGAAGACTGTGATGGGGATTTATGTCATAAGACTTGAAGGTGCAGACATAGAAGACAGCCCAGCAGATGTCGGAGTGGTGTTAGTGTCAAAAAGTTCTTCAGAACCTCAGCAGTGTCCCATATGCAACAGCCATGTTTCTGGGATTGATATATGGACTGAACTTGAGCTACCCTCCTGAACTCATGTACACATTTGAGGTACTGAAAAAGCTAATTCTGGAGCTAGATGGCAACAAGTTATCCAATAAAGTGCAAACACTGTAGACCAAGCTCTTCTCTGATATGTTTGTGTAAGGACTGTTCTTGGACTGCCAAAATGTTAATGTTTTAAAAAATGGCAGTATTTTAATTTTTATATTGGTTACACTTGTTTTTGTATTTATCCATGTTCAAAATTGTTCAACTCAGTTGCAAGCTGCCTATTTGGTGCTCAGTCCATCTGTTATTTTCTTTAAAAGAGGTCTAGTACATTTTAGCAGTAATATGTCATTTGTTAATTGTTAGACATATCATTAGAAACACTGCCATCTGGACATTTTGGTTGCATGTAGGATTTCTTTTCTATTATTATTATTGAATTTTGTACACTTGTAAAAAAATGATTTAATTTAATTATATTCATCCTTTAACACGTTTTATAGAGTTTTAATTTTTTTACTTTCAGTAAGTTTGCAGAAGAGTGACTCTTGACTCTTAAAAGTATGATGTTGTAAAAGTAATTTTAGCCAATGTTAATGCATTTGCACAAGTTTAAAGACTCTTGAATGTAATGACTGAGCAGGCTGTTTAAAACAATGTTTATTGCAACTGTTTAACAAATACAGTTTGATCATTTGTTAAATATCTTGCCTTTTTATGACTCTATACAAGACAATCACACACAAACAAATGCATAACTTTAAATAGAAACAACTGTGTTAAAGTAACAAGTACTAATTGGATAGAACCACTGTCCATAATTTAAATGAGTAATTTGAGACAATCTCCTTGTGTTGGTTGAGCAAAACATATTTAGCCAGTTTTAAATAAACTAAAGCATGTTCACTAAACTTAACTGGTTTAAGTTACAGGGAAGCAATTCTATTGATTTGGTTGGACATTACTATTTCACATTGATTCTTTCTCATTCAGTTGTGTTGTCACAACAAAAGGAGCTTACATAGATTCAAAAAATAAAAATTCAAAAAATTGTTAAAAAAAATAATTTGCTTCTGTGGTCCATAATAACCACTGTCCATAAATGATTTGAGTTAGTTTAAAGACCAATTTTTTTGAGTGTGGTTGAGTATTCTCACTAGAAACAAGATAGAAGTAGAGGCTTCGACCCGGAAACAGTATTCCTTATGTCATAACAAGCAGAAAACATTTTCCATTTTAACAGAGTCAAGGTGCAGTAAAATTATCTGTTCTTTGAATTTTTACTGGTGTAGTCATTTCAATAAGAATCCACACGATCAGCAATTTCGTGTGTGGTCAAAAATTTCACTATGGGACCAAGTTGGTCCCTGGAATTCGTTGGATTTGACCAACAGAAAGCTGCTTGAAAGGGACTCCTGTGTGAGCTGTGCTTCATACATTATGTCGCTACACTGCTGACAATGGGCTTTTTTGCCTTTGTAATTTCATGAAATTCACAAATATGACCGTACCTTTACTCGCTGAAACAAAATGCAATCAATAATAAAATCTTCACAAGGGATATGTGAGGTACTGAACGAGTTAGAAAAGTGAAAAGGTGCAGCAGCTTCATTTTCCGTTTGTTTTTCCTCTTTTCTGGTGGATGGTCCAGGCACTTCAATGATTTTCAGGTCTACAGGATTTATATTCTTGTTCAAACTTGTATTTCAGCTTACCGAGGCGAGGTCCCTGCAAAGAACGTCCTGGTTGCGTATGCAACCCAGCGTTCCCTGAAGGAGGGAACGGAGGACGTAGTCGACGTCGACTGAATGGGGATCACGCCAGGGAGCCTATCATCTTCGAGTACTATTGAACGAGCCAATGTAATTGGCGTGCGTGACTCGCATCACACACTCCGCCCCCGCGGCGCGGGTATAAATACGGAAGTGGATGCACGCACTAGTTGCTTTTTCGCTGAGGAGCCGAGTGTAACCCGGAGTCAGCGGTGGTCCAGCGGTAGTGGCAAGGGGACTACGTCCTCCGTTCCCTCCTTCAGGGAACGGTGGGTTGCATACGCAACCAGGATGTTCCCTTTCAATCGATAACGTTGGATGTAGTTACTGAATGGGGATAACCTTTGAAAACGCCACTAAAGCTGCCACCTTCCAGTGCCTAGACAAAAGCCTCCTGATGCCCCCGCAATTAGGTTAGGTTAACCCTAACCTAACCCTTAGGCCAGGGAAGTCACTGCTGTTCCTACAGGACCACTGGGAAAGCGTTCCCGTACATTGGAAGGAAGGGACGCTGCAGAAGCCACATCTTACCCGAAGGGAGGTAATGTGGAGAATACACATATGAACTGGGCGGATGACCGGCAGTACGACATATGGAATGTCACTGGGGTGGCTCCAGCCTAAGACGGGGGGAGACTCACCGGACAGTGACGGCAGAGAGACTCTGGTGAGGGAAGACACGGGCTCGCCATAGGGAGCCGTATCGTGGAAGAATACACATATGGGGTCGCCGTAGGGACCGCAACATATGGACCCAGCCTAACACAGGTTCCACACTGCTTACAAGTGGTAGGCCTAACACCAGACGTTTCGCATGTCCGACGTCGAAGGGGTGTGGAGGAACTCAACAGGGTTCAAATTTAAGGGAACTCAACTGGAGTAGAAAGGCGCACGTATCCAGTCTATAGGAGGGGAATGGCGCAGCAAGCCGACACTTGAACCGGGCTCACGGTGAAACTGGCTTCATGAGAAGGGAGCCCACGGGAAGCAGCGGTTCAACTAGGTGTTGTCCAGCCCCCAACTCTAGAATCTGTTTAGCAAAGCATATCGTCAACGCCCAGGCGGAGCACTTTACACTCATCATAGAGGAGCTCAACACCTGAGTGGACATGTTGCATCTCGGAATTTTTTACCGAAATGAAAGAAAGCACTAAGTGGCCAACTTTGCTTGGAAACAGCCTTCCCTCTCTGCTGAATTCCTAACAGATAAGAGCTGGCCTGAGGTCTATGGCTTGCGTTCTGTACACGTCTAACCGCTATAAGCGAACGGACAGAAAGCCAGGGCTGGATCTGCCTCCTCCAGGGCAGCGCTTGCAGGCTCACCACCTGCTCCTATTATGGGAGAAGTAGGAACCTTGGGCACAATCCAAGCCGGGGTCTCAGCTTGTGAGAGTTAGCCGGCCCGAACTCCAGGCACAATACGTTGACCGAAAGCGAGCAAGTCCCTACCCTCTAGTAGAGACCATGCCAGCAGGAGAACTGATATAACAGAATTTTTAACTCACTGCCTGCAGTGGGTCAGGGGCGGTCTCTGCAGTGCAGTTGCACCATAGATAAGGCCCAAGAGGATAAGAGGGACACAAGGATTTACATTACCTTGCTCCTCAGGAACCTGACGATCAGGACGTGCTTCTCCATACTTCTGCATCACGATGAGCATCGTTTAAACACTGAGGCAACATCATTTTGAGGGTGAAGGAAAACAGCCTACTCCAACCCATCTTGCAGGAAAGAGAGCACTGAAATGATCGAAAGCTTTCAGGATCTCCTCAGGAGAGAAGACGCACTCAACGACTAGGTTCCACTTCTAAAGGCGTAAGCACGCTACCCATTTCTAGGGGGTGCTCGCAGAAGTAATGGTAACTATCACATGTCCCTGTGATAGCCACCTGAACCTCCGCGTTCAGACGTAAGACCTCCCGGAATCTCCAGGGGTAGAACGCGGGTGCCATCGTGCCCCGTCCCTGAAAAAGTGTTCAGGGGAAGTCAGGAAGGCTGTCGATGGGAACCAGGTCTGGTTGGGCCAATAAGGGGCAACTATGAAGACCTGCTCCCTCCTGACTTGGCACCGTAGGTGCAAGCGACGGGCGCAAAAAGACAGGAGCACTGCTCAACACAACATGTGAAGATCACTGAGCTTCAGGAGATTTCTGCTCAGCACTTGAGTGTGATAAATTCACTGAACTTCAGGAGCATTTCTGCTCAACACTTGCGTGTGATAAATTCACTGAGTTCCAGGAGCATTTCTGCTCAACACTTGAGTGCGAAGAACTTCACTGAGCTACAGGAGCATTTCTGCTCAACACTGGGTGTGAAAGAATTCACTGAGCTTCAGGAGCTCTGCTGCTCAACACCTGAGTGCGATGAATTCACTGAGCTACAGGAGCATTGCTGCTCAACACCTGAGTGCGAGGAACTTTATGCATTTCTGCTCAACATGAAGTGTGATGAATTCCCTTACTTGAGCAGGCGCCAAGCGACCATGAGTCGTAGTCACTTTTAGGAGGCTCACTGGGGAAACGCATTTCTGCGGGCCCCGGGGCAGCTGAGAGCCAGTGTCTGTCCAAGGGTTGTCCGCTCGGACAGAAACAACTGGCAGGGAGACGAAACCGGAGAGGCAACTGAGCGGCCCCGGAGTGGTCATGACTCAGCTGGGCCCCAGGGGATGGAGACTCCACTCACCCTGGCTGTAACTGTCATGAGGCTTGTTGGCGGCACGATTGAGTAAAGCGGGAAGAGTGGAACAAAGCGTCCTCAGAAGCTTCTGACTCCAAGGAGGAGGTGACGGGTGAGTTGTGACATGCAAGGGAAGCTTGCACAACGGTCGCAATGTCTAACAACTCGAAGCATGAATGCCCGTTTAGTCGAGGGTCGCCCAGGCCCCCGTTAAAACACGCCCTTTATACATGGCCCCTCAGTTGAAGAGGGTTTGGCAGCAGACCGGGATGACTATAGTCACACAGGGTGAGCTGCTCTGCCACAGTCACCTCGGGACTCGATCATGAAGCTAGCGCTGAAGCGGTAATTTATGGAGGAAGCCAATGGCTGCATCCACCATATGCCCCAGGAGCCTCTGAAAGTTCTTTCAGTGGGACCCTTTCTCACTTCAAACACCAGCTGAACACACTCTCATTGGAGAGACGTGTTATACCGAGTCCATCTCCAAAACTGAAAAAGAGATACTCAGCCCGTGGGCGAGATTACTCTCTCCCAGTTGACCTGAAGACCCAACGGGCTCTGGAGCACTCGAAGGGAAGGACTCTGTACTGATACTTCAACCCTCACACGCAACACACAGGATGGCCTGCGGTGCGGAAGGTAGAGATCTGAACCACATCTTTCAGGTCGGAGCTGCAGACCAATCTTGGGCCAAGATGGTCACGACCCACCACCTAGTAGGACGAAGAACGAGTTTACAACTGGCCTTAGTACCGGCTGGAGGAGCGGCTATATCAAATCCTTCGCCAGCAGGATAAGATAAGCACGCACAAGTCAGGAGCACTGCTCAACACTAGGTGTGATGAATATCACTGGATTTTCAGGAGCACGTCTGCTCAACACCTAATGTGATGATTATCACTGACTTGAGCGGGATAGCCGAGCCTGAGGTGGGGCAGCAAAGTAGAGAGAGTGGTGTTAGTGTGCTGTGCAACACTTACCGGTCTCCACTAGTGGCAGGGGGTGCGTGAGAAGGCGGATGACCGGGTCCTCGAACGCACCAAGCTGCCTGCTGGCGACCAAGGGGGAGCTGAGGGGTGTAAGGCTATACAGGGTCACACCCGCCAGACTGGCCCTCTTGAGACCCAGGAACAGATGAATTTGCCCTCTCTTTGAAGTGTGGATACCGCTTGCTCCACTTTTTTTGGGGGGGGGGGAGCCAGCAGCAGAACAGACACACACACACACACACACACACAACAAAGACTCCACCCAGCCCTCACCCAGGGGGAGGGAGTGATCATGCCAACTCCAAGAGCATCTCATCCATCCCTGGGCGGCCTGCTCCGGAATGCTTTCGCTGTCGCTTGCCACCTGGCTTGGCAGCGCCTGGAGAGGGCTGGGCGTCTCTACTGCGGCCGGCTCCATGCTGAGGCCTGGGTGGAGGCTGCTGCAGAGGCCCAGCAGGAGCGCCGGGGACAAGCCCAACCTGGGAAATTGGGGAGACCAGGAACCGAACCTTGTCCGCATCCGCCATATCAACCAGACTGAGCCAACAATGGCGCTACCGGACCACTAAGGTGGACATCACCAGACCGATCGCACATGCCACGACACTCGTGCCCCAGAGGGCGAGGTCGGGAGCAGTGCGGTGCTCGCCTATGAGCGCACGATCTGGGCTACTCTTGTGCATGCCATGGGTACCCTGGCCTGACAGAGCAGTAGCAGCACCATGGCACGCAAAAGGAAGTGGCTTGCCCAGAGGCTTTGTAAACTCTGCCCGTCGGAACGGATGAGAATTCACAGGCCTTAGGGGGGGACGAGGATCCCCCAAATGCCAGCGGCCGCCAGACAGAGGTGCACCTGTGTCATGACAAACCGCCCCAATGGAGGGACACCTTGCAACCCTTCACCGTTCCTCCATCAAGGGTAGTGAGGGGGAAAAGCTATTCAAGCAGTTTCTGGCAGAGAAAGATGCCGTTTACCACCTGATAAGCTCTCCATGCATTTCGGAAAAGAAAAGCACTGGGGTGGCGAGCTGAGAACCAGCGCGGCCCGCCCCGAGATACTAATCCTCCAACCGAGACTGAACGAGAGAATGGAGTTTCCACTCGAGCCCGGCAGCCTCGGTGGCCCGTTTCAGCATAGCTGAAGCACTCACTTTTCCGCCCTCTAACCAGCCGTCAACACACACAAACATTTAGAATTTGTTGCTGTTAAAACAGCAGTTGAGAGCTCAAAGCTCACGATCACCGCTGCAGAACACCAGCACTGGGAGAGTCTTCCTGAAGAACACCGACACACTCGCTCGTTGTAAACAACAGCACTCTCAGAGACATCAAACGATCGCCTCCGAAGCGAAAGGCAACTAGTGCGTGCATCCACTTCCGTATTTATACCCGCGCAACGGGGGCGGAGTGTGTAATGCGAATCACGCACGCCAATTACATTGGCTCGTTCAATAGTACTCGAAGATGATAGGCTCCCTGGCGTGATCCCCATTCAGTCGACGTCGACTGCGTCCGACGTTATCGACTGAAAGGGAACAAAAATTGCAGTTAGTAAATGTCATTAAAGTGATAGTTGTGAACTTAAAATAATTTCCTCAGCCTTGTGACATTCCAAACCTGTTTGACTTTCTGTCTGTGGAACCCAAAAGCAGATCTCAGGCATAATGCAACCCCAGTCACCGTTTGCTTTCACTGCATGAAACACAAGCAGAAAAAAATTGTGTAAATCATTCATGAAACCCTTCTTATGTACACTTGTCCACAACTCATGTGTTGTTGAGCGCCAATTAGCATCAGTGTTAGCTACTGGCTGATTCGATCTTTGTTTGATCACATTCATCACGTTTGGGGATTCCTCATCTACATTCATTAATACTTCAAATCTGTTTCCAAGATGTATAGGCGGTGGTAAGAAACCAGTGTTTGCAATCCTTGTCAGAGCCGTATCTGGGGTAGAGGATGCTACTGCGGCAAGTATGTGATGCTTGTGATAATCTGATGTCTTGAGTGCCTTTGGGTCTCGCTCCGTTTGTGCCATCGATTTGTATGTCGATCAGTTACTTGTTTCTCTACACAGTATAGCCTGTCGAGGAGCACTAGATTCATGGTCAATTAACTTTGTTTCAAGAACTGCAATCCTTTGTAAAAGTCTGTGGCAGTTTCTGTAGCAAGTAGATTCTTGAACCAGAAGAGGCAATTCTTGATTCTTGTGTTTTCCCTTCCCCGGAATGTAAGCTGATGGCTTTCAGTGGGCTGGTCGGATAAAATAATTCTGCTGGCGGCTCTGAGGTAGCACATGAAGCAGGACAGAAAAAAGGCGATCCACGATCGGAGACCGAGAGCGAGACCAAGGCTGAATGCAGCGGAACTAACTGGGAAAATCAGGAGGAGGTAGAGAAAAATAAAGCTAAAAATGAAACCAAAAACTGGCAAAGATCCAATACAAGATAAGGCGACTGGAACTATATCACCCACACACAGCTCAAACAACAATCTGACACAAGACAACACACATGAGGGCACTAAATAGGAGATAGAAGGAATTAATTGATACTGCATCAGGTGAGGTGAATGAAACAATAACGAGGTAATGAATGGGATAACAAGGGGGCGGGATGAGACACTGCAATGACAGTGAAGCACATGGTGAACTGTCAAAATGAACCCACATGCTCCAAACAAACAGAAACACACGACAGAGACTGGGAAGGACGGACAGATCAGCCCAGGGACATGACCAGTATTCATCTGTTACCTCTGTCAAATGACCAAGACTGAAGAGTTTGTGACCGTGAGACCTCTGAGCAATAGCCTATAAGAATCCGAATGACTGAGTAACTATAATTAGAGTAAAGAGTTAAATAGAATAATCAAATATCTAGATAAATGATTATATAAATGGCAAAAAAATCAATTGTCATTCTAAACTAAATTCTAGGTCATGATAAATTGTAATCAGATCAAATTTGGAATTCAACTAATTTGCGTACCAAAAAGCAGAATTCACAGTTAACCTTCAGCCACACCATTGTAAACTATTGTAGGATTGAAAATAATCCAAGAAATTTGAAATGAACATTTGCTTTGAAAGACATTTGTTTTACCTTTTTCCACGCCCTCTTTCTACCACAAGAACCATTTCGAGTTCCCAAAGGCTCAGAGGGGCTGATAGTGATCAAGGCCTGTAGGCCAAGATGTGTGCACTCTGGGGGTCTATGCATTGTCACACCTTTAGAACAATGGGGGAAGTTGTAATTATCTGATTGGTCAGTTTGAATGTCTCACATTTGGGTTAAAGTCACATGGTCAGGGAAAGGATAAAAGAAGATTGTAACTGTTGCTCTGGCTCTTTTTATGCTCTGCTCTTTTATGCTCTGGGTCTCTTTCTTGAGGCTCTCGCTCTCTTCACCTCCTCTTTTCTCTTTCTCTTTCTCTCTTTCTCTCTCTCTCTCTCTCTCTCTCTCTCTCTCTCTCTCTCAGGTAACATTTTACATATATGCTGGGTACAATTAATGATATAAGTATTAACATCTCATACAACTATTTTGTAACTATTTTAAGTGTAACCATAACCATATTTTGCCATTAAACCTTTTCAATTACAAATAATGTGCTAACTAGTTTTGATTTGGTATTGACTTTGAAGTGCTACCTATTGCAATACAATATTGTCACTCTCTATAGCAACGCTCTCCCACATATTAAGCTATTGTAACTGCGCTTATTTCCGTCGTTGGTATAAGTGGCAGTGGGTGGTTATAGACAAGAAATGTACAGTTTTCTACCATCTTGCTGATAACGTTTCTTTAGTCATTCGGCAGTCTTGCAGTCTGAACCCCTGCAGGAAATCCACCCTTACACTATCGTTGGGCCAATTGGGTGGACCTTACACACACGTAATTCCATCTCTACATCCTGTAGTAGATATTTTAGAGGTCAGCAACCTTTCTATAATTTATGATATGTCTCTGTGTACTGTGGTACTCGCTGTGCTAACTCTGAGCTTGAATGGTTTCATGAATCCAGATAGACTGGCAATAAGTACTGTAGATAAATAGCTGTGATGGTAAAGAGCACCCGCTGTTTCTCGTTCATCTTTAATAATAAGCATTTTATGTACTGATTCCATTTATATTTCTTCCAGTGGCTTATATTATTGGCAGTTTAGTGTTAAGTGATTAATTTACACCAAAACAAAAGATAACATATATGCATACACACACTAGTAAACCTACATATCCCAGCTGCCACAACATCGAGCTCTGTCAATGGGACAACTCAATTTCAAGGATCCCTTCGAAGGTAGCATTTGTTTCGCATCCTTCATTCAGCCTGTTTTGTAGGATGCATGTGTGTCCTTTGTGTCCTCCAATCACCCACAATCCTTTGCACACATTCTAATTCACAAAAATGAATTAGCAGAAAAAATAATTTTGCACTGAGATAAAGGCATTATACCTTTGTTTTGTTGTAAATTAATCACATCATTCTAAACTGTGTGTTGTAAACCAATGGGAACGACAGATGGTTGTCAACCTGTGCTGCAGGCAGTTAATATAAAGGCTTTTTTTAATATAAAGTATTTTTCAAATTATAATTTTAAGAGTATTTTGTGACGTTATCATGGGGTGGAAAGATTTATGACGTAGCCATGTGCTCCTATATCGCCTCATTATATTGTTTAATGCTGAGGACTCAATAAGCCTCCAGAGGACTTTGCTCCTGAACTTCAAAGGGTTTTATAATGGTATGGTATTTTTGCTCAGTAATGCCTGTTGTTATGATCATGAGTTTGCTACACTTTAACAGTTCTTCAGTGATACTTTAGATGGTTCATGGTAGTACCAGAGACAACATATACCCCGATGTCAGTGAAAATAATTCTTTGTAACTCAAAAAAGATATTGACTGATAAACTGTGATTGAGGTCAGTAATGTG
Organism: Gila orcuttii; assembly: GCA_026230005.1. Taxonomy (NCBI): domain Eukaryota; kingdom Metazoa; phylum Chordata; class Actinopteri; order Cypriniformes; family Leuciscidae; genus Gila; species Gila orcuttii. The sequence continues at coordinate 22,060,780 of JAPDVR010000017.1, forward strand.
TCATGTTCAATTTAATTTAATAATACAATACCAACATCAGTCTGACAACCAACATGATTGTGATCCGTGTATGTGAAACAAACCCTTTTGCTAAACAAAAAAACCTTACAGAATCAGACATGACATCAAGTGACATTATTTATTGGTCAAATCAATACAGGCAGGTCATTATGTAAATTTTCAAATGCAAAAAGCACACAAAAAGATGTATAACTAAAGCCCACATGGTAACACAAATTATAATTTCACTTAAAATGACACATCCAACATTCCTACAATGTGTTCATGTGTTCCCTACAATGACACATTAAAATACTCATTACTGAACACCATATGCATTCAAATGACATTCAAATGAAACAGCATAATGACCTTAAGAAACAACTTGTCAAAAAAGGAAGAACCTAATCCTAGGGCTATATATAAAAACAGCTTAGTGTTTTTATGGTGGACCACGTTTTGTTAAATGTGTAATTTGGATAATCAAATATTTATTATCTTTGTTAATTATTTTAGTTTCATTTGTAATATTTTCATTCAGCTCATATAGTCTGTTATTTGGAAGGTATATACCAATAAACATTTTGACCGTCGTGCACTACAGACAAATGGTCTTTTCAGGTAAAGTGGGCCATCCCTGATTTATTATGAAATAATCCTGCATTTTAATAAGAAATTAGAAATGGACCTTATTAACACATAAATCCATATTCAACAAAACCAAAGACATATAGGCTATGAGTAAAATTCATATATATCTGGCTGTTGTGAAACAACAACTGTGTTCCTGTAGCTCAAATGCATGGCGTTAACAATGCCAGGGTCATGGGTTCTGTCCCAAGGGAATGCAGGAAAATACATATAGCCTACCTTAAAAGCATCTGTGAAATCCGTAAATGTAGAACATGCATAAGTGTAACAGAATTTTGATGAAGATTAACTCTACAACATATAAAAAATTGGATTATAACATATGCAAAAAAATATAGCCTAACAAAATAAATTAATAAGGCGAACTGAACCTTAAATTTAACCATATTTTAAAGATTTATTTTCTACATTTTCTTAAACAGTTTACAGTTGAAGGAATCATCATCTCTGACTTTGAAATTTCTGATTGGACACTTATTTCTGTTTTCATTTTTTTTAAGTCAATTATACATGTTTAATTATAAAATAATCAGTGAATGTCAATTTATTAATTCATTTATGTACAATTACTAAAGGTTAAATGGCCCACTTTACTTGAATTCACCATATGTCTTTATCTGGTTTTGAAAATGCAATGCTTTACTCAAAGATCTTCCTCTCAAGGAAGTGAGCAAGCATGAGAGAGGGAGCAAGCTAGCAAGAAAAAGAGAGATGTGAGACTATACACAATGCCCTTTTATGGACATAGTTTGGGCATGTTTTATGCAAATTACTAGCTGTGGGGACACCCTCAGTTGGAATCACCTGGATTCATCATGAGGACTCACCAGGATTTCATTAGAATGAAAATAAGAACAGATTTATGTGTCTACGCACATGTTTTCTGTGCACTATTAAGCCCCATTGGTTTTTTAACCATTAATTGTGCATCCTTTAAGGCACTCACTAAGATTACTATGGTATTCATCATCTTCTTCGCTATCTGAAGTGGCCGAATAGCTTTTGGTGTGCCCAGACATTTCCCCTTTAATTTGATAAATGAATCCCAGTATTTCATTGGCCTTCCAATCATCTGGGCAAACATTGATACATCTCTGGGCAATGTTCATCAGTTTCTTTGCACTTCTTTCCCCCTCACTAGAATGTGGATTCATTTTCAAACACTCCTTGTAGTGCCTAATTGCTAAGTCCTCACATCTATAACTGTAATGCTGGAACTCAGCATAGTAATAATGCACTACATGCACACTATCATTTTTCTCTCCAGCTGTCTTAAATGTTCTGTGGAACAGATTGTCTGCCTTGGACACTTCACCTCTCTCTCCGTATTGAAGTGCAAGCTCACACATGGCAATGATAAAGTAAGGTTTCAGAGAAGTTGCCTTGTCTAAGTAGTAAATGCACTGATTTCGTGCAATGTTTACCTCATTCTGGTTTCCTCTGTCTGTTCGTTTTTCTTTCTGTAAATTAATTTTCTTGGTCTTGTAGCACATTGCCAACTGATGATGTATGAAACCTGAGTCTGGTGATCTTTCAAGTGCTTTCTTCAGCAGTGCAATGGACCTGTCTACAGATCCTTGATTCCTGAAGAATTTCCCAACATACCTTATGACATGTGGATCTTCTGGAGAGCCATTCAGAGCTGTCTCCATTAGTTTCTCAGACTCTTTCATCAACTTTTTGGAACATAATAAAAGTTTAAGTCCTAGAAGAATTCTCAAGGCATCATCATCTGGGTTGTCGTCAATGGCCAGTCTCAGTTGTTTGATCGCAGGTGAATCCACAGTGCAAGATGTACCAGATTCAATGCGATACAGAGCAATGGCATAACCTGCGTTCCACTCGCTATTTTCTGGATCCAGTTCCACTGCCTTCTGGAAAACCTCTACAGCTCTGTCATAATATTTGCGAGAGAATTTGAGATAGGCCCATCCTTTCTCACCAAGCACCTCTGGAACAGATGAAGAATGGGTTGGAAATCTTTCATTAATCTTCTGAAGCTTCATCAGGTAACTTTCACACTCTGTGTAGTTCTTCATGTGGTAGTTTATCCAGGCAAAATTTCCATAGGTGACAATTAGAGTCTTGTCACAGTTCTCTCCAAGGTTTTCTTTAATGAGTGTCTCAGATTTCAACAGGTGGGTAAGGGCCCCTTCTTTGTGCTCAAGAAGGAATTCCACATATCCTAAAGAGCCGTGAGTTCGTGCGACTCCTAGTTCCCCCCCTAGACCCATCTTGACCTGTTCCTCAAGCCTATTGAGGATATCTCTTAAGGCTAGATCAACTTTTTTAATGTCCCAAGTGAAGTGACACTCTAGCTGATCCAGTTTTGGTTGTAAACTCTCCTGGATTGAACTGACAAGAAAACAAATGAATTAGCAACTCATTATGAAATAAACAACACATTAGAACAGGGGTCACCAACCCTGCTCCTGGAGAGCTACTGTCCTGCAGATTTTAGCTCCAACCCCAATCAAACACACCTGGACCAGCTAATCAAGCTGTTCAGGGTTACTTGATAATTACATGCATGTGTGTTGGAACAGGGTTGGAACTGAAGTCTGCAGGACAGTAGCTCTCCAGGAGCAGGGTTGGTGATCCCTGCATTAGAACATCATTATGCCTTCAAACAAAATTCCTTAATATTAAGTAGGGAAAGGGGAGAGTGCTTCTGTTTGTTGTTGTTGTGTTTTTTTTGTAGCCTGGATGCCAGCCGAACTTAGCCCCGCCCACAACATTTGAGAATGGGAAGTTCGGTCTGGACTTGATCCGTTGTGAAGCAAGTATGCCCGAACCAAAGCTGTTCGGACCAATCAAATTTTCAGGGCGGGCTTTATAAGATGATGGACAGATGATCAACCGTAACGTAATTTTCCACGTCACCAAAGAACGCGTGCGGGTTGAATTTGTTTACAACAAAGAATGGCTGCCGCTGGATAATTCAGATGTGTAGATTCAGCCATCGCGTCTGTTATAGAAGATGTAGACAGCGCATTCATTTTAAAAGAGGAACAGAGAACCGCAATCAAGGCATTTGTCGATCCAATTGAGTGCAGAGGCATTTTCTTTCCTGGTTCGGTTGAAACACGCCCCATAATCACAGCCCAATGGAGCAGTATCAGACTCACATTCTGACTAGAATCTGACTAGACGTTTTTTTTTTTGTGCTATACATCTCAAACTTTAATTTGTGTATGAATTTATTGTAGTTTTTAAAATTGTTATGCACTGAAAAAAATTTGGAGTAGGATTTACTTGAAAAAAGCTAGCTAACTTTTTTCACTCAGAAAATGCTAGTAAATTTACAACGATTTGCCAAGTAAAAACCTAAACATATTTATCAGTAGCCTTAATTAGAAATATTTAACTTTAATTTACTTGGAATATGGAATTAAGTAAACTTTACTTGACCTAGTCAAGTGAAAGTAACAAAGAAAATTTTAACTTGGCTAGTAAAAGGTTGAGTAATATCAATTTAATTGAAATTTCCTTTGCATTACATTTCACTCAAACAATAATATTGAAATACCAGTATGTGCTTTACTTAGAACTTCTAAGTAATTTATACTACATCATGTCAGATGTTAAACATCATGTGAATGCAAAGACCTCAATACTTGGTAGAAAATACATAATGACGGTAACATTTGATGGATTTTTGTGTTTGAATGTGTCATTTTGAGCAGAAAATTTACTCGAAATGTCACAAAATGGCAAGTTACTATAATCCTAACAACAAAAGCAATGATAAAACTGTGTAAATACAGCTGGAAACCAGTGAAAAATCAACCTCATTAATTATTCAAGGTCCAGTGCATGATGGGAAACCCAGTTTCAGAAAAGTTGAGTAATTTTTACTTAATTTTATTAAGTTGATAATTACGCTTTCATTTCTACTCGATTGAATTAAGTACTGATATGGAATTTACTTAGTTTTTTTAATTCTTGCCTGAACTAACTTTTTCATGTAAATTACATTGTTTTTTTTCAGTAGTATTTACTTCACCACAAAATCATTTTTTACAGTGTGCATTCATCCATGCATACACCCACCCATAACCATAACCTATTTAGCTTTAAATAATATATAATAACAAAAATGTATTGTTTGTTTATTCAATATTGTTTAAAATAATAAAAATACCTCTGACAAAAACATCTGTTTGAATGTTATATATAGCTTTAGCAGCAGTGCTTTAAAGTCACAGCTTTCCACAATAATTAATTACATTTATAAACACTTTTCTCACACTCAAAGTGCGTTAGAGTGAGAGGGGAATCTCCTGAACTCCACAAGGACATAGAGGGATAACCCCTACTCTTGTAGTGAAACACCCTGGGATTTTAACTAACCACAATAGAGTCAGTACTTCAGTTTTAATGATCATTCAAATTACAGTCCTTTTTATAGTAGGTTATACACAGATGAGCCAAAACATTATGACCACCTGCCTAATATGCTGTTGGCCCTTTGCGTGCTGCCAAAACAGCGCTGACCCACCGAGGCACGGACTCAACAAAAACTCTGAAGGTGTCCTGTGGTATTGGCAACAAGATGTTAGCAGCCGATACTTCAAGTCAAGTCAAACTTGATGGTCCAGCACATTCCACAGATGCTTAATTGGATTAAGATTTGGGGAATTTGGGGACCAGGGCAACACCTTGAACTCTTCATGATGTTCCTCAAACCATTCCTGAACAATGTGTGCAGTGCTGGAGGGTGCATTATCCTGCTGAAAGAGGCCACTTCCACGAGGGAACACCATTTTCATGAAGTCAAGTCAGGTCACCTTTATTTATATAGCGCTTTATACAATACAGATTGTTTAGCAGCTTTACAGTGAAAACAGGAAAATTATTCAATTCATTTAATCTGTATAGCAGCTCAATTGTGTCATTGTTCAGCTGAAGTCAGTTCAGTGTTGATTCAGTTCTGTTGTAACGATCATCAATTATTAAATTAGTTAATTTAATCTATAAAGTAGTTCTGCAGAAAACAGCAATGATCATGATTATGATTCAGACTGCATCACAAGTCAGAAATCAGATTGTGCATCGATAGCATTCAAATATTTTATCCAGTTCCTTTTGCTTGAAGATCGGTTCCATCACGCCAATATGGAGACCAAGCTGGTCATATGATGGGGTGTACCTGGTCTGCAACAACATTTAGGTAGGTGGCACATGAGTGGTCGGACCAAGGGTTTCCCAGCAGAACATTGCCCAGAGCGTCACACTCTCCTCCACCGGCTTGCCGTCGTCCCACAAGGCATCCTGGGGGCATCACTTCCCCAGGTAAACTGCACAAATGTACACAGCCATACATATGACATAAAAGAAACCGGTACTCATTGGATCAGGCGACCTTCTTCCACTGCTCCAAGGTCCAGTTGCGACACTCGTGTGCCCAATGTAAGTGCTTTTGAAGGTGGACAGGGGTCTCTGATTGGTCTGCTGCCTCGCAGCCCCATACGTTGCAGAGTGTGATGCACTGTGTGTTTTGACTAAGTGGCAACCTTCTGGTCTCTCTCTTGAATCCAACACGGAAGTGACTTCAACTGCAATTCATCGACTGGCTGCTAGAGACAGGCTCCAAAAGAGAGTCAATCCCATAGACTCCCCCATGTTAATATGCCCAACTTTACAGCACAAATTTTTTGGACTATATAACTAATTTTGCCCTTCATGACAACTGTGAGGGGGGTGATTTTTTTTATAACTCATTCGTTTAAATTATATTAAGCCTTAAAGTTCTGCATAATTAAGGGCGTGGCAACTCGAGTGACAGGTGGATTGTTGCTACTGTCACTACAAGCCGTTTGTCTGCTGTCTGTTAGCCGTCACGTCACCTCAGCTAATCCCGCCTCTTTGCCCATTTTCGGTTATCCAGGAATGACTCGCGGTGACGCACTGCCAAGATGGCAACAGCCGGCTCAGCCCACTTTGGGCTTCAAAAATGCTCTTCAGAAACCTACGGGTGACGTCATGGACACTACGTCCATATTGTTTTACAGTATATGGTTTTGACACATTTCTTCCATAACCATTGATACAATTTTGTGTGATTTGTGCCACAGTAGACCTTCTGTTGGCTCGGATCTGACAGGTGTCATTGCCCTTGTGCATGGATGAGCCTTGGGTGCACAACACCCTGTTGCCTTTTTGTGGTTTATGCCTCCTCTGACCACAGTGGTAAATTCTCACCACTGCTGACCAGGAGCAACCCACAAGCTTTGCCGTTTCAGAGATACTCTGTCTTAGTCGGCTTGCCATAACAATTTGGCCTGTGTCAACTTTGCTTAGTACTTTAACCGCCCATTTCTCCTGCATCCATCACGTTGATTACAAGAACTGATTGTTTGCTTACCATCTAATCTAACAGACCTTAATATGTGGTCTTTTTAGGAGATGATCAACGATATTCGCTTTATCTGTGACGGGTCATAGACTCATAATGGCTCATCAGTGTATATCCCACCACTTTACTAGTGAATTTGGATGCAAAGAGTGCGCCCCCTGCTGACCTTACTAATATTTCTTCCAGCAGTGGCCTTACTTTTGCAAGAAGTTTGCCATCAAGGGATTTACCCAAATGGCACTCACTACAGAGTCAAATGTCACCCAGCACCACCTCTCTGGACGTCTAATGGGGTGGAGGGATAGAGTTTTGGGTAGGGTCAGGGTGTGGTTGGATACTGTATCTCCACCCAGGACCAAATTACATTCGCTCCTCCTCGCTGGAAGTCTAGTGAGGGGGAGCTAGACACAAGCTCCACCCATTTGCTCTGCAGTGAGCAGCCCTGCTTATCTTCAGTAGAAACCAAGAGAAAGCTGCATTCACTGTCATAGCTGCTGATAATGGGAAAGAGTCTGTCTGATTAGCCATTAAATTTCTTCCCTTTTTTTTTTTTTTTTTTATTTATTTTTTACTTGGAGCTTAGATGAAAAGTTTATGTGGTTATATCAAAATAAGATTCAGATTATACAATTCTTTAACCAATTTAACAACATAATTTTAAACTTGAAAGGGAATTATAATTTCGTTTCACATATTTGTTTTTTGTCCTGTAAATCGTATTTTTAAGTAAAAAAAAAAAGGCTATGCATTTTTGTAACTGTCTCTCCCTCGGTCTCCTCGACCAGATTTCAAAACTTTCCAGACTGTTATAGCATTAACCTTTGTAATTTAGTTTCATAATCAAGACAAATAATATATAGAAACAGTATTCACCTCATCTCTGACATTCTTTTTCTTGTAGCTTGCGGGAAACGATACGGGACAGCTCTGTCGCACAAGCTCAGTAGCCTATGCTGCGTATCACTTTCGGTTCCTGAAAGAAGCGTCAGGCTCGTTCAGTTTCGGAGGCAGAGCAAAGGGATGTCCCGGCTGGCACTGGACGCCCCTGACATCTGATTGGCCACCCCGGGTGTCACCTCAAAATTGAATTCGACATACTGGCAGTTTGATGCTGAGTGAAATTACATTTAACCTCTTGTTGAAAAAAGCATTTATTTTGATGTGCGACCGCTGCGTGCCGTGCTATTTTAAGGTTGAAGTTCCTCACACAGTTTGAAAAAGCACAGAGCTGTTCAAAATTATGCAGCGCCAGAGTGCTCTCATAGTTTTCCATTAAGTAACATTGTATTTGTCCCAAATCGTTGTTAATTTTTTTAAAATAAAGTTTTGGCTTTCTGTGGATTAGACTATCTATTTTTTTTTATAATATATAGTTTTGTCTTTCTGTGGATTAAATAGCATAAAGTATAGGCTATGTTTTATAGAGAGAGATATAGCCTAGCCTACTAGATCACACTTTCAATTTTTTTTTTTTTTTTTTTTAAGTGAACTTTCTGCTTGTATGGTGATTATCCGTTTAATTAGACGCAGATTACTGCAAACGGCGCCATCTGCGCGACACCCTTTTTTTATGAATTTTGACAATGCATGCACATTGTGGGAATGTGATTTGGCTTAGTGCGATCATCAGATCGCTGTTGTAATTATAATAGTCTGACGCGCTGCATGTTTCAGCACTGTGTTCATTTTCAGTTTCAATTCACAGTAAATGCTACTCTGTGTATTTGAGTCCCTTATAATTTGCATTTGGTAACACAGCATGTTGTTGTCAACAGATAATATATCAATGGTTTAACGTTTGAAAGCAGAGAAATGAAATCAACTTTAAATGTTAGTATTGTAATTTTACGGATGTTCTGTAAATTAAAATAATAAAAAATGTTGTTATTAATAATAATAATAATAATCATGTTACTAGTTTTATTATAACATGTATTGTTATTAAATATTATATTATTGTTAAATTCTCTATTTTTTATTTTACAGTTAAATGTTGCAATAGTAAGATATTTATTTATGAATTTAATACAATCATATTTTAATAATAATTGCATGCAACTGATCACATGCTTGTCCTTGTGTGGACATTTTTGGTCCCCATGATGACAGCTTATAAATCTTATTAAGTGATGTTTTTTTGAAAATTTTAAAATGCTAATATATGATCATGATTTAAAGTCAGCATTCTGGGTCACTTAACTTCTTACCCAATTCAGTTGTACAGAGGACAAATCTCTCAATGAACTGGCCCAGCTGGATCACATGCAATAAGAAAATAAGCTCATCTCATCTGACTAAACTTTAGCACAACTATGATGCGGGACGAAGGCAGGACCTCACAAATGCAACTCTTTGTTATTGCAAATGTCCTTTAATCACGATCTGCCTGGTGAAAATGCCTGGGTCCTTATCAAGTTTTCATGGACGTTTTATGGGTGCGTGGAATACCAGTGTTGTTCCAAATTCTGTGACCCACCAATTATGTGACCGCGGTAGGCTCTATATTGACCTATAATCCCAATCCTATAACCCTAAAGACCCCAATAGGCTACTTCAAGTGAAATCGAAGAACAAACTTGTGTTACGTCATTTCGAACAAAATCAGGCCAAAGCAAGTTTGTTTTGTGTTCATTCGGGAGTTCGAAACAGCTTGCCAATGCTAACTTTCTGGAAAAGTTCACTCTTGCTAGTAAACACCTCTATCGTTGGTCCTTGGCAATTACGTAGGTGTGTGCTCTGAGGCTCTGCCAGGCCCGGCACCACGAGGGAGCAAAAGGGGGCATTGCCCCCTCAGATCTGATTTGTGCCCCCTCAGTTTAATTTTTGTATTCATGGTTACAAATGAAATGTTTAACCTTTTGAGCGGTACGGTCCTATATATGGGATTTTTATTTCTGTGCCCCTGACAGTACAGTCCCACATATGGGATTTTGAATGTACAGTGACGTGATATAATGGCATATAGGCGGGTGACGTCATGGCAGGAAGCTATAAAGCGCACCCAGACCAAACATTGTCAACTTCTGATAGGTCGAAGCAAGTCGATCACAGGCACGCCGGAAGTATGGCAGGGTGACGCAACGTCTCGTTCCCTCTTCAGGGAACCGAGGTTACAGTCGTAACCGAGGCGTTCCCTTTCAAGGGAACTCGCGTTGCGTCGATTTGACGCTATGGGAACGTCTATACCAACGCCACCATAGTGACCAGTGCCTGTCTTGTGTGAAATCAGGCGAGCACAACAAAGACAGAATCACCTGGGACCCAGGAGTGAAGCCCAAAAATAGATTGTAAACCCAATGAGTGTGTGCAGAAAGGAATAGCCCGCAGCATCACCAGCTCTTGTAGGGATACCCCAACTACGAGGCTACAAAGCCGCCATACTCCTCCTGCCACGGAGGAAACCGGTTTGTTTCCTGTGCAGGGAGCTCTAGAGTTATCGTGGCCTCAACAACCTTAGTTGAGAGACCTGAGTCAATGAGTTGGGCCCCCTCAGAGGCCAAACCCACATTTCCAAAACTCTGTTCTCAATGGCCCGTCTCAGTTGCTTGACTGTGGGCGAATCCTCCGAAGTGTTCTCCAAACTCTCGAATTCGGTGCGATACAGAGCAATGGCATAACCGGTGTTCCACTCGCCTTCATCTGGTTCCAATTCTAAAGCCTTCCTGAAACATTCTTTGGCTCCGTTATATATTTTCTCCGTAATATTTTCGTGAGAATTTAAGAAAAGTCCATCCCTTCTCACCAAGCACCTCTGGAACAGATGAAGCCTCTTTTGGAAATGTTTCATTAATCTTCTGAAGCTTTTTCAGGTAACTTTCACACTCTGCGTAGTTCTTCATGTGGTAGTTTAACCAGGCAAGGTTTCCATAAGTTACAATCAGAGTCTTGTGAAATTCATCCCTTTGGCATTCAATGTGGAGCTCCATGGATATCACGGGGTTGTTATGTGCCTCCTCATGAAACCCCAGAAGGAATTGGACATATGCCAAAGCACTGTAAGAACGGGCAAGTCTCTTTCTTTTCAAGGTCCATTTTAATCTGTTCTTGCAGTCTATTGAGAACATCCTTAAGATCTATATCATCTTTTATCAGAGCCCAGGTGAAGTGGCATTCCAGCTGGTGAAGTTTTGTTCTCAAAGTTCTGTCAGGTTCCATACTGAAAAAACAAAAAGATAAGTAATTCCCATATGGAACAATATTCAAAATATGCAAAAACTTTCCCAAAATGTATTGCTAATATAGATTTTAAAAGTATATTATTTGTAGTTACTTGTATTTCCTCATGTACTTTGGCTATTTTTATTAATACATTTTTTATTTAAATACTTTTTGTTTCACCAAAATATTTTAAAAAGTACATTTTATCAAAATTGTATTTTTTAAATTGGAAATTTTCTTGCCCCTTGAAGTACATTTTATAATTCATTTTGGCTGTAACAATGTTCAGGGAAGAAGGAGGCGGGAACCGGCGAACATTTAAACAAACTTTATTAAAAATAAAATAAACAAACTAAAATACCGCCAGCAGCCCCTCGCGGACGACTGCTGGCTTACCCAAAATAAACATAACGGCCAGCAGCCCCTCGCGGACGACTGCTGGCTAAAATAAAACACAAATACAAAAACCAAACAACTAAAATCAGGCCTGTTCCTCTCTCGATCATCAACGTCGTCGCTCCCCCTTTATGCTTCCGCTCCTCCGTGAGAGATGCGAGACCGGTGTGCTCAACAGGTGTTGCTCATTAGCAATCGCACCACCGGCCTCGCGCCGTTCTCTCACGTCCCTCGGCCGTCCTGTTCGCCACATTGGCATTTGAAGGCTTAAGCAAACTATTATTTTCAATTTGCAAAAATATGTTTCTATATGCTGTGCTGTTTACTACAGATATGTATCATACATTTTAAATAAATATATGGATTACTTATTATGGCATCAGATATGAAATCAAAAGTCAGTCACCTTTATTTATATAGCGTTTTTTACAATATTGTTTCAAAGCACCTTTACAGTGATAACAGGAAAATAATGAAACAAAGTAAATTTACTAAGTAAATAACTTTTCTTAAAAATATTGTAGGGCAACTGCAAAACCTTTGTAATTGTAGGCATGTACTTACCTCAACATCGACGTCTGTGTGATAAATGTTTCATAAGTCTGATAAGGATGGTGCGGGCAGGCTTCATTGTCTTCTCCTAGAAATGGGAGGGTTAAACTCAGAATAGACACTGAAACTTTGACTGAATAAATTTGGAAAGAGAGAGCTAAAGGCTGCCTCAGGTGACGTGTGATATTTGCTAGTTAAATAAAGGATGGTCTAAACCATTCTCAGTCATCTGGTATCTGGTGTCATGCTTTTTCTGCATATCTAATTCTCTCATTTACTGTCATGTTCAGCTATAGATATATATGAGGCTTAACAGATATCAGAAAGTAACAGATAAAAGATATATATAGATACTGTATCTTTTATTTGTTACTTTGATATCCGTTAAATGCTAAATATTTTTGGATTAAAATATCCAAAACCCACTAAAACAATGTTATATATTTAGTTGATTTGTGAACTTACATTATCCCAAATGTTTCCAACAATGTTTAAATCCAGAGAAATCAGCTATTTTAACCAGTGTAATGGCCCATGTCATTGCATCGCCTGTCAATTATGTTATATCCATGCTACCCTTGAATTTTCGTAGAAACCATGGAAACAACAAAGATGCTTAATAATATGTTATGCATTTTATTAGACAGGAGAGTAACTATGGATATTTTTATAGACAGAAAACTATTCATTGTTATATTTTCAATGCAAAAGTCTTGTATAAATCTCTTTGTTTTCTTGATTTACCGCAAGTAACATGTTTGTACCATGCTTTAGAGACAACACTATTTTGTCAAGTGGCTAACATAGCATAATCAGAAAGAGCTTTATTTGTAGAACAGTAATACAGAGTTTTTTCCACCATACAATAGATTTTACAATTAATTGCATTCCATTTAGCAACACAAGCCATGCAGCTTTTATTAATATGATATTCTAATATTGACCTAGCTTACTTCATTGTGTAACTAGTATCTCATACCAGCCACAAAGCTAATGCACATGAGTCACTTTATAACAACTTTCACCACACTCAAACATATTTTAGATTGTTTTGACCAAGTAAATCAGCATTGCATTACCCCAAAATTTGTATACATCAGATACATTTTTACAGATTTTTTTTAGAGTGCACATTACTGTAATAAAGTTCTAGTTCAATCGTAAAAGTAATTTGATAATAAAATATTATTTAATTGTAACTTTGATCATAAAATATGCATAAACAACAAAGCAAAATTAGCTGCAGAGGCTGACAGATATATGCGTAATAAAAACAGCAACGTGTCTCTGGCTCTTAGCCCTGCTCTGCTTCCACAGTAACGCTAGGCCTGACTATTCATGCTAGTAATGCTAGGCCTGAATATTAAAGTGACTTTATTCTGATTATAAACTAAGTATTGCATTATTGATGCTGTTGAAGCTCCCTCAGGACATTGAAGATAACGACACACCAACAAGTGACCAGAAACCAGAAGTTTTCCAGCTAGCTTATATAATTGCAGAAGTTCTTAAGAACGTTCCATGCATTTCATCAATTATAATTTACTTTGTGTTTTAGTTTCCTGATCCCAATGTTGTATTAAATACGTATTTTTAGATTGTTTGATAATTTGGTTTATTTTGATGTTTGAGTGAGAAGCAGTGCTGGTCTTAGATTGGTTAGTGTTAGTAGAGTTAGTTGGGTTAGTAAGACTAAGTAATGTTTTATTTTTTACTTTTTTGCATTTTATTTCTACTATTTTGTACTGTTCTAGCTTATGACATTGTGTCCTGCAAATATTGTTAGCTCTTATGAATAGTGTGCAATGTTCCTCATTTGTTGCTTTGGATAAAAGCATCTGATAAATACATGTAAATGAATAAGTGAATATTAGTAGCCATATTTTAGTAGCCTTATTAAAGTTTTTTTTGATAAATATATGTACAAGCAAGAAATTTGTTAAAATTTCAGTGCCTTAGCACAAGTTTTTAATGCTCCTCATTACGTTGCTGATGGGCAAATATTCCTTTGCTTGCATCTCCTGCTTGTCTTCAGAAGATATGAAGGCCAAAATCTCAGATTCTTCTCTGACTTTCTTCTTGGCGTTGAGATTCCTCTCTGCGATCAGTCTGAGCTTATTGCCAGCTTGTTCCCTTTCATAGGTGTTGGCTGGAATCATATATGCTGCCTTGAACTGACTGACTGTCTTTGTCTTCATTATTTTTTCTTGTAGAGCAAGAACGAACCATAGCATGTGTGGCAGTGCTGCTTATCAGACTCACTGAGAGCTTTGTCATCTATCAGGCTGCTAAAGATCTTCTCTGCCTCTCCAAGTTGCTGGTTCTCACCATATGCCGTTGCTAAATTCACTTTGCCATAAATATTGCCAGGCTTCAGCTCTACAGCCTTTGTGAAGTGTTGGATACATTCAGCCACCATAGAGGCTTTTTGAGCCTTAGGAATGCGCCTCCCGGCCCTCCTCTCCTTAGAGAACTGAATAAGCTGTTGTTTATGACAAAGGCCAATTTGATGGTGCAGAAAGGAGGAGTTTGGAGCAAGCTCTACTGCCCTCTTGAGGACAGACAGTGACTCTTCAATGGATTCCTTGGCCCTGAAGTATTTGGCCACGTATCTGGTTACTTGTGGAACATCATGGGACATCCTGAGGGCCTCTTTTATAAGATTCTGGGCTTCCTGTCTTCTTAACCTCTGGAGTTTCAGAGCCAAAAGTACCATGATCTCAGTATTTGTGGGCTCTAGGCTAAGAGCTTTTCTAAGCTGTTGGGTGACTGCTCCAGTGTCTTCCACTTTGTTTATGCCATCTATCCTGTAAAGCACTATTGCGTAGCCCACATTAAACAAAATGTTATCTGGTTCTGCCTCAAGAGCCTTAGAGAAACTCTCTTTTGCTTGGTCATAGAATGTTCCTCCAAGTCTCAGAAAGCTCCAGGCTTTCTCACCATGTACTATGGGCAAGTTGCAGGAGTAATCTGATGAACCCGTTATGTCCTTGCAGATACTTTTCACTTTGTTCAAGTAATCGTCTGCATAATTTAGCCTTTGTAAGTGATAGTGCACCCATGCAAAGCTGGAGAATGTCACCAGGAACTCAGTTTTCTTTTGCTTGTCTTCCTTTAATGCCAATTCAGCCTTCTGAAGGTAGTCCAGCGCACACTCGGTTTTACCCTCCAAGTGGCTAATAAAAGCCAGAAGGTTAAAATACGTGGCATGGTACTTTTGTGGAAAAAATTTTATCCTGTCATGGAGTTTGTCTGGTAAGTTGTTCAAATCCCTTATGTCTGTTTTTTTCTACACCCCATGTAAAAAGACACTCCAGCTGCCTGAGCTTTGCTTCCATGTTTTCGATGCTGGAGACATGAGAAAAATAAATAAACAATCTCTTCATAACTGAGGAATTTGTTAGGATTAACAATAGCATATGTATGTATGTTATAAGCCTAAATAACGTCTCGGTTACGGATGTAACCCTCGTTCCCTGAGTAGGGAACGGAGACGTTACGTCGGATGACGCCGAATGGGGTTTCGCTTAGAACACCTACCGACTTCGAGTATACAAAACGAGCCAATGGCAAAGAAATGCCATGGGTCTGCGGAATTTGCATGACGTAACTCCGCCCCACCTCCTGGGTATAAAAGGAGGACGTCGGCAACATGCAGATATGTTTCTTTGCTGAGGAGCCGAGACTGAACTCAGGCGATCCCCGCGGTACAGCGGAAGTGGCAGGCAGACGTAACGTCTCCGTTCCCTACTCAGGGAACGAGGGTTACATCCGTAACCGAGACGTTCCCTTTCGTTGTCACTCCAAGTTACGTCGGATGACGACGAATGGGGTTACCAGTCTAATCACGCCACCTTCACAGCTGTCTTCCAGTGCCCTGCGTAAATCTGAGATCCCTGTCGTGAGACTGGCACGGACGAAGGACTCCTATTTAGCACAGGAATACCAAGGTACACTGGGAAGCATATCCCATAGTTTAGAGAAAATATGCAATTAATGCCAACCCAGAGGGGGGGGGGGGAACTTAGAGAATACACATATGACCCGAAGGAAGCATATGGAGAACACTGGGTTGTCCAGCCGCAGGTGGAATATTTCAACCCCAGGGGTGGCAAGGTGGCTTGCCAAGGGAAAGACACATGCTCAGAGAGGCTTACAGTGGAAATACACATGTGGGGGTTGCTCCGGAGAGGGACCATGCACACGGAAGGCACCTAGCCGACGCACAGGCAAGAGACACTGGCGCCGACGTCAGGAGTGCTGGAGGAACTCAGGGCTTTCGGGGAAGCTCACCTGAGGAGAATATCGCACATATCCAGTCCGTGGAGTGGAATGGCGAGCAAGCCAAGACACCTGAGCGGGTCCAATACTAGCTGGTTGAAGCGAGAACATGAGGGGACACTGGCTCCACTCGGAGATTGTAGAATCTGGCGAATGTGTTAGGTGTCGCCCAGCCTGCAGCTCTGCAGATGTCTGTTAGCGAGGCGCCATGCGCTAGAGCCCAAGAGGATGCCACGCTCCGGGTGGAGTGGGCAGTCACACCAAGGGGGCACGGTCGACCTTGCTGCTGGTATGCCAAAGCAATGGTGTCCACTATCCAGTGAGACAATCCTTTGCTTGGAGAGAGCCTTTCCCTTCAGCTTCCCACCATAACAGACAAAGAGCTGGTCTGAGGTCCTGAAACAATGCGTTCGTCTACATAGGCGCAGAGAGCGCGTACTGGACAGAGCAGTCCCAAGGCTGGGTCTGCCTCCTCCCAGGGCAGCGCTTGCAGGTTCACCACCTGGTCCCGGAAGGGAGTGGTGGGAACCTTGGGCACATATCCGAGCCGGGGTCTCAGGATCACGTGAGAGTAAGCCGCCCGAATTCCAGGCACGCTTCGTCAACGGAGAATGCTTGCAGGTCCCCTACCCTCTTGATAGAGGCCAATGCAACCAGGAGCGCTGTCTTCATTGACAGGAACTTAAGCTCCACTGAATGCAAAGGCTCAAAGAGAGCACTCTGCAGGGCAGTTAGAACCACCGCGAGGTCCCAAGAGGTAGCCACCACTCAAACCTGCCTCGTCCCGTCCAGGAGCCACACGTGGAGGTTCCAAAAGTGAAAGTGAAAGTGACAAGTGATGGCCAAGTATGGTAACCCATACTTGGAATTTGACCTCTGCATTTAACTCATCCAAGTAAGTGCACACACATTAGGAGCAGAGTAGTGATTAGTGATCACACACACACTGCAAAAGTGAATACACACACCCGGAGCAGCGGGCAGCCTTGAGTGGCACCCGGGGAGCTATTGGGGGTTAGGTGCCTTGCTCAAGGACACCTCAGTCATATTCCTGCCGGTACTGGACCAGCAACCTTTGGGTCACCAGTCCAACTCTGTCACCATTAGGCCATGACTGCCCCCGATCGGGCCAAAGATCGGGACGAGGGTGCCACAGTGTGCTCCGTCCCTGAGAAAGGAGGTCCTTCCTCAGAGGGATTGGCCAAGGAGGTGCTGTCGCGAGGAGTACAAGTTCGGAGAACCAGGTCCGGGTGGGCCAGAACGGCGCAACCAGAAGGACCTGCTCCTCGTCCTCCTTGACCTTGCGCAAGGTCTGCGCAAGAAGGCTCACTGGGGGAAACGCATACTTGCGACCCCGCGGCCAGCTGTGCGCCAGTGCATCCGTGCTGAGCGTGCCCTCGGTCAGGGAAAAATACAGGACGCAATGGGTCGAGTCGTGAGAGGCAAACAGATCTATCTGTGCGTCCCCGAACTGGTCCCAAATCAGCTGAACCAACTGGGGATGGAGTCGCCATTCTCCAGGGAGGGGCTGAAGCCGTGAGAGCTCGTCGGCTGCACAGTTCAGGGCTCCGGGAATATAAATGGCTCGAAGCGACCTCAGACGCTTCTGACTCCATAAGAGGAGGTGGCGAGCGAGTTGCGACATACGGTGAGAGCGTAGACCACCTTGATGGTTGATGTACGCTACAGTGGCGGTATTGTCTGATCGGACTAGTACGTGTTGACCCCTGAGCAAAGCCCGAAAGCGGTGCAGGGCAAGGCGTACTGCCAGCAACTCGAGGCAATTGACATGCCATAGGCGCTGGGGTCCTGTCCAGGAGCCCGCGGCAGCATGTCCATTGCACATGGCGCCCCAGCCCGTGGTGGAGGCATCTGTTGAGACAACAACATGCCGGGAAGCTCGTTCCAGGGGGACACCCGCCCTGAGAAAACTGAGGTTCGACCACGGGGTGAAGGTCTGACGGCAGGTCGGAGTAATTGGTACTCGGAGCGTGCCCTGTTGCCATGCCTACCTCGGGACTCGGTCGCGAAGCCAAAGCTGAACCGGTCTCATATGAAGCAATCCGAGCGGCGTTGCCGCGGCTGCAGATGCCATATGCCCTAGGAGCCTCTGAAAAACTTCAGTGGAACCGCACTCTTGCGCTTGAAAGTCTCAGGCAAGTCAGCAATGGCTGAGTGGAGAAGGCGACCAAGTCAATACTGAGTAAAGAGATCCTCTGCACGTGGCAAAGTTTACTCCTTTCCCAGTTGACCCGAAGGCCCAGACAAGCTAGGTGCCGGAGCACTGGGTCCCTGTGTTCGCAAACCTGGTCTCGAGAGTGAGCTAGGACAGCCAGTCGCCGAGATAGTTCAGGATGCGAACCCCGTGTTCCCATGGAGGAACAAGGGCTGCCTCGACAACCTTTGAGAAGGCGTGAGGAGACAGGGCTAGCCCGAATGGGAGAACAGCGTAATGATATGCGCGCGCCCTGACAGCAAACCGTAGGTATGGTCTGAGTCGAAGGAGAACGGAGACATAAAAGTAGGCGTCCTTCAGGTCGATCGCTGCAAACCAATCCTGTGGCCGCAAACATCCGGAAATGCGTTTGGCCAGGAGCATCTTGAACGGCAGCCTGTGAAGAGGGCGGTTCAGATGTGTAGGTCCAGGATTGGCCGTAACCCACCAGATTTCTCCGGGACAATGAGGTAGGGGCTGTAAACCCGGACCTCATTTCGGCTGGAGGGACAGTCTAAATCGTACCCTTCGCCAGTAGGGTAGCAACCTCCGCTCTCATGATAGGGGCGTAGCCACCGACCATAGTGGAGCGGACTCCCCTGAAGCGGGGAGGAGACCGTGCGAACTGAATCGCATAGCCGAGCCGATGGTTCGCACGACCGAGCGGAACAGATAGGGAAGCTCTAGGCAGGCTCCCAAGAACTGTGCCAGCGTAGTCAATGAACCACAGACGTCCCCTCGGTGGTGCAGCGAAGCGGAATGACCGGCCCAGACGTGGACGGCATAGCGGCCCGGTGTGGGGGCGCGGTCATAACCGCACCCTGACAGAGGAGGCCAGGGAAGGACCAGCGTTCCGCGGGGGCCTGCTCTGCCAGGGGTCTGGCGACAGAGGGGGATAAGAGCGGTACGGTCCGGGGACGGCACACACTGTCATCCGGCTCTGAGACAGAGGGGGACGAGGGGTGCACGGCTCGGGGGCCGCGCACCGTGTCGTCCGTGAACTCTGTGTGCTCAGAGATGGGAGAGTCAGTTCTTTCTGAGAATAAGGATTCTTCCCAAGCCCTTCACTGGGGAAAGGAGTGGCCCTGCTACCAACTCCTGGAAAGAACTGAGTCCCATCTCTGACGAGCCCGTCTCAAGAGTGCCGCTTAACCCGGCGTATAACGGGGGGCGGGGCTGGAGAGGGCTGTGGCATCCCCCTGCGGCTTCCAGAGCCAGCCCGGGTGAACGGGCGGGGTTGGAACCGTGGGAGGGCGCCTTCGGCGGTGGGCAGACTGAGGGATCTGAGCGGACGGCGGGGCCGTCGAGCAGAATAAACCTCAATCTGCTCATGGGCGGTTGAGAACTGTTGGGCAAAGCACTCAACCACACCGCCAAAGAGGCCGACCTGGGATATGGGGGTGTCGAGCAGACAGGTTCGCCCGACATCCTGCACATCAGACCGGTCAGCCCCAGAATGGTGAGCATCACCTGACCCAGAGAGCGTACGGCCACTTTCGGCGCTCGGAGAGCAAGGTCAGTGGTGGCGCGCAGCTCATTGAAGAGCCTTGGGTCAGTCCCGCCCTCGTGCATGTCCGTGAGCATCTGGGTCTGGTAGACCAGCAGAATGGCCATGGCATGCAGTGAGGCTGCTGCCTGTCCTGTGGCGCTATAGGATTTCGCCACAGTTTAGTGTAGACGAAAAAACTACAGGCTTCGGACGGGTGCTTAGGATTGCGCCGGGAAGCACTCTGAGGACACAGTAGCATCGCAACAGAGCGTTCAACCGGGGGGACCCCAGTGTACCCATGGGCAGCGGCCCCGTCGAGGGAAGGAAGGGCGGAGGAGATCAACGAGGGATCACTGGAAGACATGGGGGTCTTCGAGGATTTTGAAATCTCCTGATGCACATCCGGTATGGCCCGGGAAAGCATGGCCGTCATCTCAGGATCTGACTCGACAAATGCCATTTGCACACCCAAAAGTGGCAGCACTGTCGAATCTTCACTTCCTGAAGATTCTAGCCCACCCTGTGATGCTGCTACAGACATAGCATCATCCTCTGTAGCTTCAACTGAAACACACGGGCCACCCGAGGGTAGACCCGTGGGAATCACCTGCTCGCTAGCGGGCACAGTCATTGAAGAGGGGGGCTGGGGTCGCGGACACAGAGTCGGCGCCTTGTTCCAGACCATCACCCACAGGTCACCCTGGCCACCAGCCGAAGATCGGGGGGTGGATGAGGGGACTCTCACTCTTGCGAGTTCACCGAGTCTCGACCTAAATGACGCGATGGTCATGTTCCCACAGAGAGAACATGAGTCATCCACGAGCGCTGCTCTAGCATGATCAATGCCCAAACACACTAGACAACGCTCGTGCCCATCAGAGTCCGATACCAATCTGCCGCAACCAGAAATGCACGGGCGAGCCATCTTTAAAAAGACGTGCGAGCTCTTTTGTGAGAGGAGAAAAAAACTCTGCGATGTTGAAGCGAGCAGGGAGACACACACACACTGGCAGATTACTGCACAGATCAGCAGGCACTGTGAACTCGCTGCAGATCGCTGTCACACCAACACCGGAGAGAGTGGCTCGTCTCGTAGAGCGAGAAGAAGAAATCCGGGTGAAGAAATACTCTTGGCTTCGAAGCGAAAACATATCTGCATGTTGCCGACGTCCTCCTTTTGTACCCCTGAGGTGGGACGGAGTTACGTCATGCAAATTCCACAGACCCATGGCATTTCTTTGCCATTGGCTAGTTTTATATACTCGAATTCGATAGGTGTTCTAAGCGAAACCCCATTCGTCGTCATCCGACGTAACTCGGAGTGACAACGAAAGGGAACCACAGTTCATATTATTTTGCAAAACTAATTTAGATATGCTAAAGATATAATGGTAACACTTCACAATAAGGTTCATTAGTTAACTACCTTAGTAGTAACTAAGAATGAACAATAGTACTTCTTTAACATTTATTAATCTTACTAAATGTTAACTTTAACATTTACTAATATGCTATTAAATTAAAAGGTTGTATTAGTTAATGCACTGTGAACTAACATGAACAAACAATGAACAGCTGTTTTTGGTAATGCTTTAGATTACAGCCCGGAAAGTACTGCGTAATTAAAGCAATTTTACAGCGTAACTTTCTGTAATTACAGTGTACCTATAAAGTACTTACATGTAAGTATAAGGGAACAATATGTAAAGTTTGGGTAATAAAGGGGTAACAACCAGGAGAATAATACAAAATATTTATACTGTAATAGAACTAAGGGATACTTATTCTACTATTATGATACAAAAATCTAACATTTGGGAGCAATTTAGCAAGAACACTGCGTATCTTTTTGTAATAATGGTGTACCAATACATACTGTATAGGCTTTTTAAAAATGACAGGGTACCTATTTATGCATTTATACAGTAATCTTTTTAACAAAAGTGCACTGAAAACTAAAACAATTGCAACTTTTTCTTAAATATTGGCGAAAGATTATGTAGTGGTGCTTGTTACCCTATTGTTCCGTGTAGTTACAGGGTAAGTACATTAAAATTCAGACACAAAATGTTATATCACTGACTCGGAACCTTTATTTGAAAAACAAATGTACTTCTTTTTCATTTAAAACTGCTTTTTTAAATCAACAATTAATTTCAAAAGCTTTAGTCTTGACAGAAAGTAGCATGTTTTGTCCCCTCTTTTTTATCTTGCTTGGCTTCTTTCTTTTGTTCCTCTTCTTTTTCTTTCTTTCCACTGATGAATCTGAAGAAGAAATCATGTCTCTTGCTATTCTGTATTATGTATTAAAAGAAAATGCAGTACACCCAGAAATACGTCCTCACCATTTACTCATCTTTTACCCTCATGCCATCCAAGATGTATACGACTTTCTTCTTCAGATTAACACAAATGAAGGTTTTGAGAAATATAAAAATACATCTCTGGGAATACATATAATGCAAGCCCATGTGTTCCTAAAAGTTGGAGCATCAAACAGCACATACTGCAATAAATGTAGCAATAACGACCCCAATGGATGGATCAATATCTTCTAAAGTAAAACGATAGGTCTTTTTAAGAAAAATGACAATATTTTAAACTGTAGATTACCGCTTCAGACCAACTATAATAAGTTGTTTTTCAAATAAAGGTTTCCAAGTCAGTGATATTATTGTATGTATTTTTATTGTACTTACCCTGTAACTACATAACAAGAGGGTAACAAGCACCACTTTAATTTACGGCCTGCAATGTCACACTTACCCTGTAACTATACATGGAACAAAAGGTTCACAAGCACCACTTACCCTGTAACTATACATGGAACAGGAGTATATTTCCCAGTATTTAAAATTGCTATAGTTTTAGCTTTACTTGCCTTGAAACATGTAATCCCAAACTTAAACATCTGCAATTTTGCTATAAAAAAAAACTGTATAAATGCATAGATATGTACCCTGTAATTTTTAAAAAGCCTATAGAGTATGTATTGGTACACCATTATTTCAAAAAGGTACGCATTGTATGTTCTCTTGCTAAATTGCTCCCAAATGTAAGATTGTTGTGTCATAATAGTAGAATAATAATAGGCCCTCTTCCTGTTCGAAGGAGTGATGAGATAGTTAGTAGATTGTGTTCACTCAATGGCTGTGGTTGTCTAAGTGGTGTCCGCAAAATAATATAGAATTCATAGACAATTGGAAAAGTTTTTGGGGCAGACCTGACCTGTTTAAAAGAGATGGTATTCATCCCTCCTGGGATGGTGCTGCTCTTCTCTCTAGTAATTTGGCTCATAGTCTTAGAGATAAAACATGACAATCTGTGGCTCAGGTCAGGAAGCAGACAAACTGGCTAAACCGACCGTCTGCTAGCGGCCTTGCGTCACCAAGGTCAGATAAATCCCATCACATAGCGAGTCTTTCACCTAGATATCATCATATAGAGACTGTGTCTGTTCCCCGAATTTGGAAATCCAAAAAACGTCCAAACCTTTCTAAGGTTAAAAATTGAATTGATGTTCAACAAATAAAAAACAAATATAATACAGATGAGCAAACGATAAAGCTTGGGTTGCTGAATATTCGATCCCTTACTTCAAAAGCACTCATAGTTAATGATATGATTTCAGATTATAACCTAGATGTGCTGTGTTTGACAGAAACCTGGCTAAAACCAAACGATTACATTACTTTAAATGAGTCCACCCCGCAAGATTGCTGTTATAAACATGAGCCTCGTCCGAAAGGCAAAGGGGGAGGTGTTGCTGTAATTTATAGTAATATTTTCAAAACCAATAAGAAATCTAGTTTTAAATATACTTCTTTTGAAGTGTTGGTGCTAAATGTAAATATATATAGTATAAACGATAAATCACGTTTGAGAATTCTGCTGGCTACTGTTTACAGGCCACCAGGGCACCATAAAGATTTTATCAAAGAATTTGCTGACTTTCTATCAGAATTAGTATTGACTGCAGATAAAGTCAACACCTAATTGTTGGTGATTTTAATATACATGTAGATAATGAAAAAGATGCATTGGGATTGGCATTTAAAGACATTGTAAACTCAATTGGAGTTAGACAACATGTGTCAGGACCTACTCATTGTCGTAATCATACTCTAGATCTTATATTATCACATGGAATAGATGTTGATGCCATTGAAATTCTGCAGCAGAGCGACGACATCTCAGATCATTATCTAGTCTCGTGTAAATTACATTTAGCCAAGGCTGCAAAGCCGACTTCGTGTTATAAATATGTTAGACCAATCACTTCTGCCACTAAAGATTGCTTTATTAATAATCTTCCTAATCAATTTCATCATCTCAGCATCCCGGATAGCTTAGAAGAACTTGATATTGCAACAGAAACTTTTAACTCTCTCTTTTCCAGCACTTTAGACACAGTTGCTCCGCTGCGCTTAAAGAAGATTAAAGAAAATAGTCCAACGCCGTGGTACAACGAGCACAGCCGGGCTCTTAAGAGAGCAGCCAGAAAAATGGAGCGCAACTGGAAGAAAACTAAACTAGAGGTATTTCGGATTGCATGGAAGGAGAGCTCGATTGCTTACAGAGAGGCTTTAAAAGCTGCTAGATCTGATTATTTTTCAACCCTATTAGAAGAAAATAAACAAAACCTGAGGTATTAATTTGAAAAAGTGACTAAACTAATGAAAAAGAAAGCTTCAAGACCAGAAGTTTCCAAGAAACACAGCAGTAATGAGTTTATGAACTTCTTTACTTATAATTTTGTCCCTGATATTATCGATCTTATAACTATGCAAACGTCTACTACAGTATCACATCAGGGAGTGCATTGTAGTCTCCATGATGAAAAACTTGATTCATTTGTTGCTATAGGAGAGGAAGAATTTTGCAAACTCGTTAAATCATCTAAATCAACAACATGTATGTTAGACCCTATACCGACTAAACTACTGAAAGAGATGCTTCCAGAGGTCATAGATCCTCTTCTAAATATCATTAATTCATCTTTGTCTCTAGGATACGTACCAAAAACCTTTAAGCTGGCTATGACCGCTTGTTAAAAAAACGCAACTTGATCCTACAGAACTAGTCAATTACAGGCCGATCTCGAATCTGCCTTTTCTGTCAAAGATACTAGAAAAAGCAGTATCCTCACAACTGTGTTCCTTTCTTGAAAGAAATAATATCTGTGAGGATTTTCAGTCAGGATTTAGACCATACCATAGTACTGAGACTGCTCTCATTAGAGTCACAAATGATTTGCTCTTATCATCTGTCTAACACTTGATGGCTGCTCTGTTAAGTCTTTGTCGTCAGTTGGGAACCTGGGTGTGCTCTTTGATACCAATCTTTCATTTGAAAGTCATGTGTCTAGTATCTGTAAAACAGCATTTTTCCATCTTAAAAATATATCTAAATTACCTCAAGGCTAGATTATTGTAATGCTCTACTGGGTGGTTGCCCTGCACGGTTAATAAACAAACTACAGCTGGTCCAAAACGCAGCAGCTCGAGTTCTTACCAGAACCAGGAAGTATGACCATATTAGCCCGGTTCTGTCAACACTGCATTGGCTGCCTATTAAACATTGTATAAATTTTAAAATATTGCTGATTACTTACAAAGCACTAAATGGTTTAGCTCCCCAGTACTTGAGCGAGCTCTTAACCCATTATAGTCCTTCACGTCTATTGCGATCTCAAAATTCTGGCCAGTTGATAATACCTAGAATATCTAAATCGCCTGCTGGCGGTAGATCCTTTTCCTATTTAGCACCAAAACTTTGGAACAATCTTCCTAACATTGTCCGGGAAGCAGATACAGTCTGTCAGTTTAAAGCTAGACTAAAAACACATCTCTTTGACCTAGCATTCACATAATACATTATCGACTTCTATAATTAAATGTTAGGCTGCATAGATTAGGTCAGCCGGAACTGGGAACACTTCCCTTAAATCCTGATGTACTCGTTACATCATAAGAAGAATGGCATCTACGCTAATTTAGTGTCTTTGTTTATCCCGAGGTTTTCCTGCAGCCTGCCGGATCCAGGCCGTTCTGACGAAGGACCTTCGCCTGGACCCGATGACAACGCAGTGCTGAAGTGCCAACTAGCCTTTCCCTATGGAGGATCCCTATACCACTCTACAGATAAAGCGCTATGAAATTCCGGTTTCGCGTACCTAACCGAAATTATAAAATAAAGTTCTGCATCAAAATTTATAGGCAAGACAAGTAGTTTGTTTAGGCATGGTTTGTAGCAAATTACAAACCTGCGCACATACAGTATTCAAACGCACATAACTATAGAATCAATTCTTAATGCGCATGTGAACGCCATCAGCGTTTATCACAGGTTCGCGTTTAAAGTCTGTTTAGAGAGAACGGCGTCGTCTTAGCGGCCCCTAATTTAATAACAAATGATCATTTCGACGGAAGTGAATCAATCAAAACTAACATTAGCTGGAAACAACATTATTCAAGAACCGCTATAAAACCAAACCATTCTTTGTTACCTTAAATTATATGTGTGTCTCTGTAAAGCTGCTTTGAAACAATCTACATTGTTAAAAGCGCTATATAAATGAGGATGACTTCACTTGACTAGAATAAGTACCCCTTAGTTCTATAATACTTACAGTATAAATGTGTTTTTTTTATTCTTTTTATTTTTATTGTTACCCCTTTATTCCCCAAACTTTACATATTGTTCCCTTATACCTACATGCAAGTACTTTATAGGTACACTTTAATTACCAAAAGTAACGCTGTAAATTCGTCTTAATTACTCAGTACTTTCCGGGCTGTAATCTAAAGCGTTACCCTGTTTTTTTATTATTAACTAACATTAACAAAGATTAATAAATATTGTAACAAATGTATTGCTTATTGTTACTTCCTGTTAATACATTAACTAATGAACCTTATTGTAAAGTGTTACCGATATAATAACTACGAGATATAGGCCTATATTAATCGAAGAACATATAAATTAGGCTATATGTTGACATTCTGCTATTCGGTCTTTCGTAGGCGTGTTTTAGGCAGGCATTATTTAGCACATGCGTAGGCTATAGGATACATTTTAACTACACGTTTAGTAGATAAATGTTGCAATAGGTGTTTCTCCTACCTCATTTCACGAGGATGTGTTCTTTTCTGTTGAAATTGCTAGCCTGATGAAAGATTCGAGGGCACGAATATATGGCAAGCCGTATAAACATTTAATCCTTATATTCATGCTACTAGTACTTATTTTTTAGATAGGCTACTATCTATCCCATTAAGTACTAGTGCTTATTATTTAGGTATTAGTGCCTATAGATACTAGTACCTTTTTAAAAGATACTATAGTTATTCATTAGCCTATATACTAGTTATTATTATTTTTTTAGAGACTGGTACTCATTCATTATACTAGTAGGCTACCTATTAAATAGACACTAGTAGTTTTTAATTAGATTCTAGTGCCTATTAAATTGGTACTAGTACTTGTTTATTATATACTAGTACTTATTCATTTTATTCATTAGGAGGCCTAGTAGGCCTACTTATACTATGGTACCTAAAGAATAAGCACTAGTAGCCTAGCTAATGAATAAGTACTAGTACTTAATGGATAGATACTAGTATCTAAAAAATAAGTACTAGTAGCATGAAAATAGAGACTAGTTGGTTTTAAGGATTAAATGTTAACCCGGCTTGCCATACGAAAATGAAAGTGTAAAAAAAAAAAAGACAGATAAGTTTCGCTTCCGTGATAAACTGTAAAAGTAGATGTGTTGTTCTAAATCACTTTTGATTTTTTTGTAGCCTTTGTCATAAACCCATAATGTATGACGGTAGCCTATATTGTTCATTTTTTGTCCGGTTGTCGGTTATCTTGTTGAATGAATTAATTGTGAAGTAGCTTAGGTAAAGTAGGATGCTAAACACTGTTTAAATAGTCTCATAAATCTAAAATAGAAATCACTTGGATTTCATACATTTTTATTTTTCATATATTAGCCTACGCTGCACAATTTTCCCTGTAAGGCAATAGCCTAAGTAATGTGTTTTATCATAAGTAGGCCTATCTCAAACTTAATGCAACAGGAATACGTGGCCATTTTTGAATGAATAAATCAAAAGTAATGATACAATGAATCAAATCTCGATATGTATAAAGTGTCTATGAATATTAAAACTCAAAAAGACTGCTATTGAAATAAACTCTGAACGTTCTGCGTGTTTCTGTGAATGAGCGCTCTATGTGTGCTCTACTACACACTGACGCGCGCGTGACACTCCTGGTGTTTTCAGCGTCTATGAGGAGGACATGCACACATTTGAACTTCATTGCAGAGCTTTTATGAGAGTCACTTCCAAGGGCGTAGGTTTGGTTTTGAGATTGGTCGGGACATTCCCAGACGCTGAGTTATCAGGAAATTAATAGGATTAATGGGATAATATTAAGGTTTTTAGTCTATATTGACCTTAACAATACGTTAATGAATTCTGTAATGTTATATTAAAGACAAGAAGGGAGTTTAACAGAGAGTTAACTTTACTCCGTTCATAGTGCAATGCAATAATGCAATAAATCTTGTTCCTTGCATTTTGAAGAAGCCAAACACATGTCTGCATCTGTCATTAAAGGGATAGTTAAGGGGATAGTTTACCCAAAAATGAAAATTCTGTCTCTCCCACAAGTTGTTTCAAACCCTTATGAATTTCCTCCTTCTATTGAACACAAAGGAAGATATTTTGAAGGATGTTGGTCACCAGACAGTTGATGGACTTCCATAGTAAGAAAAAAAATACTATGGAAGTCAATGGGGCCCATCAACTGTCTAGTTACCAACATTATTCAAAATAACTTCTTTTGTGGTCAGCAGAAGAAAGAAATTGGTTATAAACAACTTAATAATGACAGAATTTTCATTTTTTAAGGAAACTATCCCGTTAACAGAAATGAACGTTTGGCATATTTGTTTCACATCATTACTGTCCAGTTTGTCCTGTTGGACATGACACACAGCAACTTGTGCCATTGTTCTGAGCCATGTTTTCAGTGTCCTAAGAGCAATGAAACTTATTTCAGCCTCAGCTGATGAGACTGGGATGACAAGGGTTTCAACTTGATCAAACAGACTTCTCATTTCAACAGACCAAGCAATTTTGTGTTTTCATGTTTAATGTTTAAACTTTCCATAGTCATAATGATTTTATACTGTACAAACTGTGTATTCTATCCCTCTACACTAACCCTATCACAGATAACTTTCTGCATTTTCTAAAATCGTCACTTAGTATGATTTATAAACTGTTTTCAAAAAAATAAAAAATCCCCACAAGGATTTCGGAAATTGCCATCTTTGTGGGGACATTTTGTCTTTGTCCCTACAAAAATGGCAATATACAAAAATCTTGTCCTTATGGGTAGGCCTGTTTTCTTTATATTCCCCCTTTTTTGAAAAACGACTTATAAATCATACTAAGTGATCTTTTTACTAAGTTTCAGTGCTCTTTGCGCGCACACACTAACGACATGTTTGCCACTTATCCCGCTATTGTCATACATTATATTGTAAAAACTGAACTGTCCCCGAATCATTATTTGACGCGATTTGCCCCGTATTTTTGTGCACTGAACTGTAGATTACTCCCTAGTTTACCGCATCTAGGTTTCCTTCGGAGGAGTTTTAGTGCTTCGCACAACCAAATGTAGCTACAGCCTCTCACAAGTTAGAAAGAAGACACAAAGCCAATCAGTTTAGCGATGTGTGTTAAGCAGGCGGGACCTAGATCTATTAACCGTTTGTGTTATTTGATTTCAAAGTCATTTGCTATGACAGGCATTAACTAATAAGTTAATTCTTAATTTGGTTGTAAAAATACAATATTTCTATAACCACGTAGAAAGGAATGTAAAAAAAAGTTTACATTTATTTTTTTTGTTTAGAAGGGGTAACTATAAGTGCAGTTTGGATCCCATATAATTAAGAAAGTGACAACAACTCGTTTTAGTTTAAGTATAGATGCTCCCTTATACGTATAGCAAAACCATGATTATTGATTACCATTTGTGTAACAGAAATACAAGAGAAATAGTCTTGGTTTCCCCATGCTGCCTTCCCGCAGCGCGATTTTATTCACGCTGAAAGGCAGTATGGATTAGCCTGGCTAACGCCAGACCCAATTCTCGTTGAGACTTGGGTCTGGGAACCACATGTACATTTTCTCGTATTTGAGGCGTGGTTTACGAATGCCCGGCGCCGTTTATTGGGTGCTAAGAATGTCTATCAAATGCGCCTGTACGTAGCTCATAGACAATCGTTTCAATTATACCACATGACCTGTGCAGAGCGACAGAAATTAGACAAGGAAGAAGACGATGGCCGATGGGTCAGAGATTTATGTGTACACGATGGTGTGTATCTATCTAACGGCCGTTTCAAACCGCATGCGTGAGCAGCGCGTATGTTAATCAATGAGTGCATTCACACCGGGAGCAGGTCAGCGTGTGAGCGTCGAGCAGGAGCGTCGCGTGAGCAGCAGTGAAGTGGGGGTTTCTATGGCGCTCGCTTTGTCTCATTTTATGAGGTGTGATTTGTGCACTTTTTGGCGATCGCTAAGCAAACTGAGAGGTGAACTAACGTGTATACGCTCGCGAGCCGTCTGGCCAAAATCCCATAGTATTCAGGCGTCAGACGTAAGATTTGAGACGTCACACGTCACGGTCACGTGTTTGAGCTGCGCTCAAAGTGCGCGGCGGCGTGGCGGCGACGGAGCTGAGAAAGGATTGTTTTTACTTTGCGTCTATGAGGTGTGATTTGTGCACGTTTTGGCGATGGCTAAGCAAACTGAGAGGTGAACTAACGTGTATACGCTCGCGAGCCGTCTGGCCAAAATCCCATAGTATTCAGGCGTCAGACGTAAGATTTGAGACGTCACACGTCACGGTCACGTGTTTAAGCTGCGCTCAAAGTGCGCGGCGGCGTGGCGGCGACGGAGCTGAGAAAGGATTGTTTTTTATGGCGTTCCGATCGTAATCCACACGTTAAATTCTAACGTGACGCCGCCGTGACATCTGCATAGATCAACAGCTACACGTTATTGACGTGTCTACGATATCCACTAAAACCCCATTAGCCTACAGGCTGTTACATCTTCAATGATGGTCATTTGGGCTGATATTTTGTATTCTACATAATATTTATGTCCTATAGCTAGCTATTTGTCACAACGATTGTGCTTTGCAAAAGACAAAATCATCCGTTTTGTAATTTATTACATCGTGTCTACCCCGTGTGAGGCTTTCTACATTGGACAAAGGAGCAAATGTGCAAATGATGTGTCCTCCGTAGTTGTGTGTAGTAGCCGCTACTTCAGAAGAAGAACGGGCATCCGTTTACTATCAGTGAATCATCGTGTCGCGCTGCGCCGCGTCCAGTAGACACACTCACGAATTATGAATTTTCATGTAGCCAGCATAGTCAATAAAGAAGATTATACGTCATATATCTTCAGGTAAGAAAACAGACGTCATGGGCAAAATGTGTTAACATGCAAACATGTTCGTTTTACATGATTTGAAACTGCTACAGCAGGGAAGATAATCGGCTATTTGCTTTTGACGCGCCGCTTGACTCCAGTGGAAAGGGTGTTGTGATGCTCGATCTGTGATGATCATTTGTGTGTAATCCTGAGTTAATAATAAAGAATAATAAATATAAAAAAGCCTTAAACTCCAACAATCTTTTGGAAACGGGGTGTTTTAACCACACAAACAGCTAATTTGAATGAAGCTCCGATTACAGATGCTTTCAGGGGTGTCAATATCTGCAAAATTAATCAGATCCAGTTCTCGCCCCGAGAATAAAGCCTAACGTGATTGGTTGTAGCGAGAACGTGCTATGATTGGTCAGCTCAATGTGGCCGTTATCTGATTGGCTTAGGTAAAGGGTGGGTGGAGTCCACTTATTTGTGGATTTGTCTTGCACGTCGACGCTAGAAGTGTTTCAAAATCCACAAATGCGTGAGGGGGTTTACAAATGCACATGAACCGATTCACAAATGTGTGAGGGGATTTACAAATGCACAGAAAGCGGTTCACAAATAAATACCAGGCCGAGTTGTGTTTGTGGCATAAAACACATTTGTAAATATATATTTTTATTTGCAAAGTTAATTTTATTTATTTGTGAGTTTTATATTTTTTTTTGTGAAACTCTTTACATTTATTTGTGGATCTTAATCTATTTATTTGTGAATTTTATATATTTTTGTGAATCTCTTTACATTTATTTGTGGATCATAATCTATTTATTTGGAATAATGCAACAATTCTACCCCCATATAATTACACTGACGCGCTGCTCAAGTGCCGCTCACGCTTGCGGTGTGAAACCTATGTGTGAAACGACCAGGCTGCATCGAAAGGTAACTTCGCGTCTGCTGCCATGTTGGATCCATAACAAACTGCTTCGGTGTGTCGCATAGAGGTCGTCATCGTCTTGCTGCTCCCTCCCCGTTCTGTGATTGGTTCCCTAAATGAGGCGAAAATTTGTACCATGGTATCCATGGTTCTTCTTCTACCATGGTTCTTTCACACATAGGTTTCACACCGCAAGCGTGAGCGGCACTTGAGCAGCGCGTCAGCGTAACTACATCACTGCAGCTGCAGACGCGCGAGAGTATTCACACTGGAAGCGTTTGTACAGTGTCACAGCAGCGGCTCCAAAGCTACATATAAGCGAGCAATTCTTTACAAAGACAACTATACATTTGTTTTTAGAAGCTGGTCATTTTATAACATTGATAGTCTTGAAAGTTTGTAATGTTGTGGTGTACAACATTCGCATATAAGTTCAATGTTAAACAACAAAACAACCCAGAAAATGGCTCCAAACTATTAGTTTCACTCATAGCCTACTTTCGATATGTTTACAAGACTGCAACTCTGCGGATAAAAAACAAAACACACAAATAAACCACACACTCGGGTTTGATTTGGGTTGTGCTAGCCTGTAGCTGTCTGTGTGTTACATAAACTAAAAGAACGCTTATATATAATATTTTCTGGCTAGTTTACTTTAGTTTTATATATATATATAAATAATAGGCCTACACAACTTTCACCCAAACTGAATAATTAAAAACAAGTTTTTACCGGGTAGCCTAAATCTTCTATACATATTTTAGAGTCTTTATTTTCTTTTATTTGCCTACTCAAGTTCTTGTTAAAACTCACTAGACATGCTTATTCTGTGCATTTTGGGCACTTTTTGTGTGAAATCATATTTATTTTTGTCCATCAAAAGTGTGCTTTCACTTTAATTGAGCGTGGAGAAGTGCAGCAAAAACAGATTCGACGCCGAAACCCCCACTTCACTGCCCAGACAGCAAAATGTATTTGGGCCAGATTTGGGGCAGGTCTTCATTAGCATTTGGCGCAGATCCGCTAAACGGACCTGGGCCGGGCTCATTCTTTCCAACGGCCCAATACCGGAACAGGTTGGAATTACGGATCAGAGACAGATCTGGGCCAGCACTGGCCCAGTACAGTTATTAATGCCATGACATGTGGTGCAGATCTGGCCCAGATCCGTGACTCATATTTTACATCTGGGGCTCATCTGGCCCTGGTCTGTAAATCATATTTAGGTTATCAGACAATTAAGGCACACAAACACCCAGACAATTTGTAATTTTCAAAAAACTTTATTTTAAAAAGGCAATACAAACCAATAAAAAAAAATAAAAAAAAACCTTAATGTGAACACTGCACTCTCATGTCATTTATTGCATTTAATAGTTGGGTGTGACTGGGGCACGACGGCCACCCCTACGGTCGCATGCCAGATTAAACCACCTGATGGTATACTGGTTTATCTCGGTGTTGGTGACTTTGTCAGACATGCGATTCTTCATCACTGCTCCTGTAAGACACAAAGCACAGAAAGCAAAGAAACAAATAATTTTAGAGTAAATATTAGATTCAATATTCAAAGATTCTTTATTACATGACATTATAGTAAAATGCTTACACAAATAAATCCTTAATCGAGAGTACAAGTGTGGTGGAGACCATGTGTCAAGTGCAAAAACATTGAAAATAACAGACAACTTACATTGCAGTTTGCAAAGGGGGCAGGACCCGGACAAAACCTAAAGGGCACAGTACAGAGAAATGAGAGACAAATAATTTATCTACACAAAAGATTCACCACTTAGACCTTGGTAAACACTGACAGCTACTGTCAGAAATCTGTATAGTGTAGTATATAGTGTAGTGCAAGTAAAAAAAAAAAGCTTTCCTTTTTCCTTTTAGTTGTATTTTGAAGTGTATTTTACAAGTAAATACCATTGGTTAAGGAAATGCGGATTAGTTTGAAGCTGTCAAGAACATCGGTCATATGAGACCTGGAAGCACTGTGATAGTTAAGTTGCATTTAATAAATGTTGTAAAACAGGTTATTGGAGGGCAGCAGCACTGAACTGTACGATAACTTTTTTGCACAAAGCACTGGTGCTACAGAGGCAAAAACATCGTTTTTTTTTTTTTTTTTTTTTCACTGGCCAATTTTGAGATATTTGTTTTCAATAGCATGTCTTCTTTCAGACTTGTGGTGAAAAAAAGTCCGAAATACACATTTAGGTCTTTATTTTACTTCAATCTCCACTTCAGTAGCACTATATACACCAAACGTTCCAGTCTTGTAGTTATAGCTATTATGAAGATATTTACAGAGGGATTTGTAAATATATTATTCCTAGCCTGATTTATATAACATTTTATTCAAAAAACATGGCTAAAATAATTTAATGCTATTGACAGTATATTCTGATTTAGCCTACAAGATAACAAAAGTAGATATCCATGAATCCCTCTGTAATTATTTCTCCATCTAAGATATGAACACAATGAAAAAATAATTTTTCGATTTTGCAGCTAACACACAATGGACACGATATTCAGCAATTTTGTTGAATATAAGCAAATATCACCGATTCAGCCTTAACGCCTATGTTCACATTAGTTGTGGATGTTTAAAATAACCTATACTAGGCTACCAGCTAACCGCCTTATGTCTCAGGTTGTCAGAATGTCAGTGTAAACGTTTGCAAACTTTTATTTTTAATATAATTATGTAACAGACTAACATGACATCAACACCAGTTTACTTATAATGTACAATTATACTTGTATAATGCACTTACCAATTAGCAAAGACGGTGCAGCCTGCAGTCTTCCACTTTTGTCAGCCGGTTATGCCCGTCAACGGGTTTATGCGGGGTGGCGCCCGCGCGTATGGTCTGCGCAGCTCGCGCGGATCCGGTCCACACCCGCCGGGCGGACTCAATTCAGTTGTGGCGCGTATAGTCTGCCCCGGATCGGCGCCGCACCCGCCGGACGGACTGTCACAGTCGAAGCTACAGACAAGTCTGGCGCAGATCTGCATATTGAGTGCGACTGCTGCGCGAATCTACTGATTCGAAAACGGACCTGGCACCGATGTAAATGCTGTCTGGGTGCTGCTCACGCGACGCTCCTGCTCCCGGTGTGAATGCACTCATTGATTAACATACGCGCCGCTTACGGATGCGGTGTGAAACGGCCGTTAGATACACACCATCGTGTACATATAAATCTCTGACCCATCGGCCATCGTCTTCTTCCTTGTCTAATTTCTGTCGCTCTGCATACGTCATCTGGTAAAATTGAAACGATTGTCTATGAGCTACGTACAGGCGCATTTGATAGACATTCTTAGCACCCAATAAACGGCGCCGGGCATTCGTAAACCACGCCTCAAATACGAGAAAATGTACATGTGGTTCCCAGACCCAAGTCTCAACGAGAATTGGGTCTGGCGTTAGCCAGGCTACAAGAGAAATACAAAAATATCGTTTTAAGGTACGTTGTTTACTTGTACTACCATGTCATTAACTTACAAAACCAGTGAGCAATGCAGAGGTAACGTATTGTCTAATACAGCTGTTAAGGGAGTGATTGTGATTTAGACCATTCCAAGCCTGCCAAAGCGTCACAATTTAACTGCACCAATAATCTGTAGCGTCACACCTCTACACAAATAACCTCATCTTTATTATAAACCAATAACTATGATAACAACCGTAAACATATTTCCGACAGGAAGCAGCGCCATTTTTGCGCATGCGTACAACAAATCGAGTCACATGCCGTATTTGGACATGGGCGATGATTCTGACGTCACACTTGGATGGGCGTGGCTTCTGACGTCACACGTGGATGTGGGCCGGGTTGGATATCCACCGCAGGATGCAGCAAGCTGTACTTGGGCAGAGCAGAGGGATGTCCCGGCCGGGTGGCCAATCAGATGTCAGGGGTGTCCAGGCAGTGCCACCCGGCCGGTGTCACCTCAAAATTTAATTCGACAAAGCCTATACTGGCAGTTTGATGCTGAGTGAACTTTCATTTAACCTCTTGTTGAAAAAAAAACATTTATTTTGATGTGCGACTGTGCCGTGCTAGTTCGTCACACAGTTTGAAAAAGCGCAGAGCTGTTCAAAAATGCAGGGCCAGAGTGATCTTATAGTTTTCCATTAAGTAACATTGTATTTGTCCCAAATCGTTGTAAATTTTTTTATTATTATTTTTTTATAATAGTTTTTTCTTTCTGTGGATTAAATAGCCTAAAGTATAGGCCCTAGGCTATGTTTTATAATAGCCTATAGGCTAGATCGCCCTTTTGCTCTCAATTTGTTGTTTGTTTTTTAAGTGAACTTTCTGCTTGTAGGCTATATGGTGGTTATCCGTTTAATTGCATGCAAGAAAAAGTGAGGGTACGCTGCAGATTAGTAGGCTACTGCAAACGGCGCCATCTGCGAGACACCCTTTTTTATGAATTTTAACAATGCATGGTTGTGGGAATGTGATTTGGCTAGTGCGATCACCAAATCGCTGTTGTAATTATAAAGATAGTCTGACGCGCTGTTTCAGCACCGTGTTCATTTTCAGTTTCAATTCACAGTAAATGCTACTCTGTGTGTTTGTGTCGCTTTTAATTTGCATTTGGTAACACATTATGTGCAAATCATCTTCCCAAATTCGTAATGAGAATCGTTTAGAAATCTGTTGTCAACAGATACTATCTCAATGGTTTTAAATCAGATAAATTAAATCAACTTTAAATGTTAGTATTGTAATTGTAGCCTACTGATGTTCTGTAAAATAAAATAATAAAAAATAATAATTATAATAATTATTGTTATTATTAATAATATTAATCATGTTACTAGTTTTATTATAACATTGTTATTAAATATTATATTATTGTTAAATGCTCTATTTTTATTTTACAGTAAAATGTTGCAATAGTAAGATATTTATTTATTAATTTAATACAATCATATTTTTAATAATAATTGCGTGGGAGGTCAGGTTTTTCTTCTTTCTTTTTTAGTCTTCAACTGATCACATGGTTGTCCTTGTGGGGAATTTTTGGTCCCCATAATAACAGCTTATAAATCTAATTAAGTGATGTTTTTTTTATGTAAAAATGCTAATATATGATCATGATTTGAAGCCAGCATTCTGGGTCACTTAATTCTTACCAATTCAGGTGAGGACAAATCTCTCAATGAACTGGTCCATCTGGATCACATGCAATAAGAAAATAAGCTCATCTCATCTGACTAAACTTTAGCACAACTATGATGCGGGACGAAGGCAGGACCTCACAAATGCAGCTCTTTGTTATTGCAAATGTCCTTTAATCACGATGTGCCTGGTGAAAAGGCCTGGGTCCTTATCAAGTTTTCAAGGAAGTTTTATGTGTGCATGGAATACCAGTGTTGTTCCAAATTCTGTAACCCAGCGAATTATGTGACCGTGGTAGGCTCTATATTGACCTATAATCCCAATCACCCGAACATAATCAGGCCAAGGCAAGTTTGTTTTGTGTTCATTCGGGAGTTCGAAACAGCTTGCCAATGCTAACTTTCTGTAAAAAAAAAAGTTTGCTCTTGCTAGTAAACACCTCTACCGTTGGTCCTCGGCGATTACGTAGGTGTGTGCTCTGAGGCTCTGCCTGCCAGGCCCGGCACCACGAGGGGGCAAAAGGGGGCATTGCCCCCTCAGATCTGATTTGTGCTCCCTCAGTTTCATTTTTGTATTCATGGTTACAAATTAAATGTTTAACCTTTTGAGCGGTATGGTCCTATATATGGAATTTTTATTTCTGTGCCCCTATGGGATTTAGAGTGTTCAGTGACGTGACATAACTGCTAGATTCAAACTATGCTTTCGCGCGTTGGTTAGCGCTGAGCCAGATACGGACGAGCTCAGCGCTGTCACAACTATGCAGTGTTTTCAACCTCATAATGTTTATTTTAGTGCTGGGCAACGATTAATTGCGATTAATCGCATCAAAAATAAAAGTTTGTGTTTACATAATATATGTGTGTGTACTGTGTATAGTTATTTTTTATATATATAAATACACACATATGCATGTATATATTTAAGAAAATATGTTATTTATATATAAAATATAATATTTATATAATAATATTAATTATGTTTAAATATATATACAGTACATGCAAATGTTTCTTAAATATATACATGCATATGTGTACATTTATATATAAAAAATAATTATACACAGTACACATACATATATTATGTAAACACAAACTTTTATTTTGGATGCAATTAATCGCGATGAATCATTGCCCAGCACTAATTAATTTTAGGTTTCAGACATTTAAATACACATAAGCACTAGTAAAACAATACATTTGGAGTTTGTAAAATACACACTGATGTATGTGGAATCTATTCAAATATAATTTGCCGACGTGTGTTATTCATATCAGACACACATAGTGGAAGTAACTATAAAGTTTACTCTATTCTTCTCAAAGTTCACCGGCCACTTTCTTACACGTATTTCGGGAGAAACTGATGACTGACAGGATTCTCTGAACTGCGGCACAAAGAAACATGGTGGCACCCATCTCACGTTATAGATCAAGATTATTTATATATACATAATATTTATATATAAAGGTTTTTAAACGACCAAACACACTCACTTACACATTTTTGAGAATCGGAATATCAGATGTAAGTTTGTGAATATGTTGAATAAAAAAGGAAAAACGAAATAAAAGCGATACATCTGTCATACAGTGTTATTGTGGCTGCGATGTGTGACAAATATGACGCGTCGCCATGGAAACATTAACATAAACACTAACCCCCCAACCCCCATCCCCAAATCATTCTTGTCGGTTATTGGCTGGAACACTGTTTGTTGCGGTTCGTGGTCCAGGTTGGACCAGTTTGTTTTTGTTGCCGTTTGTAGAGCCTGGGCTGTCTACAGTGGCTGCGTTTTTTTTACAGTGTGTTCAGGGGACAGGCAGCTAGCGGATAGTGAGGAGATGTTTGCTGTATGTGACAAAATGTTCGGCCTAAAAAACGCGTGACATCCTTAGAGCACCTTTAAGTTCACAGAATTCGTTCGGGTCACAGAATTAGGTATAACACCTGTTAACAGAAACTGAATCAAAAAGATATGTCAGGTATTTAGTAACTCAAGTGGGCAACAGAAATGAGCCCAGATGTCGATTTATGTCTTTTTTTCTTTTCTTTTAGACTTCTTTCTGAGTTGTGGGAATGCCAGTTAAATAATTACAGTGGAAGCAAACTACTACTAATCATAATTTAGTTTTTGAATGCTAACTGAGCAAATCATTTAAAAATACTTTTTGTGTACTTTTGAGGAAGCAAAGCTATACATCTTGTTACAAAGGTAGCGCAAAGGCGCCATCTAGTGGCCATTAGCGGATGCGCTGGAAGTGATTGCGCATGAGAAATGCGCGTGATATAAACAGCTGTGCTTTCCACAGAAAGACTGTTCTAGAAGTCGCGGTACAGTGTTTGCGTTGGACATTGATAACTGTGTACGTCCTTATGAGAAAAGGGAGTTTCATTTGATCCATTACTTGTTTAAGATAGATTATATATGTGAATATCTAGAAATACTCGAGTATTTGTGTCGTAAATCCACTAGAGAGAAATGACGAGTCATGCCGTGTAGTTAGCAAAGAATGAACGTCATTGTAGAATGCTTGCATGTTGTTAGTAACTGATTTAAGTATTGTGTTCGTACTCACTTTTCTCATAAGGACGTACACAGTTATCAATGTCCAACGCAAACACTGTACCGCGACTTCTAGAACAGTCTTTCTGTGGAGAGCACAGCTATTTATATCACGCGCATTTCTCATGCGCAATCACTTCCGGCCACTAATGGCCACTAGATGGCGCCTTTGCGCTACCTTTGTAAAACATCTTGCCTACTTGCCAGTGATAAAACATGTAAATATTGTTAGAAAGAACAATGTTAAATGCAATAGAAGTATGGCATTGCTTTTCCATTAAGGACCTGAAGAAATTGTGCCACGATTAAAAAGCAACACATGAGTTTACAATGCAGAATTTGTGCCAGAATTAAATATGATCCACTTAATCTACACCTCAAAATGTAATCAAATACAGCACGTGTTACGCTCAGTAAATATTAAATATTTAGGATGTGTTTGAATATCCGTGGGTGAGGCTGTCATTTGGATTGTATTGATCGATGTCTCTGGATGGTAGTTTTGTTGTTTTAACCATGCAGTTGAATTGAATTGAAAATTAATAAATGTTTTACTTGTTTGCTCCAATGTGAAGTATGGAAGAAAATTCATGGCACGTTAAAATGCAATCATTACAATACACTATCTTACGGATTTGAAAGGAAACTATTTAACTTTGTAACTGCAGCATAGGTTTTGGTCTGTATGGACAATAAAAAAAAACAGACAAACAAACAAGCATTGTACATTATGAATTTTATTTTATTTCAACTTTCAAACTCTTAGTTTTAAGTGGCTTTTGAATAAAGTATTACAGTTTATAAGTAGATATGACATCATGTTAAATATTTTACAACTATGTTAGTTAAATCTTAAAACATAAAGATATATATTACATATATTCTGACAATATATTTTTCTTAATCTCCTTTATACAGTCATAAATGTTCATAAAGTGCCATTTCATGAAGCACACACAAATGCATATTGCATAATTGTGTAATCATATGATTTGTGATGACTTTACTGTAAGGACAGCCTGAGTGCACAAAGGTTACTGAGGAACTCATCGTTGTCTTCATAACTCAGAGCTTTCTCATAGCACTCAATGGCTTCATGTTTCTCTCCTTTTTCCTTATGAAGGAACCCTAGTATCCCATAAGCCTCCCCTTCCTGCGATTTTCTCCGAATCCGTTTCCCTGCGATCGTCTTCAATCTTTGGGTGCTTCTCTTCCCTTCGATTGATTTCGGGCTCAGCTTCAGACATTCCATGAAGTGTTTGATAGCTAACGGCTCACATTTTTGGCAATATAGCTGGAATTCAGCAAAATAAAAATGTACCACATGTAAATTATCGTATTTCTCTTCAGCTGTTTTGAAAGTGACCTGAAACAGCTCCTCAGCCCGAGGCATGTCACGGTTCTCTCCGTACAGCAGTGCCAGGTCGCTCATTGCAGAAACGAATGAGGTCGTCTGGCTGGTAGCCTTTTCTAAATGGTAGATGCATTGATCACGAATCTGTTGAACTCTTGACCCCTTGGCATGGTGACTTTGTTCCTGCAGAATTTGGATTTTCTTTTGCTTATAGCAGAGAGCCAACTGATGATGTATGAAACTTGAATCGGGTGAGTGTTCAAGCGCTCGCTTCAACAGAGAGATCGACCTGTCCATAGACCCTTGGTTCCTGAAGAATTTCCCAACATATCGGTTGACATGTGGGTTATCTGGAGATCTTTCTAAAGCCTTTTCTACCAAGCTTTCAGCTTCTTTGTTCTTCTTGTAAACAATCAGTCGCAAGCTTAAGAGGACCTTGAGAACGTCGTCATCTGGATTCTTGTCAATGGCCCGTCTCAGTTGCTTGACTGTGGGCGAATCCTCCAAAGTGTTCTCCAAACTCTCGAATTCGGTGCGATACAGAGCAATGGCATAACCAGTGTTCCACTCGCCTTCATCTGGGTCCAATTCTAAAGCCTTTCTGAAACATTCTTTGGCTCCGTTGTAATATTTGTGTGAGAATTTAAGAAAAGTCCATCCCTTCTCACCAAGCACCTCTGGAACAGATGAAGCCTCTTTTGGAAGTGTTTCATTAATCTTCTGAAGCTTTTTCAGGTAACTTTCACACTCTGTGTAGTTCTTCATGTGGTAGTTTAACCAGGCAAGGTTCCCATAAGTTACAATCAGAGTCTTGTGAAATTCATCGCATTGGCATTCAATGTGGAGCTCCATGGATATCACAAGGTTGTTATGTGCCTCCTCGTGAAACCCCAGAAGGAATTGGACATATGCCAAAGAACTGTAAGTTCGGGCAAGTCTTTCTTTCTTTTCAAGGTCCATTTTAATCTGTTCTTGCAGTCTATTGAGAACATCCTTAAGATCTATATCATCTTTTATCAGAGCCCAGGTGAAGTGGCATTCCAGCTGGTGAAGTTTTGTTCTCAAAGTTCTGTCAGGTTCCATACTGAAAAAACAAAAAGATAAGTAATTCCCATATGGAACAATATTCAAAATATGCAAAAACTTACCAAAAATATATTGCTAATATAGATTTTAAAGTTTTTTATTTGTAATTACTTGTATTTCCTCATGTATTTTGGCTATTTATATTAATATATTTTTTATTTAAATACATTTCTTTTCACCAAAATATTTTAAAAAGTACATTTAATCAAAATTGTATTGGTTTAATTGGAAGTTTTCTTACCTCTTGAAGTACATTTTATAATTCATTTTGGCATTTGAAGGCCTAAGCAAACTATTATTTTCAATTTGCAAAAATATATTTCTATATGCTGTGCTGTTTACTACAGATGGGTATCATAGATTTTAAATAAATATATGGATTACTTATTATGGCATCAGATATTAAGTCAAAGTCAAAGTCACCTTTATTTATAGTGTTTTTTACTATATTGTTTCAAAGCACCTTTACTGTGATAACAGGGAAATAATTAAATAATACATAGCCTAAATAACTTTTCTCAAAAATATTGTAGGCCAACTGCAAAACCTTTGTAATTGTAGGCATGTACTTACCTCAACATCGACGTCTGTGTGATAAATGTTTCATAAGTCTGATAAGGATGGTGCGGGCAGGCTTTATTGTCTTCTCCTAGAAATGGGAGGGTTAAACTCAGAATAGAAACTGAAACTTTGGCTGAATAAATTTGGAAAGAGAGAGCTAAAGGCTGCCTCAGGCGATGTGTGTTATTTTCTAGTTAAATAAGGGATGGTCTAAATCATTCTGGTCATGGTCTAAGTCATCTGTGTCATGCTTTTTCTGCACATTTACTTCTCTCAATTACT
Organism: Gila orcuttii; assembly: GCA_026230005.1. Classification (NCBI taxonomy): domain Eukaryota; kingdom Metazoa; phylum Chordata; class Actinopteri; order Cypriniformes; family Leuciscidae; genus Gila; species Gila orcuttii. The sequence goes on from JAPDVR010000017.1 coordinate 22,104,294, forward strand.
GTCATGGTCAGCTATAGATATATATGAGGCTTAACAGATATCGGAAAGTAACAGATAATATATGTATATAGATATTGTATCTTTTATTTGTTACTCTCTGATATCTGGTAAAGGCTAAATATTTTTGGATTAAAATATCCACTAAAACAATGTTATATATTTAGTTGATTTGTGAACTTACATTATCCCAAATGTTTCCAACAATGTTTAAATCCAGAGAAATCAGCTATTTTAACCAGTGTAATGGCCCATGTCATTGCATCGCCTGTCAATTATGTTATATCCATGCTACCCTTGAATTTTCATAGAAACCATGGAAACAACAAAGACTTTAATATGTCATGCGTTTTATTAGACAGGAGAGCAACTATGGATACTTTTATAGACAGAAAACAATTCATTGTTATATAGTTCAACGCGGAAGTCTTATTGTTTAAATCTCTTTGTTTTCTTGATTTACCGCAAGTAACATGTTTGTACCATGCTTTAGAGACAACACTATTTTGTCAAGTGGCTAACTTAGCATAATCAGCTTTATTTGTAGTAACAGTAATGCAGAGTTTTCTCCACCATACAATATATTTTACAATTAATTGCATTCCATTTAGCAACACAAGCCATGCAGCTTTTATTAATATGATATTCAAATATCGACCTAGCTTACTGCAATGTGCAACAAGTGTCTCATACCAGCCACAAAGCTAATGCACGAGTCACGTTATAACAACTTTCACCACACTCAAACATATTTTAGATTGTTTTGACCAAGTAAAACACCACTGCATTACCCCAAAATGTGTATACGTCAGATAAAGTGACCTGTATGAGTAGTAATTCAGCATTTGAAGCTGTTTCATTAGAATGAAAAAAACATAATGTGAATGTAAGTGATCACAAATTGTAAAAAATAAATCTGTAAAATAACAGAAAAAGTACTAGCAGCTCATCACCCGGACATTATCCAGTAATTTTACAGACATATCAGATAAATAGATAGACATGTTGGACTGAGAGACGACATCTCTGAGACCGTAGTCAGCAGCACTGGAGCACCACAGGCGACAGTGCTCTCCCCAGTCTTGTTCACCCTGTACACCTCAGATTTTAAGTACAACTCAGAATTGTGTCACATGCAGAAGTATCTCCCTAGTTATCCCTAAAACACAAGGTAATGAAGTGCAAAATTGTTGATTGTACACATTACTGTAACAAAGTTCTAGTTCAATCGTAAAATTTGATCATAAAATATGCATAAACAACAAAGCAAAATGAGCAGAGGGTGACTGATATATGCGTAATAAAAAGTGTCTCTGGCTCTCAGCCCTGCTCTGCTTCCACAGTAGCTTTACTAAAAAAAAGATACATAGACACAAGTCTATACATACAAGTCAAAGCAACAAATGATGAACATTCCACACTATTCATAAGATCTAACTATATTTGCTGGATACAATATCATATAACAGTACAAAATAGCAGAAATAAAGTGCAAAAAAGTAAAAAATAAAACATTACTTAGTCTTACTAACCCTTTAACAATATCAATAATGTAATACTTAGCTTATAATTAGAATAAAGTCACTTTAATAGTCAGGCCTAACACTAGGCACTATTCATGCTAGTAATGCTAGGCCTGACTATTAAGTGACTTTATTCTAATTATAAGCTAAGTATTACATTATTGATATTGTTAAAGCTCCCTCAGGACATTGAAGATAACGACACACCAACAAGTGACATTTAACCAGAAGTTTTCCAGCTAGCTTATATAATTGCAGAAGTTCATAAGAACGTTCCGTGCATTTCGTCAATTGTAATTTACTTTGTGTTTTAGTTTCCTGATCCCAATGTTACAGATATGTATTTTTAGATTGTTTGATGTTTGAGTGAGAAGCAGTGCTGGTCTGAGATTGGTTAGTATTAGTAGAGTTTGTCGGGTTAGTAAGACTAAGTAATGTTTTATATTTTACTTTTTTGCACTTTATTTCTGCTATTTTGTACTGTTATATGACATTGTATCCATCAAATATAGTTAGATCTTATGAATAGTGTGGAATATTCATCATTTGTTGCTTTGGATAGAAGCATCTGATAAATAAATGTAAATGAATAAGTGAATATTAGTAGCCATATTGTAGTAGCCTTATATAAGTTTTTTTGATAAATATATGTACAAGCAAGAAATTAGTTAAAATGTCAGTGCCTTAGCACACGTTTTTTGACAGCTCCTCAGTAGGAGTAGTGTTGCTGATGGGCAAATATTCCTTTGCTTGCATCTCCTGCTTGTCTTCAGAAGATATGAAGGCCAAAATCTCAGATGCTTCTCTGACTTTCTTCTTGGCGTTGAGATTCCTCTCTGCGATCAGTCGGAGCTTCTTGCCAGCTTGTTCCCTTTCATAGGTGTTGGCTGGAATCATATATGCTGCCTTGAACTGACCGACTGCTTTGTCTTCATTATGTTTCTTGTAGAGCAAGAACGAACCATAGCATGTGTGGCAGTGCTGCTTATCAGACTCACTGAGAGCTTTGTCATCTATCAGGCTGCTAAAGATCTTCTCTGCCTCTCCAAGTTGCTGGTTCTCACCATATGCCGTTGCTAAATTCACTTTGCCATAAATATTGCTAGGCTTCAGCTCTACAGCCTTTGTGAAGTGTTGGATACATTCAGCCACCATAGAGGCTTTTTGAGCCTTAGGAATGTGCCTCCCGGCCCTCCTCTCCTTAGAGAACTGAATAAGCTGTTGTTTATGACAAAGGCCAATTTGATGGTGCAGAAAGGAGGAGTTTGGAGCAAGCTCTACTGCCCTCTTGAGGACAGACAGTGACTCTTCAATGAATCCCTCGGCCCTGAAGTATTTGGCCACGTATCTGGTTACTTGTGGAACATCATGGGACATCCTGAGGGCCTCTTTTATAAGATTCTGGGCTTCCTGTCTTCTTAACCTCTGGAGTTTCAGAGCCAAAAGTACCATGATCTCAGTATTTGTGGGCTCTAGGCTAAGAGCTTTTCTAAGCTGTTGGGTGACTGTTCCAGTGTCTTCTACTTTGTTTATGCCATCTATCCTGTAAAGCACTATTGCGTAGCCCACATTAAACAAAATGTTATCTGGTTCTGCCTCAAGAGCCTTAGAGAAACTCTCTTTTGCTTGGTCATAGAATGTTCCTCCAAGTCTCAGAAAGCTCCAGGCTTTCTCACCATGTACTACGGGCAAACTGCAGGAGTAATCTGATGAACCCGTTATGTCCTTGCAGATACTTTTCACTTTGTTCAAGTAATCGTCTGCATAATTTAGCCTCTGTAAGTGATAGTGCACCCATGCAAAGCTGGAGAATGTCACCAGGAACTCAGCTTCCTTTTGCTTGTCTTCATTTAATGTCAATTCAGCCTTCTGAAGGTAGTCCAGCGCACACTCGGTTTTACCCTCCAAGTGGCTAATAAAAGCCAGAAGGTTGAAATACGTGGCATGGTACTTTTGTGGAAAAAATTTTATCCTGTCATGGAGTTTGTCTGGTAAGCTGTTCAAATCCCTTATGTCTGATTTTTCTACACCCCATGTAAAAAGACACTCCAGCTGCCTGAGCTTTGCTTCCATGTTTTCGATGCTGGAGACATGAGAAAAATAAATAAACAATTTCTTAATTTCTTTCTCATAACTGAGGAAATTTGTTAGGATTAACAATAGCATATGTATGTATGTTATAAGCCTTAACCACAGTAGGCCTACTGCTCAAATTATTTTGCTAAATTCAGATATGCTAAAGATATAATGGTAATACTCAATAAGGTTCATTAGTTAACTACCTTGGTTAACATGAACTAAGAATGAACAATACTTCTTTAGCATTTATTAATCTTAGTAAATATTAAATTTAACATTTACTAATATGTTACTAAAATCAAAGGTTATATTTGTTAACATTAGTTAATGCACTGTGAACTAACATGAACAAACAATAAACAGCTGCTTTTTGTTATTAACTAACAATAACAAAGATTAATGTAACAACTGTAACAAATGTATTGCTCATTGTTACTTCATGTTAGTTAATACATTAACTAATGTTTACTAATGAACCTTATTGTAAAGTGTTACCGATATAATAACGAGATATAGGCCTATATTAATCGAAGAACATATAAATTAGGCTATATGTTGACATTCTGCTATTCGGTCTTCCGTAGGCGTGTTTTAGGCAGGCATTATTTAGCACATGCGTAGGTAATAAGATACATTTTAACTACACGTTTAGTAGATAAATGTTGCAATAGGTGTTTCTCCTACCTCATTTCACGAGGATGTGTTCTTTTCTGTTGAAATTGCTAGCCTGATGAAAGATTCGACGTCACAAAAATATGGCAAGCCGTTTATCCTTTTTTTTATTTTTACAGTTTATCACGAAAGCGAAACTTATCTCTCTCTTTTTTTTTACATTTAATCCTTAAAACCTACTAGTATCTATTTTCATGCTACAAGTACTTATTTGTTAGATACTAGTATCTATTCCATTAAGTAGCTACTAGTGCTTATTCTTTAGGTACTAGTGCCTATAGATACTAGTACCTTTTTAAAAGATACTAGTAGTTACTCATACTAGTTCTTATTTTTTTAGAGACTGGTACTCATTCATTATACTAGTACCTATTAAATAGACACTAGTACTTTTTAATTAGATTCTAGTGCCTATTAAATTGTGTATAATAAAAGTATATAAGTATATAATACTTATTTATTATATACTAGTACTTATTCATTAGTTACTAGTACTTATACTATGGTACCTAAAGAATAAGCACTAGTAGCTAATGAATAAGTAGGCTACTAGTACTTAATGGAATAGATGCTAGTATCTAAAAATAAGTACTAGTAGCATGAAAACAGAGACTAGTAGATTTTAAGGATTAAATGTTAAAACGGCTTGCCATACAAAAACGAAAGGTTTAAAAAAAGAGAGAGATAAGTTTCGCTTTTGTGATAAACTAAAAGTAGATGTGTTGTTCTAAATCACTTTTGATTTTTGTATATGTCATAAACCCATAATGTATGACAGTACCCTATATTGTTCATTTATTGTCCGGTTGCCGGTTATATTGTTGAATGAATGAATTGTGAAGTAGCCTAGGTAAAGGATGCTAAACAATTTAAATAGCATAGATAAATCTAAAATAGAAATCACTTGGATTTCATACATTTTTATTTTTCATATATTATGCTGCAAAATAGCCTATGTAATGTAGCCTAACAAGTAGCCTAACTCAACTTAATAAATTACATTCTCGCATTTAGTGGGCTATATTTTCAATGTGCTGTGTAGTTTCAGCTAACTAGCCTATAGTAGTTGTTTGTTTGTTTGTTTGTTTGTGTGTTTGTTTGTTTGTCTGTTTGTTTGTCTGTCTGTCTGTCTTTCCATTACACATTTCACATCACATGCACTGTCCATAGATGTGTGACAACTCCAACTGATGTAGCAAAAATCTTGACTCGTTTCAGCATCTGCAGTAGCCTGTTATAAACAGCAGGTGGCGGTGTTATATGGTAAAACTGAAATAACTGTTCCATTGTCTCATTGCTATTCCTGTAGGCTATTCCACAGGGGTTAAGGTGACGCACGGGAATTTTAAATTCATATTTTCGTAGGATTAATGAATATTTTGCCAGGTTTACAGTACCAAAGTGTGGAATACATATATGAAGTGGGACTTGGCGAGATTTACTCTTTGAGCTGCTATCTAAACAGAATAACTGGTAGCTGTGCCATTGACTAATCGTAAATTCGTCTACAGGTTCTGAATTTTAACTTACTATTTTTGTTCGTTTCGTTATTATATCAGTTCTGTGATTTATATACACTGTCTTTCCATCCTCGTTTTCAATTATAGCCTTCAAATGTTGTAGTAAACCAAATTTTTTTTTTTTAAATGTAGTTTTCAGTCTCTACATCGTTTCAGGATTTTTATATTTATAAATTATGGTTTATTGTTACCTATCTGGTTAATATACAAGCTAAGCAGATAACCTCTCTGAGATCTTCACACACACAGGCTACCACAAAATTTCCTGGAAATTCCAACAGGAAGAACCATTTAGGGCATACAAGGTAAGTAAGAAAGGGGCGGGTCTTTTATACTACAGTATAATAAGCTCCACAGAAGCCATGTGCTGCCATTCAGACACAGAACTGCCAAAGAAATCGAAATGTTTGGACTACAGCACATCTGGGGCTGCATTATGCAGTACGAGGCCATGCTAAGGTCTCCATATTTCCCTGTGCTCTTCTCTTTTACAGTCTACATGAGCTTCTGCCTGCCTTTTATCATTCTGGATGCCCTGTCTCCTAGGGTAGCACTGATAAGGAGATACAAGATTCAACAGAAAACCAACGTGTCTTGGACTATGATTTGGAGCTGCCTTGTGCTCTCCCTCTACAACCATGCTGTGTACATCTTCCCGCTGAGCGTCCTGAACTGGTACTGGAGACCCGTCAGCTACCCAGCGATGGCACCTGGGGTCCTGCGAGTTGTCTGGGACCTTGCTGCCTGCCTGCTTCTTTTTGACTTCCAGTACTTTGTATGGCATCTTCTGCATCACAAAGTACCCTGGCTCTACCGCACCTTCCACAAGGTGCATCACAAATACACATCCACCTTCGCCCTGGCCACTGAGTACTCAGGAGCTTGGGAGACTCTGTCTTTGGGTTTCTTCGCTGCAGTGAATCCCATGTTACTGGGGGTTCATCCTATGACAGAGATGCTTTTCCATATGCTGAACATGTGGTTGTCAGTTGAGGACCACTGTGGCTATGACCTGCCATGGGCGACACACAGACTGGTGCCTTTTGGACTATATGGAGGAGCTCCACACCATGATGTCCACCATCAGAGGTTCAAGTCCAACTACGCTCCATACTTCACTCACTGGGACAAGCTCTTTGGGACACTGCACTCTGAATGATCTGAACAACTGGAACAAGCTACATGAACTGATTTCATTTGTCTTTTTTGTAAAAAGTGCATTATCATTCTATGAATGAATACCCTTGACTCTAAAACTGTTATAAAAGTTGCTTTATAGTTTGTGTTAAATTAATGAAATTGTCTATTTATTGAACATCTGTATTTAAGTGTGACTGTAAGAAAAATTATAAGAGATATGAAAATGCTATGTGTAAGGACTATATGACACATTTGTTAACCTTAACCTGCTTTTTATTTATTTTTATTATTTTTTATAGGCCTGTTTTGATACTAAATGTTTTGGATCATGAAATATGTGTGGATCATGAAGAACAGATTTTATGAAACTAACGGCAATAAAACTATGAAGTAAATACAGTGTTTGTGTTTAATTTTGCATAGTAAGAATACTTTAATAAAAATGTTTATAGCGCAGTTTTATGAGTAAAGTCAGAATGAAGGGATAATATAGATAATAAAGGGAAGAGATGCTAGAAAACTCAACATTAAAATAACTTAGTATTAATAACTTCAATTAAGACATCATAGTCCTAAAAATTGTGGCACTGGAACTGTTTCTATCACCAGACATAAGAAAAAAATAATAAATAACAAAAACAAGAAATATTTTATCAGATTCCGTACATTCTAATTTTGCTACAAAAAATTCCCAGTGCCTTGATGCAAAGGTGCATATCTTAAAAGACTAAAATGGAACTTTCTGAAATAATAAACATCAGTGACTGAGTCGTAATTTTCCTCACATTAACTCCAGATCCCGCTCATATCCCTAGAGGGGTGAATGTACATCCTGAAAAAGACAATGGAGAATTTCCCAAGTCAAGTAAGAATTCCCATAACTTCCATAATTCCCGTCATTCACTTGACTTCCAAGCATTTTTTTCCCTTTAATTATTAGGTAGATGGAGTTAATATTTAGTATTTGATCGGGTGATAAATGGATGGCCCCAAACAGTATTTGGATACCTTTAAACACAAAGATTTTTAAGTTTAAAGTGTCCAAATACTTTATCTGGGCCTACCTTATACACTCCTTAGAAAGCGTTTCATGTGTGGGAAGAAGACTTTGAATGCTTTAATGAAGCATTCACCAAGAATTTCAGAAGAAATAGCAGGTTTATACAGTATGTACACCTGTCAAGATTCTGATTGTAACACCTGTAAACTCTTGATTTCAGTAACTTGAAACAGATCTCAATGCACGTGAAAATTTTTATTATCATACAAAAGACGCAACAGAACATTACTATAGAAATACAAGCATTATTAGATAGAATTTTGGTGGACCTGTATATGTCATTCAATGATTTAATGTTAATATGCTATTTGAACTGTTAAAATCTGTTTTAGCTGTAAAATGTTCTATTAATAACATAATGGAAGGACTAAAGTTCATCAGATTAGCCTTTCCAGCATTGGTGGCCAATAATAACAGAGACAGAGCTCGTTTACCAACACAAAGATAAAACACCATTACTGTAACACGCATACAAGGAAATTAATGCTATCAACATCTAGTGAATAACTTAATAAAACTGAATATTTTTTATAAAAAATACCCTGACGAACATAAATTATAAAAAATAAGAAACAAAGGCTTTTTTAAATTCTTCTAAATAAATGTGATGTCATGCACAGAATTTCTTGGAATGCCCCTTTCCCCATGAATGAGGGGGTTTCATACTTTTTACTTTTCACAATATCAACAATATTTTACTGTAAATATATTGCCTTCTATAATATAATACAGATGCATAAGTGCTAACAAACATTTTGATAAGGTATACATTATTTTTAATTTGAAGGCACTTAAAGTGTAGTTTATCGCTAATTATTTTCAATACAACGTTCAAAAATCAATAAAACGTACAATAGAATACATGGTTTGAAATAGTATTTTTATATAGGTGTACTGCAATGAATTATGAATAGGCCTACCCAATAAAAAAAAAGTCTACAATACAAAAGAAAATAAATAACTGGCCCTATATCTGGTCTGATATCTGTATCTGTATATACCCAGGAGTGTGGTTTTCAGACATATGGGGTACTCCGACGTGAGGTCACACATCCTTTTTAGAAGACAAAACCCCGAGCTTTATGAAAAAAAAAAGATAAAATCAGTCCTGATGACTTATCAGAGAATGTGCAACTGTAAAATGAATATGCTATATGCGTGTGAAAAGTTTGATGCTTCTAGCACCAGAGAAGCATCAGGACACATTTCAAAATTCAGACAGAAACGGATAACTATTCTTATTCAAAGTGTCCAAAATATGATAAAAGTGAAAGAGGAAAGACAACAAGAAGAAACTGCAAAAAATGAGAGTATGCTAAAAATTCAGTTTCCTCTGAGCACAAAACACACATCCTTCTCAATCATGAAACTTGCATAATACTTAGAGAACAAAAGGCTGGACTTTGATCTTGCCTTAGGGGATGCTGAATCAAAACGACATATTGTACAACGTCCTGTACAAGTACAGACAGACAGAGTTCTGTAAAAATCTGGCTCCTACTCAAATTTATTTTTTATTTTTTCCAAGCTGTGGATACAAAGAAATGCATTCTAAAGATTTTTTAGATTTTGACATTTAGACATAGCCAACTTTGATTACAACTGCGTTGTGTTTCCTATACATGTATAAACGATGTTAATGTTAACCAAGATTCGTCAGGCAATATTAGGTTCAACCCAAGCTAATGTTAAAGCATAGATAAGAATCTAAACTTCAGATTCCCGTGTCCCTCCCAATTAAAATATTTAATTATGTATTAATGACAGTGCACGCATCCTGACAAAGTTTGTAAATACATGAATATGCTATTTGTATGTTATTATAGGTCAGTTTTAAACTGTTCCATCTAAGAAGTCTTTGGCTTGATAAAGGTTGGTGACCCCTAATCTAATGTGTACAGTGATGCTGAAAGAGCAAACATCTCTCACATTTTCCACTGTAAGATAGGGATCGATGATGGGTAATGGGTAGAGATTCCCCTGTATCTGGTTATGTGACTTGCAGAAAATGTCAGAGCAGAATTCTTGAGTATTGGGGTTTTGTTGTGGGCAGGAAACATAACTTAAAGACCTCAGGGGAAAATCTAAACCAAACTCCTACTAAACTATGGTTTGATCTGATGAGAAAAACACAAACCAAACAATTTCTACATTAAATACTCGAGGAAAATGAAGGCAGACATAAAACAGCAGTTTTCAGATTGTGCAGTGAGGGTAATTTTTTAACAGAAATAAGGTATTTGTGCTCAGACAATAATCAATCGTCTGTGTAATGTCCTTGCGTAAGGGGGTTTCCAGAGTCAGGAACAACTTGCCTCAGGCATTTATGGGCTATACAGTAGATATATAGCCGTGTTTTATTCAGCTTATTTATCAATGACGAAGTAAGCTATTTCCTGTGATTGTGCAAAATATCTGATTTATTAGCCAAAAACCAATACCAGTTAACCAGGAACATATACCGGGCTGTTTTCATACAGCTAAAATAACTGGAAGTGGCTAAAACCAGAAGTCTTGCTATTCAAGTTAAAAATGGCCGCATTAGCTCTTGTGTTAAAAATTAGGTGAATACTGAACTGAGTTTAATTTTTCAGCTAGGGAATGTTCAAGTTCTGTGAGGAGGAGACAATTATCACCACATGTCTGACTGTCAGGTCCTTATTATTGTGAAATGTGGAACTTGTGACGTGAGCAAGGTGAATCATCATGCTTCTGTACAAAAAAATGTAAATCTGCCCAAAGTAATTGAAAGTGCTCCAGCACAGTGCTCTCTCTTTTTTTTTTTTTTTTTTAAACAAATTTCCAGGCTCGAGGACATTTCATTTGCTCTAATTTGGCAGCATATCAGGAACATAAATCAAGTTCTACAGACAGTTTATTCATAAAAAAAGTAATTTTGTGGACTGATTGATATAGCCTACAGAGGTATCAACTGTAAAATGTTTAAACATGTTTAATTGTCAAATTGTTCCAATTCTGTGTAATGAAAAACACTTTCACTGAAAACGTTATTGAGAAACATTTGACCCTTTAAACATTTATGAGTATTGTAAAAGGATGCTTTGAGCCATATCAAAACAGACAGCATTCCTGGGACATGCACATGCAGATGCAATGGATAATGTAGTGTTCAAATTGCACCACAGATGAACCCGGACAATGGCTGCCTGATCCTAAGATATTCACACAAATATCTGAGCCCACTTTGTGCAGTTTTCATGCTTAATGAGTACTGTCACAACACAATTCTTTAGTGAAATCTAGGCCTACTAAAAAGATGTTATTATAGGATATGAGCCATGCCAAATCTTTAATGAACTCCATACAACAGCTATTCATTGTGAAAGATTAGAGTTTTCCAGGATGCCAACATCATCATAAATGCGTCATAGCTGTAAATTCTGTAAGTATCAAGTATGAAACAACATGTTTTAAGGAATGTTTACTTCTATCTCGCAATCATTATTGTATTGCATTATACTGTATGTTTTGCTCCCCACAATGAAAAATACAGAGCATTGATCATACAACTAAGAAGTTACATTTCATCCAAATAAGATATATAATGGGACATACTGAGTGACAACTGATTTTTCTATACTTTTTATCCAAGTACGTAGTTTGTTACACTGTTATAAAGATGTCATTACTGATGTATTACATCAGAATTTGATCTTACTTTTTGACCGTACGGAGACTTCTATACTAAACTGCAATAGTTCCTTTATTAATTGAGCGGTAGACATTTTCCCCAACTCCATTTTGAACTTCTGAGGGCTTTCCAATCGGTCAGTAACACACCACAGCCAGTCTGACTTTTCGCGGGCTTTAAGCTGGGGAACATAAAATTAGACAAAATCAACAGAACTTGCCATCATACGTGAACAAATAATAATATATAGCACTATCCAGCATTTACCTGAAAACTGTGTCATCCAAAAATGCTCGACAATGGAAATCGTGTTCTGAAGTTCTGTCAGAAGAATAGGTCATACCGGTCCTCACCGAACGAATCACTCAAGCCAAACGGGAAATTTTCTTAAAGTGACAACAACCATAACGACTGCATAAGCAATAAATATGTTTTGAATGTTTTTGTTGCCGTTCATCGTGGTCTTATTTCAAATTTAATTCAAATATGTCTTTAAAATTAATTAATTTGATAAAAAAGTTTTTAAAACAAAAAATTAATACTATTGCTACTTTACAACAAACATGAATAATTATTTCATGTTTAATATGGTGTTTTGATGTTATCATGAGCTGACATACATTTAATTAATAAAAAAAACATTCTAGTTGAAGCTCAACTGTAAAAAAGAAAGAAAAAGGTATAAAAATGGACCTTTCACATCCAAACCTAAAAATTTGTACCTTTGTAAGTCGTTTTGGGAACATAATTGTAGCTTAAGGATGGCCTTTAAAAATAAAAATCTGCCTGCCTCTATGGGAATTTAACATAGGGGTGTCCTGACTTATATGCAACCTGTATTTTAAGGAAGAACATTTATTTATTTACAATACATTATTCATTCACAAAGAAAATTGGTGTCCTTAAAGGTTGGATTTTTCCTCATTTTTTAATTAAGGCATTAAGATCAATTTCCAAAAGATGATTTTGTATTCCTCTTTTTAGTCAACTTCAGCATGGATGTGTTCACTTATGCTAAGCACTGTATCACTTTAATAACATTACTAACAGTAATTTTTGTTCTTTGCAGGGACCTCGGTAAGCTGAAATACAAGTTTGAACAAGAATACAAATCCTCCTGTAGACCTGAAAATCATTGAAGTGCCTGGACCATCCACCAGAAAAGAGGAAAAACAAACGGAAAACGAAGCTGCTTCACCTTTTCACTTTTCTAACTCGTTAAGTACCTCACCTGTCCCTTGTGAGGTAATTTATATTATAAGAACAACAGATCATTTTGCACCTTAAAGGAGCTGTATGTAAGAAATTTATTTAAATTAATCATAAAATGGCCCTGATATGTCACTAGACATTAAGAAATCATGTTCATTTCAAATACTTATATCACTGACAACAGTAGTCCGGCCAGGATATTGTCATCTAAAAAGTGAAGTTGCAGCCCTCAACTGATGTTGATGTTGTCATGTTGTGTTTTGGTCTGATGCGTCACCCTCCACCTATCTACCAATCACGAAGTCAGTAGTGTTGCGGCATCCGGGTTGCCAGCTCTGCTCTAGTTACCACAGCTGCAGCTACAAACGTGTCGGAATCGGATAAAAAAAAGTCTAACGTTGCGAATCAGATAAACTGATAAACTCATAAACTCGTTATGAATCCGAAATACTTCGTGACAAAGTCCGAAATAAAACAAGGATCTATAGGAGATGCCTTTGAAAGATGGAGACGGGTGAAAACGGAGAAGAATTTCTGGACAGGTAAGATTCATCTATGTTTGGCTAACTTGTACTTGATGTAAATGGACATTTCAAATATTCATGACAGTCGAACAAAGTTATGCATGTTCGTGCAAAGTAACGTTACGTTAGCTCATATGGAGGAGGTGGGTCATCGAATTGGAAGCACTATAGGCGCAATTCCACGGTAAAATAATTTTTTCTAACGTCCATAACACCAATGAAAAGCACACTGTAGCCTATTATGTGAATAATGTGTCCCACTTGGAATGTTTTGTAGCCTATTTGTTTATCATGCAAGTTCTACAGCCAAAAATAATAGAATGACATGTAATCTTTCACATCACATATTTTAGCGTTATGGACGTGTACTGCAGAGTAAGTTAAAAAATACAGCTGGTCGCTTTCACTTATAGGCTAGTGTCAGCTAAATGAATAGCTGTATCTTTGATATCGATTACACACAGTGACCGAGGCTTGTGCGTGTACTTACGTTAATGACAGATACCTACCGTTAGTATACTAACAGCTACTGTTCTAACAATGTACTGTCACATACGAGCGTACATCTTTACTATTATATTTGGCTAATCGCCATTAGTAAATTTTTGCGATATATAATTACTTTGCAAAACATCTCTCATTTGAAGCATAAACATAATTAACAGAAAAAAAACTTAGCCTACTGTGTAGGACTCGTCACTTGCCATTGGAAGCTTCTGTAGCAGCCTACGTTCCTGCTGTATCCTGCAGCCTATCTGGCAACCTCGAGTCAGGGAGGAGGGGAAAGGGATACACCGCTCTACAGTAATTTGAAGGTGATTGCAGTACCAGTTTTGGCCACAATCCTACATACTGCTCCTTTAACTCTGTTAAAATGGAAAATGTTTTCTGCTTGTTGTGACATAAGGAATACTGTTTCTGGGTCAAAGTCTCTACTTCTTCTTCTTCTATCTTGTTTCTAATGAGAATACTCAACAACCATTAACACTGTTGATTCAAGTCACACATTTAAGCTTTTCAAAAGCCATAGAGTACATTTCAGTCTCCAGTCTCACGGCATCCCAGACTTCAACATTTTATAATTCAAAATAGCTGAATAACTAACCATCTGAGATTTCGGCATAGGGATAAAGGTTAGGATCATAATTTTCAGGAATATTACAGCACAATGTGTGTATATTAGCACTGTTTGTTGTTTGTTTTTGGCATCTGATACAGCTTTTGGACTTGGAAACAGTGACGTCAGACGTAACAAGCTGACTGAAACACAAATGTTTTAAAGTTAAGTGAAGATGGACATTTTTAATTAGTCAAAATTATATTCGAAAAAATAGATTTATTACATGAAACATGTGTGTTTCCATGCATTTTGCTGAGATGTCTTTTCTTGTATAGCCTATTGTATATACAGTACATGGTTGATTATTCATATTGCTTATATATTATACTGTTTTTGTTTCGTGTATTCATTGATATTAATCTATTCGATTTTTTTCCCAAGTGCATGGAAGTGTATGTATTAAAATGGATCTAAAATGTGTAATAAACAATTCTTATTTTGTATTTGGTTCAGTTTGTTTATTATTATAGAAGTTAATGGTAACCATAGTAACAACATGAAATTACATTTAAAAAAATAAATTGGGTTCCTGGGGGCACCCAAAGCGGTTCCACACAGTGCCTTATATAAGAGTTCCTCAGGAAACCAGGGTGGTGGAAATCAGGTAGTGGGAAATAAAAATAGCAAACAGGTATACAGGTGAAACACTGAGGATGCAGATCAGTGTAGCGCATGGGCAGACAAAGGCATGCACTAATGGCAGGTAAAGTAGGACATGCTTTGGACCGTGTCTCAAGAATCCCTGAAAAAAAGGACTGCTTAATCATGCCACAGAAGCAGAGTTTGCACTTAGTCAACCTGGAAGCCTACTTATAGTTTGTCTCTGCGTTTTATTAAACTGGAATAAGAGAATGTTTTTAAACCTCAAATAAATGACTTTACCTTTTAATATAAGTGTGGATCTAATGCACTCCTGAGGTAATTGCCTTCTGCAGTCAGTAAAATGCCAGCAAAAATAAACTCTTTTCTTTAGGAACTCATAAAACAGAAGGAAATGGCAAGTTGAGTAAAGAAGGAAATTCAAATGGGGGAACCTAATGACTAGCAAGCCACAAATGAAAATGGAAAACAATGCGAGTGATGTGGAACAGCCTTGAGCTTTTAACCACAATGGAATATATAAATATAGCGTGGCTGACTTGAAAACAACAAGAAATTACACCCAGTTTAATTATAATAAAACACTAAACCAAAATAACTGAAACACTCCTTAACTGACATATATTGGGTGTTGTCAGCAATAATAGGACCAGCTATTTTTACTTTCACAGAGAATAATCACTGTATTGGTTATACTGAATTCAGTGCTGGGCACTGGGCAGTGGTGTTCTGAAATGAGGAGGCAAAGTCCTCACAGCTTTCTTATATGAAGACCTCCGATGCAAAAGCCTTTAAAAGCCACCTATGTCAAAAATTAGATAATAATATTGAGTGAATGCTCTCCGCACATAATATACGTTCATCAAATACTTTAACTTCAAACTCACTAAATCCCAGCCTCAGCCCATTCAGAAATGTACTAGGTAGAAACCTATACATAGGAGCCTGATAAAAAATTTAATATTAAAGAAAAATGTTAGACGGACTTAGAGGATTTTGCATCTGAAGTCTTTATACAAATCAAATGACAAATTCATGTCCAAGTAAACCTTTATGTTGCCACATTTCCTGGTTAAATATACAACAACAAAAAAAGAGAAACCAAATACAAAGTTATTTTTTTTTAAGCATTTTTACATTTATTCCAAAATAATAACTAAAGGCAATAACAATTTAACCTATATATTTTATTTGTGAACTGATGTTCAGCTGTTCTTTTTAATAGTCAACTTATTTTCATCAGTCATCAAGCTCGGTAAACACTGGTCACAGACATGGAGATAACAGACACGGACCTTTAACTTCACCAAGCTGATTGCTCACTAAAAAAAAAAACAAAGTCATCATGTTTTCAGGCCATTTCAAGTTTGATATCTAAGTGAGTGAGTTGTTTACTTACTTTTTAATTAGTCATCCCATTATTGCCGTAATTTCGTTTATTCAGACTGATTCGTAAATCGCGCATTATAACAAGATGCAGAATTTTTATGATTGGATATGATCGCACAAACTAATCATGTTCAATCATAAAAAAATCATATCCAATCATATAGCACAGTGGAGGCATTGCCTCTTCTCATATGACTTTCCCCCATTCATTGTCAATTACGCCCAACCAAATCCACTGCATGCTTTAGGGGGCCTGTTAAAACTCAATGGGCTGAGGGGAGGCAAAAGTAATGCGCCTCCTGCTGTAACTTTACCTGCTGGTGTAGTGTTGGACAACGTTACTTTAGAAAAACAAGTGATTTATACACATTTTGTAATATTTGCATGGTTTAATTTTGTAATATGGATCATTGTCTCATCCAATTTTTTGAGGAGGCACTGCCTCCCTTGTCTCGTTTCCTTGAGGAAACGCCCCTGACTGAAGTGTGATGCTTACTATGAATTCACTCCATGACCAAACATTATTTCAGGGTTGGATCATGACATGAAAGGGCCCCGGTGCCAATTATCCATCTGGGCCCCTGGTGTTCATTGTCCAATGGCCTTATCAGACATTTCTGTCATTGTTGATGGGACCCTCTATTACCACCATGGACCCTCAGGCCCCTGTTAGTCATTGGAACAGCCTGTAATACCCTGGGGCCAGTTACATAAACATAGATGCTAAGTTAAGACTGAACTAGTCTAAGAACTAGTCTGACTAACTAGAAATTAGGTAGGGCTTACTTTTCTGATACAAATTTGACCAATCTACCTGTTCATGTAACGGAAAAACTATGAATAAAATAGAGAAATAGAAAAATTATTACTAACTTATAAGACTAAGCAGTTTATGCAAAATTCTACTAGTGTAACTTTTCAAAGTGCAAGGCTTGTTAAAATTATTGAAACCATTTTGTGGCTGTGGGGGATCTTTTCTCTACAAGTTACTGATTGACATATGTGTAATGATAACCCACGATAATCCCCTGTAACCGGTTATGTGACCTGCAATGTCAGTACATACCAAGTCTTGTATATCTAGCATTTTTTTGTAGACATATCCTACATACATAAATGGAAAATTATGTAACACTTAAACTGAGGTGTGATCCAACAAAAATAATTCTGCAATAAACATTCAGATAAAATAGTGTCACCCGTGGGGGAAAATTAAGACAGGCATGTGAAAGCAGCAGTCAGGTGACTTAAAGAGGCTTTTATTTTAGTACAAAATATGAATGTAGGGTGTGATAGGGTTCAGGTAACATCACCCAGGCCAAATACTTCCATTTAAAGCTTTTGTTTTTTTAGTCAACCTTTATGGGACCTTTAAAGGGGAACTCGGCAACTCTAGCCATTTCTTCGCTGATTTTCACTTTTGTTGTCGCATATTGTCTCAACGGGGCGTATATTTCACAACACTGTCGTAAAAAAAAACTTGCGGCACCCTGCTCCCCATTTCTACCGCTGCTCATGTGTATTTGATATTATCGGAGCGGGCCAACTTTATCATGTGGAGCTATGTCTACCGAGGTGGGTAATACATCATACACAGTATCATATGGCGTGTGTGTTAATGCCGAATTGCCGCAAAGCAGTTCGTGTTTCTCGCTCGTTCTCGCTTCTCACGAGACTTCCTTTTTCTAACTTACCCGGACGTTAGTCCCCATGTTGCAAGGTTGGTTTTCCGCCTGGGAATGTTGGGGGGAGCGGGGAAAGTCACCATACTCACCAGAACCGGTTATTTAACCATCCAAATGATTTCTAAACAGTTTTAAGTTGAAATAGTTGCTGAGTTACCCTTAACTGCAGAAAAACTGAATCCGTTGTGGCCTTATGAGACACATACATCATTGTGAAAGCCATCAATCATTTAAACAGACAACTTATTTTTCATGTTTCTAATTACCAGTGCAAATATTTCATCACTTATGTGATAAACACATTTAGGGGATTAATTAGGGTGGGAGTAGCAAACTGAACTAGAACACTATACATTATGGAGACTTCAACACATTGATTCTGAATCTTTTATGATTCTTTTAACATTAAATGAATGAATCAAACTTTCCAATAGTATATTAGACTACAAATTTCCATACAAGATATGTAATAACCAATGTCTGCTAACCAACAACCCACTCCAACCCATACTCTCTCCATCATTCACTCTGACTGTCAACCTGGTTATGTTGAATTTATATACATCTCTAACCATCCACCTATCTTATTTGAATATCATCAGAATACAGTTGTGTCACTATAAAACGTCTCGGTTATGTATGTAACCCTCGTTCCCTGAGTAGGGAATGGAGACGTTTCGTCGTGATGACGAATGGGGTTTCGCTTAGAAAGCCTATCCACTTCGAGAATATAAAACGAGCCAGTGGCAAGAAAATGCCATGGGTCTGCGGAATTTATAGTGTAACTTTGCCCCACCTCAAGTCAAGTCAAGTCACCTTAATTTATATAGCGCTTTTAACAATATGGACTGTTTCAAAGCAGCTTTACAGTGATAATAGGAAATTAAAGTAACAGAGATTGTTTTGGCTTTACAGCAGCTCTAGAATAAAGTTATTGTCCAGCTAAAGTTAGTTTTGATTGATTCACTTCCGTCGCAACGATCATTAGTTATTTACTTAGGGGCCGCTAACACGACACCGTTCTAACAGAAAATTCTTTAATGCGATCCGGCCGTCATTTGCATAAAACAGTGCCTGGTGGCTCTGAGAATTTTTTATCGCTTCCGCGTAGCCATGTGAATCGGAATTATCCCAACAACCTTTTATCAGTACAGAGGTAAAGGGACGGAGGCCTTCACAAGGGGAGAGACTAGTTGACACTTTAGAACTGCATTGTAGTTGTGTCCAGGCGCAGGTCCTTCATCAGATCCGGATACGGCCTGGATCCGGCGGACTGCGGTAAACCTCGGGATAAACAGAGAGACAAATCTTAGCGTAGACGCCATCCTTCTTATGATGTACAAAGTAAATCAGGATTTATGGGAAGTGTTCCTGGTTCCGGCTGATCTAAACTATGCAGCCTGTTTTTAGTCTAGATTTAAACTGACAGACTGTGTCTGCTTCCCGAACAATGTTAGGAAGATTGTTCCAAAGTTTTGGTGCTAAATAGGAAAAGGATCTACTGCCAGCAGTCAATTTTGATATTCTAGGGATTATCAACTGGCCAGAATTTTGAGATCGCAATAGACGTGAAGGAGTATAATGCGTTAAGAGCTCGCTCAAGTACTGGGGAGCTAAACCATTTAGTGTTTTGAAAGTAATCAGCAATATTTTAAAATTTATATGATGTTTAATAGGGAGCCAATGCAGTGTTGACGGAACCGGGCTAATATGGTCATACTTCCTGGTTCTGGTAAGAACTCTACAATATAAAGAACAGTATTCTAGGTTATTACGTGAGGAAGTTTTTTGTCCAATAATTAGAATCTCTGTTTTTTCGTCCGCCCGTAGGTTGGAATCTTTCAACTCCAGGGGTGGCAAGGTGGCTTGCCAAGGGAAAGACACATGCTCAGAGAGGCTTACAGTGGAAATATACACGTGGGGGTTGCCCAGGGGGGGGGGGGAATCATGCACATGGAGGCACATGGAGGCACCTAGCCAACGCGAAAGCTGCCGCAGGCATAGACTCTGCCGTTGACGTCAGCAGTGCTGGAGGAACTCAGGGCTTCTCGGGAAAATCACCTGAGGAGAATGTCAAACGTATCCAGTCCGAGGAGTGGAATGGCGAGCAAGCGATGACACAGAGTGGGTCCTGTTACCGACCACTGGGGGCGAGTACATGAGGGGACACTGGCTCCACTCGGAGATTGTAGAATCTCGCGAATGTGTTGGGTGTAGCCCAGCCTGCAGCTCTGCAGATGTCTGTTAGCGAGACGCCATGCGCTAGAGCCCAAGAGGAAGCCACACTCCGAGTGGAGTGGGCCTTCACACCAAAGGGGCATGGTCGACCTTGCTGCTGGTATGCCAAAGCAATGGCGTCCACGATCCAATGAGACAGCTTTTGCTTGGAGAGAGCCTTTCCCTTCAGCTTCCCACCATAACAGACAAAGAGCTGGTCTGAGGTCCTAAAAAACTTTTTTTCTACGTAAGCACGGAGGGTGCGTACTGGACAGGGCAGTGCCAAGGCTGGGTCTGCCTCCTCCAGGGGCAGCGCTTGCAGGTTCACCACCTGGTCTCAAAAGGGAGTGGCATACCAGCAGGATCATGTGAAAGTTAGCCAGCCTGAATTCCAGGCACGCTTCGTCAACCGAAAATGCCTGCAGGCCAATGCAATCAGGAGCGCTGTCTTCATAGACAGGATCTTGAACTCAGCTGATTGCAAAGGCTCAAAGGGAGCTCTCTGCAGGGCAGATAAGACCACTGCAAGGTCCCAAGAGGGTATGATGTGGAGAGCGAGTGGGATTTAATCTCCTGGCTACCCTCAGGAACCTAATGACCAGGTCATGCTTCCCCAAGGACTTATCTTCAACTGCGTCATGATGTGCGGCGATAGCGGCAACATACACTTTGAGGGTGGAAGGAGGACCAGGTGACGAAGAGGTTCCACTTACATGCATAGGCATGTCGAGTGGACAGTGCTCTAGCGGAAGTGATGGTAGCCACCACCGGAGGTGGTAGGGTACTCAAACCTATCTCGTCCTGTCCATGGACCACACGTGGAGGTTCCAAAGATTGGGACGAGGGTGCCAGAGGGTGCCCCGTCTCTGAGAAAGGAGGTCCTTCCTCAGAGGAATTGGCCAGGGAGGTGCTGTCACGAGGAGCACTAGTTCGGAGAACCAGGTCCGGGTGGGCCAATGAGGCGCAACCAAAGTGACCTGCTCCTCGTCCTCCCTGATCTTGCAAAGGATGCAATGGGAAGAGTTGTGGGGAGGCAAACAGATCTACCTGTGCGTCGCCGGACTGTTCCCAAATCAGCTGAACCGACAGGGGATGGACTCTCCATTCTCCAGGAAGAGGTTGAAGCCGTGAGAGCTCGTCGGCTGCACGATTCAGGTCTCCCAGAATACAAATGGCTCGAAGCAACCTCAGATGCTTCTGACTCCATAGGAGGAGGTGGCGGGCGAGTTGCGACATACGGCGGGAGCGTAGACCACCTTGTCGGTTGATGTACACTACTGTTGCGTTATTGTGTGAGCGGACTAGTACGTGCTGGTTCTTGAGCAACGCACGGAAGCGGTGCAGAGCCAGGCGTACTGCCAGAAACTCGAGGCAATTGACATGCCAAAGGTGCTGGGGTCCTGTTCAGGAGTCCGCGGCAGCATGTCCTTTGCACATGGCACCCCAGCCCGTAGCTGAGGCATCTGTTGATACAACAGTGTGCCGGGAAACTCGTTCTAAGGGCACTCCGGGCCGACCACGGGGTGAAGGTCTGACGGCAGGTCGGAGTAACTGGTACTCGGAGCGTGCCTAGTTGACATGCCCACCTCAGGACTCGATCGCAAGCCAGAGCTGAAGCGGTCTCATATGAAGCAATCCGAGCGGCGTAGCTACAGCTGCGGATGCCGTATGCCCCAGGAGCCTCTGAAATAACTTCAGTGGAACCGCACTCTTGCCCTAGAACTGTTTCAGGCAAGTTAGCAGTGACTGCGCGCACATGCTCACTCGTAAGCTGCACGCACATGGCGACCGAGTCTATTTCCATACCGAGAAAAGAGATCCTTTGCACGGGGGAGAGTTTGCTCTTTTCCCAGTTGACCCGAAGGCCCAGACAGGCTAGGTGCTGGAGCACCAGGTCCCTGTGTTCGCACACCTGGTCTTGAGAGTGAGCTAGGATCAGCCAGTCGTCGAGATAGTTCAGGTTGAGAACCCCGTGTAGCCGTAGCGGCCTTCGTGGAGACGCGAGGAGACAGGGCTAACCCGAATGGGAGAACCCCATACTGGTATGCCCGCCCCTCGAAAGCAAACCATAGAAACGGTCTGTGTCGAGAAGGAATGGAGGTGGATAGTGGACATCACCTGACCCAGGGAGCTTGCGGCCACCTTCGTCGCCTGGAGAGCGAGGTCGGTGGCGGCACGCAGCTCATCGAAGAGCCCTGGGTCAGTCCCGCCCTCGTGCATGTCCATGAGCATCCGTGCCTGATAAACCTGCAGGATGGCCATGGCATGCAAAGAGGCGGCGGAGCTCTATAGGACTTTGCGACAAGAGTCGACGAAAATCTACAGGCTTTGGAGGGGTGCTTTGGGTCACCACGGGAGGAAGCGCTCTGAGGACACAACTGCATCGCAACAGAACGTTCCACCGGCGGAACCCCAGTGTACCCTTTGGCCGCGGCCCCATCAAGGGGAGGAAAGGTGGAGGAGGTCGCCGAGCGATCACGGGAAGACAAGGGAGCCTTCCAGGACCTTGTGACCTCTCATGCACTTCCGGGAAGAATGGTATTGGGGTGGTATTGTAGAATGGTATTGACGAGGATTAGCGCTCGCGGCACCCAAAAACCAGTCATCCAGCCATGAGTGCTCAGGACAGGGTTCCACTCTATCCCGATGCTGGCGGCTGCCCGGGAAAGCATGGCTGTCATCTCGGGATCTGACTCGGACAATACTGGCACGCCTGAGGGCGGCAGCACAGCCGAATCATCATCTCCCGAGAACTCGAGCCCACCTTGTGATGCAGCGATGGACATAGTTTCCTCGTCTGGAGCCCCGAAAGAAACACAGGGAGTGTCCGAAGACGGTCTCGTGCGCTCGATCGGGATGCTCGCGGGCTGCGGCACACAAGAGGGGGGTGTGGACAGAGGAATTATCATCGGTGCTTTGTTCCACATCGTCACCCTCAGATCACCCTGGCCACCAGCCGAAGTACCACCTCTCTTGGAGGGGGGCAAGGCAGCGTTTGTGCCCATCAAACTGGGAAACAATCCGCCCGCAACCAGAAGTGCACGGGTGAGACATCTTTAAAAAGACGTGCCACGCACAAGCTCTTTTGTGAGAGGGAAAACTCTGCAGATGCTGAAGCGACCAGGGAGAAACACACGACTGGCAAATCACTGCAAAGATCAGCAGGCAATGTGAATTTCGCTGGAATTACCAACACACCAATACCTGGAGAGAAGCTTGTCTCGAAGAGTGAAGAGAGATGATCTCAGAATGGCTTGTGGAGTGAAGAATACTCTTGGCTCTGAAGCGAAAACATAACTGCATGTTGCCAGCGTCCTTCCTTATATACCCACGAGGTTGGGCGGAGTTACGCTATGCAAATTCCGCAGACCCATGGCATTTTCTTGCCATTGGCTCTTTTTATATTCATAAAGTGGATAGGCTTTCTAAGCGAAACCCCATTCGTCGTCACAACGTAACTCGTAGTGACTACGAAAGGGAACATGATTTACTCATTATTTTATTTATAATTATTACTGGTTTCTCCTTATTGTTCTATGTTATCACACAACACACCTTGTATTACTCATGTACATCTGTGTCAAACGACCCAAACTGACTTAAAGGGCTATTTACACGACACCATTTTAAATTTTTACACGTTTACACGAGGGGGGCCTGAAAACGCGAACTTTTTAAAACGGGTTTCAAAGTGAAAATTTTTTAAACTATACCTTTGATTGTCTCTGTGTAAACTACAAAAACGTGAATTTGTGAAAACAGTGACGTCTTGCGCATTACGTGTTCAGTCTATGGGCACATAGTGTTTCTTTACAAAGTGACATCGCCAACTACTGGCCTGGCAGCATAATACAGCGTTTTTAGTCATTTTCACGGATCCGTGTAAACAGGGATCGTTTTGACAATGGTGTCGTCTATAAGCAAAATATGCAACAAACTTTTCTTTTTTTTCTTTTTTAGTACATTGTTGTTGTGTAAACGTATCCTTAGAAATAAATGCTCCCACAACCAGTAAGTGAGCCTTTTCTCTGCTATGAGAAACTGAATCTGTCCCGGATAAGTGGACCATGAAAGACACCCTGTAATGAGTCAAAATTGTTTCAAATAAGTTCACACATAAAGAAACTACGTGAATGAGATAGAGAGAAAATAACAAGAGAGTACTTTTATTGAACCACTAACTAAATAGTTTGACTAATTAATGCTAGTCAGACTCTTTGAGATGGTCCTTAACACTGGTGGGATTTTTTTATCCAACACTCACCTTATCTTGTAAAGACTTTAAAGACAGTGTTGAACCTTTGATGTAAAATCCTTTTTAAAGTGTGAGGTAGGGATGATGCAATTTTGCGGGCCAACCTGAAAATTTGTATCACCTTCATTCCCTTGACAAAGAGCCAATAGTCAATTTTCCATTGACTTTTGGATTATTGCTGAAAATAAGCTCTGTGAGCAACAAAAGTTTATGACTCCTAACATCTCGTTCACTAAACTAATCTTCACAAATGAAAACCAACTGACTTATTAAAGTCAGCTTTTTAAAAGACATATTCATTCAAATACGTTATTAGTGTTTGCAATGCATTAAATCTGAGTTTTAGAAATGTGCTATACATTTTATAACAAAAAAAGAGACAGAAAGAGACATGCAGAAAGCTGAATGGTTGATGGAGTGTAAATAATATCAATATGAATCAAAGCTTCCTTGTACAAACTTGTTCTTCTTGAAGCTTATCACACATTTCATGATTCGCATTGCTTATTTGCGTCAGTTCATGGCCTTCTGGTGTGATTTACTGGAGCTCACATTACTTGTATGTTATGAGTCGAAGTATAGTGTTGAGAAATCTGATGTTGAGGCCTGTTTGGCAATGGAGATAACAATACACAGGAAAGAGAGTTCCAGCAAAAATAACAAAAGTGATCAACAACAACATTAATTTCTTGAAGCTTATCACACATTTCATGATTCGCACTGCTTATTTGCGTCAGTTCATGGCCTTCTGGTGTGATTTACTGGAGCTCACATTACTTGTATGTTATGAGTCGAAGTATAGTGTTGAGAAATCTGATGTTGAGGCCTGTTTGGCAATGGAGATAACAATACACAGGAAAGAGAGTTCCAGCAAAAATAACAAAAGTGATCAACAACAACATTAATTTCTGAGATAAAGCAACAGATCCAAGATTATCACAAACAGTCTGATACTCTGCATATGGTCATATTTTTGGATACAAAATCTCCTGAAATCTTGATTAATTAATTTTTGCTTCTTTTTAAAGGTGAAGTGTGCATTTATCATTCATTAAGATGCACAATCTGTACCGATATCGGTCAATATAAGAGCATTTGTAATCTATTGCTATCTTTCAACAGTTGAGCTAATTTCTCTTTTTAAAAATAGATTACCATTGCATTACAGTTAAACTTTAAAAACTAATAATTTAACAATACTGTTAAATATTATTCAAAATGAATATTAATTTCTCATATTGTAAATTATAATGTTGTGATAGATGTTTAATGCCTTGTAGAATTAAAATGGTTGACATTATCTGCCATAACATGAATTATAATCTTATTGGCATCGGCAAAAAAGTATAGTCTACTGTTCATATCTAGTTAAAATACTTTCACCTATCTCAGCTTAATATGCAGAAACAACTATTAGTAAACCATTCATAAAATGATTCCTCTAGGAGCTATCTAAACATTTTTCTATTTGTTGAATGTATGGATTAGCATTAGCCTACAGTTGTGGCATGTGGTTTATCTAAACATAATCAAATAATGTGCCACTGGACAACGTTTTGGCAATATTTTTTAATTTTTTAATTAATTTGAATACCCTTCAAGACTTTTTTCCACATGAATGGAACCGCAATGTAAAGCAGAAACAGAGAGGAAATCAAGCAGATGTACATAATGGCCACAGAATAGGTGAATACGCTAATGTCTTCCGTTCTGTCTCTATTTTCCTTCCGAAGAGTGCGGTAGAGCTCAGTTTATTTTGTATGCAAAGTTTAAAGAGAATAGTCAGAGTAACATGATGTGCCCTGAAGCAAAATAAATAGTTTTTTGTTTATGTATTTGTGTATTTAATGAGTATGTGATGTCGAATTTCTTTCTCTGGCATATTTTTCACGGGTAGTTTGTGGTGTCTTGAAACATGTCACGACCACATTCATGAGTTTCCTGCTTGTGTAGACCACAGATCATCTAGGTCAAATGATTATTGAAAATGACAAATTTGTAATATTTACAAATGTTTAAAACATTTAAAAAATAAGATTTTAGAATGGAAAAAAAGACTGCAAAGTAAAGTGGTAGATTAACCACATTTCATTATGATTATCAGATTTTCACTTGTATGTGAATTGTATGACAAACTACAATCAAATTGGTAAAATAATGCACATACAATTAATTAATGTTAACTATTTTAAAATATAATTCTGTAGAGAAAATATCTCAGATCCTCACAATCCCAATCACACTGAAGGGTGAATGCAGCGCCCCTTGATGGTCTTTGGTTTATCTGCAGTGTGTTGATCCACGTGACAAAGCGAAACTGTAGAAAGTAAAACGCCTTTCATCATGTTCAACCACCTCGAAGGGAAAATCCATGACGTGTCCGCTTTCTATTCACGGTTTCCTTTTAACATCGTGATGAAATACGCGGAAACAACATATGATGTCAAGTTAAACAAGTCAAACGAACATCTGCACTAGAAAAAAAAAACATAAAATGCACTATTACTGATTTATGAATATGTTAGTTTAAATAATTGGTCAATTTTAGACGGAGCTAGTTGATATCAGTAACTTGGCAATGCAGGCATTTAGTCTACTACAAACTTCAATATCACCGTATTTTAGCTAGGGCCTATAGTTGGGTAAAAAGATGACACTACCCACTAAACACTGGACGTCGGATAGACGTGCAGATCATGTCTATATTGGGTCCGTCGGTCCATGACCAATTCTGGACATCTATTCAACGTCCAAACTAGGTCCACTATTTGGACGTCCAACCATGACCCAACTTGGACGTCATGTTGACGTTCAACATTTGACCGTTGAACTGGGTCATTTTTTTGGACCTCATTTGGACGTCTATTACAGGTGCAGGAAATTTACATGATTAATATGCAATATTTTTTTTTATTTACAAATATCAACATTGTTGTTATCAACATGATTAATACATATGAATACATATTATTTATAATTATTTAAGATCATTTTCGAAAAACTCCATTTGATTGTCTCAAGCAGAAGGTGGTAATTGACACATACAAATGTGTAATGCTGTATCTCAAACAGTAGAGTGCAACGTCTAGATCATGGGTTCAATTCCCAGGGAAAGCAGGAATGTAAATGTGTAATGCAATGTAAGTCACTGTGGATAAAAGCGTCTGCCAAATGCATAAATGTAAATACATGGTACAAAAAACGTCCTCTACCCTTTTGAAACATGGGACTACAGTTACAGTATAGAAGTTATAGAAGATACTAAATTTGATGTTGAAAAGACGTTCACAAATGACCACATTTGGTCCCACCGACGTCAATATTAGACGTGCAAAAGACGTCGAATAAAGACGTTGCCTGGCGTTACAAAACAACCCCTTCAGTGGACCAAAATTGGACGTCCAAAAATTACATAGAAAAGACGTCACTCTGACGTCACATTGCGCAGTGGGTAAGTGTATTAACATTATTTTATGGTGTTAAAATTTTGTGTTTATTTCAATGTCTGGCTAGGGCAAGATGTCACATTTTAAATTTTATAAATGTATGTTGTAAATTTATACAATTTATTAATTACACTACTGATTGGTCTGTGCGACTTTTCCATTGTACATGACAACTCACAGAAAAAAGCGTGACAACATGCCCCGCTATGATTAAAAAAAGGTTAATGTATATTTAATGTATGTTTTATGAACTTTATCTTTTTTCTTAGACAATAGCACTGGAAACCGGCATGTAATATATATGGCTATACAGAAATATTCTAAAATAGTTACAAAATAAGCCTGGGAAATATTTACAAGTTAAGTGTGACTATGTATGTGTACTGCAAAAAGTGTAACAAAAAAATCAGATCCTTTCACTGAAACCATTTACATTTGTTACATATACGTGTGTGTGTGTGTGTGTGTGTGTGTGTGTGTGTGTGTGTGTGTGTGTGTGTGTGTGTGTGTGTGTGTGTGTGTGTGTGTGTGTGTGTGTGTGTGTGTGCTTGTTTATCTGATTTATGAGGACGCAAATCTCTATTCTGACATGGGTATTACACTATTACGGCGTTAACCTAGTTTATAAGGACATTTCCTGAGTCCTCGTAATTAAAAAAGGCTTATAAAAATACTAAACAATGTTTTATTAAAAATGCAGAAAGTTTTCTGTGATGGTTAGTGTAGGGGGATAGAATATAGTTGGTACAGTATAAAAACCATTACACCTTTGGAATGTCGTCATAATGATAGGTGCACACCAACATGTATGTGTGATTTTTTTCTATATTTCTTTATTCCGTCAGTAAGAAGTTGCTTGAGTATCCTTACTGTCAACACTATTGACTTCTGCTGAAAATAATAGCCACAAGGGGGCAAAACAGAAATGGATGCAGTGAGTGGACATGAGTATTTGAAAGCTTTTGAGTAATTGAACTTTGGTTAGAACAAATATTAGGAGACAGGAAACCGGGAGGCAGGCATTTTTGACATTTGGTAAGCTAACTGAATTTATTGCTTGCAATGCATACAGACATAAGGAGGGGAAAACTCCCTCTCTCTCTCTCTCTCTCTGCATCCTTCCCTTTTAGTCTCTATTTTAATCTCTCACGCACTTTCAAGTTTTAAAGAGTTGAATCATCAATGGGGAGTTTCTAAGCAGTTTCTAAGCACATTGAGGACTGTGAGATTGAGGAACATTGATAATGCACAGCATTGCATGCTACTGTCATAAGGCATTCCAGAGCTGCTTGTGAGTAGATGCTTGTTGATGCTAGGTGTCCAATAAGACTCAGGCTGGACTCCATTAAGAGCACAGCTGCTTTGCCATTTTCGGTCAAAGCACATTCCAAATGAGCAGAGGTTTTGTCCACCGCCCAGTAGCAAACTCTTCTACATGCTGCCACTGATAATAGGCTCTGTCAATATGAAGCTCAGCTCATCCAAAAACAAAAAAATGTGGTCATTATTCACTCACACCCATGTTGTTTCAAATCTGTCATATTTGTTATTCTGTGAAACATAAAAGAAGATATTTAGAAGAATGTTTCAAAATGTTTTTGTCCATACAAAGTAAAATAGGTCCAAAACAACACTGAACTTCAATTGACTTTCGTTGTACTGGCAAAAGAATAGAGACATTTTTCAGTAGCATGTTATTTTACAATCCATTGTAAATTCTGCATGTACATACTATGTACTTATTATAGCAATTACAATAACTGGGTACTAACCCTGAACCTACCCCTAAACCTGACCTTAACCCCAAAAGTACCTATATTACCAGTTCTTTCTTGGGTAACTACACTGTAAGTACACTGTAAGTACATATACTGTAAAATATAGTGTGACCAATTTTTCAAAATAAGAATGTACAGATTTGGAACATGGGAGTGAGCTTCATTTTTTGGTGAACTGTCCGATTTATTGGCTTGAAATACTGGTTCATTTTGTGTTGACAAGGTGTGGTTGGCTCACTGATGAAGGGGAAAAAGACATTTCAAAAGCAGTTAGGAAAGGTGGCCCAGAGAACATTGTAAACGTGATATAAAATGCATAAACATATATTATAATTAGTCAGAAAATGTTGGTAAAATTGGTCAAATATGTGTCATATAAGATTATGTTACTGCATTCAAATACTATCTCTTATGAGTCTGAGTCATACTGTACTTCCAGAATACGAGGCGTTGGGATGGGAGACTAAAGTACATGTAAACATGGCAATGAAGCTGCTATATAAGCGCATTAGGTATATCTACAGATTACATTTCAAGTTGAGAAAACAATTCTCTTCTTCTGGCCTTTCCCCCATCCGTGGGGTCTTCCTCCATACACGCAAGGACAGAGACATTTGTATACAACATGCACTGTATTTCTCTGAAGCAGACTGTGTTTTGTGTGATTTCCCAGACCACACCTTCAGAGGGGTCATTTCTTGCCTTACATGCCTCTGAGCTCAGTGGACTGCCAAGACTCTTCTTATTTACAGAACAGTTCCTTTTTTGGTGCGACAAGGCTGCGCTCACTTCTGAAGGGGAAGGGAAACGCGAGCTCTTGCCTTGCATGAGGAGGGCTGAGCAGAAAATGGCCTAAAATGAGACTTGAGAATAATGTATCTGAAAAGAAAAAAATAGGGGCTAACCGTGCCTAAGGTGAACTGGTGTAACTAGTTGGGTGTGTGTTGCATCACAGGCTTCCCTTTCTCTAAGCTATTGTTGTGATTGTATATTCCATGCATTTGTGTGAATTTTATGCATTTATCTATGCCAAATTATCTGACTGTTGGTGAATCAGATTGGCATTCCATGACATTTTTCCATTGTAGGCTTGAGCCAGTATATCATGTGATCCAAGGACAGATAGAAACTCAGAAAAAAGTAACTACATGAAACTGTGGTTGTAATTAGTGTCTTTAAACTGAAACTCCTTTGAATCCCTAATGATATATTACTTCATGGTTGTATTTTTAGCATTTCAGACGTAAACAGGCAAGGCAACCGGTTGGTTGATTATGCAATATTTAATTCTCCATACTTCAGCATAGATTTAGAATGTTTTTGTTGTTCTACTTCCTTCTATGACTGGATCTTATTTTGTATTTTTCCTTTCTTACTACCTTACATTTGGCTTCAGTATTGGTCAAGCAAATACTGTTGTTCCAAACAGGTCGTCTCAGGTGGAAAATTCTCCAGCTTTAATTTTCCTGAAGATAAAAACGATACACCATGAAAGAGCTCGTCATTCTTTATATTAAACTTCATAAAATTATTCCCTGTAATGTCTTATCATTAGATATTTGTTTAGCAAAAATGTCAGATTTCCACTACATACACATGTAGAAAATGTTGCCACTGAATGTAACACTTTAATTTACTGCATTCAGTTTACTGTCCATGTTGTTTTCAAAATGTGTTTTTATCTTCCACAGAACCAGATATCTTTAGAAGACCTTATCACAGCTGAAACTTGTCAGTTGATCACCTGAAATTCATGTTACCTTTTTTTTAATTTTTTTTTTTTTTAAATCTAACAGTTCTACTCTGCATAGTGTTTTAAACATACTTTAGTTGCACATATGCCTATACAGAACCATTTAGAAAGTTTGGGATCAGTTAAGAATTTATTTATTTTATTAATACCTTTATTCAGAGAGGATGCACTAAATAGATCAAAAGTGACAGTAAAGACATAAATGTTATCAAATATTTCTGTTTCAAGCTAATGCTGTACTTTTAAAGAATCCTAAAAAACGTATAACAGTTCCACAAAAAAAGCAGCGCAACTGTTTCTTGAGCATCAAACCAAAACATCAGAAAGATTTTTGGAGGATCATTTGACAAGGAACAACTGGCGTGCTGCTGTAAATTCAGATTTTCTATCACACAAATAAATTACACTTTAAAATATTAAAATAGAAAACGGTTCTTTTAATATGTAATACTATTTCAGAACATCAGAACACGAATTCATTTGATTGCCAAGTTTGCTTACATACAAATAATTTGTCTAGTGACAGAAGCGTCCAGTGCACAGGCAGAATGACAGCGACAAGACTAAAGAATAAAAAATAAAATAAAGAATATATATATATATATATATATATATATATATATATATACATATATACACATATATTATGAGCATGATGAGCATGAGGCTTCTTTCACAAACAATATAATATCTTACTGACCCCAAACTTTTGACCATATGTGTTTGAATAGGTTGCAGGTTACCAGTTCTCTTAGTACATAAAGACATAGTAGTTTGAACTTTTCCACTCCCAGGTACTTTTAGTGTGTGATCTAACTCTATAATTATGTGATCCAAATTCATTGTGCTGTTCTTTCTCTGTCTCAGGTGTGGAACTTGATGTGTGTCCTAGTAGTAGGGCAGGGCCCAGCTCTCTGTTTATGTTCCTGCATGGTGAGGTCCCCAAAAATTCTGAGGAGCAAAAAAAAAAAAAAGGGCCATTGGAATGCCCTGAGTGATGAGGCAGGAGGACTGCCGCCCGGATTGGAGTGTTTTCTCCCAGTCATCCCTATAAGGCTTTAGTGGAGTGAGGCTACTGATCTGAGTGCAGCCCAGGCTCCTTGTTTGGGATGTGGGAGGGTGCGGTGAGCAGGGATGGGAACTACATAAGTACACCACAAGCCAGTGAGTAGCACACCATCACCAAGTGGCTAAATCCCCTCCCCCGGCCCAGCACTGTCAGGGTAAGTGTCATTTACCTCACCTCACACCGCTCGCATCCTCGCTGACTCGATCTCCTTCTCCATCTGTCTACCCAACTTTGTGCAAGTGCTTTAACTTGAAATTAGCTGTCTTTATCTAATTGTATAGAGAAATGGTTTTTGCACAGGTGTAAACTGCTTTCAAGTGTGTTGGTTAGTTTGGTTGGTGTTATGTAAGAAAAGATTAATCTTCATTATTGTTTAATGTTTTTACACTGATGATAAATCAAGTGTTTCTAGAGATTAGCCTTCTGAAAGTATAGATACATTTTCCTTTTGCAGAACGATTTCACCTACACTCAAAATATATTTTCTAAATGCATTTATGTTTTAGAACTATTACATATCTACATGTCTACAAGGTGGCATCTTTATTTTAGTGTCTGTAATGTGATTTCATGATGATGCTAAATGTGAAAGGCTCTGAAGGCTCTCTGAGGGTGTGTTGTTAAATTAAGGTGAAGGTTTAGAAAAATCTGGACGCTGTAGAAGCCCATTTGATTTGTGAGGTTTATGACTAAATATGGTTCTTCTGGACCACTGACCCATCCCCTCTTTTTCTCACACACTCTCTTTCTTCATAAAATATTGTAGAGAGGCAGAGACAAAGGGAGGGAGAGTCCAAAGACAGACATGCTTCTCCATCATTTCCAAATTAGGACATTTTCCCATAGTGCACTCAGTAAGGGCTGCAGGACGGATGTTTAGAGTGTGTGTGTGTGTGTGTGTGTGTGTGTGTGTGTGTGTGTGTGTGTGTGCAGATGTTCTCCAAATTATTAATACATTTTTGAATAATTTCTTGCATTACATCAGAGTTAGAGATACAAAATGTTGACAAAGCAAAGTTTAAAGTAACATTTTAAACAAATTCTGTTCCCTTTATGCTTACCAGGAAAAAACAGGTGAGTATGAATTAGTTTATGAATGAACTTGCCAGGTACACCTTACACGCTTTGTAGTATTCCTCTTCATGGTTCAAGAGGGTGTGGTGAATACTTTGTTGTTAAACACATATATGGTTATTTCCCATCTAAATGAGCACATACCATTGACTTTTAATGTTTTTATATTAAGCTAATTATAATAACTATATAAACTAACCTTACATCTTAAAGAAAACTACCATTTTTACATATTTTTTTCGTTTTATTTCATTTATGAAACATTTTTCCAATTTACGACAAGCCCAAAATGGGATTTACAAATCCAAAAGGGGATTTAAAATTGTTTAAAAGTATGCATATGACATTAATGATGACACTTTCTTGTAGTGATTGTCTCCTGTTGGAGTAAGGAAGGAAATCTGAGCTGAATATGTGTGACGACGAAGAAAGTACTGCCCTTGTGTGCGACAATGGATCAGGACTGTGTAAGGCAGGCTTCGCCGGGGATGACGCTCCCAGAGCGGTGTTCCCCTCCATAGTGGGTCGTCCCAGACACCAGGTGAGCGTCCCTCAGCACAACACTAGAGGCCGATAAGTACTGCAGCCTACATCAATGAGTACATTTGACACAACAATAACAGAAAATGCTTTGATTGAGCTTGTATTTGAGGTTAGCAAAGTGCACTTGCATTCCAAGTATATTTCAATTATAATGTACATTTTGCTTACATAAACTTTCAAAAGTTCATGTTATGTCCTGCGCCTTTTACTTATTATTCTTGATCTGATTCCAAATGTTTTGGGGAAAGTTGGACTACATCCCAGAGTGTCTGCATTCAATATTCTTCTATAGAAGAGATTAAGATAGAATTAACTAGAACTCACTCTTACTTTTTGGGGGCTGTTTATTGTGTACGACTTGTGTACGTGCCTTGACAGGTTTTACTTTTTCCTCAGGGTGTGATGGTGGGAATGGGGCAGAAAGATAGTTACGTTGGTGATGAGGCGCAAAGCAAAAGGGGAATCCTGACCCTAAAGTACCCTATTGAGCACGGCATCATCACAAACTGGGACGACATGGAAAAAGTAAGCAGATCCTATCAAACAAGCCAACAGATAACAACCCAAAACAAGATGAGTGCAAATAAGGAAGAAGTCTAAACGGTCTACTAAAAATATATATTTTTTATGCAAACATGGCTTATCATAAGGCTTGAATTTATGTGCTGTAATCTTTCCATAATTCTGTTGTACATTTCAATATATTTTAATTCTGTTGAACATTTCACTCAAGGTCTGAGATTTCATCAGAAACACCTACATCACCACTAGTCTCAACACATACATTCTCGACACCTACATCCATCAAAATCACTTTTCCGAAAAAACTCAAAATATTCCTGCTTATGACTCACTCTTTGAGATATCCCTTGCACATTTCACGCAACATGGTGTCATCATCAATTACATGCATACAACAGATACTAATCTATCTCGGCCTACTTAATCTGTTTGTTAAACTGTAAGAAACAGCTTTCATTTTCCACACTTGTGCACAAAGTGATTCATATGCCCATCTATCATCCTAAGCATTTGATGTGTTCGTTAATGTCTGTTGTTTATGTTTAACAGATCTGGCATCACTCTTTCTACAACGAACTCCGTGTGGCTCCAGAGGAGCATCCCACACTGCTGACAGAAGCTCCCCTCAATCCCAAAGCCAACAGGGAGAAGATGACCCAGGTTAGAGCTGAACTGAATGAGAAAACTGATTATGTAAGATCTGTACATAAATGTTAGTATATAAAACGGAAAAGCATTTGGTATAACGCCTACATTAAGCCCTTAGGGTATTGAGATGTATTATCAGATACACTTACATTAGTTTCACCAGACAAAGGGTGATTTCACTCAAAACCCGCACCATTTAGCGTGCAGTATTTCAAAGCAAAAGACCATGTGTCTGTGATAAAACAGTTGCACATACAAATAAACTGTTGAGTTATTTAGTTGTGACACAAGTTTGTAAGTAAAATAAGGTCTGTGATTTTTTCTTTTTTGCTCCACATAAATTACTCACTGTCAAACCTCAAACATGAATGTCGAAGCTGCTGTGTGTGTGCTTTATATGTAGGCCTAAGTGATAATGTAACTGCTATGACTGTCAGTAGTAGAAAAAAAAATCCCACAATGGCTTTAAATGAATGTTCGAGGTATGCCAATGTGTAATTTATGTTGTAGGCTATAACATAATATGAAAGTCAAGTCATGTTAACCACAGACCTTATTTCATTTTAAATTAAAATGGCTATTCTAAAAACCCTTAGGAAATTCCCAAACTACTCAAAAATTCTAATTCCAGTTCCATCCATCTCTCAGTTTGGTTCCAAGTATATTATAATGTCCGTTTTTCTTACATAACCTTTCAAAAGTTTGGGGTTGGTAAGATTTTTTATGTTTTTTGAAAGAAAAGTCTCTTATGCTCACTAAGACTGTTTTATTTGATCAGTAAAAACAGTAAAATGAATATTATGTGAATATTATTATAGTTTAAAATAACTGTTTTCTATAAAAGTAAATGAATTCCTGTTATTGCAAAGCTGAATTTTCAGTATCATTACACCAGTCTTCAGTGTCACTTGATCCATCAGAAATCATTCTAATATGCTGATTTAATAATAATAATAATAATAATAATAATAATAAATAAATTACATTTATACAGCGCTTTTCTCGGCACTCAAAACGCTTTACATAGAAAGGGGAATCTCCTCAACCACCACCAATGTGCAGCATCCACCTGGACGATGCAACGGCAGCCATATTGCGCCAGAACGCCCACCACACACCAGCTTATTGGTGGAGACGAGACAGAGTGATGAAGCCAATTAGTATATATATGGGGATGATTAGGAGGCCATGATGGACAGAGGCCAAGGGGAAAATTGGGCCAGGATACCGGGGTTACACCCCTACTCTTTCAAAAGACATCCTGGGAGGTATTTTTTTTACTACTGAGAGTCAGGACCTCGGTTTAACGTCTCATCCGAAGGATGGTGCTCTTTGACAGTATAGTGTCCCCGTCACTTTACAGGAGCGTTAGGAACCACACAGGGTGAGCACCCCCTGCTGGCCTCACTAACACCTCTTCCAGCAGCAACCTGGTTTTCCCAGGAGGTCTCCCATCCAGGTACTAATCAGGCTCAGCCCTGCTTAGCTTCAGTGGGTGACCAGTCTTGGGCTACAGGGTGATACGGCTGCTGGATAGCAGTGCTCAAGAAACATTTCTTAATATTACTCATTTTGAAAACAGATTGATTTTTTCAGGATTCTTTGATTATTATACAGGTCAAAAGAACAACAGTTATTTGAAAGTTTTTTTTACAGTATACATGCCTTTACTTTCTTTTTTTGATAAATTTAATGTGTTCTTGCATTGTTTTGTTTCTTGTTATATTGATTTTTTTTGTTGTAAAATAAATTTATTTAAAAACAAAAAATATGGACCATGCTAATGAATTAGCAGAGAGCAGTTAGTCATAATGTGTTTCAGATTGCTTCAAATTGCAACTTGTCAGGTTTTCACTATTCATTTAAAGGATTGGCTCATAAGAGTGAGTTTTTTAGGGAATTTTTGATTCACTAAAAACAACCAGCTAATCAGATAATACTGATCAGGTTGTATGTTTCTTCAGCCAGAGATGACAGTTCTATAGAAATATGCATTGATGCAGCATACACAGAATGACTGATCTTAAAATCATTCTTGATGATTGATTTTAAGAATCGATCTGTTGGGATTGTCAAAAAGAAGATTTGGGTAATCAGAAAATCTCTATTTTTACCTAGCCTTTCAGTAAATCTGAAAGCACTTGGTTGATTGTTGGTTCTCACTTTGCAGATCATGTTCGAGACCTTCAATGTTCCAGCCATGTATGTAGCTATCCAAGCGGTGCTGTCCCTCTATGCTTCAGGGCGTACAACAGGTTAGTTCACCTGTCAAACAGGTCACAGCACATATGATTTAAAATGCTGCGAGTGTGCATTACCAAATGCTTTCTTTTTCTTGACCAGGCATTGTCCTTGACTCTGGTGATGGTGTCACCCATAATGTGCCCATTTACGAGGGCTACGCTCTTCCACATGCCATTATGCGTTTGGATTTGGCTGGCCGTGATCTCACTGACTACCTCATGAAGATCCTAACTGAAAGAGGCTACTCATTCGTCACAACTGGTGGGTCTGGACATATACAGTACCAGTATAATTATATGAAACATCATACTATAATATATACTGTCATGAAACTCTTGATGGCACAGGCTGATAGGTATTTAACTCAATCTGCTTGCAATCATATCATTCTCTATAGGGCACAGCTGGTTCCTGCTGTATCAGTAGCCAATGAGCTTGCTGCTCAACTTTCAAATACTGGTCAGCATTTTTTGTAGCATTTGCAGTGCCCTTTCAGAAAATCCTCCACCTTCCCCAGCTCCACCTGTATAGATCAGCTATGGGTAATTCATGTATGCTATATTGTACAGCAGCAGCATGTCTTACTTCCTCACAGCAGCAGCGTAGCAGATCTATTCTCTCAATACCAAACATATCAACATTGTCATACCCATTACAAAGAGGTCCAGTCAAATCACCTTTATTTATAACGCTTTTTACAGTAGTTTGTTTCAAAGTAGCTTTACAGTGATAACAGGAAAATAATGCAACAAAGTTTGTTTCGGCTGTACAGCAGATCTAGAAGAAGATTAGTGTTATAGTGTTATAGTCCAGCTTAAGTAAGTTCAGTGATGGTTCATTTCTGTTGTAAAAAAGTTATTAATTTAGTTAATTTACAGTATCTATGCAGCTGCTCTGTAGAAAACAGTGATGTCATTGTCCAGCTCATTTCAGTTCTCATATAATGGTGTCAATGCAGATCAATAATATTGTTGAATATTAAGTGTCCCCAACTAAGCAAGCCAAAAGCCAAAGGTGACAGTGACAAGGAACCAAAACCTTCATCAGGTGACAGAATGAAAAAAAAAAAAAAAAAAACATTACCATGCCAAACACGCCAAGAGTTGTCATGACAGGAATATATATACTGGAGAATATATATATATAATCAAGAAACATTTACTTAAATTATGATTAAATTAAAAAAATAAATTCAATAAAAAATTTCCACTGATTTGGATCTCTGTCATCTGCCTTCTATAGCTGAAAGAGAAATTGTCCGTGACATCAAGGAGAAGTTGTGCTATGTCGCGCTGGACTTTGAGAATGAGATGGCCACCGCAGCCTCTTCCTCCTCCCTGGAGAAGAGCTATGAGCTTCCCGATGGACAGGTCATCACCATTGGCAATGAGAGGTTCCGCTGCCCTGAGACACTCTTCCAGCCATCCTTCATCGGTGAGGTTTTCTTCTCATCTCTTTTCAGATTATGAATTCAGAGCACTTTGATACATGTGCTTAAATGCATTGATTTGCACTTTGTGTTAGGAATGGAATCGGCTGGCATTCATGAAACCACTTACAACAGCATCATGAAATGCGACATTGACATCCGTAAGGACCTGTACGCTAACAACGTGCTGTCCGGTGGTACCACCATGTACCCTGGTATAGCAGACAGAATGCAGAAGGAGATCACTGCTTTGGCCCCCAGCACCATGAAGATCAAGGTCTCAGGCTGATTAGGAATATCTGATTAAAATCATTTTTTTTCCTAATTAATCAGTTTCTCTTCTAGCCAGGGTTATCGTAAAAGTAAAGCTGAAATAAATAAAAAAAAAACACAATGTTACTTTAAAATAAACGTTAACTGAAAGAAAAATATATAACAACTTTTTTTCAGAAAATATAAAAAATAAACATGAATAAAAACTATGAAAATCTCAAAAATACTGACACTGATTCTACTCTGTATTTACACAGATCATCGCCCCACCTGAGCGCAAGTATTCAGTATGGATTGGCGGCTCCATCCTGGCCTCTCTCTCCACCTTCCAGCAGATGTGGATAAGCAAGCAGGAGTACGACGAGGCCGGACCATCCATTGTGCATCGCAAGTGCTTCTAAATGCCACCTTCAACCCCTTCCTGATCCCCTAATTCTGCTATTGCTTCATAGCCTGTAAACTGTGAACGTATTTCCCTGTTTTGTCTTTGCACTGCCCATATCTGTTTGAATGTTTTGAATTAATTATGTTAAGTCATGACGATATAGTGTTGTTTTCAATGGGTTCAAAAGCTTGAATGTTGCCAAAAGCTGCCAATATGAAGGATTTGGGAGATTCTTTGGGGTGACGAGACTTCAGAGATGAGGAGAGGGCATGGAGGAACAGGGCTCATTCTCCCTTTTGTGTTAAAACACTACGAGGTAACACAACTGCATGTCAGCTTTCAGGCAGTCTGTATGGACATCATATCTCCATGAAGGAATAAAGCTCTGCAATAATAAACTATATTTCACCTCTTTTGTTTCTGCACAAAAAAAAAAAAAAAACAGCTCAGGCTTAATGTTTGCACAAATAAAAATGAAAAACCTTATTTAATTTATATTCGTTAAATTAATAATTTTAATAAGTGGAAATATTTCTCTTCACTGTCATTCACTGTAAATTATTTATAATTACTGTACACACAGGGCTCCTACAGTCATGTAGAACCTGGAACCTTTAAAACGGTTGGTTTCAAGCCTGAAAAACTCACGGAAATCTTTTTTTCTAGTTCATCTTTGTAGTGACTGAGACAGATCCATTATATCCCTCATTCAACAAGCAAACCATGGGCTAGGCTAGAGTTAACAGCAACTAACACACAGGTAGAACCAGGTGTCCGGTTACAGGACACATAAAGACTGTTTACGACGCAAAATAATTTCTAGAGAGGTTTGACTCAATTAATTATTGCTGAAAATGACAAATAAACCCTTTTAATCCAATAAATAACCACTTGAGAAATAAACGTGTCCAATTTTCC
This sequence comes from Gila orcuttii, assembly GCA_026230005.1. Classification (NCBI taxonomy): domain Eukaryota; kingdom Metazoa; phylum Chordata; class Actinopteri; order Cypriniformes; family Leuciscidae; genus Gila; species Gila orcuttii. The sequence goes on from JAPDVR010000017.1 coordinate 22,145,021, forward strand.
CATCTCATGACTTTGATGATAATGATGTGTTTCACTTCAGTCTAAAACATTTAAAGATGAAAAAAGTCATGTCATTTCATAGCAGAGTTTTTTCCCCCCCATTTTATTAACAAATGAGGAGCGGAAAGAAATGGTGCATGTACAAACACATAAGGCTCCTTGTACTGTCCTGTGCACAAAGCCACTGGCACACAGCCACACACTGGAGAAACAATCCAACACCACACTGTACCAGAAAAAAACATGATATACTTTCAGAACTGCATGGATAATATCATAATACATGAAATTTCATCATCCGCTGATGACAATAATAAAAAAAAAACCTCTCAAACCATAAAAATAGTGGAGACAAAAATCAGGCAGTTAAAATGAGGGAATGGTACCCTGAGATCAGTGCAGTCAAGGCCCTTAGGTATTTGCTTACTCTGTAATGGGAGCTTTGGTGTGGCCTAAGAGATCCCAATCTTGTTTATGCTTTTCAAAAGTGACATCACTTATAATCAGATCCACATTGTAAAAAAAACAGAACTTGGAAAATGAAACAGTCAGCTCACTGGCCAACCTCATATTGTGTCACTGAGCTGAAATTGGAAAATACTTTTTTCTTTTTTTTTGTTGCCTGAAATGGTCTCTGAACTGAAAGCCTGAATCGAAGTATGTGTTGCATAATTATAAGGTATATTTACTGCCTTACAAAGCATAATTATTAACCATTCGATCACTAAAAATGATACAATATGTAGTAAGGCCTAAAAATGACTCTCATAGCAATTCATTATGTTTTTGTACTAGAAAATTCAGTTAGTTTTAAAAAGAAATATCACTTATTCCATGTATATTGTGTTACAGTGAGAACTCCAAGTGATACCAATGGATATCAAAGGCAAATCACACACAACTTCCTTTTAAAAATTACTGAAAACAATTCACATTGTAGCAGCCTCATGGTATGCCTTGATAAATGACGCCACCTTGAGGACAAATAACCAAAACAGCAGTCAGATCATACTACACAGTACAATCCGACCACAATATTTTTGAAAACACCTGGCCACAAACAAAAAGCACATGATGATCTAAAAAAACACAAAACACCATTGGAACATCTCAGTAGCTTCACTAAACCTGCTCACAGCAAACTGTGCAGCTGAGGGATTCTATTTCACAGTACCTTTTTGTAAAATAAATAAATACAAAAAAGCCTTCAAGTAAAGAAAGATATAAATAGATATTTTCAATAGTTTGCTGATACTGAAGTATTTCCCCTCTTCATCTGTCACCTGAGATCCAGAACTGTCGTTTTCGAGTCTTTCACCACAATGTGCTTGCAAATCTGCAAATAGAAAAGGACATTTTTCACTTCTCTAATGGTGTTTCACTTTTGATGCCAACACTCACAACAGAAGGCATATACAGTACAGATGCTGATTTTCATTTTCACAGTTGAGGTCCTTACAGTGAACAGAGGGGGGTCTTTAGAGTGGGGGTGAAAACCTTTCAATCTGCATCCGGCCACTTCTCCCATTCCAGCACTGGTTAGTCGGAACACTCCCGTGCTGAAGCAGAAAAATTACAATCTCAATAAACTATATATGTGTGTGTGTGTGTGTGTGTGTGTGTGTGTGTGTGTGTGTGTGTGTGTGTGTGTGTGTGTGTGTGTGTATGTATGTATGTATATATTACATATATTAATTATTAATTCATATATATATATATATATATATATATACACACACTCCAATAAAATAAGCTAATTAATTATTCATATTTATTCAAATAATATCAAAATTAATATTTAAATAATTGAGACAGACAGATAGACAGAAAGATAGATAGTTGATGTACCTCTTAAGGGAAATATCACATCACATCATTTGATTTATTTCCATTACTTTTTATTTCCTACCTGGTTGCTTAAGAAATGAAAAGCTACAGTACACACTCCATTAATTCGTTTTTGAAAAACTGTTAACAAACATATACTGTAACATGCTAGAAACATAATAATCACTGCAATAATGATCCAATCATAGACTCTTAAGCATTTGCCTATTTGTATACCATTTGTAAACAGCAAATGTTTTTGGCTGGGCAGTATAAATTGTGCATATATAACTTAAATATTAATAATAAAAAAGTTTTAAATAAATTAATATATATATATATATATATATATATATATATATATATATATATATATATATATATATATATATATATATATTTTATGTAGTATGCATATGCATATCTATCCATCCATCCATCCATCTAATTTCTTCATTATATTGCAGAAATCTGGACATTAAAAATGTTACTGCATTCAATGTTACTGCAGAAGACAAAAGATAAAAATATTTGCATGGTGTAGTTCAAAAATAGTCTAACAGGAGACATTCATTGAATTTATTTGCCTTGAATAAATGTTGGTCTTTAACGACAAGAGTACTTAAATGATTCATGGAGGTTTAAATGTATCACTTTTCAAACAATCAAAAATCTATTGTTAAAAAACACATTAATTGGCACTGATTTGCAGTAGAGCTTTATAGGCTGTGGATGGAAAAAGCCTTGAGGTTGTGTGAACACAATGCAGGGTGTGGGAGTTTTGTGAGTGTTATACTCACTCATTATGTTTAGGTGCACAAACAATAGCGATGGCCTCAGGTAGCATGAGCTGATAAGAGCTGTGTGTGTGTAGATCCACGCTGGAGAGGAAGGCCGTCTGTGTCGGGTGTGTCTGGGAGTTAAACATGCAAATATTCATATTTACACCATTTAGTATTATTCTCATGCAGCCATATATTAATTCACCATGCAAAATAAACAGCAGGTCACTTGGAGAGTATGGGCCAGATTTACTAAACGGCAAATTAGCGTGAGACTGCAATCCCATAAAAGCAGAGATGAGAGTGCAAAGTTCTGCAGTTGATCTACTGATAATGCGCAAATTAAAAAGGTACACCGTTAATTTTGTAGACAAAAAATTACAATTTAAATAATGAGTCAATTCATCAATCCTTCCAAAACGTGTTTTTGTCTTATCCTGATTCACTATGGTAAGCCTACAAGTGTTTATATTTAAGACCACTCTGGATGATTTTCTCTGGGAATTGCGTACATCTATCACTCGCCTGTATGTGCCTTGCCATATCTGTAAATAGAGTAAAGTTTCTCCGTCTACTTTGACGTGTATATGGTGTGGGAGTGACATAGCTTAGTTGTCACATGAACAAGAAAAGTTGACATGGAGCACGCTAAATCTCAAACCTCCGGGGAATCACCAGTTTTTCAGAAAAAAAGAGATTTGTAATTTGTCCTCATTCCCATAGTACCCAATTTAAAGGTCTTGCAGCTTAAAATGCACGTGGCTTCATTGATGTCACTGTTGCCACCTATCTCCAAAACCAGTAATTTTCGAGCCATTGAGAGTTAAATCTGCACTTCCCATTTTGCTCGAATTTGCCCGCTCTCTTCTCCCAAGCGACTCACCCTCTCCGACTCTCTGGTGAAGCGCGCACTGTGACGTAAAAAAAAAACCCGCAAACGTCAAGTTGCAAACTTCGTACTACCAAAGACAGCCTAAAAAAAGCAAATAGCTCTGTAATGTTTTATTAGAAATGACCAGGCCCATACAAAATCTGCAGTTCCCTTTCGTTGTCACTCCGAGTTACGTCGGATGACGACGAAATGGGGTTTCGCTTAGAAAGCCTATCAACTTCGAGTATTACAAAACGAGCCAATGGCAAGGAAATGCCATGGGTCTGCGGAATTTGCATAGCGTAACTCCGCCCCACCTCGTGGGTATAAAAGGAGGAAGCCGGCAACATGAAGATATGTTTTCGCTTCGGAGCCAAGTGTATTCTTTTCTCCACAAGCCATCTCTGAATCGTCAGCTTTACAAACGAGTACCTCGAGTGTAGGTGTGACGGCGATCTTCGGCGAGCGCGTGCTTCCTGCTTATCTGTTGCAGTGATTTGCCAGACAGTGCGTGTCTCCCCGGGTGCCTCAACACTTGAGTTTTCTCACAAAAAGAGCTTACACGCGGCACGTCTTTTTAAAGATGCCTCGCCCGTGTACTTCTGGTTGCGGCAGATTGGTATCGGACTCTGATGGGCACGAGCGCTGTCTAGTATGTTTGGGCATTGATCATGCTAGAGCAGCGCTCGTGGATGACTCATGTTCTCTCTGTGGGAACATGACCATCGCGTCACTAAGGTCGAGACTCAGTGAACTCGCAAGAGTGAGAGTCCCCTCATCCACCCCCCGTCCTGCGGCTGGTGGCCAGGGTGATCTGTGGGTTACGGTCTGGAACAAGGCGCCGATTATGTGTCCGCGACCCCAGCCCCCCTCTTCGGTGACGGTGCCCGCTAGTGAGCAGTTGATTCACGCGGGTCTACCCTCTGGTGGCCCGCGTGTTTCAGCTGAAGCTACAGAGGATGATGCCATGTCTGTTGCAGCATCACTAGGTGGGTTTGATTCTTCTGGAAGTGACGACTCGTCACAGCTGCCACCTTCCGGTGTGCATACGGCTGTGCTCGAGTCCGATCCGGAGATGACAGCCATGCTTTCCCGGTCAGCCGCGAGCATCGGACTTGAGTGGAGGCCTCCACCCTGTCCTGAACGCTTCGGGCTGGACGATTGGTTTTTGGGTAAGGCCGCCGACCCCCGTCCTCGGCAAACCCCAATTCCTTTCTTCCTGGATGTGCATGATGAGGTCTCGAAGTCCTGGAAGACCCCCCTGTCTTCTCGGGACCGCTCGTTGGTCTCATCCGCATTTCCTCCCCTCGATGATGCAGCTGCCCGTGGGTACACTGGGCTTCCCCCGGTTGAACACTCTGTTGCCATGCAACTATGTCCTTAGAGTGCTTCTTCTCGGGGCGAGCCTAAGCACCCATCCAAGGCCTGTAGATTTTCGTCTACCTTGGTGGCGAAGTCTTACAGAGCGGCGGGACAGGCAGCTGCTTCACTGCATGCTATGGTCACTCTGCAGGTCTACCAGGACCAGATGCTCAGAGACATGCACGAGGGTAGGACAGACCCAGGGCTCTTCAATGAGCTGCGCGCCGCGACCAACCTTGCTCTCCGGGCGACGAAGGTTACCGCGCGCTCCCTGGGTCTGGAGATGTCCACAGCTGTGGTCCAGGAGAGACATCTTTGGCTGAACCTGGCTGACATGCGGGACACCGAGCGGACCCGTCTGCTCAACGCCCCCCTATCCCAGGCCGGCCTCTTCGGCGGTGCAGTTGAGGATTTCGCCCAACAGTTCTCAACTGTCCAGAAACAGACTGAGGCCATCAAGCACATTCTGCCCCGCCGGCCCGCTGCTGCCTCCACCCGCCCGGCCGGGCAGACGTCTCAGCCTGTTTCCCGCCGAGGGCGCCCTCCTGCGGCTCCCGTCCCTCCCGCCCAGACCATGCAGCAGCCTCCACCCAGGGCCGGTCGCGGAGGAAGCCGCAAGAAGGCGCCACAGCCCTCTCCTGCCCCGCCCCCCGCTAAACGCCGGGCCAAGAGGCGCTCCTGAGACGGGCTGCTCAGGGATGATGGTCGTTTTTCAGGAGATGGTAGCAGGACCACTCCTTCCCCCGGTGGAGGGCCGGGGGAGAATCTTTTGTTCTCCGCTCCCCGCTGCTCACCCACGGGTGGGCAGCACCCTAAAGTGGTTAAAGACCGAAACGACCCCCTCTTCCCTGAGCTCACAGAGTTCTCGGGTGACACAGAGCGCCGCCCACAGGCCGTGCTCTCCTCGCCCTCCTCTGTCCCAGAGGCGGTTGACACGGCGTGCCGTCCACGGACCGCTTCGCCCCTGTCCCCCTCTGTCGCCAGACCCCTGGCAGAGCAGGCCCCCGCGGGACGACCTCCCTGGTCCTCCCCTGGCTCCCTCTGCCAGGGCACGGTTGCCAACTGTGCCCCCACATCGGGCCGCTATGCCGTCCACGTCTGGGCCAGTTGCTCCGCTTCGCTGCCCCTCCAGGGGGACCTGTGGTTCGCATGATCCCGCTGGTTCAGTTCCTGGAAGCCTGGTTAGAGCTTCCCCGTCTGTCCCGCTGGATCGTGCGGACCATCAGGCTCGGCTATGCGATTCAGTTCGCGCTCCACTTTGGTCGGTGGCAATGCCCCTATCATGAGAGCAGAGATTGCCACCCTGCTGGCGAAGGGTGCAATCGAGACTGTCCCTCCAGCCGAGATGAGGTCCGGCTTTTACAGCCCCTACTTCATTGTCCCCAAGAAAACCGGTGGGTTACGGCCTATCCTGGACTTGCCCTCGATCGACCGCTGCAAACCAATCGTGGGGCCGTACGCATTCGAAAACGCGTCTGGCAGTGAGCATCTTGAACGGCATCCTGTGAAGGGAGCGGTTCAGCACGCGCAAGGACGCCTACTTTCATGTCTCCATTCTTCCTCGACACAGACCGTTCCTACGGTTTGCTTTCGAGGGGCAGGCATACCAGTACGCGGTTCTCCCTTTCGGGCTAGCCCTGTCTCCTAGCATCTTCAAGAAGGTCGTCGAGGCTGCCCTTGTTCCCCTTCAGGAACACGGGGTTCGCATCCTGAGTTATATCGACGACTGGCTGATCCTAGCTCACTCTCGAGATTAGGTTTGCGAACACAGGGACTTAGTGCTCCGGCACCTAGCTCGTCTGGGCCTTCGGGTCAACTGGGAGAAGAGCAAACTTTGCCCTGTGCAGAGGATCTCTTTTCTCGGTATGGACATCGACTCGGTCGCCATGTCCGCGCAGCTTTCCAGCGAGCGCGCGCAGTCACTGCTGACTTGCCTGAGACAATTCGAGGGCAAGAGTGCGGTTCCACTGAAACTCTTTCAGAGGCTCATGGGGCATATGGCATCTGCAGCCGCGGTTACGCCGCTCGGATTGCTTCATATGAGACCGCTTCAGCTTTGGCTTCGCGACCGAGTCCCGAGGTGGGCATGGCAACAAGGCACGCTCCGAGTACCAGTTACTCCGACCTGCCGTCAGTTCTTCACCCCGTGGTCGAACCTCAGTTTTCTCAGGGCGGCTGTCCCCCTGGAACGAGCTACCCGGCATGTTGTTGTCTCAACAGATGCCTCCACCACGGGCTGGGGCGCCATGTGCAATGGACATGCTGCCGCGGGCTCCTGGACAGGACCCCAGCGCCTATGGCATGTCAATTGCCTCGAGTTGTTGGCAGTACGCCTTGCCCTTCACCGCTTTCGGGCGTTGCTCCGGGGTCAACACGTACTAGTCCGATCAGACAATACCGCTACTGTAGCGTACATCAACCGTCAAGGTGGTCTACGCTCCCGCCGTATGTCACAACTCGCCCGCCACCTCCTCCTATGGAGTCAGAAGCATCTGAGGTCGCTTCGAGCCATTTTCATTCCCGGAGCTCTGAACTGTGCAGCCGACGAGCTCTCACGGCTTCAGCCCCTCCCTGGAGAATGGCGACTCCATCCCCAGTCGGTTCAGCTGATTTGGGACCAGTTTGGGGACGCACAGATAGATCTGTTTGCCTCTCACGACTCGACCCATTGCGCCCTGTATTTTTCCCTGACCGAGGGCATGCTCGGCACAGATGTACTGGCGCACAGCTGGCCGCCGGGCCGCAAATATGCGTTTCCCCCAGTGAGCCTTCTTGCGCAGACTTTGCGCAAGGTCAGGGAGGACGAGGAGCAGGTCATTCTGGTTGCACCGTATTGGCCCACCAGGACCTGGTTCCCCGAACTTGTACTCCTCGCGACAGCTCTTTCTCGATCTTTGGAGCCTCCACGTGTGGCTCCTGGACGGCTCGAGGCAGGTTTGAGTACACTACCACCAGCAGTGGTGGCTACCATCACTTCCGCTAGAGCGTCGTCCACGAGACACGTCTATGCGTTGAAGTGGAACCTCTTCGTCAACTGGTGCTCTTCTCACCGAGAAGACCCCCGGAGATGCTCGATCAGCGTTGTGCTTTCCTTTCTTCAACAGGGGTTGGAGCGAAGGCTGTCTCCCTCCGCCCTGAAGGTCTATGTTGCTGCTATTGCCGCACACCATGACCTCGTCGAAGGTAAGTCGGTGGGGAAGCACGACCTGGTCATCAGGTTCCTGAGAGGAGCGAGGAGACTGAATCCTCGCCCTCCTCTCGTTCCCTCTTGGGACCTCTCAGTGGTTCTAACTGCCCTGAAGAGTGCTCCCTTTGAGCCCCTGCAATCAGTCGAGCTTAACTTCCTGTCAATGAAGACAGCGCTCTTGGTTGCACTGGCCTCCATCAAGAGGGTAGGGGACCTGCACGCATTCTCCGTTGACGAAGCGTGCCTGGAATTCGGGCCGGGTTACTCTCACGTGATCCTGAGACCCCGGCCTGGATAGGTGCCCAAGGTTCCCACCACTCCCTTCCGGGACCAGGTGGTGAACCTGCAAGCGCTGCCCCCGGAGGAGGCAGACCCAGCCTTGGCACTGCTCTGTCCAGTACGCGCTCTCCGCGCCTATGTAGACAGGACGCAGTGTTTCAGGACCTCAGACCAGCTCTTTGTCTGTTATGGTGGGAAGCTGAAGGGAAAGGCTCTCTCCAAGCAAAGGTTGTCTCACTGGATAGTGGACGCCATATTGCTTTGGCATACCAGCAGCAAGGTCGACCGTGCCCCCTTGGTGTGACTGCCCACTCCACCCGGAGTGTGGCGTCCTCTTGGGCTCTAGCGCATGGCGCCTCGCTAACAGACATGTGTCATGGAGCCTGTGTCCTCTCATGTAGTCGCTTCAACTAGCTAGTACCGGACCCGCTCAGGTGTCTTCGCTTGCTCGCCATTCCACTCCACGGACTGGATACGTGCGATATTCTCCTCAGGTGAGCTTCCCCGAAAGCCCTGAGTTCCTCCAGCACTCGTGACGTCGGCGCCAGTGTCTCTTGCCTGCGCGTCGGCTAGGTGCCTCCCGTGTGCATGGTCCCTCCCTTGAGCGACCCCCACATGTGTATTTCCACTGTAAGCCTCTCTGAGCGTGTCTTTCCCTTGGCAAGCCACCTTGCCACCCCTTGGGTTGAAATATTCCACCTGCGGCTGGACACCCGTGTTCTCCATATGCATCCTTCGGGTCATATGTGTATTCTCTAAGTTCCCCCCCTCTGGGTTGGCTTTCATTGCATACTTCCCCTGGGATATGCTTCCAAGTGTACCTTGGTATTCCTGTGATAAATGGAGTCCTTCGTCCAGTCTAACGACAGGGATCTCGATTTACACAGGGCACTTGAAGACAGCTGAGAAGGTGGCGTGATTAGACTGGTAACCCCATTTCGTCGTCATCCGACGTAACTCGGAGTGACAACGAAAGGGAACGTCTTTGGTTACGTATGTAACCCTCGTTCCCTGAGTAGGGAACGGAGACGTTACGTCTGCCTGCCACTTTCCGCTGTGCCGCGGGGATCGCCTGAGCTCAGTCTTGGCTCCTCAGCGAAGAAACATATCTGCATGTTGCCGGCTTCCTCCTTTTATACCCACGAGGTGGGGCGGAGTTACGCTATGCAAATTCCGCAGACCCATGGCATTTCCTTGCCATTGGCTCGTTTTGTAATACTCGAAGTTGATAGGCTTTCTAAGCGAAACCCCATTTTGTCGTCATCCGACGTAACGTCTCCGTTCCCTACTCAGGGAACGAGGGTTACATACGTAACCAAAGACGTTTTTTTTCTCCCATTTTCATGAGAGAAATCTGTAGAGTTGGATTAAAGGGACATTGTGTAGGAATTTCTCCCGTCTAGCGGTGAAATTGTATTTTGCATTCGAACAAATTGTGCTCTCTAGCGCCTCGCTTTTTCAAATGCGTGTTGCATCTACGGTAGCTGTTATGTACCAAAAAGCTATGACAGGATGTCTTCTAATAGCACTTCGTCGAGTTTTCCTTCGGGTGAACAGGTTTGTTATTTCAAACAAACTGCAACTTGATACAACGAACAATCGAATGTTACAGTATGAATTACTGACTGACTTGCCGGGGCAGTGACAAGCGCCTCTCACTGCTCTGCTCTGCTCCTCAGTTTCTGCTGCTTTCAGTTACGTGACGCTGGCTCTGAACGAAAACTTGTTGTGGAAACGTGTTGGCCTAGTACTTTTTGACCCTCTCTGCTATTATAGTTTTTCAAGATGGCGGAACGACATGGAAGCCTCCGTGGACCTATATGTGACATCTGTGGTATTTGTACACCTTTGAGGACATATTTATGAATAAAAATATTGATTTTAGATAATAAAATACCTAAAAACTACACATTGTCCCTTTAAACAAAAAAAAAAAAAATTTTTTTTTTGAGTAAATAGATAAACGGAGGTTATGCTCTTATTGCTATAATAAAATAGTCCAAAATATATTGAACGATGGCTACTCAAAAATTCTGTGGAAATCTTGTGGCACTTTCTGCAGGCTCAGACAGCAAGATTTTCACCTGCATGACAATAAGTGAGAACCAGAAAAAGAGAGACACTCACATGGATCCAGCCCAGGGTCAGGAGGTTATGATGGTCCTGGAAACTGAACAGCTCTTCTACGTTCTCCATGTCACAGTAGTCAGGACCGGCGGACTGCTTGGGGACGATCACATGGGTCAGCACAAACTCATTGTGCGTCTGCGGGACAACAAAACACAGATGTCAGTTTGTCTATTAACAGACTGCATTTCAGGCCGACACAGCATCCCACAATTATACTATGTGTCCTCTGACACAAGTTGAATGAGGTCAACAATTCATTCTCTATGGGAGCTGAGCAGCAGGTTCACATAGAAGATTTTTGGATTGACAGAGAGCCGAGCTGAAAAGCAAGTGATTAGAGTGTAAAAAGAGGATAAACTTGAGACAAATTAGGGCCAGTCACTGTAGTATATACAGTAGATGGATTGCAGGTGTTTGGTAAATAAGAAACTGAAACATTGTAAAGCCCATGAATAGTGAGACTATTGCATGCGTGGTGAAAGTATGAGGAAGTCCACATCCGCACCTAGTATTTACAAAGATTGTGCAACACCTAAGCTCCCATTTTCACAGTGGATGAGAAAGACTGTATATAAAGAACATTCACAATTGACTATGAACACTCATCAAATCATATTCACGCTCACTTCCAGGGAAGGATCATCATGATTCAGGAAATTCAGCTTTAGTCACAGATGGAACAAAAGAATCTCACACCTACAGAGAGGAGGTTTCCTCCAGGTGAGGCCTTACCAGTTTTCCACAGAGAACGCCACATGTCTCAATTCCTCTCGCCGTGTTGCTGTCAGCCAGCAAAAGGAACCTGTAAGTCAGGTCTCGTGGGATTAAAACACGCCTCAGGCCTTCCACACGCTGACCTAGAAACACAGAGGAACAAACTCAGTCTAGTACTGCTAATAACAACTGTTTGATCATGTTCAGTGAGACAGCCAAAATAAAAATTGTATCATCCTGAAGGGGTTTATTTTGCATTAATGACTGTCTGATTGTACATTATCATATTTGTTGATGAATGAATACACCGTTTAAAACTTACTGACCCCAAAATGTTCTTATTTTTAATAGTTTTATTAAGCAAGGATGCATACAACGGATCAAAAGTGTCAGAAAAAGATATTTATACAATATATTTCTATTTCAAAATGAATGCTGTTCTTTTGAACTTTCTATTTATATATTTAAATATTATTATACATTTAAAAAGGTTGTGGTCTTGGAGATCACAGTTTTCCCCAAAACATTAAGCATATTAGAGCAAGCTTTGAAGGATCATGTGACATGGAAGAGTGAAGTATGGCTTGGCTTCTGAAAATAAATTTTGGTCCCACAAGTGGCTTTAAGTACTATGTAGTACTTATTGTGCTGATGTTGTATTGTAAAACACTTGTGCTGCTATTGAGGTGTGATACGGGTAAGGTTAGGGGCTGGTGTGGTGGTATGGGTAGGTTTAAGGGTGGGTTAAGGTGTAAGGGAAGGGTCAAAGTGTAATTACATACATTAATTACAGCTGTAATTACACGCAGGTATTTTCAAAATTTAAGTACAATGTAAAAACTCGTATGTACACAATAAGTTCATTGTATCACATTATTAATTTCAATGTAAGTACATAGTACCTATAGCCACTTAATATAAAGTGGGACCTAAATTTTTGCCATCACAAGAATAAATTAAGGCAGCTTCTATTTACACTAAGTGCAAATAGCAATAGCTTCTATTTACACTATGTAAAAATAGCATTATTTTCTTAGTGATATGCTATTTACACTAAGTGAAAAATGCTATTTACACTAAGTGAAAATAGTAAGTACAATGTAAAAACTCGTATGTACACAATAAGTTCATTGTATCACATTATTAATTTCAATGTAAGTACATAGTACCTATAGCCACTTAATATAAAGTGGGACCTAAATTTTTGCCATCACAAGAATAAATTAAGGCAGCTTCTATTTACACTAAGTGCAAATAGCAATAGCTTCTATTTACACTATGTAAAAATAGCATTATTTTCTTAGTGATATGCTATTTACACTAAGTGAAAATAGCGATAGAGAGCAGTATTTTCTTTGCAACAAGTGTAAATAGTAGATACTATTTGCACCTCACTGTTTTATAATGTATTAAAATACTATGCAATAATAACATATTGAGTGTAAATGATAATATCTATTAAATAAATGCCACCTTATTAGGACAATAAAGCCCTCCCTACACCCTAACCCTACCCGATAAACACTATTATTAAATGACCGTTAGGCACTTAACTCCAATTTTCAAATATTTTCTTCATATTTATTGAAAATAAATGCCTTTTCAATCTGATATGTGATGGGAAAAGGGACCAGAACGAGTTCGGCAAAAGACGGATTCGAACTCTGGTTTCGAACTCACATGAAAATGATCTGTGTCGCGCCTTACTCCCTACGCCACTGCGGTGGACAAATTACAGGTGTTTTTTGTACTTTTGTCTAGCCCAACCAGACACTAGTTGGTGGAGTTAATGTAAATAGCTTCTACCAAAAAGGCAGACTATTTGCACTTGGTGTAAATAGACACTGATAAATTAATCATATTCAAATAGATATTTTTTTTAAAATTGCAATAATATTTCTGATTACTGTTTACTGTATTTTTGATCAAATAAATGTAGCCTTGTGAGAGTTCTTTCAAAAACATAAAAAAAATTATGCTGACCACAAACGGTAGTGTAAATAAATGAACATTAATTATTTGATTATATGAGAACATAAACAGAGCAGTGGTGAAAAAAAAAATACCACAACTGACTAAAGAGCAGTGTAATAAATCACAAAATGAATAAGCAAATACGAGCTAAATGAGGGCACTCACTTTGTACAGCTGCTAATGTGGCTGCTGGTTTGGGGATGGGGGCCGCTGGTTTGTTACGATTAGGGTCAAGGCGTACATGGTTTCTCAGGGTCTGGGATAAGCAGGACCCGTCGGTTTGTTCAGGCACTTTGGGGACAGCCTCATCCCTGCGACTGGCCATCTCCTGTCTACGCAGTTGGTCCTCGAAGAAGCGAAACTGTTCGGACTCGATTTGCATCTTCCTGAGCTGTGCCACACGTTGCCGTTCCTCCTCCATCAAAGACATCTTCTGAAGCCGTTCACCACACGTGTCAACAGCCATGGCTTGAGCCTGCACAAATCACAAACATTCACATTATGACTGATATTCAAAATAACGAAGTGAATCTGAAATTTGATTAACAGGCGTTTAATCAGCAGTGATAAAAGTGCTCAGTCTAATGTACCTGACTCTTCAGATATTCACTGTGTTCTTTGCTGTATTTCTCATGGAGAAGTCTCTTCAATTGGTCCTTTCGTGGAAAAGCAACCTCCTGTAATTTCTGAACATAATGAACAGATAATGGAACAAAGATTAGGGGTTGTGTTACAGACAGCGAGTACCAGATCAATATGTGTCAGCTAAAGCTTTCAGGGACATAATGATTTTTCTAAAGCTGGGAATAGAGACACAAACTAACTACTCATCTTTTTTTAGGGCCCAAGCCCTGAAAGGGCGCAGAGCCCTATTGTTTTCCTTAGGATTATTATTATTTATTTTTTTAGGGCCCAAGCCCTGAAAGGGCGCAGAGCCCTATTGTTTTCCTTAGGATTATTTTTTTTTCTTTTTAGGGCCCAAGCCCTGAAAGGGCGCAGAGCCCTATTGTTTTCCTTAGGATTATTAGGGCCCAAGCCTTGAAAAGGCGAAGGCCCTATTGTTTTCCTAAGGATTATTATTAGGGCCCAAGCCTTGAAAAGGCGAAGGCCCTATTGTTTTCCTAAGGATTATTCTTTATTAGGGCCCAAGCCTTGAAAAGGCGAAGGCCCTATTGTTTTCCTAAGGATTATTATTAGGGCCCAAGCCTTGAAAAGGCGAAGGCCCTATTGTTTTCATAAGGATTATTAGGGCCCAAGCCTTGAAAAGGCGAAGGCCCTATTGTTTTCCTAAGGATTATTCTTTATTAGGGCCCAAGCCTTGAAAAGGAGAAGGCCCTATTGTTTTCCTAAGGATTATTCTTTATTAGGGCCCAAGCCTTGAAAAGGCGAAGGCCCTATTGTTTTCCTAAGGATTATTCTTTATTATTATTATTATTATTATTCTTTATTATTATTTTACTACCTTTTGGGCACTTTTGGGGGCCTTAACGTGCTCGAAAACTCTTGAAACTATGCACACGGGTCAGAACCCGCGGCCATCAGGGCCGGGCTCAAGATGGTACCCGGGCGTGGCAGGGGGGCTCGACAGCGCCCCCTGGAATGGTTTTTGAACACTTGTCCATATATCAAACACGCTTGCATGTAATAATCTGAAACTCGGTACACTTATAGATCTCATCGGGCCGAACAACTTTCGCGCTCTAAGTTTTACGTCAGCCCAACAGGAAGTCGGTTATTATGGGTTGTTTGGAAAGTCATTTTCTATATTTTTCTTACGACTATTTGGGCAATTTTGGGTCCCTTAACGTGCTCAAAAACTCTTGAAACTTTGCACACGGGTCAGAACCCGCAGCCATCAGGGCCGGGCTGAAGCTGGTATCTGGGCGTGGCAGGGGGGCTCGACAGCGCCCCCTGGAACGGGGTCCGAAAACTTGGTCCATAAATCAAACACGCTTGCATGTAATAATATGAAACTCGGTACACATATAGATCTCATCGGTTCATATATCCTTTGTACTTTTACTTTTCACCCCAGCCCAACAGGAAGTCGGCTATTATGGTTTGTTTGGAAGCGTATGCCCCTGGAATTCGATATACTCCTCCTAGAAAATTCAACCAATCGCCAAGAAACTCGGTCAGCATGAAGTCAAGACATTGAGGATGAAAACTTGCCAGGGGATTTTTGATATCTCGAACGGTTTGGCCGTGGCGAGGAAACGAATTTATGGCGAATAATGGAAACAGGAAGTGTGTTATAACTTCTGCATACATTAACTGATCTTGATGAAACTTCAACAGTGTGTTCGCTGTAAGAGGCCGATCACATGGATGTGACTATTGTGAGTCAAAGTTATAGCGCCACCAACTGGCAGCAGGAAGTGTGTCACTTTCAAAATGCTTTGAAATCACCCTCTTATTTTTACCCGATTTGCTTCAAACTTGATGTGTATAATGTAGACACTCGCCAGATGTAGACCTGTGAAAGGATTATTGATATCTTAGATACTGTTGCCATGGCAATGCAGCAAACTTTAATATTCTTTTTGGATGCTTTTGAGACTCTTAGCATGCCTGAAATTGCTTAAAATTGCATGAAACTCGACAGACAGATCACATTTATTAGCCAGTAGACATGTGCAAAGTTTCAGAAACGGGCGCGGTGCAGGGACTCAGTAGCGCCACCTTTTGACAAAAGAGGGGGAGTTAGGTCTATAGTTTTACCTACAATCATAAAACTCGGTACGCATACTGTTCAGATCAAACTGGACAACTTTCTAATTAACTGTCATTAGCTCAGACCAAGAGGAAGTCAGATATTTTAGTTTGAATGTGGATGTTTCTCTCCCTCTCTCTCCGTCTCTGTGTGTGAGGGATTTGTGTATTGCTTTTAATGGATTTCAAGGTTTCAGGGGCTTTTGGGGCTCTTAACGTGCTCAAAAACTCTTGCAATTTTGCACACAGGTCAGAACCCACGGCCATCAGGGCCGGGCTGAAGCTGGTACCCGGGCGTGGCAGGGGGGCTCAACAGCGCCCCCTTGAACGGGATCCGACTATTTGGTCCATATATCAAACACGCTTGCATCAATTAATATGAAACTCAGTACACATATAGATCTCATCGGGCCGAACATCTTTCCCCCGGTCAAGTTTTACGCCAGCCCAACAGGAAGTCGGCTATTTTGGGTTGTTTGGAAAACGTTTGCTGTGGAATTTAAAGTACTCCTCCTAGGCAATTCATTCAATCATCACCAAACTCGGTGTGCATGAAGTCAAGACTTTGAGGATGCTAAATTGCGGACGGATTTTTGATATCTCGAACGGTTTGGCCGCGGCGAGGAAATGAATTTCCATGACTAAAATAGGACATATAAAGTGTGTTATAACTTACTTAGTTTTACCTACAGTTACAAAACTCAGCGTGTATATTCTTCTCCTCAAGCTGAACAAATTTCTAATTTACAGCCATTAGCTCAGACCAACAGAAAGTCAGATATTGTAGTTTGAATGTGGACATTTTCTCTCTCTCTCTCTCTCTCTCTGAGCCAATATGGCAAGCCGTTTTAACATTTAATCATTTTAACCTACTGGTCTCTATTTTCATGCTACTAGTACTTATTTTTTAGATACTAGTGTCTATTCAATTAAGTACTAGTACTTATTCATTAGCGACTATTGCTTGTTCTTTAGTACTAGTGCCTATTCTTTAGATACTATTGCTTATTCTTTAGATATTCTTTTGAATATGTATTAGAAGCTAATGAATAAGTTCTGGTATCTATTTAATAGGTACTAGTATCTAATCACTTAGTACTAGTGTTTATTGAATAAATACTAGTATTTATTAATAGGTACTAGTATCTAAAAAATAAGTACTAGTACCTAATGAATAACTACTAAAATGTAATATATATGTACTAGTCACAATTGGAATACATACTAGTCAGAACTGAATAGTTGATATCTAAATGACAGATCCCCATAGAAGTCAATGGCAAAAAAAAATGTCTTACTAGTAACAAAAGAATAGTTACTAGTCACTATTGAAATAAGTACTAGTATCTAATGAATAAGTACTAGTAACTAATGAATAAGTACTAGTAACTAATGAATAAGTATTAGTAACTAATGAATAAGTACTAGTAACTAATGAATAAGTACTAGTAACTAATGAACAAGTACTAGTATCTAATGATTAAGTACTAGTACCAATTTAATAGCAACTACAATCTAATGAATAAGTACTAGTAACGAATGAATATGCACTAGTATCTAATAAATAAGGACTAGTATGTAATGAATAAGTACTAGTATCTTTAAAAAGATACTGTGTGTGTGTGTGTGTGTGTGTGCGTGCGTGCGTGCGTGCGTGTGTGTGTGTGTGTGTGTAGGGGAGGGGGGCTAGATTAACCATTTCACTGCTGTATGGTTTGGCCTGCATTGAAAAGGAAAATAAATGTCTTAAGCCTTGTATTTTTTAAATAAGTTTTATTAATAAAGTAAAGGCATATAACCAGTTTAATTGTAGTGCATTAACAATAGTTTTATATAATTAGTTATATAACTAATTATATATATAACTAATAAACTCTTAGCATTCTTGAAATTGCATGAAACTCGACAGACACATCACATTTATTAGCCAGTAGACATGTGCAAAGTTTCAGAAACGAGAGGGAAAGGGAGGGGGGGATTTGTCTGCTGAGTGAGAAACCTTTTAATTCTTGTTTTTCAAGGTTTCAGGGGTTTTGGGGCCCTTAACATGCTCGAAAACTCTTGAAACTTTGCACACAGGTCAGAACCCGCGTCCATCAGGGCCGGGCTGAAGATGGTACCCAGGCGTGGCAGGGGGGCTCGACAGCGCCACCTGGAATGGGATTCGAACACTTGTCCGTATAACAAACATGCTTGCATGTAATAATATGAAACTCGGTACACTTATAGATCTCATCGGGCCGAACAACTTTCGTGCTCAAAGTTTTGCGACAGCTCAACAGGAAGTCAGCTATTATGGGTTGTTTGTAAAATGCATGCTTTTATTTTTGATCTACTTCTCCTAGAGAATTAATCCAAACACCACAAAACTCGGTCAGCATGAAGTCAAGACATTGAGGATGCTAAATTGCGGACGGATTTTTGATATCTCGAACGGTTTGGCCGTGGCGAGGAAATTAATTTATGACTAAAAAAGGACACATAAAGTGTGTTATAACTTAGATAATTTTACGTACAGTTACAAAACTTGGCGTGTATATTGTTCTCATCAAGCCGAACAACTTTCTAACTTACGGTCATTAGCTCCGACCAACAGAAAGTCAGATATTGTGGCTTGAATGTGGATTCTGAGAATTTTCTCTCCCTCTCTCTCTCTGACAGAGAGAATGCACCCTGCCATTCTGAATGTGTGTGTGTGTCTGTGTGTCTGTGTGAGGAGGGGGAGAGGGGTATCTTCGGGTGATAGTTTAAACACAAAGTCATTCATAGGGCCATACTGCCCTCTTGTGTCCAAAATTGTATTTAT
Source organism: Gila orcuttii (assembly GCA_026230005.1). Lineage (NCBI taxonomy): Eukaryota > Metazoa > Chordata > Actinopteri > Cypriniformes > Leuciscidae > Gila > Gila orcuttii. Next base: position 22,163,665 of record JAPDVR010000017.1, read on the forward strand.
ACGCACTTTTATTCATTTATTACCTGTATTACGCACACACACAGTTCGATCGCACCGGCGCCTCTCTCTCTTTCACAAACGCACACACACACACACAGTTCGATCGCGCCCGCGTCTCTCTCTCTCTCTCACACACACACACACACACACACACACAGTTCGATCGCGCCCGCGTCTCTCTCTCTCTCACACACACACACACACAGTTCGATCGCGCCCGCGCCTCTCTCTCTGTCTCACACACACACACAGTTCGATCGCGCCCGCGCCTCTCTCTCTGTCTCACGCACACACACAGTTCGATCGCGCCCGCGCCTCTCTCTCTCCCACACACACACACACAGTTCGATCGCGCCCCGCGTCTCTCTCTCTCACACACACACGCACACACACACACACAGTTCGATCGCGCCCGCGCCTCCCTCTCTCTCTCTCTCTCTCTCTAATGTGCTATATTAGATCAATATGTTTTCCTTAAAAATTTTATCCACACTAACTTTATTCTCATCAGAATTATAATTTATTGTATAAAATAATACTACCATTAAAAAAACACATTTGATTTTCTATTTTAATCAATGTAGAATGTGTAACTTAAAAATAAACAGATTAGTGCTCTGTTTGAGGACAAGAAATTAAAACCAATGCAATATGATGAATGTCCAAAAGATGGCACTCACAGACTGTTTTTAAATGAGGTTGGATAAATATTTTTTGCTTTTAAACTGTGTGTGTGTGTGTGGGTGTGGGTGTGTGTGGGTGAGATTTTGGTTGGGGGACAGTTGTAGGTTACAGTTTGAGTTTATAGTTTGACAAAAGCACTTTGTTGTGTTTTATTGTGAGTGTACATAAATATAAGTAAACACTTTGCAGTTTGAATTTATGTCCTCTGAATAAAATGACGGAGTATGTCTTTATGTGTAACAGTTCAATCGCACCCGCACCTCACCCACACACACACACCACACACACACACACACACACACACACACACACTCACACACATATTGGAACGTGAGTGAAGTACAAAGCCTATAATAAAGAATAGTTTAGCATCCAAATACATCGCAAATGTTGAAACAGTTTGATTCTAATGAGAGAGTTACGTGAGTATGTTTTTATGTGTAACAGTTCAATCGCACCCGCACCTCACCCACACACACACACCACACACACACACACACTCACACACATATTGGAACGTGAGTGAAGTACAAAGCCTCTAATAAAGAATAGTTTAGCATCCAAATACATCGCAAATGTTGAAACAGTTTGATTCTAATGAGAGAGTTACGTGAGCCCAACACCATTTACTTTTACTTTCGCTTTACATTATTTCGGTTACTTCTTGTTTATAGTTTTTTTAAATTCTTGTTCTGTTCTGAATATCATTAAATTTAAAGGATTGCTTGTGTAATATTTTGAGTGTATCATCAAATCAGAATAATTCTCTCGGTTTAGTGATTCCCTAGTTATCTTTTTATTTATTTTTTCATTGTTCTAATCAGGTAAGGCAAGTAATATTCTCTGTGTCTTTATATATATATATATATATATATATCATCTGAATTATAAATAATTTATTTCTGTATAAAATAAAAATTCCCGAATAATCCAGACCAACCAGAGCGCACTATTCCTACATCATCAGTGCTGAAGCGGAACTACCAGAGCCATTCGGCAGATAGCGAGCAGATGCAGCATATGTCTTGTATCGAGGCAGGGTCAGGCCAGGGGAATCCATTTGCAGCTTTTTATTAAGAATGGTCAAGACAGGCAGGGTGAACAATGGCAAACAGGCCAGAACAGAAAAGGCAGAGACAAACCAGGTTGACAGGCAAAGGACAAAGACCTCCAGATAAATACTGGGCTTCTGGATTTACACATTTAAGTGCTGCAAAACATATTGACCTAAAAATTATTCTAAATTTAAATGATCTCATATATGTGGCTATTGTGATTCACGATCATAGGCCTTGTCCCCAAATGGCACACTTCAAATGAATTTTCGGTCTTGTGTACTTATTTCATGTGTGCGTTAAATCCATGAGACCGTGGGCTGTCTCATTTTTCATTTTAGGTTTCAGAAGGTTGATCACGCATACTTTGTGGTTGATATGTGCCCTGGATGCGCACTTTTGCAGAGCCCACACTGATGCAAGCTCTACAGCACACTTCTTTTCAACAGTCAAAGCGGGGTTACGTTTTTGCACGTCGTGCGCAATAACCCTAAAGGCACCGGGGTGGCGGCTTGTTTTTATATATATATATATATATATATATATATAAATATAGCTGCGAGCAGCGATGAAGGGCCAAAGCTGGCGGCACCGCCACCCCGGTGCCTTTAGGTAAAGGCACCGGGGTGGCGGTGCCACCGGCTTGGGCCCGCAATCGCTGCTCGCAGCTATATTTTATTATTATTATTATTCTTTATTATTATTATTTTACTACCTTTTGGGCACTTTTGGGGCCCTTAACGTGCTCGAAAACTCTTGAAACTTTGCACACGGGTCAGAACCCGCGGCCATCAGGGCCGGGCTGAAGATGGCACCCGGGCGTGGCAGGGGGGCTCGACAGCGCCCCCTGGAACGGGATTTGAAAACATGTCCATATATCAAACAGGCTTGCATGAATTAATCTGAAAATCGGTACACATATAGATCTCATCGTTTCATATATCCTTCGTACTCTTACTTTTTACGCCAGCCCAACAGGAAGTCGACTATTATGGGTTGTTTGGAAACTCGTGCTCAGGAATTTGAAACACTTCTCCTAGGGAATTCACCCGATCGTCACCAAACTCGGTGTGCATGAAGTCAAGACATTGAGGATGAAAAATTGCCAGGGGATTTTTGATATCCCGAACGGTTTGGCCGTGGCGAGGAAACGAATTTATGGTGAATAATGGAAACAGGAACTTCTGCATACATTGACTGATCTTGATGAAACTTCAGCAGTGTGTTCGCTGTAAGAGACCGATCACATGGATGTGACTATTGTGAGTCAAAGTTATAGCGCCACCAACTGGCAGCAGGAAGTGTGTCACTTTCAAAATGCTTTGAAATCACCCTCTTATTTTTACCCGATTTGCTTAAAACTTTATGTGTATAATGTTAACACACGGCAGATTTAGACCTGTGAAAGGATTATTGATATCTTAGATACTGTTGCCGTGGTAACGCATCAAACTTTAAGATTCTTATTTGATGCTTTTGAGACTCTTAGCATTCTTGAAATTGCATGAAACTCGACAGACACATCACATTTATTAGCCAGTAGACATGTGCAAAGTTTCAGAAATGGGCGTGGTGCAGGGGCTCAGTAGCGCCACCTTTTGACAAAAGAGGGGGAGTTAGGTATATACTTTTATCTACAATCTTAAAACTCAGTATGTATATTGTTCATATCGAGCTGGACAACTTTCTAATTTAAAGTCATTTGCTCAGACCAACAGGAAGTCAGATATTTTGGTTTGAATGTGGATGTTTTGGAGAATTTTCTCTTCCTCTCTCTCTGACCCTACGTCTCTCCGTGTGTTTGAGGGGAGGGGGATTTGTCTGCTGAGTGAGAATGCTTTTATTTTTGTTTTTCAAGGTTTTGGGGCCCTTAACGTGCTCGAAAACTCTTGAAACTTTGCACACAGGTCAGAACCCGCGACCATCAGGGCCGGGCTGAAGCTGGTACCCGGGCGTGGCAGGGGGGCTCGACAGTGCCCCCTGGAATGCGATTCGAACACTTGTCCATATATCAAACATGCTTGCATGTAATAATATGAAACTCGGTACATATTTAGATCTCATCGGGCCGAACAACTTTCGTGCTCTAAGTTTAACGACAGCTCAACAGGAAGTCAGCTATTATGGGTTGTTTGGAAAATGCATGCTTTTATTTTTTATATACTTCTCCTAGAGAATTAATCCAAACACCACGAAACTCGGTCAGCATGAAGTCAAGACATTGAGGATGCTAAATTGCAGACGGATTTTTGATATCTCGAGCGGTTTGGCCGTGGCGAGGAAATTAATTTATGACTAAAAAAGGACACATAAAGTGTGTTATAACTTAGATAATTTTACCTACAGTTACAAAACTTGGCGTGTATATTGTTCTCATCAAGCCAAACAACTTTCTAATTTACAGTCATTAGTTCCCACCAACATGAAGTCAGATATTGTGGCTTGAATGTGGATTCTGAGAATTTTCCCTCCCTCTCTCTCTCTGACAGAGAGAATGCACCCTGCCATTCTGTATGTGTGTGTGTCTGTGTGAGGAGGGGGAAGGGCGGGTCTCTTCGGGTGATAGTTTAAACACAAATTCATTCATAGGGCCATACTGCCCTCTTGTGTCCAAAATTGTATTTATACGCACTTTTATTGATTTATTACATGTATTACGCACACACACACACACAGTTCGATCGCGCCCGCGCCTCTCTCTTTCTCTCACACACACAGACACAGTTCGATCGTGCCCGCGTCTCTCTCTCTCTCACACACGCGCACACACACACACAGTTCGATCGCGCCCGCGCCTCTCTCTCTGTCTCACGCACACACACAGTTCGATCGCGCCCGCGCCTCTCTCTCTCTCACACACACACACACACACACACACACACACAGTTCGATCGCGCCCGCGTCTCTCTCTCTCTCTCTCACACACACACACACACACAGTTCGATCGCGCCTGCGAATCTCTCTCTCTCACTCACGCACACACACACACACACAGTTCGATCGCGCCCGCACCTCTCTCTCTCATACGCACACAAACACACACAGTTCGATCGTGCCCGCGCCTCTCTCTCTCCCACACACGCACACACACACAGTTCGATCGCGCCCGCGCCTCTCTCTCTCTCTCACACACACACACGCGGACACACACACACACAGTTCGATCGCGCCCGCGCCTCTCTCTTTCTCTCTCACACGCACACACACACACACACACATATTGGAACGTGAGTGAAGTACAAAGCCTATAATAAAGAATAGTTTAGCATCCAAACACATCGCAAATGTTGAAACAGTTTGATTCTAATGAGAGAGTTACGTGAGCCCAACACCACTTACTTTTTCACTTTCTCTTCACATTATTTCGGTTACTTCTTGTTTATAGTTTTTTTTTATTCTTGTTCTGTTCTGAATATCATTAAATTTAAAGGATTGCTTGTGTAATATTTTGAGTGTATCATCAAATCAGAATAATTCTCTTGGTTTAGTGATTCCCTAGTTATTTTTTAATTTATTTTTTCATTGTTCTAATCAGGTAAGGCAAGTAATATTATCTGTGTCTTTATATATATATATATATATATATATATATATCTCATCTGAATTATAAATAACTTATTTCTGTATAAAATAAAAATTCCTGAATAATCCAGACCAACCAGAGCGCACTATTCCTACAACATCATCAGTGCTGAAGCGGAACTACCAGAACCGATCGGCAGATAGCGAGCAGATGCAGCATATGTGTTGTATCGAGGCAGGGTCAGGCCAGGGGAATCCATTTGCAGCTTTTTATTAAAAATGGTCAAGACAGGCAGGGTGAACAATGGCAAACAGGGCAGAACAGAAAAGGCAGAGACAAACCAGGTTGACAGGCAAAGGACAAAGACCTCCAGATAAATACTGGGCTTCTGGATTTACCCATTTAAGTGCTGCAAAACATATTGACCTAAAAATTATTCTAAATTTAAATGATCTCATATATGTGGCTATTGTGGTTCACGATCATAGGCCCTGTCCCCAAATGGCACACTTCATATGAATTTTTGGTCTTGTGTACTTATTTCATGTGTCCGTTAAATCCATGAGACCGTAGGCTGTCTCATTTTTCATTTTAGGTTTCAGAAGGTTGCTCACACATACTTTGTGGTTGATATGTGCCCTCGATGCGCACTTTTGCAGAGCCCACACTGATGCAAGCTCTACAGCACACTAGGTCACTGGATGGAGTTTTTCGGTTCCTTGCCACTGTTGCCTTTGGCTTGCTCAGTTGGGGATATTCAAATTAATTAACCAATCATACCATTGATCAGCTCTACCAAACTTGGTCTTTTTTTCCAGTAATAAACAAACATTGTTAAGTTGTTTTGATTGATACTGTGAAGCAGCTTTGATACAATCTGTATTGTGAAAAGCGCTATATAAATATATTTGACTTGACACTTCTTTTCAACAGTCAAAGCGGGGGTGACGTATTTGCACGTCGTGCACAATAACCCTAAAGGCACCGGGGGTGGCGGCTTGTTTTTATATATATATATATATATATATATATATATATATATATATATATATATATATATATATAAATATAGCTGCGAGCAGCGATGAAGGGCCAAAGCTGGCGGCACCGCCACCCCGGTGCCTTTAGGTAATGGCCCTGAAAGGGCGCAGAGCCCTATTGTTTTCCTTAGAATTATTTTTTTTTTCTTTTTCTCTTTTATTTTTCTTACGATTATTCGGGCAGTTTTGGGGCCCTTAACGTGCCCGAAAACTCTTGAAACTTTGCACGCGGGTCAGAACCCGGGCTGAAGCTGGTACCCGGGCGTGGCAGGGGGGCTAGACAGCGCCCCCTGGAACGAGGTCCGAAAACTTGGTCCATAAATCAAACACGCTTGCATGTAAGAATATGAAACTCGGTACACATATAGATCTCATCGGTTTATATATACTTCATACACTATATATATAAGTGTATGAAGTATACTGTATATATACTAAGTAGCGTCACCTTTTGACAAAAGTGAGAGGGTTAGTTTCATAGTTTTACCTGCAATCATAAAACTCAGTAGGCATATTGTTCAGATCAAGCCGGACAACTTTCTAATTTACAGATTTTGGCTCCGAACAAAAGGAAGTCAGATATTTTGGATTGAATGTGGATGTTTGGAGTAATCTCTCTCCCTCTCTCCCACTCTCTGTGTACCTCTGTGTCTGTGGGGGGAGGGGGATGTGTCTGTTTGAGTGAGAATGTTTTTAATTATTGTTGTTCAAGGTTTCGGGGGCTTTTGGGGCCCTTAACATCCTCTAAAACTCTTGAAACTTTGCACACGGGTCAGAACCCGCGGCCATCAGGGCCGGGCTGAAGCTGGTACCCGGGCGTGTCAGGGCGGCTCGACAGCGCCCCCTGGACTGGGATTCGAACACTTTTCCATAAGTCAAACACACTTGCATGTAATAATATGAAACTCGGTACACTTATAGATCTCATTGGGTTGAACAACTTTCGTGCTCTAAGTTTTACGACAGCCCAACAGGAAGCCGGCTATTATGGTTTGTTTGGAAACGCATACCCCTGAAATTCGATTTAATTCTCCTTGGGAATTGATCGGATTCCAACCATTCTCGGTCAGCATGAAGTCAAGACATTGAGGATGCTAAATTCCGGACGGATTTTTGATATCTCGAACGGTTTGGCCGTGGCGAGGAAATGAATTTTATGACTAAAAAAGGACACATAAAGTGTGTTATAACTTTGCTCGTTTTACCTACAGTTACAAAACTTGCCACGCATATTGTTCTCATCAAGCCGATCAATTTTCTAATTTAAAGTCATTAGCTCTGAGCAATAGAAAGTCAGATATTGTAGTTTGAATGGATTTCTTGTGCCCCCTGCCATTCTCTGTGTGTGTGTGTCTGTGTGGGGAGGGGAGGGAAGGGGAGGGGAGCGGAGGGGAGGGGAGGGAGGGTTGGTGTCTGTGTTTATGTGTGTGTGTGTGTGGCTGGCTGTATGATTTTTCCTGCATTAAAGGATAAAGAAATCTCTAAGTCCTTGTCTTTTTGCATGACAATTTTTAATTTTTTTTAAATGACAAAATATGCATATAACCCCCATCTTTTAAATGTATAGTTTGCTTTAAATAAAAGTAAGATTGTATTGGTAATTGAAGCTGAATGAATTTAAAATTCATGTGCTGTATTTCAATATATTTGTTTTCCTTTTGTAATTTTAAAACACTAACCTCATCCTCATCTGAATTACAAATATTTTTTTTTCTGTATAAAATAATACTCTGACTAAAAACACTTTTGATGTTTCTTTTTTAATCAATGTAGAATGTGTAACTTAAAAATAAACAGATTAGTGCTCTGTTTGAGGACAATCCTGTGTGGGGAGGTGGCAGGGGGATTTCTCTTTTGGGTGAGATTTAATTTAAATTATTGTTTTTCAAGGTAGCAATCCAATCAGGTAAAGCAAGTAATATTCTCTGTATCTTTATATAAATATACACACATATATATATATATATATATATATATATATATATATATATATATATATATTTATAGCTATGAGCAGCGATTACGGGCCCAAGCCGGTGGCACCGCAACCCCGGTTATAGCGCCACCAACTGGCAGCAGGAAGTGTGTCACTTTCAAAATGATTTGAAATCACCCTCTTATTTTTACCTGATTTGCTTCAAACTTTACTACTATAATGTAAAAACACGGCAGATGTAGACCTGACCTTTCAGAAGGTTGCTCACGCATACTTTGTGATTGATATGTGCCCTCGATGCACACTTTTGCACAGAGCCCACACCAATGCAAGCTCTACAGCACACTTCTTTTCGACAGTCAAAGCAGGGTTATGTTTTTTTGCACGTCGTGCACAATAACCCTAAAGGCACCAGGGTGGCGGTGCCACCGGCTTTATATATATATATATATATATATATATATATATAAATATAGCTGCGAGCAGCGATGAAGGGCCAAAGGCGGCGGTACCGCCACCCAAAAGGTAACTAAGGGCACCGGGGTTGCGGTGCCACCGGCTTGGGCCCGTAATCGCTGCTCGCAGCTATATTTCTTTATTATTATTATTATTTTTTATTATTATTATTTTACTACCTTTTGGGCACTTTTGGGGGCCTTAACGTGCTCAAAAACTCTTGAAACTTTGCACACAGGTCAGAACCCGCGGCCATCAGGGCCGGACTGAAGCTGGTACCCGGGCGTGGCAGGGGGGCTCGACAGCGCCACCTGGAACGGGGTTTGAACACTTGTCCATATATCAAACAGGCTTGCATGTAATAATCTGAAACTCGGTACACATATAGATATCATCAGGTCGAACAACTTTCGTGCTCTAAGTTTTACGCCAGCCCAACAGGAAGTCGGCTATTTAGGGTTGTTTGGAAACGCATGCTCAGGAATTTGAAACACTTCTCCTAGGGAATTCTGCCGTTCGTCTCCAAACTCGGTGTGCATGAAGTCAAGACATTGAGGATGAAAAATTGCCAGGGGATTTTTGATATCTCGAACGGTTTGGCCGTGGCGAGGAAACAAATTTATGGCGAATAATGGAAACAGGAAGTGTGTTATAACTTCTAAATACATTAACTGATCTTGATTAAACTTCAGCAGTGTGTTCGCTGTAAGAGGCCGATCATATGGATGTGGCTATTGTGAGTCAAAGTTATAGCGCCACCAACTGGCAGCAGGAAGTGTGTCACTTTCAAAATGCTTTGAAATCACCTTCTTATTTTTACCCGATTTGCTTCAAACTTCATCTGTATAATGTAAACACACGCCAGATGTAGACCTGTGAAGGATTATTTAATATCTAAGATAATCTTGCCATGGCAACGCATCAAACTTTAATATTCTTTTTTGATTCTTTTGAGACCCTTAGCATGCTTGAAATTGCATGAAACTCGACAGACACATCTCAATTATTAGCTAGTAGACGTGCAAAGTTTCAGAAACGGGCGTGGTGAGGGGCTCAGTAGCGCCACCTTTAGTCAAAAATGGGGTATTAATTTTACCTACAGTAACAAAAATCGGTATGTATATTGTTCTCCTCGAGCTGGACAACTTTCTAATTGACAGTCATTAGCTCCGAACAACACAAAGTCAGATATTTTCGTTTGAATGTGATTTTCAGGAGAATTTTCTCCCTCCCTCTCCCTCTGTCTCTGTGGGTGTGGGGTGTGGGGGATTTGTCTATTGCTTTTAATGGATTTTCAATGTTTCAGGGGCTTTTGGGGCCCTTAACGTGCTTGAAAACTCTTGAAACTTTGCACAGCCATCAGGGCCGGGCTGAAGCTGGTCGCCGGGCGTGGCAGGGGGGCTCAACAGCGCCCCCTTGAACGGGGTCCCCAAAACTTGGTCCATAGATCAAACACGCTTGCATGAATTAATATGAAACTCAGTACACATATAGATCTCATCGGGCCGAACAACTTTCCCTCGGTCAAGTTTTACGCCAGCCCAACAGGAAGTCGGCTATTATGGGTTGTTTGGAGAACGCTTGCTCTGGAATCTGAAGTACTTCTCCTAGAGATTGCATCCGTTTACCGCCAAACTCGGTCAGCTTGAGGTCAACATATTGAAGATGCTAAATTGCGGACGGATTTTTGATATCTCGAACGGTTTGGCCGTGGCAAGGAAACAAAATTATGGCGAGAAACGTGAAACAGGAAGTGTGTTATAACTTCTCCATGCATTAACTGATCTTAATGAAACTTCAGCAGTGTGTTCGCTGTAAGAGGCCGATCACATGGATGTGACTATTGTGAGTCAAAGTTATAGCGCCACCAACTGGCAGCAGGAAGTGTGTCACTTTCAAAATGCTTTGAAATCACCCTCTTATTTTAACCCAATTTGCTTCCAACTTCATCTGTATAATGAAAACATACGGCAGATGTAGACCTGTGAATGGATTCTTGATATCTTTGATACTGTTGCCGTGGCAACGCATAAAACTTTAAAAGGATTTTAGGATGCTTTTGAGTAGAGGTGGGCGATATATCGTTTAGACGATAATATCCAAATTGTTGTCTGGACGATATGCAAAATTGGGATATCGAATATTTCATAATTTGTACAATCCGACCCCCCAAACATGAAAAGAGCTGAAGGAAGTTAAAGAGAAAACAAATAACGCACACTATAACCTTCTAAACAATGATATGTAGCGATTTTAATACTGTAGGGGTTTGTTTGACTGTATTTTATTTTATTTTTTGTACAAAATCACGATCGTTCCTCAATTGCACGAGAGTAACTGTTAAGCTGCTACTAATTTCTAATTTACAACTAACTGTTACGAAGTTCTTACCTGTGTGTTATGACGTTTCTTAGGTTGAAGCAACAATCCAAAATTGTAAAGAGTAAAGCCGATGTACGATTAATAAAATAGCTGCTAGAAAAGGCAATATATGCGTTGTTTGCGGTCTGAAGTCTGAAGTCAAAAAGTTTTTCTTAAATGTCTGTGGCGTCCTCAAGTGGCGAGCTTTGTGATTGCATCATTAGAAAATTGCGTTGTATAATGAGTCCAAAAGATGGAATAGAACAAAATCCGCGCTGGCGCGAACACCACAACGTTGCGCAACATCAAATGCCAAATGTAATGAAAGCGGAACGAAACTCATTGTTTTGTGCTTCACGGACCGTTTATCAGTTCGGACGATGTCAGTGCAGCGCGAGCCGATCTTGATTAAGCGACACCGTTACTACATAAGAGATTCAGTAAACAAAGCATTTGAATTCGCCACTGAAGTAATAACATCGCTGCGAGATCTAGTGAGAAGCGTTACAACTTCTCCATTATTACCTGATCAAACAGTACTGACGTGGAAATCAGGAGAAACATCGTTCCATGAATGAACTAGTAATAGGTTTTAAGTCCACAGATCATTCACCATGGATTTAATGTAGTAACACTAACTTGTAACCATGGAAGTTTGGCAGAAATATTAAAATGCTTTCAAGTACGTCACACATCTTTTTCCAGCACTTCAAAACTCAAGTGTTATATGTTATTTAAATGTTATTTTTAATGTCATGACCAAAACATTATTTGTTCATCCTTCAAAAATTACCCCCATTTATACAACTAAAAGTTTCAAGATGTAGGAAAACTCACACTTGTTTAAAAATAATTTTTCTTTTAATAAATAGGAAATTTCTATGGCATTTCTTTATTTTTGCTGTATCGAAAATGTACCGAACCGTGACACCACTGTATCGTATCAAACCGAACCGTGAATTTTGTAAACCGTTACACCCCTATTAAAAATATAAAAGAACAATAAAGACTTTATTGAATAATATTTTATTATTTTAAAAGTTTAGGAGTCTTTAAATCAATAATGTCTCATATCTTTTAGTAATTCTATACAATAATAGGTCAAATGCAGCAAGTCAAAAGACCAACTGAACCTTCTTTGCCAGTTTGCACACATTTCTTTGAAGGATTGCAAAAATATCGTCTGAATATCGATATCGAGATATTGAAAAAAAATATCGAGATATCCATTTTTGTCAATATCTCCCACCCCTACTTTTGAGACTCTTAGCATGCTTGAAATTGCATGAAACTCAAAAGACATGTCACATTTATTAGCCAGTAGACATGTGCAAAGTTTCAGAAACGGACGTGGTGCAGGGGCTAAGTAGCGTCACCTTTTGACAAAAGTGAGAGGGTTAGTTTCATAGTTTTACCTGCAATCATAAAACTCGGTAGGCATATTGTTCAGATCAAGCCGGACAACTTTCTGATTTACAGATTTTGGCTCCGAACAACAGGAAGTCAGATATTTTGGTTTGAATGTGGATGTTTGGAGTAATCTCTCTCCCTCTCTCTGTGTACCTCTGTGTCTGTGGGGGGGAGGGGGATGTGTCTGTTTGAGTGAGAATGCTTTTAATTATTGTTGTTCAAGGTTTCGGGGGCTTTTGGGGCCCTTAACATCCTCTAAAACTCTTGAAACTTTGCACACGGGTCAGAACCCGCGGCCATGAGGGCCGGGCTGAAGCTGGTACCCGGGCGTGTCAGGGCGGCTCGACAGCGCCCCCTGGACTGGGATTCGAACACTTTTCCATAAGTCAAACACACTTGCATGTAATAATATGAAACTCGGTACACTTATAGATCTCATTGGGTTGAACAACTTTCGTGCTCTAAGTTTTACGACAGCCCAACAGGAAGCCGGCTATTATGGTTTGTTTGGAAACGCATACCCCTGAAATTCGATTTAATTCTCCTTGGTGTCTGTGTTTATGTGTGTGTGTGTGTGTGTGGCTGGCTGTATGATTTTTCCTGCATTAAAGGATAAAGAAATCTCTAAGTCCTTGTCTTTTTGCATAACAATTTTGTATTTTTTTTTAAATGACAAAATATGCATATAACCCCCATCTTTTAAATGTATAGTTTGCTTTAAATAAAAGTTAGATTGTATTGGTAATTGAAGCTGAATGAATTTAAAATTCATGTGCTGTATTTCAATATATTTGTTTTCCTTTTGTAATTTTAAAACACTAACCTCATCCTCATCTGAATTACAAATATTTTTTTTTCTGTATAAAATAATACTCTGACTAAAAACACTTTTGATGTTTCTTTTTTAATCAATGTAGAATGTGTAACTTAAAAATAAACAGATTAGTGCTCTGTTTGAGGACAATCCTGTGTGGGGAGGTGGCAGGGGGATTTCTCTTTTGGGTGAGATTTAATTTAAATTATTGTTTTTCAAGGTAGCATTCTAATCAGGTAAAGCAAGTAATATTCTCTGTATCTTTATATAAATATACACATATATATATATATATATATATATATATATGTGTGTGTGTGTGTGTATAGATATATATATATTAGGGCTGGGCAAGTTAACGCGTTATTATCGCGTTAACGCATTTATTAATTAATGCCGACAATTTTTTTATCGCACGTTAACGCAGTTTTTTTTTATTATTATTATTTTGAAAGTCTGTTGCTCACTGGCTCTGAATACACATAGGCCTACAGTCAAACCATGATCACAGGAGGGGTGGGATGTTGGTCAGCCAGCAAATAACCCACCCAAACAAGCAGTGGAGAGAGGCAGGTTCTCTCTGGTGAACGGTTAAAGGGTTGCGCTCCGCAAGTGAATGACAGGCGCTCTATGGATATTACCTATAAAACCTATAGATAATAACTATTTAGATTCTGGAAACTCACTAACAGCGAGCCGAGGATCAGTCTCTCTTCTAATGATTTGTGCTGCGCGTCCTTTATAAAAAGTTATAGACAATTCAACTTCGGCAACGAGCGGGCGCGGGCGCGTGCTTGAGGCGAGCATGACCGCAAAGGTTTCACAGGAACGCACCCGCTTGTCGCTGCACCTTGCGCTCGACCACTTCACCTCACTCTTGGCTGATTTATACTAATGCGTCGGACTTACGCCGAAGACAATACGCTATAGACTACGCGTTGGTTTTCATTTATATCTCTGCGTCGTTGTCCGCGTTGACGCGCAATTACACATGCAGAGGGAGCATGTGAAACCCGGGGAGCGGTTGTAGCAATCACAGCGCTTGCGGTACACGTAGAATTGACGTTACATTTTTGGAGAGGTGCACGTCAGGGTACGCCGAAGTGTACGCGCGCTACACAGCAACAGCGTAAGTATAAAGTATAAATTGTTTTTTTTACTCTGTTTAATGTAATCTTACGTGGGAAACCATGGCATGACCAAACCTAAGCTACTATAAGTAACGTTGGTCGACTTATATAGTAGTGATCATGACCTCTGACTACTACATAGACTGTTTCTGCTGCTCCCTGATAAAAGATACCTGTTGATACCTGTTCAGAAAAAAAAACAAGAAAACTGGACTCGTTTTAACAAACTAGATAAAAGGTAATGCCCTGGCAGTGGCAAATAGCTTTGTTTAAATATTTGATTTGATTACATTAATGTTTAAGTTGAGATTACTGTGTAAAGGGAAAACTGCTGGTATAAAAGCACCTTATTTGTTTAAAGTTATTGCACTTTTGTGTATATAGCAGTACATTTAAATCAAAAGTGCGCAATACACTACTTTAGAAGTCATTATTCAATTTTGCGCATAACAATGCGATTAATCGCGATTAAAAATTTTAATCGTTGCCCAGCACTAATATATATATATATTTATAGCTACGAGCAGCGATTACGGGCCCAAGCCGGTGGCACCGCAACCCCGGTTATAGCGCCCCTAACTGGCAGCAGGAAGTGTGTCACTTTCAAAATGATTTGAAATCACCCTCTTATTTTTACCTGATTTGCTTCAAACTTCACTACTATAATGTAAACACACGGCAGATGTAGACCTGACCTTTCAGAAGGTTGCTCACGCATACTTTGTGATTGATATGTGCCCTCGATGCGCACTTTTGCAGAGCCCAATGCAAGCTCTACACCACACTTCTTTTCGACAGTCAAAGCAGGGTTACGTTTTTTTGCACGTTGTGCACAATAACCCTAAAGGCACCAGGGTGGCGGTGCCACCGGCTTTATATATATATATATATATATATATATATAAATATAGCTGCGAGCAGCGATGAAGGGCCAAAGCCGGCGGTACCGCCACCCCGGTGCCTTTAGGTAACTAAAGGCACCGGGGTTGCGGTGCCACCGGCTTGGGCCCGTAATCGCTGCTCGCAGCTATATTTATATTTTTATTTAAGGCCCATCACAAAACATTTAGATCATTACGTTAAAAACCCCATGAAATGATAATGTTTTGTGGCTTTTAGTCACTGTCAGCTACAATTGAAGCTATTCATATGCGAGAGGACAAAACTACTTTTTTGCAGATATTTAGCTATATTAAGACTATTTTTCTCCAAACCAAAACCAAAAATATTGATGACTCATGTTGCACTAAAAATGTTGGTTCAATAAAAACCTCAATAAAGGCCTCTTTAGCAATTCCACTTGCAACAGACTAGCAATAGCAAGTAGCAAATCATGGTTAATGGTTTTGACGTAAACCTCAGGGTATTGAAACAAGTTCCTAGATATGTCCCATCTTAAGCCGAGTGCACACTGTACAATTTTGGCCACGATTTGGCCGTCTGAGAAAAATTTTGCAAAAAAAAAAAAAAAAACTATTCCTTTGATTCTAGGCTAAAACCTGAAGTCTTTGATTGTTAGTTCGTAGTTTGACATGTTCACCGACAGCCGGTAAATGACTGTTTCGATCAAATTTTACCTAAATTCTGGCAGTGTCAGAAGATTTGACACACAGTCCTGCAGTGCGACTTCTCCTACGATGACCGCCAAATTTACCAAAAATTAACGTTAGAGATTTCTTTGTAGCCACCATTTCAATCCCACGCGTAATGCAGCTCACTGTCACAGAACGTGTCATGGATTGATGATGTAAAACTCCAGACGAGTTTTCTTGTGTGCCCGTTTTTAATGCATCTTGACTGCCGTACAGTCTGACATTAAAAGGAATAGTTCACTTAAAAATGAAAATTCTGGCACCATTTATTCACCCTCCAATTTGTTTCAAACCTGTATGAATTTCTTTCTTCTGCTGAACACAAAAAAAATTATTTTGAAGAATGTCAGTAACCAGACAGTTGAGGTGAAGCCTCAGGTGACAGCAGAAGAAAAAAACTCATACAGGTTTGAAACAACTTGAGGGTGAGTAAATGGTGCCAGAATTTACATTTTTAAGTGAACTATTCCTTTAATGACAACTGAGATCTTTAAGTGTGACATGGCTTACAGCTAGGATCATATTCGTACAGTCTGACAAGCAACAATTGTAAAGGACTATTGTATATCATACAATGTGTACACAGCTTTAACATACTTTTTCAATAGGAAATACGTTGTCAGGCAAAACAATTGTTCGTGGGGGTCCAGTTTTTAAATATCCTAGTGAACTGGTAAATGAACATAAGAGGTCCATCAGGCACAGTACGACAGAGACAAAATGCATTTAAAAATTTGTCTTTTAAACAATGTTTAAAACATCAGGTGACAAAAAACAACCTTTTGATTGAAGTCATTTCATGTCAACATGTTGAAATGAAAGCAGAACATGTGCCTACAGAAGGCAAACCCACCATGTGAGCAGGGGGGAGCCTGACAGCCAAGGTAATTGACCATGATGCTAATCAGATTTACAGTGGGCTGAGCGCCACAGGGCTCCAACAGTTCCTGTGAGTAACATGCCAAGGGCTTACCTTCATTATCACTTGCTTCTCAGGTACGTTGCACTGCTGATAGTCCCTGTGACTGGGGAGTTTCTCAACAAATAAACTACACAGGAGTGAAATAGGAAAATAGAGCTGAGGATTGATGGCCGTGAATTACACAATGCATATTATGGCAGAAGATATGAGGAAAAATTAAAGACACAAAACAAAAGACAAAAAACAAAACAAAAAAAAAAGGGTGTGACCCTACATCAGATGGAAATTGAATCAAATAAATTAATTAAATAAAAACATACGTGATGAACTTATTGTAGAGGACAAAGGCATTCTCCAGACTGCCCTCCTCTAGATAAACAGCTGCCATACGCTCCATCTCCACACCAGAGCGAAAGTAGCGCCTCGGGGCGATGTCTTCATTTATTTCAATGTTATAGCCCATTTTACTGAGGGCCCGTACACGCTCCACTGCCGGCAGAGTGACGTCAGTGTGATCTGGCTCGGCCGCTAACTTCTTCTGCAAGCGGAGAGGACAACAAAAACCATAATAACACAGAGCAGTGGCATAACACAAGTCTTGAGGAAACCTCTGTGAACCATGGTGATGTAATGGACAAGCGTTTGTTGTTTTGTTTTTTTATCAGCTAGGAAATACTATTGCTGATGGAGACATATAGTGATGTGTTTTTGGATAATTTAGCCCTCTAATTTCAATACTTTTTAGGGTTATTTTGTGTCATACTCATCTGTTTAGATTTAGACATTTAGAAAGTGTCAATCTGGTGAGCCACTTTATAGCTCTGCCAAGTAAAATTGCTCTAGATAGACAAACTGAACCAGCATCTGTCCCAGTACACCAGCTACACAGGGAATTTGGTCCCAAAGACATCACAGGCCTCCGACACACACAACATAAGCTCTGTTCATCACCCAGCTAGTGCGAACCGGAACACACGGCAGCGCCCACGCGGAGTTCGCTTCCAGCTCCCATACTAATGACTAAACAGAGCCTCTGTTTTAGGGTCACTGGAAAGATTGGGCGTCTAATCAACATGCAGCAGGACACCAATGGACACCAATAAGGGCCTGCCAAGCTGTTAGACTTGCTGGACATGACAGCTTGCTTAACTTTTGAACAGTATGCGGTACGCACACAAAAATCTGCGAATGCTGGTGGACAGCCAAATTAAAAGTCTCTGGGGATTCTGGGTGGCCAGAATAAGAAGACTATTTTGATCACGCATTCACGAAGAGGGGAAGCGAAGTGTGAAGGGGGCTAGATCCGTTCTTCCCTCTCGCCCACTCCAGGATGGAGGGATCTGAATGATGGAGCAGCTGCAATGGGAATACTAATGGGAGTGAGTCAGAGGAAGCCATTCTGTCCCTGCGACCCACCTCCGAGTGATATCAGCTGTCCCCCACCACCCTCCTCCTCCCTCAACACCACTCACCAGTGTGCTGAAACTGAAGCCCTGGTCCATGGTGAGTTTACGACGTTGCTTTGCAGGCTTCGATCCTCCCTATGCATCCATCTGTCATCTCCCAAGATGATTCCAAGCTGAGGAGCAAGAAACATCATATCTGGCATCACAGCAGTGCTATTAAGAGGCCACTGGGTCGATACCGCCAAGTCTTTTTGTTTTCAGTTACTCAACACTGGATTTGGCTACAACTCCATGCCTTAGAATTCCTAGCTTATTCTTCCTAATCTATTAACACGGTTGCCGTGCCCTGTGCATTTCCATGGGGATTATTGAATATAATTCAGCGTCCCGGTCCAAATAACACAGTTATTCGTTCCAGAATCTGTGCTACAGTTGCTATGACAGCTTGTTACCATGCAGCAAAATATGGTGACTCATGGATATCTTCAGCTGTGAAAAAAAAAATCCTTGGTGTGCTTTTTCACTTAGCACAAACATAGGTAGATTGGAAAGATTCTCTCTCTAATACACTTTGAAAACTGAGTGCAGTCACAGTGCCATCCTTTTACAAATTAACAAATGAAAAAGGTATCACTACCACAGAAGAATATATTCATATTAATGCTACCATGGAAACTTAAACTAGATGCACTGTTAAAATTAGAGCGCAGGAGATGTGACAGATTTAACACTGAGCAATCTCTATTAATCAGGGCCTTGTATAATGTAAATTTGCATTTGATTAGCTAGATCATATGAATATAATATATAAGGTGTTTAAATGTTCAACATTTTTGTAAACTTATTAAAGAGCAATTTCACATTTGCTCATCAAATAAAGCAAATGATTCAGTATTCCATAATGAATCAGCAATTGTCTGGATTCTCATGTCCTTAACAATACTAGGAAAGGGATTTTAAAGGGATTGTTAACCTAAAAATAACGATTTTGTCATCACTTACTCATCCTCAAGATGTTCCAAACCTGTTTCTTTCTTCTGTAAAACACAAAATAAGCTATTTTTAAGAATGTTGGTAATCAAACAGTTGACGGAAGCTATTGACTTCCATAGTAGGAAAAAAAAATACTATGGAAATCAATGGCTGCCGTTAACTGCCTGGTTACCAACATTCTACTAAATATCTTCTTTTGTGTTCAACAGAAGACAGAAACTCATACAGGTTTGGAACAACATGAGGGTGAGTAAATGATGACAATTCCATTTTTAGGTGAACTATCCCTTTGAGATAAGATTTAGGATTTCAAGAATAATAATTTAAAAAAGGCAAAAATACCAAAACATGTCTAAAAAAAAAAAAAAGGTATAATAATGGTAACATTTTAAGAGCCAAGTAAATCAAATCTACATGTCTACATCTGCAAACATGTTTGTATGAGGTATTAAAATACAATTACTATGACTGCGTCTCACATCAACACACACACAATATTTGACTATTAGATTATAAACATGATATAACTATTTGTGTTCTAGGTTTGTCTAGCTATCAGTTGCTATAATATGCCTGAAATGTATGATGCCAAAGTTCATGAATAACTCATCCCTGACCAGTATATGAACAAGTTAGGCTGTTATATTGTTTATTTGTTATTAGATACACCATTTACACAGTGAGAACTATAAACGTAATATTACACTAACGTAACTTTATTTTATTACTTTATTAATTTCTAATATTCTCTAAATCACGACTTGTCTAGTAACTTCTGCTTTTCACCATCACTAAAATGTTATGACACAAATGCCTTTTTATATGATCAACATCTAATGTGCTCAAACCTGAAGCTCCTCCAAGACAAAATCAATAATGTTTTGATGACAAAACAATCGAACAGCATTATATATAATCAAGCATATCAAATATACAAATGACATTGATTTTGTCAGTGATATTTTTCCCACCTGACAAAATTGCAACAAATTAATTTAAACACAAAACAGTAATAATCATATAGGTCTAATTTAGTAGCACCAACAAATGAATGTAACTAAATACAATAAAATCCTCACCTGCAGGTGAATGGCTGTTGTGATCCCATGCTCCACATTCATATAATCGTCACATGTGGCACATGCTAGAATTCAGCGCGAAAACTGTCAACGCGCGTGAATAAAAGAGAAGGTTTTTATTATCGTCTAAAACTCTCGGTCTTTTGCCTTTGTGCCTCATGAAAGCTTTGTTCTTTTTGGCATATACGCGCAGGACTAAAATGGCTGATTGCTGTCTTTCTGAGCGAATAACCCTTCGATGTCAGATGGTTCGCCTGGAGCTCTGTGAGTGTGTGTGTGAGTCAGATAAATGCCGCTGAAGCAGCTGTGCTGTGAATGGCTGTGTTTCAAAACCTCACGACCTATGGCAAGCCGTCTTAACATTTAATCATTTAAACCTAGTAGTCTCTATTTTCATGCTACTACTATAGTACTTATTTTTTAGATACTAGTATCTATTCCATTAAGTACCCAGATAGCACACGTACATCGCGGAGACGTCTTTGAAAGATCGTAACATCTGGTAAACATCGCATTCGAACGACCGTTTTTTAATGAGCCGTCTTCCTTACCTCTGTACCATGTCTATACGATGAATCTTAAATATTTTAAATTGCATGCTGCCACGCGGATCGAGCAGATCAGACGCGGCCGGGTGTCGTGGCTTCGCATTGTGCCACTCGCATCCAAAACACGGAATATATATATTTTTAAATAATTATATAAAATACATACATTGATGACTCATTGGTCGTAGTTGATCAGTGTACAATTTGAAAAGCATTAAAAACATTGTTGCATTTTTCCCTTATCAGTACATGTGAAAACAAAACTGACATTTTTACCTTTTAGATTTTGCGTTGGCTAATGCAGTTTCACCGACCGATTTTGTCTGATTACATATATTTACGAGGGACACTTAGCTTTTTTTCAGTACAGAATAATAAAATATAATCTTTACACACATGGATTTATTTAAATAATGCTTTCAATGATTTGTTATGGGCAACTTTATCCTCTTACTGGATACAAATCTAAATATATAAATAAAAATGTTTGAACAAAAATCCATGCAAAAAATGCCAGCCAAGTTGTACATTTGAGGTAAACCTTGCAATTCAAATGAAAGTCTACCTGCTGAACAATAGGTGTGGTTCACATCTCTTGTATTTTGCAGAAAGCATAAATTAGACCTTTAGACTACCATGCCTGGCTGCTGCTTAGAATGTAAAGTGTAGCATAACAAGCTTGATAATTTGAGTAACAATTTAATTTATTTCATGATCCATGGCTTTGTGTCAGGTGGTTCTTTGACTATGCCATGCACGGAAATAATTAAACACACACCAAGCCATTTTCATATTTTGTTCCAAATAATGATGCTTAAAAACTCACAATGAGCAAGGCAAAGCTGGAAATGGTAAAGAAAACCCTTGTAGATGTATGAGGAAAAAGCCTTAGGAGGAAACAATATATAAATGTTAATTTGATTCATATTACCTCACATATTTAATGCCATTTACTTTCCATAGAATTCATTTAACTTTAAACATATTAAAAAAAAATTAAGAACACAATGTAATGTAGTAACTGCTGAGAGCATAAAGGTGAATATAGTCACAAATAAGGTCCAGTAGGGACTCTGGCTTCTGCTGATGAGCTGGTGCTGATTGGAGGATGTCGGAGCGATACGGCCCACAACTGGCTCCAGTTGGACTGTCTGTCAGAACACCTACAGGAAAGATCCTTTCCCTAGGAAGTGTTGCAGCTACCATAATACCGGTCTCAAAGATTATAATGAGCTTTAATAGAACAATCTAAAACATTTGCAATGAACAAGGAAACAGATCGTGCATGGCAGACACTGGTTATGGACTTTATGGAATTTCTTATTTTATTGCATATTTCATATTTAATTGCATATTTATTATTTAATGAAACATAGATGGCCAGGTGGGTGTGGGAATGAAGGTGGACTAGAGGTAGATCTGTATCCGAGGATGAACTCTCCTAAGCTGTTTGGTAGAGAAAAGAAAATGAAAAAAATGTTAGAGCATTCTATAAGGATAGTTACTGTGGGTTAAAATACTTATTTCTCACAAACAACAATGGGCACAAACAACAATGGGGTAAAATGTAGAAACATGAACACAATCATGGGCGTCAGTTTGGTTTGAAGACGCATTCAGAAGTGCTGGGTACAATCATAGACAGTATATTAACGGGTACAATCATAGACAGTATATTAACGGGTACAATGAGCATTCTTTTTTTTTTTCTCTTTCGCACAGGTCATGTTCTGAAAGAGGATGTCCTGTAGCTTACTAATGTAAATAAATAAAGATGTTTACTAAAAGCGCATTGCTGACACAATGATAAATCAGATGTAATAACATTACAATGTTCAATTGACTGAAATAGTACATTGGGTGTAATTTGTCGTTTAATGAGGCCTAATATATGATGTTGTTGCTTCACGTGAGTAAATACATAGATCCGTCTAATTTAAAAGGCATGTTGCAGGTAAAAAAAAAAACTAAATTAATTTATACTACAGGGCTGTTGAATGCTTGATTCTGATTGGTTGAGAACGTTCTAAGGTGTGCAATTATTTTCAAGGAAACGCACGGCTAAAGTAGTTTCAGGCAGGTTTGACCGCATTACAGTTCCATATCACTGCGCGTGGTTAACTGTAATAACGGAAAATAGGATCCAATTCAAAACAAGAAAAAACATGCAGCCCCATGCGCTTGATCTGCAATTTTCGATTTCTAACTTCACAATCAAAGGACACATGCATGCAGTTCAATTTTAATAAATAAAGTACATAGAAAATTAATCTGAATATATAAAATAAATTGATAGTCCTGCTGCACGGGTTTTCGTAATTATTCCAAATATAACAAATAAATAATTATTGATAGGCCTAGTTATTAAAGGGCTTCGTGTGTTTAATTTATTAGGTTATCTACTGTCAATTATAGAAAACAAGAACGAATTAATTAAAACGAATTTAATTATTTAATTAATAAATAGCCTATAATAATATTGACGCGCATGCTTTTCTGTCTCATTAATGCAGTTATGAGAGAGAGAGAGAGAGAGAGAGAGAGAGGTTGCAATAATAACCGCATAAAGCCGGGACACACTTAGGCTACTAAGGCCAGTTATGAATGTAATTTGATACTTATGTTATGACTGATCATGCCCAAACGCGTGTTCAGCGCGTTCAGTGTGTGTTCACAGTCGGTGTTTAAGACCTGCTACAGTCGATGGAAACAGTCAGTCTTCGAATGTTTCATTTCTCCGCTTCGCGTCGTGACCGCATTACCACCTCGGGTGTGCATTATTTTTCTAATAATTCAATGGCCTGTCGTCAATTATTCCTTACATATAACCTTGTATGAAAATACCATATGAAAAGTTAATGCAGGATTTAAAATGTTTTAAAACGACATAAGGGCACTAATTTAGTAGATAAAGTGAGCGTTTCTTTGACTGCTCGCAAAAACGGCTTTTTTTTTCAACATCGCGTCATTTTACGTCACGTTTTGAATTGTTCTGTTTAAAAGTAGACATTTCAATATAGATATATTTTCTCAGGTCTGTGAGGCAAGGCTACCTTATACGCTGAGTTACGCTGAGACGAGCTCCATGTTCACGCGCCGGGCCCCTCAATTGTCTGCAATATTTACTTTTTACAATATTAATATTTAATTTATTTAATTTTTAAAGCACTTTGTTTTGCTCATTTACCAGTATTGCTCAGATCAAATGTTAACTAGTAGGAGTAACACTGTGTCCTAACCAGACACGATAAGATTCTAGCGTCAAAAATTTGTCACAGTGGTAAATCACAGCTAATCAGAACGAAATGGATAATTACACAAATTCATGAATATTACACAATTTTTTTTAACATTATTAAAAATACAGAGTTACTGAAACAATTGTCTATTAACAAACAGTTTGAACGTTCTTGTGACTTTTAAGATCTGAGGTGAGTTGCTTTCAGTATGGCTATAAAAGACAAACAAAATGATTTTCAAACTTGCACAGACTCTGTTAACATTAAATAAAGCACATAATACAGTACTATACCTGAAATGATCATACTTTCTGTTGTTCCAGTGGTGACGTCGCAGAAATAGCCTGGTTAGGACACGGTGTTACACATTCACTCATCTGAAAGAAGTAAATGAACATAGCCATTGTATTACATGTAACAATTGTCAGGGTATCTGCACACTTTTTAAAGTCAAATTTAAGGCTTTTTAAGACCTTTTTAAGACCTGAAGAAATCAAAATTAATACCTTACATTAGGGGTGCGCAATATTGACAAAAATATGTCTCAATATTTTCAAAGTTTTGTTGATGATAATTAGATGATATTTTACTGATTGTGTTTGTGTGCTGGTACCATGGCTGGTTTAGGCCTGTTGTTGACAGCTGACTCACGAAGATATTCATAATTTTCATATTCAGTTCACAGCAGTGAAAGAAATTAACATTTTTAATTAAAGGGCAATATTTGCAACCTTAAATTGAGTTCCAGGGGCATTTTCACCCATATATGGACTTTTTTTTTTACTTAGAAGTATGCATTAACATTCAAATTAAATTATATTAGAATAATAACAAAATACCACTGTTACCAGTTAAATTAAATCATTAAATCAAAATCCATCTTTGCAGTGCAGAGGAGACACAGAAGCAGCATCAGAACTGGCATTAATATATTTACACTCCATTTACAATTGCATAAATAAAGCTATGAGATTTTCAATTAGGGCTGAAACAACTAATCGATTATTAAAATAGTTGTCAACTAATTTAGTCATCGATTAGTTGATAAATAACTTTTATTTGCCGTAAGCGGCTCATTTTGTAAATATTTTAAATCTGCGGTGACCAAAGTGTGGCAATAATGAGCCACCGGAGGTTTTACTCAGCCAGTACAGCAGGAGAAGTATCGAATAGCCAATAGCTGGCCTCGTTTTATGTCACGTGCTTCTCGCACAGCGGCTCTGCGTCTCTGCAGCATTCAGCGAGACGGCGAACACTCTAATGCGTTTCGGAGGGCATTTACACCTGGTCTTTTCACGATCAGATAGCTATCCGATCTGAGAAAACAATGCTACTGTGTAAACAGCTTTGTTTACTAACTTCGGGACAGTCACACTAGATCTTTTTGTCTCGAGCATCAGGTTGCGCAATCAGTTTGCTCGCAACATAGGTTATGGATTAAAATAGCGCTACCAAAGAAATTAAAACGGTGTTTACAAAGTGAAGCACTAAATATAAAGGCAGTTAATAACAGCAGCAGTAAAATATTGTTTTTTAGTCACTGTAGTCAGTGGTTTTCAGCGAATGCTTGTGCACTAATGCATAATTTTTCCTGTCCTTTTAATCAAGCCTGTTAGCTTGCTGCGTACCTCCATTCCATTCTCTTTTTATAGCATTTGTCTACTATTAAGTTTTAATTGTTTTTCAAACGCAATCTACTGCAGCTCTACTACGTTCACACGCTTGTTTTCAGTCTTTCTATATTTAATTTATCAATATATTAAGGTTTAAAATGTAAAAAATAAAGATTATATTAGTAAAACTCAATGTGTGGCTTTTGCACTTTTTAAAGTACACTTTTACACATAAATACCCTGATTTAGGGTTTTATTTAGTTATAATAAACAAACAATCAAATTAAGTGTTCTAAAAACTTTTATCCGATTAATCGAAAAAATAATCGTCCGATTAATCGATTATCAAATAATCGTTAGTTGCAGCCCTACATTCAATTCTTTCAATTCTTAATTCAATATTTAAATATGAACTGATTTCTAAATGTAACATTTTAATTACAGGGTACTTTAAATGTGAAACTAAACCCGCCAGTAGGCGGCGGCAAGTCACTGTCTCAGGGACTCATTCATTCAACCGATTTGTTCAAACGGCTGATTCATTCAGGAAGTGCAAGTGATTGTTCATTGAATCGTTAAAATGATTTGTTCAAAACGCGGATTTCAGTCAAGAAATCATCGCTGTCTTTTGCATTGAGACTCTGCTACGGTTTCATTTTGAAATTCTCGTCAGCGAAATAAAGAGAAAACAAACAATATTGACAATATTGTTTATAAAATGTAACTCACAATGTTCATTTAACTGTTATATAAAATAAATATCATATTTGCTATTGTGCACGGGAAAACAGCCCTCTTGCTGATGTAATATTGTGTGATAACAACATATGATATATAAAATACAAAAACTTTATACGTCTATTAGGGAACATACCTATACCTGCACTGACGCATCACGCAGTGAAAGCAAGCATGAGAGACAAATGCGATGTCAGCTCACAGTGCCTCGTACATAGTTAACATTAAAGTAAAAAAATAAATATTTTATTACTGAGACGTTTGTCTGGGAGTTCTCGTCTCAGTGTGAGAAGTCCTGCACCGTTCTGTTCTCATGTCTCAGCTCATTTACATGCTTTGTTCATCACAATGTAATCCCTCCCCCTTGAAATGTATATAAACTACAATGTAAAGTTCCCTTAGTTAGACTAGACTAGACTTGGGTAAGATTTTGGACGAAGCAGACTACAGCAAATAATCCTGCTTAAATAAGTCTCCTGGTTTTCGCTTCTGAGTTTTTCTACACTGAAGAAGGAAGAAGTTTACAACAGAGTCATACGTTTTTTCTTATTTTTTTTAAAAAATAATTATTGGGTTAAACTGGCTTCTGCTTTACAACTTGTTTATAAATGATGTTGAAAGTGCAGGAAGGTCCTCACCCAAGGTTTGGCCTAGGGGTGTGCGATATGACGATTTTTGATCGTGGACGATTAAAATGTCTCCACGATCTGCTTTTGAGGAAATATCGTAGAATCGTGCACAAACGGCTGATTTATTCAGAATGAGGCAGTTTATGAATGGGTAATTGAATCTTTGACTCAACTGATTCGTTCAAAACGCTGAATCATTCAGGGATGCGCTATGGTTCTGCTGTGATCTTTGTTTGGAACTATTTTCCCAGCTGAAACAGAACAAAAACAGTCACCGTTGTTACCGTTAGTACATTTGGTAGGCCTATATTATTATCAACTATAGGCTATCAATCACCACTTACATTAAATTAAATAAAACTGAATCATCCTCACGTTTTCGGTGATTCCCTAGTTATTTTTTATTGTCGAGAGCCGGAGGCAGCACGAAATTTGACGGAGGCGGCCGCCTCATAATTCTCTATGCAGGAAAAACCCTGGTAACGTAACGCATAAATGTGCTTAACTAGTGTATCAAGCAAGCTAGTATGCATAGGCCATAAAGTGTTGGCGAAATAACACATTAGGGGACCGGAGTGAATATGGAATTTTTTCAGAAAACTTATTGCACAAAATAAATTCAAGCACTTTCAAGGACCTGTTTCTATGTATGTTTATTTTCAAACACTTTCCAGGGCCTTGAAAACATTTTTTCAGATTCACAAACTTTCAAGGATTTCAAGGCCCCATGGGCCTTCTAAAGTGAATCGATGGGATTTTGTAAAAGATATCCATTTTTAATTCTTTATAAGGTAAAATTATCTTCTGCCTTACGTATTAAATTTGAAAGTGTAACTGACGAAGTGTATGACATTTTGAACTGCAAGAGGCGTTGTTAATTGTGAAAATCTGTAGATTAAATACATCAACGTTACTGCAGCAAAATAAATAAATAAAAATAAAGTACCTAATAGTGGAGTTTGTGGGAGAAGAGACACGATCTGTACCACCAGTCGCCGATGGAGGTCCCACAGCCAATCAGGACAGGAGTTCTGCAGTTCTGAGTCAGGTAAGCAGAATAAAATGCACTGTAAATAAACAGTATTAAAACAAAGGGTAAAGTCACTAGTACATGACCTTCCATGGCTTAATTCTTCCATAAATTAAATTATCATATTATATATCATTAAATTATGTTTCTCAGGATTGGTTGTTGAATAAAATGTTATGCTAGTAACAATTAATAACTACTAGATATAATATAATAACTACATCTACCGATTCGATACTATCACGATACTTGGGTGCAGATACTATATGCATTGTGATTTTTGACACATCTCATCCTCTGTTGGAACAAAAGTGGCTAACTTCTATCAACCTAATCTATAAACAAGGACAAAAATATAACAATTTAATTCTCTACTAAGCAATACATAAAAATGTAGCAAAATTCCTCAGCTCCAGTGGGCGTCTCTCAGGCAGAGCATCATGGAGCTGGCTGGGGTGTTGATCCACCAAACACACATGGTAAAAGAGCATTTATTACAATAAGTAGGAGGAAACAAGACAGGCTTGTAAAAAACGGCTGGTAGGGACTACACAAGCTCCCTCCTGGGTTAGTGACATCACTAACCCTAAAAATTACATAAACCCTGACCCCGGGAACACACAGTCCATGTTGAGAATAGGAAGAGTTGTTGTAGTAGAGCACATTTGTGAGTCTGCTCAAGCTGCCGCATTCGTCTTTTCACATGCAATACAGTACGTAACACAAATGCAATAGCATGTCACTCTGTAGGCATCTTACAACAGTTCCCACACAACCGATTGATAGATTATCATGACAGAATTATGCTAATTGAAGATAGTTAACTCCACGAGCATCATGGAGCCGGCTGGGGTGTTGATCCACCGAACACACAAGGTAAAAGAGCATAAATTACAATAGAAAAGGGAGAAAAAATCTTATTCACAGCACAGCACAAAATCTAAAACTGTTCATGATCTTTTCCACTCCATAGAGCACACATTCTCTGTCCTGAGACCCTCGGGTGATTGTGACCACCAAGGAAGATCACAGAGTAAGATAAGAAATAATGAAAAAAAAAAAATAAAAACAACAAATAACTGACAGTGTCAGACACAGGCTGCGTTTACACTTGGCATTAACATGCTTTCACAGTGATCCGATCAAGCAGATTGGATCATTAGCCAATCAGGACATGGCTCATTTACATTTGTTCACATTAAGTGGCCACTGTATCTGGATAACTGATTGGATTTCTAAAGTGTTGTCAATTTTTTGTTGGCCATATGAGTGTAAAATTAATTTGAAGGAATCTTACACTGGTTCAAACTAAGCTTCTGTACTGTATATGTTTGATTTATGTTGTGTTTGGGACAAAGCTTTTAATGAAGAGCATTTTTTTTTTGTAATTAGGCTCTCTAAGTATATCAAATTTTGGATTTAGATTTATCGTTCAATATATTGTTATCGGCTTTCAGATATAAATAATTAATGGTTATCGGTTTCGGACAAAATTTTCATATCAATGTATCCCTATTTTGGAGAGCAACTACTCCTAGTCACCCCCTGTCATTTCAAAGATTTGTACAATAGAGAGCATGTCAAGTAGAAAAGCCTCATCCATTTTGGGAGGTGCGTGCGCAGTCAGCAGTGAGGAGCCAGGCAAAAGTATAAACATTATACTTGTTTCAAACGGATTTGACAGAATCAAGTGACTTCTGCAGCAGACTCAGGCTGCAGGGGCTGCCAGAAATAGTCACACTCAAATTTGGACATATTTGAACTGTACTCAAAAGAGCACTGATGTACTGATTGGAGATTGTTGGTAATGCCAGTGCAATAATGAATAAATTAACCATACTGTTCTTATAAGAAGTGAACAAAAATCAGTTTTATGCTTTTCGGTTTTATATTTTAGTGTGTGTTGACTTGTGTTGGTAACAAGTGAATCTTACCTACTCCACCTTCCTCAGCTCCAGTGGGCGTCTCTCAGGCAGAGCATCATGGAGCCGGCTGGGGTGTTGATCCACCGAACACACAAGGTACAAGTGCATTCATTAGACATGAGGAAATCAAACACATTCACAACATTTAAAGACAATCTAATATATATATATATATATATATAATATATATATACACACATACATATAATTACATTATCTGTTCAAACAATAGTGCAAACCTTTTCTGTCCTGAGACCTTCAGGGAACCACCAAGGAAGAGAGGAGAGTATGTTTCCTACAAATTATATTTTTACATAATGTTGTTTTATGCTGTTATGAAAATCAGCAGCAGCATTTAAGTTTTTACCAAAATCCAGTCTTGAGTATTGTACCACGTAAGTCATTTATCGATTTAAATGATCTTCTGTATTGCAGCTAGGGCAATTCTGGAAACACTAGAAAAAATGGACATGAAGATCAACCACCTGACTTCACTTGTCCAGTCTCTAGTGGGAAACAGGCGCATTCTACCGCAGATGCAGAATGACGAAGAGGATGACGTCTTTCCACTCGCATCTATTGAAGACCTAGACCGGCTGGAACAAAGTTTAGTTGACAGGGGGTTTATGCAGAGAATGGTAAGAATCAACTGAATTTTCAACCTACAACTACTAATGAAATGTAGTGTGCATGTTTACACGCTTGTCAAAAGTCTGAAATTATCAAGATTTTGTGAAAAAATAAATAAAAAAGTAAATAAAAAAAATTTATTAAAGAAGTTTCTTCTGCTCAGCAAGGCTGCAATTTATTTGATCAGAAATACAGTGAAAACAGTAACAGTTAAATATGATTAAACCTTTCCATTTTAATATATTGCCAAATGTATTTTTTTCTGATCAAAACAAAATTTTCAGCATCATTAGTCCAGTGTTACATTATATTGTAATATTCTGTTTTTCTCATTGGTTAATAGCCATTATTCTTGGTACTCAATTATTGATAATGGTTCTTATTATTATCAATGTTAAAATAGTTTTTGCTGCTTCATATTTTTGAGGAAACAGTTATCCTGTTTTTAGGATTATTTGATGAACAGTTCATTATTTAATGAACAGAAAGTTCAAATGAAAGTTCAAATGAACAAAATTTATTTGAAATAAACGTAATGAAATGTGTTTGTCATTTTTTAACATTGCTGATTAAAATGGTTACTTACCCTAAACTTTTGAACTTTTGTTTATCACAGTTTCCACAAAACTATGAAGCAGCACAACTGTTTTCAACATTGATAATAATCAGAAAGGTTTATTGAGCAGCAAATCAGCATAATATAATGATTTCTGAAGGATCAAGTGCTGCTGAAAATTCAGCTTAGCAAAGCAGGAATTGCTTTTCAAAATAGAAAACAGTTCTTATAAATAATATCAGAATAGTACTCTTTTACTACGTTTTTGAATCAAGTCAATGAACAGACTTTCAAAAACATTACAAAATATGAATTATTCCAAACTTTTGACGGATACAAATAAAAGTACAGAAGAAGTCCCTCTATATGCTAAAATATTACTTCAAATGTACCTGTTGAAGGTGAGCAGATTATCCATCAGTGGCGGGCCAACAATGAAGAAGACCGTGTGGAGAATCTGCTTCAAGGTCTTCACCACTAACGTCGCCCGGGAACTGAACTGGTGCGGGAGAGGAGACAAGCGGGGAATAAAGTCATCGAACACCGGCTCCCTCTTAATAGGCAAGTTCAAATGTTGTACATGCATTAGATTTGATGGCGGGAAGTTAGTCAGTCAGGTACGTTACAAGTACTTGTTAACATGTTCATATGAGGTAATAATCAAACATGTGGTAATACCAACAGCAACGTGCCGTTTGCAAATGAGGTTTAAACTTTCAGTTAAATAAGTCTTGGCCAACCACAGAAACGTATACGAAACAACGTGCTCACTATAGTTACCATAACAGGTAATTTCAAAGTTATTACTAACCGATCACAAACGCAATTAGTATATAAAAAAATTGATCTTAACCTCACAACTCTTCAGGACACATTCTCCACGCAGCATCAGCAGTTTTACGTAGACTCACTCAGGAAGAGCTTGACGCATCTGAACTCTCTGCATGTTTGATATATTTGACCAATTTATTCGGATAAAAAAAATTAAAATTTTTTTTACATTTTTTTATGCAGCTTCAGCCATGAGGAATCCCGTCCTGTTGTCTCCAACGGAAGCAGATGCAGAGAAATACATCAAAGATTTCCTACGCTTGGCCCCAGGGAGGGTGTAATTTATGTTGTTCATATTTGTGTATTATAGAGTGTATTGTTTTGTTTGAATAGCCTTATATGGTAATATGGCGTTCTGTTAATGTGGCCTTTTATAATTAATTAAAAGTGGTAATGAATATGATTAATTGTAAACATGTTGCCTATTAGTAATAAATGTATTTCTAAAAACGACAGCATGCAAATGCGTGTTTTATTCTAGGTTCAGGAAAGCGTGTTACTTCACGTGCACAAAACAACTTGCTATAACTAACAGGTGATTATCATATATGATCTATCTAACCCAATCAACATAACGTAATTTTAAAGATATAACCGATCACAAACGTCACACAATTAGTATTAAAAATATATTTGTTTTATACATACCTCAAGCTAATTTTTCCTCACAACTCGTCAGCACGTCTTCTCCACGCAGCACATGGTTTACTGTAGACTCACGCAGGAAGAGTATTGTCCAAAGCCAGGTAAAAGTACATATTTACCGTGTTTGCAAGTACTTTTTAGAAAAAGCAGTCGAGCAACAGAAGAGGACAGCAGAGTGTAAGAGTTATGTTTTCTCATTAGATTTTAGCGCGGTTTGCCGTTGCTAGGAAACATTGTTTTGTTTGCAGTGTTTAACGTGGTACACGCCTGCTGAAGTTGCAAACGTTTGTTCTCGTACAGCGTGAAAATTTGTAGCGGCTGCGTTTTATGGGAATTAATTTTGTTAATGGAAGGAATTATATATTTAAACGATGTCTGGGCTACATAAATCAGATGTCTTTGAGATGTATGACGATCTGATGAACATCTTTAAAAGAGCGGATTGCCGACGTTCTAAATTATTTACGTCTTATTTACATAGCCTAGACGTCGTTCTAACAGCTGGCAAGGACGTCTCGGCGACGTAAAGCATATGAGCACACGCCCTAATATAAACGTCTTCCAGATGAAAACGACGACGTCACACAGATGTCTGCGCGACGTGCGTGTGCTATCTGGGTACTAGTATATTCAATAGCTACTAGTGCTTATTCTTTAGTTACTAGTGCCTTTTCTTTAGATACTAGTGCTTATATTCTTTAGGTAGCCTACTAGTACCTTTTTAAAGATACTAGTGCTTATTCATTAGATACTAGTCCTTATTTATTAGATACTAGTGCTTATTCATTAGTTACTAGTACTTATTCATTAGTTACTAGTACTTATTCATTAGTTACTAGTATATGGCAAG
Source organism: Gila orcuttii (assembly GCA_026230005.1). NCBI lineage: Eukaryota > Metazoa > Chordata > Actinopteri > Cypriniformes > Leuciscidae > Gila > Gila orcuttii. Next base: position 22,197,301 of record JAPDVR010000017.1, read on the forward strand.
CCATTTTAGCTTAAATTGTACTCAGCCTTACTCGTAAGTGCATTTTTACTAGTAAGAATTAAATTAGAGAGCTCTACAATTCAATTCTTACAAGTAGCAATTACAATTAGAGCTCTCTAATTCGATTATTACTAGTAACAATTACGATTAGAGAGCTCTCTAATTCGATTATTACTAGTAAGAATGTAATTGCAGAGCTCTTTACTTCAATTACAGAGCTCTGCAATTGCATTCTTACTAAGAATTGAATTAGAGAGCTCTCTAAATCAGTTTTTACTAGTAAGAATTACATTTAGAGAGCTCTTTAATGCAATTAGAGAGCTCTTTAATGCAATTCTTACTAGGAATTCAATTAGAGAGCTCTACAATTCAATTCTTACTAGTAGCAATTACAATTAGAGAGCTCTGTAATTCAATTATTACTAGTAAGAATTACAATTGCAGAGCTCTCTATTTCAATTATTACTAGTAACAATTACAATTAGAGAGCTCTACAAATGAATTTTTACTAGTGATACGTCTCCATCGACTTCCATTCATTTTTAATTACAGAGCTCTACAATTGAATTGTTACTAGTAAGAATTCCAATTAGAGAGCTCTACAATTGAATTGTTACTAGTAAGAATTCCAATTAGAGAGCTCTCTAATTCTCTTAACTGCTGTTTTAACAGCAACAAATTTCTAAAGGTTTGTGTGTGTTGACGGCTGGTTAGAGGGCGGAAAAGTGAGTGCTTCACTTTCAGTTCACTGTTCAGTGTTGCCGCGGTCATTCCCCTGTGTGCTTCGGCACTGGTGAAGGGTCCTATTTCCTGAAAGAGCAACACGGGTGCATTTGCGTCTTTTTCAAGATGTTCTTGCATCACGTGTTTGGGCTTACAGCACGCTGAAGCAGCTTTTGTGGACGGTTAATGTTCCCATTGTAGGAATATGACTGTCGCGGTGTTGAAATCGAGACTCGCCTTCGTCCGCGAAGCGCGAGTCCCCATTACCATGCCCCACCCCCGGGTGCCGTGTGGGATGGGTGATTGGAGGATAGTGATGGATGTCTCGCCCGGTAACCACTGTGGGCTCCTCACTCCTCCATCACACTGCAGCCGATGGAATTCCTGTTGAACGTGCTGGTCCCTCTGTAATGGACCGATCAGCCATTTCAATTGGGGTTCCCCTAGAGGATAAGATGTGGATAGCAGCATCGGAGGGTGAGCTGGCCTCTGGAGATGATGACTCGGCTGTGTTATCTCCCTCTGGGAGTGTAACGTTGCCCGAGCAAGATCCAGAATGTCAGCTATGCTAAAATGGGTCGCCGAGGCTGCCGGGCTCGAGTGGAACCCTCCACCGGAGGATTGGTATCTCGGGGTGGGCCGCGCTGGTTCTCAGCTCGCCGGCCCAGTGTCTTTCTTTCCCGAAGTGCATGGAGAGTTTACCAGGTTGTGGACGGCACCTTTCTCTGCCAGAAACTGCCTGAATAGCTTTTCCCCCTCACTACCCTTGATGGAGGAGCGGTATGGGTGGTGATGGCGCAGTGGATAAGACACATGCCTTTGGTGTGAGAGACCCGGGTTCAAATCCACTGTGAGACACCAATGTGTCCCTGAGCAAGACACTTAACCCCTAGTTGCTCCAGAGGGGTGTGACCTCTGAAATATGGCAATTGTAAGTCGCTTTGGATAAAAGCATCAGATAAATGAATAAATGTAAATGTAAAGGGTTGCGAGGCTATCCCTCCAGTGGAGCGGTCTGTCATGACACAGGTGCACCTGTGTTTGGCAGCCCCTGCCTTTTAGGGGGATCCTCGTCTCTCCCTAAGGCCTGTGAGTTTCTCGTCCGTTCCGACGGGCAGAGCTTACAAAGCCTGTGGGCAAGCCGCCTCCTCTTGCATGCCATGGCGCTGCTACAGGTCTGTCAGGCCAGGGCACCCATGGACATGCACGAGGGCAGCCCAGACCGTGCGCTCATAGGTGAGCACCGCACTGCATCCGACCTCACCAGAGGCACGAGTGTCGTGGCGTGCTCAATCGGTCTGGTGATGTCCACCTTAGTGGTCCAGGAGCACCATCGTTGGCTCAGCCTGGTTGTATGGCGGATGCGGACATGGCTCGGTTCCTGGTCTCCCCAATTTCCCAGGTTGGGCTGGTCGGCAACACAGCGCAGAACTGCGTCCAACAGTTCTCTGCGGCCCAAGTGCAGATGGAGGCTATCTGGCACATCCTGCCCCGCCACCTGCCTTCACCCCGCCACCGGTGGCAGTTCCTCTGCCTGCTCGTCGCAGAGGGCGTTCCCCGGACGCCACTCCCGCTGGGCCTCTGCAGCAGCCTCCAGCCAGGCCTCAACATGGAACCGGCCGCAGTAGGGACGGCCAGCCCGCTCCAGGCGCTGCCAGGCCAGGTGACAAGCGACAGCGAAAGCATGCTCCTGTCTTGTGCGCACATGTCGCTTGCATCTACTGTGCTAGGTCAGGAGTGGAGCAGGTCTTGATTGTTGCCCCTTATTGGCCCAACCAGACCTAGTTCCCCTCTACAGCCCTCCTGACTTCCCCTAAATACATTTCAGGGACGGGGCATGATGGCACCCGCGTTCAGACCCTTGGAGAGATTGCAGGCCGGTCCTAAAAACTGGACGCGGAGATTCAGGTGGCTACCGCATGAACATGTGGTAGTTACCATCACTTCTGCGAGCACCCCCAAAAAAGAGGAAGTTGTGCTTACGCCAAATAGAACCAATTCGTTGAGTGTGTCTTCTCTCCGTGAGGAGATCTTGAGAGCGTTCGATCATTCAGTGCTCTCTTTCCTGCAAGATGGGTTGGAGTAGGCTGTTTTCCTCCACCCTCAAATTGATGTTTCCTCTGTTTTCTTGATGCACATCATGATGCAGAAGCTTGGGAAGCACTTCTGATCGTCAGGTTCTTGAGGGAGCAAGGGAATCTGCCTTGTGCCCCTCTTTATCCTTTTGGGCCTTATCTCTGGTACGACTGCACTGCAGAGACCGCCCCTGAGCCACTGCAGGCAGTGAATTAAAAATTCAGTTTTAAAACAGTTCTCCTGCTCGCGTGGTCTCTACTAGAGGGTAGGGATTTGCTCGCTTTCGGCCAACGAGTTGTGCCTGGAATTCGGGCCAGCTACTCTCACGTGCTGAGACCCCGGCCTGGATATGTGCCCAAGGTTCCTACCTTTCCCTTAATGGGACCAGGTGGTGAGCCTGCAAGCGCTGCTCCAGGGGAGGCAGACCCAGCCCTGGCTTTCTCTGTCCGTCCGCTTCGTTGCAGGTTACGTGCACAGAACGCAAGCCTTCTGAATGGTGGCTGCCTTCATCTTGGTGAAAATTCCGAGATGCACATGTCCACTTAGGTGGTGAGCTCCTCTTAAATGAGTGTGTGCTCCCGCCTAGGCGTTGACACAGAGTGCTTCGCTGACAGATATTCTAGAGTTGGGGGCTCCCTTCTCATGAAGCCAGTTTCACCGTGAGCCCGGTCGAAGTGTCAGCTTGCTGCGCCATTCCCTTCCTACGGACAGGATACGTGCAACATTTCTGCTCCAGTTGAGTTCCCTGTAACCGAACCCTGTTGAGTTCCTCCGCACCCCTCTGACATTGGACGTGGCGGAACGCCCGGTGTTAGGCCTACCACTTGTAAGCTTGTGGAACCTGTGTTAGGCTGGGTCCATATGTTGCGAATCCTACGGTGATCCCATATGCGTATTCTTCCACGGTACGGCTCCCTACGGCGAGCCCGTGTCTTCCCTCGGCAGAGTCTGCTCTGCCGTCACTGTCCGTTTGAGTCTCCCCCCTATCATAGGCTGGAGCCACCCCAGTGACATTCCATATGTTGTACTGCCCGGTCATCCACCCAGTTCATATGTGTATTCTCCACGATACCTCCCTTCGGGTAGGATGTGGCTTCCGCAGCGTCCCTTCCTTCCATGTACAGGGAACGCTTTCCCAGTGGTCCTGTAGGAACAGCAGTGACTTCTCTGCCTAAGCCCTGTCCTTCCCCGCCTTAAATTGCGGGGGCATCAGGGATTGTTGTCATTTTTTGAGACAATGCAAGACACACACAAACACATGCCTATCTTCATAATTCTAGTTTTGACTTCTAAAGTTTTAGCTAGCAATTTAGCTATTGCAGTGAAAGTCCAAAAATTCAATATACTGCTCAAAACCATTTTTTATTCATGATTAATATTGCATTGCAATATTGCATTGCATAAAAAAGAATGTAATGTGTAATGTGTGCTGGTCAACAACTAGTCTAAAATAAAATAAAATAAACTAGAAAACAGTAAAAAAAAAAAAAAAAAAAAAAAGAATGTATACATTTAAGATAGGCTACTTTATTTATTATTCCAATATCCAAATATGATACTAAATCACACAGAAAATAGGACTTTTATTTATGACGTGCTGTCTTTGCATTTGAACATTGCACATTTTAAACAGGACACGCATTAGCTGAATAAACGTTAGCCAATACAAACATATTTATAGAAAATAGTTGACAATAGACAGGAGTCCTGTCACATGACCAATAATAGCAAAACGAATCACTTATTCTCAAAAGAATGATCAAGTAGAATATAAGTTTAGATGAATCCGAAATATGGGGCTGTGTTAACAGTAAAACGTCTGTCTTTTAACGAATTTTAAAAACACGGATGGATAATACAAAATGCTTTCAGTCATTTTGACAGAAAAAAACATAACCAAAACAAAATTTAAACTTAGCCCGTCAATTTACAATTATCTTCTTTCTGTGTGTGCGCGCGGTCTGTGTTTGTGAGAGAGCTCGCGCAGCACTGATACAACGGTAGCCTACTTTTTAATCCATAAGTAACTAATACGCTAGTTTTCATACAAAATAATTATGTAACATAATTAGGTAGGCTACTTTAGTTATTATTAACACATTAACATAACATGCAGACTACGTTTCTCAACACTGAGAATGAATAAATAAACGCCTGTTTCTCCAGGTTTATCAGTAATCCACAATTTATCACAGAACTTTCATAATCACTAAGCCACAGCGATTTTAATTTTATTTAGATTTATTGTTCATCAATACTTAAGCATTTTATAATTTGCATGGCTGAACGATGTTTTCCTCTAATCTGAGTGACCATGAACGACGGAGTATTTTATAGTAATCCATGCGATCACTCCCGCGTGATCATTGAATCCAGATTAAGTTAACTAAAAACAATATTTCAACTTTCCACATCCACCCCAGCCCGTTTACCTTCAGGAGTCAGACGTGCTGTGACTACTGTCCTCACTTATGAACTCAATCAGACGTTGGGCCGCGGGAGTGGAAGAGGATCGAGCGGGATTCTTTATTGCTGTCGATTTTTTTTTTCAGTCTCTTTTTAATTTGATAGGCCTTACGCATCTGTCAATCATCCCTGCTTGCTATTTGGGGAATGAACCCAGCACTATGATTGGTCGAACTCCGCTTATTTTGCTGTTGCATGATTTGAGGACTGCGCGTGCACAGAAGCGTCACCAGGTTTTTGCGTAGTTTAGAGTGACAAATCGTACCACCGTACTTTGGGGTCAAAATGCGTATCCGCTACGCAAAATGCGTACATGTTGGCAGGTCTGGAGTTATAGTTCATTGTGTTATTTTCATTTGTGTAATTATTATTATTATTTTATCCAACAGCCCAACCATTCAAACCTATAATGGTGCGTAAAACAAATACAAGGGAAAAAAACGCAAATAATAAGTAAGCCTACTATGATATTAGACTACATAGCCTATAATAAAAGATGAATTTCAAACCTGAACCTAACGTATTTTTATTCAAAGATCAACAGTCTGTCATAGTCTTTAGTCTGCCACAAAAAAACAACATTAAAATCATGAACTCAAATGTCATTGTGAAAAAATATATAAAATATTTTGAATGAAAATTAGCTTATCAATGCATTTCTAGGTTCGCCTACTGTAAAACTTAAAAAAAGAAATAAAAAAGATGCTGCAGCCAATGAGCAGCATTAATTCTAATTGAATTACAGAGCTCTGCAATTACATTCTAACTAGTAACAATTCAATTAGAGAGCTCTCTAAATGTAATTCTTACTAGTAAAACTGATATAGAAAGCTCTCTAATTCAATTCTTACTAGTAAGAATGCAATTGCAGCGCTCTGTAATTTAATTAAAGAGCTTTGCAATTACATTCTTACTAGAAAGAATCGAATTAGAGAGCTCTCTAATCTTAATTGTTACTAGTAAGAATTGAATTAGAGAGCTCTCTAATTGTAATTGCTACTAGTAAGAATTGAATTGAAGAGCTCTGTAATTGAATTCTTACTAGTAAAAATGCAATTTCGATAAGTAAGGCTGGGTACAATTTAAGCTAAAACGGCTTGCCATAGGGTACAATTTAAGCTAAATGGCTTGCCATAGATCCCCATAGAAGTCAATGGCAAAAAAAAAAATAAAAAAAATTGTTACTAGTAACAAAAGAATAGTTACTAGTCACTATCGAAATAAGTACTAGTATCTAATGAATAAGTACTAGTATATATTTAATAGGTACTAGTATCTAATGAATAAGTGCTATCTAATAATAAGTAACTAATGAATAAGTAGTATCTAATGAATAAGTACTAGTAACTGATGAATAAGCACTAGTAGGCTATCTAATCAATAAGGACTAGTATCTAATGAATAAGCACTAGTATCTTTAAAAAGGTACTAGTAAAGAATAAGCACTAGTATCTAAAGAAAAGGCACTAGTAGCTAATGAATAAGTACTAGTACTTAATAGAATAGATACTAGTATCTAAAAAAAAGTACTAGTAGCATGAAAATAGATACTAGTAGGTTTTAAGGATTAAATGTTAAAACGGCTTGCCATAGGCCTACACGAGCCGCCTATCTAGACATCATCCGGATTCTCGAGATCCTACTGTAGGCTATGCCCATTGCCCAAAACGATATCTAGTTCACTTTGAGAAGCAACAAATGTGACAGCTAGGGGGTGTGGGAATGACTGGATGAATGTATAATCGATGCATATTACGACATTTACAAGATGACAGATACTAGACATTATTAATTTTATTATTATCAAGCATTGAGCGATTATGGAGTACACGATCATTCCTTTACATTCTAAAGAGAGTGTAGCCTAATGATGGGACACGCTCTTCTCGGATGGTTTACATATTTTGTCAAATGTAAAAAAAAAGAAAAGAAAAAAAAAAAGACATGGATTGTTTGTATTTTTATCTGCCAGATGGGGCACAACTTCTCCAAATCGCTGAATTGCATCTGCGCAGGATGTCTACTGATAGATGCATTAAACAAAGTAGGCCAAATCTCCTTTTAAATAATAAGTATTACCTCTATCAAAGCCCGTTTCTGCAGCAGTTGAGTAAAAAAAACGATTATGTTAATCATAAAAACGTGTAATGACAATTGGCCTATTATATGAGCTTTTTTTTATTTATTTTTTTTGTACAGTTTCCTATAAATATGGGCAGATGCGGGTTTCTTTGAGATTTTCTTTGGGATTATTTCTTCAGTGTTCTATCTATCTATCTATCTATCTATCTATCTATCTATCTATCTATCTATCTATCTATCTATCTATCTATCTATCTATCTATCTATCTATCTTTTTATCTATCTATCTATATCTATCTATCTTTTTATCTATCTACCCAGCAAACACAAAAACGTTTTAAAAACGTTTTTTTCGCGTTGTGAAAAGGTTGTGATAACGTCAACCCAGGCTCATGGGAAATACGTTACTCTGCCTACATTTTTGCAAAACCTGAAATACGTACCTCCAGGTGCGTTTCCCTGCACTTTTCGAGTGAAAAGTCCACTAGAGGCGCTAAGTGGTATCATTTTTTCTCCGTTCGAGATGGTTAAATAAAGGTTATAAAAACAATAATATAAGTAATGTACAGACTTCTCAGTAGGCCTATACACTCATTTTAATATAAATTAGGAATTATTTCCACGCTTTTGAGGTGCCGCTGAGGTGCAGTTCGTGAAATGGTCACGTCATTTAATCTACTGGTTCGTGATACTGACACGTTTATTTCGTTATTTGCGTGATATCAGTATTTTTATTTATTTATTTTATTTATTTTTTTACTAATGTAATGCACGATTCTTTCTGCCAGTCGGGCTGGAGCAGAGAAAGCTGTTTAATCGACATTTATTCACGATATCTTATCATGTTTATATATGTATTTATTTTAATGTTATTATTTCGGTCTTATTGCCAGGGAAGCTGGACTGCTTTGCTGTTTATTGATTTTTAAAAAAAGTATAAACGACTACGCGAATTTTATCAGTAGGAAATCGCGTTGAAGAAGTCTCCTTCCGTACACATCGCGATATTTGGCATCAGTTCACGTGTTCCAGATGTTGGTAAGCAGTCGAAAATACACTGTCCTAATAATGTTTGATATAATGTCTTTTCTGATGGTCGAAATGAATCAGATTAGCTCATGTTCAGTCACTGCATTATCTGTCATCTCCACGGAGGCTTTGCGTTTCATTGCTTTCTAATTCAAAACAGGGTAACACTATCTGTCACGTGACGTGCTACAGGCCTAGACCTTCTATCAGTTAATCATACTCATATTAGGTTTAAAGTAAGTTAGTACAATTAGTTCCAAAGTGGTATTTGTCGTAGAATCACAGTAAAAACAACACTTACCTTGCTTTTACCACAGTAGCCTTAGTTTTACTGTGATAGGTGTGGTAAAAGGACAGTAACCACAGAACTTACCATGCTTTTACCACATTATTTGTAGTTTTAATGTGATATTTGTTGTAAATGCATATTAAACACAACACTTACCATGCTTTTACCACATTATTTGTAGTTTTAATGTGATATTTGTTGTAAATGCATATTAACCACAACACTTACCATACTTTTACCACATTATTTGTAGTTTTAATGTGATATTTGTTGTAAATGCATATTAACCACAACACTTACCATGCTTTTACCACATTATTTGTAGTTTTAATGTGATATTTGTTATAAATGCACAGTAACCACAACACTTACCATGCGTTTACCACCGTAACCTTAGTTTTACTGTGATAGGTGTGGTAAAAGGACAGTAACCACAAAACTGTCCGTACTTTTACCTCAGTATTGGTAGTTTTAAAGTGATATTTGTTGTAAATGCATATTAATCACAACACTTATCATGCTTTTAATGTCTAACAATGTAACAACAAATATTTGTAAGGTAAATCAGTAATTTTTCCATTAAATAATCCGATATATATAATGATATTTTCTTTTCTCTTTTTTTCAGCTGAAAAGACCAAAAGGGCCTTTCGGACTCAGTCAGCTCATTATTGTTTGAGGAGAAGTAAACGGGAGACGAAAAGCTACAAAGGCAAATATTCGCAATGGTATGTATGTGTTGGTTTTAACCCTAAATCAAACATTTTATCAAGCATTTGTTGTTTCTTAAACCTTTTCTTACAAAACCCATAGCCCAATCAGTACAAACATAGTCTAAAAGTCTTAATAATTCACAAGATTAAACAAGTTGTCAAATTCGTACAATACTTGTAAATAATCATGCAGCTTTTACTCCTAGTGCTGTCAATGGCTAGTGCCTCAATTCCTGTACATATTTATCTCCATATTTGTAAATCAGTTCCGCGCCTTCTTGGAAAGTAGTCGGATGTCCCATACACTATCAGAAAAGTTTATATTAATTGCATTGTATTCATTAAAATTATTACAAATTGGACCCTGTCTGTTGATATTCCAATGATACATGAAGTCTCTCCACACCTCATAACCTTCCTCTGTTTGCAAGAATGGAAAAGCTAATTTGACTTGTCACATGACATCAGATACTCGATTATTTTGTCGTAATCAGATCAGTTACACTGCTGATAACTCTCCCGTTTGCATGTAAATATGATTATTGCATGCTATTAAAGACATACTTGTATTCATAGAAATGCTCACATATCAGTGAACTTATTACACAAAAATGCTTTTAATATATAATTATGCAACACTCCTTACATAAATAAATCCTACAGTTATATATAAACTGACTACTTGCAAGTAATGTATTAAAATTACCTTCCTTTCTGTTTTGCAGGATTATCTTTTTTAAAGCTCTACAATATCAAACTCAACAGCTCTTTTAGGAACCAACCCTCACAAGATCTACTAGTGAGTCTCAGTGAATCTTGCCGTGATCAGCCCTTCCCAGGTAAAGTTTCAACAATATTTCAATCAGTATTTACTCATCAAATGTTCTCCCCTGAATCGTATGGTAAATTAACTTAATTATAACTGTGTTAATTGGTATGTTTCAAGAACAATAGTAATTGCACATAGAGTAAGTGGAGACTTTCTTGTTTTACAGCAGAGAAGGAAGACCAGTCCTTATATCAGGGGTCACCAACCCTGCTCCTGGAGAGCTACTGTCCTGCAGATTTTAGCTCCCACCCCAATCAAACACACCTGGACCAGCTAATCAAGCTGTTCAGGGTTACTTGATAATTACATGCATGTGTGTTGGAACAGGGTTGGAACTGAAGTCTGCAGGACAGTAGCTCTCCAGGAGCAGGGTTGGTGATCCCTGCCTTATATCAACGCAAGCTAATCGAATAAGTCCTTTGTTTTCGGGTGAGGAAGAAACATCTGGTGCCCAAAGAAGACATAAAGGTGCGTAAGTCCATTGGTATGTCTTGTATTTAAACAATGCTGTGTATTACATAATTTGATCTTGACAATTTTACATTGTACAGATTATCACTCGATTTTTATATGGGTAAAACTGTTTTTCTTCAGTACTTAGCTTATATTATGTGCTGCAATATTATATATATATATATATAATACTTCAATGTGTATATTAATGTACTGACTGCTGCTTTGTAAATTTAAACAAGGAACAGGCAACTCTGGCCCTTTTGCGTTCTCCTTGTTGTGGTTGAGAGTTTACATCAAACCCTAATTGAGCACATCTGAAAATTTTAACCAAAGTCTTCAGGTTTACTTGTAGACAATAGGCAGAAGGGTTTGAGGTTGGAGCTAAATCTGCAGGACAGTGGACGCTGAGGGCCAGAGTAGTCCATCACTGCTTTAAATAAAGCTACACTGTGTCATTTTTTATGTTGATTCTTTGCAAAAAAAACACTTTGTTCTTTCAAAATTATATGTGCTCATTCATGTGTAATTACTGCCACCAACTAATCAAGTACTCCCGTAAGTGTAGAATCTGCCATTCAGAATACATATGAGCAAGTCGCTCGAATGGCGGCAGCCATGTTGCGCCTCCATCTTGAAAATACATTAGCCAAAGAGGGACATACCTGGAAATTCAAGCTTCGCCTTTCGCGCCTTTACTTAGGGGCACCGTGACGAATGCGAGGGAGAGATTACTCATAATAATACGGCCACCGTAGGAGTTAAAACCCCCTCGGAATGGGAGGGGCTAGAAAGTAATATTCAGTTGGTAGTCTTATACAATTTCACCGCTATATGGGAGAAAATCTTACACAATGTAGCTTTAAATAACGCAGAACATAAGCTGACCTGACTGTCCATTAAACAGTTTAATTTGAATTGTTTGTGTTTTTTGTTTTACTTTCAGACCAGGACTGGAGAACGCCTGACGATGGGATGTTGAGACTTCTTCCTCTGAGAAAAAGCTACACCACATCAGTGATCACATCTTCTGTTCATCAGTTATACTGTAGGGCACAACTGAACAAACTGTTTAGATGAGGAAGAAGAACAGGAACACGATAGAGACATACAGGGAAGAGCAAGAAACCAGTTTAGCTGTGATAATTAATTATTTTTTTCCAACACAATATAAAATCTGTTTTCTGTATCATAGGTGACTGAATATGATTCTCTGGCACTCATTTGTGTGGCTTCAGCAGTTGTGAATGGATTAATTTGATGTTAATGTATTTGTGAAGGCTCATTGTTATTTATCTTGAATCTCATTTGTCTTTATGCTACTTTATCAACTTTATGTTGTGTCCTCAAATAAAGTATTGTGTAATAAAGTATGGTGAATATTGTGTATTGAAAGTGGTGTTTGGGACAGAATTTTATTTGAGAAATTTGAATTTCTTATTTATTTAGTTTAGTTCATAATTTAAAAACAACTACAAATAATTAATTACCATAATTATTTTACTTAGGACATAAACATTTTGTTGTGGTTAATGATATTTGGGACAACAATGCAGCAAAAGTTGCACATACTTGCATGTATGGCAATTTTCAGTGATATAAAGAGAAGGTGTGTGAATAACAAGAGGCTGCAGTGGGCTATCTTGCTAAAAACACTTCAAGTATAATTGAAGATGATCCATGTTGATCATTCTAGTACATCTACTACTGCATTTAAAATGAAAGCATAGACATTACTGATGTCAGGCAAATAATCAGCAGTCAGATGGGGTGAAAAGGATATTTTGGCACTGTTGTTGTTTTACTGAATGGTGCATTATCCTTGTGATATAGTAATAGTTCAAAATCTAAAATGTGTGTAGACTGTACTGCCCGTCCACCCCCAGGGGCCCAGCAACAACCTAGTAACGGCCCCCAGAAGAGCAAAAGAATGCACATTTCAAATGGCTGTAACTCAAAGTCCGGTTAGTGTATCAAAGAGACAATATGAAGGACAACTGCTTATGCTATGTTTACTAAATAATATTGGGCACAGTTTTCAGACATATATGGCAAGCTGGCATAAAGGTTATTTTAAAAGTGCTCACAGTAAAATATCAAATTGCAACCTATCCCTCATATATATCATAAAGGTTTGCACAATTAACAAATTTAGATATCCAGTTGCCCATTAAAGATATTATTTATTTAACATTTACTGTTTCATTACTAAACGTTTTAAACTACATTACCCACATATCTCTGTCATTATATCAATGGAACAGGAAACATTGTGCTGTAATTCATTGAAATATGCAGACATGCTTAGGGTTAGGTTGGGATCTCGGTAAAGGAGAAATTTCTCACAACATAGATACACTTTCTAGTTACCTTAATGTATAACTAACGTAATAATAACACCAAAACATACTTTGTAACATGAAGCGCCGTTTTATATGGGTTAAAAGATAGTCCAATCACAGCGTGTTCTGCGATAAAGTCACAGCCAATGACAACCCAGCTGAACAGAGGCGTCACACTTAACTTGCCCATTTATGGTAAATGATGACAGATCTCTTCCGGTTCCGGCTGCAGGGATAACAAAAAGACTCCTTTGTGTGGTTACCATCCAAAAACGTTGGATTCATATGATCATGACACAAATTTGCATATTTGATTAGACTGATGCATACATTTGAAAGAGAAACTTTTTTTCTAAGCAATGACACAATGGAAGGGTAGTTTGCAGTTTTTCTTTTAATTAAAGATAATTGCATGTACTTAAAGGGTTAGTTCACCCAAAAATGAAAATTATGTCATTAATGACTCACCCTCATGTCGTCCCAAGCCCGTAAGACCTCCGTTCATCTTTGGAACACAGTTTAAGATATTTTAGATTTAGTCCGAGAGCTTTTTGTCCCTCCATTGAAAATGTACGTACGGCACACACTCTTTGTCCAGAATGGAAATAAAGACATCATCAAAGTAGTCCATGTGACATCAGTGGGTTAGTTAGAATGTTTGGAAGCATCGAAAATACATTTTGGTCCAAACATAACAAAAACTACGACTTTATTCAGCATTGTATTGTCTTCCGGTTCTGTTGTTGATCCGCGTTCACGATTCCGCAGTGACCCTGCTGACGTAAGACGCTGATGACGTGTTATCTGGTGCGCCCGAGCTTCGTTTACAGTTTGAGGGAGACGGGCGCTGTATTCAAGCTATTCTACATTGTTTGTATTTTTGTATTGCTATATTTTTTTTTAAAATGGTGCGTAGGTGTGCATGTCGCGGATGTCCTAATCTCCAGATAACACGTCGCATTAACAACGTTTATGCAACGTTTTTACGACTTTATGCAAGGTTGATTTTACATTAAAAGTTATGGACTGATTTATTAATTCACCATCATGTAACAACCCAACTTTTCATTCAAGCAAATGTGTCCAAAAAAACAAAAGTATACTCAAAAAAGAAAAGAACTCGCATCTCACAAAAAATAGGCTACATTTATTAATAATAATAATAAAAAAAATATATATATATATATAAAATATATTAGAATTTGTATTGTATTATAGGCCTATATTATAACCAATTTAGCCAAATAAATGTAATCAACAAAGAAAATACATTGTATAACAAAAGTTAATTCCCAATCATGTTGACAAAACCAACTATGCAAAAACTTAACTTATTACATTAAAAGTTATGGATTGATTTATTAATTCACCATCATGTAACTACCCAACTTTTCATTCAAGCAAATGTGTCCAAAAAACCAAAAGTATACTCAAAAAAGAAAAGAACTCGCATCTCACAAAAAATACATTTATTAACAATATATATATATATATATAAAATATATTAGAATTTGTATTGTATTATATGCCTATATTATAACCAATTTAGCCAAATAAATGTAATCAACAAAGAAAATACATTGTATAACAAAAGTTAATTCCCAATCATGTTGACAAAACCAACTATGCAAAAAACATAGATACACAAGTAATAAATAATGCTAAAAGTATTGATGAAAAAAAATACAATGTTGATTAAATATTTCGATTGCGTATCGTTACAGCCCTATTAAGGTGAATTTCGTTTTGTATGAATTGTATCTTAATTTTAATCAATGTTTCATCAACCAATTACCTGGATTTAATAAATAAGAAGTAAGTTAAATATAGCAGACAATAGATAAAAACGACACGGAGGCGCCAGCGCCTGCCCTGAACTGGAGCTGGTCTCGTAAAATGAACCGAAACTCAGCTTATTATGTAGCCTATTGCCTCACTCACCTGAGAAATATATAGGCCTGTATGTCTAATTTTAAAAAGGACCATTCAAAACGAAATAAAACACGACTGTTCTCTGCTTATGCGCGAATACATTACTGCGAATATCACGAGTCAGCATCGTCAACTGTATCTTTGCAGCGACACTGACAGAAAAAAAAAAAAACGTATTAATAAATAATTAAAATGTCTCCTTGCTATATTTGACATATTCATAATCATGAATCCTTTAGCCGATTCTTTGTGACAGATTTGAGATGCTTTAATGGTAGAGCGCTTAAAAACACTGAAAACATTAATCTTTTTTTAGGCAAGAATCGCACAACCTATACGATATTCTATAATGAAATACTCAGTGACTCGTCCCAACCAAATATATATATATATAAAAAAATTACTTGAATCATATTTTAAGTGAAAGAGTTAGCCATGGCTCGCAAGGATTGTTGAGCCACGACAGAAGTTTCCACTTTGAATGCTTTAGCCTGGCTGTTTTTTCTCCAGCATCTAAAGTGAGAAAGAAAATGTAAATGTAAACAAAAACAATGGTTGTCCAAAATGTGAAGTACAGTGGAGTTTTCCCTCTACATATACGTGCAAGATTTCAGTCATAGATAAATTGTAGGCTAAATGTTTGCTTGATTGAGTGATGTCACGTGAAAACGACTCGGTTACTAATGTAACCTCGGTTCCCTGAGAGGAGGAAACGAGTATTGCGTAAGTAGCTTACGCTATGGGAAAACTCCTTTTCTCGAGAATATTGAAGTCTTTATGTAAAACGCATTGCAGCTGCACAGCTGACAGCAATGAACGAAGGAGCTCGGTCATTGGCTGTGCTGCGGCAACTTGCTCGAACCAATGACGGGGCGACTCTGAATGCGCGACCAATGCGCGCTTCGCGCCCGCGCGCGTCAGAGCCCGCCAAGATGGGCGTGGCCAAGCTATATATTGGGCGCCCCGTCTTGAGAGTTCTTTAGGTTAAAACGACTGAAGCGAACTAACCAAGCACAAGCACGGCAGCTTACGCAATACTCGTTCCCTCCTCTCAGGGAACCGAGGTTACGTTAGTAACCGAGTCGTTCCCTTTCGAGAGGTCTCTCCTATTGCGTAAGTAGCTTACGCTATGGGAACACCATGCAAAACGCCGTGCGTGCTGAACTTCGCCTTATGATAGCCAGAGGCTGGTGCCTGAGCTAAAAAGCAAAGTTATCATCCAACTAGCAGGCAGAGGTGAGCTTTATATGTGGGAAAAAATACAGAGCGGCTAGAAGGCGCTCAGTGTGACACAAGCACATACATAATCTAGATGCGAACTCGCAGTTCAACTAGCATCATGCTGATAGCACATTGGAATGCAATGTCGGGACCTGTAGGTTGTAGAACCTGATAAATGTGGACGGTGAGGCCCAGCCTGCCGCCGCACAAATATCCTTGATCGGTATCCCGCTCGACCATGTCCAGGAAGAAGCCACACTCCTGGTGGAGTGTGCTTTGACTCCCCAGGGGCATTGAAGTCCCTTAGCTTCGTAAGCCAGCGCTATAGCTTCAACTATCCAGTGAGAGATTCTCTGCTTTGAAACGGCGGAACCTTTCGTACGGTCGCCAAAGCATACAAACAGTTGTTCTGTCTGTCTGAATAGGGCAGAACGCTCCGAATACACTCTGAGAGCCCTAACGGGGCAGAGTAGATTAGCATCGTGTTCGTCTGCTGGAGACGAAAGCGCAGTTAGGGAGATAACCTGTGCTCTGAAGGGAGTGGTGAGCACTTTAGGAATATACCCCTGTTTCGGCCTAAGGACGACCCTGCAGTCGTTAGGACTGAATTCTAGGCAGGCAGCACTTGTCGAAAGCGCGTGCAGGTCGCCCACTCTCTTGACCGAGGCGAGTGCCAGCAAGAGCGCAGTCTTGAGCGAGAGCTGTTTAAGGTGCACGGTTCGGAGTGGTTCGAACGGGGGCCCTTTAAGAGCGTCTAGGACAGTAGCTAGGTCCCAGATCGGCACTGGGGGGGGGCGTGAAGGGTTCATCCTCCTAGCGCCCTTTAGGAAACGAATAATTAGGTCGTTTCTTCCCAATGGACGTTCCATTACAGGGTCGTGTGACGCTGTGATGGTCGCCACATATACTTTGAGCGTGGAGGGGGTGCGGCCCGCCTCCAGAAGCCCTTGTAGAAAAACGAGTACATTCGTAATCTCGCATGTCTCAGGGTTCAGGCCCTTGGCATTACACCAGTCACTGAACACTTTCATTTCTGGGCATATAAGCGTCTCGTGGAGGGCGCCCGCGCCTCAGCGATGGTTTTTAGTGCTCCGCTCGCGAGGTTCCTGGGAACCCGTTGAGGGGCCATGCATGAAGGGCCCACAGATCGGGGCGGGGATGAAATATCATCCCGCTGGCCTGACTGAGGAGGTCTGGCCTCAGTGGAATCGGCCGTGGTGCAGATTGCATTTGCATCAGATCTGGAAACCATGTTTGGTTCTTCCAGACTGGGGCTATCAGCAGCACTGCGTTTTTCTCCTCTCTGACCCGACTGATGACCTGTGGCAGCATCGCGATCGGGGGAAAGGCATATAAGGGGCGGCTCGGCCAGCTCTGGACGAGCGCGT
The DNA here is from genome assembly GCA_026230005.1 of Gila orcuttii. Lineage (NCBI taxonomy): Eukaryota > Metazoa > Chordata > Actinopteri > Cypriniformes > Leuciscidae > Gila > Gila orcuttii. The sequence goes on from JAPDVR010000017.1 coordinate 22,214,844, forward strand.
CCGTGCTTTTTGTGAAGAAAAAAGAGCAGTGCGCGTTCTCCTTGGAGGCGAAGAGGTCGATCTCCGCTTTGCCAAAGGTTTTCCATAACCACTGAATCGTCAGCGGGTTGAGAGCCCATTCTCCTGGGAGAATCTTGTCTCTGGATAGCATGTCTGCCCCCTGGTTCAGGGCGCCTGGCACATGCGCTGCTCTCAGCGAGCGCAAGTTGTGCTGGGACCATAAAATGAGTCTCCTGGCCATTGAATGCATGGAGCTCGACCTGAGTCCACCCTGGCGATTTATGTACGACACTACCGTCATGTTGTCCGTTCGGACCAGGACGTGTTCGTTTTTTTAGATGTGGGAGCAGGGCTCTGAGAGCCAAAGCGACCGCTTTCATTTCCAGACAGTTTATGTGTAGGCGCTTCTCCGGGTTTGACCAAAAGCCGGAGACAGGCCTGCCCTCGTAAAGGGCCCGCCAACCTATTTTGGAGGCATCTGTCGTTATCATCTTTCTCCTTGTGTTCACACCCAGACTCACGCCTGACTGGTACCACGACGGTGGGGAAGGCAAGAGCGGCGGTGAAGCACACGGAGACTGGCTCGGCATGACGTCACTGAGCTCAGGTTCAGGAAGCCTCTGTGAGCGGCGTTTTTTTTTTTTTAAAGCGCGGCTCAAACAGAGGGGTGGCGGCGAAGCGAGCCCGCAGTGTGGAGAGACCCAGGTCGTCACATTCCGGGCATCCGCCCTTGGTCAAAGCAGCTTCTGCGTGGTTCCGACCCAGGCAGCGAGCGCAGATGAAGTGACGATCCCCGTCCGGGAGAAGGTCTCTGCACGACGCGCAGGAAGGCATTTGAAACAACGCCTCAGAAAAATTGCTCTTTTACAAATGTCGCGGGGCGAACAGATGTAAAATACTTGCGTGTGTGGCGCGCCGGATGGCTCAGTAGGATGGTGTTCGAAGGCGGCTGAAGGTGCCGACGTCCTCGTAATAAAATCCCGCTGGTATGCTTTTCCACGGCGGCGAAGGCTTTCAATAATCCGGAGGATCCAGCGAAGAAGGTGTTCGCTGAAGGAGATTAAATCTAAAGAACTCTCATGACGGGGCGCCCAATATATAGCTTGGCCACGTCCATCTTGGCGGGCTCTGACGCGCGCGGGCGCGAAGCGCGCTCATTGGTCGCGCATTCAGAGTCGCCCCGTCATTGGTTCGAGCAAGTTGCCGCAGCACAGCCAATGACCGAGCTCCTTTGTTCATTGCTGTCAGCTGTGCAGCTGCAATGCGTTTTACATAAAGACTTCAATACTCTCGAGAAAAGGAGTTTTCCCATAGCGTAAGCTACTTACGCAATAGGAGAGACCTCTCGAAAGGGAACTATTAATTAAACTGTAGGCTAACTTACAGAGCATACTTTTAGGTTAAAATACATTAGCTTACCAGCAAAACCTTTACAAACCTATCAAAATCTCTCATCTACACATAAAATGCGATTAAAGGCCCAAACTTACAGCTTAACCTAACTTGCCTATAACCTTAGCTGCTAGTTAAGTTAGCCTAACGGTTAACGTTAATATGCTAACGGACTTTTTCGAAGACACAACCATTTCTATACAGTAAATATTCAACGAAAGCGAGTCATTTACATGAAAGAACGTGTCAGAACCATTTGTATGTACTAGTTGTGTAATTTCAGGGACTAATCTTACCTGAAAGTAGTTAAAACAACAGTGAGAGACGGAGTTTTGCAGCGTATCAGTTGAGCTGCAGTCCCGTTTCCATGGTAACGCCCTCCTCTCCAGTTCAGATGCGGCTCGAATTTTCAGCGCGCGCGCCCATTAAAATACTTTAAGTCATGCAGCATTTACATACATTGATGGAGTGAATTATTTGATAATCAGAAAACATATCCTGAAACTTGATTCATAGTGGATCGTAGGTATGTGGCCATCGTCAAACTGTAAATGGAATGAAAATGAAAGCATTGAAAATGTAGAACAATGTTTGAAGTAGGCTATATAGTAGTAGGCTATAATATAATGTAATGGTAAACGTGGTGTAGAAATGAAATTGCAAAAACTACATGATATAGTCTAAGGCATGGACATATTTTCTCATATACACAAATTTACAGATAACACGAGGAACAATTAAGCTTTAAGTATTTTTAAAATATATTTCAAATATATTTAACAGTGCTTCATATAGGCTATGAATATTAATATGCAGTTATTCATATGCTATTTAAGTGCTGTTGTTTATTGGGGTGTATTGTGTTTACTACTGTGATGTTTAATGTTTTCTTTTTATGGATGCATTAGGCATATTTAAATGTAGCCTAGTGATTATTAATAACTGTTCAGAAATAGAGTTAGCCTACTAATATACAGCACAAATGTTTTCAACGAGATATAAACCACCAGGGAGCGCTGGATTTCTGCCAAAATTATAATGTAGATATTTATGGTTTGCGAACATATGTGCTTATAATTCACTGACGAGGCAACTTGATTTAGCACAAAAAACAACGTTTTTTGCTGGGTGAGTTAGTTTAGTCTTGTTTCGTTTTTGTAGACAAACATCTAGGTTTTTTTTTTTTGTTTTGTTTTTGACTAGAAAGAGAACGTACCATTTTGGTATTTTAACAACGTTGTTAAAACGTCTTAATCTAACGTGCATATTACGTTATTTTAACACCTGAATAAAACGTCTCCAAAAAGTTGTAGTTTGGTCTAGTTTCCTTTTAGTAGTAAACAAACGTGATATGTACGTATTTTGACTACTTAAATCTAACATATCAGTTTCGTATTTTAACAACGTTTTTAAAACGTCTTATTCCAACGTAGAGATTAAGTTATTTTAGCACCTGAATAAAACGTCTCCCAAAAGTTGTAGTTTGGTCTAGTTTCCTTTTAGCAGTAAACAAACGTGATATGTACGTATTTTGACTACTTAAAGAAAACATACCAGTTTGGTATTTTCACAACGTTTTTAAAACGTTTTATTTTGGTTACATTATTTATCCATTTTTAAAAAACGTTTTAAAAGCGTTTTGGAAACGTTGTACTACAACATTACCTAACTGCAACCAAAATACAACGTTGTCAAAAGTTGTAAAAACGTTTTGTGTTTGCAGGGTATCTATCTATCTATCTATCTATCTATCTATCTATCTATCTATCTATCTATCTATCTATCTATCTATCTATCTATCTATCTATCTATCTATCTATCTATCTATCTATCTATCTAAGCTGTGAATCATAAAGAAACAGATCTCATGTAATATAATATACAATAACATCAGCCTGTGAATTGTAAAGGGATGTCTCAGAATGAAATAAGTTCTTATCTGGTATAATGACAACAGTGTCTTTAGCCCTCCAACCTTAAGGGAACACATAGGCTGATATTATATATCATAGTAGGCCTAATATTAAAATGTTTGATTTTAAAATCTGATCCTAAAATGTATAATCAGATTCTTTTGATAAATTGTGGTTTGCCAAGAAATTTGAAACTAGGCTATTGGATGCATTATGAGTAGGCTAAAAACAGGAGAGCTATTAAAACTGCGAATTTGTAAACTTCATTTTTACAGTTTTTCTCAGTTGCTCGAAATCCTTAGTTCGACTCTCCAAAGAATTTTTGTCAATGAGCAAATCAGTGCCATCAAAATGACAAGTCCTTGTGTCAATGTTCAAGATGGTTAAAATGCTTAGTCATATTGTCAGTATAACAGTGTACTCTGTCAGTATTTTCAGATGAAAACTATCGCTTCAATTTTGATAAAAACTATTGAAAATGCAAAAGACTGCACTTGTATGGCATACATAAATTTGAACAGTACAAGTATACACATTACTCTATTGATTCCAAGAGACTGGACAGGATTCAGTAACACATTTACTGTAGCTATAATGTAAAATGCAAGTGGACAACTATAGTCTATACTAATGTAACAGCTGTACCATTCGATCCGCCTCATGAGGTCATGTTTGAAAACAATATTTCCCTTATTTCATCAGAACCCTTATTTCATCAGAAACATGTCAACAATCTTCTACCTCTGTAGCCTTTCACCACACATTCTTACTCTTCTTCTTCCCGGATGTTGGCCCTATTTTTTTCCTTGTTGTTCTTCCATTGTCAGAATTTGTAACACTGTGTTGTGCTCTCTTTATATGCTTGCCAAACAAAGCTTCACGAAATGCACTTCTGACCTCTTTTAGTGAACTGGTTGGTCATTGGTTGATCTAATGCTTAACATTTCCCTTCATTAGTGAAATTCTAAATTATCCTCTGCAATTCATCAATTCAGGACACATTACAATTTCTTTTTAGAAAATATACTTGACACATTATGATGTATTTGAAACATGTCTATTTAACCATTTTGTATTTAGCCTATTATGCAAAGATTGGAACTAGATGTTTTGAGGGGTGTACAATTTAACACTGAACCAGTATAATATATTTTGATCAACATGACATCAATAATTTAGGAAACAACAGAAAATTGTAGGCCACACAATTAATTGCATGGATGTATTAAAGCATGTGCAATTTGTTCAAAACAACAAGAACTTGCTTTTATGATGTGCACAAGTGACTAATGATGTGGAGGTTGAACAAGTAGGCCTAGTTTTGAGAATTTCAGATGTGATCTGAGAAATGCACCAAAACGACTGAGAAAAAACTTTTTTTTTTTGAGTGAAATGACATGGCCATTTATTTATTTTCTTTGCTTACATTTATTTAAACCACTTACTTAGGAAACCGTTTTATTATATACCAGTTTCATTACTAAATTGGCCAGTCAGTCAGTCATACAGTTCTGGATGCTGTTGAGAGGAAATGAGTGTATCATCAAGAACGGAATGAATCCACCGCAACTCCATACCTGAACGACACGGATTGCGTCATTGTGTATGCGTCATTGTTAGCTAAATGACCACACCCGTATCTGAACTTGAAGCGCTGTTTAACACAGTTCCCCCAGGTAGAAAGCAAACAAGTTAGCAAAGGGCTGTTAGTTTTATATCCTCAGAGTCCTGATTAAGGATTTACAAGTTCGTTTCCCTTTAGTGATAGAGGAAACCAAATGGGGATCTTGTACTCAGAGGTGAGTAACGTGGGCTATTTTACCGGCTCTTTGAAATATCTTGATCTTCATGTCTTTAGAAATTAAATGGCTTGGCTCATGTAATTGATGATTATGATAATTGACTGGCCGTGTTGTGCTAAATTAATGCGATTTAATGTCTAACAACTTAATGAGTTTTGTTCTTCATACCTCAATTCTGTCACTGTCAACGTCATGTTTTTTAACTGAGTAAAAATGTAATTATACCATTTTCATTAGTGTTGCATTAACATCTACATCTCCTTTACACCTTAAAAGACATAAAATATGCCTACAGTAGTTTACTTAAGCATGAAAAGGAAAATACAATACTGCTCTAGGAGCTTTATGTTTAGTGTTTATGCAAATAAAAACGTAGCATTTGTTATTTTATTTGTCATTTTGTGTTTGGAAAGGGTGTGTTTGTGTTAAGAAGTTATTTCATAATTGGGATGTCACCAGACCTGTTTTGCTCTTCACCATTATCTGATATCAAGTCATGGTTCAATCTAACTTTACATGCACATGTGATTATTTTTTAGTCATCTTACATTTATTAATGTACTAATTTCATGTACATTTTTGTAATCATATTTTGTGCTGCTTCATTTCCACAGCCCATGTGTCAGGCAGCTTATGACGATGACGTCCACAAGTTGCATGAACTGATCTCGGCTGATGCCAGAAATGTGAATGTTCAAGATAAAGGAACGGGAGACACGCCGATTATAGCCGCCTGTAGACGGGGAAACCTCAGGAGTGTCAAATACCTTCTAGACTACAATGCAAATGTGTCCATTCGGAATAAGGTGTTGCATTAGTGAGAAGACAAGAAAAGAGTTCTTCTGTTTGTACCTCGACTATCGCAATGCTACCGCTGTTTGTAATGGAGTCCCGTGTGCACTTGATTCACTTTAATAATTTTCTCAGACTTGCCCTGTGGTACATTTTATTGATGATTGTTTGTGTCATCAGCTTGCTTGTTTTGCTTAAAAATATGTGTTCCTTCTTTAGAAAGAAAGGACCTGTTTGCACTATGCTACGAGGAGAACATTCTCCTTCCTGGATTACCTGATGATTGCCATTTTAATGCCTATCTTGTTAATTGGTTATCTAATAATGGTAAGTTCTCTTACGAGAGGTTCTCTCGTATTGCGTAAGTTGCTTACGCTATGGGTAAAGTCATCTTTTCTCGAGATATGAAGCCAAAAATGTATCCTTAATTTTGTATTTAATGTCAACGCAGTGAAGCAGCCAGCAGACCTAGAGCAGGCTGTCTAGCGTGCTCATTGGCTGCCCTGCGGCAACTGCAGCAGCCTACCACTGAGCCTGGCGTGACGTCGCGCCCTCTATGCATCATAGCCCGCCAGAATGGGTGTGGCTTAGCGTATAAAATTAAGGCTCAGAGGCTGCCTCTCTGATTTTCATCTCTTCAGCGAAGCTCTCCGCATCGCTGGACTCTGAGAGAAGCCGCCGCCGTTGAAACCAGCGACTGCAAGCAGAGGAAAGCGCCCGAGGAAGCCGGTCACCTTCGTCGCCTTCAGCCTTCCGTGCCTGCTATGCTATCCGGCGACGAGTATCCTTTGCTACATTGCATTGCTGTGTGTGTTCGCCGCCACGACACTCACTTGCTAAAAGAGCGCAAGGCGTTTTTGTCAAAATGCCTCGCACTTCCTGTGGCTCGTGCAGAGCCCCGCTCAGCGCCGGAGACCGCCATGTGATCTGCGCACTCTGCCTGGGCCCAGACCACGCAGCCCTCGCTCTTTCGACGGGAGGCTGCGTCCACTGTGAAGAGCTTCCGATGTCGACCCTGCGGGCTCGACTCGAAGTCTTCAACATGAATGCTGTCACTCCGCCCTCTTCTGGACCATGTAACAGCGATCCACAGTGAGACGCTCACCGGAGCCCCTACCTCGAGCTTCGCTCTCCCCTCCTCATCTCTCCCGGAGCCGGCTTCGGCCCTCACTGCTGTCGTTTCAGGTGACGAGGCGGAAGGAGACGCCGCGGGTGACAGCTGTTCCATCCTGGCTTCGGACAGTGAGGAGTGGTCGGGTTCTCTTCACTCCGCCTCCTCCTCGATCCAGGAATCCGGCCGGAGTCGAGCGGGCGTGGACGCGGAGCTTCTGCGCCTCCTTTCTAAGGCCGTGGACCGGCTCGGCCTTGAGTGGTCGCCGCCTGAGGAGCCCGCACCTAACAGACTCGACGGCTGTTTTCTTCAAAATCGCCGCCGCCAAGCGCCCGCTTCCAGGTCTGCACCTGCCCTCTGCGAGATGGCGCTCAAAGTCTGCCTTCCCGTCCAAAGCCTGCAGGACCACGTCAGCCCTCGTCGGCTGCGCTTTCTCAGCCGCCGGGCATTCCATGGCTCTTCTCCAGATCCTTCAGGCCGACCTCCTCTGTGAGTGGGACGAGAAGGGCCCGGATCCAGCTGCCATCACGGATTTGAGGAGCGCCACGGACCTTTCCCATCGCGCCACAAAATCCGCAGCTCAGGCGATCGGGAGATGCATGGCCTCGCTCACCGTCACAGAGAGGCATCTCTGGCTGACACTCGCCAACATGAGAGAGTGCGAGCGCGCCGCATTTCTCGACGCGCCGCTCGCCCCGACTGGTCTCTTCGGCCCAGCGGTGAACGGGATTGTCGACCGCTTCTCCGAAATGCAGAAGACCACACAGGCCATGAATCTCTTTCTGCCTCGACGCTCCAGCTCAGCTGCAGACCGCTCACGTGACCAGCCTCCTGCGCGAAGCACTGCACAGCGTCCAGCTCAGCCGCAAACTTTGCAGCGACGACAGGGCGGCCGCCCTAGATCGCGCTCATCCAGCCATCACAGGCCGCCTCCCCCTGCGGGGACCTCGACCTAAGATCTCGCTGAAGCCTGAGCACGTGAAGCCCTCCTAGCAACAGCAGGGAGGAAAAGACGGCTGGGTCATGCAGAGGACGGACCACCGTCAAAGCTTTTTGCCCTGTCAGTCCCCTTAGCAAAGGCTACTGCAGAGATGTATTTGGTGATACAACCCGCTCGCCTGCACACAACCGCCGTTTTTATGACGACCCAGAGATATCTAAAAAAGGGTATAATGTCTGGTTATCCGGCTCAGGCCGATGGTGTCATAAGCGAAGAAAATGTGCCCACATCTCAGTGTTCACTCCTACACTCAAGCACTATACCCCCCATGTCTCTCACTCGCACAGAGCCCACTCTCATAAAGCTGGCGAATGCCGCTCGAGTGTTAGATGTAGGAAACATGCCCACGACTACGTGCCCCTGCCTACCCTCTGCCCGCTCTGTTGCACGGCCAAAGCAGCCTCATATCGGCCAGGTTATGAATGTAAGTTATGTGCCCGCTCACGCTTACAAAAACACACCTCGCCCCAGGCGCCGCTCGCGCTTCAAAGTTTTCACAAAACGTTCCCCATTCAAAGCAATCGGGACGTCACATATAAATGTAAGTTACGTGCCCGCTCACGCTTACTAACAAACGGTTCGCCTCGGGCGCCGCTCGCGCATCACAACATGATCACAAAACGTTCCCCATTCAATGCAATCGGGACGTCACATATGAAACGGCCAGCCACTGCTGGCAGCGAGCCGCCGTATTCAAGCACCGAGGGCGCGCGCCCATATCTCCGGTTCAGTTTCCCGAGCCCACGAAGTGCGGCGATCGGAACCCGGAGGCCATTCTGCCCCTAGCTATACATGTAAAAACATGGGAAGCGATTCCAGGGATATCAGAGTGGGTGCCAAGCACAATAAGACAAGGCTATTCACTATAGTCCGCTCGCCGTCCCCCACGCTTTCGAGCACGGACCGAGACGAAAGTGAAAGTGGAAGTAGCACATCTACTTCGCGCAGAAATAGCCAAGCTGCTGTGCAAAGGGGCCATAGAACCGGTACCTCCTTCTCTGAGCGAGTCAGGCTTTTACAGCCATTATTTTCTCGTGCCCAAGAAGGACGGAGCTTAGATCTGAGATATTTGGCGTCCGGCTGCAGACAAATCAGAGTGACTCAGAGCTGTGTTTCAGCTCTGCAGCCCTGGTTAGCGGCCGACTGGTACGATGGGGGCTGTTTCATACCGAAAGGTCATCTCGACGGACGTCTCCAACTTAGGTTGGGGCGCTCTCTTTGAGGGCAGACCGGTCTTTGGCCTGTGGTCAGACCGAGAGAAACACCTTCATATAAACTGTCTGGAGATGATAGCGGTCGAGAACGCGCTGAAGCGCTTCCTCCCGTTCATACGAGACCACCACGTTCTAGTCCGGTCAGACAACATGTCTGTGGTGTCCTACGTGAACCGTCAGGGCGGTGTCAGATCCAGGAATCTCTGCGATCTGACAGAGCGCCTCCTCGTATGGTCTCAGCATTTTCTGCGCTCGTTGAGAGCTGCGCATGTGCCAGGCCACCTGAACGACGGCCCAGACAGACTGTCCAGGGACAACGTTCCCCCAGGGGAATGGTCCTTGCACCCCCAGACAGTCCAGTTGCTATGGCGCTTTTTCGGCAAAGCGGAGGTCTACATGTTTGCGTCAAAAGACAACGCTCACTGCCCGATGTTCTTTTCAAAGAACGAGGACGCGCTGGCCCAAATCTGGCCCAGCTGCCCACTTTATGCTTTCCCTCCGGTCTCACTGTTGCCACAGGTAATCAAGTGAATCAGGGAAACGCGCCACTCTGTGCTCCTTATAGCCCCGCGATGGGAGAACCAAGTCTGGTTCCCGGAGCTGATGCGGCTGTCACGTACAGCCCCTTGGCCGATTCCGGTGATGAGAGATCTCCTCTCTCAAGCCCGCGGCTCAATCTGGCATCCCCATCCAGAGTGCTGGTCTCTGCATGTATGGTTAATCAACGGATACCCGTTGTCTTGCCAGAAGGAGTTATGAACACGATCACGTAGTCCAGAGCTCCCTGTACGAGGCGGCTCTAAGCGTCTAAATGGTCTGTGTTCTTCAAATGGTGTGCCGACAGAAGTCTGGACCCACGAACGTGTGGGGTATCGTGATTACTAAGCTTCCTTCAAGAGCTGTTGGACAGGGGCAGGTCCCCCTCCACGCTTAAAGTATATGTGGCAGCCGTCGCAGCGTTCGCTGAGTCGACACGAGGCCAGTCAATAGGAAGGAACGAGCTGGTCATCCGCTTCCTTGGAGGAGCCAGGAGGATGAACCCCCCGCGACCCCCGTCGGTTCCTATATGGGATCTTTCTTTGGTCCTGGAGGCCCTGAAAGCATACCCCTTTGAACCGCTAGATTCTGTAGACCTAAAGTACCTATCGCTCAAAACCGTTTTTCTGACAGCTGTCATCAGTCAAACCTGTGGGGGATTTACACGCGCTATCCACTAGCGCTGCGTGTCTTGAGTTTGGGCCAAATGACTCTAAAGTCATCCTCAAACCTAGACATGGCTATGTCCCTAAGGTGCTGGGCACTCCCTTCAGAGCGCAGGTCATTTCTCTTTCGGCTCTGCCAGCATCCGATAATGAGAGCGGTGTTAGTCTCCTCTGCCCTGTCAGGGCGCTGAGAGCTTACATTACGCGCTCCGCCCCCTTTAGGCGCTCGGAGCAGCTCTTCGTTTCGTTTGGTGGGTGCACCAAGGGTCTCGCCGCCTCGAAACAGAGTCTGTCCAGATGGATAGTGGACGCTATAGTGAATGCTTATGTGTCTACAGGTCTGCAATTCCCCTTGGGCATCAGGGCTCATTCCACTAGAGGCGTTGCCTCGTCGTGGGCTTGGTCCAGCGGGATTTCCATTCATGACATTTGTGAGGCGGCGGGCTGGGCCTCCCCGTCCACATTTGTTAGGTTTTATAACCTGGAAGTTCCCGCCTTGCAGGCTAGACTTCTGTCAGTATGAGTGGGTTGTACGTTCTGCCCAGATCTGATCGTGCGCAGACTACTCTCACGTGACTCAGCTCTCCTGGTTGAGCTGCACTATATGGGTTGATATGCTTATATAGACCGGCAGCGCCGCTCTGTATTCCCTATGAGTGCTTATGTATATGTGCTGGCCCGCGTTGCTGGCCACCTTATTCCCACTTATCTATGTTCCCCGGGATTCTCTGGGACTCATGTAGTGGATGCTTGGCGCGCACGGCGTTTACAAGGGGTTCCCGTAGCGTAAGCAACTTACGCAATACGAGAGAACCTCTCGTAAGAGAACGTATTCGGTTACGTACGTAACCTCGGTTCTCTCTAGAAGAGCGAACGAGTATTGCGTAACCTGCCGTGCTCGCGCCACAAGCGACTTTCGCTTCAGTCGATGAAAACCAGAGAGGCAGCCTCTGAGCCTTACTTTTATACGCTAAGCCACACCCATTCTGGCGGGCTATGATGCATAGAGGGCGCGAGGTCATGCCCGGTTCAGTGGTAGGCTGCTGCCGTTGCCGCAGGGCAGCCAATGAGCACGCTAGACAGCCTGCTCTAGGTCTGCTGGCTGCTGCACTGTGTTGACAATAAATACAAAATTAAGGATAAATTTTTGGCTTCATATCTCGAGAAAAAATGACTTTACCCGTAGCTTAAGCAACTTACGCAATACTCGTTCCCTCTTCTAGAGAGAACCGAGGTTACGTACGTAACCGAATACGTTATTCCTCAGTCATAGTATTTCTAGAATAGACTAGTTACTGTCTGAAAAGAAGAGAATTGCTGTAGTAGCTAAAATCGTAATTGAAAATTAATCTTAGCATGCAGAGTGAGATGTCCAAGAATGTCCTTGAGATTCATGTATGGGGTTAGAAAATATTTTGTGGAGTTTTATGGTGTTCTTGCCCATCACACATGCGATCTGACTTTAAATGTGACTGACCTAAATGTGTGTCATTATACCATATTAAAGCATTGCACCTGTTCTCTCTCAAAAGGAAGAGAAGCAAAGAAAAAATGTGAAATTGATGGAGTTTCTTTTGGCCTCTAAGGTGGATGTTAATGCTGTAGACTATGTAAGTATAACAATTAGTTATTGTGCTAATAAGTGTTAAGTGTTAATTGAGAAATTGGGCAATTTGTGTAGACATAACCCTGCCAAAAAGGATGTTCATTGTATAATCTGTATATCTTTGCATCTTTTTAGAAGGGGAACACTGGACTTCATTATGCGTGCCAAAGAAAAAGTCAAAGGATCGTTCCATTGTTATTGCAGAACAATGCAGATGTTTCTATACAGAACAAAGTAAGTTAATTTGTTCAGCATGAACTGTCTTAGAGGATTTAGTAATCATTTTGTCTTGATATTACAGTAACTGTGTTTTAATCTGCTAGAACTGTAAATTAATAATATAGTGACAGGTGAGATAGTGGTTTGGAACTGTATTTAGTCTAAAGTGGTTTAAATTATGTGTTGATTATATACTGGTATATACACATTGTGGTGTGACTATTAATAGTTTGCCATTTTGTTTGTCTCCCTCACAGAAAAGTGAAACTCCTCTAGATATTGCAAATAGACTACAATTCTACAAAATTGTTACAATGTTAATGAAATCAAATTAGTATTAATGGAAGACATAAGAGAACAGAGACTTGTTTCATGTGCAGAAGCAGTGCGGTCCTTTACAATTCACCAGCTGAGTTTAGATTGGGTTTTCTCAGATGAACGATGTTGCCATACTAATTTCTATTTAAGTATATTTGATTTACTGTTTTGTTAAGTAATGAGTAAAAGTTTCTTATGTATTGTATATTGATAATTTAATGTACTGTATATTCAGGTTGTTTTAAAGTGTGTGCTAAAGTTTATTTTTATCACTGTAAGGTATCATGGATTAAGTTTGTGCCACGTTGTTGGTTAAAAAAATAAAACCTCTTACTAAAAGTTATTTTCTGTATATGTCTTCTGCATCAATGTATGTTTATTGGATTTCATGTCATGATTAGATTTACAAAATCCATTAAACAAGACCATAAAGGGCCATTCACACCAAGGACGACAACTATAATGATAAAGATGTAGTTCCAAAATCGTTCTCAATATTAAAGAACAGCAAAGTTCACACCACAGTTACAACGGTACAAATAAACGATTTCGCTGGAATCCTTTTCAGAATGATTTTATCCAGGTGATGGAACAATAAAAACATTGACAGCCAATCAGAATCAATCCTGCTATAACGAGCTGAACCATTTAAAGTGGCAGACAAGTGTGCGCTTAGAATAAACAGAACGATACTGTCCGCTGCGTGGGTGCTAATATAGTTGTTGGTGTGAACAGGCCTTAAAAAAGGTCATGAAATGCTACAGTAAGGTAAGCTAGTGTTAGTAAAAGCTAAAGTGAAAAAACACATTAAACAAAGTGCATGTCCTTTAAAAGATATTAAAAGGCAACACCTGATTATGAATGTAAAACTCAAACTCTAGGTGACGGCTCAAAGGCTTAAATCAGTTTGTAATACAGAATATACATTGGTAATTGCAGATTTGGTTACCAGCACCTCAAACAAATGGTTCATCTGCTTGTAGTATGAATAAACAAAGAGGTAGAAAAGAAATTTCATTTTTGGGTGAACTATCTCTTTAAGCTCAAAGCATGGTAAAAACAAATTGCTGATAAAACCTGCTGCTCAATCAAAATGTCTCTTCACACATGCTCCCTCATAATTTCAATCATTTTGCCGTACATTTCTTGTGGGGCGTCCAAGCCCCAGATGAAGTCCAGGTGTTCCCAGTGCTCAATATTGCGGTGGTACATCAATTTAGGTATCTGTGTGAGCAGTAGAGCCACATCTTGAGGATCTGCCAAAGTGTCCTGCCCACCAGACCACAAAGCTGTAGGTACCATCATGTCCCTCACGTTGTACAGAGGAGGGGTTGACTGGGAAGTGGAAGCAAGAAGAGACCTTTACACTTCAGGCACTGGTCAATTTTACTACTGACTTAGTACTCTAGTCCTCTGAATGGCAGAGAAAACAAGACACAATTGTCCTAATAAGAGTTTTGAGTATTTCCAAAATGCCACGGATAGGTGTGTTAAATGAATTGGGGAAAACAGCTTAAAGGGTCTTCAACATTACCTGATTATAATGTGCCATATTTCCAGCTTTTCCATAATCATATGCCATAAGCTTACTGGATTTCACAGCCTGTACAAAGAAGATGTGTATTAAAAATCAAGTCAAAGTACAAAGGAAGTAGAAGGTACATATGTTTGAGTGTGCCTTCATTATCACTAATTCACAACACCAAATTTCAGTGGATGTTGGGTTTTGATAGACCCTGTTGGTGTTTTTTGGGTCAGTGTGAACATGACAGTTGTTATAAATCGAGTGGACAACTTTACATTTTTTAACATGTTGCTGTTTGTGGGTGTTTAATGGGGCAATGTGAAGCAGCCCTAAGACACAAAGAGAAAGGTGTGCATGCAACTTTATTATCTTAAGTAACTGCTACTACCGTATGTATAATTACTATCTTATTGGAATCATTTACATTACATTTACGCATATAGCAGACACTTTTTTCCAGCTTTTATCACTCAGACTTTTGCAATATTTAGAAAGGTATTGATGTGTTCACGAGTCCTATCTATCCACTTAAAGCTTCCCAAACAGCAGTAATGAGTCAACACAAATGGGACATTCTATTATTATTCTATGCCTATTATTCTAAAAAGAATAATTAATTGAATGCCTTTAATTGTCCAGAAATCTGCATTTTTTTAAAAAAATTCTAGAGTAAAAGAAAAAAGAAAACAATAAGTAACTTGAGTAAATGTAACTTCGAGGAAATAAAAAATAAAAAAAAACACATTATTTGATTGCATTTGAGAACACATACGGGGCAATGTGATTAAGCAGGTCCAGAAAAAATGTCAAATTGGACTAACCCAAAAGCCCCTATTGTGACACTGCACTATTACTTCACACTGATATTTTTTACTCTGAGACAGATGAAGGAACTGTCACAACCTCTAGTGTTTTTGCTTTCACTCATTTTGAGGAAATAATGTTTTAAAATGTATTGCAGATGGAAAGGGACATTTAGCAGGGCACATGCACATGTCACTGTGAGTTTTCTTTTTTTACCTGTGCCCAGTGAACCATGTTCTGAACTGAGGTTCCTGCTGGGCAGTGTGTTGTGTACACAGGTGTTCTGGTCTGAAAGATAGAGACAAACTCAAGAAGGAACATTCCAAAATCCATTGAGATAAAATAGCATAAATGAACAATGCTAAAGAGTGTTATACCATGTTCAGGTTCTTCTCATCAAAACCACAGAGGAGAAAGAAGATGTTTCCACACAGCACACTCAAGGGCTTTTTGCTGCAGAATTCAGTGGCAAAAAACTTAATCAATTCGTTCTGAGGCATGAAGTCTTTTCTTCCAAAAAGATCCTGCAAATGAAAAAAATATTGGTTGATATGAGCTGATAAATAATCATTATGCCTATATGTGCCTACGAGTTGATTCTAAATCAGTGACTTATGAGGTTTCATGGCAGTTACAAGGCAATAGGGTTCTGACGCCCGCGCGCGTCAGAGCCCGCCAAGTTGGGCGTGGCCAAGCTATATATTGGGCGCCCCGTCATGAGAGTTCTTTAGATTTAATCTCCTTCAGCGAACACCTTCTTCGCTGGATCCTCCGGATTATTGAAAGCCTTCGCCGCCGTGGAAAAGCATACCAGCGGGATTGCTACGAGGACGTCGGCACCTTCAGCCGCCTTCGAACACCATCCTACTGAGCCATCCGGCGCGCCACACACGCAAGTATTTTACATCTGTTCGCCCCACGACATTTGTAAAAGAGCAATTTTTCTGAGGCGTTGTTTCAAATGCCTTCCTGCGCGTCGTGCAGAGACCTTCTCCCGGACGGGGATTGTCACATCATCTGCGCTCGCTGCCTGGGCCGGAACCACGCAGAAGCTGCTTTGACCAAGGGCGGATGCCCCGAATGTGACGACCTGGGTCTCTCCACACTGCGGGCTCGCTTCGCCACTTTCGCCGCGAGCGAGCCCATCGCCCAGTCTCCGCGTGCTTCACCGCCGCTCTTGCCTTCCCCACCGCCGGTTCAGTTCACTCAGCCGGACCCACACCCCTCTAGCAGAGCGGTGGGCCTTGTGACTTTCGGCGCGTCCGAGGACGACGGGGGAGTGGATGACAGCCTGTCCATCGACGCTGCATCTGACGACTGACCGGGCTCCACTTTCGACCCCGCCCCGTCGACGCTAGCTAGCACGAGTGCGGGCTCCACCATGGATACGGAGATTATCCGCATCCTCTCGAAGGCCGTGGAGGACCTCGGGCTCGATTGGTGTTCTCCGCCAAGTCATGGAAAGCCCCCCACTCTGCGCACCTAAAGCCTTCTTTTTCTTCTTCGCTCTCCTCAGTGGACGGCGCGAAGGAAAGAGGCTACGAGGGAACGCCGCCCCTCGAGGAGGCCGTGGCCAATCATCTCTGCCCGCCCTCCACCACCGGATGGAAAGCCAAAGCTTCCCACCCCTCGAAGCCCTGCCGCACTACCTCTGCTCTCGCCGGTCGCGCCTACGCCGCCGCCGCCCAAGCTGCATCAGCGCTTCACTCAATGGCGGTACTTCAAGTGTTCCAAGCCAAGCTTCTCCGCTCTATGGACGAGTCTGGCCCCAAACCCGAAGCCTTCAGGGACCTACGCAGCGCAACTGATATAGCTCTGCGAGCCACGAAGGCCACCGCCCAGTCTATTGGCCGTGCTATGGCTAATTTGACTGTTCTCGAGCGCCATCTGTGGCTGACTCTGACTGAGATGAAGGACGCGGATAAGGCGCCATTTCTCGACGCGCCTATCTCCACCAGTGGGCTGTTTGGACCGGCGGTTAAAGGTTTCGCCGAACGCTTCACTGAGGCCCAGAACGCTTCACAAGCTATGCGTCATTTCCTGCCAAAGCGCTCCAGCTCATCGCAGAGCAGACAGAGACCGCCACAGCGGGCTAGAACAGCTCCCACCGCCTCTCAGCCCGCGCCTCAGGCTGACGCTCGACGCCGCTCGGGCTCTCAAAAGCCGTCCTAGCGACAGAAATGAGAAGAGAGAGTGCGTGTCTCGCAAAAGCCGGACCACTCTCTCTGCAAAAGCTCAAACATTACCCAGTCCCCTTACAGGCGGCTGGATATGTCCATACAGCAGTCAATGGGCCAGTCACAGAGCTCGCTCATCTGCAAACAAACGCCGTTTTTACGGCGACGCACAGAAAACACAAAAAAATAGTCTTTTTCTGCCTGCGTCACTAAGGGTTAACATGTCCACAAAGTGTGCATTCCCAGATACTGTCAAAACAGTGCCAAATTCATTCCCAGCTCAGGCTGCGCTTCCCATGAATGTAGATCACGTGCCTACGGTCATGTACGCACCACTACACACAAGCACTGTTCACACAGTTATAAATTCATCCCCAGTAAAAGCGGGAAACATTATAAAGGTGACGCGTGTGCCTACCACTGTTTATGCACCCCCACTTATAAACACTGTCCTTACAGTGTCAAACACAACCTCAGCTCAGGCTGCAAGTTTTACAAACACAGCGCGCGCTGTTGTAATCACACACGCGCCCATTCACTCAGCTGCTCAGCGCGCGCCCGCGCCTCTGAGAGCTACGAGCTCAGGCGATTCGCTGGCCAGGTCCCTACGTCACAGCGGCCCGCCCCTAGCCTGTATTCAGCCCATATCTGTACACGCAGCGGCATGGGAAAACATTCCAGATATGCCGAAATGGGTATTGAATATAGTAAAGCACGGATACTCGCTCCAGTTCGCTCGCAGACCACCACGTTTTACGACTGTGGTCGAGACGAATACTGAATTATCTTGACGATTGGCTGGTTCTAGCACAATCAGAGAGTCAGTTAATAACACACAGATCTTGGATTATCAGCCATTTAGAATGCCTGGGTCTAAGAATCAATTTTGCAAAAAGCATACTATCTCCCAGCCAGAGGATTTCTTTCCTGGGAATAGTTCTAGACTCGATGCAAATGACAGCGCGTCTCTCATCAGAGCGCGCGCTTACCATCCGGCGCCTTGCAACATCATTCAGGGCGGGCGCGCGCGCCCCCGTCAAACGGTTTCAGAGGATGCTCGGTCTCATGGCCTCAGCATCGGCCGTACTCCAGCTAGGATTGTTGCATATGCGCCCTCTCCAACGCTGGCTCAAAGAGCCGCGTCCCTACTCACGCGAGGCGTTCGGGCCACTTTTTAATCAGAGCGAACCACGGCTGTATAAAAGCCCTGACGCACTGGAAAGCCGCCGACTGGTACCAGTCAGGCGTGAGTCTGGGTGTGAACACAAGGAGAAAGATGATAACGACAGATGCCTCCAAAACAGGTTGGCGGGCCCTTTACGAGGGCAGGCCTGTCTCCGGCTTTTGGTCAAACCCGGAGAAGCGCCTACACATAAACTGTCTGGAAATGAAAGCGGTCGCTTTGGCTCTCAGAGCCCTGCTCCCACATCTAAAAAACGAACACGTCCTGGTCCGAACGGACAACATGACGGTAGTGTCGTACATAAATCGCCAGGGTGGACTCAGGTCGAGCTCCATGCATTCAATGGCCAGGAGACTCATTTTATGGTCCCAGCACAACTTGCGCTCGCTGAGAGCAGCGCATGTGCCAGGCGCCCTGAACCAGGGGGCAGACATGCTATCCAGAGACAAGATTCTCCCAGGAGAATGGGCTCTCAACCCGCTGACGATTCAGTGGTTATGGAAAACCTTTGGCAAAGCGGAGATCGACCTCTTCGCCTCCTAGGAGAACGCGCACTGCTCTTTTTTCTTCACGAAAAGCACGGACGCGCTCGCCCAGAGCTGGCCGAGCCGCCCCTTATATGCCTTTCCCCCGATCGCGATGCTTCCACAGGTCATCAGTCGGGTCAGAGAGGAGAAAAACGCAGTGCTGCTGATAGCCCCAGTCTGGAAGAACCAAACATGGTTTCCAGATCTGATGCAAATGCAATCTGCACCACGGCCAATTCCACTGAGGCCAGACCTCCTCAGTCAGGCCAGCGGGATGATATTTCATCCCCGCCCCGAGCTGTGGGCCCTTCATGCATGGCCCCTCAACGGGTTCCCAGGAACCTCGCGAGCGGAGCACTAAAAACCATCGCTGAGGCGCGGGCGCCCTCCACGAGACGCTTATATGCCCAGAAATGAAAGTGTTCAGTGACTGGTGTAATGCCAAGGGCCTGAACCCTGAGACATGCGAGATTACGAATGTACTCGTTTTTCTACAAGGGCTTCTGGAGGCGGGCCGCACCCCCTCCACGCTCAAAGTATATGTGGCGACCATCACAGCGTCACACGACCCTGTAATGGAACGTCCATTGGGAAGAAACGACCTAATTATTCATTTCCTAAAGGGCGCTAGGAGGATGAACCCTTCACGCCCCCCCTCAGTGCCGATCTGGGACCTAGCTACTCTCCTAGACGCTCTTAAAGGGCCCCCGTTCGAACCACTCCGAACCGTGCACCTTAAACAGCTCTCGCTCAAGACTGCGCTCTTGCTGGCACTCGCCTCGGTCAAGAGAGTGGGCGACCTGCACGCACTTTCGACAAGCGCTGCCTGCCTAGAATTCAGTCCTAATGACTGCAGGGTCGTCCTTAGGCCGAAACAGGGGTATATTCCTAAAGTGCTCACCACTCCCTTCAGAGCACAGGTTATCTCCCTAACTGCGCTTTCGTCTCCAGCAGACGAACACGACGCTAATCTACTCTGCCCCGTTAGGGCTCTCAGAGTGTATTTGGAGCGTTCTGCCCTATTCAGACAGACAGAACAACTGTTTGTATGCTTTGGCGGCCGTACGAAAGGTTCTGCCGTTTCAAAGCAGAGAATCTCTCACTGGATAGTTGAAGCTATAGCGCTGGCTTATGAAGCTAAGGGACTTCAATGCCCCTGGGGAGTCAAAGCACACTCCACCAGGAGTGTGGCTTCTTCCTGGGCATGGTCGAGCGGGATACCGATCGAGGATATTTGTGCGGCGGCAGGCTGGGCCTCACCGTCCACATTTATCAGGTTCTACAACCTACAGGTCCCGACATTGCATTCCAATGTGCTATCAGCATGATGCTAGTTGAACTGCGAGTTCGCATCTAGATTATGTATGTGCTTGTGTCACACTGAGCGCCTTCTAGCCGCTCTGTATTTTTTCCCACATATAAAGCTCGCCTCTGCCGGCTAGTTGGATGATAACTTTGCTTTTTAGCTCAGGCACCAGCCTCTGGCTATCATAAGGCGAAGTTCAGCACGCACGGCGTTTTGCATGGTGTTCCCATAGCGTAAGCTACTTACGCAATAGGAGAGACCTCTCGAAAGGGAACGACTCGGTTACTAACGTAACCTCGGTTCCCTGAGAGGAGGGAACGAGTATTGCGTAAGCTGCCGTGCTTGTGCTTGGTTAGTTCGCTTCAGTCGTTTTAACCTAAAGAACTCTCATGACGGGGCGCCCAATATATAGCTTGGCCACGCCCATCTTGGCGGGCTCTGACGCGCGCGGGCGCGAAGCGCGCTCATTGGTCGCGCATTCAGAGTCGCCCCGTCATTGGTTCGAGCAAGTTGCCGCAGCACAGCCAATGACCGAGCTCCTTCGTTCATTGCTGTCAGCTGTGCAGCTGCAATGCGTTTTACATAATGACTTCAATATTCTCGAGAAAAGGAGTTTTCCCATAGCGTAAGCTACTTACGCAATACTCGTTCCCTCCTCTCAGGGAACCGAGGTTACGTTAGTAACCGAGTCGTTTTTTTTGCTACAGAGCTAAAGTGGCCCTGTACCAAATGGAACCTTAAGCCCTTGTGATCTTCCTCTGAGTCCACACTTTTGTGACGTAATGCCGCTTTGACTGTCGGGTAGAAGTTGTCTAAAATGACAAATGGGACATCCTATGCTCTTGTGGACTTAACGGACACGCAGCTGCCATTGTAAGTCCAAAAGAACGCAAGTGCAAATGAAGTGTGCCATTTGGGACAGGGCCCATATAGTGTTTTAAATAAACTGCTCACCCAAATGAGAAACTCTGGAATAACAGACAATTTGGTCATGGGGCTTTTAGTCAACCCCACTGTGGCGACAGGAGCCAGGGCAAAGAACATCTTGATTTTGCTGGCCAGCTCCGGCATTGTAGAGAAAGCCATGAATGCTGAGAAGTAAGAGAGTGAAGAACAGGAAGTTATTCAGCAACAGTCAAAGAATAAATAAATAAAATATATAAGGCTTAGAATCACATGTCACACATAGCTAAAAGTGAGAAGTACTGTAGCAGCTGTGACCTGGGAGATATTCCCACATGATAACACATTCAGCATTTGCCTACTGTCAGTGCAAGAGGATGCATAATGCACAGCACATCTCTGAGCATATTTTGTAGACCAGTGATTTGATGAATACCAACCTTGGGTTACATTTCCACATTTCAAAATAATGAATAACTCTGAAATGCTTAGAGGTTGGGTGATACCTATAGTGGTTCCCTGGGAATGGCCCACATAAAAGATTTGCTCCTGGCCAGTTGTCTTTGTAATGAAGTTTATCACTGCAGGGAGATCCTTCTTAGCCATTTCATCATGACTGACACACACACACACACACACACACACACACACACACACACACACACACACAAACACACACACACACACACACACACACACACACGCACACGCACACACGCACACACACACAGAGAGAGAGAAAAAACAAATTTTGAGCTTAGGATTCTGGATGAAACATTATTAATCCAAATGAGAGTTCCCAAGATGAGAACTAGATTTGCATTTCCTGAAGGAAATACCAAACCTTGAGAGGCAAGAAAAATAATAATGTTACAATTGAAGGTAAGACAAGGTTTATTCTTTTCACACAAGTATCATGAGTTTAAATGAGGAAATAAATGCTTAAATATATACAATCAAAAAGTCAACCTTTATATCAAACTCTAAATTTGTAAATATACACTACTGTTCAAAAAGTGACAATACACACATTTATAATGTTACAAAAGATTTAAAAAAAAAATCCTGTTCTTTTGAACTTTAAATTCATCAAAGAATCCTAAAGAAAAGTATCATGAGACTTCTTTCAAAAACATTAAAAAAATCTTACCGACCTCAAACTTTTGAATAGTAGTATATGTATGAAACATGACCAATTACAATTCAATATAGAAATATTATGATCATGACATGGTTACAGTTTGACTTCTGAACATTCGAACAATGGAAGTGAATGTTCAGATGTTTATTTTAAATGTCTTAAAAAATTTAAAGGTTGGCATTTGTTGGGGAAATGTGAACTGAGTAAACATTTAGAATATCACACACCACTTTCATAAAAATCTTATCCTTGTACCTGAACTTCCAGTATGTTTTCTGTTTAGGGTCAAGGCTGACATGTTTTCTGGACCAGGTGTTCCCACGACTGTTGCCCATCCACACATCAAATCCAGCATCGGCTAGGAGAAAACCCAGGCTGGTGTTGGGCAGGTTTGTCACCCAGTTACTTCCAGCAGCGAGAAGACCATGTTGGAGGAACACTACAGGATTGGCTTCTGTCATAAACATGAATCAAGTCCAAAATAGGTCACAAAACCCTTAAGTGAATGTGAATATAAATCAAACACACACACACACACACACACACACACACACACACACACACACACACACACACACACACACACACACACACACACACACACACACACACACACACACACACACACACACACACACACACACACACACACACACACACACACACACACACACACAGTGTGTAGTAGGCCTATCTTTTTTTTTTTCTTTTTTTTTTTGAGATTGTGCATTTTGCCAGCAGAGGGAGTATGTGCATTATCCTGCTAATGCCATCTTTTCTTTTTTGGGACCTTTATCGTGAATATCTGTCAGAAACAGGAAGTGAGCTGGTCCTCTTAGTAGCACAAACAGACCTTGGGCTGATAGCATTGTTTGACTTCATACCAGGCATTCCTTCTACCCCCTTAAAGCCTGCAACTCACACAGCAAGACTTTAGCAACAATGTGGAGACTTTACATTTGACATAACTGCAGAATAATAAGAGCAGTTGCACGCTGAGTCATGATACGGTTTATGGGAAATGAAGTTCAAATCAAGGAAATCAGTGCTTTAAACACCTTAAATATTCATATTTTTTAATACAATTTAAAAAAAAACATTCTCATTCTCTTCTTTCGAGCCACCAGTGTCCCGTGTTACATGGAGAATTGGGACAGCATGAAATTAATTGCATCTTGCGTGTGCCACCTCAGAGCTTCTGTGCTTATAACACCCAACCTCACAGCACTCAGCACCAGCCATCCAGTGAAACAAACAGCTTGATGGCTCTTCACTTATTTATCACAGATCAGAATTCATTATTAACATTTACCAGCTCCCATCAAACACAAACACACACAGCCCTAAAATCACCATAAAACAAAAACGACACACATGGTTTGTCTTGGTCTTCATAATTCCCTGGCTTCCTGATTAAGTATGGTTATAAACGTACAGAATGCATTTCCACACATTCATTTGCATAAGCCAATTTTATTCTGAAGGTCAAACATGAGCCAACAACACCCTTAATCTAATACAATGAGTGAAAAGCAAAGATGCACAAGGCCAAAGTTTCTCAAAGGCCCCTCAAATCCTCCAGCAGAGGGATTTGTGTCGGGGAAATGTATTCTCATTTAGAATAACATGAGACATTGTGTTAGCATAGCAAGGGAGAGTGGAAGCTGATGTATGGCTGTTGAATTGGTTTTCCGCTCCAGTGGCGTCCCTGGCGAGATTAGTGTGAGAGCACGAGCTTTTGAGATCTCTCTGCTAATTAATGAAATATGGGGAGCGCTAAATATAAACTGAATACTGATTTCAGAAGAACTATTGAATAGTGAATTGAACACTAACACCACAATAACACTCATCTGAACTGAACTGATTTCAGCCTGCTGTATCTTCACAGAGATTCCTTTGTTTTACAGCTGATGACATCATACCTGTTATTGAAATTCTAGTGATACACCTATTACAATACATTCTGATATCAGGTCACACTTACTTATATTTCCTACTGACACACTACAGCAAAAGATATAAATAACTGGCATAAAAAAAAAATTTGGGGGTGAAATTACTAATGTGCACAGCACTCTATCAACATATAGAAGGAAATATAAGTTTACATTTCCAAACATTAATTTCGCCATTAATTGTATTAATCCAGTGAAAGTTTTGTATGCACAAGGAGTGAACTGATATCAGAATGTATTGCAATATAGGTTTTAATATTTAATGTTTTTATTTTTTCTTAATTTAATTTTTTACTTTTTATTTTATTATATTTTATAGGTTTTTTTTTTTTTACATTTTATTTTATCATAATTGTTTTGCCATAACATTGCCATAACATAACAATTTTCAGCTTATCTGCATATTCAATTAAAGTAAAAGTAAGTCTTCAAAAACACGAATAATTAAATAACACTGTTAAATTTCTGGGTAACGCTTTCCAATAAGTTTTCATTAGTTAAGATTAGTTAACTACTTAACAGAGAGAGTGCAGAGAGAGTGGTCCGGCTTTTGCGAGACACGCACTCTCTCTTCTCATTTCTGTGGCTAGGACGGCTTTCGAGGTTCAGGGTTCAGCACAATCTTGGGCCGAGGACCCCGTCGCTCAGAAGGCGGCTTGCGGTTGTGAGAACGCGAGCGGCGTCGAGCGTCAGCCTGAGGCGCGAGCTGAGAGGCGGTGGGAGCTGTTCTAGCCCGCTGCGGCTGTGGCGGTCTCTGTCTGCTCTGCGATGAGCTGGAGCGCTTTGGCAGGAAAAGACGCATAGCTTGTGAAACGTTCTGGGCCTCAGTGAAGTGTTCGGCGAAACCTTTAACCGCCGGTCCAAACAGCTCGCTGGTGGAGATAGGCGCGTCGAGAAATGGCGCCTTATCCGCGTCCTTCATCTCAGTCAGAGTCAGCCACAGATGGCGCTCGAGAACAGTCAAATTAGCCATAGCACAGCCAATAGACTGGGCGGTGGCGTTCGTGGCTCGCAGAGCTATATCAGTTGCGCTGCGTAGGTCCCTGAAGGCTTCGGGTTCGGGGCCAGACTCGCCCATAGAGCGGAGAAGCTTGGCTTGGAACACTTGAAGTACCGCCATTGAGTGAAGCGCTGATGCAGCTTGGCCGGCGGCGGCGTAGGCGCGACCGGCGAGAGCAGAGGTAGTGCGGCAGGGCTTCGAGGGGTGGGAAGCTTTGGCTTTCCATCCGGTGGTGGAGGGCGGGCAGAGATGATTGGCCACGGCCTCCTCGAGGGGCGGCGTTCCCTCGTAGCCTCTTTCCTTCGCGCCGTCCACTGAGGAGAGCGAAGAAGAAAAAGAAGGCTTTAGGCGCGCAGAGTGGGGGGCTTTCCATGACTTGGCGGAGAACACCAATCGAGCCCGAGGTCCTCCAAGGGCCTTCGAGAGGATGCGGATAATCTCCGTATCCATGGTGGAGCCCGCACTCGTGCTAGCTAGTGTCGACGGGGCGGGGTCGAAAGTGGAGCCCGGCCAGTCGTCAGATGCAGCGTCGATGGACAGGCTGTCATCCACTCCCCCGTCGTCCTCGGACGCGCCGAAAGTCACAAGGCCCACCGCTCTGCTAGAGGGGTGTGGGTACGGCTGAAGGAACTGAACCGGCGGTGGGGAAGGCAAGAGTGGCGGTGAAGCACGCGGAGACTGGCTCGGCATGACGTCACTGAGCTCAGGTTCAGGAAGCCTCTGTGAGCGGCGTTTTTTTTTATTTATTTTTTTTAAAAGCGCTCAAACAGAAGGGTGGCGGCGATGGGCTCGCTCGCGGCGAAAGCGGCGAAGCGAGCCCGCAGTGTGGAGAGACCCAGGTTGTCACATTCCGGGCATCCGCCCTTGGTCAAAGCAGCTTCTGCGTGGTCCCGGCCCAGGCAGCGAGCGCAGATGATGTGACGATCCCCGTCCGGGAGAAGGTCTCTGCACGACGCGCAGGAAGGCATTTGAAACAACGCCTCAGAAAAATTGCTCTTTTACAAATGTCGCGGGGTGAACAGATGTAAAATACTTGCGTGTGTGGCGCGCCGGATGGCTCAGTAGGATGGTGTTCGAAGGCGGCTGAAGGTGCCGACGTCCTCGTAGCAATCCCGCTGGTATGCTTTTCCACGGAGGCGAAGGCTTTCAATAATCCGGAGGATCCAGCGAAGAAGGTGTTCGCTGAAGGAGATTAAATCTAAAGAACTCTCATGACGGGGCGCCCAATATATAGCTTGGCCACGCCCATCTTGGCGGGCTCTGACGCGCGCGGGCGCGAAGCGCGCTCATTGGTCGCGCATTCAGAGTCGCCCCGTCATTGGTTCGAGCAAGTTGCCGCAGCACAGCCAATGACCGAGCTCCTTCGTTCATTGCTGTCAGCTGTGCAGCTGCTTCAATATTCTCGAGAAAAGGAGTTTTCCCATAGCGTAAGCTACTTACGCAATAGGAGAGACCTATCGAAAGGGAACCCAAACTTCTGTGCAACACTGTATTAACAGTGTAACTTACTTACATGGTAACTCCTCAGGAACTGTCCACTTAAAGCTCCAGTAGGTCACTTTTGTAAACAAATATTTGTTAAAACTGTCATTATGTCCTGACAGTAGAATATGAGACAGATAATCTGTGGAAAAAATCAAGCTCCTCTGGCTCCTCCCTGTGGTCCTATTGCCATTTGCAGAAATACACCACTCCCGGTCAGAAACAACCAATCAGAGCCAGGAGGAATGTCTTAGCAGTGTCAATCACGCTCGTGTACGCGCTGATCACCTCTCTCTTGCACAGCGCGAGCGCGTACCGTCGTTCGTGACTCTCCTGTTCGAACTCGATCATCCAAATGAACGAATCTTTTTTCGAGTCATTTCGTTCATTCAACGAACGAAATGACTCGAAAAAAGATTTGTTCATTTTGATGAACCAGTTCGAACAGGATCACGAACGTGCATCACAGAACAGAGCAAGGCGAGCATTTGTGCTTATAAAACTTAAAGTTTTGTATTTATTTTTGAAATGACCGATCGTTTCGCTAGATAAGACCCTTATTCATCGTCTGGTCTCGTTTAAAGCCCTTTGAAGCTGCACTGAAACTGTCATTTGGTCCTTGAAACGTTTGTGTCCTATTGAAGTCCATTATGGAGAAAAAGCCTGGAATGTTTTCATCAAAAACCTTAATTTCTTTTCGACTGAAGAAAGAAAGACATGGACATCTTGGATGACATGGGGGTGAGTAAATTATCAGCAAAAGTTTTTTTTTTAAGTGAACTAATCCTTAACGTTATTTTACTAGCTATTTATAACTTATAGAAAGAGTGCAACAGTTACATGTATTGCAAAATACATAATGATTTGAGGACCAAGTTTGTAGTCAAAGTATGGGCAGGCCATAGTCAATGTAAAGCATATTGTTGATGTTTCGTCCCTATTAGTGAATGTTCCATAACCGTTTATAATCCGCCGTCATCGGTGGTCCTGTTTACTAGCCTGCGCGTTCACGGCAGGCTCCGCTGTGGAGGGAGGGCTGTAGCGCAGCAGAGAGCAAGGGGGTTGGACCTGGAAGTTGTGCTTGTTCAAATTTTCAGGCTAAGTCAACATTTTCTCAAAACTCCCTACTGCAACTTTAATATAAAGTGTAAAACGGTCATAACAGAGACCATCTCAGCAAACCCAAACCTCTCATAGTTTTATTAACAATAGCATTAAAATATATTTTGAGCCACTAATCCTACTCATACCCCTAAACCTACGCATAACCATTCCTTAAAACTACGTAGGCTACACTTATGAAGAAAATAAAAACATAACAGACAGACAAGTAACGTTATAAATTTCACAATAATTTGTTTATTGCGAAAATGTCAAAAACCGGTACCAAAAGTCGTTCACATGATGATGCGTTGCAGCCGCAGTCCTCTCTGGCAGTATTATTATAGTTGTGTATGAGGTACAGATCAGAATATAAATTATTAATCGATGAAAATGTTAATCCGGTTTCGGTTCGCTCTGTGAAGGCGCGCGCACTTCTCCATTTCAAATGTACTACACCGACTGAAACACGGCATGTCGCAATCTGTGACGAAGCAGGCGAGAGCCAATGAGCGTTTGATATCACGGCCGTAAAACATGTCGTAACGCTTCTTGAAGGCGCATTTTTTTAATTTTTAATTCATCACCAGCGCGCCTGAGCGCGGGATTTGACGTTGGCGGTCGCTGCTGAGAAATGGAGATGAAGATCATAAAGGGCTGAATTTGGATCTGTTTCTTGCAAACAACGTATGGATTCTAAAGATTTGGATTACATCAGGCTAATACAATTGATGTTTTTTTGTGAATTTATGTTGTGTTTTATTGGAGAAAACGCTTTTTGTGTCTCACGGTAAATAAACTAAATACTACAAAATGTTTAAACGATTAAACAAGGTATTTTTAAGGTTTTAAAGTGTAGGCTATTCTTGTTTATTGTTTACAGAACACTGTAATTTACTGTAAAGGCAAATAGGTCACTACAATGTCAAATCAAAAAAATCTAAAATAAAGAGTAAATCTTTAAAAGTGCTATGCCGTAATATCCCAGAATCTATCAAAGCATAACTATCACATTTATATTTCAGAGTTTACTATCCACTACGTAACCTTGTGTTTTGCATTTACTGTGGTACACAACAATGACCCTAACAATTACACTTTATATTAAGTGGACAGTTCCTGAGGAGTTACCATGTAAGTAACTTACACTGTTAATAGAGTGTTGCACAGAGGTTTGGGTTTTGCATAATACACAGTAAGTTATGACCATTTTACACTTTTATATTAAGTGGACAGTTCCTGAGGAGTTACCATGTAAGTACACTGTTAATACAGTGTTGCACAGAGGTTTGGGTTTTGCATAATACACAGTAAGTTATGACCATTTTACACTTTATATTAAGTGGACAGTTCCTGAGGAGTTACATGTAAGTACACTGTTAATACAGTGTTGCACAGGGTTGGGTTTTGCATAATACATGTAAGTTATGACAGTTTAACACATTGTATCAAGCGCAGAGTTCCTGAGGAGTTACCATGTTACTACACTGTTAATACAGTGTTGCACAGAGGTTTGGGTTTTGCATAATACACAGAAAGTTATGACCATTTTACACTTTATATTAAGTGGACAGTTCCTGAGGAGTTACCATGTAAGTACACTGTTAATACAGTGTTGCACAGAGGTTTGGGTTTTGCATAATACATGTAAGTTATGACAGTTTAACACATTGTATCAAGTGCAGAGTTCCTGAGGAGTTACCATGTAAGTACACTGGTACCACAAGGGAAAACTTAAGCTGTAATTCAACATAAGTCCTGCCGGTCATATAGTAAATACATGGTATACACATAGGAATCATCATGGTTTCAGTGTGTTCTTAACTGGTAACTACAGTATGGAAGACTGCGTGTGGAAGTGGAACAACTTGTGTGAATCCATATTGTTGTTACAAAATGTAGTTACATAATGCCTGTTACACATGTGTACTTACTGTAGTGGAAAAGTGTTGTTACCAATGTCCTGTTACACATTTGTACTTACACATACCTTTCCGTGGGTTGTTACATATGTGTAGTTACACAAATATTACAGTTGTAAATACTATGTACCAATGTGTATTTACACTGTAGTTACATACTAAGTACATATCTAGTAACCATGTAAGTTCACAGGTATTAGGGCCACTTAATATAAAGTGGGACCATACCTTATATTGTAATCATTACAAGCACAAGTTGTAATTTCTGCCTAACACGTTGCTTTAGCTTAAAGGGATAGTTCACTAATCCCACTGGGGGTTGTGCTTCTTTCTCTCACTCTCTGTCTGAGATGGGGTATTTGTCCTCTTTTCATGCAGAAATAGTGTGTGTTGAATAGGGTTGGGTACCGAAACGCGGTGCCATTATAATTGGAACAACATGAGGGTGAGTAAATACTGACAGAATTTTCATTTTTGGGTGAACTATCCCTTTAACTGAATACATGAAGTTAACTAACCAGATAACATGTATTAAAACAGTATATTAATACCACATGGACATTACTTTGTCCATACACTCATCTCTGGCTGATAACAGAATACTAGTAACATCAAAACAAGTATTTGCAGTTAAACTGCTTTAAAAAAATGCATTTTGAAAAGTGATATACATATAAACTTTAATTGAATAATGGCAGCACAGTGAATGGTGAGAATTCAGATATCATCTTACAGAGATTCCTCTTTCAGATGGCCAACAGCAAACTCCCATCTTTAATAATTCACACTAACACAGGCCAAACAAAAGCATGAATGGGCTGATTAAAATATTTTGGCTATCCAACTAAAACCATTACCTTGTCCATCCTTGTTTTTGAGCCCATGTGGGATTCGGTTGACGCTCAGGATGTACCCATCCTCGGTGACCACTTCGAATTCTTCTGCTGTGTAGCCCCAGTGTGTGATGATCTCGCTCTATAAGAGACAAACACAGTGGTGAACATGGACAAAGTCCATGAGAAGCATGACAGCATGGAGAAATCAATGGAAACACACCTTCATGTAAGATAAAGGAAATGATATAGAATAGCAAACACTTCAGTGAGTAATTCTTAGACAATACAACACTTCAAAATAGCACAAGCATTGTTCTTTTCTGATGAAAGCAGTATGTTATCCATTTGAAAAAGAAATATACACCTACGAATAGCTACATTTCTTCTTTGCCAAGGTCTACAATAAATATCATAAGCGTGGCAGTATTTTTTTTAAATGTAATGACAAGAGAAATCACAAGTTCAGCTTAAATTCTTAGTTTAGCCATTTGCCTTTTCAAGAGCACAATTATTTCAGCTGTATGGAGTCACACTCCTCCTCCTCCTCCTCCTCTAGATATGAGATAAATTATAATCAGAGACTTCAAAGAAACTGTGTGAGCTTGTTGGTTCCAGGCCTGCCATGCAATCTTCCCATGCATAATTAAAGGCTTTGCAGTTTCCCACTCCCCCTGGGTCTTCTGTCTGCTCATTCTACTTTAGGCCACTTAAGGATAAACCCACTGCTGGCTCAACACACATTAAGGGGAGGGTAAGCACTGGGGGTTGTGCTTCTTTCTCTCACTCTCTGTCTGAGATGGGGTATTTGTCCTCTTTTCATGCAGAAATAGTGTGTGTTGAATAGGGTTGGGTACCGAAACGCGGTGCCAATAGGGAACCGGTTCCGACGTAAACGGTAGTAACCAGACCGAATAAGAACGAAAATTTCTGTGCCTGACTCTCTGTGTCATAAGGGGCACACACGCAAGGTCTCTCGCTCTTTCCCTCTCCTTCTCCGCCATGCGCGCACTAACTTATACGGTTTGGAGCACAGTCTGTCCTGTCTCGCATGCGCGCTCTTGCTCGCTCGCTCTAGATTCCGGGAGATTTTAACTAATTTGTGGGCATCAGGGAGCCGTTATCAATATGCGGGAGACTCCCGGAACGTCTGCTGATAGCGAGGGGATTAATCAGGGGCGGATCTACAGGCGGGCAAGGGGGGGCAGGTGCCCCCCCACTCTAGACCCGTGCCCCCCAGCAGCCCCCCTAACTTTGATGATCCAAAAACTGTACTTGTAAAAACAACCCGCAAGCTTCTCAAAACAGTGAACTAAACGATACATTTACCAAAAGTGAACAATTTAATTTTTATTAAAGCCCCTCCCCCCTGCCCCTCAAATACTTAGTACGTCCCTGATTCAAACGTGCAGAGCGGCGTTTGCTCAGTCTGGCTCACACACACAGCGAGTCTGCTGCGGTGCGTTGGGCCTGCAACCCGACTGGAGAGACTGAGCTGCCCCAGAGCCTCTGAAGGTGAAGTGAGTTTCCCCAGGTGTAGTTAAACACACATTTAACTTAAAAGTTACATTTGTAATGAATGTATTGTGCTAAAGACGATTCAGCATCAGCAAAAACAGCGAGTCTATTACGTCAAATCGCTCCCTCGTGATTTGTAAGAGCACTCTTCCCTTTGATTAGCCTAATTTTGATTTTAGTAAAGACAAGAACAGCTTAATAAAAAATATTAATTGTTTGTATCCATAACGTTTACTGATGGTCGCCGTTACGCCGACATTACGTTACAACACACAATACAGTGCCAGTTAGGAGATCGATCATTTGATTAGCTAAGGAAATCCAATTTCTCTCAGATATCACAGCAATGAAACCAGGTTACAACTGGGGAAATAACAAATACAATTAGGATTATTATATTAAGTAGTCTAAACATAACTGGTGTGTGTGCATGTGATAAATCTTTCTGATTTTATATTTGTTATATAGGCTATTATTAGCTACATGGCCCTACAGTGTAATGTAATACAAGGATAACCAGAGGTTTTCACATATTGACTTTTGCAGGCAAGAGTAGTTGAAGAAAGTAGCTGGAGCCTATAACCATTAAGGCTAAAAGTCCTTGGACACAATTATTGTACTTTTTTTTTTTATATTTTCATTTTGCTTTTTATACTTTTACTTTTTAAAAGATGCACAGTTTTGTTTTGTTTGAAAACTGCACTGGGCTTATTCCTGTTGTGAATTAAAAACCTTTGTAGTGTGTAAGGGCATGATTAAACAATAACTACTGTGTTTTTGTGTTTGTTTTGTTAAAGCAATTCCTATATAGGCCTTCCCACCGTCTACCCCTGCCACCCTGCCAAGACCTCTTGCCACCCCTTTGCCCCCCCATGTAAAATTTTCTAGATCCGCCACTGACTGTGACTAATACTGAATATGTAATGCAAATGTAAAAAATTATGGAAATGCAAATACATTGTTGAATGATTATAAATATGGTATTTTGCCTGTTAATGCCTGCAGTGCAGTGCAGAAAATGATATGACAACAATAAGGTCTCAATGTAACTGGCCCCTCTAACAGTACAACTGGCCCCAGCTTGGCCCCCCCAGTTGAAATGGTCTAGAACCGCCACTGGGATTAATGAAGATGCCGAAGACAAAACGCTCCAAGGTTTGGCTGCATTTCACGTGTACAATTACGCGTCAGAACACCCTCTGGGTGTGCCGACTGTCTGAAGCGCATATAGAATCACGCCAATCCATTGTCTGATGGCTCGGGCGCCGCCTCGACGCTCTTACGTCGTCATATTATATTAGCGCGCGCATCATCTGCTCCTCAGATTTCTCTGCTGAAAAAGGAAGCTTGTCAGCAGCGCGAGGAGCTTGGCAGCGAACGCAATTTATTATTCCTATTCAGAGAACACAGGTTACACCAGTAACCAGAGACGTTCTCTTTCATAGGTTCACTCAACACTGCGTAGCTAAGACGCAGTGGGAACGAAATACCAAACTCGCCAAGCTAAGCGCTGCCGTAACTAGTACAATGACCAGATAATTTACATGGGAACCTGGAGCCATGTCGAGATTAGATTACCCTGGTAGTAATCTCTATTAATCTCCAGTATTATTACATTGTTTGATACTATATTGTTTTATTTGATATTATGTAAATGTGAATTTTTATTTTATATTGGTTTATTTATTATTACTGTAGGGACTGGGCTAAGAGGGTGAATCTGAATAACTAAATACATCCTGCTAAAGACCAAAAATCTTTGAATGTAAATTAACCCACACACAACCACACACGCATCCCCCACAAGTGAAGCCCGCTCAGGACAGAGCGTGGTGTCCAGTTACGAGACATTTTTATGACTGACTGGAATGTCCCAAAGAAGGATTCTAAAGAGAAAGAAAATTCTTTTTTTAAAAAGACATTTAACCAGATATATTCGATGTGTTTTTATGTGTGTCCATTTGCCCATGTCACATTGGAATGACTATGATTTTATCGTAGCTTAAAGTGAATTACAAATACCTTCATT
Source organism: Gila orcuttii (assembly GCA_026230005.1). Classification (NCBI taxonomy): domain Eukaryota; kingdom Metazoa; phylum Chordata; class Actinopteri; order Cypriniformes; family Leuciscidae; genus Gila; species Gila orcuttii. The sequence goes on from JAPDVR010000017.1 coordinate 22,248,822, forward strand.
ATGCATTTTAAATATAACTGTCTATTCCCATAACTTGTACACATAGTTCTGGACACCTCCAGAATGCTTTCGGTGTGATCAATCAGAATATGTACAGTAATATCCAGTAAAATATAGTTTACTATGTTTTCCATCTTTGGAGTGAAAAGAGACCAAAACTAACATCACTGGAGTTCTTATATAACAGCGTTTACGACCCAAAGGAATGTTCACAGAACTGTGGCTCTCTCTGAATTCTAACCAAGGAGGAGAAATGAATCCTGTATTCATATATATATATATATATGCTATTATATATCCATTAGAGAATTGTATGAACAATGTATCTAAGTTCCCTATTTCATGAGTTGCCTTTTTGTGGTTTGGTCCATGTTTCTCGACAACTCTAATGGGATAATGTTTCAAACTTTGCCAACTAATGTTTAACCAAATCCATTTGTGGCAAGTTTGGTCTCGATAAACTCCAATTTTCATTCCCCATTTGTTAATTGACATTACATTTTGCTAAACTTTGTGACACATTAGTATTATAAGAATTGTGAAGATTCTTCTCTTAAACACCCAATGAAACTAGAGATTTAAATGCCTGATTAGAACACAAAGGATCATAAAAATTCCCTCCAAAGGGACAGCTCCTGATTGAACCCTCTTCCAAAAGAAGGCGGAAACGTCAGGTCTTCAAAAGGACTGAATACCAGTTTATCCCTCTCTTACCCCTCTCGTCCTCGTGTCATAATGTAACGTCTCGCCCCCGGGCGAGCTCTTCTCCTTTCTTTTATTTGTTTCTAGTTTAGTTTGTGTTTTTCAGTCTTAGATAAGCCTCCGTGTTGAATTCCAATCGTCGAGTGAAAAGAACACCGCATGACATATCTCTTCAGCAAATCCATCTACAAGGGACCTTTAAACGAGCGCGCGCTCGCTTTGAAGGAGAAACACGCGCACGTAACCACGTGACGCGCCGGACCGAGAGACGCACGCGCGCTTCTTCACCAGCCATGCAAAGATGTAACGTTAACTCCGCGTGATTTCACCGTAGAGATCTTTATTTCTTTTCTTTGTTAGTCAAAGTTTTGTTTTCCGTAGTCGACTCTGTTCACTTCCACGAAGTGAAACGAACTTAGCCGAACTATTTTCCTTTGGTAATGTTACCCCAAAAGACTTTGAACCTCCGTTCACCACGCGCGCCAAGCAGCACCACGTGACGCTTCCTAAAGGACTCCGCTCACGCACGCGGCCAGACAGGGCCGTGCAGGAATGCCGCTACACAGGGAGACCCAGAAACTTGTGCAAGTATATCTCTTTATAGAGCTTCTAAGAAGCATTAAGATGATGTTTTCGTGTTGCTACAGACAGGTGACTGTCAGGGTGAATGTTGCCAATGCTCTCTCTCTCTCACTCCCTCTCCCTCTCCCTCTCCCTCTCTCTCTCACTCACACGTGTATCCATTGTCCAAACGCCCCGCATTGTTGTCATTGTCTGTTAATGTTTGTAAATACATGTATTCCTGTAACGTAGTAAATACATAAGTAGTTCTGCCTTATTAAATTCATTATATTCATTTGATTGATGTACTGGGTTTTTGCTCACTTTCAGGTCCCTTAAGTGTCCAAAGGTCGTATAGCTACAAGCTTGCAAATTAAAGATAATTTAAAGAGTATGTGTTTATAGGGCAGGAAACCCAATTCTTGTGGCCACAGAATTGCTTTTCCTGAAATCCTATAAAGTAGGATGATATTGTGGATCCCCTCAAATATAAAAAAAATTAAAAAAAAAAATCCAAAACCTAAAATCATTTTTAATCATAAGTGCTATTTGATAAATGTCATTTGGATCCGAACGACAGACGTATATGTCAGGATTCAGGCTCAGAGACAGAGGTAAGTGATAAACATAAATGTATCTTTATTTAACTCAAAGGGAAGTATGCAGGGTTTCGGGAGTTCAACGGTGATCTCGAAGAGGATATATGTGGCAGGAATGCATCCAGGTGAGTGGATCCTCTTCTTAAAGAATAACGTGGCGGGTAGCACAGATCAATAACTTGAGTTTTTCTCTCTTTTCAGATCGTTCGTGGATAGGCGTGATTCAGGAAGGATTCCAGGTGAGTAGATCCCTTGAAGTGCACTTGACAATGAGCTCACCAGTTCAGTGATACTTTCACTTTCTCTTGCAGCTCATCCAGTGGGAAACGGGGCTCGTGGCGGATTCCAGGAAACGGAGAACATGAGTCATGGAGTGGATCCTGGGAACATCAGAACAAGGACAACAAGGTTAGTTTCTTTCTGGTAAGTATACTTTACGTCCGTTGCTGAAGGATGGCTCAGAGTGAGACAAGGGGTGACTGGTAAGGGTCGTTCCTGTTGGAGGCTTGACAATGACTGGGAGTGAATCGGGTGCTTTTGTGCTGGCTGGGAAGTGCGTGCTGAGTGGAAACAGGTGCAGGTGATCAGTAATCTGGGGACAGTGATCTTTGCGTGGTGACATGTGAGGGATCTGATTGGCTCCTGACAGTACCCCCCCCCCTCCAGACTCCGCGCCAGCGGACCTTGGACCTCGACGTCGTGGGGGTCTGCCTCTGGGTCGTGGTGCAGGTTTCTCGGGATGCTGAGCATGGAATTCTAGGAGCAGACTGGGATCAAGAACATCATTACGAGGTACCCAACTTCTCTCTTCTGGCCCATATCCCTCCCAATCAATGAGGTATTCTAACTGACCTCCCCGACGTCGAGAGTCCAAGATCTCCTTGATGAGGTAGATGGGCTCGGGTTCAACGGGTGGTATCGGGGGGTTTTCTTCGGGTTCGACCTCGTTGACTGACTGGGGAATCTGTGGATGATGGGGTTTCAGAAGTGAGACGTGAAATGTGGGATGGATACGGTATTCTGGGGGCAACCGGAGCTGGTAAGTGACTGGGTTGACTTGCTTGACAATTGGAAAGGGTCCGATGTACTTGGGATTTAACTTCTTACATGACTGGCGCAGTTTGATATCTCGAGTGGAAAGCCAGACTAGTTGCTCAGGTTGGTATTCTGGCGTGGATCTTCGGCGGGTGTCAGCGAACTGCTGTTGTCTATTCACAGCTTGTCGGATGTGCTGATGAGTTTGGTTCCAGACCTGTTCGCTCTCCTCAAACCATTTGTTAACCGCGGGCACTTCTGAAGGTTCACCGGACCATGGGAATAACGGAGGTTGGTAACCAAGGATACATTGGAATGGAGTCAATTGAGTGGATGCTTGTCGGAGGGAATTCTGTGCATATTCTGCCCAGCTGAGGTACCTACTCCAGATGTTCTGGTTGGAGTGGCAGAATGTGCACAAGAACCGACCTAGATCCTGGATCTTTCTCTCGGTTTGTCCATTGGTTTGTGGATGATACCCGGAAGACAGACTCACTGTCACATTCATGAGAGTAAAAAATGAACTGTGGGAATGAACTGTGGCCCTCGATCGGAGACAATGTCCTCTGGCAGACCGAAATTTCGAAAGACATGTTCCATGAGAAGCTCAGCAGTATCAAAGGCGGTTGGAAGTCCCTTTAACGGAATGAACTTGCATGCTTTCGCGAAACGATATCTTGGCGCATGTGAGCCCACCAATACTTCTCCTGAAGTGTGGCTAAGGTCTTGGTGATACCTGGGTGTCCAGTGGCCACTGAAGAATGAGCTGAGGAAATCAAGGCGTTGCGAAATTCTTCAGGGACATGAATCTTCCCGGGAGGACATCCGGTAACTCTGGGTTGCTGATGAGCCAATTCTTGAAGCTGTTCGTTTATTTCCCACTGGATAGGATTTACGAATAACCTCTCGGGTAGAATGGTCTCAGGTTGATCAACAGGGCTCTCAGGGACATGGATACGGGAAAGAGCGTCTGCACGGGTATTCTTGGATCTTGGACGATAGGCAATCTTGAAATGAAAGCGTGTAAAGAATAACGCCCATCGGGCCTGACGTGGATTTAACCGCTTGGCATCTCTCAGGTATTGGAGATTCTTATGATCGGTTAGGACTAGAAATGGGTGTTTGGCTCCCTCTAGCCAATGTCGCCATTCTTCCAAGGCAAGTTTTACTGCGAGAAGTTCTCGATTTCCAATATCGTAGTTTGCCTCTGCTGGAGAAAACTTTTTGGAGAAGAATGCACAAGGGAGTGGCTTTGAGGAGAACTCGGAACATTGGGACAGGATTCCTCCAACCCCGGTGGTGGAGGCATCGACTTCCACCATGAATGGTTTTTCAGGGTCTGGATGGTGAAGCAAAGGGGCACTGGTGAAGGCAGATTTCAGAGCATGAAAAGCTTTCTCAGCCTCGGGGTTCCACTGCAGGATCTTAGGTTTTCCTTTTAGCAAGGAGGTCAATGGAGAAGTGAGAAGACTGTACTGGTTGATAAATCTCCTATAGAAGTTGGCGAACCCGAGGAATCTCTGAAGCTCCTTCACGGACTTGGGAGTTGGCCAAGACAGGACGGTCTTGGTCTTTTGTTGGTCCATCTCCACTCCTCGGTCACTGAGTATGTATCCCAGGAAGTCGATGGTGCTTTGATGAAAGGTACACTTCTCAGCTTTCAGGAACAGAGTGAATTCTCTGAGACGTTGTAGGACTAGAGACACTTGTCTCTGGTGTTCGATTGGAGTCTTGGAATAGATCAAGATGTCATCGATATAGACCAGAACAAACTTCCCTAGAAAGTCTCTGAGGATCTCATCCATGAAACTTTGGAAAACGGAAGGAGCGTTGACCAAACCATATGGCATGACAAGATATTCGTAGTGGCCAGCAGGGGTTATGAAAGCAGTCTTCCACTCATCTCCTCCTTTGATACGGATTAGATTGTACGCACTCCGTAAGTCAAGCTTGGTGAACATCTTTGCCTCTCTGAGTTGTTCGAGAGCAGCGGGTATGAGAGGCAAAGGGTAGCTAAACTTCACAGTGACTTGATTCAAGGCTCTGTAATCAATGCATGGTCTTAAACCACCGTCTTTCTTGGCCACGAAGAAGAAACTTGCGGCGGCAGGAGATGTGGAAGGTCGGATGTAACCCTGATCTAAAGCTTCGTGGATATATTTCTTCATGGATTCTTGCTCTGGAATGGACAAGGAGTAAATCCGACCTTTGGGGAGACGTGCATCAGGGATCAGGTCTATAGCACAATCCCATGGTCGATGAGGGGGTAACTTGGAAGCAGTGACAGGATTGAAGACGTCAGAGAACTTAGAATAACAGGCTGGGATATTAGTTGACAAGTTTTCTGTGGGACTCTCTATGGACGTGGAGTTAACTTTGAGCACTTGGGTCCTTGGGTTACTGGATGAACGGGATACTGGATCGTTGATCTCCGGACATTGACATCCACATTGCAGGATTTTCCCAGACGTCCAATCAATGGTGGGTTGGTGATGGACGAGCCATGGCCGACCAAGGATGAGATCAGTTTGGCTGTTTATCAACACAAATGGTTCAAACCACTCTTGGTGCGTCTCTTCCACACACAATTGAATAGGACCAATCTGGGTAGTAACGTTCGTCTTGTTAATTAACTCACCCGTTACAGCGTAGATGGCGTAAGACTTGGGAGTGTTGATCTCTCGCAGACTGAGCCTCTTACAGAGTTCTCCAGAAATTAAGTTTCCCGCGGACCCTGAGTCGATGATAGCTGTTACAGAGATGTGTTTTTCTTGAATCTTTAATATCACAGGAATCGTGAGTGGTGCTGAGACAATGGGTTGATTAAAGACTGAGCTTACCATCATTTTCCCCGGTCGAATTGGGCAGTTAAGTCTGAAGTGAACCTTGGTACCACAGTACATACATAACTTCATCTCTCTTCGACGAACACGTTCAGCCTGAGAAATTTTTGAAGTGTCGACTTGCATCTCTTCAACTAGATTTTCTGGATTGAGATTCTTGGGATTCTGAAAAGACACAGGATGGTGATGAGACTGATCAGTGTAACAACTCAAAGATCGTTGATGGACTCGCTTGGCTTGCTGAATGAATTTCTCAATTCCTAAGCTGTCATCATAGATCGCCAGTTGGAGGCGCAAAGCTGGGTTTAAACCTCGACGGAAAACAGAAATCAGAGCTCTCTCATTCCATCCACTATTTGATGCAAGTGTGCGAAATTCCACAGAATACTCAGTCAATGACTTCTTTCCTTGACGTAACTGTAGGAGCTGTTCTCCGAATGAGGAATCATCTGCGGGTCGTCCGAAAACTTCCTTAAAGTGTTTGACAAACTCTTGAACTGACGCAACCACTGTGGATTCCTGCATCCATAACGCCTCTGCCCACCTCAGAGCTGCTCCAGAGAGTTGCTGAATGATAAATGCCACTTTCGATCTCTCATTGGGATAGAGCTGAACTTGCTGTTCCAGAGCTAGCGAACACTGGAGTAAAAATCCGTTGCAGTCCTCCGCCCGGCCAGAGAAGGGCGCTGGGCGCGACGGGGGAGTTGCAAAGCAGGTAATCGAAGAAGCGGCGCTCGCGGAAGTTCTCACTGGAGTAAACATGGGTTCTGTCGGAGGATCGGTGGTAGGTGTGGAGCTGGTAGCAACAGCGGGCTGTCCGGAATCCATCTCTCACCTCTTTCTGTTGTTAGGTCAAGCCTTCTGTCAGGATTCAGGCTCAGAGACAGAGGTAAGTGATAAACATAAATGTATCTTTATTTAACTCAAAGGGAAGTATGCAGGGTTTCGGGAGTTCAACAGTGATCTCGAAGAGGATATATGTGGCAGGAATGCATCCAGGTGAGTGGATCCTCTTCTTAAAGAATAACGTGGCGGGTAGCACAGATCAATAACTTGAGTTTTTCTCTCTTTTCAGATCGTTCGTGGATAGGCGTGATTCAGGAAGGATTCCAGGTGAGTAGATCCCTTGAAGTGCACTTGACAATGAGCTCACCAGTTCAGTGATACTTTCACATTCTCTTGCAGCTCATCCAGTGGGAAACGGGGCTCGTGGCGGATTCCAGGAAACGGAGAACATGAGTCATGGAGCGGATCCTGGGAACATCAGAACAAGGACAACAAGGTTAGTTTCTTTCTGGTAAGTATACTTTACGTCCGTTGCTGAAGGATGGCTCAGAGTGAGACAAGGGGTGACTGGTAAGGGTCGTTCCTGTTGGAGGCTTGACAATGACTGGGAGTGAATTGGGTGCTTTTGTGCTGGCTGGGAAGTGCGTGCTGAGTGGAAACAGGTGCAGGTGATCAGTAATCTGGGGACAGTGATCTTTGCGTGGCTACATGTGAGGGATCTGATTGGCTCCTGACAGTATAACTCCTGTTGTCCACATAAGTGTGTGGAAGCGAAGAAATCCTTCCGTGCACACGTGTGTCGAATAGAAAAACCCGCCGAGGTTTAAAATTCATAAGCGAACACATGTGAATCATAGCGCTAATTGTTGTATGTGGGAATCGAAAAACAGATGCCTAATTCCTGTTGTCCCTATGTGTGTGTGTAGAAAAAAAAAAATAAAAAAAATCCTGCCACGCCGTTTTGTGAAATATAGCACCAAAAATCCGCCCTAGATTTAATTTTGGATAAATGTGATTATCAAAGCGTCTGCACGCTCAAATTTGAATCACACATGGAAGCAGGCTGGTTGTTATTCCGCTGACAAACACTAGAGGGCAGCCCTTAGGCCTAAGTGCTTGACAGTTCTCGAATTACGCACCGCCCCCTGACTTCATCCTGCATGAACGAAATGCCGCCATCGTGTGGACACTAGTAAGAAGGTCATCCTTTCCTAAATTTCTCTCGTCACAATTTCAGATTTTTTCCAGTGAATTTCTGAAATTGTGTTCCTAACTTTCAATGCATGTGCAAGTTACACTTATTTTGAATTTGGTTCAAACCACATTTGAACTTAAAATTTGAAAGTAAGTATGAGCAGTTTTTGATGACCACTTAGGAGGAATGCGCCCCTTGTGGCCTCTTCCCCCCTCTACGTCAGCTCATCACTTAGTTCCTAACCTCATTCTTTTCTGAAGTGGTTTTCTCCCAGTTGGTTTTATTTTGGTTATTATCATTGATACCTCACCGTAGTCGTGATCATCATCAAATATAATGCCAACCTTTAATTTCCTACACTTATTCAAATTTGGTTTGAAACAAACAAATTTCAAGATCAATTTGAATTAAGTCTCCTTTCCTGTTGGGAATGGTTTTATGGCTTTATTTCTATATTTCCTTTTTCAAATTATTTTTAATAATTTTGATTTGATACGTTATGACAACGGTATCCTTACTATTCTAGAAGTTACTTAACATCTATGCATACGCTTGATTTGAATTGTATTTAAACCAGTTTGAATGCAATTTAAATCAAGTTCTCTGTCAGCCAGGTTGACCACTAAGAGGAAGTGGCCCAAACCCTTTGTGGCCCAAATGCGCCACTACAGCTTGCTTCCTCCTATGCTCTTCCTGCTGCACTTAATCTCTTCTCTGAATGGAGGCTAGGTTGCTCTGATAATTAACATTGTCATAATTCCCTTTTTGTTTGTACCATAATTTTTGTAAAGCCGTTGCCTTTGATGATTTTTCTACAAAAAATAGACACTCAATTTGATTTAGATAGAGAGAGCTTTAATTCACGTTGAGGTTCACTTGTCCTTCATCCTGTTTTGTGTTTGTAGGTAGAAATTTCTCTTGTGCTGTGGTGATTTGACAGTCATCTCTGCTTGGGGTCCAGCAAGCTGGTTCGTCTGACCTGCGTCACCAGCGCTGACTGAGCACGAGTCTCGGACTTTCCTGTATTTCTCCGTTGGTGCGGCCCGCAACACGACATCACCAATTTGGCACTGCCGGTTGTGTTCAAAGTCAAGTTGCGTGAGGGCACACATCGGTACAGATGTACGGAAGGGCCAGAGACACTGCTGTTAAGTGTTTGGGGACGACAAAGACCAACCACGATGCTGACTCCAACCTGAATGACCTCATTTCACCCCAGGGAAACTAGAAAAGGTATTAAATTCATCCACTTAGTATTGGCCACAGGATCTAGAGATTCCCCCGGTCATTGAAGTGTTTGGCTCCCTCCTCCTCTCCGAGCCACAAACCGCAGGCTTAGGCCTCCTCTTCCCCTGTAACACTTCCTGTGTACTATTAACGCCATTTCATTACAGACCTTTCCATCTTGGATGGTTGCATGTTACTTCAAATTTTGCTATCTTGCCATTGCTCTTTTCTGTTGTGCTCTGTTCCTTTCAGTTCACCTAGAGACAGAACCTTTCTGAGACAACAAGGAACGCTGAATAATAGTTTGACAACCAAGCCGTTAGCATCAACAGGTGACCCCTAAGCTACCGCCCCGTTAAAAATCTTTATTCAGGCCCATGCTGACCTACCCAAATTGTCCCACCGAATGATTTAACTGTCTGCATCAGTTAACCAACATTTTCATACACGGCATAGCCCGTATTATAGCTCGTTAAACGTAGAACGAACTTGCATTGGTCTCTCTGCGTGTGTTGTGTTCCTCTCGCCCACAGTGAAGCCAGTATGTTCCGGTCCTACAGTCCCACAACCCGCTGGGACGATCTGGAGACATGGCTGAGATTCATGACACCTCCATTCCTGCCCAAGGTCGCCAGTGACTCAGAGCCCCGAGCCCAGAGCATCGCAGACGTGGACAAGCTGATGGCGCACAAACCAAGCCAAAGCTCCCACGACAAAGACCGGTCAGACACGTCAAAACCTCGCTTGCCAGCTCATCGCAGAAGCACGCCTTCACGAAAGGAGCCGCATCGCCCTGGAGCACGAAGTCGCAATGCTAAGGATGCAAGCCGAGGATGACAACGACCCCGAGCTACAGAAGGAAGTGGAAAGACTTCAAACTGCCCTGTCCGATCCTCATCTGCACATAGACCGAAGAGAGCAGTCAGAGAAAAGAACCAGAGAGGAACTCAACGAGAAACTCCGACAAAGTGAAGCCCCTTGCAAAGAGCAGAGACTGAACTTAAAGAGACTCGAAAGCCACGGCCTGCGAAAGAAACTCGCAAGAGGCCCGTGCTACCATCCACAAGCTCGTTCAGCAGAGACAAGATCTCGAACACGAACTTGACAACGTTCACACAGAGTTGCAACACTCTTATAAACTGCAGCATGACCGGAAAAGGGGAAACACACACCACAAGTTTCCCCTGACCGGTCCGCACCTTTCAGCCAAGAACCCAGAGCTGTACAGGGGGGTGAAAGCCCACTGTTCAAAACATCACCAGCCAGCCCACATAGCATGACTACTCAACAGCTAAGAGAAGCTTACACCAAGCAAAAGACTGTGTCCGAAAAGACTTTAAAAAACCCCACAATCTACTCTGTCTATGAACCCTACGCAGAGCTGCCACTAGAGGGCGCCCCACAACACCATAGGCCTGTTTACAGAGAGTCAAAACCGTTCCAGGCCAACAGAGGGCAGCACTACTGCGATGGTGTTCGTCCAAGACACCAAAGCGAATGCTTTGACAGATTCTGGGACCTGCAACAACCACCCGACCACCCAGAAGGTGGAGCCACATGGGAAACCGACCAATGGCCCAGAAAGAGCCGAGCCCCATCGACCAGACCAGCAAGCCCAGACAGCCCAGAGCAGAACTACTCTCGACATGCCACTGGTAAGCACAAGTCTGAACCCCCATCAGAAAAAAACAGTGCCGCCACATCTGAGACAGCCGAGACCCTGAAGTCGCTGAAAGAGCTTCTTCACAAAAGACTTTCCGAAGGAGACAAGAGGGACGAGACAGACATCCTATGTCTAAGCGTAAGACCTGAACCAGGCCACCAGAACACTGCTCGTCAGCCTCAGAGCACAGAGCTAACTGTCACATCACAAAATGACAGCATCACCCAGCCACCACAGCTGACAGCTGCCCAGTCTGAGCCAGACGGCACAAGTTCCCATGTTTTGGCTACTTGCCTCCGCAGCAAACCACATGAGACCGGCCCTAACCGCCCATCGATCACCACACTAGCCCCTACGCTAAGACTCCTGGGGAACCTGATCGAAAAGGGGGTGGCCCGGAAACTCTACCTAGCCATCACTTTGGAAAATGAGGTGAGCCTGGAAGCCCAGGTAGACACACTCAGACCTCACTTTAATGTCAGCTCAGCTCTTTGAAAGACTCAGCGCTAAAGCTAAGAGCAAAGATCGAACTCTTATACCCCAAACGTGTGAGCTGAACGTGCAGTCGTACAGCCAGAACAACATCCGGCTCGAACAGGTAGCTCCCAGTCACCTGACAGTCTGGGCCCAAGTTCAAGAACCCCTCCCCTTCCAGTCACACAGGTCACCAAAGCCAGACTCCAAGGTCACAGAGGTCACGAGAACTACAACAAAGCCAGACTCCAAGGTCACAGAGTTCCCTGGAACTCCAGCAGCCATCCATGGGTACACAGCCTCAACACCAAGTCAAGATTCAAGTTCGCTACCCTTCACCTTCGAGCTCGCCAAAGACCAAGAAATGCTGCTCAACGATGCGTAACCTGATACAGAAGGCCTCCTCAGAAAGGGTCCCTAAGACCCCATTAATTCCGAACTGCAAAACCAGAAGGCACACAGCATGAACACAATGCAAGACTCTGTAAAGGGGTCCCTGGTCAGCATAAAACATAGAACTTGTAAAAGTAGATGAAAAGGTGTGCTCAAAGAGTTGCAAGACTCTGCATGCGTAAAATTAGAATTTTACTGATTTAAAAGAATCTTACATGGACGTGTAAATCTCAACGGCCAACAGACTATGCACGACTCTTTTGAAACAAACAGTTTCTAGATGCTGGTTGAATTGGCACTGCTAAACATTAGGCTTCCTGACAATGAAGGGTTACAGCAAACACTAGCTCCAAATAGGGCATACGTCACCCTGGCGTCAGAGTGTAGTAAAACCACCTGAGCCTTAAACTACTGTTAACCTACAGGCGTGCATTTGATCTTTGCGATCCAACTAGAACACAACGTGCAATACGCATTTTTGATCGCTGGCTTGTCTAAATGCAGATAAAACGATAGCTGGAATTGACATCTCTACTTTAAGTGAAAGAGTCTTACATTTCCAACTAATATCAGTAAGTTCAGCCGTAAAGCGTAAGTCTGTGTGACAAAGGAATCTCATTTCAGCAGCCTCTAATCGGTACCGATATCTATTCTGCTTTGGTTAAAAAGAAATCCAAATTGCAGTATGACTAAACCTGTGTCTGACAAAGAAAGCTCAGGACAGAGTTATATATATGTAGACCTGGGTGATGCTCCCCTTTCTACAATGTAAAGGCCTTACAAATTATTGTTAGATTGATGTAATTCACCTAAATTTTAGCTGCATCTACAAGCAGAGAGCTACCTAGCGATCAAAACTGTTTACTCGCTGAAAAGTCAGCATTTGTGCATGAGAGGGACATAACTATAGATGCTTAGACAACCTTTTACTTACAGCAAATCCAAATTTCCTTACTCGATAAACAAATAGAATAAGTTGTGTAAACTAAAAGAGAAGAGTTACATAAGTAAAATTAGCAAATGCCAAAACAGTCGCATTTTACTTAATGTAACATCAAGTTCTCGAAAAACTTAAAATATATGCGCCCCTTTTTAACCTGTTTAAACATGCATAACTCATTTAAAAGGTGCAGACATTCTTCAGGTACTGTCGAATTGTTCTGACATGCTCTGGTTCCCATGACAACGACTTGTCACAGGAAGCGCTAACTCGTGATGTCACTTTGTAAACAAACCAGCCTAGGTGGCTAAGCTATCCTAGCCTAGCATCCATCCAGCTTACGCTAAGCTAAGCTAACCTAGCATCCATCCAGCTTACGCTAAGCTAACCTAGCATCCATCCAGCTTAGGCTAAGCTAAATAATAACTTCTACAGTTAGCAGTTAGCAGCTAGCGTCATTTACTTGAAGCCATAATTACAGCTTTTGTTTATACAGTGCAAAGTATTCTAGAATACTTTCTTTAACCCAGTTAGGGTTTGTAATTCTTCACTTTCCGTACTTTCAATTCTTCTCAGCTAAAGTTCACCTTCACTAATTTAGGCATAGTCCTTGCTGAGCACTGTAGGCTAAATTTGCAGATGCCCCGCCATTTACACTTAAGTTTAATTACATGTAAAATGTGTAGCTAGAGAAGTATCCGTATAGTAATGAGAATCTTCATCAGCATGTTGACTAAACCTTTGGAGGGACACACACAGAGTGGTCTTGAACACGCAACCGCTGCAACCCACTATGGAGTGGTGGTCCAGGCAAATCCAAAGTTTATTCACTAATGCCACTGATTATTCTCACATTCGGATCATTCCCGTTGTTTTGATCACTTTATTCCTTTTTGCTTTTAATTTTTTTTTTTTTTGCTCTTCGTTAATTCTTTCATTTCTTTGACTTTGATAATAATAGCAGTCAGCTATTCCCTTGGCTATTCGGTCATCTATATGATTTAATTTCATTTCCTCTCCTGTTCAAATGTGGTTCCATTTCCCATAGGGCCCAGAAAGGAAACAGATGCACCTTTATTCGTGATTTTGTTTATTTTCAACAAGTGCACTCATTTTTGTGACCCTGCAACACAAGTAATTTCAACAATTACTAGGGCATAACTATAGGTCCTGAGGATTGATAATAAGCATAATTTGAATATGAAAGCTGTCCTTTTTCCCCCTATCATTCACTTCGTCAAGCCGTAGTGAACCACTAGTTCAGTCCAGAGAAATAATTTAGTCATAAGAACCATCTTGAGTCATTTATTTCATCTCGGCTATGCCCTTTCCAGGAAATACTCTCGGAACCACATGAGTCTTAGCCTCCTAACATCCACAGCTAAGATGATAAGGATACAAGACACACATCACTAGCTAGATACACATGAAACACCTAGCTTTATGCTACATACCTAGCGAACCCGTTAAACCGTGATTCTGAACTTTTAGGATCATGCATTAGTCTCTCAGCACAAGTGTGACAAAATGTCACAGAGCCTCTGCTTAACCTGACCTTAACCTTCCAGCTTACCAATGGACATTATGAGAAACCACCTCCCAGACCCCTCCAACCACCCTAGCACGCCGTCTGAACCCACCGACGACCGGTGCCCCAGACACCTGCAATACACCTTGCACATGCTGCGTGCACAAGACAACATTCAGCGTTCTGCACCTGATGCCATCACTGCGCCACAGCTTGTAATGCCACAGTGCAAAAGGGGGGTCATGCCAATGTATGCCCATGATGCACCATGCGCTGCACACCGCAGCACCAGAGACACTTGCAAGACACCGAAGCAAGTGGCATACCGGCATGAAAAAGACTGTCCAAGCCAACCAAGGACAACACCTGCTGAAATTTTTCCCCTCTTTCACTCTCTCTCTCGCCCTCTCACTTTACCAGGATGCTGCTGTGGTTCACTATCCTGAGGGAACAACCGGGACTCCTGACTACCAACTTCAGGACCCACACCCAGAAAGTTCATGTTCGTCTCGACCCCTGCAATGTTTACAGGGCACCCTACCCCAGCACAGTAGCCCAATACCGCTGGGCAGGTGCCCGATGGACAGACTCCCTCACTCACGCCGGGGCCGATGCACATGCTCAGCCAACTTGAGAAAATGACTATCACACAAGCGGAGTTAGGTGGACACAACCACCGCTCCAAACAGTTCCGGGGAGCTTTGCCCGGAGCCGCCGCCACTCTATTTAACACTTATATGTCCAGTGCGAATACAGTGAACCTAGCCACCGTGAGGCGGCATGCAGCCGAAATTCAGACTCAGATTCCACAGATAAAAGAGCAACTCACAACACAGAGTGCACCCCTGCAGACCATCGACAAGACACTAAAGGGAATTGTGGTAATTTTCAACACTCACAGCGTTCTGCTGACCCAGACAGTGAACTCCATGAAACAGCTGTTTACGGTCTTCCAGAATGACTTTGCTCAAACTCAGCTGGTAACAGCCCTGATGACAGACACGCGGCCGGAGGTGAACTCCATTGACAGACTAGCTATGGGTAGAATTCCACCGCACCTGATACCCTTAAGCCTTGTGCAAACCGTGCTGGCTTCCGCCATCACCACGCCAGCTGACTCTCTACAAATACACTTTGCCTACTCGCTGGGTAGTGCCAGCCCACTCTGCGTCGACCCCAAGCAGAGAGAAGTGGGTTTTGCTCCGGAACTTGCCCATCATAAAGCCAAGCCGAATCTACCGGCTCAAGGACATTGTTCATGTCAGATTTTGAAAAGTAACACTCACATCAAAGATCCGCACGCCGGACGTGGTTGACGTCAACGACAGCTGCACAAAGCTGTCCTTAGCTCCGAACCCGTACGTGTGCACATTGACCAAAGACACTCACTATCTCTGCCCTAACAAACCCTTCCTCAGAGACAACACTGACGGAATCTGCAGGCTGCAGATCAGCGACACCCGCTGCCCTGCCGAAGCTAAGCCTCGCACTCAAGTCATCGAGACCCAAGAAGAGATTGTAGGTGACAGGGCTCGTTAACACTCCTGTGCGCACAGCTGCACTCAATTATGACCAGAATGACACTGACACCTGTGTCACCTTGCTCAACCAGAGCATGTCATCCAAGTACCAAAAGGCGCCATCCTTCACCTTGACGACCTGGCATGGTACCATCTTCCAAACAAAGAGTACAAATTAGAACTGGAAATCCCATCCTTCTCCAGGAACCACACTTCCACCCTAACTCCAGAACGGGAGTTGTGGTTTGCGAAAGGGGGGTCCCAGCAAATTGACATTGCTTCTATCAACACAGCCCTCCGAGCTTTGTCTCAACTGCCCTACTTGACTACCCCACCTGTTGTCCAGGCCTGGACCACAGTGGACACTTCGCTGTGTAGCTCTAAGGTACTCAGCCACACCCTGACACTGGGCTTGGCCTTCATCCTATACAGGAGACTCAACGAGATGCGAACATCCACAGCCAAGCTCACGGCACCCTCCGAAAGAGGGCACCACGCCAGAGGCCGCGCTGAACCTCATCAAGCTGAGCCCTCGGCCCTAACAGCACCTGCTACCCGATCATCATGGTTCACCTTTCATCCGTCCATTGTGATGATTGTTGTCCGATTAAGTCCACACAGGGACTTCATCAGACAAAAAGGGGGACTGTAGGGACTGGGCTAAGAGGGTGAATCTGAATAACTAAATACATCCTGCTAAAGACCAAAAATCTTTGAATGTAAATTAACCCACACACAACCACACACGCATCCCCCACAAGTGAAGCCCGCTCAGGACAGAGCGTGGTGTCCAGTTACGAGACATTTTTATGACTGACTGGAATGTCCCAAAGAAGGATTCTAAAGAGAAAGAAAATTCTTTTTTTAAAAAGACATTTAACCAGATATATTCGATGTGTTTTTATGTGTGTCCATTTGCCCATGTCACATTGGAATGACTATGATTTTATCGTAGCTTAAAGTGAATTACAAATACCTTCATTATGCATTTTAAATATAACTGTCTATTCCCATAACTTGTACACATAGTTCTGGACACCTCCAGAATGCTTTCGGTGAGATCAATCAGAATATGTACAGTAATATCCAGTAAAATATAGTTTACTATGTTTTCCATCTTTGGAGTGAAAAGAGACCAAAACTAACATCACTGGAGTTCTTAGATAACAGCGTTTACTCTCGTCCTCGTGTCATAATGTAACATCTCGCCTCCGGGCGAGCTGTTCGCCTTTCTTTTATTTGTTTCTAGTTTAGTTTGTGTTTTTCAGTCTTAGATAAGCCTCCGTGTTGAATTCCAATCGTCGAGTGAAAAGAACACCGCATGACATATCTCTTCAGCAAATCCATCTACAAGGGACCTTTAAACGAGCGCGCGCTCGCTTTGAAGGAGAAACACGCGCACGTAACCACATGACGCGCCGGACCGAGAGACGCACGCGCGCTTCTTCACCAGCCATGCAAAGATGTAACGTTAACTCCGCGTGATTTCACCGTAGAGATCTTTATTTCTTTTCTTTGTTAGTCAAAGTTTTGTTTTCCGTAGTCGACTCTGTTCACTTCCACGAAGTGAAACGAACTTAGCCGAACTATTTTCCTTTGGTAATGTTACCCCAAAAGACTTTGAACCTCCGTTCAACACGCGCGCCAAGCAGCACCACGTGACGCTTCCTAAAGGACTCCGCTCACGCACGCGGCCAGACAGGGCCGTGCAGGAATGCCGCTACACAGGGAGACCCAGAAACTTGTGCAAGTATATCTCTTTATTTAGCTTCTAAGAAGCATTAAGATGATGTTTTCGTGTTGTTACAGACAGGTGACTGTCAGGGTGAATGTTGCCAATGCTCTCTCTCTCTCACTCCCTCTCCCTCTCTCTCTCTCTCTCTCACTCACACGTGTATCCATTGTCCAAACGCCCCGCGTTGTTGTCATTGTCTGTTAATGTTTGTAAATACATGTATTCCTGTAACGTAGTAAATCTATAAGTAGTTCTGCCTTATTAAATTCATTATATTCATTTGATTGATGTACTGGGTTTTTGCTCACTTTCAGGTCCCTTAAGTGTCCAAAGGTCGTATAGCTACAAGCTTGCAAATTAAAGATACTTTAAAGAGTATGTGTTTATAGGGCAGGAAACCCAATTCTTGTGGCCACAGAATTGCTTTTCCTGAAATCCTATAAAGTAGGATGATATTGTGGATCCCCACAAATATTATTCTGACAATTGAGCTAATTAATTTTGCCTGTTTTGTAGGACGTGGTCCGTGTAATTAATTACAATCAACTTGTGGTTAATTGCAAGGATACACATGCATGCATGCAGGTAAAATGACATATCATCCCTTAGCAGGAGATTTATTAAAATGTAAGACTGATCTAATCCAAACATGTATGAATAATTATTAATTACCAATTATTAATTATGATATGCAAATCCCCACGGATTAGATCCACCCCTGAGTCTTTACATTACCATATGTTACTTGTATTTATATTGTTTAAAGATTTAAGTTAATATTGTTCCCAGTTTGGCCCTGTAAATAAAAGGGTATTATTTTTTGACAAAGTGTGTGCGGTTTCGTTTTCTTAAGTACCTTTTCAAGAACCGTTTAAGCACCGGAACCGTTTAAAATATACAGAGTAGGTACTGGTATCGGATAAAACCCAACCGATACCCAACCCTATTAATGTTTCATGTACTTCTGCAGAATGAAAAAGCAAAAGGAAGTAAGTCTGATAAAATGCAGAATGTAATCAACTATTGAAAATTCAGAGAACGTCTCGGTTACGTATGTAACCCTTGTTCCCTGATGGAGGGAACGGGGAGGTAGTCGCCGTGTCGACTGATTGGGATCACGCTTAGAGAGCTTGTCATCTTCGAATACTGTTAAAACGAGCCGGCGTCCGTGAAATGCATCTCATGGTGCTGATCCACTTGTTCGTGCGACACTTCTGTCGAGCCGCACTCCACTTTATTCCTATGGGTGACGTCAAGCGACTTTAACGCGCCCGCAAAGCATTCCGGGAAGGCGGCGCTTCATTTGGAAAAATGCTGCGCGTCAAAAAGCTGGCCGATGCCCATCTTTATGCAAATGAATTCCGTTGAACGCGACCCGACTATCCAATAGAAGTAGAGCATATGGAGACGGGGGGGAAGTCTCTCGCAGGTCCTCTGTTCTAATACGCAACATTTCCTGCTCGGTCAAAACCACGCCCATAGCGATAAACAGAGGAACGCCCATCAACGTACAAATGTGGGGGAGGCGTCGCAACACCACGCGACAGTCGTGTCGGACAAGTGGATCAGCACCGTCACACTCCACCCCGCGGCGTGGGTATTAATACAGAAGTGGGTGCACGGCACTAGTTATTTTTCTAGTTAGTGACTTGTGCGGACTTGAGACAGCCAGGTATCCCAGAATGCAACTCGCACCAACCAGCAATTAAGCGTCAATAGCAGAGGAGAAAACCTGCGTAGCCTAATATCAAAATACTACTGTTATTGTGTCACAAAATGTAATTTTAAGAGTGTTTCAGGCGAGAATGTAGTTGTTTAAGCTCAAATATGTGGTTTATTTATAAAGATAGCGCCTATTTATGTATGTATCTGACATTCAATGTATCTGACATTTTCAGAGTTGTGAGATCCAGGCGATCACCGGGAGTTCAGTGCTCATTAACCCCGACTGGAACAGCTTTTCCTCGGCTAGTACTTCTGATGTTTGTCGCTGGCTCTGATGTCTCTAGTCTAGTGGGTAAACATGAGATATAATTTGTCTTGTGTATAAGTCGATCTTTGGTCTCATTAATCTATAGTTTGTTCCATGGCAAATCGTTTTGGCTGAGGGCAAAGTGAAGTTTCATAACTTTATATATTTAGGCTATTTAACTTTGTAGCCTATTAGAGAGCTGACTTATGTTTGACTGAATTGTTTGCTTTATTTCTCATTGTATAGCATCTTATACCTTTTAGGCTACTTACTTTTATACTGGATATTATTGATCATTAAAACTGACATTTAACAAAAAGAGACAGGGTTGTGTAATTTTATTTTATATATTTTAAAATATATAGAATATTTTTAATATTTATTTTACTATACATTCTCTTCACTGTATGTAGGCTACATGTATAATCAAATAAAATGACACAACCCTGTCTGTTTGTTAAATGTCAGTTTTAATGATCAATAATGTTTCATATTTTTAAAATGAAAACAAAAAAAAAGCAGGGTTGTTTTTTGTATTTTGTGTTGTTATAAATATATGCAGTGAAGATAATCAATGTAGCCTACACGTTGCCTGAACCAGATTTGTGTGGCCATTAATATGTTTAAGATTTTTTAAATGAAAAGAGGCAGAGTGGTGTTTATAACATATTTTGTTTTATTGTTGCCTAAAATATACATAAAGAATTAACCGGAGTAGCCAGAGCGAGCTGAGTGACGCGATCAAGAACGCTGCTGTACCATTTGCAGAATAAACGGACTTGTGTCCTCTCGTCCTCGGGAGTTCGTTCTCCTGAGTCGAACTTGGCAAGTCCAAACTACCAAGGACGCAAGTTCAAAGTTTGCGTACTTGGTATTGAGAAACGGCCTATGTCTCTGTTCCGGCCTTCAGGGAACGAGGGTTACATACGTAACGAGACTTTCCCTTTTAGTCGCTCACGTTCGACGTAGTCGACGTGTCGACAGATTGGGATCCCAATTAAAACGCCACTAGTGCTGCCAACTTCCAATGCCTAGACAAAAGCCTTCTGATCCCCCCGCATTATTTAAGGCGGAGATGGGACAGGGCTTAAGCCAGGGAAGTCACTGCTGTTCCACAAGACCAATGGTAAAGCGTTCTCTTTCGTTGGAAAGGAATACACTGCAAAAGCCACATCCTGACCAAAGGGAGGTAACATACGGACAGAATACACATATGGACTGGGCGGATGACCGGGCAGTACAACATATGGAATGTCACTGGGGTGGCTCCAGCTTATGACAGGGGGGAGACTCAACCGGACATTGACGGCAGAGCAGGCCGCCGAGGGAAGACACAGGCTCGCAGCAGGGAGCTGTACCGTGGAAGAGTACATATATGGGATCACCGTAGGGATCACAACATATGGACCCAGCCTAACACAGGTTTCACCAGTGCATACGAGTGATAGGCTTGCTTTGGACGTTCCGCCACGTCCGTTGCCGAAGGGTATGGAGGAACTTGGGTTTGGCTAATTAGGGGAACTCACTGGAGCAAGAATTGCGCACGTATCCAGTCCATAGGAGGGGAGTGGCGCAGCAAGCCGACACTTCGCAGCAAGCTTACAGTGAAACTGGCTTCATGTGAAGGGAGCCCATGGGAAGCAGCGATTCGACACATAGGCTAGTTCTCTAGCAAACGTGATAGGTGTTGCCCAGCCCCCAACTCTATTAACATCTGTTCAGCAAGGCACTCTATGTCAACGCCTGGGAGGGAGCAATACTCTCACTTAGGAGGAGCTCACCACCCAGGTGGGCACGTGGATCTTGGGAAATCACCAAGATGAAGGCAACCACATGTAGTGGGCCAACCTCTGCTTGGAAACAGCCTTCCCTTCTGCTGGTCTCCGTAACAGACAAGAGCTGGTCTGAGGTCCAGGCTTTGCATTCTGAGCACGTATAACTGCAATGGAGCAGACGGACAGAGAAAAGCCAGGGCTGGGTCTGCCTCCTCCGGGACAGCGCTTGCAGGCTCACCACCTGGTCCCGCAGGAGAGGTAGGAACCTTGGGCACATATCCAGGCCGGGGTCTCAGATATCTTGAGAGTTAGCCAGCCCGAATCCTAGGCACGATTCGCTGACCGAAAATGCATGCAATTCCCTACCCTCTAGATAGAGACCAAGCAAGCAGGAGAACCGTTTCTCTAAAAACAGGATTTTAAACTCACTGTCTGCAGGGCTAAAGGAAGGTCTCTGCAATGCAGTAGCACCAGAGATAAGTCCAAGAGGGTAAAGAGACTGCTTGCTCCCCTCAGGAACTTGACGATCAAGTCGTGCTTCCCACGGATTTGTATCCACTGCATCCTGCTGTGCGTCAATACAGAGACTAGGGATGGCTCGATACCACAATTTTGGCTTCGGTACGATACCAGAATTTAATACCTCGGTATCGATACTAAATCGATACCATAGGTTAAAAAAAAAAGTCTCAATTTAAGTGATACTTAAAAAAAACACTACTTGAAACTCTCCACTACCAAATGTGCAAAGAAAAGGTATCAAAATGTACATTTAAAAAAAAAAAAAATCAGTCAGGGAACATACAGTAGGTTAAATTTTGATTTAGAAAAAAAATACCCCTGAAATTATACAATTAAAATAGGTTAATATCTATAATAATAGATTCACATATAGGCTAATAATAATAATAGAATAATGAAATGACATGTAAACCATAGCTGTCATGCATCAACAGAGAATTATCAACATTTATTGCATTTATTCATCTTGGTTTGGTTACTGTTTGGGTTCATATTAGTTTAATGCATTGCATAAAGTAATGTTAACATGCTAAACATGTATTAGTATATTTCATTTTTTAGGTCATTTAATTACTGATTGATATAGATGAATAAATGCTATAATACTGTTAGGTCAGGTTACCTAATGAATGTTGACAAATGTAGCTTAATTGTAACATTAGTAATATTCATATTACTACTATCTCTCTCTCTCTCTCTCTCTCTCTCTCTCTCTCTCTCTCTCTCTGCTTTGGTCGCCACAGCGGCACTAATATGCCATTCATTTTACTATCACTAATACTAAAATTAATATTATTCAAATTTTTATTCTTTATTCATTCAAATTCAATTAATTTTGTTTGAAAGTATAACAATGATGAGACCTAAACTGAATTGGTTCTAGCGTGTCATGCAAGGAGATTTGAGCTTTCGTGTTTACCGTATCATATATAATTGATAAGCTCTTACGTATGTGCGCTGTTCAGTGTTCAATAAAAGTCTAAATTAAATCAGTTGAATGATGGACTAACCTGTCGATCTCTGAACTCTTTGAACAAGTCAAGATGAGCAACTGACGAGTCAAGTGAGGCAGATTTGATGTGTTTCGGGCGTGTAGAAATTCGAATGAGCTTTGTTTGATCCGGCTTGATCCATCGTGTTCCTCTGTCACCGTTTGCCGGTTTCGCATGACCCGCGTCAGTTTAGATAGCGCACTGCCGCCTAGCGGTGAACTTCGAAACAGCAGCGCATCAAATACCGAATTGAACGAAATTATGATATTGTACCGTTTGAAATATAATATATACCGGTATTTTTGCAGTACCGGTATACCGCGCATCCCTAACAGAGACTACGAATAGGTTCCACTTCTAAGGGGGAGCATGCCTTATTTTGAGAGGGGGCTCTCACAGAAGTGATGGTCTCTTACGGCATAAAAATTATTGCAGTAGTAACCAGAACCTCCGCGTCCCGTTCTTTTTAGAACCAGACCTGGTCTAAACGCGGGTGCCATCATGCCCCATCCCTGAGAATGTACTCAGAGGAAGGAGTCAGGAAGGGCTGTCGAGAGGAGAGGTCTGGTTGGGACAATAAGGAGCAACTAGCAAGGCCTGCTCCATCTCTTCTCTGACTTTAGCACAGTTTTGTGCAAGAAGGCTCACTGGGGAACGCATTTCTGGGGGGCCCCGGGGCCAGCTGTGGCCAGAGTCTTTCTGTGTCGAGGGGTGTCTACTCAGACAGAAGAAAAACAACTGGCGGAGGGACGAGTCCGGGGGGGGCAACAGATGTAACTGTGCGGCCCGGAAGTGGTCCCAAACAACTGGACCGCCTGGGGGATGGAGTTTCCACTCTCTCTGGGCCGTGGTTGCTGTCGTGAGGCTTGTCAGCAGCACGATTGAGCAGGCCAGAAGTAATAAGTGGAATGAAGCGACCTCAGAAGCTTCTGACAATAAGGAGGAGGTGGTGGGCGAGTTGCAACATGCGAGGGGAGCGTAGCTCAATGGTCGCCATTGTGTCCTTTCAAACCAGTACATGCTCACTGAGCAGAAGTGTCTCAAAGCAAGGTGAACTGCAAGCAAATCGAGGCAATGGATGCCAATGCAGTCGGAGGGCGGATGACCAGGTCCTTGAACCGTACCGAACTGCCGTGCTGGCGAACAAGAGGGGGCTGAGGGGTGCAAGGCTTTACATGGTCGCACACTGCCAGGCTGGCCCTCTTGGGACTCAGGAACAGAGGAATTTACTCTTTCTTTTGAGTCAGGTACCGCTGGACTCCGGGGAGCCAGCGGCGCAACAGTAACCATCTGAAGACCTCGTTCCCCTATCCCTGGGTGGCCTGTGTACGGGCTTGCCACCTGGATTGGCAGTGTCTGACACAGGCTGGGCGGCCTGCCTTTGGCTGGCTCCAGGAGCGGCGGCAGGGGGACGCCCTCGGCGACGAGCAGGCGGAGGAACTGCCACCGGCGGCGGGGTGCAGGCAGCAGCGGGGCAGGATGTGCCGGATGGCCTCCGTCTGCACTTTGGCAGCAGAGAACTGTTGGGCACAGTTGTCCACTGCATCGCAGAACAGCCCAACCTGGGAAATTGGGGAGTCCAGGAACAGATCCTTGTCCGCATCCGCCATATCAACCAGGCTGAGCCAACGATGGCGCTCCTGGACCACTAAAGTGGACATCGCCAGACCGATCGCACATGCCACAATGCTTGTGCCCCGGAGGGCGAGGTCGGCTGCAGTGCGGAGCTCACCTACGAGCGCACAGTCTGGGCTACCCTCGTGCATGTCCATGAGTGCCCTGGCCTGATAGACCTGTAGCAACACCATGGCACGCAAAGAGGAGGCGGCTTACCCACAGGCTATGTAATGTAGCGTATCTGGACTGTGTCAGGGTGACTCATTCACTTATACATGTAAAAATGCTTCTAACCTCTCTGACTCTGGTCCATAACTTTGGCCTGGCACCACAGAGTCTGGGTCCTAATTGCGCCATTGACACTTTTGTGGCGTACGTGAGCGAAAAACCAACAGCCATAAACTCGAAAGCCGAGCTTCAAAGAGATCTTAATCGGCTCTCCGAAGAGAGGGAGAGATCTCTACGCCATGACACACGCACACACACATTCCGCACCCAAGCACACACACATATCCAAGGACTTTCACTTAAATTTCCTCATATAAGACATTACCAAGATATATTCGATATGTTTTTATGCTTGCCTTTTTCCCACGTCATATGGGGATAACGATGATCTCATCATGGTATTAAATGAACTATAAGTGCTTGTAGTTATGCATTTAGATATATTTATGTATTCTTACTATGTGTGTATGTGTTTCCTGGTATCACTGTAATCCACTCGGTTTAAAACTGAGTTGGTCATATACATGAGACTACAGTAAAATGTATGATTCTCTGTACACGGCTTTCTTTAATAGAAATTACATTTTCTGTCACTGCCATAAACCATGCAAATTAGGTTGCTAGAAGAAACAAAGGAACTTTCCCGCTCAAGGTTTGCTGAATGATTATTGGTCAGTGGCACTCCACAGAAGCGTGGACTGAGTTCCTTAAAGAGAACAGAACGCCAGTTCATCACTCTCTTACCTTTTTCGTCCCTTCGTGAACCTCTTCAAGGCTCTTCAAGCCTTCGTCTTAATTTTCTTTGTTTGTTTCTTTCTTCAAG
Source organism: Gila orcuttii (assembly GCA_026230005.1). NCBI lineage: Eukaryota > Metazoa > Chordata > Actinopteri > Cypriniformes > Leuciscidae > Gila > Gila orcuttii. The sequence goes on from JAPDVR010000017.1 coordinate 22,273,952, forward strand.
TTTTTATTTTCCATTTCCGGATTCTCCTTTGTTCATTTCCACCGACAAGTGAAATGAACTTAGCCTGAATCATCTGGCAACTTTACCTGTTAACGGACCACCTTGCACGTGAACGCGCAGCTCTGAAGGACTCCAAGGCCACACACGCAGGCACGCTTTCTCAACAGCACAAGAGAGTTATATTTGCAAGTATCGTATTTCTATTCAGATTTAGATGCGTTTGTAGCAATGTTCAGGGAAGAAGGAGGCGGGAACCGGCGAACATTTAAACATACTTTATTTAAAATAAAACAAACAAACCAAAATACCGCCAGCAGCCCCTCGCGGACGATTGCTGGCTACCGAAAATAAACATAACTGCCAGCAGCCCCTCGCGGACGACTGCTGGCTAAAATAAAATACAAATACAAAAACCAAAACACAACGTAAAACCAGGCCTGTTCCTCTCTCGATCATCAATGTCGTTGCTCCTCCTTTATGCTTCCGCTCCTCCGTGAGAGATGCGAGACTGGTGTGCTTCACAGGTGCTGCTCATTAGCAATCGCACCACCGGCCTCGCACCGTTCTCTCACGTCCCTCGGCCGTCCTGTTCGCCACATACCCCCATCGCCCCTCACAGGCCGGGGGGTACCCACGAGCCTGTGCCTAACCACCCCACCCCCCCCCCCCCCCCCGACTCCCCCGCTCCCTCCCGGACGACAGCCGCCCCTCCAACTCCCAGGCGGCCGGCAGCGAGCTCGACCGTCCCCCCAGCAACTCACTCCAGCGCACCGCCTCGAGCGTCCATGGCCGCGAGTCCCCCGCTCCCTGCTCCTCCCCTACCCGGCGGATGGCAGCAGGCTCCGGCCCACGGCAAACGGCGGCGACTCGCGCACCATGCTCGATGGCACCGCGGATTCCCCACAGCGGTGAGGACTCTCTGACAGCGCGTTCCTCCCTCTTCCCGGGTTTCGGCACCAGTGTAGCAATGTGCAGGGAAGAAGGAGGCGGGAACCGGCGAACATTTAAACATACTTTATTTAAAATAAAACAAACAAACCAAAATACCGCCAGCAGCCCCTCGCGGACGACTGCTGGCTACCGAAAATAAACATAACTGCCAGCAGCCCCTCGCGGACGACTGCTGGCTAAAATAAAATACAAATACAAAAAACAAAACACAACGTAAAACCAGGCCTGTTCCTCTCTCGATCATCAACGTTGTCGCTCCTCCTTTATGCTTCCGCTCCTCCGTGAGAGATGCGAGACCGGTGTGCCTCACAGGTGCTGCTCATTAGCAATCGCACCACCGGCCTCGCGCTGTTCTCTCACGTCCCTCGGCCGTCCTGTTCGCCACAGCGTTTAAGATTGCTTAGCCCTGCTTAAGATTGTGTTTTCCTAGTTGGTTCTCTCAAAGGTTTTTGTCCAGGTAATGTGCCATTCTGTAACCCCTTCTTCTCCCTCTTTCTATCACTCTCTGACTTTCATTGTTTCATTGCCTTATTGTATTGTATATACATTTTATTCCATGTAATCGTAGTGACCGATATACGTAGTATTTTCTTTATTAAAACCATATATACTCATTCATTGATTCTGTTTGCGCTCATAATAAAGTCCCTTTAATGTTCGATCAAAGCTACCCGCTTTACAAATTGCTGAAAGTATTTTCTTTTATACTTTACGAGAAAGCTGTTTTTCATGGCCAGAAGAACTCTCTTTTCTGAAAGTCTATAAAAGTATAGCTCCTCTTGTGATTTAATAAAGGATCATATGGTCCGTTTGCTGGACGAACAAACCATTCAATAACAAATTGATTCCATTAGGAGTTATCCTGAAAATAGATCTATAATAGACAATTGATATATTAATATTTAATTATAAACACGTTGTGATTGATTATTGATATAAAAATGGATCTATTTTTGCCTACCTGTATGGATAATTGATCACAATTCGTTGTCTAGTTGTCCATACAGATACGTGGCAAAATATTCCCGTTAAGGGTGATATTTATAAACTGTGGTTGATTTACTGAGAACTCATAACCCGTATAATCAGTTAGTAATTGTGAATTATTAATTATTGATTATACATTCCCCATTTGAGCCCTGAAACGCTACAGTAAGCTTTGCCCGTCGGAACGGAAGAGAACTCGCAGGCCTTAGGGGGGAGACGAGGATCCTTAAACCGAGATACCAATTGTCCAACCGAGACTATTTGGGACACGGTGGAGGATTCCACTCGTGCCCGACAGCCTCGGCAGCCCGTTTCAGCATAGCTGACATTTCTGGATCTGGCTCGGGCAACGTTACACTCCCAGGGGGAGATAACGCAGTCGAGTCACCATTTCCAAAGGTCAGCTCACCCTCCGATGCTGCAATCGGCATATAAATATACATTCTTTTTTTTTTTTCTCTTTTTTTTTAAACACGTGATGCAACCATTGTGACCGTCAGAGGGGGACAGGGAACGACCACATCCAGAAACGCACGGATGGAATGACATCTTGAAAAAGACGCAAACGCACCTGTGTTGCTCTTTCAGGAAATGGGACCAGTCACCAGTGCCGGAGCACACAGGGGAATGACCGCGGGGAACAGTGAACTGAAACAGTGAAGCATTCACTTCTTTGCCCTCTAACCAACCGTCAACAAACACACAAAAATGATGCTGTTAAAACAGCAGTGGAGAGCTCAGAAGCTTGCGATCACCGCTGCACTCACGCTGTAGAACCACCAGCACTAGGAGAGTCTTCCAGAAGAACACTCTCGCTCGTTGTAATATAACAACACTCTTCAGAGACATCGACATGAATACAGATTGGCTCCAAAGCGAAATATAACGGAGCTCAAAATAATTTGAAGTATATCTTTATTTGTCAGAGCTGCACCTTTTTTTTTTTTTGATTTACGAATTTTAATTGAATAGTAAAATTCCATCAAATTGAATTGAATAATCTGTCCATATTATTCATATTATGAATTATATTCATATTATGAATTAAAAACCACAAACTAAATGGTCCATTCCCTTGTTCCATTAAGATTTATACAAAATGTTTTATTAAACATACAGCATACAGCTCAACTAACGCGATCGTTATAAAGGTGTTTAAACAACAAAACACTTCCACTTGCATATATTTGACAACCGGAATATCAGATATATCATGCCATATCTAACAAATTTGTGAATATTTTGAATAAAAAAGGAAATATGACATAAAAGCAGATCATCATTCATTCAGCTCTGTTGTTGCTGCGGTGTGTCACATGACAAGCAATGACGCGTCACCATGGAAACCATAAAGTGACACATTCTAAATAACGGTCGCCTTGAAAAACTCACGCTGGGGGGTCAGCCAGAATATTTTAAACTCACGTGTGAAAGGGTTAAGAGCATAGACATAATATATACATAGACACCCTATTCGGTTGTTAAGTCTGACGTCACGCTTGACGTTTAGCCTCTTCCGGGCCCAAGCGCTCCGCTCGTCCACTCCAGATCCTAGACTAAATAAACCCTTTTCTTAAAGGGCTTTTTTCGCTTCAGTGCCAGTGGGTGTTACTAGGAATTAAGGGATAGCACCCACTGGCGCCAAAGTTTCTTCATTCGTTTAAGATTTGTAACTTACCTTATCAACTGCAGCCATTTTACTCTTATCTTTCTCGTCACAGGGAAAGCGGTAGAATGACAGTTGAATGTCACTTGTTTTTTTAACTCCGAACTATTTAAACAACATGGGAACACGTTAAAACTCGGGCGAAAGCGGTAGGTAGGTAGAGAGGACCCGGCCTTTGGACCCGGAAACAGTATTATCGGAGAGTGGTTACGTCACGACTTAACAACCGGATTGGCCGCTTTGGAGCGTTGCTGCGATACGTCAACGTGTCCGCCATTTTGCTGAGGGCAAGACTGCACTGTAATCAAATGCAAGTAAACGGGTGAGCTGCGGTTTTCCTGGAGAAAAACAATAATAACGTTTACATTTATCAGCCGATTATAGTGGTTTGTACTTGGTGTACGTTTCTATTACTTATTATATAATGAGCAAATACAACCAAAAAAAATGTTTCAGTCTTGTTTGTGAAAGGTAATTCCCCGAGATCTGTTTTCAATTGTGTGGCGACTTGTACAGCCCCACGCAGCGCACGAAACAGGCATTTTTCTCAATTCACATAATGAGAGGTATAGGAAAGTTGCCCTCCTTGATATGGCGGCGCCGTTGACGTACGCTCCAGTAGCCAATAGGGCGTCTATTACCCCTTTTCCACCAAAGCATTTTGAGAGCCGGTTCGGAGCCGGTGCCTACTCGCGAACCAGTTCTTTGTGTTTCGACAGCCAAAGAACCGGTTCTCGGCCAGGAAAACTGGTTCCAAAGCGGCACCAACTCTTTGCTGGACTAGAACCAGAGAACCGTTCTTTTACAACGTCATGCTTACGTCGGGGTCTGGGGGCAGGGTTATATGTGCTCTAAACATCTTTTCTGACCGCAAAGCCAGGAGAAACATTTGCAGAAACACGATGTAGTCCGCCATTGTAATTGTTATGCTTGAAGTTGGCGCAAGCGTTTCTAGCTTTTTTTATTATTTTTATTATTTTATTTAAAACATTATGTAAGCAAAGAAGAAAACAGTCACAATATAGAACAAATAAACGGAAATAAAAAAAGACACAAGACAGGGCTACATAACTAATCAGAAAAGATTACATATCAAAGGAAAAGATTAAAAGACTTACATATTTCAATTGTTTTTAAAGCCTTCTTGGTACACGAGTTAGAGATAATCCCAAAGTCATGTTGTATTTGCAAGCGTTTCTAGCTAAGACGTACAGCGACGTACACACTGACGTAACGACGTCGTTCGCTGGGCTCTCTAGTCAGTGGAAAAACAAACAGGTTCTGAGAAGGTTCACAAGTTGAACCAACTCCGAACCAACTTTGAACCAGCACCAGTTCCGAACCAGTTCTTTTTTGGTGGAAAAGGGGTATATGTGTATATTATGTCTATGGTTAAGAGTATTTAAACTCTCCTATCGTGTTCGAATGAAAAATAATGACAGAATTTTCATTTACGAATTAAACTATTCCTTTAAGTAGCCCAAGTAAAACAATTTCAAGGCTCAATCATATCCTTATGAATGCAAGTATGTGAAACCCAGAGTATAAAACCCAGTTATTGTATTAAAACCAACAAATTACTTGTCACAAATCACTAGTCTTATCGGCGTTTCTGCAAATGGTTTTCTGACCTGTGCAAATTATCAAACAATGATTATGAGATATCATTATTTAAACCAAGAAGTCTTGTTTCATATCTAACCACACATGAAAGTGCACAAATGTCACTAAGAGTACAATTCCCTTACAGAATCTGTGGGAAAAGATTTTATCTAAAGCTGTCTAATCTCAAATATGAAAAAATTGCTGAACTGGTGAATAATGTTTCTCTTCCCATTTTCACACGAGTACCCCTTTTCCACCAAAGCATTTTGAGAGCCGGTTCGGAGCCGGTGCCTGCGCGCGAACCAGTTCTTTGTGTTTCGACAGCCAAAGAACCGGTTCTCGGCCAGGAAAACTGGTTCCAAAGCGGCACCAACTCTTTGCTGGACTAGAACCGTTCTTTTACCACGTCATGCTTACGTCGGGGGCTGGGGGCGGGTTTAGATGTGCTCTAAACATCTTTTCTGACCATAATATAGGATCGCAAAGCCCGGAACATTTGCAGAAACACGATGTAGTCCGCCTTTGTAATTGTTATGCTTGAAGTTGGCGCAAGCGTTTCTATTTTTTTATTTTTTTGAAAACATTATAACTAAGCAAAGAAGAAAACAGTCACAATATAGAACAAATAAATGGAAAGGGAAAAAAAAGATTCAAAACAGGGGTACATAACTAATCAGAAAAGATTACATATCAAAGGTAAAGATTAAAAGACTTACATATTTCAATTGTTTTTGAAGCCTTCTTGGTACACGAGTTAGAGATAATCCCAAAGTAATGTTGTACTTGCAAGCGTTTCTAGCTAAGACATATGGCGACGTACACAGTGACGTAACGACGTCGTTCGCTGGGCGCTCTAGTCAGTGGAAAAACAAACAGGTTCTGAAAAGGTTCGCAAGTTGAACCAACTCCGAACCAACTTTGAACCAGCACCAGTTCCGAACCAGTTCTTTTTTGGTGGAAAAGGGGTAACTGAGAAAAAAAAAAGGTTTTCTTAAAAACACTTATGAACAAAGATATACACTTTTACAAATGTGATAACATGATGATGTACTCTGCATTCAGCTCCCAAGACCCATACAGTAGGCCTACTGTACGTAAATGTAATATATGACATCGAGAGTGGTGTTGTCATTTATGTTTTCATATAAGGCCATACATTATTACCACATATATATATCCTCAGGATATATAAAGATATTAGTTTATACCATATATGAAATACCCATAGTAAAATTAGTTTATATAGCTATTAGCTACATGAAACAAAATATTTAAATGATGAATTTCTTTATGGTACAGTATGTTAAGACCAATGTACAATGAGAATATATTTTGTGCATGGATATTTCAAAAATGAGACATACATGTCAAAATATGCATTATAGATACATAAACAGATATATTTATAAGGGATAAATTAATATGTCAATATATGGAATTGTTCCAATTTCTAGTTAGTTTCATATAGCTATGAATATTACTTACTGGTATATGTTTTTACTCTATAATATGAGCATATATTTAATATATGGATATTTCATGCATGTACATATTTGCGAATGGGGCGAGCCACAGTGAAATGTGGAAGAGCAAAGTGCAAAATGTAGTTTGTTATAGAGATTGTCGACTAATGAATCCACTTCTCTCTAAGCACGTGTCAAAATAGAGAACTGCAAATAATATTACAAATCTAGTGCAAAGTTCAAAACATGACATGACATTTATGTGGTCAGCTGAGTTACAAGTCCTTATGTAGTATAGGTTTACTTCATTATCCATACATAATTGTTTAGAAAAATCATTTAAAAATCATCTTATTAAGAGTATTGGGAATATTATTGGGAGATAGTGACAACTGATATTTCTATGATTTTTTTTCTGGAAGTCTGTTATACTGTTGTAAAAATCTCATTGATTTATATTAAAAGCTATCAAAATTGCAACAATTTTTGACCATATAGCTAAATAACAACATCTAAACCGAATTGCATAATTTTGCTCAGTTTGGGGCTCTGAATAAAACTGAGGTGCTTTTTCCTCCTTGAGTGTGAGCTTCATATTCTCACTGTATTAAGGAGCCACACACATAAAATGCAAGAAAAAAAAAAGTATATCGTGGCTACGAATTAACAATTTGTTGCCGCGACTTACTAATATGTCAGCATGTTTTACAATTTGTTCCTTGTTTTAAGAAGTAAATAGTGCGCACAATTAGTAATTAGTTTCCTCAATTTACTAAATCATGGCCATTTTGTACTAATTTGTTCCCTTGTTTTAGTTAAATCAACGTGGACACGATTTACTAAAACGAGAGAACAAATTAACTCATGGCCACAATTTACTAAAATGAGAATTTAATTCTTAATTAAAATAACTTAATTCATACTTACAGGTTGTGATTCTGAGGAGCAATTTGGTCCAAATAAATGGTACTACTACCGACCCATTTTTCAAGAGCATTTTGCGAATCCCGCGTTGAACTCCGAGATTTGAGAAATAGTCGTCAGTAAAATGACGTGTTTGAGGTCGGGTCAAGTTGTATTGGACCACAGGCGGACCACGTACAACATAGGTGGTCATTATGCAAATGTATTTTCTAGTGACGTAGAACCGTCACACAGTGGGATACGAATAAAAAACACTTCGTATAGGCAGTTCAGAACTGATTTAGTTTTTGCAACTTTTGCAGAACATTTACATTTCACAAACAGCTATATTACACACTGCATGAAAGGGTATATTTGAAAAACCATAATAGGAGCACTTTAAGGTTTATGCTAGATCTAAAGTGTTTGTTTCACTTCAATAACTCTGCATTTCACAAAGTATTGTCCACAAAGCTGATCAGAATGTTGTTGAATAACTTCATTTTTGTCACCACTGAGATGAATGACAAAGTGACCCAATTTACCAGAATTTGTTCTATATTCATGGTGTTTTATCACTCATTGACAATTTACTGAGGAGTAATGAAAAACACTAATTGCAGCTTGTCTTATTACATGTTACATTTTGTATTGGTCACTTACGATGTTCATATTGACTTCAGGGTCCAGTCCTGCCCCGTCCTGAAAAGGCGACCTGCACTGAACCAGCCCAAGTGTAAGCAATACCAGAGACAAGACCAGCCAAGATATCTTCTTTCTGTTGAACGTTCACAAACAGTGAATTATCATACAGGGTTTCCCAAGACTAATCTAAACCAATGTTAAAAATCTATGCTTTTCTTCAGCAGCCATCAATACATTGTTTAGTGTTGCTCAACATGTGTGACTGAAGGTAAGCAATTAATACATAAAAAAAAAATCAATGTAGCTAAATCCTAGTTTGTTCAGACGAAATAAACTGTAAAAACAAACATTGCTGAACATCACTGTACTTTATTATACAAGAGCAGTTTGACTGGTAAACAAATACAAAAAAAAAAAAATGTTTGAAAAATTCTCAGTTTTTTTCTATTCGAACTTTTCTGCCACCAAAAATAGTGTAGGGGCTAAGGTAGGCTATTACACAAATATAATTTGTTACCATTTTAATTACGCGCATTATAATTTAAGCAACGTTTAATTTTACAATTCTGCATTTTCACAAAGCGAAAGCAGTTCAGTTAGCACATCCGATCCGAGCAATGAATGACAAGAAGCCAAGCCAGTGCTTTTGAAATAACTAAACTTTATGTGTTACAAATACATCAGAGGTCAGCCAGTGCACACATAGTTACATAGTCGTAAAGTATTTTCGTTCATTGCTAATTAATTTACTAACCTGCACTATTCTACATCATTCTTTGCAGAACACGAATAAACATGTTTGTCTTATTAAGCTGATTAATGGTCTAATGAACCGTGTTCGTTGAAGGGTCCTAAGCATTGAATTACGAAAATAATGAAACTCACCCAACGTCGGATGAGCTCTCCATAGCAGCGCACTGAAATCAAACGCGTAGAGCGTCAGGTCAGTACAACCCTACAACCACACTGACTGATAGCGATGATAATGCTTTAACATGACATCAGCTGACAGTGACATCATGACCTGATCACTGTTCTTAAAACCCTTTAATCAATCAGCCCCCCTTACCGAAGAAGCTTCATACGTATTTGCTGCTTTCTCCTTTGATTCAATAATCCTCCATTATTATAAAATGTGTCAAACTGACGTCGTCATTGTTTGTTTTTAGATAATGAGACTAAATAAATTGTGCTTTAGAGTGGTCAGTTAAGCCAAGTTTTTTCGACTACGAAAAATTAATTTAAAAATTACACTAAATGCAATTAAGACATCAAAAATACATTTGAGTGCGTACTCTTCAAATAGCTGCAAAACTGACATATAACTTTATTATTATTTTGAAGTTTGGATATGATGTGCACACTTATGCAGGCAAACATTGAACAAACAAAGGGAATGTTTTAGTTGGCCAACAAAAAACCCTTTAGCCTTTCATAATTCTTAAAGTGACAGTATGCCATATCGAGTGAAATCTTCAAACTAGCAAGATCGCTTGGCTATTTTACCTTAAGTAACGTTAGCTGCTTAATTTACATTTTTCTAAAAAAATGTCTCGAGTTCTAATAGTTGGTGCTGGACTTACTGGCAGTATATGTGCCTGTCTGCTGCGGAGGGAGCTGCCAAACAAGGTTAATATAGTCGTGTGGGACAAATCTCGGGGTTCAGGTTAGCATCTTCTTATCTGTTTTGACATACAGGATGCTTATTTTATAAACTAATATGAAACACTTTTTCGAGTGGTGAATGTTTCGTGTGTTGGAATCATTGCATTAGTGGTATGTGCTGCAAATCACTCATTAAACATAAATCAAAAAGCTGCTAAACCGGTGACCTTCTGCTCCTCTACAAGGTGAGCAGAAAATGAGCAGATATAAAGTAACCTCAACTTTATTATACAATTTTTTTTATGTCAGATTCCTATTGACTGCCTGAAAGGACAGAATGAATGAACAAGTGCTCAATAATGTACTAAAGAACACATGACCAGAAAGTATGCTGCCTTCACGTGCTATCGGAAATTTCCTACTTTCCACTTCTGAAGTCGTCATTACGAGCTCATCGCATTAACTTTAACATTTTTGAGACTTGAGAGGGCGTTCATGTCCAATTTTTTTACTAGGAAACTAATATTTATTTACGATAATTGTGATAGCATGATATGAAGGCAGCATCTCTTGAATAAACTTTGTTGATTGTCAGGACACTCAAACTTCAAATATCGTCAAATAACAATAATTGGAATGTGGTTGATTTAAGATGTTAATGGAACAGAACAGTTAATTGCAACAGCTGTTTAAAACAATTAACAACTGGGTTAAGATGGGAAAAGATGCCTCTGTGTAAACTTTTGCTGAATGTGAAATAACTTTTAATATAATTTCTATTAAAGGGGTTATGAACTGCATTGATTTATTGTTAAATAATGTTTCCTGTGGTGCACTTATAATGTTAGTATGATTTTTACACCAAAAAAATTGTCATAATTTAGAAATAAAAGGCATTTTACTACCCTGATTTTAGCCCTCTGATTTGAATGCTCTGTTCCCTTTCGAGAACGGTCACTTCGTATTGCGTAGCTATACGCAGTGGGGAAACTCTTTTCCTACATTTACATTTATTCATTTAGCTGACGCTTTTATCCAAAGCGACTTACAATTGCTATATTTCAGAGGTCGCACGCCTCTGGAGCAACTAGGGGTTAAGTATCTTGCTCAGGGACACATTGGTGTCTCACAGTGGATTCGATCCCGGGTCTCTCACACCAAAGGCATGTGTCTTATCCACTGCGCCATCACCACTTCACTTTTCCTCAGATTATTGAAGCTTTTATGTAAAACGAATGTCGAACCCACCCTCGCTTCTCAGTTGTGTGTCAGCGTCTCACCTACTAGCACTAACTCGGACGCAGAGATGTTAAGGATCCTCACCGCGGCTGTCAGAGCAACCTCGAAATCAGCTGGATGGCTGGTTTTTGCCAGGGCGCCAGCAGGCCCCACGCCACAGGCCTGCTCCATTCTTTCTTGAAGTTCAACAGAAGCTCACCAAGGCGTGGCACGTGCCATATTCTGCACGCACAAGCTCATCTATGTCCGCAACGCTCTCCTCTGTGGACGGCACGGCGGAGAAGGGTTACGAGTCTTTGCCACCCCTCAAAGAGGCCATGGCCGCTCACCTCTGCCCGAGCACCGCTGCTAGCTGGAAAGCTAGGGCTAGCCACCCGAACAAACCGTGCCGGAACACCTCAGCTCTCACTAGACGCTCGTTTGCTGCTTCTGGTTAAGCTGCTTCGGCCCTGCACACGATGGCCGTGCTACAAGTTTACCAGGCCAAACTCCTCCAGTCAATGGACGAGGCTGGCCCGGAGCCTGAGGCCTTCCACGACCTCAGGAGCGCCACGGACCTAGCCTTGCGTGCTACCAAAGTTACAGCACAGGCTATCGGGAGGAGCATGGCTAGCCTCGTCGTGCTCGAGCGCCGCCTGTGGCTGAACCTCACCGAGATTGAGGCGAACAGGATGGTTTTCCTTGACGCCCCCATCTCCAGCTCCGGTCTCTTCGGCCCAGCGGTGAAGGGTTTCTCAGAGGTTCATGGAAGCTCAGAAGTCATCTCAGGCCATGAGACACTTTCTGCCTAAGCGCTCGAGCTCAGCATCGAGCAGGCCTAGATCCTCAGCCTCAGCCCAGCTAGGTCCCTCAGCCCTGCCCTGCGGCTGACACCCACCGCCACTCACGGCCAGCTAAGCACTACCCGTTTCCTCGGCGCCAGGGCCCTGAGCCAGCACTGTGTTGGACCCTAGGCCTCCGAAGACCTCCTAGCAACAGGGGTGAAAAGAGAGGGCTCGAGTCTCGCACTTGCCGGACCACCCTCAAAGAAACCAGCAAATCTCACAGCTACCTGTTCAGCTCAGGCGGCTGGAGAATTTTATATTGTAGAGAACGTTTGAGGTGGTTCTCGAGACTTCGGTGAGAAACAATGTGTGTCACGTGCTTCGCTCTGAATTACAGAATCTGTTAGCAAAAGGGGCGATAGAAGTTGTTCCCCCCGCGCTAAAACACTCGGGATTTTACAGCCATTATTTTCTAGTTCCAAAGAAAGACGGCGGTATCAGACCCATATTAGACTTAAGGCATTTGAACAAAGCCCTCATGAGACCGCCAATCAGAATATTGACTGTTAGACAAATCCTCGCGCAAATTCGCCCAAAGGATTGGTTTTTCACTGTGGATTTGAAGGACGCGTACTTTCACATCCAGATAGCCCCCCATCACAGGCCATTCTTGAGATTCACCTTTGAGGGCCAGGCTTATCAATACACAGTTCTGCTGTTCGGTCTGTCCCTAGCACCCCATACGTTTACGAAGTGCATGGAATGCCTTTTGAAAGTGGGCTCACTTTCTGGGGTCAAATCAACTTGTCAAAGAGCAAACTAAACCCTAGTCAGAGTGTGATTTTTCTGGGCACAGTTAAAGACTCTACGATTATGAAAGCGCGGCTCACGCCAGAGCGTACGCTCTCTATACAATAGCTGACAGCCTCCTTCAAAGGCGGCGCGCGTACACCACTCAAAGAGTTTTCGCCAGCATCGCCAGTACTCCGTTTGGGTTTACTGCATATGCGAAATAAAGTATTTCTGTCTAGCCTCAAAGGACACCACGTCTTAGTCCGCACGGACAACATGTCAGTGGTGGCATATATCAATCGCCAAGGCGGTCTCAGGTCGGGCAGCCTGTACTCCATGGCGAGAGATCTCCTTATTTGGACGCAAGCCAACTTGAGCTCTCTGAGAGCAGCACATATCCCGGACATTCAGAATCTGGGTGCGGATATGCTTTCTCGATACAACACTCCCCTAGGCGAGTGGTCTCTAAAACCTCAGACGGTTTGTCAGTGTTTTCGGCAAGGCTGAGGTCGACCTCTTTGCCTCGAGAGACAACACTCACTCCGCAGCGTTCTTTTCGAAGAACAGGGACGCACTGGCCCATCCCTGGCCCTATTAAATTTGATTAAACCATATGGACACAAAAAAATGAGTGTCACGTCATTGACCGGACACCGTGGGGTCTAAATCATATATATATATGATTTAGACCCCACGGTGTCCGGTCTTATCTGTATATATATATATACAGGTCCTTCTCAAAAAATTAGCATATTGTGATAAAGTTCATTATTTTCCATAATGTAATGATAAAAATTAAACTTTCATATATTTTAGATTCATTGCCACCCAACTGAAATATTTCAGGTCTTTTATTGTTTTAATACTGATGATTTTGGCATACAGCTCATAAAAACCCAAAATTCCTGTCTCAAAAAATTAGCATATCATGAAAAGGGTCTCTAAACGAGCTATTAACCTAATCATCTGAATCAACTAATTAACTCTAAACACCTGCAAAAGATTCCTGAGGCTTTTAAAAACTCCCAGCCTGTTTCATTACTCAAAACCGCAATCATGGGTAAGACTGCCGACCTGACTGCTGTCCAGAAGGCCATCATTGATATCCTCATGCAAGAGGGTAAGACAGAAAGACATTTCTGAACAAATAGGCTATTCCCAGAGTGCTTTATCAAGGCACCTCAGTGGGAAGTCTGTGGGAAGGAAAAAGTGTGGCAAAAAACGCTGCACAACGAGAAGAGGTGACCGGACCCTGAGGAAGATTGTGGAGAAGGACCGATTCCAGACCATGGGGGACCTGCGGAAGCAGTGGACTGAGTCTGGAGTAGAAACATCCAGAGCCACCGTGCACAGGCATGTGCAGGAAATGGGCTACAGGTGCCGCATTCCCCAGGTCAAGCCACTTTTGAACCAGAAACAGCGGCAGAAGCGCCTGACCTGGGCTACAGACCTGGGCTACAGAGAAGCAGCACTGGACTGTTGCTCAGTTTTGCATGTCATTCAGGAATCAAGGTGCCAGAGTCTTGAGGAAGACTGGGGAGAAGGAAATGCCAAAATGCCTGAAGTTCAGTGTCAAGTACCCACAGTCAGTGATGGTCTGGGGTGCCATGTCAGCTGCTGGTGTTGGTCCACTGTGTTTTATCAAGGGCAGGGTCAATGTAGCTAGCTATCAGGAGATTTTGGAGCACTTCATGCTTCCACCTGCTGAAAAGCTTTATGGAGATGAAGATTTCATTTTTCAGCACGACCTGGCACCTGCTCACAGTGCCAAAACCACTGGTAAATGGTTTACTGACCATGGTATTACTGTGCTCAATTGGCCTGCCAACTCTCCTGACCTGAACCCCATAGAGAATCTGTGGGATATTGTGAAGAGAAAGTTGAGAGACGCAAGACCCAACACTCTGGATGAGCTTAAGGCCGCTATCGAAGCATCCTGGGCCTCCATAACACCTCAGCAGTGCCACAGGCTGATTGCCTCCATGCCACGCCGCATTGAAGCAGTCATTTCTGCAAAAGGATTCCCGACCAAGTATTGACTATTGAGTGCATAACTGAACATAATTATTTGAAGGTTGACTTTTTTTTTTTTGTATTATAAACACTTCTTTTATTGGTCGGATGAAATATGCTAATTTTTTGAGACAAGAATTTTGGGTTTTCATGAGCTGTGTGCCAAAATCATCAGTATTAAAACAATAAAAGACCTGAAATATTTCAGTTGGTGTGCAATGAATCTAAAATATATGAAAGTTGAATTTGTATCATTACATTATGGAAAATAATGAACTTTATCACAATATGCTAATTTTTTGAGAAGGACCTGTATATTCCCTACATTCCCTTTCGAGAACGGTCACTTAGTATTGCGTAGCTATAAGCAGTGGGGACGCAATGTAAAACGCTGCACCATAAGTAACTGGCTGCGACTGAAAGAAACAACCCAGAATTCATATATATATATGAATTCTGGGTTGTTTCTTTCAGTCACAGCCAGTTACTTATAGTGCAGCATTTTACATTGCGTCCCCACTGCTTATAGCGACGCAATGTGACCGTTCTCGAAAGGGAATGTACTCGGTTACTATCGTAACCTCGGTTCCATGAGAGTAGGGAACGAGTATTACATAGCTATACGCAGTGGGGAAACTCTTTTCCTCAGAAACGTTCTCTTTTCCTGCTGTGAGACTTCGGAACAAAAGTCAAGTCAAGTCATCCTCATTTATATAGCGCTTTTAACAATGTAGATTGTTTCAAAGCAGCTTTTTACAGAGATAAACATATAATTTAAGGTAACAGAGATTGGTTTGGTTTTATAGTGGTTCTTGAATAATGTTATTTCCAGCTAAAGTTAGTTTTGATTGATTCACTTCCGTCGAAATGGTCATTTGTTATTAAATTAGGGGCCGCTAAGACGACACCGTTCTCTCTAAACAGACTTTAACTCTAAACAGGTGTTTGAATGTATGTACGCAGGTTTGTAATTAACTACAAACCATGCCTAAACAAACTACTTGTCTTGCCTATAAATTTTGATGCAGAATTTTATTTTATTTTATCACTTTGGGTAGGTACGCGAACCGAAAATTCCACAACGCTTTATCTGTAGAGTGGTATAGGGATCCTCCATAGGGAGAGGCTATTTGGCACTTCAGCACTGCATTGTCATCGGGTCCAGGCGAAGGTCCTTCGTCAGATCTGGAAACGGCCTGGATCCAGCAGGCTGCGGGAAAACCTCGGGATAAACAAAGACACTAAAATTAGCGTAGATGCCATTCTTCTTATGATGTAACGAATACATCAGAACAAAAGTGGGCGTTTCTAAATTTGTGGGTGTTTTCAAACTGGTGGATGTTATAAATCATGCAATGAAAATTATGCCCTTCACCCAACCCCACCCCTAAACCCTACTCTCACTGCGACATGGGCAAATCAGTTAACAAGGTTGAAAACGCCCCTCTGTTTATGGCCTCACCCACTGATCTGGTAACTCCTATTACTGTCCTATACTTGCTTCAGTGTAAAAGCCCACTGCTGCGATTGACTAATATCTTTGTATATGAAATAGCTAAGTATTACATGTTTAACTTATGTCCACTGTATCCACTTTTAACTGTATCCACTCTGCGTCCGACTGACTGCACTGTATTCTTCCATTTGATTCTAAACTGAACTCAAATGGCACTGAAAATTGGGTAAGAGAGCACTTAATTGGGGAAACTGAAAGATGAAACAATGTTGATGACCTGGGTCTGTGGTGGAGAAGTGAGTTTGATGTGTCAATTAAATTCGAATTTCTGTGGGGTGCGGACTGGATTGACTCCATTCCTAGAGCTTCCGAACAAATGTTTTTTTTTTGGGGTGCGGACTGATGGGGCAGTGAACCCGAGGTCAGTCCTAGAGCTCCTCCTGTCCGATTTTAGGGAAAAATCGGGTCCATCGGAGACGTCCAATTCTTAAGTGCGCTGAATAAACATCACAGACAGTGTAAGAGTAAAACTAGCCCTATATGCAAAAAAAAAAAGATACACCGGTGTTTGGCCAGATGAGAAGTTTATTCTATGTATCATCTTTTTACTACTTTAATTCATTTTACTCTAATTAATTTAATAACTGTATCATTTATCTCTTTTAATTCCTTTTATAACTGTTTTAATTTCCCTTGCTTTTATTTTGTGCTTATTTTTTATGCGAGGCACTTTGAATTGCCATAGTGTGAAATTTTAATTACTTTATATGTAAAGCATTTTGAATAACTGTTTTCATTTTCCTTGCTTTTATTTTGTGATTATTTTTATTCCTTTCTATGTAAAGCACTTTGAATTGCCACAATGTATGGAATGTGCTATATAAATAAACTTGCCTTGCCTTGCCTCTCTCAAAATCTTTTAGCAAGCTTTTACTATTACAGCTCTCAAGGTTAAAGCTGCAGTCCGTAACTCTAGCGGTTAATAAACAGAACTGCATGCGTCTTGTGGAAGAACTTTGTAGCCTGAGCTACTTCTCTCTGTTGTCTATGAAGAGTCACCCAGGTACTTGGCTACTCCGCAGTGGTACGACCCGAACCAGTCTAAAATAGTCTGAATATAAATAATTATAGGTGTTCCGTAGAGATTCAGGATAAGACAAAAACACGGTTTGGAAAATGGATTCATGATGTATTCGCTCATTATGTAATTTTTGTAAATTTTTAACACGAAAAATATTACGGACTGCAGCTTTAACTAATCGCGAGAAGTGTTGATTATTGCATTGTATAGATCTATAGCATTATATTTAGATTGTGGCATTGTTGCAGTGATGAGCATGTAGTTGATCACAGACATGGGATCCGTCCGAAATAGCATACTCTCTTGAGTAGGTACTTATTTTGAATTTGAGTAATTACTTCAGGGCTGCTAAAAAAGTATGTTCTATATAGTATCATGTGCACACCAGAATCTCGCTGGAAGTAGGAGGTCATCCTGGTACTTTTTTGCCTACTCCCTGATCGGTACTGTGAATTTGGTCATGCTGCTTTTGTCACATACTGTTTTTCGTCTACCATAGGGAAGTATGTGATTTCGGACGCAGCTATATTGAGCACATTAATGTAGCAATCTCATCATTGTAACTTAATTTCTGAACAATAACGCATGCTTTCATCATAATCAGCAGTGCAAACACAATGTAAATAAGAGATTTGTTGATTATTACGTGAGTTTTGGTGTCTAGTCCAGAAATCAGTCACTGATGGGGCAGTTGTGGCCTAATGGTTAGAGAGTCACGGGTTCAAGACAAAAAATGTCTTTTGGGTGTGTGTTCAAGGTGTGTGTGTGCACTTGGATGGGTGAAATACAGAGCACAAATTCCGATTATGGGACACCATACTTGGCTACACGTCACTTTCACTTCACTAATAAACTCGTGCTGTTTGATTGACAGCTCCAGCGATTGCAAAGGGGGTGTTTTTTTTATCGCTTTCTATAACTTAATCATTGTTTAAATAACAGCTTAATTTCATCCTACTAAGAGAAGCAATGTGAAGTTGACCGTTTAATCACTGGTTTGATTTACTGACACATAGACAAAGACTTCTGACTGAATCATTACATATCAGAAATTACTGGTCACAGATCATGCATTAGAATTAACACGGTTACTAACATGTTGTTACTGTCGAGTCCATATAGTAAAGTGTTTACAAAGCCTGGACTAAAAATTTTAACATTTTAAAATGTTAAATTTTAAATTTTAACTGATTTACCAAAGAAACCACAGTGAAATGTACCACATACAAATAAATAGGCCTAATGCTTAACTGAGACAGTCACATTGTTGATAATAAAAAATAACCACATTCCTAGCATTAGGATCCTTTGGAAGGTGATTTTGTTGCCCATCTTGTATTCCTCGTCTAATTATGCAATTATGAAGTAGAGGCGGTCTTTCACCTATTTGTCATAGAAAGGCACATTTCACAATGTTGGGCTTGGTTACAATTAAAACTGTTTTTGACTAACCAGGAAGTTTTCAGTTCTGAAACCTACAGGATATTCTTATATGACCTCTGTATGTCAAAAACTTCAGGAAAATTTGATGACCCCTTTAATATTTATATATTGTTGGAGCCATTCAAGTTTGAATGTTTGAATTGTATTTAATGTAAATTAATTGTTCACTTAAACTATGATTTAATGTTTTTGATGAATTTAAAGAAGATGACTTTTATTTTGTAAGGTGGCTCTGTATAAGGAAGTAGGCAGATTGGAATCAGGTGTGAAGGTGGAGAGAGCACAGCTTTCGATCACACATTATTTGATAGACCAAGATTAACCTTTTTTGTTGCTTTCTTTTGGAAGTAAATGCTTAATATTTAGCATTTATATTGGGTATTTCTTGGATTATGTGCATCAAAGAATCCCTCAACCTTTACACAAGATGGGTGGCTTTCATTTTTTTGTGGACAAAAAGCCCCTACATATATTTTTAAATGTCATTAATGTAAAATACTAATTCAGTCTTTAAAATCCTTTTTTACAATTATATTTAAACAATTGAATAACAGATGACAGACAAAGTAAAATATTCAAATATATATTTTCCTCCCATCTCATATTTTTTTCATGTCCGTAGTAGCTTGTAGAAGATTGTGTACAACAGGTTTTTTACAGCAGCTTTAATCATGTTGATAATTTAGAGGCCTTAGAAATGTATAATAGGGTTATATCCCAACATATTTAGTGATTACAAATTATTATATCCCATTTTTATATAGGCATTTTATCAGATTATATAAGCATTTTTAACAGTGAATTTCAAACTGTTAAACTTTTAGGTTTTCAGCTTTCAAAACATATGTACTTTTGTACTTAATTATAGTGGTAAAATTTCTCCCAATACTGACAACGTTCCTAAACTCAGCCATAAATATGGTAAAAATTCCTGATATTGTCATCAGTGGTTTCCAAAACCACTTTCAAGAAGGAAACAATACATAATATTATGATGATATTAATGTGTCGTATCCATTTATGTCCACTCATATATAATGCACGACAAATATGTTTTTTTACAATAATTGTAAAAGTTTGATGTCTGATTTTTTATTTCTTTAAATTAATGCTGAATCATCATTATTTGCATTCAAATGTTTAGTTCTCTTACGAGAGGTTCTCTCGTATTGCGTAAGTTAGCTTATGCTACGGGTAAAGTCATCTTTTCTTGAGATATTGAAGCCAAAAATTATCCTTAATTTTGCATTTATTGTCAACGCAGTGCAGCAGCCAGCAGACCTAGAGCAGGCCATCTTGCGTGCTCATTGGCTGCCGTGCGGCAACTGCTGCAGCCTACCACCGAGCCTTGCGCGTGACGTCACGCCCAATGAGGGCGCTTCGCGCCTTCTACGCATCATAGCCCGCCAAAATGGGGGTGGCTTAGCGTATAAAATTCAGGCTCGGAGGCTGCGTCACTGATTTCATCATCTTCAGCGAAGCTCTCCACATCGCTGGACTCTGAGAGAAGCCGCCGCCGTTGAAACCAGCGACCAGCACGCAGAGGAAAGAGCCTGAGGAAGCCGGCCGTCTTCGCCGCCTTCAGCCTTCCGTGCCTACTACACCATCCGGCGACAAATATCCTTTTAATGCTATTGCTTTCTGTGAGTGTTCGCCGCTGCGACACTCACTTTCTAAAAAGAGCGCGAGGCGTTTTTCTAAAAATGCCTCGCATTTCCTGTGGCTCGTGCAGAGCCCCGCCCAGCGCCGGAGACCGCCATGTGATCTGCGCTCTCTGCCTGGGCCCGGAACATGGGAAACGCTTCTGCAGTCGACCCTGCGGGCTCGACTCGAGGCCTTCGCTGTGGATACCGTCATCCCGCCCTCTGGACCGCGCAAGAAGAAGCGCAATTCACAGAAGCGAGCGGAGCCTGAGGTCACACTGAAGAGCTCGCCGGATTACGTTACATCCCGCCAGCTTCTCTCTCTCCTTCTCCGCCGCTCCCGGACGCGCAGCTGCCGGCTTCGGCCCTCACTGCCGCCGCCTCAGGGGACGAAGCTTAAGGAATGGACCCAGGTGACAGCTGTTCCATCCTGATATCGGACAGCGAGGAGTGGTCGAGTTCTCATCACTCCGCCTCCTCCTCGATCCAGGAAGGCTACAAAAGCTACTCCAGCGGTGTATTCGGCAGTCAACGAGCCTGTAATGCAACCCGCTCGCCTGCACACCACCCAGACAAATCTCTCAAAAGATGGTTGAGTCCGGCCACGGCCGGACCACCATTGAAACCTCTCGCCCTGTCAGTCCCCTTAGAAAGGCTACTGCAGCAATGTATTCGGCAGCCAACGAGCCGGTAATGCAACCCGCTCGCCTGCAAAATCTCAAGAGTATAACGTCTGGTTATCCGGCTCATGCCGTGGTGCTCTAAGTGTAGCAAATGTGCCCACATCTCAGTGTTCACCCCTACACTCAAGCACGTTACCCCCGTGTTTCTCACACTCACAGAGCCCACTCTCATAAGGCCGTGTGTCCACCATAGCGTTTTTAGCCAGCTAAAAACGCTAGACGCTCTGCTGAAAACGCCTCACTGTGGGCGCTTGAGAGCGTTTTGACAGCGCAGCGTTTTTTTCAGTTGAAATGATTCGTTGTTATGATACAGTATATCCGCAGCACAGTTTACTTGTAACTGATTTCGCAGATAATTTGTTTCATACTAAAAAATTATTTTTCATCCATTTCGTTCGGTTAGCTCTGCTGGTTGACGTCGTTGTACAGAAAGAATGTTGAGACAGTTGGTCGGTGTGATATTAGTCCCGCCCCTCCTCCACTGTGATTGGACGGTTGGGTAAAAAGTGACAGTGATGAGCGCTGCGTTTTACCCAAAGTTGAACATTTTTCAACTTTCGGCGACCAGTAAAAAACGGCGGGCGCTCAGCGCTTGAGCGTTAAATACACGCTCGGTGCCTCGTTACGCTCATGGCGTTTAAAAAACGCGGCGCTCCCATTGAAAACAATTGGAATTTTACGCCAGCTGCGTGAAAAAACGCTTTGGTGGACACACGGCCTAAAGCTGGCAAATGCCACTCGAGTGCTAGATGTAGGAAATGTGCCCACAATATCTGTGCTCACGCCTACTTTCTGCCCGCTCTGTCACACGGCCAAAACAGCCACATATCGGTCAGGTTACGGATGTAAGTTACGTGCCCGCTTACGAGCGCTCACGCTTACTAGTAAACGCCCGGCGCTGCTCGCGCATCACAAAGTTGTCTCAAAACGTTCCCCGTTCAAGCAACCGGGACGTCACATGTGAAACAGCCAGCCTTCGCTGTCAGCGAGCCACCGTATTCATGCACCGAGGGCGCACGCATGGCTATGAATGTAAGTTACGTGCCCGCTTACGAGCACTCACGCTTACTAATAAACGCCTGCCGTTGCTCGCACATCACAAAGTTACCTCAAACGTTCCCCGTTCAAAGCAATCGGGACGTCACATGTGAAACAGCCAGCCATAGCTGTCAGCGAGCCGCCGTATTCAAGCACTGAGGGCCTTGCGCCGCGCCCATACCTCCAGTTCAGTTTTCCGAGCCCACGCAGTGTGGTGATCGGAACCCGGAGGCTATTCTGCCCGTGGCTATGAATGTAAGTTACGTGCCCGCCTACGAGCGCTCATGCTTACTAATAAATGCCCGGCGCTGCTCGCGCATCACAAAGAAGGGTATAATGTCTGGTTATCCGGCTCAGGCCGATGGTGTCATAAGTGTAGAAAAGGTGCCCACATCTCAGTGTTCACCCCTACACACAAACACTATACCCGTGTCTCTCGCTCTCACAGAGCCCACTCTCTTAAAGCTGGCAAATGGCGCTCGAGTGCTAGATGTAGAGAATGTGCCCACAAACCTGTGCTCACACCTACTCGCTGCCCGCTCTGTTACACGGCAACAGCCTCACAGCGGCCAAGTTATGAATGTAAGTCACATGCCCGCTCACGAGCGCTCACGCTTACTGACAAACACTTCGCCCCAGGCTCCGCTCGCAGTAAATATCGTTACAAAATGTTCCCCATTCCCAGTAATCGGGTCATCTCAAGTGATACAGACAGTCACAGCTGTCAGCGAGCCGCCGTTCCCGAGATCAGAGGGCGCGCGCGTGCCCCGCACACTCCTCCGGTTCAGTTTCCCGAGCCCGCGAAGTGCGGCGATCGGAACCCGGAGTCCATTCTGCCCCTAGCTATACATGTAGAAGCATGGAAGGCTATTCCAGGTGTGTCAGAATGGGTGCTGAGCACAATAAGACAGGGCTATTCGCTTCAGTTCGCTCGCCGCCCCCCTCGCTTTCGAGCACGGACCGAGACGAAAGTGAAAGCGGATGTAGCATATCTACTCCGCGCAGAAATAGCCAAACTGCTGTGCAAAGGGGCCATAGAACCAGTGCCTCCTTCTCTGAGCGAGTCAGGCTTTTACAGCCGTTATTTTTCTCGTACCCAAGAAGGACGGAGCTCTAAGACCTATCTTAGATCTGAGATATTTGAACAAAGCTCTCATGAGACGGCCGTTCAAAATGCTCACGACCAGACAAGTCCTCGCGCAAATTCGCCCGAGGGACTGGTTTATCTCTCTCGATCTGAAAGATGCATACTTTCAGATCCCGATAGTCCCCCGTCACAGGCCATTCTTGAGATTCGCCTTCGACGGTCGGGCATATCAATACACCGTCCTCCCGTTCGGCCTGTCTTTGGCACCCCGTACATTACGAAGTGCATGGATGCGGCTCTCGCCCCCTTGAGAGTGAAAGGGCTGCGAATTCTGAACTATTTGGACGATTGGCTGTTTTTAGCACAGTCAGAGATAGAACTGTTATCTCACAGAACAATGCTTCACAGCCATCTGGAAAGCTTGGGCCTCACGGTCAACTGGACCAAGAGCTCATTACTGCCCAGTCAGTCAGTTTCCTTTCTAGGAATAGAACTGGACTTTGTGGCTATGACGGCCCGCCTATCGACACAGCGCGCGCGCCGTGTTCGACACCTGGCCACATCTTTCCAGGAGGGCGGCAGCATCACATCTCTGAAGACATTCCAGAGGATGCTAGGCTGTATGGCATCAGCTGTGGCTGTGCTTCAGCTGGGCCTGCTGCGCATGCGCCCACTACAATGCTGGCTGAACGCCCAAGTGCCTCACCAGGCTTGGGTTTCAGGCTACAGATGAATCAGAGTGACTCAGAGCTGCGTTTTGGCTCTGCAGCCCTGGTTAGCGGCCGACTGGTACCAGCGGGGAGTGACAATGGGGGCTGTCTCACACTGAAAGGTCATCTCGACAGACGCCTCCAACATAGGTTGGGGCGCCGTCTTCGAGGGCAGACCGGTCTTTGGCCTGTGGTCAGACCAAGAGAGACACTTCCACATAAACTGTCTGGAAATGATAGCGGTCGAGAACGCGCTCAAACGCTTCCTCCCATTCATACAGGACCACCATGTGCTAGTCCGCTCGGACAACATGTCTGTGGTGTCCTACATAAACCGTCAGGGCAGTGTCAGATCCAGAAGCCTCTGCCATCTGACAGAACGCCTTCTTGTATGGTCTCATTAACTCTTGCGCTCGCTGAGAGCTGCGCATGTGCCAGGCCACTTGAACGACGGTCCAGACAAACTGTCCAGGAACTACGTTCCCCCAGGGGAATGGTCCCTGCACCCCCAGACAGTCCAGTTACTGTGGCGCCTTTTCGGCAAAGCGAAAACGACCTGTTTGCGTCAAAAGACAACGCTCATTGCCCACTGTTCTTTTTTAAAAGAACGAGGATGCGCTGGCCCAAATCTGGCCCAGCCTCCCACTTTATGCTTTCCCTCGGGTCTCTCTGTTACCACAGGTAATCGAGAGGATCAGGGAAATGCGCCACTCGGTGCAGCCACTGATGCGGCTGTCTCACACAGCCTCTTGGCTTCCGGTGAGGAGAGATCTCCTTTCTCAAGCCCGCGGCTCAATTTGGCATCCCCATCCAGAGCGCTAGTCTCTGCACGTATGGTTAATCAACGGATACCCGTTGTCCTGCCAGAAGGAGTTATGAACACGATTACGCAATCCAGAGCTCCCTCTACGAGGCGGCTTTACGCGTCTAAATGGTCGGTGTTCTCCAAATGGTGTGCTGATAGAGATCTAGACCCACGAACGTGTGGGGTCCCGGGGTTGCTTGGCTTCCTTCAAGAGCTGTTGGATAAGGGCAGGTCCCCATCCACGCTTAAAGTTTATGTGGCGGCCGTTGCAGCGTTCGCTGAGTCGACGCACGGTCAGTCAGTAGAAAGAAACGAGCTCGTCATCCGCTTCCTTAGAGGAGCCAGACGGATGAATCCCCCGCGACCCCCGTCGGTTCCCATATGGGATCTTTCATTGGTCCTGGAGGCCCTGAAAGCTTTCCCCTTTGAACCGATAGACTCCGTGGACCTAAAGTACCTCTAGCTCAAAGCCGTTTTCCTGACAGCTCTGTCGTCAGTCAAACGTGTGGGGGATTTACACGCGCTATCTGTTAGCGCTGCGTGTCTTGAGTTCGGGCCAAATGACTCTAAAGTCATCTTTAAGCCAAGACATGGTTATGTCCCTAAAGTGTTGGGCACCCCCTTCAAAGCGCAGGTCATTTCTCTTTCGGCTCTGCCAGCATCCGATAGTGAGGGTGATGTTAATCTCCTCTGCCCCGTCAGGGCGCTGAGGGCTTACATTACACGCTCCGCCTCTTTCAGGCATTCGGAACAGCTCTTTGTCTCGGTTGGTGGGCGCACCAAGGGTCTCGCCGCCTCGAAACAGAGCCTGTCCAGATGGATAGTGGAAGCTATCGCATCCGCTTATAAGTCTAAAGGTCTGTAATGCCCTTGGGCATCAGGGCGCATTCCACCAGAGGCGTGGCCTCGTCATGGGCTTGGTCCAGCGGAATTTCCATTCAAGACATTTGTGAGGCGGCAGGCTCGTCCTCTCCGTCCACATTTGTTAGGTTTTATAACCTGGAAGTTCCCGCCTTGCAGGCTAGACTTCTGTCAGTGTGAGCGGTGTGTATGTCCTGCCCAGATTATCATGCGCAGACTACTCTCACGCGACGTTAACTCTCCTGGTTGAGCTGCACTATATGGTGAATAGTTATATGGACCGGCGACGCCACTCTGTTTACCCTGTATGTGCTTATAACATGTGCTGGCCCGCATTGCTGGCCACCTGTTTCCCACTTATCTATTTTCCCCGGGAATCCCTGGGACTCATGAAGTGGAGGCTGGGCACGCACGGCGTTGACAATGGGTTCCCGTAGCGTAAGCTAACTTACGCAATACGAGAGAACCTCTCGTAAGAGAACGTACTCGGTTACATACGTAACCTCGGTTCTCTCTAGAAGAGGGAACGAGCATTGCGTAACCCGACCGTGCAGGCGCCACGAGCAATTTTCGCTTCAGCTGATGAAACCAGTGACGCAGCCTCCGAGCCTGACTTTTATACGCTAAGCCACCCCCATTTTGGCGGGCTATGATGCGTAGAAGGTGCGAAGCGCCCTCATTGGGCGTGACGTCACACGCGAGGCTCGGTGGTAGGCTGCAGCAGTTACTGCACGGCAGCCAATGAGCACGCAAGATGGCCTGCTCTAGGTCTGCTGCACTGTGTTGACAATAAATGCAAAATTAAGGATCATTTTTGGCTTCAATATCTCAAGAAAAGATTACTTTACCCGTAGCGTAAGCTAACTTACGCAATACTCGTTCCCTCTTCTAGAAAGAACCGAGGTTACGTATGTAACCGAGTACGTTTTTTTAGATCTAAAGATTAAAACAGCATTTTAATGTTTTACATTGATCGGACCTGATGATATTTAATTTTATAGGAGGAAGAATGACCACAAGCAGAAGTCCAAACAATCCTTCATGCACGGTTGACCTTGGTGCTCAATACATAAGTGCCACACCATACTATGCTCGTATTCACAGCAGGTGGGTTACTTCTCAGTACTATATCTGATCTGTATGGTGTGCATATCTTTTGAAAATATACTTTTTTTTGCTTTATGCTAATAAAAATATTTGCTGCTTATAGTCACTTATGCATTTTCTTGTATTTTTAGTTTTTATGAAGAACTCTTAGCACAAGACATTTTAAATCCTCTCGTTGCTCCTGTTGAAGACATGATGTCTAAGGAAGAAGGAATTATGAACTATGTGACGCCCCATGGGGTCTCGTCCATCGTCAAACACTACCTCAAAGAGTCAGGTAGGTCATTTGAATTCAGGTTCAACTTATTTCCTAGCATTTCATTTCTGATTTCTTCTTCTGGTTCTGCTGTAAGTCATATTGATATACACTACCGTTCAAATGTTTTGGTGTCAGAAAGAATAAAGAAATTAATACTTTTATCCAGCAAAGATGCATTAAATTGATCAAAAGTTACAGTAATTTATAATGTTACAGCATATTTCTATTTTGAATAAAATGCTTCTCTTTTTTAATGTTATTCATCAAATAATCCTAGGGAATCTAAAAAAATATTAAGCATCCCAACTGTTTTCAACACTAATAATAATAAGAAATACTTCTTGAGCACCAACTAGGCTAAGCATATTAGAATGATTTCTGAAGGATCATGTGACACTGATGACTGGAGTAATGATGCTGAAAATTAAGCTTTGCCATCACAGGAATTAAAAATTGTAAAATATAATAAAATAGAAAACAATTATTTTAAATTGTAACAATAATTCACAATATTACTGTCTTTACTGTGTATTTAATAAAGAAATGCAGCCATGGCAAACATAAGAGACTTTTAAACCTGCAGTTTTTTATCAAAAATTATTATAATGCAAATATTTTATATTTTACTTAAAACATGTATTAAAATAGCAACAAAAAAAAAATGCTATTGCATAAAGTTTTTTTTTTTTTTTTCATCAGGGCAATTTCACACAGAAACGCTTTTTATGTATTCACACAGTCAGAGAAGCAAGACAGATTAAATAACCGATTTTATTGCTGTTCATAAAGCAGCTGTTTTTCATCAGCTGTTTAATAACAGAAATGTGCTGCCAGAAAATTATTTTTGGGTCAGCAAGACCCGAGTCTTCCAGCTGTTTTGTTCCATCTAAATGTTACCTTTCTAGAAGAAAAAATCTGATTTCCTAGAGAGAGCACAAGAATTTGGCCAGACTGCAAGCTGATTTATGAACTCAAAGATCACAACTCTTAGTCAATAATCTGACTGAGTCTTTAGAAAAAGTTCAGAATATTTTGCATGTGAACAATAAGCAGCAGTCAGATGGAACTGCTTTAATGTAGCAACATTGTGAAACAACACAATTCAACAGTTATTCAAAGATCAGCAAAACAGTAAGGGATTTGCATGAAACGTGAATTGTGTGTATTTGCCCACTATTTACCACCATTTCCCTGATGTTAATTTCATTTACTGATGTTTTTTTCTGTCACCTTAAGCCCTTCTTAAGCTTAATTCACATAAGATATATTAACTGGAATTGGGTTTCTTTTAGGGGTGTAATGATATATCCTTATGGATGCAACGAATGCCTGTATTGAAAGCGTCCTACATTAAACTACTATACATAATGTTGAATATAAATTAATATAATGCAATGGGGGACTATTTGTGGGTCCTGGTAATGTCAAATGTCTGATTTTACCAGTAAAATGGGGCCTACATTATCAGAATCAGAAAGAGTTTTATTGCCAAGTGTGCATACACACAAAAGGAATTTACCTTCCTATTGAAGCTTCCAGTACACACATAAAAATATAACAAGTCACACAATAACATTTAAGAATAAATAAGTATAAAAATATATCTGTAAACATTTATAGACAACGAACATATTTACAGTATTGTGAATAATCATGAATATTTTTATTCTGGTGTCACCATTGCCCTGTGTATTGGGTACCAGGAGGACCAAGTCCTAGCTTTTTCAAGTACACCCCTATTATAATACCAAATTTAGCAGTTTAATAAACAGTACATTTTGTCAACTGTTACCATATGTCTTAAAAGTAATTATAATAAAAAAAAACGTTCTTTCTTTCTTTTGGGCTTGAAGTATTGCGATAATATTGTATCGTGATTTTAGTGTCGTGAATTATATCAAATTACATGAGAGTATTGTTACACACCTAGGTTTTTTTTTCCACCATTACTCTTGTTTCTAAAATTAGGGATCATGTAAAACTATTTGCAAGTGCCATTAACCAAAATCTTGACTTTTCTATGATACATAATCTTCTGCGTGACTTTCTTTGGAATTCTTTCCTTCTATGTTTCTCTCTCCTTTTTTTTCTCCTTTGTACTTCTTTTGCTATGTGCAAATTTGCCAACTGTGCCCCTCCGCACTCAAGCAGGAGCAGAGGTGCTCTACGACCGACACGTCACTCACATTCACCGGAAAGACACTGGCTGGGAAGTGTGTCACAAAGGGGGAGCATCACAGCAGTTTGACGTTGTGGTTTTAACCATGCCAGTACCCCAAATACTTCAGCTGCAAGGAGACGTGGGATCTTGTGAGTACATTACAACACCACCACAAACACAAATATACACACACACACACTTTGGCCTTCAAATTTAAATATGACTTTTGGTTTTGCTGTCTGCCATTGTTTCTGTAAAAAATATCCTGTGAAATGGCATAATTTTATTATTTTAATAGAGACAGAGCTGAATGGAAATTCGTAATAAACAAATACAGATAAAGGTAGATATACCTTGATGGTTCACCATTTTTGTCAGCCATTATAATTTGTCTTGTCATAAATTAAAGACAAAAAACACATACAGTAGTGGTTTACATATACTGTATCTTTACTTCCTGAATGCTTAAAAGTGTTAGTCTACCCAAAGAAAAATAAAAAAATAAAAAAATTCTGTCATCATATACATATACTGTGGTCTGTGGTGCAAACCTGTATGACTTTTATTTCTCCTGTGGAACTTAAAAGGAGATATTTTGAAGAATGTTGGTTACCAAACAATTTTGATTCAAATGGACTTCCATTATATGGACAAAAAAAAAATACAATAGAAGTCAATGGGAACCGAAACTGTTTGGTAACCAACATTCTTCAAAATATCTTCCTCTGTGTTCTGCAGAAAAAATAAGTCATACAGGTTTGGAACGACATGATGGTGAGTAAAATTACAGAATTTTCATTTTTGGGTGGACTATACCATCAAAAATGTTTTTTAAAGTTTTTCTAATATTACCTTTCATGCCATGTGTAATATTGCTGTTTGTGAATGTAAAATGTCTGCAAAGTTTTAAAAATCAAAGTGCATTACAAATAAAGTTATTGTCTCCTAAAAGAAATAATAAATTCTGAACTGTGGAAATGAGTCGACAGCAATTCCAGTCTCCCTTCCTGTTTGTTACATACCAACGTAACATATTTGCATAATACCAGCGAATGACCTTCACTGGCGGGCCGTGAACAACGTCTACTTTAACCCGTTCTCAAACACTGTAGTTGTAGCTGAGGCCTAGAAGAGTTTGGTTTGTGGTGTCGACAGGTCGAGATGATGCTGTTTTCAGTGCTGTGAATCCACTTTGCATGCATTTCAAAAGGATGAGGACTCGCGCTGGAATTGATACGGCAAAAATAACGCCATCGTTACTGTTCGTATTACTGTGCCTCAAGCGCTGAGGAAGCCTCTGAAGCTGAAAAATTTAGATTTCCAAAACGTGCTGTAAGTGGTCGACTAATCACAACAGACTGGGCCGTCTGACCAATCAGAGCAGAGTAGACTCTTGGAAAGGAGGGGTTTAGAGAGACTGAATCTTCGAACTAACCGATTTCAGACTGTTTTTATGTGCAATGTATATTATGAGAAAATTAAAGTGTTTTTTTTACCTTGGATTCATGTAAACCTATAGTAGGAGATCAATTAGGAACCTGTAAAATAGCATAATATGGGCACTTTAACCATCTTTTTATTGTAGTCAGAGGGTTTAAATAAACAATAGCCAGATTGTATGTTCAATAGTCTCAGATCTGTTTTCAGAGTCAAAGGTCCACCTCTCCGTTATATCTATTCAGTCTTGCCCTGGGCTGGTGGGCTTCAGAGACCCCATATCTCCATCTTAAACTGTTTTCCAGCTGCCACATTACTGCAGGTCTTGCATCAATGTCCAAATTGGTATTCTCAGTATGACGTGTTTGCAATGGTAAAACATAAGTCCTTAAGTAGAAATATGGAAATGGAAGGGTCGGGTCTAGGTCTTCTGGGTGTTGGTGCTTCTGAGAAACTGTGAATAATGCAGGGTGCGAGGAGAAAGACGCAGGCTTTTCGGAAAAAGAGCTGCATCGCAAATTAAGGGATAAATGAAAAATGGAATGAGACAGCTGAAAATGGTGGAGGAGTCGCTAGTGAAAAAACGGCGCTTTAAATGGTTGTCGTGTCACGCACAGAGCAGCAGAAGTAGGGCAGAGGCGGATGGGTCTCTTCACTGTTGATACGCTATGAAACGGCTTCAATGGAGCAGCTTAAAAATTCATCTGAAGTGGCCTGGATGGAGATGGAGGCCATGTGATCAATGTCACAGTGCAGTTGCACAGGACTCCTCATAACCGAATGCAATTTAGAAGAGGGTCGAAACTGTAAGAGACCCTTAAGATCATGCAAAAAAATACAAATAAAATCATGCCTAAATAATTGGCTGGTTTTCTTCTTAAATACCCATTCAGATTTGGAGTTGAGGATTTTTTCCACAGAGATTTAAGTTGATTTATTCTCTGGCTGGCTCCAGTCAATGTAGGCTCTCATTGAACTGCTTCTCTGTCAAATCATAGTTATTTTAAAGACACTTCAACAAGACATGGCTTTTTGGACTCTTTTAAGTGTTATTCTGTTTTGTGTCAGCCTGTCAGGACTGTGAGAAAACCCATGTGTTCAGAAAAACACTGCTCCTGGGAGAGACATTACAGCCATTTCTTGAAATTCCATAAACCCTTCTGATCTTTAATTTTTAGTGGGCTATGTTTCTCATTTGTAACTTTCTTTCTTCTTCTGCATATATGCATCTTTGTTTTCTAGAACATATTATCATATTCAGTTGGAGGTTTTGTAACATTTTGTGAACCGGCTGAATCTATATTCTTTGGTTTGTTTTCATAATTTTAATGTAAATGAATCATCAAGCAGAGGTGCAGTTCTTATATATAGGTTCTTCATAATTTTAGATGTAGTTATGGTGCCTTTGTTACTGAATTATGACTGAGCTGACTATCGAGGGCATTTCAGTGTGTACAATGTATGCCATATCATATAGGCCTACACTATTGTTCAAAATTTTGGGGTCAATAAGATTTTTTTTTTTTTAAGAAATTTATTCTTTTATTCAGCAAGGATGCGTTAAATTGATTTAAAGTGACAATAAAGACATTTATAATGTTACAAAATAATTATATTTCAGATAGATGCTGTTCTTTTAACTTTCGATTCATCCAAGAATCCTGAAAAAAATGCCTCCCGGTGTCCACAAAAATATTAAGTAGCACAACTGTTTTCAACAATTTTGATAATAATAAATGTTTTTCTGAGCACCCACTCAACATATTAGAATGATTTCTGAATGATCATGTGACACTGAACACTCAAAAAAAATATTCATTGGATGAACTCAATTAAGTTGTGGGCAGGATTTCCATCCAATAAATATATGTAGCCCCAACTCAAACTGAGTACATCCATTCAACAGAATGTAAATTAGTTAACCTAACTCATTTGTATCAAATAGATGCAAAAGAATATAAACGAGTGACTCGATTAACTTATTTCTATCAAATACTTATTACTAATCAGACTGACTTTATTTCTGTCAGATGTCTACAAAAGTTTTATTGAAAATTAACAGGGGTTTAACTCTGTTTTCCATTTTAAAGTTACCATAATAGTGATTAGTGTTTCCATTAGTTGGGCTCTTAACTCTTATTATATCTATTGTCTTTTTAGGCTGCTGTGACTGTGTTTGTTAAACAAATTTGGAGCAGCAAAGTAAGCTTAAGTGAAATGAGATCAGCTGATGATGGTTACCTGTTGATGGTTTTATAATCATTATGAAACAGAATGATTTACTGAGGTTTTTATAATCTAACCATTATGTTGTCACGTTTTTTTCACAACACATACCTTGTGTTACTGCAGCATGAGATCAAGGAATATTATAACACTAAGTTTGAAGACTTTAACGAACATGAGCATAAAAAAGTCTGTTTATGATGACACACACAGACATCAACAATCAGCGTATGAATCTCCACAATGGTGACAATCAAAAGTACTTTGCTGCAATGCATGCTGGGTACCGCCATAGTACAAAACTCCCAGCATGCATTGCAACATGAATAAATTATGCAGCTGAACTGTCCTATAATTTTGTTTGATTCTAAATATTTGCTTTTATTTTTTGCTGTTGTATTTGTTGTGAATTAGTAGCTTTTCAGTGATGTTCTGAATTAATCTGTTTATCTAAATATTTGTGATTGTCACCATTGTTGAGATTCATACGCTGATTGTTGATGTCTGTGTGTCATCAGAAACTGATTTTTTGTGCTCATGTTCGTTTAAGTCTTCAAACTTATTTTTATAATAATGCTTGATCTCATGCTGCAGTAACAAGGTTTGTTGCGAAAAAAACATAATTGTTAGATTAAAATACCTCAGTGAATCAGTCTGCTTCATGATGATTATAAAACCATCAACCCTTAACCATCATCAGCTGATCTCATTTCACTTCAGCTTTCTTTGCTGCTCCAAATGTGTTTAACAAACACACTGTCACAGCAGCCAAAAAAGACAATAGATATAATTAGAGTTAAGAGCCCAACTAATGGAATCATTGATCACTGTTATGGTGACTTCAAATGGAAAACATAGAGTTGAACCCCTGTTAATTCTCAATAAAACTTTTGTAGACGCCTGACAGAAATAAAGTCATTCTGGTTAGTAATAAGTATTTGATAAAAATAAGCTAGCCTCTCTCGTTTATATTCTTTTGCATCTATTTATTACAAATGAGTTAGGCTAACTGATTTACATTCTGTTGAATGGATGTACTCAGTTTGAGTTGGGGCTACATATATTTATTGGATGGAAATCCTGCCCACAACTTAATTGAGTTCATCCAATGAATATTTTTTTTGAGTGGAGCTATTAATAAATTTTTAGTTAAACCAATTAAATATATTTACAAATATGATCTTAAATAGATATATTTAAATAAAGCAAATTAGATTTAAATGTGTCACCTCTAAGAAGGGCTTGAATAATTTTTTGGAGAAAATTCAGCTTTGCCATCACAGGAATAAAGTAAATTTTAAAATATATTAAACTCCAGAAAAATTATTAAATAAATTGTAATAATATTATTCATTTTTATTATTTTACTGTATTCTTGATCCTTTGGACCTTGGTGAACATAAGACTTTTAAAAACTTTTAAAAAAATTAACCAACCGCAAACTTTTAAACGATAGTGTATATACTACTATAATGGTTTGGAAAAAAGCTCATTCTCAAAAATGATAGTACTAACACGTAGATAAAATATGTTCATTTTGTCTTCATTGTCCTGTGCCATGATGTCACTGTTGTAGCGGTTCTGTTTGTAGTGTCGGCTGCTGGACAGTTGGGGGCAGCAGGCAGGTATGAGCCACTGGCACTTGCAGAGATGCAATCTGGAATGATTGTTCCAGATTGCTGAAAAAAAATGAATGCCTCACACTTCCTGCTTCATCACAGCACGATTCCACAGAAGTATCTATTGATTTTTAGGTCTAATTTGTGTGAAAAAAATTATCAATGGAAAAGCAAAATGATTGGAATTGTTTTAATGACAATTTTGGACGTTGAAAGAGTCATGTAAGCAACCATAACTCGAAGAAAAGGTTTTTTATTTTACTTTCATTGTTCACTCAAATCTGTGCCCTCTTTGTCAGATTCCATGCAGTTTAGTGGACAACACAAATCTAAAAAAAGAAAGAAAAAGAAAAACAAGAAAATCCAAAATGCCCCAGAAAAACCTATAGGTGATCAAATTCAATAATGACATTCAGAAAAAAAAAACTAGGCTTTACTTTGTCGTATTTTTTTTATATCCACGTTGAATCCACGTTGAAATTTCTCACCTGTGAGACAAATAAAGGCTGATCTATCTATATCATAGACTTGCAAAGATATTTATTGCAAGTTATCATTTTTTTAAATTGTTTTATATCAATGTCTGATTATGAAGTAAAAAAAAGATATTTAAAATTACAGCATATATAAGGAATCACATGTTCATATTCCACATGAATGTTGTATATTCTCAGCTTTCAGCAAATATTGCATATGTTTTGTTGTATAATGCCGACCTGAAACATTTTTTACATATACTGTAGGATTTGCAGAAGTTTGCAAAGTGCAAAATGAGTGCAATTTAAGACGATTTAAGAAAAGTTATTTACATGGTTGTTACATTCGCTCGTAGTTTGTATGTGGTTACAGTATATTAGCAGAATAGCCATAGAAACCAATGAAATCCAGAGCAGCCATATTTCTTTTAACCTGAATGCAGTGACAGCCATGTCCTTTCATTCAATGGACTTTAGTTTTCTCAGCGGCTTTCCATGTGCTGAGGAAATATGAGCGTGTATCATTTGCAAAAGATGAATGAACTCTGTGCGTGCCGCTGGGCTGTGGCGTGCCTGATGTGGATCGGAGCCCTCTCTGGACTTGACTCTGATTTGTTTCCTCTAATATATTACTGAACATTTTGGGTTAGCGGTTTGACTAGGGTTATGGAACATACGCTTGGGCCAGAGGTGCTTTGCCAACTCTAGTGCGTTCTGTTGCAGCCGACTTCCTGACAGATTCTGCACTTTTCTTGGCCAGAAATTCCCCTCCTTAACGTTTGGATGTTTTTCATTGTGTTCTGCAACACTTTCTTCATTAATTCTTTCATTCAAGCTTTCTTTTGTCACTGACGTGCTCCACCAGCTGTCAGAAATAACATGAGAGAATGGAATGCAGCTTTTGCAAGCGCTGAATTGGAGTGACATAACATGTTTGAGCGCTCTCAGACATCTGATTTCCTTTATAGTAACTACACAGTCACTTCGGGGAAGTTTTTGAGCCTAGGACACATGCCACATGCATACACACACCCTAGCGCAAACTATGAAGAGTGCATTTTTGAACATAAAACGCTGGGTCTGGCTCTTCCTGCACATCAGAGTATATAATCTATA
This sequence comes from Gila orcuttii, assembly GCA_026230005.1. Lineage (NCBI taxonomy): Eukaryota > Metazoa > Chordata > Actinopteri > Cypriniformes > Leuciscidae > Gila > Gila orcuttii. The sequence continues at coordinate 22,309,793 of JAPDVR010000017.1, forward strand.
ACAGGTGGTCGGGCCTGTTCTCCAGCGACACAGTAATTGGCTGAACATGTACATTTCAAAATTAGAATCTGATCAGAAATCACTTCCACTTTGGCAAGCTTGCTTAAGCCTATGCAGAACCATTTCTGCTTTTGTGGTTAAAGACAGAGAAGACCCTAAAGAGGAAGTTGACCCAGTGCCTATACAAAAACAGTTTAGATATTCTGCTCTTTAACCAGAGTAAAAATTTGAGTAAATGCTTCCCAAACTATATAGTTTTTTTATTATATGCACTACTGTTCAAAAGTCTGACATCAGTAAGATTTTTTTTTAAAGGAAGGATGCATTAAATTGATCGAAATTGACAGCAAAGACATTTATAATGTTACAAATTTCAGTTCTTTCTATTCATCAAAATACTAAAAAAAAAAACTTCTTTCATCATTGATAATAATAATTAATGCACTAAATCAGCATATTAGTATGATTTCTAAAGTCATGTGACACTGATGACTGGAGTAATGGCTGCTGAAAATTTAACTACTTTATTTACAGAAATGTAAATTATATTTGGCAATATTTCTGCTTTTACTATATTTTCGATCAAATAAATGCAGCCTTAAGCCTGGTTCATACGGGACGATTTTAAAATTGTCGACCGATTTTCCAAACCTGAGAACCCCACACACGGCGATAAAAAATCATGGGTCTAAGAGTTTTGGTCGTACATCAACACATCAAACACAAACTGATTTGACTCCCGAGCACTCCCAGGTCAGACGGAAAATCTCGCAAAATCCCTCGAGATCAAACGTGACTTCAGAGTAAACAATCATGGCGGACGAAGAGGATGCAGTGGCGATAGTTTGTAGTTTGTTTTTAACCGAAACAAAACGTTATCAAAAGAAAAGGCGATGGTCAAAGAAGTGTTAGTGTTCTGGTGCGCCATGCCGCCGGCTGTTTTGATTTTGTTTCCCGGTGCTTCCTCTGCGCCTCGTCACCTCGTTTTCTGATTGGCTACACACCACAGTCCACAGGCTGCGTGCTGATTTGTCCCCGGGGGGCAACACACACGAGGAGAAATTGGGCCAAAAAAATGCAACATGTTGGATATCCCCGATTTGAGATCGGAGCGGTCCCGACGTCCTTCCGAGCAGACGAGAGCACTCTTAACACACCGCACACGGCAGGAATATCTGATCAGATTATGATAATCGGAGCATCCTTAAGATTGTCGCAAGGGGTAAATCGGGGCTAAAATCGGCCTAATTATCCTGCCGTGTGAACCAGGCTTTAAAGAGCTTTAGGGCCCTTTCACACCTACCTTGTTTGGTCCGGACTTTCGGACTTTTCAGTTTGGTCCGAATCAAAATTACAGGTTCGAAACCGACCACGGTCCGGAACAAACAGATGAAATTTGGTCCGACGAAAAGAAGGTAGTCTCGGTCCGGATCAAACTGAACAAAGGTTTGGTTCGTTTCTAGTGTGAAAGCATTTCTGTATGGTTCGGACTTTCAGACCTTTTACAGGAAGTTCCGGTGGTTCCCGCAAAGCCGGAAAAACAGAAGGTGGCAGGAAAAATTAGCCGTGGTAGCACATGGGGAGAAGAGGAAACGAGGTTTTTAATTGAAGTATGGTCTGATGGCAGAGGTGGGCACAAATACATCAAAAACTATTTTGTTACAAAATACAAATACTGACTCATGAAATGTAACAAAATAAAATACAAAATACTGATGTGGAAAATGTATTTAAATAAAATAAAAGTAATTAGTATTTTGAAAATACAAAAATACTCCCACAATAATCTTAAGTCTTTTTTTTATTATTACTGAAAGGTCAATAACACAAATAGTAGCAATAACACAAATATGAGAAATGTGTAAATTCAAGATGGCGAAGTAGCAAAATAAAAAAGTATGGGCATTTCACTAATTCTCTACAGGGCCTGAAATAGCTCCCTCTGACGTAAATGGCACGTATAGCTAAGTTCACATCAATGGTGTGGTAGGCTGCCCTTAATAGCAAAACGTGTTTGATGTAGGCTACGTAGCTATATTATCACCTTTACTCTACTCGTGCCTTAAAGGACAAGTTCGGTATTTTACACTTAAAGCCCTGTTTTAAGATCGTTTCTGATGAAATAGAACGGTTAAGATTGAAATTTGGACAAATGCTGCTGTCCCGAGAATTTTCGGTTTCTGTGTTAGCACCATAGGGGCACTGGAAGAATCATTCATAAAACGCATTAAACTTTAGTTTACAAAGACGTGTAACTCACCGAGTGGTCTGGGGTGTTCACTGATATGCTCACACAAAAATCGCTGCAAAAGATGCTTTCCAACAGGTGTTTTACCATTCGTTGTAAAACTGTGGACCTATTTTTCAAAACGCGTCACAACCGGACATTTCTCCGTTGAGAGCTTGAATAATAGACACTCCAGCCCAGTTGGTGGCGATAATGCACCTTTGCCAATGTTTGGATAGCGTAGCCTACGATACCGTGACTGGAAGACTACAGAAAGAATACAAACAACCCCATTTCCGTTTCCGTCGGCGGAGTAATAACGTACCTCACAGAACATCCAATACAAGTCAATGGAGTTGGGCAAAAACTACGATAAAACCTGTTGGAAAGCATCTTTTGCAGCGATTTTTGTGTAAAAATAACAGACCGAGAATTTGTCACAAAATCAAAATTCCATTTTAATCATAATATATATGATTAATCATATTAATCATAATATGTGTGGGTTTGTTTTACACATGAGACTCTAACTGCCCTGACCGTGTATGCCTTTTCCATAGTAGAATCGCGCTGCGTGCGCAATTACTGAAAAACAATAGGATTGATGATTATTTTATACAAAATCAATATCAATATTTCTCATATGTAATACGTTTAAAAACGTGTAAAAACTGCAGATGGATGTTATATTGTGAACGATTGCTTAGCATGGAGATTTCAGTGGAGTTACGACAGACGCGCTGTTTCATAATAGGTAGGGCCTATGATGTCCTTTTATGAATGACAACACAGTGCATTGATCTCATAAGGCACAATTATTTTCTCTATAATGCCGTTCAGTGTGCAATATGTGTGTGTGTAGACTATATATTTGTCACAAAAAACTTTACCTTAATGCCGTTTTAAAGAGTTAAAAACTCATTCACTTCTTGGAGGGAGCCCGGTCTACAGGGTGTCACGTGATTTTCGTGCATCTAACCTGGACATTGCCATTGCCAACATCAGACAAGTACACCACATCAGACCGAAAATATGGCAAAATCATTTACTATGGTGATTTTTCTTAAGTATTTAAGTATTTGAAATACTCTAAATACACTCCCTCAAAATATTTTGTTACAAACTACATTTTATTTTTTCCACACTTAGCAAAATTAATTACTAAAGTAATTAAATACGTATTTAAAATACATTTAATTGAAATACTGCCCATGTCTGTCTGATGGCATAATAAGAAGTCAACTGGGAAAGACGCACAAAAATGCAGACACTTTCCAAATATAGTTGCAACGATATGTGTCTGTTCATTCATGTTGTCGAAGTTACCCGCTGAATTGACAACACGCTGACGTCAGACGCACGTCCATTTACAAACCAATCAATGTCAAGATGCAGCCCACATAGATGATGACGACAGGACGCAAGTATGTCACGTAAAGTTCTTTAGTGCACTCGCATAATTCCAGTGTGAAACCAAACCAAAACTTTCTGAAAGAATAAAATGTATCGAAACGTGAACTTTGGTTCGGACCTTGGTGCGGACTTTCAGGTGTGAAAACACCCTTAGAGACTTCTTTCAAAAACAAACATTACATGCTGCAAACTTTTGAATGATATTGTATTACATGTGCTAATTCCCTGCTGTGAAACTATTTCTTTTTAAATTTTATTTTATTAACGCTTCATGCTCATACTTGAGGATTTGGTTTGTGATTCCAACAGCTGTTTAGGTTTAAACTAACTTACTTACTGCCCATTATGCCTCTGGCATGAAGGGCAGCAACGAATGTCCTCCGCTCTGGTCGATTCTGGCCTATTTTCTGGACATGTCCCGATGTCAGGTTCATAGATTTCATTTCTTCCTCTACTGTGCGACGCCATGTGATCTTGGGTCGTCCTCTCTTTCTTCTACCTTAGGGTGTCCAATGAAGTGCTACTCTTGGGATGCTGTCTTGCTCTCTTCTCAAAACATGCCCAATCCAGTTCCAGCGCCACTTTGTTACGATGCTATCCATGCTGTCTTGTTGACATCTTGTTAATAGATCTTCATTTGATATCTTGCTTGGTCAAAAAATCTGACAGATTCTTCTCAGACTCTTTGTGTGGAAGACTGACAGTTGGCATATGTCACTTGCTGTCATTCTCCAGCATTCTGCGACATACAGTAGGGTGGATAGAACACAGCTCTGATATAATTTGAGTTTTGTCTTGGTTCTATACTGCTGAGACTTCCATATATTGTTTAGCATTCTGAATAAATTTCTGGCTTTGTTGATTCTGTTTTCAATTTCATTGTGTGCACCCCCATCATATCTTATAGTACTCCCAAGATAGGTGAACTCATTTGTTGTTAGTAGAGTTTCTCCATTCACATGTATAGGTAATGGATCTGAGATGTTTAGCGCCATCACTTCAGATTTCCTCTGGTTTATTTTCAGGCCAACTTGCTGTGCAAAGTAGCTGAGACGTGTTGGTGAGTGTTGTGAGACTAGAGCCAGATCATCAGCAAAATCAAGGTCTTCCAATTCTGAGAAGACGGTCCATCGTATAACTCTTGTTTTGTCTTCTGTTGTGCGGCGCATCACCCAGTCGATAACGATGTTGAAGAGCAATGCTGACATCACATGCCAGGCTACTGTTTTACAGGCTACTGAAATGCCAGGCTACTGTTTTACTGTTTTGTTTTTTAGTTTTAAAGTCACACTCTAATCTAGGGAGTGCAAATTTTACATTTGCCTTCCAAGTGCTAAATGACCACTTCTAACCTCTTTATATGAGATTAAAGCTGTGAATCATAACTCCTGATTCACTCAACGGTAGTTTATGGACCACTTACAGATGCATTTATGCAAACTGCAGCTTGATATGTAAGGATGACAAAGGCAATATTGATGTCCGGATATAGAAGCCATTGACTCAATTGCCCGTTCCGTTACTCTCAGTTACTCGTGCCCACACCCTTTCCTATTATGTGCTTTTACTTTTCCAGTCCGGCCCACGTGCAGGTCTGTCAGGGTGCCCCATCTTAGCAAGCCTTTGTGCTATAAGTGATTACGTCATTGTGCTGAAATAGGGCATTTTTGCAGCTAACCTCCGTGTGGCCGACAGTAACACACGGCCCGGATCCCCTGACGGCCTTGAAACTCTGCTGATGTTGAGAAACATGATTCTTCATTTCTAATGAAATTAAAGCTCTATTTTTGGCAGGCTCACTCTCTCATGTGGTAATCAGTCTCCCTGGCTGTGTTATTTGATTTGGGGCCTGGCTGTGCAAGATAGGTATCATGCTGATTATTTCCTTGTTTTAGAGTTGAATTTAAAGAGCGGTTGTTAATCAGCAGATATGATAAAAGGCATGACAGGATGCGTCATTAAACTTAAAACGGTGCTTCTTTTGTTCCCCTCCACCAAACATAAATATCTGAGCATTTTGTTAGGCTAGCAATTACCTTGAGCTCTGTCCCGTGCTCGAAATACAATATATGTGTCAAGTTACATCATCCTCCTCTTGGTTAGAGATTCTCTTTTTGTCTCTCATCGAGTGGCTGTCTGGGTCTGCTGCTTTCAAGTCTGGCATGATGTAATCCCTTGTTCTGACTCCTGACAGAAAGGCACGCTTATTTCCCCTGCACTGTCTGGGTGTTGTGCGCTAAATGGATACTTAGTCCTCATCTCTCCACAGTTCTCTCAAAGGCACTCAGGAGACCAAACAATGGAGGCATAGGGTTTTTTTTTTTCTCATCTCTCTCTCTCTCTCTCTCTCTCTCTCTCTCTCTCTCTCTCTCTCTCTCTCTCTCTCTCTCTCTCTCTCTCTCTCTCTCTCTCTCTCTCTCTCTCTCTCTCTCTCTCTCTCTTTTATAATTGGGTCTCTTAACCCTGTCAAATGAGCTCTTGGTTTGTTGTTGACACTGTGCTGTACCTTTGTTTTGTGAGTCACCTTTTGACACATCAAACTGATTTGACAGATCATTTCAATTTTGAATCAAAACAATGCTGTATTAAAATTTTTACCTTTGGTGAACAAGTAGTTAATTTAGATTAATATGCATTTTATTTAGAATTCAGAATAGGATTTCCACTTGAAAATAAAATGAAGAAATCAGTGTATTTAAAAAGAAATAAAAATTGACAAAAATAAATAAATAAATGACATTAATTGACATCTAAAACAGTTGATTTAATTCATATTTAAAAGTAATTGTTAAATTGTGACAATAAATAATGTGTCTATAGATGTGCATTTAAAAAATTAGCAAAATTGCATTTTTATAAACTATTTACAAATTGATTTTCTTTATCTATTTACCTTTATGGTAATGTGGTGGCCATCATGCATGAAAGGGACGTGTCTTCATTGTTTGATCCCATGTGTCAAGTCACTTTCATTTATAAAGTGCTTTTAACAATATGAACTGTTTCAAAGCAGCTTTACAGTGATAATAGGAAATGTAAGTAACAGAGATTGTTTTGGCTTTACAGCAGCTCTAGAATAAAGTTATTGTCTAGCTAAAGTTAGTTTTGATTGATTCACTTCCGTTGCAAAGATCATTAGTTATTAACTTAGGGGCCGCTTACGCTACACCGTTCTAACAGAAAACCCTTAACGCGCACCGGCCTGCTCATTTGCACAACAACAGTGCCTGGTGGCTCGAGAACGCAAACCTTGAAATAGGTTCCAAAGTGCAAGCGTTGAAAAATTTTGAAAAACTTTATGATCTTTATGAAAACTTTAAAAACGCGAATCTGTGAAAACAGTGACGTGTTACGTATGCTAGGTCAAAGAGATGTGTTTTTAGTTTAGATTTAAACTAACAGAGTGTGTCTGCTTCATTGACAATGTTAGGAAGACTGTTCCAAAGTTTAGGTGCTAAATAGGAAAAGGATCTACCTACAGTCGATTTAGATATTCTAGGTAGTATCAACTGGCCAGAATTTTGAGATTGAAATAGACATGAACGACTTAAGAGCTCGCTCAAGTACTGGGGAACTAAACCATTCAGTGCTTTGTAAGTAATCAACAATATTTTAAAATTTATACAGTGTTTAATAGGGCTGCGTTTTGGACCAGCTGTAGTTTGTTTATTATGTGTGCAGGGCAACCACCCATAAGAGCATTACAATAATCTAGCCTTGAGGTCATGAACTAACTGTTCCGCATCTTTCATTGAAAGCATATGTCGTAATTTAGATATATTTTTTAGATGGAACAATGCGGTTTTACAGATAATCGAAACGTGACTTTCAAATGAAAGATTGGTATCAAAGAGCACACCCAGGTTCCTAACCGACAACGAAGACTTGACAGAGCAGCCATCAAGTGTTAGACAATATTCTAGGTTATTACGAAGGTTTTTGTCTAATAATTAGAATCTCTGTTTTTTCAGAATTAAGTAGTAGGAAATTACTAGCCAGTGTTTTTATATTAACTATGCATATATCAGCTATGCATGTGTGAACTGTTCAATGACATTTTTTTAACAAATTGATAAAAAAGAGATTTTTTTGCTGTTGTTGTTAAGAAGATTTTTAAAAAAGGGATAGTTCACCCAAAAATCAAAATGTTGTCATCATTTACTCACCCTCATGTTGTTCCAAACCTGTATGAGTTTGTCTTCTGTTGAACACAAAAGAAGATATTTAGAACAATGTTGGTAACCAGGCAGTTGACAGCAGCCATTGACTTCCATAGTATTTTTTTTCCTACTATATGAAAGTCAATAGCTACTGTCAACTGTTTGATTACCAGCATTCTTTAAAATATCTTCTTTTGTGTTCAACAGAAGAAAGAAAACTCATACAGGTTTGACACAACTTGAGGGTGAGTAACTAATGACAACATTTTTATTTTTTGGTGAACTATCTCGTTAATAAACGCAACAGGCCAATACAGAAATGTAAAAATGAGTTACTAATTATAAATTAAACATGAAAGTGATAGTTCACCCAAAAATGCTAATTCTGTCATCATTCGTTTTCATCATCATTCCAAACCTGGATTGTCTGAATCTCTTCTGTGGAACATAAAAGAAAATATTTTTAAAAAATGTCTCAGCGGTTTTCTTTTTTTTTATCCATACAATGGAAGTCAATGGTCACCAAAAATGTTTGGTTATCATCATTCCTCAAAATATCTTCTTTAATGTTCCTCAAAAGAAAGAAAGTGTTTTGAAATGACATTTGCATTTTTGGGTGAGCAATTAGCAATTAGCATTTTTAAGTGTACTATCCCCTTAATTAATGAAATGATTTTAAATATACATTTGTATTTGTTAGTTTAATAAGTGGTTTGTTTATTTACCTTTTTTAAATTAATAAACTGATAATTATTTTCAAGTGAACATCCAACTGAGAACAGGGCTTGTTTAAGGATATCAACCAGAGCATGCATCACACATGTTTGTTGCAGAAACAAATACACATACATTTGCATACATTTCAATGTCTCTTCACACAAACCTCATTCAGGAAACTGTCCATAAAAAGAGGAAGATGTAAAATGCACAGAGCTAAAATTAGAGGCACACCCAGAAAAGAAGACACCATAGTCAAGCATGTGAGAAATTGAGGCCAAACCTCAGAGTTGTGAGTGTAAAATCCTCCGCTGCCTGAAGAGCCTCATTGTGACTTCAGAGGCTTGAGATAATCTTACCTCTGGTGTGCCAAGAGCGAACGCCATTTTTGGGTAGTGCCATGATCTGTATTTGGATTAGAACAGAAGATGAATGAGGAGTGAATTGCCCTCTAAATTAAGAGGAATTTGTGATGCAGTGAAAGAGCTTCTTTTGACAAGGCCGGGAACGGCTCTGGCTAAGTCGTGCTCCTAATAGCAGTTCCCTTGCCAAGCCATCTTAAAACTGAAATGATCTTTCATGAGTAATGGCTGCTCTTGCACATTTGCATTCCAGTTCTCTGCTGCGTCTGTTTCATCATGCGCTCCCGATTTAACTTCAGCTATACTGCACAAAAAATAACTGTCTGCCCTTTTCAAATAGAGCTTGTTCTGTGTGAATTTTTAAATACAGGAAGAATGTGTGTTTTACACTGGTTAGTCATATATTTGAGGAAGCACATAGTACCACATTATGATGTTTTTGTAAAAGCTCTTTGTACACCCTTCTCTAAGACCTGCCTTAAAACGTTACTTGCTACTGCCATTCTCCATTTTGTCAGCTTTTGTTCTATTCTAATGGAGAATATGTGTATTTGGATAGTTTTAAACACTATTTTACATAAATTATCCAAAAATATAGCATTGTAAGTTCACTTGTGCAAGTGTTACTCTTTTGTTTCTTTTCATGCTATGAAAAGGGACGAGGGACATTTTGTCATCAAATCTGTTATAGGCCGTACCATGGTTTTAGCAACCTAGTGAACAAATGTGCCTCTACCTGCATTTTTGCAAAACTTCAAAAACTTATCTGTACAATTCACTGCCGTTTCTATGTGAAATGAACACCTGTGGCAGTAAAACACCAATAACTTTTATTCCCTTTCACACAAATTATGATTGCAGGGGAATATCAGCAATTTAATAAATACTTATTTTTACACAGGTCCTATATTATATGATTATGTATAATATAAATACTATGTTATGACCTCAAAACACTTTTACCATAGTGCATGATTTGTAAATGAATACATTTTGATGTTTGTATCACATAATCAACTCCATATTGCTTTTTTGACTTAATAAACTTGCTCTGTAGCTCACTTGCGAGGTGGAACACTCGTCAAGGTGGTACAAGTCAAGTTTAAATGAAATGTTTGCTTTTGTTAATGCTATCGGTTTAGGTTAAGGGTAGGGTTTAGTGTAGGTGATACAATATTTTCAAACCCAATAGACCAATAACATTTTGCATTTTCAAACTGCCATGATACGTACAACAAAGAACTTATTAAAACGTTGCAGATTCACAATCATCTGTTTCCTGAACTCGCTTTAAGAGCCACTCACTATACAATCACATTGAAAGTTTCGCAAAAGATGCAAGAAGCAACAATATAATTTTGCAAAAATGTCGCCACAGTCATGTTTTTACAATGACCCTGGGCTGGATTTTAGATGTTGCAAAAAAATGTTGCATTACATCTGTAAAGCATCGTAACACTCCTGAAGTAATTTACTATAATTTAGATAACCAAATTGATTGCTTTGCCACACTAAAGCAGCTTTTATTTGCTCTCTGAATGAGTCTGGAGTTAGAAATGGGACATATTGATTTCCTATACCACATCACTGAAAGTCCACTGCAGCGCCAGACACTCCATACACATTTATGATGAAGGCTTTTAGCATTGTCCATTAGTTAAAAACAGACTTTTACACTATAACATAGATTTCAGTTCACCATGTTGGGGCAAAATATTCTGTAAAAGAAATAGGTCACCTTTGACCCACTGCTTAAAATAACATGTGGCTTGACGTCAGCGCTGAAGCCCTCAGGTAGCTGCCCTAAATGTCTCTGTTTGGTCACAAATTACACTCGAGCTATCTATGAAACAAACCGCACGGTCGTGTTGGCAGTCGCCTTGTTTATCCAGCAGATATTTCAGCTGACATCAGAGCGGTTTCGTCTTCATTTACCTGGCTAAACAAAAGTGTCCATTATTGCCCTGTTTGCAGGGAAACCGAAAAAAAAAAAAGTCCCTCCAGCAAAAAACATTAATAAACATCCCTGAAAACCTGTGCCGCTTTAAAGTGGCCTGCAGCTGTGGAGGCACATCCGTCTCTCTAGCGGCCAGGGCTCAAACTCCGGATATAAAGAGCTGAGAAGTTTTCATTTATAGCATCGGCCAAAGCCTGCGGTTTATGGATGATCTGTAGTTGGCCCACAGATTCCTCTGTGTTCTGGGCTAGTGCTGTAGGAGAAAACCTGGATATGTTTTACAGTGAGGGCCATTATCTCTAATGTGTATATAAGCTTCTTTAATAGATGGAGAACATCCTCAAGAACATCTTGTTGTGGATGAATTACAGTGCGCACACTACGGTTCTTTGCATGTTTAATCACATTTGGCAGACATATGAAAAGATTGAGCATGTGTTAAAGACTTTGCCGCATTCAAAACCAAAAATGCCCTCATTTGAAGTTCTCTTCAGGCTAAGACTTGAAGGGCAAAACCTCATTCACTAGATCAGCATTTAAGTGAATCCAGCCTACATGGAGGCCTATTTATGAGTCACCTTTAATAAAATCACTTGGCAAATAAGAGTGATGATTTATCAGTGTTTGGATACTAAAAGTTTTCAGACAACTTGGAGGCATCTATAATGTTGCTTTACTTTAATTCCGTACATGAGATGAAGTGCTTTCACATTCAGGTGGTTTGGCAGCGCTAGCTTCAGCTTGCCTTGGCACCAGGCACACATCTCATTGGCTTTGTTTTTTCAAGTGACTCAAATATAACCTGGCTCTCGGTGAGCAGTTGGAAAAGCAATTCAGGTCTCTTCCCTCCCAACGTGCTGTACAACATCCCAATCTCATGACATTTGTGCAAATGCGTGTTGAAACGTGGTCCATTAGGAGCTACGGCTAATGATGGACCCCTCGCTCCTGTTCAAATCCCCTTTGAAGCTGAATGGTGTCAGGCCCCCTCCACTTCACCCAGACTAATAAATACTTCTTATTTTTGGACACAGTTCACCAACAAGTGCATTAAATGTTAGATAAACAACACTCAACTCCCTTTTTGGTTTTGTTTTATTTGGGGGGGGGAGGGGTTCTCTCGTCCTTTTTATTTTCGGGAAGCTTTCCAGAACCTCTCAGGCAAATATTAAATCAACCTTTAAAGGGCTGAGAGATCATAAATTGGGAAATGGTTCAGCTCTCTTGTGCACTCTGTGTAGCCTTCCAGTATGCCGTGCTGCTGTGTGGCGTCCCAGAGGGAAGCAGCAAAGGCCAGCCCTTCCAGGGAACAATGATGAATGCTTGGGAGTTGGTGCGCTTGCAACAATGTTGCCTCAAACAATCAAACAATGCCAACGTGAAAAAAATGACCACCCAAATTCAAAAATAAACTTGTTTTGGATTTCTCTGCATGCTGGATGTGGCATTTTATTTAATTCAGTATTTTAGTTTGAGTCAACCCAGTATGTCATTTATCGTTTGGCCAAATCTGTACGCAGTCCACGATAGTGTGCTGCACATTTGAAGATAGCCATTTTGTGAATGTTGTTTCTTCTGAATAATACTAAATAAACGATTAAAATTTAATGTTGGGCTTTTCACTCTGCCATATTTCTGCAAATTTGTATTAATTAATGCTGTTAAAACAACAGTTTTACAGTTCAACAGTTTTACTTACCTGTATGCTGTTATTTTATTTATTTAATATTATTTTGTGCTTTTTGTGTAAAAATTCTTCCAAATTTACCTCTTTTCTGTTCTATAAATGGAAAAAAAGTCATACAGGTTTGGAACAACACGAGGGTGAGGGATACTCCACCCCAAAATGAAAATTCTCTCATTATTTGCTTACCCTCATGCCATTCCAGATGCATATGACTTTCTTTCTTCATACAAACGCAAATAAAGATTTTTGGAAAAATAATCAATCTGTGTCCATATAATGCAAATGTACGGGACCTCCAAAGTTGATGCTTCAAAAACAACACAAAGTGAACACGACGGTAATGTTCAACAACTTAGTTTACTTAGCTTACCATCATACTCTCTTTGTGTGGTTTTTGAAGGGTTAACTTTGAAGGTCCCGTACGCAATTTTCATTTTGGTGCGTACTCCACCTTTAAAACCGCTGCAGAGTTGACCCCTCATTTTTCACAAAGGTCCCTTTTGTAATCGCTTCCCCAGCGATGAACACCAATGAGTACTAATCAGTCTACTTGACCATGGGACAGTTACACCTCCTAAAAGAGGTTTATATCACATCCCCTGACACCCTGCACTGATGTCTCCAATTAGGCCAATCGTCGAGAAGAGAAAAAACTTGATCCTCAAGACCTATTCCTTTAGGAAATATTCACACGTATTCCATAACCACTGCTGGAATGGTCCCAGCTGACTCTGTGTGCTTAGAAATGACACATAAGCAGCCAAAATATGCACTTTGTTTCGTGAGAAAATGCCCTTGTATAGTAATTTATCACCTTCTGCCTTTTACCCCTCAATGATTGCCTGTGAACCAGAGAGCTTGTCGCAAAATAACACTGGATTTATATTTTCAAGCCAAGCCACATTTATGATGTGTAACCAGCCCAGCAAATGACATGCAGCTCTGCATGAAATCACAACCCAAATGTTTACATGCAAATAGCACTTTTCATCAGCCTCATTGTTATGTTAACTATTGCTAATTATATCCACACAAGCTCATTTGAAAATGGCACATTTCCTTGTTCTAAAATAGAGGCTTCCTGATATAAGCAGGATTAAAAAAAAATATGGCTCTGTTCCAAAACACACTGAGCTGTTTTGCTGTCTACAACCTACATAGGCAGCCATTTAAGGGAGCATTCTGAAATGGAATCTCATGAGTGACTGATTTGAAACTTTCTACATAGGTAGCAACTCTATGTCATAAAATGTGTCATCCTCATGAGCAATGCATGTGTTACAGTATGTATTAATCTTTTTTTAACGTTAGTTAGTCACTGATTTTCAATGCGCTTTGTATTGTTTCAATGTCGGTAGTATATGTAAATGCACAATGTTTACTTATTCATGTTACCTGGACCGAGAAATTCACATTTATTTGTCAGCAAAAGACTTTTGACAGCTCCAGGGCTTTCGTTAAATCTACAAATTGTAGTTCCACATTTTTGTATCTCCGCCCACAGACAGTCAGATCGACAGAGGGTTATTAACGGAACAGGTATTGTAATTGTATCGTACTGTCTACTTTTCAAACAGCATTATGGTAAAAATGGAACACTGTGGCAACAGTTTTCTTACCTGTACGTGACAACGTTTTGCTTCGGGGGGTTGGGCGGAACTGCCAAAACTGAATAATAATTTTTAAAAATCCTTTCAGTTTTTCCCCTCCTTTTGGCCTAAAACACGATGTTCGCGGTCATCCAGTTTGAAATGTTTGACTACAAATATGGAGATTTTTCAGATTTTCCTTCGTGGCATTCTCCCTTTATAATTCATTGCAGCCTCATCTTGCCACTGTCTATAACATGCTGGAGCCTTCACTGGGAACCGAAAGTAACTCACTCCACTAAATGCTTTATCTGTGAATTCTTACATACGAGAACAATACAAATTGATACCATTATAACATTAAGTTTGCTAAGTAGTATTTCCTACTAAAGCAAGGCAGTATTTGTGGTAAGCGTATCCATAGCAGATTGGTGGGTGTGGTTTTGGATGGCAACATGCCCAGTGCATTATGGGTGTGGAAGTTTTCATAATTATTTGGCAAAAGGGACAACAGCTTTTTTTCTTTTTTTGCTAGTCAGGTAGTTTTTTTGTTGTTTATTTTTGCCTTTATACTGTATAGGCTGCCAAGTTTTATTGAAGGCCCCTTTTTCCAGCAGTGAAGTAGTCAACACTTCTTTCGAATTTAGCAAAAATAAGGTATCTTAGAAGGCATGATTGTCATGCTGCCTACCTTTTTAGAACAGCCCACAAATTGGTAGCGTGCCTTTTAAATGCTTTAAAATGGTGCCTCTTTAGAAAGCTCACTAGGTTTTGGAAAAGTGTGTCAATAGGAATTAATTCATGTATATATTTAAAATATGTTTCTGAATATTCTCATTACTGTAAACATTATGCATTCATCATGAAAGACTTATACATGTACACACTGAACATAAGCATTTGGATGTGGATAAGGTTAAATACCTATTTAAGTTGAGATACTCTTTGGATCCACAGCATTACTGCTTATGAGTAATTTGAGATTGTGTGTGTGTGTGTGTGTGTGTGTGTGTGTGTGTGTGTGTGTGTGTGTGTGTGTAGATGTAATGCAGATGTGCATAACTTCCTGGGCTTGAGCCAGATTCACTCCTACAGGTTCCCTGGGGTCCTTACTTTTCTAATCACCCCGTAGCTCAGTAATTCTCCACCCCCTTATCCGAACACACACACATGCGTGCTTAAGAGAAGAAGATTTAGAAGGAAGCCTAATATCTCATGCTTTAGCATGAGACTACCAGACCTTTGGTACACACAACCTCTGCATCGAAGTTCTAGATTAAAGGAAATGATAAATGTCTTAACCTGTTCCTGACGTATGTTGTCACTTTTTAGTTAAAAGTTGTTTGGTGACTATGTAAGTGCAGTCACTTTGCAGAAACATATTGTAGGACTCACTGTATTGATTAAGGATTGCTCTGTCAACATGCTGAGTTTCATGAACGTTTCACCCACTCCCACATCAAAGATCCAGGGGCCACAAGTGCAGGGTTCAACACATGCCCCCGAGCGGCCAACTGGAAAATGTTAACCTTCTCGTCCCAGAGCTGCATGCACACACGCTCACAGATACTAATGTAGTCACTCGCACAGCCAAACACGTGTCAATGACTAGCCTTGGGTTCCTGCTATAGAGCTGCATACAGTTTGCTTTTTCAGGTTAGACGAGGGAAACCCTCACAGTCAGGTGGTGGCTAATTAGCAATCAGCTTATGATGCTTTGGGTTTTGCTGGGAGTAGCTTGAAATCCAGGCTTTTGTCTCTTAAGTGTGCTGTCAAATGTGTTGGATATGTGTGTCGGAAAGGTGGCGGTTAGCATTGTCCTATTTTCCTTTCTTCGTTTTATATATACTACTGTTCAAAAGTTTGGAGTCAGTAGAATTTTCTTTAAATAAATTATTTTTATTCAGCAAGGATGCCTTAAATTGATATAATTAAAATAAAATGCTGTTCGTTTGAACTTTATATTAATCAAAGAATCTTGAGGAAAAAAAATATTAAGCAGCACAACTGTTTTTAAATGTTTCTTGAGCACCAAATCAGCATGTTAGAAATGATTTCTGAAGGATCATGTGACCCTGAAGACTGGAGTAATGTCTGCTGAAAATTTCACTGGGTCATTAATTAATATTGTGTATGATCAAATAAATGCAGCCTTGGTCCAAATTTCCACACACACACAAAAAAAAATCTTACCACCCCAAACATTTGAGTGTAATAGCAGAATTCGGCATTCAGTTTTATCTGGAGTGCTAAATATGTTTGTTCACACCCAGATTTGGTTAAAGTCCCCCTATATTCAATACCATATATTTTTGAACCAGAAACTGATTCATCAACAGGTTGTCTACAAGTCGATGTATCAGAATTGTAATGTGTTTTATGTATCGCTCTCCACAACGTCGGACACATTATGGTAAATTAATATGATTAGCTTTTTGCTTGACTACATTATCAAACAGCTAATAATGTGTTGCTAATGCTACACAAACGGTGAAAAAAAGGTTCCTGTTCACCAACTCAGAGTCAGACAGCTGCCTTCTAAAAATCTGAATCCTTAGAAATTCTTTAAACAATGTAGAACATGAGTGGAGAAAGGCATTATAGTTCATCATAACATCGTAATATTCCAATATTGTAACGCAGTTTGTTGTTATGGGAAGGAGGAGGCGGGAACTGGCGAACATTTAAAGACTTTATCAATAAAATAAACAAATACAAAACGAAAGAGAGCAGCCCCTCATGAATGACTGCTGTCACATATAACAAAATAAAACACAAGTCCAGGCCTGTCCTCTCTCGCCCTTCACTGTCGTCACTCCTCCTTTTATGCTTCCTCTCCTCTGTGAGAGATACGAGACCGGTGCATCGCGCAGGTGTCGCTCATCCGTAATCACCCCAACGGCCTAACGCCGCTCTCTCACGGCCCTCGTCCTGCTCGCCACAAATATTCTTGCGGCAATCTAAAGCGATCGTTCACCTAAAAATACTGCCTTGTGAATTCACAGTCAAAATTTAATTGTGAGTTCTAAAAATGTAAAGCTAAAAGTAAAAGTTTGCTGTGAACGTTTACTTATATTCACTCCCCCGCATGTCAAGCTTGTATGGCTTTAACTTGTATGGTTTTTGAGTGAACTATCCCTTTAATTTTTTTGAATTTTGTGTGAACAGAACCTTGTCAGGACACAACAAAAATGCTGCACTCTATACTCATTTAAAAATAAAATAACTATATGAAGATGCTTTTGGTTGAGTAAGATTTGATAGATTTTTACATTTAGATGTCATCTAACAAAAAAAAACACTCAATTAAACATGCTAATAATTTAATGTAGAAGCAAATTTCTAAATGAATCTTTTTGAAGGGACGTTTTTTGTTTTTTGATTTATTTAGACAAAATAGAATAGAAAATTAAAATCAGCCATTTAACAGCATGAATTTTAATGTACATCTCAAGTACATCCCAACCTCTGTCAGTATAGTTGGAGTATAAATGCAGCTTGACTAGGCAGTATTTGAGCTGCTCCTGTAAGCTGTTGTATGAACAGGACAGTTTCAGAGTCACATCTGTCAGTAAATAAAGTTGCCAATCACTGACTTTGTGAATGTAGCTGGTGTGAGGCTGGTCCCGCACATACAGCACATGCTGTCAGAAACCCCTCCGCTCTGCCCTGATTGGAGATTTATAAGGTCCAGACAGATGTAAAGCAGACTCTAGTGGTGACAAGTGAATGAAGAGGAAGAGGACATCAGGTGTGTGTATAGCCCAGTAAGTGAATGTGGTTTCGTGTAAGGTATGTTTCACATTGAGGCTATGCAGGGCTCACATAGAGCAACTGTTTTTTCCCCTTCAGGATATTGAAAGAACTTGACTGTTCGTGTAGATTTGTGCTCATGTGGATTTGTTAGTCCTTTGACCGGAGGATGTGTCAGGGAAGGAGGCTAAAGTAATGAAATCAAATCCCTCTGGTCTAAACTAAGAGGACATTTTTACTGAAGTGCTCACTAGTGCTCTCATTGCACATTAGTGCCATTACTTATCATTAAGCGAGGAAACCATCAGAGCGAGCAGACAAAGGATATTCATCTTTAATAAAGAAGTGGAAAACGTAAAACTGAACATTTTGGTGAATAATTTATATATAAATAAAGCATACATTATCTCTCCATGGGCTGAGGACAACTGGGAGAGGAAAAATGGATAATTTTCCACCAGGTGAACATCATTTGTGGATGTATAATTCATTTTTTAGTATAGCTAAAACCAACTCTTGCTTCCTTGATAAAGAACCTTGATTAAGGAAAAAGCCACATACCAAGAGGACTCTGGGAATCATTTTGTAATATTGCTTAAGTTAACTTGCTTGAATTACACTACTCATAAGCATTTCAAAATAATTTTCTCTAGAAATATATTGTTGGTCCAAACATATTTTAAATTTAATAATGTTTTTTTCTCATGCTTTAAGAACTGGAGAGAAGTTATAGGATATTGAAAAGTTTGAAAAAAAGAAAAGTTATGACAAAATAGAGAGGGAATATTTTAGGCATGCACCAGTATTAAAAAAAATCTAATCAAAGGTAAGCAAATTTGTGACATTGACCTTGTGAAAAAAGGCCAGCTTTTCTTGTTTCCATTGAATGTCAGCCAGTAAAGCAAAAATGGGTCATAACAGATATTTAAAAATTGTATTGTAATTATGTTGACAATATCATTTGTAATGAAAATAATTAAATACTGTGTCTATAAAATATGATTTTAACCTAAGTAGAAAGCAGTATGTAGATTCTTTGCTTTGCTATTTCTCTCAGTTCAGCTGGTTTGTGAGCTCTGTGCATGTGATTGAGCTGAAATCTAGAAGACCCACAGTCCAAACCTGTCAGAGGTAATTGCCAACCTGAGGGGGCAAGAAGGGATTGGGGGTAATGTAGGGCAGTATACACTTTACACCATGACTCAGAGCTTTACTTACCAGCAGCCAGAAAATACATAGCCTGTGCTTTTCTATTTTGAATGCACAGCTCTAAAAACATCTCAATAGTTGTGGCTAAGCTGAAGTCATTCATACCACCAAATAGGTGGTCTCGTTTTACTTGAAATGGAAGTCATAGCCTTTTGAAAGGAGATGATTCATTAATGTGTATCTGCACTCATTGTCCAGTTCTAGGGAAAGTGTTTTCTGACAACTTAAATGGGTTAATGTGGTAAAAAGCGTTCTCATATCTGTATTAGATAACCCTTCCCGCGTCGAGATCTTTTTCGCCGTTTAACAATGGTGTGTTCTGTAACCAGATTCCATTACAATGAGAAAAAGAAAGCCTCTTCATGGATTCAGCTGACAGGGTTTGCATTATCCTTGGCCTTCAATGCTCAGATGCTGCAGAAGATTGTCTCTGTACCATGGGACACATTTACATGCTCCTAATCTTCCCCAGATGTTCCGCGATGACACAAACAGTGATAAAAGGGACATGTCCGGGGACAGTCATGTGACTGCTTAACATCTATTGTCGTATTCCATCATTGTCAGTTGGTTACTTTCTAATCAAACTTACAGTTGGTGAAGCGTTTCTTGTCACAACAAAATTATAGCTGGGTTATGATGTTTGGAAGGGTTTCCGTAGCATCACTGTCATTCGGCGAGCCAGGTGCCAGTTCCATTTTAACTCTGGGATTGGATGTTTTTGATTCAGATCATTAGGTTAATAGCTTGTTTAGAGAACCTTTTCATGATATGCTAATTTTTTGAGATAGGAATTTTGGGTTTTCATGAGCTGTATGCCAAAATCATCAGTATTAAAACAATAAAAGACCTGAAATATTTCAGTTGGTGTGCAATGAATCTAAAATATATGAAAGTTTAATTTTTATCATTACATTATGGAAAATAATGAACTTTATCACAATATGCTAATTTTTTGAGAAGGACCTGTATATATCATCATATCGTCTAGACTTAAAACTTGTATAGTTTTTTGTAAGTGTTTATTTAAAAATGTCAAATTATACAGAATATACAGTGGTAAATATTTGATTGAGTTGTCACTACAATATTTAACAATACAATATATAGAGAATGATTTTACCACTAAATTCAGCATATTGACACAAAAATGATAACTGCAAATCCACCTTTCGCTGCCTGGAATCCAGTTGTTTCTATGAATTGCAGCGATCTATTTGCTTCTCTGTTCTGTTGCTTTCGGTAGTCTGTAAAAATATACCTCATATTTCTTGTCAAATCTAGTTGTACAGTCAGTCTCAAAGCACTTTCCCGTTTTAGACGCGTTTTGTGTGTTTTTCCGCAGCATTCACGCTGAAAACCAATGCTGCCGCTCAGTTTTTGCCACTTAGTGGGCGTAACCAGTCACTCCGGCCAACGGTGACGTCACGTGCATACCCTCTATTGTGTTGAAACTCGCAGTTATGTTAAAGGGGATGACATTTCCGAAACGCACTCGAAGTGGTTGACCAATCACAACACACTGTTCCAGGCGGGCAGTCAGAGCACATTGCGCTTTTCTGAAGGAGGTGCCTTATAGGGGCTGTTTACACCTGGCCACTTCATGCGTTTTCTGTGATCGGATAGCTATCCGAACGTAAAAAGACCAGGTGTAAATGCCCTCCGAAACACATTTGAGACGGATTTAAATCCGATCGCTCAAACCACATCAAGAGGTGGTCTGGGCCGCTTTCCAGACGAAACTGGGCATCTAAATGCATCTGGTTGTTGAAACCACATATGTAAAATGTATTCCTCCCAACAATGCTGAAAAATAAACGTGTAAGAGCGTGTTATAGGCTATATGTCATGTTATAGCCAGATATGATGGTGCTACTGCAGCACGCATCACCGCAGATGAGCAGTTGAGAGTCTCTTCATCAACCCAATGCGCAAACTATCGCAAATCAAAAAGAAAAGTAAGTCGCAGACGCTTAACACAATCATCTTCATTAAACGTTAAGAAACAAAATGATCTTACCAGTGCTGTTAGTGCTCTCACCCAAGGGTGTAACTTTGGTTTGAGAAGTGGGGGGGACACAAAATGGAGGAAATTTTTTTTCCGATTTGAATCCCATTTCCTGTATTTACATACATTTAGGGACTATGGTGATACAAAATCCAGGAAATAATTAAGTTGATTATAATGATAAATTCTGCCAAAAATAAAAGTAGGCTACTAAACTATGTATAACAAAAAGATTTCTTACTTTTTTATTGTTTAATAGGGGCCGATTGCCAAGACTTGAGAGAATCATTTTATAAAGTCAAAAATGTTTACCAATTTTTTTTGTGTGTAAATAAAATTGAAATTATGTGAGACCCAATTTCCACTGTAATGTAAAAACAACATAAAGACAGTATATTTGAAATAATTGTCTAATAGCATCTTTTTATGAATGAAGGCCAGTATCACTGATATTAATATAGCTACTGATGTCTCGATGAAAAGGATTTCCCCCCCCAAATTTGATACATTTATTAGGTTTCAAAAATATAACAACTTTCATATTAAGTGAATTTTAAACAATCCTCACATAAACCCATAATAAATGTCATATTTACCTGTGCCCTTCCTGTCTAACAGGTACGAAATATACAGAAATTGAATAAGGTTATCAAATAGTCTGCACTGCATACATTATAAATTAAATGTAGATTAATCCTTAAAGCTACAAACGTTCTTTAGTCAAGAGAAGTGAGTCATTTGCTCTGTTCCCCTTTGTTCTTTGGTTAACTTTACTGACAGACAGAATTGGCTGCTGTCCCTTTAAGATCTGTCACTGATGACAGGATCTTACGCATTTAATTTTCTCATTTACTCTTGACTTTCATTTAAGATTTTATTGAACTCATTTAAGACTGTTCTTGTGAGGATACAATTGACAAAACGGAAATTTTGGCATAAATGTGTGTGTTATTATTCAAGCGCGAAAGAGAACGGGATTCTGGCGTGCTGTCTGTGAATGTCCTGACGCACACGCACACGACGCACAGACAGCGCGCCAGTGAGCTATATTTAGAGTGTGGACTATGGTGTGGACGCGACGTACCTGGACGCGACGTATCTCGGACGCGAGCATCGGCACAGGCCATCTCCTGCTCCTCCGTGGCGATGACGGCGTGCGGTTAAAAAATCATAACAAATGAACTTGAAAGTGGGGGGGACACAAACCAGATTTTGAAAAGTGGGGGGGACATGTCCCCCCTGTCCCCATAGGAAATTACGCCCGTGCTCTCACCTATTGCGGTCTTTGACTTTGAAATTAGCTGATGATCAATAAAATGCAGCTTATATCTGTTGCTTTCGGTGCCGTGAACTGCATATAGCACAGGAATTGAAGATTGGATTTATGTCTATTTTGTGAAAACACATTTATGTTACCATGTGTAACTGGAATCGTTTTGATAAATTAGATAGCAATCTGATCAGTAAAAACGCATGAAGTCACCAGGTGTAAACAGGCCCATAGAGACCAGAACTAAACAGAATGTTAATGACAGACTGGTAAGAGAGGTGCTGCATCAATATGTGAAAAATATATTTTTTTGAAATATGAAGCATGAAAACCTTTTCTAGTAGATCCCAAAAACAAAATCAAGACTTTGATACTGGTCATAATAGGTCAACTTTAAAAACATCTCGGTTACTAACGTAACCCCAGTTTCCATCTCGCCTGAGAGCCCAATCACCTTTGAGTGGTAACAAAACAAGCCAATATACATTGGTGAGTTAGATTTGCATGGCAAGCTCACTCATTCAAGTTTGTGCTGAGGAGCCAAAACGGGGTCCCGACCATTCAGCTGTGGTACAGCGGTTGTGGCAGGCAGGTAGTATCATCTTCATTCTGTCTTTTAGGGAACGGGGGTTACATTAGTAACCGAGATGTTCCCTATCAGTCAGTCATGTTCGACGTTGCGCCAGAACTGATGCATTGGGATCCCTATGGAAAGTGCCACAACCGCTGTCCCTTCCCAGCGCCCCATGTAAGCCTCATAGACCTGCGTACCTGGTGGGATGGAAGGACATAACTTTTCAAGGGGAAGGTCGATACCGGCTGTTCCTTTCGGTTTACCCTATGCAGCCATAACTGGTTGGATAACACTGGGAAAGCGTGCCGAATCCAGATGGAGAGGGACACTACGGAGACCACATACTGCCTGTAGGGAGGTAACATGGAAATACACATGTGGACTAACCCTTTGGACAGAAACCAGCTTCTCCCTTAGATAGTTGAATCTCTCGAATGTGTTAGTGTCGCCCAGACCTCAGCTCTGCAGATGTCTGAGAGGTGCTGTGCACCAACACCCAGGAGGAGGCAACACTCCGAGTGGAGAGAGCCCTCAGCCCAAGGGGGCATGGCTCGCCTTGGGACTGAAACACCAAGACGATGGCATCCACTATCCAGTCGGCCAACCACTGTTTGGAGACACCATTTTCCTTCTGCTGACCTCCAAAGCAAACAAAGATTTGCCTTCCAAAGCTCTGTGTGCAGTCCACGTAAACATGCAGTGTGCAAACGCACACAGTGGTAGGAACTTTGGGCACATATCTGGGCTGGGGTCTTACGGGAATTATTTGAGAGTTAACCGGTCCAAATTCCAGGCATGTTTCGCTGAACGAAAATGCCTGAAGGGCCCCACCCTCTTGAAAGACGTGATCCTGTCTTGAGAGACAGGATCTTAAGCTCAAACTTACTGCAATGGTTCAAAGGGTGCTCTCTATAGGGCTGTTAATACCACTGAGAGGTCCCAAGAGGGGATGAGGTATGGTCGATGAGGATTCAGTATCCTCCCTCCCTGTTTTTCCACAGACTTACTACTGCTTCGTAATAGCATCAACATACACTTTTAAGGTGGAGGCCTTCGCTCCAATTCTTCTTGCAGGAAAGAAAGCACCGCACTGATCGGACTTTTATGGGGGTCTGCCTGACGGGAAGAACACCAATCAATGAACATACTCCACTTCAAGGCATAAGCTTGCCTCGTAGACGGGACTGATCGGTCGTGGCGGCGGTGTTGCAACAATCTACAGAGATATCCTTAATGTTACTCAGAAAACTCGTCATAGGTTTAATTCGTTTGAAGTGCTTGTGCTAAATGTTACGCTCTTAGATGTAAGAAAAAAATCCCTATTATCTCTAGCATTGGCTACCGTATATGGACCTCCAGGGCCTTACGGCAATTTCCTAAAAGAGTTTGCTGACTTTCTATCAGATCTTTTGGTCAACATCGATAAAGCATTAATTGTTGGAGATTTTAACATACACGTAGATAATTTAAATGATGCGTTAGGGGCTGCGTTTACAGATTTATTAAACTCCTTCGGGGTCAAGCAAAACGTCACCGGACCAACTCATCGTCTTAATCATACACTCGATTTAATTATATCATATGGAACCGATCCAACCGATATAGATATCATTCCACAAAGTGATGATGTCACTGACCACTACTTGGTAACTTGCATATTACGCACTGCTGTAATATGTCATGCTGCGCCACGTTATCGACCAGGTAGAACAATTCGTCCATCCACCATAGATCATTTCTCAAATAGCTTATCTGATCTGTCTCAGCTGCTGCCTGAACCCAAACAAACAGATGAATTAGACGAACTAACTAGCACTATGAGCACCATTCTCTCTAGAACATTGGATATTGTTGCACCCATTAGATTAAAAAAGGTCAGAGAAAAAAGTGTAGCACCATGGTATAATAATACTACGTATGTTTTAAAGAGAGAACCCCGTAATTTAGAGCGTAAATGGAAAAAAACTAATTTAGAGGTCTTTAGAATCGCGTGGAAAGACAGTATGTCACTTTATAAAAAGGCACTTAAAACGGCCAGGGCTGAGCACCTCAGCAAATTAATAGAAAACAACCGAAATAATCCAAGGTTTTTATTTAATACCGTGGCTAGACTAACAAATAAACAGACGTCGTCTGAACAAAATACCTCGTTACAGTTTAGTAGTAATGATTTCATGAACTTCTTCACCGAGAAAATTGAAAGCATCAGAATCAAAATCGTAAACGTTCGATCTTTGCTCGCGCCTTATAATTCGGCCGCAATTATCACCCCGCAAGAACAATTACAATGCTTTACAACCATAGAACAAAAAGAGTTAAATAAACTTATCACTTCATTTAAAACAACAACATGTTTATTAGATCCTATACCAACTGAACTACTGAAAGAAGTGTTACCTATAGTGGAAGAGCCTCTTCTCAATATTATTAACTCATCTTTATCTTTAGGTCATGTTCCAAGAACGTTCAAGCTGGCAGTTATAAAACCTCTTATTAAGAAACCACAATTAGATCCAAATAACCTAGCAAATTACAGACCCATTTCGAATCTTCCATTTATGTCAAAAATGTTAGAAAAAGTTGTGTCCGCTCAACTCGGCTCTTTCTTGCAAGAAAACGACATCTATGAAAAGTTTCAGTCTGGATTCAGGCCACATCATAGCACTGAAACTGCGCTTGTTAGAATCACAAATGATTTACTTTTAGCTTCGGACCAAGGCTGTATCTCAGTACTAGTTTTACTTGATCTTAGTGCTGCGTTCGATACTATAGATCACACAATACTCTTAGATCGACTACAAAATTACACTGGTTTTCAAGGACAAGCATTAAGCTTGTTCAGGTCATACTTATCTGACCGCTAACATTTCGTCTACTTAAATGGAGAAAAATCGATTATAACTTCGGCAAACTATGGAGTGCCGCAGGGATCTGTGTTAGGCCCTTTATTATTCTCAATATATATGCTGCCACTTGGTAATATTCTAAGGAAACATGGAATTAGTTTCCATTGTTATGCTGATGACACTCAAATATATATTTCATCACGGCCAGATGAATACGCTAAATCATCCAAATTGACAGATTGTGTTAAAGATATAAAAGATTGGATGACGCGTAATTTTCTTTTATTAAATCCAGACAAGACAGAGGTTACTTATCGGTTCTAAAAACTGTCCACAAAACCTTTCACAGCACGACTTTAACATAGTAGGATGCCCTGTTACTTTATCCGCTACAGTAAAAGACCTGGGTGTTACATTAGACTGCAAACTGTCTTTTGAAAAGCATATTTCATATGTTACAAAAACTGCCTTTTTCCACCTTAGAAACATTGCTAAGCTACGTAATATGCTATCAGTCTCTGATGCAGAAAAGTTAGTTCATGCATTCATGACCTCGAGACTAGATTACTGTAATGCTTTATTAGCTGGTTGTCCTGCATCTTCAATAAACAAGCTACAGTTAGTCCAAAATGCAGCCGCTAGAGTTCTTACTAGATCAAGAAAATATGATCATATAACACAGATTTTATCATCACTTCATTGCTTACCTATAAAGTTCTGTATTAAATACAAGGTATTGCTTTTGACTTATAAAGCTCTAAATGGTTTAGCTCCAGTCTATTTAACGGATCTTCTATCGCCTTACAATCCATCGCGCTCTTTAAGATCACTAAATTCGAGGCTTCTGGTCATTCCTAGTATATCCAGATCCACCAAAGGAGGCAGAGCATTTTCACATTTAGCTCTGAAGCTCTGGAATAGCCTTCCTGATATTGTTCGTAGCTCAGACTTGCTCTCCCAGTTTAAAACTAGACTGAAGACGCATCTATTTAGCCAGGCATTCATATAAATTTTTTATCTTACAGTTACTGTAAATTCGGCCTCTAGTTCATAAACGCCAGAGGAGAACTGGCCCCCGACTGAGCCTGGGTTCTCCCAAGGTTTTTTTTTCTCCATTGGGTCATCTGATGGGGTGTTAGGACACCATTAGGTCACTGGATGGAGTTTTTCGGTTCCTTGCCACTGTTGCCTTTGGCTTGCTCAATTGGGGATATTCAAATTAATTAACCAATCATACCATTGATCAGCTCTACCAAACTTGGATGTCTTTTTTTCTTTTTTTCTTTTTTTTTTCTTTCCAGTAATAAACAAACATTGTTAAGTTGTTTTGATTGATACTGTGAAGCAGCTTTGATACAATCTGTATTGTGAAAAGCGCTATATAAATACATTTGACTTGACTTGATTTGACTTGACTCTGGCATGAGTCATCGTGTCTATCACTGCTGGTGGTAGGCCACGTAAGTCCTCCGCGTCCCATCCAGATACCACCCGTGGAGTTTCCAGAGGTCTGGCCACGGGTGCCATAGGGGGCCCCGTCCCTGAAAAGCAGGTCCTTCCTCAGTGGAATCCGCCAGGGAGGGGCCGTAACAAGGAGCATCAGGTAAGAGAACCAGGGCGCAAGGCGCAACCATCAGAATCTGCTCCCCAACCTCCCTGACCTCAGTGTCTGTGCGAGCAGGCTCACTGGGGGAAATGCATTTTTGCATAGGCCCTGGGGCCAGCTGTGTGCCAGTGTTTTCGAGCCGAGGGTCCCCTCAGTCAGGGAATACAGCAACTGGCAATTGTCCTGCAATAACAGTCGAAATTGGTGCAGGGCCATAAGTACTGCTAGCAACTCGAGGCAATTGATGTGCCACTGCAGTCAAGGTCCATTTCAGGATCCTGAAGCTGTGCGATCATTGCCTACAGTGCCCCAGCCCATTCTGGAGACCTCTGTTGTAACAACAACATGCATGTACACTTGTTCTAGGGGCACTCTGGCCTGTAGAAAAGCAAGGTCTGACAACGGGCTGAAAGTACGACGACAGAATGGTGTGATGGTCACACGATGTGTGCTTCTGCGCCATTCCCATGTAACAAATTAGCTCAAAGAGGAAATATTAATAATTAATCATAACTTGTTCAGGATCCTTCGAATCGCCAAATCCATAAAACTTGCAATTAATCGCCATAACCACGATTGTCAAATTCTATGGTACAATTAACTCTCATTATGAAGTTTGGAAGAACCACGACATTTTTTGAATATAACTCCGATTGTGTTTGGCTGAAAGAAATAAGTCATATACATCTAGGATGGCTACAGGTTGAGTAAATTATGGGATCCTTTTTTGTATTGAGAATGTTCCTGTTCTGTTTCGTGCTGCAGTCATCAAGTCTAACTAAGGCAGTGTACATTGTAGTTTATATAGATTTTAGGAGGCAGTGCTTAGAAATGCAGACAAAGCACCTGGCTGACGACCTTAAACAAAGCATGCAAATGAAGTATCCAGGTATAGAAACCCACCCCAGACTCTGGAGTGTCATTAGTCCTAATCCAATCAGCAGAACTATTCAAAGAATTGGACAGTGGCTCCAAGAGCCATTAAAGACAAAGGGTGAGATTGTCAGTAATATGACTCATTTGACTTAAAATAAAGAGAACAGGACTGACAGGAACCTCTTGCTAAAATCTTTGCTTAACCGAATCATTCATCCGATGTTATCATCTTTACCTTAAATGCTAAATACAATCTACTTCCCCTTAGTTTTTTATGTGATGTTATGTTCAGATACTTAAATTTGTAATTCCTTACTTGCCATGCATATCTCACTCGCCAATGTACATTGGCTTGTTTTGTTACCACTCAAAGGTGATTGGGCTCTCGGGCAAGATCCCAATGCATCAGTCAGTTTTGACGTAACGTCAAAGCGTTACTGACTGATAGGGAACTTTGAGGTCATCTACAGTATATTCTACTGTACATTTATGATTTATTGGCTATATGCTTATTACAGCTATAAGTGACAGAATACACCTTTAGCAGATATACACATTTAAAATGAACAGCCTTTCTCTTCTCAGAAAACAGAGCAAAAAATTGCTGACTCATCTGCTGAACCGTTTACACAGTGGAAAAATACTGGAATCAAATTACTTTTGTTTCGTTTGTCGGTTCTTGCATCTGTATTCTTTCAGTGATGCAGACAGAATCAAAAACATACGGGTTACAAGTGTGTAACAAATTAATAATAATAATGACTCTTAATGTAATATTAATTAAATATATTTCATAATTAAATATATGTAAAATAATAGGCTTTTTAATTAATATAAATTTGTTAATTGAACAGTTAGGGAACCCGGAATCATTAAAAGAAGAATAAAAAATTCTGACTTCTGCCTTTTTTTTCTTTGCTTTTTTATAAAGAACAGGCCATTCTATATGTCCCACCTAAACTTCCTGTTTCAATAGGAATTACATCAACACAGGAAAGGAAACTGATTTCATGAGGTCTTTAAACGGTATATGGATTTACTGGGGCCACAGAGGAGTGCCCGAGCTTGTTGACACTGCCCTTTGGAACTGAATCACACATGTGCAAAGGGAAAATGATGAGTTAGCATTCTGTTCATCACTTTTCACCAAACATCTGTTTGTTGCTTCAGGAGGGGAAGATACTGCTCAGATAGATAATGTTGATCAGTTCTTTCTGTCGGTTGTCTGTGAAATAGAAATACTTTCTTCCTTACTGGAAACAGGGGTGCCTTTGAGTAGAAATATGCATTTGATTCCACAAGGGCTGACCTTTGACATCCACTACACTCAGTACCTGTGGGCCCTAAATAACTAAAGCAGGCCTTAGTGTGACTGCTTGTTTCCAATAAATAACAGATGTTCCAGACAGGAAACAAGGACAGCATTTTTCAAAAAAAAGAAGAAAAAAAAAGAGCCCCGTATGCACAAGTGAATCAGTCCATGCACCGCATTCTCATTAAAGTGTCACTCACTGTCCATTTCAACCTCCGCACGGCTCATCTCAGCTGCAAAAAGGAGCTAGTTGGTTGTGTTTTATAGGCACTACACATCAACCACACACTCAAGTCACACTAACCCATTTGTGTTATCAGACTTGGTGCTGTAGAAGCTCTGTGAGTTGACGGCACAGTGTTCCCTCATTTGATCTGTGCGTCATGAATGCTACAGGCCCGTTCTTCACAGGCACCAACTCTGACTTCTGTCTGAAGTGAACAGAGAGGTGAACTAAGAGAGGCCCAGAGGCTTCATCCTGTGCTGTTGTGTTTGTGTGTGTCTGTGCAGTGATGGGGGAGAATCAGAGGAAGAAGCTGGAGGCTGTCAGCTACTCTTCCCGCTACGCACTTGGACTCTTCTACAAAGCCGACTCACGAATCGACGTCCCTTGGGCGGCCAAGTACGTCTCCAATAATCCCTGCATTCGCTTCATCGCCATAGATGATAAAAAGCGCAATTTAGGTCAGTGCCTTCATATTTTCCTCCTCTCATCTCCAACTCCCGCTCTGACATTTTGTTCAGTTTCTCTGCATTTTCTGTTTCTTTCTCTTACTGTGTTTCAAGATCTTTGTTCACACTGCACACAAATCTGATTTGGTTTTTAAATCCGATTTATTTTTTCAAATCCAAACTGATGCCCATTGACTTTTACACATGGTCATGGTCATAATCAGTTTCAGACAGTGTCAAAAATGACACTGTTTCGATGGTGACACGTCTGTGTTACAATAATTTAATAATTTCTAATACCCTGTCCCTGCTATTCCACCCTGTTCCTGTCAGTGTCTGTCCTTTTCTGCCTTTTCTTTAAATTACAGCACTGAGTTTGTCTGGCTTGAAAACGTATCAAGTCAAATTTATTAGCAAGTCAAATTCACAAGTCAAATTTAATAGCGCTTTTCACCATACACACTGTTTCAAAGCAGCTTTACAGAAAGCCATACTGTTATGTCTATTATGCCTTAGGGCTTTACTATAGAGCAAGATTTAGAGCCTGGTGATATTACAATATAAAAAGATGATATAGATTTTAGATATATAGCTATATTGTATTTATAATGTTGTCTAGCACATTTAAAAGTGCTGTAACAAAAGCAATAAAAGAGATTTATATCCTGGTGGATTTTGGTCATATCACACGTTTAAGTAATTAAAACAGGGAGCTGTTAGAAAGTCAACAGAAGATGAGCCAGAGACGAAATGGAACGAAAAACAGTTTGCCACTGTTTGTGTGTCATTTGTGTTAGACCGTTTTAAA
Source organism: Gila orcuttii (assembly GCA_026230005.1). Taxonomy (NCBI): domain Eukaryota; kingdom Metazoa; phylum Chordata; class Actinopteri; order Cypriniformes; family Leuciscidae; genus Gila; species Gila orcuttii. Next base: position 22,340,839 of record JAPDVR010000017.1, read on the forward strand.
GCATTTCGTTTTATTAGTTGGTCTTGTTTTTTGTTTTATTAAGTCTATGTGGACAGCATACAGCGTAGGGGTGTTGAAATTAATCGTTTCTACGATGCATCGCGATGCAGACGAGGATGATTCGTTATCAGTTCAGTAATAGACCATAACCAATTATAATGTACTGACGCTTTTCTGACGTCATTTATGGCGTATGTGCTTTGTCGTGGTAGCATACAATGGCAGAGGGAGGCGAGAGTGCGAGTAATTAAAAATGCTCCAACTACTTTAAAAGCCTACATCTGGGCACATTTCGGCTTTTATGAACAACCTGGTAAGCACGATCTGGTGAAGACACGCGCTGTGTGCGCTCATGTCACGCACAAATAGAATATGCAGGAGGTAATACCACTAACTTGATAAACCACGTTAGCCGTTTTCACCCCGAGCTGTTAACGCTGGCAGAGTCTGACTGCTTTAGAGTAAGCGGATGAGCTCCAACGTAACCCGAATCCTCAGCCAAAAACAAATCATCCACCCGCCCTAATAATTTTCTCTGATTTAAAGGGGCATTCGGCAACTCTAGCTATTTCTTCGTTGATTTTCACTTTTGTTGTCGTGTCGTGTCATGTTTTCTCAACGAGCTCCCCCTACAACTGTGAGGCGTATATTTCACAACAATGTCGTAAAAAAACTCACTTGCGGCACCCTCCTCCTGCTTTCTACCGCTGTTGATGTGCATTTGTTATTATCGGAGCTGGCCAACTTTATTGTGTGGAGCTATGTCTGCCGAGGTGGGTAATACATCATACACATTGAGGGTGGCATGTGTGTTTATGTCGAATTGCCGTAAATTAGTTTATGTTTCTCGCTCGTTCTCGCTTCTCAAGAGACTTCCTATTTCCAACTTACCGGGACGTTAATCCTCATGTTGCAAGGTTGGTTTTCCGCCTAGGAACGTTGGGGGGAGCGGGGAAAGTCACCATTCTCATCAGAACAGGTTATTTAATCATCCAAATGATTTCTAAACGGGTTTATTAAGTTGAAATAGTTGCCGAATGCCCCTTTAAGTATCCACACCCGATGGTCAAATTACAAATTATTCTGTGTTGTTACGCGTGATTATTAATGGATGATCGTCACCTTCAACAGCGGACTCGACGACGGTTGATGCTCTAGGGTAATATTATACACTGATGCATGAGTGCTGCTTTTAAATGAACATTACTTTAAAACAAAATCGATTTGACAGAATTTTATTTTCTTAATGGCATAAACAGGCTTTACTCCCTTGAAACTTAAACTGGAATGTCACTGTTTCTGTCACTGCGACTTCGAACAGGCGAACACGCGCACATCACTTTTTAAGAAAAATGGAAAATTGAGGATGCAGTGCATCGTAATGCATCGAGATATCGAATTGAACTGAATCAATGACATGATAAACGTAATCGAACCGAACCGTGAGACCAGTGTAGGTTCACACACCTAATACAGCGAGGCACCTCACTAGGTTTGGGAACAGAGCTCATGTGTATTCTAGATGTGCGTGTGTGTGTGTGTGTGTCTTGTTGTGTATGATTTTTGTGTACGCATGACTGAAAAAAGCTTTTTTATTTGTGAAGAATTTGCATGTGATTGTGTTTGTGAGTTTTTCCTCACAAAGCCTGTAAGTCCATGACGGTGCATCTGCAGTAGCCCAGTGGAAATAGTCTTGTGAAAACAGCCTCTACACCTGTCACCTTTCATCCACTCCAATGTTTCCGAGGGCAACATCATAATTAGGGGAGCTGTTAAATTTTGCATTCTGCTGTGCTGTTCTTTTAGCCCGGCACACTCCTTCCAGCCTCCTCAGCTTTCACGCGACTATGCTTTAATCTTCATTTTCATTTCTGTAATGTGTTTTGCTTGTAGTTCCAGTAAAGTAGGTCTGAGTCTGATCTCACAGAGCACCCCAAGCTCTCTTTGAAAACTTTTTGGCAGGCCGCTAATGATAAGCTATTACTGTGTTCCGAGCGTCTGGCGAGAAACCCATTTATGCCGTTCAGTAAATGTGGAATGAGGTAGATCAGGGCTAGATTATGGTTTCCCAAAAACACAACTGGTTCAAAATTGATATGAATTTGATTATATATGAAGTATGAAACTTGTTACCAGAATGCCAAAGAAAAATGACTATTAAGACAGGATTCATTTTCTAAAGGACGTTTAAGTTATAATTATGGGATGTCTGTCATTTCATGTACTGATTCAGATGGGATTGGGATCACTGTAGTTAATACTAATGTGTCTGGATGTGGGTGTTATGGACGTTAATGTTCTCTGGATGTGATTAATTATCTAATTAAAACATTATGTATGTAATTAAGGGAGGAAATTGTAGGTATAGTCCAATCAATAATGAAAATTCAGTTATTTTTACTCAACCTCATGTTGCTCCAAACAAGTTTGACTTTCTTTCGTCTGTGGAAGACAAAAAGAGAAATTTGCCAGTTTCTTTTTTCATTGAGTTTAGTACCCATGGCTAATGAGGCTTTCAAGCTTCGAAAAGGATGTTAAAGCACCATAAAGGTATCGTAAAAGTGGTCCAAACAACTTGCTATATTCAGAGTCTTCTGAAATCATATAGCTTTTTGTGAAGAATAGACCAAAGTAACTCAGTAAAAATCCTTCCCTCTTGTGAGCTGCTGTAAATCATTGAGTTGAACTCGAGAACCAGGTCAGTCAGATTTGGGAAATAATTTTTCAAGTTGGTTTTGTGAGTTGTATTCATTGAAAAGATTTGACCCAACAGATTTGTTCATGAATCAAATATCACTACTTCTCTTACTTAACTCTCAAGAACAACTAGGGCTAACCGTGTGATCTACTTTTATGATATCTTTATGATGCTTTATGGTCCTTTTTGAAGCATTAAATGCCTCATTGTCATTCTATTAAAAAAAACCCAATTCAATATAGCAGAATGAAACGACTTTTTATCCTGCAACATTTCTTTGTTTGTGTTCAGCATAAGAAAAAATGTCATTCACATTTAGAATGACATGAAGGTGAGTGAATTACTTGAGCCAGTGTTGTTGTGTCAGGGAGTATTTTAGCATGAAAAGTGACACACTTCAGTAATTATAGAGATGATTTGGTTGCAGTCAGATTCACTCTGCATGATTCATTTATTCCACAAGCGAAGGGGTTATCAAGATGAAGTTACTAGTGTTTGACTGATGCTCTCAAATTACTAAGCAACCACTGAATGGAATAACACAAAATATGGATATTTATGGAATATGGAATTGGATATTTTAAAGTTTAGAAACATTTTAAGGCTCAGCTTTTTAATGCATCTAACGGCTTTGATCGAACAGTCCCTCTAAAATGGAGTGTTCTGCCGGCAGGCGCCACCTATCTACGAAAAACTTAATCATATTTTTCAAAACAACTGCCTTGATCAACACAAAATGTGTCATTTGAAAGCTTAGAGTCTGAACTTTACAATGCATTTAGCGAATTTGATTAACTCTTAGGTTGTGCTGAGTTATTTGCTGATATATATAAAGAGTTTTCATAATTTATTAAATACTTTTTTATACTAGCTCAGATAGTCCTGTGTCATATTTCATTAGAAAGGTATCACAGAGTAGAATACAAGCATAAATGTTTTGGGCTTTGACTAAACTTGAACGAGTTTTTGTACATGAAGCCACCCCAGACTATACGAATACAAATAACAATACAAATAAACAAATATACACTGCCGTTCAAAAGTTTGGGGTCGGTAAGATTTTTTATGTTTTTAAAAGAAGTCACTTATGCTCACAAAGGCTGCATTTATTTGATTAAAAATACAAAAAAACCCAGTAATATTGTGAAATAATATTTCAATGTAAATCAGCTGTTTTCTATGTAAATATATAGTAAAGTGTAAATTATTCCTGTGATCAAAGCTGAATTTTCAGCATCATTACTCCAGTCTTCAGAGTCACATGATCCTTCAGAAATCAGTATAATATGATGATTTGATGCCCAATAAACATTTTTCATTATCATCAATGTTGAAAACAGTTATTTACATTTTTATTTCAGGATACTTTGACGAATAGAAAGTTCAAAAGAACTGCATTTATCTGAAAAATAATCTTTTGTAACATTAAACACTACCGTTCAAAACTTTGGGGTCGGTAAGAATTTTTATTTTATTTTTTGGGGGAAATAAATAAAATGGATCAATACTTTTATTCATCAAGGAGGAATTAAATTGATAAAAAGTGACAGTAAAGACATTTATAATGTTACAAAAGATTCTATTTCAAATAAATGCTGTTGTTTTTAACTTTATGTTCATCAAAGAATTAAAAAAAGTACACAACTGTTTTTAACATTGATAATAATCATAAATGTTTCTTGAGCATCACATCATCATATTATACTGATTTCTGAAGGATCATGTGACACTGAAGACTGGAGTAATGATGCTGAAAATTCAGCTTTGATCACAGGAATAAATTACGCTTTTTACTATTCACATAGAAAACAGCTGTTTTACATTGAAATAATATTTCACAATATTACTGGGTTTGTTTTGTATTTTTAATCAAATAAATACAGCCTTGGTGAGCATAAGTGACTTCTTTTAAAAACATTAAAAATCTTACCGACCCCAAACTTTTGAACGGCAGTGTATACAAATAATATACAGATGCAGCTTTCATGTCGTTTTCGATCATAACTTCATGAAACATGCTCCGATCGTGGAAAGTGGCACATCATTATTTACTGCAGATCGCTATTAAAAAGAGCCCAAACTCACCATAATCTGTCATTTAGATCTGAAGATATGCTCTCATGGAGTTATAACACATAAAACTCTACAGGCACACATTTAGCTATGTAAAATCAAATGTAGCTTTCGCGTGGCGTTTACGCTTGTAACTTCATGAAACATTCACAGATTGTAGAAACTGGCATTACAAAAAAATCATAACTTACAGTGGATGCTCCTGATTGAGTCCAAAATCAACATAATCCATTGCGTTGATCACGAGATATTCCTCACGGAGGAACAACAATAATTTTAAAAATGCCTTCCGGGTGTCAAGGGCTAAACAAAAAAGCTACCTTGGTTCCAAATGCTGTATCTTTTGATTACTTTATGGTATCTCCACAAAATTTGATCCAGATGCAGCTCTTCCTCCTATACCCTAGTTCCTTCCTGAGTTATTGCATGTCAAATAAGAAAGATATGTAAAATTTCCTTGGAGCACACTTTTTGTTGTTGTTGTCTTTTATCAGCAGTTTCCCAGCATGAGAATTTCCAAATGTAATGATTTTGATGATACCTACATTTACATGAAATGATACCTACATTTGGACTCTGCTTGCTATAGTTTTGGAGTTATGAGTCTTTACTTTTTGTGTGTCACTTTGAAAAAAAAAAACTCTAAAAATGCCTTCAGGGTTTAAAGGGTTAATGAGGAAAAAAAGGAATGTAAGTTTAATTCATATGCAAGTTATTTTCTGTCAGGCAGTACATGCAGTTTCCTATTCACCCTCTGAACTTTGTGACAAGCTCTGCCCCCACCAAGAAATAAGTGACTCAACCAGCAGGCACAATGCCAGCCCTCTACCCACGCTTCATGACCTCTCTCTCTCTCTCTCATGCACAGTCACATTCTGGCACATGCACACTTACAAATAAACACTCAAACTCTTTCTCTCTCTCTCTCTCTCTCTCTCTCTCTCGCCCTCTCACCCTCTGCTTCTCCTTTTCCCCTCCTCTCTGCCTGGCACTGTGCCATACACGTATATAGTCTGACTGCTCTGCAAATGGAAAAAGACCATGTCTCTGTGTTTCAGCCCTGTTCTGATATTCATAATGGTCAGCCAAAGTCAACCTAGACTGGTTAGAACAATAATTTCAGCTATTATCTCTTCAGATACTTTGTTCTTTTTACAAAAACAATTATCCATAATAGTGAAGGTAATCCTTCCATCAATCCTGCCATAAATTTGGCTGATTTGAAGTGAAATGAAAAAGTTATGTGGTGATCTCTTTTAGGTTTAGCTGAAATGCTTGTAAACTCTTACATAGCAAGTGAATACCACTGAAAAAAATGACTTCCTCTTTCCCTCACTTGAACCATCCCAGCGTTGTAGCTAATATCTGAAACCTTTTCCTACATCCTCAAACAGCATATTCTCATGGTTTATGTTCTCTAATTTTTTGCTTTTTCATATTTGTATTTAAATGGTTTTAAGAAATAAGAAAATTAACAAAATAAACTAGTAAGCCATTTTAACACAATCAAAAGCCTATTTAACCCTCTGGTGGTCTTCACGTGGCGGTCAAAAATGACCAAATATTTTTTTTAATTGAATTGACTATATTTTAGTTCGATAATGTTTTTTATGTAATATTTTGTATTTTTAGGCGATTTTATGGTGCTAAATTATATTTATGCTGTAGTTATTATAATCCATTTATTCACTTTATGAGCATAGACCTGAAAATTAAAATTCCAACTTAAACTGTCGTAAATCTTGAATGTTTTAGAGCACAGACTTAAGTTTGATCTTATTTTAAAGATGACACTGTATGGAAGCTTATTTCCGCCACAGAATGAAAAATAAAAAAGGTAATTGCGACTTTTTATCTCACAATTCTGACTTTATTTCTCAGAATTGCGAGATATAAAGTCAGAATTGCGTGAAATAAAGTCGCAATTGCGTGTTATAAAGTCAGAATTGCAAGATATAAAGTCAGAATTGCGTGATATGAAGTCGCAATTGCATGTTATAAAGTCAGAATTGCGAGATATAAAGTCAGAATTGCGTGATATGAAGTCGCAATTGCATGTTATAAAGTCAGAATTGCGAGATATAAAGTCAGAATTGTGAGATATAAAGTCGCAATTTCGTGTTATAAAGTCAGAATTGCGTGATATAAAGTCGCAATTTCGTGTTATAAAGTCAGAATTGCGTGATATAAAGTCGCAATTGCGTGTTATAAAGTCAGAATTGTGAGATATAAACTATTCTGAGGGGGAAAAAGTCTGTTTTTTCCCCCCCATATAATTGGACTTTATAACTCGCAATTGCGACTTTATATCTCACAATTCTGAGAAAATATGTCAGAATTGCGAGATATAAAGTCGCAATTATGTGTTATAAAGTCAGAATTGCGTGATTTAAAGTCGGAATTGTGAGAAAAAAAGTCAGAATTCTTAGTTTTCTCTCTCGCAATTCTAACTTTATAACACGCAATTTTGACTTTATATCACGCTATTCTGACTTTATAACATGCAATTGTGACTTTATATCACGCAATTCTGACTTTATATCTTGCAATTCTGACTTTATAACACGCAATTGTGACTTTATATCTCGCAATTCTGACGTTATAACACGCAATTGTGACTTTATTTCACACAATTCTGACTTTATATCTCGCAATTCTGAGAAATAAAGTCAGAATTGTGAGATAAAAAGTCGCTATTATTATTATTTATTTATTTAGTGGCAGAAACAAGCTTCCATAACACTGGGCAAATTATTGCTGAAGTGGAAAAAGTTTTAAAAAAGTGAACTTTTAAAAAAAAAAGTGAAAAGTTACAGAATTTTTCGTTTATTGTCATGAAAAATGCACAAAAATACCATTTTAAATTTTTATATCAAATATATATTTTCAAAAACACGTTTTACTCTAAAACCTCAAGAAAATCAAAGCCATAAATCTAAACAACTTCCAAATTTGAGCTTGATATCTTAAAAAAATTAGCTTTCAGTAAGATTTTGTTTGAGTGCATTACCAAAAGCTTCCACTAGATGAAATTCATCTCCCATTAATTTCCAATGCGGTCATTTTTGATTGTGAGTACTGAGTAGCTCAAGTGTGACTTATTTTTTCAGGACTATTTAACCTTTGTGAATCATCTCCATGATTTTTGTTGTTGTTGTTGTTCACATAGCCAAAAGTGGCAAAACCTTTACCAAGTTTCGTACAATTCCAATTAAGGGAAAAAAGTTTAATGCATTTTATGAATGATTCTTCCAGTGCCCAATGAAACCATTGTGGAGGTGGGGTGGTGCTAAAAGAAACCGAAAATTCTCGGGACAGCAGCATTTGTCCAAATTTCAATCTTAACCGTTCTATTTCATCAGAAACGATCTTAAAACAGGGCTTTAAGTGTAAAATACCGAACTTGTCCTTTAAAGTTGTCACTTTTTGAGGATTAGCAAAAACGCACCGTTTTGTGCCTGCCCCTTTAAATGCAAATAAGCTGCCTCAGAGGGCGGGGTTTCAAGAGCTCTTGCGTGTTAGCAGCTGCGATTACCTCACGCAGACACACTAAAATGACAGAAAGTGTTCTGCCTTTAATGTTAAAACAGAGTCAGACAAAGATGGAGAGACTCAAGAAGAAGTGACAACATGTAGAATGCAACAGGACGTCTCTGAATGGTTAGTTGATGAATTTATGTTGCTGATGTGGAGTTAACAATCGTCAATTAGCATATTCTGTCATGATAATCTATAAATCGCTCGTATAGGAACTGTTGTGAGATGCACACAGAGTGACTTTTTATTGCATGTGAAAAGAAGGATGCTAAAGTTTGAGCTGACTCCCAAATGTACTATTATATAACAACTTTGCCTCTTCTCAACATGGACTGCGTGTCCCGGGGGCAGGGTTTATGTACATTTTAGGGTTGGTGATGTCACTATCCCGGGAGGAATGTCGTGTAGTCCCTACCAGCCGTTTGTTGTAGTCCTTTTCTTTAAAAGCAAATATCTCCCTTTGCTTTGAACTTTGAGCATTGTAACTTTGCAGATGTTGTTTATGCTCAAACAGAAACATTTCACACTAGCTAAAGTTAGAAAAGTGAAATCGTGTTTTACCACCCCTTTAGATAAAAGCTTTTTAACCTCATATCTTTCTGTTTCCACAAAAATAAAACAAAAAGTAGCACAACTGTTGTCAACATTAATATTAATCTTTCTTGAGCAGCAAATCAGCATATAATGATTTCTGAAGAATCATGTGACACTGAAGACTGGAGTAATGGCTGTTGAAAATTCTTCTTTACCATCAGAGTAATAAATTGAATTTTTAAATATATTAAAATAGAAAACAGTTATTTTATATTGTAATAAGGTTTCACAATATTACTGTTTTTACTGTATTTTTGATTAAGTAAATGCAGCTTTGGTGAGCATAAGTAACTTCTCTCAAAAGCATTAAAAAAAATCTAACCAACACTGAACTTTTAACTGGTAGTACAAACATACATATATAACTCACTCTCTCTCTCTCTCTCTCTCTCTCTCTCTCTATATATATATATATATATATATATATATATATATATATATATATATATATATATATATATATATATATATATATATATATCAACTATGTATATAACTATGAGGGCACAATTTTGGACAAGAATTTTTATCTATCCATTTTCTTCTGTTATTTATCCAACAGAGGCACTTGATTCCTCACAAGTACCTCCTCTATTGACACAGTCTGTTACCTGTGGTGGTATTGACTTAAACCAGCTTTTTCCTATAGACTTTTCACAATTGAAAAATGTGAAGTTGAACCCTGGGTCATTCTTAACTTTATCTCAAACTTTATTCTCTTGTACTGTTCTTTATCCTGGGTAGTCTAGTTTCAACATTTCAGACTGAAAACTGTAAACTGGGTTATTTATTGCATATTTTTGAGGATAATAATCATATTGATTATGCAAATACAACATTCAACGTCTTTGTTTTAATAACTTCTTGTCCATCTGTGGAAATGTTGTCATGTAATTTTGTTGTCTGACGTCTTCTGAAACTCATCAAAAACTAGCCTTATCTGCAGTTTAAAAAGACTTAAACTCACTGTTAAATGTAGTGTGAAAAGCCCTGTTGGGATGCTATTAGTCATAAACTAATCTTAATCATTTGTTATTCATCAAGGGTTTTAACCACAACTTTATTTTCAGGCGTACTTGATTTATTTATTAGCCCAATATTATTTAAGGACCAGGCATGGGTATAGCATGTGGATGTGATTTGCTTGACTTTTTCCACATTTATGCCAGTGGTCATGATTTAAATGGCTCATCGTTCTCTGTTGGTCCATAAAACTTTACTGAACAGAAAAGATCTTACTTAAGTATAAAGCCCCTCCTCACAGGTGATCATAAACTCAATCTGTTACCATGTGAATCTGCCAGAGGCTTTAATATTAAGCTTTAGCTAGTCTCTGCGGTCTTATTCAGACCCAGCCCTCGTTCCTCAAGCGTTGATCAACAATGGCTTTCAGCATCTTTATCCTACTTTGAGTCATTGGGCCAAATCACTCCAGCTGCTCAAACACAAGCCCATGTTTATGGAGCCCAATAAAGCAAGATTTCCTCCGATCATATTAAATATGTGTTTTAAAACAGTGTTATTAGAGAAATGACTATACTATGTGCAAGGCTGCTATATCAGGCCTGTTCTCAGTCATGGGTCATGTCTCTGCCGATGAGATCGGCCCGTAAAGTATTAGATCATGGGGTTTGGTGTGCCCATAGATGATATCACTAGGAAACCATCGTCTGGAGAAGAGAAGGCTGCCGAGTTCTGTTACTTAACACTACTCACACTAACTTGTTATGACTAACAAATAAAGTTGGTCATGTTATATGTGCAGTGTATATGCAACAGCTAGCTTGACTTGTTAAAGAGATACATTTTACAAAAATTAAACTTTGCCATCATTTACTCATCCTCATGTTATTCCACACCTGTATGAATGGAAAAAGATACACTATATTGCCAAAAGTTTTGAGACGTCAGCCTTTACATGCACATGAACTTTAATGACATCCCATTCTTAATCCATAGGGCTTAATATGGATATGGCCCACCCTTTGCAGCTATAACAGCTTTTGTGAGGTCAGGCACTGATGTTGGACGAAAAGGCCTGGCTCGCAGTCTCCGCTCTAATTCATCCCAAAGGTGTTCTATCGGGTTGAGGTCAGGACTCTGTGCAGGCCAGTCAAGTTCCTCCACACCACACTCACTCATCCATGACTTTATGGACCTTGCTTTGTGCACTGGTGCGCAGGCATGTTGGAACAGGAAGAGGCCATCCCCAAACTGTTCCCACAAAGTTGGGAGCATGAAATTGTCCAAAATGTATTGGTATGCTGAAGCATTAAGAGTTCCTTTTGATGGAACTAAGGGGCCAAGCCCAACCCCTGAAAAACAACCCCACACCGTAATCCCCCCTCCACCAGACTTTACACTTGGCACAATGCAATCAGGCAAGTACCATTCTCCTGGCAACCGGCAAACCCTGAGTCGTCCATCGGATTGTCAGACAGAGAATTGTGATTCGTCACTCCAGAGAACACGTCTCCACTGGACTCTAGAGCAGTGCTATACGTGCTATACACTGCATCCGATACTTTGCTCTGCACTTGGGGATGTAAGGCTTGGATGCAGCTGCTCGGCCATGGAAACCCATTCCATGAAGCTCTCTACGCACTGTTCTTGAGCTAATCTGAAGGCCACACGAAGTTTGGAGGTCTGTAGCTATTGAATCTGCAGAAAGTTGGCGACTTCTGCGCACTGTGCACCTCAGCATGCGCTGACCCCGCTCTGTGATTTTTACATGGCCTACCACTTCGTGGTTGAGTTGCTGTTGTTCCCAACTGCTTATTGCACAGGTGGCAACATATCACGGTACCACACTTAAATTCACTGAGCTCCTGAGAACGACCCATTCTTTCACAAATGTATGTAGAAGCAGTCTGCATGCATTGCCTAGGTGCTTGATTTTATACAACTGTGGCCATGGAAGTGATTGGAACACCTGAATTCAATGATTTGGAAGGGTGTCCCAATACTTTTGGTAATATAGTCTATATTGAAACGTGTGTCTGTGTTTTTTGTGAATGTGATCCAGTGTTGTTAATTTCCCACTGACTTTCATTATTTTGTGTTACACAGAAGAATTAAAGACATAGATGATTGGAATGACATAAGGGTGAGTAAATGATGAACGAATGTTCTGTTTTTGGTGCAGTGTCCCTTTAAAACTTGCATCACGTTATGTCAAAGACATCCTCCAGTTGAGGTTCTCTATGACATGCAAAATATATTTTTAAAAAGTATACATTTTTTAATAAAGAATAAACTGTTTATGGCATTTCCAGCCTGTCGTGTTGCTTTTCTGCTGCTGTCTTTGTTGTTTATCTCACCATAATTTCTTCCTCTGTTTGAAATTTCCATACTTAACTTTTTTGCAGTTCTCCTCTCACTGTAGCACACAATGTAGGATCTGTGAATTAGGTAGTTCATGACTTAAGCAGGCACATGTGAGCCTGATGATTATCTGTGTATCATTGGCAGCATCGAAGGACTGTGGACCTTCTGTGGTGGTCCACACTAGTGTGCCCTTTGGCATCCAGCACCTGGAGGAGGAAAAGAATGTGGTACAGCCCATCATCCTGGAAGAGCTGGAAAAGGTGATGCCAGAGCTTCCTGAACCTGACAGCATCAAGTGTCAGAAATGGAGGTACTCACAGGTGAGAGGACATTAATCTGTGTGTGAAAATTTGACTAAGAAACTCAAATGAACACCACCATTCAGAAAAAAAAAAATATATATATATATATAATTACTTTTATTCAGTAAATTGGTCAAAAAGGCCAGTATATTTTTTATATATTTTTAATGATACAAACTATTTCTATTTCAAATAAATTATGTTGTTTTGTAATTTCTATTCATCAAATAATCCTGAAAAAACTATATTGTGGTTTTCACAATAACTGTTTTCAACATTGATAATAATAGGATTTTGTTCTTGAGCACCAAATATATATATATATATATATATATATATATATATATATATATATATATATTAGTGGTGGGCCGTTATTGGCGTTAACGTGCTGCTTTAACGTGAGACTCTTATCGGGCGATAAAAGAAATATCGCCGTTAATCTATTCTCAAAGTTGGGTTTGGATCATAAAATAGCTTTTTCGAATATCGTTATATTTTTGCGCAATTCCATGTGTAGCCTAGTATATTTGACATAATTGACGCCGCGCCTACTGTCACAGATCGCGCAGCAGGGTATTTTCTTGTCAGGGACACAAGGTGTATACTTTTACATGTTACGTTGGGCGACGTTCCTCTCGTTACTTTATTTTAATGCAATTACATGTTGTTAAATGAGTTTATTCCAAGTGCGCTGTATCTTTTTATGGGCATGAGCGATGCTCAATTTACAAATGAATCACTCTTTTGAGTCGATTCTGTACAAAGACTTCATCAAACAAGTTGGCAGATCTGTCTAAATCGGTTCGCCAGTCTGAATGATCTGTTCAGTTTCCTCACGCACTGAATCGTCTGAAGCGCGTTCAATCACACTCGACTCGGATTCGTAACAGGAGGATTTAAGAACATCAAGAGCGTTGGATGAAGTGGCCGTGGATCTACAGTTTAGTCTAGTGAAAGCAAATCTGCAAATGCATCATATTTTTGCCAGCGATGAAGATCTTTATTAGTTGAACATCTTTGTAATTTCATTCAGGTAATACATTTTACAACCAAACAGATTATTACGCCACGATAGCACTACTAAAAAGTATGACATTATCCGTTTTTTGGACATATACATTAATTTCATAGGCTACAAAAAAATGCTTCAGAGCGTCGGCGCACTGGCAAAGGTTAACAGGTTAAATAAGCTACCATTGTGTACAGTTTATGAAATGAACACCCGCCATCCCGCGGTAATGTGTGTGTATTGCGCAGGGGCATAGTCACACGAATAGTTTACATTGATTGAAAACTAATTTGTTTAAAAAGGAGGAGGCTATTGCCGGTAAAGGCAGGTTCACATAAAATCATTATGACATAATTTTTTGATCCAACGAGCATCTGGTTTGGCGATGCAAAAACGGACTGTAGCTACATCGTGCTTATTGTTTTTTTCTTCTTCCAATTAGCCTACTATGTTAAAAAAAACGACGAAAACATGTTACTTGTTCAATTAATAAACAGTTTGTTTGATGACAAATCGCTAAAGATGAAATTGGCCTTCCTTTCTGTCATTGTGAGTGTGCGTTTTTTTTTTTTTTGTTGTTTTTTTACGATGTTCGACTTTTGCTCCTCTATTGTCGAATGGCATTTTTGGCAGAAATTCACATCCCTACGTGAGGCGAACTATTCTCAAAGACTTACTTTTAGTCATTATTTGGGTAGCACACATATTCTGAATGCCTTCGGCAGAATTCAAATGATCCATTTTAATCTAGATTAATCTAGATTAATTCCAAGATTACAGTGAGATTAATCTAGATTAAAAAAATTGATCTTTGCCCACCTCTAATATATATATATATATATATATATATATATATATATATATATATATATATATATATATATATATAAAATAATCAAATAAAAAATAAAAACTGTTGTTTTAAGTTGTAATATTTCACAACTGTTCTTTCAAAAACTTTTGGTAGTGGTAATAGTAGTGCAATTAATAATGTGTATTGTTATGAGTGTTAGAATGTTTTCCATACTTGACAACTATTTGGTCTGAAACAGAATTCACTGTAAACTTTGATGTTAGATAGTTAGATAGATAGTTAATCTTAAACTGAGCCACTGAAGGCTGTACCGTAACTATATATATTTATATAGTCATTTTTTATTATCCCCCATTTCATCTCATCGTGGGCCAGTCCTTTATAATTCATATATAGTTCATTATTTTTAGATTTCATTTTTATTTTATCTAATTTCTTTGTTATTTTATCCCTACATTTTGATTTTTCTGGAGAAAAATTGTTTTTCTTTAGTAAGGCTCCACTCTAATCTGTGTAATCATATATAGCAAGAGTGAAATGGAGATGTTTTGGCTTATTCAGGCAAGTGCTACGAACAAAAGCCTCCCTGCTATACAGCAAAAGACATACATTTTTAATAAAGCCAGGCTGATGGCTTCTTCAAACCTCACTACTGAATGGAGAGAATTTTCTGCACTGCAAAAAATACTACTGTATAGCTATTTTTTTCTGTTTTCCATTAAAAATGTATCTATATGTCCTTAAAACAAGATTTACTTGAGAAGCAAAAATGCATAAGATATTGACTTATTTTCAGATATTAAAACTTTGACAAAAAGTTCTTTAAGCATAAACCTTACTAAATTTTGTTAGATAATAAACCTAATTTATGATACATTCTCTGTTTTATTATCTTGCAATTTCTGACATTCTTAATAAATTAGAAGTAGATGATGAATAAAAATATATATATTTACTGGAAAACAGACAAAATACAGTTTAAGAAAAAAGTAGTGTAGAGTCTTGGTAGGTTCACACACATAGAAATCCATAGTCTCCCCCCACTCACTTGTCTCACACACACACACACACACACACACACACAATCTTACAGTAGTACTTTATGCATTCACACACTGTGTGGGACTGCGCCCTTTCTCGCACAGTTGCATTCTCTCTCTCACACACACACAGACATTTTCTTTCAAAGCCCCCACACTCTCAGCTCCTCTGTGACATGCTGTGTTGGGCCTCAGTTTGAGGTCAGAGGACATAGAACATCTGTGTGGGAGCGCTGAGCTCGCTGAGTGCCAGAGAGTGGGCCAAGGCCCGTTTAGACTGCACAGGCGGGAACACAACGCTTACACACACAGACACACACACACACACACCTGTGCACGTGCCAGTTCCCAGTCAAACACACAGAAGGCATGGAGCAGGAGTCGGTCTTACAGTCATTTGCCACATCACAGTTTGCTGAGCATAAACCGGCTGCACACATTCGCACTCACCACATGTCAAAGTCATTGACTCCTCCGGACTCTAATGGCTGGAAAGACTCTTCATGAGTCATGACTTTCAATCTACTAAATGTAAATGTAGATGCTTTTTGCAACCGGCACTACACTGTTTGAGCGTAGAACATGTGCTTTCCTTTTGTTATCACTCATGCTTAATAATGCATAACTTCAATTCATAATTAAAAGGTATGATGGGGTCTAGGTGTATCATTAATTTCATTAAAAATAATACAAATGAATGTGTAGGATTAAGGGCTGTCAATTGAATGTTGATTTGGTGTAATTATTATTATTATTTTTTTTATTATACAATAATGTATGCAATTAATCATGCTTCTTGGCCTGACCTGTCTATAATAAACATCATATCTAAAGACCTTATACAGAAAAGTTTGAACATTAAGTGGCGAGCTTACATAATATGTATTTTCTTTTGCAATGCATACTTCTGTTTATGAAGGTGAGGGCATGTCACACAACTTGTCCATGTTTGAATCGGCCTAATTTGCTGTCTACCAAGTGACAACTGATTGGACACACAGCCTTGAACGCCATCAAAATATATTACAAACCTTTTCTTTTCCCTTTTTAATTTGATAAGCTTATTTTTTTTCCTATTGTAAATGGGTTTTTATAAATTTAGCAGACGTTTGCATTTAGGATTCAGAACAGACGTACGCATGACTATTTCAAAACTTAATGGTATATGTGGCAAATGCTGGTTAAAGTTCTGCAACTTGCTGCAACAAAGTAATAGTTCACTTCAAAATGAAAATGCTGTCATCATTACATCATTTACCTCAAGTTGTTTCAAACTTGAATGAATTTCTGTATTCTGCTGAACACAAAAGAAGATATTTTGAAGAATGTCGGTAACAGTTGATGTACCCCATTGACTTCCATAGTATTTTTTTTTTCCTACTATGGAAGTCAATGGGGTACATCAACTGTCTGGTTACTGATATTCTTCAAAATGTGTGAACTATTCCTTTAACTTGAGAAAATACTTGTAATTATCTCTAATAATATTTTTCTTAGGTATAGTTCACTCAAAAATGAAAACTCTGTCACCATTTACTGTCCTTCATGGTGTTCCAAACCTGTATAACATAATTTCGATTTTTTTTTGGGGGGGGGGGGGGTAAACTTGGGGAGATTGTTACAACGGGCCCTGCAGTTTGATGCACCAAAGTTCCGACATGCTGGAACTTTAATGTCTGAATGTACACCAGAGGAACGTTGGGGTGAAGCAGATTTAAGGAGGTTAAGGAGTTCAGCCCTACTTACATCAGCGTACCTCTGAAATAAACCAAACAATTTGTTCTTGGCCATGTTTCAGGCCAAACGTTTATCAATTGATTTACACACAGATTACCATTTAAAGATACAAGAGGGGAGGGGGAGTTTGGACAGAATGATGATAGCGTTCGGTCTGTAAGATGCCTAGTGAAAGCCCCAGGAAATGGACACTATTTCCTTGGCTCTAGTGCATTGCACCTTGATGTTTATCTGGCGGAGGTTTGGGGCCGGCTGAAGCCTTTGTAATTGGCCGTGCAGGGAATGTGTTTACTCTCAGTAGTCATTTACATGCTGCATTTCTACGTTTAAACATTGTGCAGAGACGCCATTCTAGCTGTGGCTCCTTTGGAGTTATCTGTAAATGTGGATCAGATTTACAGTGAGGACATGTATCATTTACTGCTGACTGTAGAATACATACATCATTTTAATGAACCATAGAGGCAGTTTATAAAGAAGTTCAACCCAGATATTTAGTTTGCAGTGCAACATGTCTGTCCTCTGTAAATATTAATATATAAAAACTACACAGTTACAGCACACCCAACATATACAGAGCAGCCACAAAACATCTGTCGATCGCTTTTTAAAAACATCTTACTTTCTAAAACTAAATTTCGATGGCTTAACTTTCAAAAGCTTTTTAAAGCTTTTTAAAACTTTTTTGCTTTAAAGTAGGGCTTTGAAAAACTTTGTTTTTCTAGTTATAACCGGGGTCACACATACCATTTGCTCTTTAGAACCCACAACCCACAGAGACCGCGAGTATCATCCAAATTCTGCTCATTTTACCATTAAGTCTATTCTTGACTCTGGTTGACCCAATGAAGGCGCCTACACTGCTATTAAAAGCTCTATATTTAACCAAATATATTAACAGCCCTTTTCCTCCCTCATCTCTTGTGAGAATGTTCATTATTAGGAAACAAATCTGCAGTACAACCAGTAGGGATGGCTTGATACCACTTTTTCATGTCCAAAACCAATACCGCAATATTGTGCAATGTATCTGCCTTTACCAATACCAATCCTATACCTGTACAGTTTTTTTCTTGATCAGTTTAGAATTTCTGTACCTCACTAACTACTCATTACTTCATTACAAATAAAGAGAAAAATGTACGCACACACCCACACACACACACACACACATATAATATACATTATATAAATACTTTTGTAATTTGCATAGGAGTTCAAATCCTTATAGAATGGAATTTTTTATAATGAACCAGGCAAAATTGCAACTGAACTCAAGTGCCAGTGATCTCCTTGCATTCTCTGTAGTCCTTCAAAGAAACCTGCAGCACAGATTCCTTAATGCACGTTGAGTTTGGCTGATCGGCAAAAGTCGTTTTCATAAATAACTGTCATTTAAATGGATAATTAATGCATATCTAATTAGTTTGTAAAACTCTGTTGTGTTATGTTTACAATTATGTTGACAAATATATTTAGTCAAATTTTGGTCGATTCACCCTACCACCCACATGCAAAAATTCTTTGGTTCTACCTAAATCACATGGGCTAAATTATATATTTGGACTTCAAAATGACGAAAATCACCAAAAGGTCATGATTTTAGAAATTTGGGAATTATAATTTTGTACAGTACAGTACAGTAAACAATAACTGTGGATTTAATTATCAAAGGTAAAGTTATACTTTGGCTAAAAAAAAACCCTGAGGGGGCACCTCTGGCGCAACCTTCTTTTAAATGCCTTTACTGTCTCCATTAAATATGGATGGACAGTCTGTCCACCCTCCTATCTTATTGAGTCTTATAGATACTTTAGGCAAAAAAGTATCTCCACAATACTTTCCACTGTTTTTGAAGCCTGCACCATAAACCACAATGGTTTTGAGGTCAGATATTGAATAAAAATGACTTTTTTTTGTCCAACTAAACTATTTTAATTAGTTTTACATTTTCCATGTGCCACATTCAGTTGTCAAACAGGTCTGTTAGGCAGCATTCAGAAGTGCACTGTATTTTACTACCGTCATGCACTCAGACCAGCTCAATGCTTGTAATCCAGCCGTTGATATCTCTGATCTGTTGAGGTTATTCAAAACATTACAATTGACTCCACCCTCAGAGTCACCACCCAGACATATAGTAATATTTCTGTTGTAAATGAGGAAACAGATAAGAGAGAAGCCTTCCTGTAAACACGGTGCTGATTGAATTGAGGTCTCAAGAAATGACTGTACATACTTTCAATAATCATCGGTTTCAATACAAGTCTGTAAGATGTATAGTTTAGTATTTATTTAAAATATGAGAAACAAAGAAAATAAAGTGATGAAATTATCTTAAGTCTTAAGGAATATATTTACATATATATATACACTGCCGTTCAAAAGTTTGGGATCGGTAAGATTTTTTATATTTTTAAAAGAAGTCTATTATGCTCACCAAGACTGCATTTATTTGAATAAAAATACAAAAATGAAATAGTTATATTGTTAAATATTATGAAAATCAAGTCTTCAGTGTCACATGATCCTTCAGAAATCAATCTAATATGCCAATTTGATCCTCAAATTATTATTATCAATGTTGAAAACAGTTGTGTACAATTTTTTCGATGAATAGAAAGTTCTAATTCATTTATTTGAAATATAATCTTTTGTAGCATTATAAATGTCTTTACTGTCACTTTTGATCAATTAAAATTCATCCTTTTTGAATAGTATAGATTTATTTTATTTCTTACATTTTTTTTTTTTGAATGGTAGTGTATAATGTTACAAAAGCTTTCTATTTCAGATAAATGCTGTTCTTTTGATCTTTATATTCTTGAGCAGCAAATCAGCATATTAGATTGATTGACTGGAGTATTGATGCTGAAAATTCAGCTTTGCCTCACAGGAATAAATTACATTTTAAAATATATTCAAATAGAAAACAGTTATTTTAAATTGTAATAATATTTCACAATATTACTTTTTATTTTTATCAAATAAATGCAGCCTTGATGAGCTTAAGAGACTTCTTTCTTTTGTAAGAAATTGTACCGATCCCAAACTTTTTGAATGGCTGTACTGTATGTACCTGTATACATAAAGCTGCTTGGTTCCTGTGTTTTGCCTTCTTGAGTATCAGTGATATGAAATAAACAGTCCAATGAACATATCCAGCGTTATACTATGCATCACCCACAAATGTTCCACATAGTATTATGAGTACAATACTTTCAGTGTGCATTAATTTGCATACACAAACACACACACACACACACACACAAAGACGGAACTGCTCCTGCCTTATTCACTTTTTTTTTTTTCCTGCTCAATATCAGAGTAAAAATGAGGTCATCCAATCACTCAATTTTGTTGCTCTCTAATTAGGTGACCAGAGCGGTGGCTGATTGCCCTGGGCAGATGACACTGCTCTCCCAGCCTCTGCTGGTGTGTGGGGGGGACGGCTTCACACACTCCAATTTTGACGGCTGCATCGAGTCCGCCCTGAAGGTCTTTGATGTTCTGAAGTCTTCTCTCTAAAAGGGGGGTGGGAAAGTACGCCTTTATTTTAGTTTTTTGTTATGGAGGATGGCACATTGATTTAGATTTAAGCCCCTCCCTGCAGGAAGATGGATGTACTGCACAAAGAACAGTAGATCTGTCTGGCCTGTGTCTGAAGACATGCATTTTGTTACAAAAACCAGTTATACCGTCTGTGCCGGATGCTGAGGATTAGAGGACAACAGAGCACTGCGCAGGTTCAGTTGTGACAGAGGCTGGTGCTTCATACTGGCTTTGACACAGTATTTTGGACTACAGTTTTCTGATGTGTAGCAAACATTATGTATGTGTTCAGGTATTCTCAACCTTCCCCTGTGATTAGTTTCAGATTAATAAAATGATTAAAACATGCTTGAATGTGTCGCTGTACATGGGTAGTTGACATTCTGCGATGTGACCAAGTATACTCCATTTAAAATATTTTATGGTAATTATAATATATGTAAAAAGTTAATGTAAGATTAGGTTTAAAATAATTGTGAGAAATAAAGTAATAATTGTAACGAAATACGTCACAATTGTAAGTAGTAGTTAAATATGAGATGTAGGGCCCTATTTTAATGATTTAAGCTCATGGTCTAAAGTGCACGGCTTAAGTGTTTCTGAATCCAGTTTTGCTAGTTTAACGACGGGAAAAATGTTTGGCACGCATGGTATAAAAGGGTTGTCCCAATTCTCTTGGGAATGGGTGTGTTTTGGGTGTAACGTGCAATAAACCAATCAGAGTCTTCTCTCCCATTCCCTTTAAAAGCCAGTTGCGCTATTTGCATGGCGAAATTTGCAAGCGGAAAAACTGAACGCTTCTCCAGACAGGAAATAGATCAGCTCATGCGTGAGGTTAAAGCGTGCAGGCAGACCATCTACGGGACAAAGTGTACGCACGTTGTGGACCCGCCTATAGGCATATATTACTAACGCACTCTTTAAATAACAAAAAAAATATTGCGCCATTGACTTTAGACCAGGTTTTTGTTGGTCAATGGCGCAGTCTATTTCAGTTGCCTCAAAATAGCAAAGCACCAACAATGCGTCTGAACACACCTCGTAATCAGACCAGCACGACCATGGGCGCAAAAATGGGCGCAAATGCATTTGCTATTTAAACAACGTGGCGCAGGACGTGAAAATGATAACTGCGTCGGGCTGAAACTAGCAAAAAACACTTGGTCGCGCCTGGTGCTACATTGTGCGGGGTGTATGATAGGGCCCTTAAAGTAATTTTGTAACATAAGCTGCCACTGTTAGAAATAAAGTCAGAATGAGGAAGTATAAAGTCACAATTATTGCAATTGTAAATTATAATTAAATTATTATTATTTTAGGCGTAAAGGGGTTTCCATACATTCATGAAAATGAATGTGTTTTAAAAACAGATAATTTGTGCAAATCAGACCCATCTTGCATTTGGTTGTTTTAGTGCAGGAGTGGGGGTGAAAGTTGGCCCAGCTCGGCTGCCACCCCCTACTGATATGTGTACAGTAATTCTGCTTAGAGGAGCGAGAGCAGCCATTGACCGACTTGTGCAGCTTAGTGCTGCTGCATCTGGGCCATAATCTGGGACAAAATGTTTGGCAGCCAGTCTGGGGAGAGAGTCAGTCATAATCCAGCCATAATTATGGCCGGGTGGGCCCGGGGCCCACTGCACAGCTGGGCCTTCCTCATTCTCTTTCTTGATCTCTCCCTTTCTCTCTTTCTTCATCAGTTACTCCCCCACTCCAAATTCCTGTTCTCACTACTAATATTAGCCTCTGTGCCCTTACCAGGATTATATTACTTCCCTCCTGAGATACACCACACTATCATCAATACAGAGTCAACAAACCATCTCAAGATGGATGGGTTAGACTCATGTACATTTTGCATTTATCTTGCATCCAGACTTATCATTGTTTTTTTCCTGTTTTCTAAGGCAGTTAATAACTTATAGTTTTTAACTTGATTCATTTTAATTGCTTTTGCTTTAATGACAGCAGCAGTCGAGCTGCATGAACCTAACAAACCTGATGATCATGTTCACCAGCATGATTTCAGAGTGATCTTAAGAGCACCTTAAGCTTCAATGGAATGGATGTCACTAATGTACTTAAATGATTATTGACTTAGAAATAGTGCAGAATATTATATATTTATAATAAACTTTGTTTTAAATGTTTCAATATCCTAAAACCCTCTGTTTATTTCCTTGTTTAAATTAGCTTTTAAGTCCCAGATCTAGTCTCATACTTTCAGACCCTGCACTGTATATATTGGTATATATTCTGAATATCTTATATTTATACCCTGCTTTGAAGAGTTTGACCATGTGCCACTGTGATTTTCCAGTATAAACTAATCATCCGTGCCTGCCATTTTAAACAAAAAGCCGGGCCTCAGCAAGAATTTCATGTGGTAGTTACTTTCAGGAACGAAGTTAAGAGCTATATGTTGAAAAAGGCAAGTCATCAAGTCACCACTAGCATGTTCTGATTTTAAAGGAACTAAAAAGAGAAGTTTATACAGAAAAAGCTAATCCTTTCCACTTTATTATATATGAATAACAGCCTTTTGTACGTGTTCCTCTTTCTCTAGTAGTGCTGGTCTGATCTGCTAGAAAGAAACGGAGAGCGGGAGAGAGAAAGAGCGAGGCTTTACTCTAATGGATACATTATTCATACAAGTCATCCTGCAAGGAATAGAGCTCAGCTGCCTGGGTTGCAAAAGCCTTGCCACAATGTTGCATCAGCCACCTCGCTTTCATTAATACGCACATTATCGTCTAGGGCTCTTTGATCTTTTTTTAGCAGTCGATAAAAAAAGAATGGGCTATGGTAGAACACTCCATTGCAGGGTTGACACTGTTAGTGATTTGATCTGGGTTGAGGATGGTCGTCCTAAAAGACAGGCATCGGGGGGTGACCGTGAGGCGGGCGAATGTTGTGCCACTCTTGCCGGATGCTCGTGCGCCTGGTAGATGACACAGTCAGGCAAAGCCTTTGTTTTGCTGCCAAGACTCATTTCAAATGTTCCCCTGACTCCTTTCGCTTCTTACTTTCATCCCTGTCTGAAATATTCTTGCTCTCATTTTCTTTTATCCCCTCTCTTCATCCCTGGTGACAATTCGCATGCACACAAGGGTCCTTCCAGACTCTTTCGCTTCCCTCTGACTGTTCATTCCCCCCTTTTCTAAAAGCGCACGCCGTAAAGCCACAGAGCGTGTTGCCGCAGACACAAGGATCATAGCTCCACTGACCTATTTTTATAGGCTATCCCGACAGAGCGTGGCTGCTGTGCATTCTGGGTATCTGATTTGCATTTTTGCAAAGTCACTGGCAGATGGCACCAGAGCTTGACGAGACAGCGGTAGGCTAATCCCTACCCAATTGACACAGACACACACATACAATCCTTCTCGGCATCATACACAATCCCATCCCCCACTCCGAGGCAGATCATGTGTGTCCTCTTTAGGTAGACCCCCCTAGAGCCGGATGAAAAGCGCTGGCATCATATCAGAAGTGCTTAGGCCATTACTCACATTGAGAATGGGAAGACTTTTGTAGCTGGATTCAAGGGCATCACTAATAAGATCCCCCCCCCCCCTCATATTTGGTTAGAGGGGAGAGATGTTTTCTGGGAGGAAATGAAAGGAGATAGTGCCTGGGTTTAGGGATATGAGGATCCTGTGTGGTTGTGTGTAAGCGGCAGACAGGAGATTGGGATGTTTAGACTCCTCTCCCTCTCTCACATCTCTAGGGAGCTCAGGCTTGTTTAATTAGAGGGGTGGTGCCACTGGTAATGGGCGCTGACGTCATTAGCCCCTTCTTCTCGCTCTCCCGCTTCTCCTCACAGGCCCAACAGCATGGCTTGCTCAGCAGTCAATATACCCAAAAGCTCTCTATTGATCTGGGAGGGACGGCTTCACTCACATGGCAGCAAACTACCCTTAGTTAAAGGCTGGAATACACTCGATGACTTTTGCACCGATTATTTTCCTCCGATTTACAGTCTGGAGGAGTCACTAGTCGGAGTTGACAGTTTTCGCAGAAAATCACAGTGTATAATGGGCACAGGCTATGGTTCCATCCAGTCCGAGGATATCAAACATTTTTGATATTTTGAGCCAATTATAGAACACCTATTGTTTTCGTTTGTCACAATTCTTCTGGCAACAAGGCATATATTCCAGCGTGAGTTTGTTATCAATGTCTTCTGAATTGAATATTCGGTCGCATTTGCAAAATTTAAAAAAAGGTCCATTGTCTCTTTTCAATAGACGAGTATCACTCTATAAAGCACAGCTCTCACAGGACTCACTTTCAAACCAAGCAGCATTCTGTTGGTCAACGTGATGAATTTAGGTAAATCTGTGAGGGGAACTTTTCACCCTTATGTGAAACTCAGATTATGCGGATTCATATTGGAATGACTCAGTTTTCCTGAGCAACAGTAAATGTAATGGCACATCCAGTCATTTAGTTTATGATGTTTCATTTTTCTCTGTAACTCATCGAAACAACTAGCTTGATACTGCAAAGGCTGTTTGTTTTTTAAAAAGCCAGGTTTCTATCACTCTGTTGAAAAATGTGGTTAAGTTAGTAGCTTCACAACATCTCAGGACTGATAGCAGCATGCCAGCTGTCAATCTGGTATCAGCAGCTGCATATTAAACTGTCATTTCTGTCCTCTGTCCTGCCCATAGACTGGCAGAAAGCTAGACATCAAGGTGACTTGAGTACAACACGTCCAACTAGTGCAAGCCTCCTGCCTGGGCTCTTCTCAGGAGTTGTTTTGAGAGTGCAGAGAGTCATTAACAACCCTTATGCTTTGCGCAATGTTAGCAGGATCCGCGCCATCTGTAGCTTGTGAAATGGTGCCACTCCACAAAGTAGGCCTTGTCAGGGAAATGTGTGTCCTATAGGATGTAAAAATCACAAATGAGATATCTTTAATATTTCAATGATTTCAGCAGTGCAATTCACATTCACTTTATTGCTTTATGCTCTTACAATTATCTTTTTTAATGTTAACATTTTTATTTATCCTAATCAGTGTCTAAAATTAACTTTTTATTGCACTTTTGTTCCTCATGTTTTTGTTTCAGTGGCTAAGGAATATACCAGATACTGTATATATTGCCACATGAAGTTCTGGTGGAAAAATACTCTTTATATAATACTCTAATTATATTATATAATACTCTACTAATATATAATTTTTTATAAAAAAAAAAATCTGTATTATGTTGTGACCAGCCTGTATTTTATTCACATGCCAAAGCCCGTTTTTGCTCTCATTTAGCACTTAAAGGGAGTTAGTAATATGCGCAAGCAGACCATCTACGGAACAGTGTACGCGCGTTGTGTACCCGCCTATACCCATCACAACGTGCGT
The DNA here is from genome assembly GCA_026230005.1 of Gila orcuttii. Lineage (NCBI taxonomy): Eukaryota > Metazoa > Chordata > Actinopteri > Cypriniformes > Leuciscidae > Gila > Gila orcuttii. Next base: position 22,366,892 of record JAPDVR010000017.1, read on the forward strand.
ACACTTTGTCCCGTAGATGGTCTGCTTGCGCACTTTAACCTCGCGCACGAGCTGATCCATTTCCTCTCTGGAAAAGCGTTCAGTTTTTCCGCTTGCAAAATTCCACCATGTAAATAGCGAATCCGCCATGGCGTGAGCTCAGCTGGCTTTTAAAGGGAATGTGAGATGAGACTCTGATTGGTTTATTGCACGTTACGCCCAAAACACACCCATTACTCATTAAGAGAATAGGGACAACCGTTTTAGACCATGTGCCTGGCGCGCCGATCACTTTTCCCGTCGTTAAACTAGCAAAAGTGGATTCGGAAACGCCCTAAGTGCACTTGTGCCGTGCGCTTTAGACCATGCGCTTAAATCGTTCAAATAGGCCCCAAAGAATTTTAATTCTGGACCCTGCTATTAAGGAATTTCAAGAGAAACATCTGAGACAGTTGATAATTGAATCATATCTGTGTACTCCATTATATAAAAAGAGCATACCGTTTTCCTGTTTTTCCTATGGAGGTGCTTCTTTGCATCACCCCCAAATCATGTGTGTCTTGACACCAGATCCCAAAAAATGCATATTTGAGTTGTTGAAATAGTGAACATTTTACTGTAGCTTCAGAGGTCTGGTTGTGTTGTCATAAGAAAAGCATTCTCAGATCAGAGAGCACGGACAACAGATGTCAGGGATGGACGAACGCTGACCACTGTTCCACAGGAAGTAATGGCTCAAAGCCCTCTGTTCAGTGCTGACGTATACAGTACAGGCTGCACAGGAACCTCTGTAAAGATGAGCAGATCGAGAGCACACAGTGCTACCTTTGGGCAGATGCTGAATCAGTGGTTTGTATGAAAGCTTGAAAAGGGTTTCGCAGATTTGTGCTGGAGGCTGCGTTGGAGGGTACATGCATGGTATGCGCTTAATGAGTATTCGTGCATATGAATTGGACTCAGACGTTATGTAAGAAGACCATATGTGTCTGGTATGAGCTCAGTGACAGGTTAAGTGTATGTTAAATTGCCTAACCTCTTGTGAGGGAGAAGAGTACTGAGAAGACTGGTTGTACATGTACTGCGGCAGTGGCACACCCTAACCCTTAACTTCTAGGGGAAGTGTGCACACTCACTCTCAAGGGAGTGGAGTCGTCACACACACACACACACACCACTTAATGTCTGTAAGCTTGAAACGCCACATGCCTCTCTTACTGACTGCAGCCAGACAGTTTTACTCATTAAAGTTGTTTTGCTTGTTTTTTTCCCTCATATAGTTTATTTCCACGGCAATTTTAAATTATTGTTTCATTTTTACCAGTTCCTGTTCAGAAATGTATTAACTTTATATTATATTAACTTAAGACATGGTCAGGGTAATTCAACTGTCCTGATATCAAAATGAAGAATATTAGTTTAGGTTATAAAATGTTATAGTCTTTTGATGCAACTCCCCAAAACGCAATGATATTTATGAATTCATATTTCATTGTAAATCGAAATACTTTAAAATATATTTAAAATGTACATAATGCTAAAAAAAAATGCAATATGTGTACACTAACAAAACGAGATTGTATGTGCTCATCCAAAAATAAATAAATAAATAATGCTCTCAGACTCTTCTTTAATAGTAAGCAAACAACATTTCAAGGGAGTAAAGAAAGAATGTTTTGGAATTTATTTTTTTATGACATTTTTCAAGTCGTTAAGAGTCATTAAATTTAAACTTTTTTTTTAATTTAAATTTTAAAAGTTTTTCTAAACTAAACTAAACCAACCTTCAGGAGCATTTTGCCGTTATTAGACAGAATAGAATTATATAAAATAGTAATTTTTTATTGGTTTAGGGATTGCTCATGTGAATTCCTGACCCTGGTCTGGACCTATTCAACTTCCTGAAAGTAAAAAGAAGTTGGCCTGCCAATGTGGTCTATCTAAGAGTGCTATCTTCTCAGCGCTAGACATTTTACAGTCTTTCTCTCATTAATCAGCTTTATGAAGGGCCTGTGTTATAAAGGAAGAGCACGTTATTTGGCCAGAGCCATGAGCAAGGACAATCTAACGCTTGGCTAAAGCCTTTTCAGCTCAGATTAGACCAGCGCTCTGTATTACACACAATAGCCCTACCCTAGTTGTAAATCTGTTACAGCTTTGGACTTTAGACTGCAGAAAAGAGGGCAGAAGAGAGCTATGGGAGAGCTGGCACGAGCACTTCTGCTCATTTTGGGGCTGAGTGGGGGAAGGGAGAGCGAGAGCCTGGGAGGCACAGCCAATCAGATGTAAGGACACGTCTGTTGCTTTGTTTTGACTGGTCACATACATTTCCCATCATTCCCCTCTCCTCAATGCCATAGAAACATTCAATATTCTCAGCCTGGTCTCATATGCAGTGTATTATTCATTTAGATGTTCAAAGGTATATTGCTCTCAATAGAATGGAGCATTCTATTGCATTTCAGACAGCCTTGAGTATTATTAAACAGTCAGACGGAGTCTATGGAGAAAAATTCAATCGCTTCGGTTCAGTCTTAAAAAGTTTTTTGACACTGAACTCATCTGAACCCTGGTAGAATTCAGATGGTACTGCACTTGTTTGAGTCTTTAATGAGAATATTAACTTCAGTCTGAACATTATGACATTGATCATAACATTCTTTGAATACATTTGATTATGTGTACTGAAAATTTACTAAATGAGGATGAGGATATGGATGATTTTTTTTTTTGTTGTTGTTGCTTGAGGGCACTGTAAACTCTCTTTACACAAAATTGATATCTGAAGCTATAATTTAGATTAAACAGCACAAGTTGTATCATAGATGCAAAGGATTGTTCAAGTGTGATATAAGTCCAGAACTCTCTTTCCATCTCTCTTTTTTTTTTTAGATGATGATGCAGTAATAGGAATATTAAGTGGGTCAATATCATGACATATTTTTATTTATGCACAATGACTTTATACAATGACCTCATGATGAGCATGTTTTTATTTTTTTATTTTTTGGAAGGGAGTGCATAAAGTGTGTGTGTGTGTGTGTGTGTGTGTGTGTGTGTGTGTGTGTGTGTGTGTGTGTGTGTGTGTGTGCACATAATGAATAATTATATATATATATATATATATATATATATATATATATATATATATTATTGAATAATATATTATTACTGAATAATAATATTCAGTTTATACTTTAAAAATACTTAATTTAAAATATATGAAAATATATATTTTTGAAAAGAATTATGATATGCTCAAAATGCAAGAATAAATATTGTTATATATTTTTACCACAACACAACATTTTTTAACCTTTTCTTAAAAATGGTATGGAAGTTTGTCAAAATCATATCAAACCAACATGAACACAAAGAGTAAAAGAACTGTGTTACACCGTATTCCATTAACCAAATCAAAACAGGCACATTTAGGCCACTGTTGGATAAACATATAAAAATGTCCTTTTGCTCAAACTTTTGTTTGTTTTCTTTCCCTTTGTAACAGAAATGTTGCCATAGATACGTATGTTTTGCATTTGTCAACTAATGGACAACCCAGCATGGATTTTTGGTCATGGACTCTTTGGGTTTTTTTGGGGTAATTTTTTGTTTACTTTTTGGACATTGAACCAAGGGGATTTCACTGTACACCTCTATAGCTACTGCTTTTTGGGTTATAGGTCAGCATTTTCTGCCCAAATTAGAGGAAAAATCTGCATAATGCATTTAAACCTTGTGAACTGTGTTAAACCGAGCTGAGAACATTCACATTAGGTGAACTGGATGGCAATATTAGGACAAAGAATCTCACAGTTACAGTAATTTTTGGCATAATCTAGTACAGAGCTTTGCAAAGCAGCGCAGTTTAGATACTCCTCAAACATTATGGTTAGGGATTTGTTCTGAACCACATGCTGTTAAGAAAGACACATCATCATGGAAGTAAAGTAATTAGGACATGTAAGGAGAGTGGGGGATAGAAAAGGAAAGAATGCAACAGCATGAGAGGGAGAGAGACAGAGAGAGGGACTGTATCATGGTTTACCCGCTGCAGTGGCTGGCTGTGGCCTGCAGACTCTAGGGCTTTTATGGCTGTGGGAAAGGCCAGGAGGTCACCCAAATTTCGTCAGACATCATTTTTTTTAGAGAAAGCCATTTCAGCATATTTTTTTTCCCTCCACATGCCGTGTTTACTCTCATCCACTTCCCACTGTGTGGCTCCACTGCAGTCTGGGGAATATGCGCTCTGCGTTTGTACACCCCTTCCCTGCCTTTGCCTTTGGTTTGAGTGGGACGATGTCCATGATTCAGGGGCTACATTCACACAGAATATACTTGGTTCTTTTTTAGAAAGACAAATACATTTATGTTCACGCATAGCGCTGTTATGAATGATATTCTATATATAACTTAAAATTGAATTGAGAGTGAGTTCAGTTCAGCCTGTGATGTATGAACCGAAACCAAATATTGATTTTTAGATTAATCTCAATCTTCATTTGAACGATTGTGATATTGATACTTAATATCCCAAAAGCAATCTTTCACTTTGTTTGTGTCAATATGGACTCCAGTTAAACTGTCAGTTATTTTTAGTGAATCAAAAACACAGCGTTATCAATGTAGTCCGATTCACAAGCAAATGTCTCTTAATGAGTCAGTTCTTTTTAGTGAACCAAAAACTTGAAGCGTGACCAGTGTAGTCTGATTTACCAACAAATTACTATTTTTCTTTTTAATGAATCAAAAAAATACTGTGGAACCACTGTAGACATATTTGTGAAATGAATTACTCTTTTAAGACGTTTTTTAATGAATAGTTCAAAAAGACATGTTACCAGTGTTAATCACTTTGAAATACCACCCTGTATAATTTACAGCAGGGGTGTTTCTAGCATTTTAATCACAACCGGGACACAGGTCATCAAAAATGTGTCAGAATATTTTGTATCGTTTCATACAATGGATTGTAGGAAAATATCCACCTCACCCAGTGCTCTTTTTGTTTCTATATATGAATATGAATATTCAATATAATATAAGAAATATTTAAAGAAAACATTAAATATCATCAGGAAAAAAAATGTAATCCTTATCATCAGACAAGGATTTAGCAGTAGCCTAATATTCTACTAAGGCACAGCTGTATTTCACTGGGGCTTTTGCCCTAGTATAAAGGGTCTAACAATGCCCCTAATTTACAGCATTACATGTACGCAGCATTAAATGTGGCAGACTTGCTTTTTTTATTTTACGATATACATTTGATCAGTTCATGCATTCCCTGGGAATTGTACCTAATTAGGAACTTGGAACTTGAAATTGGGTACAGTTAGGTACGATTCCCAAGCCACATTGATGTTTGAGCTACATGGATTCAAGAATATAGCATCAAACATAATCAATTCAAATCAAAACCAATTGGTATTAAAATAGATTTGAGATATTGTGAATCTAAATAAAATTTGGAAAACTGTATTGATACCCTGCCCTAATAGCAGAAGTGTCCCGCTTGGTAGAATCCCTCCTCTCTGGTGTAATGATGGGACTGGGAGATAGACTTCTGGCGTCCTGCTGCCTTTTTTGGGAAAAGGGAAGAAGTGGTGATCTTAAGTTTCATAAGATGGAACATGGCTTCAACTTGACTGGAAATCTCATTAGCAAACAACTCAGGAATAACAATGTGGTCACTGGACTGTAAAAGTCAGGGGAGAATCAAAGAGATTCTTCTCACTCCCTCTGTTTAGAGCGCCAAAGCCCAGATATGTTTCTGACTCCACATCCCCCATGGACATTAATATTAAAACAATCTCCCTCTCTGAGAAGCGGCATTAATGACCGGCGAAGTAATTATGCTTTCGTCGAACTGCAATCTCGACTTTCTTGGCTCATGTGAAGAGTGGCGGTGAGGAGGACCCTGCAACCCAGGCAATGATTATACTTGGAAGAAGCGTGTAGTGCTTTGATCAGTCCCGACTTTTTGCAATGATGAATCTCTCGTTTGCTCTTGTCCCGCATTGAGGCCTGAATGGAAGTCTTTGGGGGCGTTAGACAAACAGCGGTTCGAGTGGCGGTGGGGGTGAGCTTGGAAAGAGAGAGTGAAAAGCTCAGCAGCTGTTTTGATGGCTTACACAGATGTTTGTCATCCTTAAAGAGTGGAGGCTTTCCCACCTCTGCCCCTGCACCTCTCACAGGGTCTCGCACCTGAAGCAAGTGTGTTCATGTGTGATAATAAAAGACAGAGGACAGGGCTGGCCATCGAGCTGTGACTGATGGCAACATGGGGGAGAACAGCCACAGGGCGTCTGGAAAAGTGGGTTAACCCGAATCTGGCCCCACTGCCTGCTGCTGAAAAAAACACAAAGACCTTCACAATCAGATGCACGCAAAAACTTCTAAACATACACTAACATACATGTGCTGTTTTGTTACTTGTAATCAGGCTGTTCTAAAAGAAGACGAAGAATGTATCCTTATTTGCATCCCAAACAATGTGTGTGATATTGGAATTAGCGTGTCCTGATTCATATGTTTAAAAGAGTATGATGGTTCTACAGATGTTAATAAGAACTACAAACATGGTGGCGTGTAATACCAACTATGTGCCGTTACTTTCTGAAAGTTTTCTTTGGTTTCGTTTTTCTTTCTTCCCACTGGCTATTTATTTCCCTCTTGGACAGTTAAATGTGGAATACCCCACTTTTTTGTGCAATATCCATAAATTCAGTTAGTCCTATTTATTCATATTATTAGTCACAATACTGGAAATGTTATTATCTAAAAATGTTAATTCTGACTAATCCTTTGTCTTTTTATATTTGTTATTCTTAAATGTTATTATGTGTCTTGTTATATTTATGTGTGTGTGGTACTGGAAGCTTCAATACCAAGGTAAATTCCTTGTGTGAGCAAGCACACTTGGCAATAAATCGCATTCTGATTCTGTCCAATACCAATAAGGAGACAATTATTTTTATGTTATTACTCATTAATGACAGTTATTAAATGCATGTACTATTATTAAGTTAAACATTTATTAGATCTAATTAAATATTTTTAATATAAATATTTATTTTATATTTATTTAATTTATAATGTCATTAATTTCTACACTATTTTGCCTAAATTAAAAACATAACACCAAAATCTTTTTTATTTTATTTTAAATGGTACAAGTGAATTTAGGCATTGTTATAATGTACAGTATTAAAAATGGAAATAGATTTGCTAAAGATTATTTAACAGTGTTATTAAATTATTAGTGTTTTTAAAGAGTAACTTTAAGTGAGCGATAGATGACAGCAATGGTAATGTAAATGGAACAATAGAGAAAATTGGCAGTACAAATAAATATCCAGTATTTATTATTTTTATTTTTTTTCATTTATATGGGTCAATACTACTAAATTATCTGGCTGACAACCGATAAGGTTCCAATATATTGTGCATAATGGTTAATACTAATTCGCTTTTACTTGATTCATTAAATGAGCGATCAGCTGCTCCAGGGAACTTACAGTAAATGCTGCTCTTAAAGTTTTAAGTCAAACTGGGTCATTTTTGTGAATACGGTGTGTTTAATACTAAAGTAAATGTGTGTCTCTTAAGACATTTCTTTTTATAGAATAATCTCTAAGGAAAATTGTCAGTCTCATGAGTCACATTTATTTGAGGGATGTTTGGCTTGTATTATTCAAAAGCATCAGCAGCACTTGATGCATGAAAGACAACGACTGGCAGATCTTCAATGTACTTTTCCATCCCAAAAACAACATATAGTTTTGCTGCATAGTGTAAGTAGGTGAATTGGGAGACAGTGCGATGAAACAAATAGTTCTGACTCTAAATTCTAATTGGATAAGCCACATTTGAAGCCGTTGCAAAATGCAGATGGTTGTGTTTATGTGCCAAGTTGCTTGGCAATTGTAAGCAGCGTCGAGTAACGTGTCTGTCCACATTCAAAATGAAGAAAAATGTGATGTCGCAATTACTACTATCATGTGGAGAGGTAATTTAGACCAATTTTATAAAATGAACCAATCCAAATGAATACATGAATTCATTTTTGTATCGCTTGCCATGGCCGTGACTACTTGGCATTAAAAATTTTGGATTTACTTGATGTCAATTAACAAATATGCTAATAAACTGAATAATGTGGTGAAAAAAATGTTTAATGTTTAATATAACTATTCATTAAACGTTGATATTTCTCTCATATTGCGATCTGTTTTGAGCTTCCATCATTGGTGGTATGCTTTAGCTTTTTTTGACATAAATAAATCGCTTTTGTGAAACAGATTGACTCTTTCTCTTAATCTCTCTTTTTCTTTCCTCCCCCTCCAGCCACCTCTCGCTCCCACGCTAAACGACACGCTCTCTGCAGCCAGAGGGTCTGGTCAGCGGCCCAACAGATGGTAGTTAATAGGCTGGTTGTAAAGATACTTATTATTTTGTTTCAGGGCTAAAAGGTTCCATCTCGCTGGTTGGTAATGTGGGTTATCTGAACTAAATCCGTGGTATTGTTCTACTGGCCATTTAATCTGGGGTTGCGCTCCCTGACTAAAACCTTTTTAACCCTTTCACACATTTGTGTATGTGCGTAAGACCCCCTCTGCCATCCTCATTAACCCCTGCCACCCCCACTGCACACTTGACCTTCAGAGCCACTCTCATATTTCTCACAAAAAAGAGAGAAAGAAAAGAAAACCTCATTAGAAATGCAAGTCTGTAATGTTTTGCAGTATGTTATCCTCTAAATGTACTGAAGGAATATTTGCTGTCATTATTTAATCACCCCTCATTTTGTATTTTGGTTAGTCTGTCTTATTCTAAACATGTAGACACCAGAGATGCAAAAGAAGGCAAAAGAACATCAATATGTTAGCATTATTAAAAAAGTGCCCCAATTATGCTCTTTCGTATATTACCTTTCACGTAATAGCTTTTTTTAATGTAAAAGGTCAAAGTGCGCGACAAATAAAGTAATTGTCTCCTAAAAGAAAGAATCGATTCCCAAAACGAGTTACAGCTGGATTGTTACTGACCTACGTAACAATGTAACATAATGCAACCTATGGTCTTGCAACGTCTACTTTGACCCGTTCTCAAACACTGTAGTTGTAGCTGAGGCCTAGAAGAGTTTGGTTTGTGGTGTCGACAGGTCGAGATGATGCTGTTTTCAGTGCTGTGAATCCACTTTGCATGCATTTCAAAAGGATGAGGACTCGCGCTGGAATTGATACGGAAAATTAAACGACACCATCATTACTGGTCTTACCACTGTTTGTCGAGTGCTGAGGAATCCTCCGGAGCTGAAATTCAGATATGGAAAGGCCGTTTCGTGTTGTTTCGTGCTGTTTCGTGCTTACAGCGTTGTAAGCGGTAGACCAATCACAACAGACTGGGCCATCTGACCAATCAGAGCAGAGTCTCTCGGAAAGGCGGGGTTAAGAAAACCCTTGTCAGACTCTTTGAGAAATTAGATGATGTGTAATATATATTATGAGGAAAATTTAAGTTTTTTTTTTTTACCTTTAATGCATGTAAATCTATTATAGGAGACCTCCAAAATAAAATTAGAAACCTTTAAAATAGCTTAATAGGGGCACTTTAAATTATGAACAAGCATGTGTTATGATAAAATCCATTTTTCTAAAAATCTATGTTTTCTTGTTTTCTTGTGGTTGATGCGCTTTCCAAATCAAACACACATGTAAGACACGCACAGTTTCAATTTTTGGTGCACTTACATTGAACGTTGAGACAAACATGGAGCGGGGAGGTTGTATGAACTGTCAGGGGAGTGCAGGAGTTCACCGGACCAGAACTCTTTTGGTTAGTTCTGGTTTTAAGAGCAAAAAGTCAGGCACAGATCCGGCTCTGTTCATCTCCTTCAGTGCTGTACTGCATATAGTATGACAAGTCAAGTCACCTTTATTTATATAGAGCTTTTTACAATACATTGTTTCAAATCAGCTTTACGGAGATAACAGAAAAATGATGTTATAATAATATTGTTAAATATAAAATTAAATGTCCCCAACTAAGCAAGCTAAAAGCCAATGGCGACAAAGGCGAAGAAAGGCTAACAAGTATGTCACGGTTATCTGGACTCACTCATCTTTAGTTCTCTTACGAGAGTATCTCTCGTACTGCGTAATAGCTTACGCTAGGGGAAAAACTCTTTTCCGCGAGATATTGAAGCCAAAAATTATCCTTAATTTTTTATTAATGTAAAACGCTTTGCAGCAGCAAGCAAACATAGGCGAAACAGCTCGCGCGCCTATTGGTTGCTCTGCAGCAAATGCAGCAGCCTATCGAGAGAGACTCTGCGTGACGTAATGACCAATGGGGGCAATTCGCGCCCATATCGTCACGTCCCGCCAGAAGGGGCGTAGTCTCGCCCTATAAATATGCTCGTTAGGCTGATACAAGCTGATTTTTACCTCTTCAGCGAAGCACACGCATCGCTGGATCCGGAGTGAGAAGCCGCGCCGTCGAAGCAAGCTTTTCAGCGGGACGAGCTCTGGAGTCGCTGGCCTCGCCGCCTTCAACTGCCGTACCTGCTGCGCTTTCCGGCGTTATATATCCTTTCAACACTCTGTGTATTTCTCTGTTGAGAAGTGTTTGTTCGCTTACTTGACGCGACTTACACTTCTCTCTCAAAAGAGCAGCGTCTTTTTTAAGATGCCTTCCTGTGGCTCGTGCCGCGCCCCGCTCAGCGATGGAGACCGACACGTCATCTGTGTTTCCTGCCTGGGTGAGGATCACGCGGCTATCGCGCTCGCTGACGGCGGATGCCCTCATTGCGAGCTTTTGTCCATGGTGACTCTGAGGACGCGCCTGGCATCATTCTCCGAGTCTTCACCGCAGCCCGCCGTGGTGCCGCGCCGCAAGAAGCACCGCGCCCAGCGCGCTCCCGAGCTTTCTCCAGCCCGCCAAAGCTCGCCGGTTCGCCCGCCAGCTTCGCCGGCTTCGCTCGAGTCGCTCACTGACGGACAACGGCCGCCGCCTGCCGCCGCGTCCATCCACGAGCTTGACGAACCCTCCGAGGCGTGTTCTCTTCTGGCGTCAGATAGTGAGGATTGGGCGAGCTCTGTGGATCTCCCCTCCGCTAGCGTTTCCCGCCAGACCACTGGTAAGAGAGCCGGCATTGAGACTGAGCTGATGCGTCTGCTCTCTCAGGCTGTTGAAAGCATCGGCCTCGATTGGGAGGCGCCCGCGCAGCCGCCGCGCAACAGAATGGACGGACGCTTTCTCGGAAATGACGAGGCTCCGACGAAATCGCGGCCCGCGCCCTTCCTCCCGGAACTTCACGAGGAAGTGACGAAATCGTGGAACGCCCCCTTCTCCGCCAGGCTGCGTACCTCTGCTTCTGCTGCCTTCTCCTCTGTGGATGGCGCGAAGGAAAGAGGATACCTTTCTGTTCCTCCTGTGGAACCAGCTGTAGCGTCTCATCTCTGCCCGCCCTCCGCTGGACGGCGCGCGCACACGACGCTTCCTTCTAAAGCCTGCCGAGTGACGTCATCCATGCACGGTCGCGCTTACACCGCCGCCGGGCAAGCAGTTTCAGCGCTGCACACTATGGCTATCCTGCAGATTTTCCAGGCCGACCTTCTCCTTAAACTGGACGAGGAAGGACCCGGAGCGATCTGCGTGGCGGACCTGAGAAGCGCTACAGACCTCGCTCTTCGCGCTACTAAAGCCGCTGCACAGGCCATAGGACGAAACATGGCCTCTCTCACCGTGGCTGAGAGACACTTATGGTTGACGCTGTCCGAGATGACGGAAGCCGAGCGCTCTGTGTTCCTCGACGCGCCCATTTCCCAAGCGGGCCTTTTCGGATCTTTCGGATTCAGGTCGCTCTAAACCGTCGCCTGCTCGCAGCTCTCAGCCGCAGCCTGCACCGCCCGCCGCCGCCGCTTCACAGCGCCGCCACGCCCGAGACCAAAGACCGCGCTCTCGCTCTGCTGGACGCCGCCCCCCTCAGCGCGGGCCCCGGCTGAGGATTGAGATCAAGCCCGAGGCCTCAAAATCTTCCTAGCCATTCTAGGAAAACGACGGTGTTCAAATCCCGCTGCGGCCGGATTTTCACTGAAACTTCTCGCTCGGTCAGTTCCAAACATCGCGACTGTCCCAGTGTATTTCGCAGAGAGTCAGCCGGTGTCACAGCCCGTTTGCCTGCGCACAAAAGCCGTTCTTACGGCTACCCAGATAAATCCAATAAAGAGTGCATTTTCTGGTGTTCCGGCCACGGCCGAAGGTGTTATGAGTGTTGTAAGAATGCCCACCCAGTGCCCATTCCCACACACAAACACAGCCCGCCACGGTGCAGGGCTAGCACAAATAAAATCGACTCCGGTCGATTGTGCAAACAATGTAGTGCAAGCGCCCATGTCACCATGCCCGCTCACACTACATGCTGCGTGTCCCATGGTTTCTGTAAAAACGAAACCAACACACATTCAGTCGGCCATGAACGACAGTGTTTTCAGTGTATTAAATGTGCCCGCAGCCCCGCGCCCACATTTTCTCACAGACACGCCGATTCCCACAGGATCTTCCCCGCTCGCTTTTTATGCACAATCTGCCATAAAGAAGCTGAGCGCGGCCAGGTCGCCCGCTGTGATCAGCGCGCCCCCCGCCTCGAACGCTGTAAACACGGTGTTGTGTTCCCAGTATGCACGGGCTCCCGAGCTGCCGTTTTGTCGCGGCCAGAGCCCGGATTTCATTCTGCCTCTAGCTATTCACGCAGATGCGTGGTCAAAGCTTCCCGGGGTATCAGAATGGGTGCTGAACACTATAAAGAGAGGCTACTCGCTACAATTCGCGCGATGCCCGCGCCGTTATACGGCGCGCGTCGAAACTACGGTGAAAAACGAAGTATCTCATCTACTTCGTGCCGAAATAGCGAAACTACTGAGCAAAGGGGCTATAGAACCTTTATCTCAGGCTCAGAGCGAAGGGGGCCTATACAGCAGATATTTTCTGGTACCGAAAAAGGATGGGGGTCTCAGACCCATTTTAGATCTGCGACAGCTGAACAGAGTGCTTGTGAAACGCCAGTTCAGAATGCTTACGACCAGGAAAATCCTCGCGCAGGTGCGCTACGGGGACTGGTTTGTGTCGATAGATCTGAAAGACGCCTATTTCCAAATACAAATAGCGTCCCATCACAGGCGATTCTTGAGATTTGCCTTCGAGGGCCAGGCATATCAATACACAGTCCTGCCGTTCGGCCTGTCCCTAGCACCTCGTACATTTACGAACTGCATGGACGCGGCGCTCGCACCCCTGAGACTTCAGGGCATGCGAGTCCTGAACTACTTGGACGATTGGCTGATTCTAGCTCGATCGCGATCGGAGCTCATAGAACACAGGGCCGCATTACTCGAGCACCTTGAGAAGCTGGGCCTCACAGTCAATTGGGCGAAGAGCTCACTGTCTCCCAGTCAGAAAATTTCCTTTCTGGGAACCGTGGTGGACTCGCTGTCCATGACAGCACGCCTGTCACCAGAGCGCGTACTAAATATTCAGCACGGCGTGAAATCCTTCCGCCACGGCGCGATAGTCCTGCTCAAAAGGTTTCAGAAAATGCTGGGGCTGATGGCCTCAGCAGCCTCTGTACTCCAGTTGGGCCTGCTCCGCATGCGCCCACTGCAGATGTGGCTGAAAGCGCGGGTTCCACCCAGGGCATGGACAGCGGGTCTGTTTCGCCTCAGGGTCGACCTTCAGTGTGTGTCAGCTCTGGAACCTTGGAGAAAAACCGACTGGTATCAGTCAGGTGTGAGCCTGGGGACCGCTTCGAGTGTAAAGGTGGTGTCTACGGACGCCTCCACCTCGGGGTGGGGAGCGCTGCTCGAGGGCAGACCGCTAGCTGGCCTGTGGTCAGAACGGGAAAAGCTCCTTCACATAAACTGCTTGGAGATGATAGCAGTCGACAAAGCGCTACGGCGTTTTTGTCCCCAGATAACAGGCCACCACGTCTTGGTCCGGTCGGACAACATGTCGGTGGTGGCATACATAAATCGCCAGGGTGGCGTCAGGTCACGAAACCTTTACAGGTTGACGGAACGCCTCCTGGTTTGGGCTCAGCACAACCTGCTCTCACTGAGAGCAGCGCACGTGCCTGGTCACCTGAATGTGGGACCAGACAGACTGTCCAGGAACAATGTTCCAGCAGGGGAATGGTCGCTGCACCCGCAGACGGTCCAGCTGCTGTGGAAAACGTTCGGCAGAGCTCAGGTGGACCTATTCGCGTCCCACGAAAACGCTCATTGCCCGGAGTTTTTCTCGAAGAGCAAGGACGCGCTGGCTCATGTTTGGCCCCGCTGCCCCCTATATGCTTTTCCTCCTGTCTCGCTCCTGCCTCAGGTGTTGGAACGAATCAGGGAGAACGGATGCCCAGTGCTGCTTGTAGCCCCGCTCTGGACGAACCAGACGTGGTTCCCTGCCTTGATGCAGCTGGCCAGCACTGCCCCATGGCCTGTACCATTGAGGAGAGACCTCCTCTCTCAGGCGGAGGGCTCGATTTGGCACCCTCGCCCGGAGTTATGGTCCCTGCACGCATGGGCCATCAACGGGTACCCGCTAGCCTCCCAGAGGGAGTGTTAAACACGATCGCGCAGGCTAGAGCTCCGTCTACCAGGCGGCTCTACTCCTCGAAATGGTCTGTTTTCTCTGCATGGTGTCAGGCCCAGAGCCTTTCACCTGTGGAGTGCGGGGTTTCGGAAGTGCTTTCCTTCCTTCAAGAGCTACTGGATAAGGGCAGGACCCCATCCACGCTCAAAGTATATGTGGCGGCCATAGCAACGTTTGCAAAACCGGTGTCTGGCCAGTCGCTGGGGAAAAACGACTTAGTCGTGCGTTTCCTTAGGGGAGCTCGGAGGCTGAACCCCCCAAGGCCCCCTTCAGTCCCGACGTGGGACCTTTCCACGGTCCTGGAGGCCATGAAAGGCGCCCCGTTCGAGCCAATCCAGCTGGTAGACATGAAACACCTGTCGTTCAAGACAGTGTTTCTCATGGCTCTCGCTTCAGTGAAGCGCATAGGGGACTTACAGGCGCTTTCAGTGAGCGCGTCGTGTATGGAGTTTGGGCCTAATGACTCGAAGGTCATCCTCAAACCAAAGCACGGGTATGTCCCGAAATCCCTCAATACGCCGTTCAGGGCCCAGGTAATTTCCCTGTCTGCCCTTCCGGTTCTCAGTGAGGAGGAGGATGCAAGTCTCCTTTGCCCCGTCAGGGCATTAAGAGCTTATGTGTCACGCTCGTCTGTTTTCAGACAGACGGAGCAGCTTTTTGTTTTGTTCGGCGGGCGTTCCAAGGGACTCGCCGCCTCAAAACAGAGCCTATCCAGATGGATAGTGGATGCCATTGCGCTCGCTTACTCTGCGAAGGGCTTACAGTGCCCCTTGGGTGTCAGGGCGCACTCCACGAGAGGCGTGGCCTCTTCGTGGGCATGGTCTAGCGGGGTTTCCCTGCAAGATATCTGTACGGCCGCCGGCTGGGCCTCGCCGTCTACATTTATAAAATACTATAACCTGGAGGTACCCGCCTTACAAGCTAAGCTTTTGGCGGTCTAAATTCAGTGTTATCTGCCCCGCTGTGCGGCCCAGATGCTGAGTTTACTGCAGCCCCATGAGTATTGACTCACGTATGGCCACCCAGATCAGGCTGAATGCTTTCACCCTGGCTGCGCGTTTGATTGTCATATAATAGCCCCGCTCGGTGCTTTTTTATAGGGAATGACGCTTCCAGCCTCTCTTCCTCTACTCTATGTGAGTTTATGGTGATTATGCACTACATGAGCCCTGGGCTTCGGCCCCTGGGACTTTGGTGTTGGATCCCTGTACGCACGGCGTGTTGCATTGTGTTCCCCTAGCGTAAGCTATTACGCAGTACGAGAGATACTCTCGTAAGAGAACGTACTCGGTTACTAACGTAACCTCGGTTCTCTCTAGAGAGGGAACGAGTACTGCGTATCTTGCCGTGCGTGGAATACGCTCTGGTTCGCTTCAGCGATAAAAACCAGCTTGTATCAGCCTAACGAGCATATTTATAGGGCGAGACTACGCCCCTTCTGGCGGGACGTGACGATATGGGCGCGAATTGCCCCCATTGGTCATTACGTCACGCAGAGTCTCTCTCGATAGGCTGCTGCATTTGCTGCAGAGCAACCAATAGGCGCGCGAGCTGTTTCGCCTATGTTTGCTTGCTGCTGCAAAGCGTTTTACATTAATAAAAAATTAAGGATAATTTTTGGCTTCAATATCTCGCGGAAAAGAGTTTTTCCCCTAGCGTAAGCTATTACGCAGTACGAGAGATACTCTCGTAAGAGAACAGAGGTTTCGTTAGTAAGCGAGTACGTTTTACTTTCATGAACTTTCAGTTTGTTGTCATCAGTCACATGTTTCTTTGTATTAGTTTCCCACCACTCATCTGTTCCCATGGACACTAATCTTCCACCACAGCTGCACATCATTTAGATTGTTACTCCTGTGTAATTAGTTCCTCTGTGTTCAGTCTTTAGTTGTCGGTTATTGTTTGTGTTACATTTGCTACCTTCTAGTTTAGTAAAACCTTGTTTATGTTTTATAATCCTGTCATCTGTCTTCATCATCTTCATCCTTGTGACAGTATGCTATTTTGTTTTGTAGAAATTCTTGAATAAGCAGACCTTGATCAAAAAACCCACAAACACTTAATAAAAGTACATTGACATCAAAAAATATAAATGCAAAAAAAATGCATTAATATGGATATTTTCATACAAAGGTGGACACCTATTAGTATATATATTGAGGAATTGAGGGTGAACTGATCAGTGTGGAACTTTTACTTATTCCCTGTTGTATAAAAAAAAATATATATTTTCTTTCATTTTACATAGTGTTTTATGTATTTTCTTTTCCACTTTTTCTATTTCTGTATCTCTTTTATTTGGGCAACCGTTGTTGTCAAGGAATGTTTAGTTCATTGTTGTTTTTGTAAAATGTTTAAAAATAAAGTTACAGTATACAAAATAAGTAGCATTCATAAAAGGACAGCACACTTTTCAAGGACAGCAAAAGTTTGCTGAAAAGATAATGACATATACCGTTCAAAATTGGCAGAAAAAAAATACTTGGACATGTTCTGTTTGTCAGATGTTAGTTGATTATGTGCTAAACCTGAGCAAAGATCCACTACAAACACCTTGAGACCAAATGGTTAAAAGTAAATCGCAAAAGAATGTTGTAGGAAAAGGCTATTTACAATATCATCACTATTTAGGAGTTTGAAGATAAACAGCGCAAGTTCCAGCACATTACCGTCTGTAACAGTTGAACCCTTCTGTTTCTGAGGGTGCTCTATGGTCTAAAGCAGACTACAACACAAACACACACCTTTCCGTCGTTGCTTTTGTGTGGTATTTATCCACCTGCAGAAGCTGTAAAGGTCTGCCGCGTTGCTTCTATGCATTGCCTTCATGTGTGACTCATCCCATGACCTCTGGTAACACAGAGACAGGCAGAACAAGAGAGGCCTTGTTGGCCAACATCTCGCTGGCCTGAGCGGAGAGCACACGCGTATACAGGCCTCCTCTGGCCTTGCCGGAGGAAAAAAGATCCTTTTCCTTCAGTGATAGCCAGCCAAAGAAAACAGAGCAAATGAATAGAAAAGGAGCAACACACTGAACACACATTCTTAGGTCCAACTATGTAAAATTATCTTAATAAAGATGCCTCTGGTTTGCATAATCACAAATTTTCGCCTCATTTTTGCATCTGATGAAATAATCTAGCCATCCAGCAGCTGAGCTCCATGTTTAGATCTAAACATGCTACAGTTTTGATTTATGAACTCTTTTAATGTAAGTCCTTTTTTTTCAGTCATTTCCAGAGGTCTGTGCGTCCGGTCTCTTTTATTGCTTCTGGAGGCAGGACTAAAATGAAGAGATCCTGTCTGTATTACTGGAATCTACATACAATCATGGCTTTTACTTAAGTGGTACAAAATGTTTCTGAATGTCAAGCAGCAGTGTAGGAAAATGAGAAAGCAAGAGCTTCTATCCCAGACAGTTCAGCTTGGTATCATCCACTTGAATGCAATATTTTAATATATTTTCTTTCGCTGGCATTTTTTCTTTTTTCCTAATTTTTTTAAATGACTATCGCATTAAAACAATGTGTCAATGCATAATGTCACTGCATTAATGCATAATTAGGAAAGCTATGGTTAAGGAAATAAAATATAGAAAATGTCAGAACTGCTTTTTGCTATTGTTTTTCCCTAAAAAACTAAAATATGACAATGCATTATAAAATAAGCCTTTAAATATTTTTGTGTGAAAATCATTTAGTTCAGTTATTTAAGTTTAGTTACCACTACAACCAACATGTTGACCATAAAACAGTTTTTTCAAAAGTTAATGAACTCTGATACGCGTTGAATCCACATGTACCAGATGTGGCCCGAATCTGGGCCGACACTATGTTGCTGTCTGGACGAACTTGAGATGAAATACAGTATGACACATGTGATGAGTGAAGACAAGTTAATGTCACTTGTAAATCAAGCTGTATTTGTCAAAAAGTTGTACATCCTTGATAACTTACATGACTCTGCCCTTGTTTAATTTCCACTTCCTGCTTTATTCTTGGCTTAATCTGAAGAAAGACAGCTGTGCGGCGGAGCGAGGGGGCGGGTTATATGAGAGAAAGTGACCTCTTCAACTGTTTTAACAGATTGTGGGAACCAGAGTGTGCGCTGGTGTGTAGCACTATTGATGCGAGGCGGTCGTGTTTCCAGCCGTCTGTGTGTGATTTCTGTCCAGGTTAAAGCTCTCCGGCCCAGGCTACAGGCTACAGACCACATTGAGCTTTAAAGCCTCAAATGTGCAGCCAATTTATATCAGTCCAACATGTTAATTATATTATTGCACAACTAGGCCTAACTATATAAAAGATAAATAAAGGTGGATAAATAGTATATCTATCTTTATCTGCATACATACAGTATACTCAGGTAAAGTTATATACACTATATAGAAAAATCTAAACTGCTTGATTGTTTATATATCATCTCAAATCGCAAACTAAATGATCACCCAGTTCTTTATATAAAGTTCGATATACATATAAAGAAATATATACTATATTGCTCAATCTCAACTGCTTAATTGCTTGTATCATTGAAAAAGTAAACCAGTGCTACCAGACAAAGTTTTTTTTAAGTCTCTTATGATCACCAAGGCTGCATTTATTTGATCTAAAATACAGAGAAAATATTCATATTGTGAAATACGATTAAAATGTAAAGGTTTTCAGAAGTCTTACAAATATGCTAATTTGGTATTCAATCATTATTGGTGCACAATTATTAATAAAGGTTTTTATTATTATCAATGCTGAAAAAACTGTCACTTTTGATCAATTTAATGCATCCTTGCTGAATTTTTTTTAAAATCTTACTTAGCCCAAACTTTTAAATGGTAGTTTCCACAAAAATATTAAGCAGCAAAAACAGCAAAAAAATTTTTTACATTATCATTGTTTTGTATTCTTGAACAAATAAATGCAGCCTTGGTGAACACTGAGACTTCCTTCAAAAATGTGTATTATGCTAAAGTATAAAGTGTTATCCTAAAAAAAAGCAGTTGCACCTTATAACCATAGTGTTGCTATGTTCGCCATGAGCCATATTCTACCACTGCATGTAGAACATGAAAGAAAGTTTATTTTTTTATGTCTTTGTTTATCTAATCAATAAGTAAATCCATATGGCAGAAGTGTTGATATTTGTTTACCGCTCTTTTAAAATCAAAAGAACTTTTAAAAGGCTACAGGGCCTGAATAAAAGTAGCTTGAGTAAATATAGATTTAGCATACAACCAGTAGGAAGAAGTGATTTGATAAAGACTTTGGGGCGAGGAAGAGAAAACAACTGACTCATTGAGGGTTTGCTAAACTTCACATTTAAATATGGATCCTTTGTCTCTTTTTCATCTTCCCTTTCTTTATTTTTTCCATTCACATACAGAGTTTTTGATCAAATGCTCATGCAGGGTCATTCCTTAATAAAAAAAAAGAAAGAAGAAGAATTTTTTTTATACATCCTCAGTTCATGATGTCCATAGTGCAGTCTTGTGGAGAACATGAAAGGCTTCAGTAAGGCTCCCCAGGGGAAGCTTCAGCTCTGTGTCTGCTCTCCTCTGGCCTTGTTCTGGCTTCATAAGAGAGTGTGGGGGGATGGGGGGGGGGGAAGCGACTGTTGTAGTGTCCCCTCACCTCCCTAGGGTCATTGGGTTTAGGGCACAGGTTGAGCCCTAAACAGCCCGACTCAGACAGGACATCTATCTCTCCCAGCAAGGCTCTGGAGACCGCAGGGAGCTTCTCCCAGATGGGCTTGAGAAGAATCCACTTACATAGCAGATGTTACAATACTGTAGCTGCATGTAGACATATGTGTCCAATGAGTGGCTGTTCCTTAAAGGGATACTTCACCTACTATTGTTTTTATCCTCATGTTGTTTCAAACCTGTATTCCTTGCTTTATTCTGTGGAACACAAACAGTGAATTTTTGAAGAATATTCTTGCTACTCTTTTCAATATACTGTAATAGTACTGTAGGTGAGGACAATACTAGGCAGTGTACAAATATTCAAACTTTCATTGTAGGAGAAGAAGAATATGTGAAAAGAGTAGTATTTTAAAATTCACAGTATTCAAAAAAACATAGACAAAAAGGTCCGGAATGACTTCCAGCGAGATTCCCAAGTGCACATCCAATGGACACTGTATCCCATAAGGCCATGGAAGAGGTTTCATTGATGGCAGTGAAGCAGCACAACTGCCACTGGTATGTCAAATGAGATACTGTATAGAACATACCTTTTTAACGGTCGCAAAGTAATTACATATTCAAAAGAAGTACTCAGAAAGTATCCGATTTCGGTTGCATCCCTAGTGTGAATGATTTGTTCATGTATATTTTTAATTCAGGTCTCAAGTTCAACTCACTTTATGATCTGTAGAAAAAAATTAATTATGACAGCTTTTTCTATCATATGACTTCAGATGTCTTGCACAAGTTATATGGACTACTTTTATGATACTTTAAATTATGCTTTTGTGTCCTTTACAAACCTTGAAAACTTTCTTTGTTATTGCAGAAATTGAATTGAATTGAAAATTTGCCTTCTGTGTTCCACAGAACCGAGGAAGTCACACAGTTTTTGGGTGAACCATGCCTTAAAAAAAAACTCTTATTTATCTCAGACTGAGACCTTGAGGGGTTTTGGTTGATATTAGTAAGGTCATGATTTTCTTTTTTTTTTAAATGACTGAAATGTATCATATTAGATACACCACAAAGATGGCAAAGAAATCAAATATCTCCTCAGATTAACTTCTAAAATATTTCAAGGACAAACTCAAACCTCTCAGAGAGAGATCCCCACTCACTCACACAGATGAGGAAATTTGATCTACGGCTGTATTTTTGCAGCATGAATTGAGAAGAGCAAGGCAATGTACTGCTAGTATAACTGTGATTATATAACAGATGTAGAAATAAAACAAATTTAATGAAGTACAAGAGAAAATGCTTTTCTTCAACTTTGAGACCACACACAACCTTAGCCTTCAGCAAACAATGACTATAATTGTTGTCAATAACCCCAGACTAGCTGTTTATTTGAAAGATTAAACCAAAACAATGGAGTCTGAATGTTATGTTCAGTTTGTTTTCAGCACTTTTGAAAGGGAAGGACTTGATTCATTACAGATGGCCACAATGATATTTGAGGGCAAGCATCACCAGTGGTGGCACAATGTGAACACTAAACCTGCTGAAGTCAGTCTGACATACTATCTGGCATGTTAATGTGCATCAAAAATGCATGCTCAAATGCTTAAATGAATGTAACATTAGCCTTCATGAAATTCTTGTTTAATTGTATCTGAATTGAGTTATACATGTAATGACTGCTGTAACTTACAATCTAAATTTGGGACCAACATAGAAAGCCGTTCAGAAAATTTGAAAAACAAATCGGACAGGGCAAAAAAAAAAAAAAAAAGAGAGAGAAAATAAAACAAACGAACAAAGAACATGTAAATATAAACAAGACTTAAATAAGAACTGGTGAGCTAACTAATCTAAACTAAACTCCAACTCCCACAGGGTTAAAACATTCCTAACTCTCGAGAAAAATAACAAAACAATAGACTTCTGGGACAGCTAACCTACACTTTCCCTCTATTCTTCTAATTCAACTAAAAAAACAACAACTCACCATCTTTTACAAAAGAAAACAAACACCAAAACAACCAACAACATAACAAAGATGCTTGAGGCACAATATAAAAGTTTTAGGAACTTTTTCTGAATAATTAGCAAAAAGTAAGCCTATTACGATTATTCCAGTTCTCCACTTCAGATGAACTGACTGATGTTAAACAGCACTGCGGTGAATCCCACTTGTCCTCTGCTAGAGATGAGTAGCTCCTCCTTCGCCACAGCCAAAAGAGTTCCATTCAAAAGCATGCTGGGAGTCGCAGTCTCGTTGCTGTCGAGCAGTGTTCGACTTTAGGCTCAGTCTGGTATAGCCACTATTATTGCTCTCTTACACTGTTATACATCATGATTATCAGCATGTGTAAGTTTGTTTACACAGAACTATTAATATTATCCATAGATAAAACTGAGATTACGTCTCATTACCCATGACCCTTTGTGATGACAGAGGTGCCAGACAGACTGAGAGGTCGTAATTTCTCTGTCTGTCTGCGCTCAGCCATGTTGGCAGTGGGAGTGCCGATGACTGCATTGTCTTGGCTGGAGACGGAGAGGAACAAGGTCCACCTGTCTGTCTGTCAGCAGACCCTCCGCTCCAGCCAAGACACACGTTTCTACCTGGCCTCTCTGTCTCATGTCTGTATACAGAGCTGTGGATCAGAGGCCAAATCATATCTTTTATTGCCCTCTTTTTCCAGCTAAGTTCTGTTTTGTTATTGTTTCTGCTCTGTTTGCTCTGTTAGAGTTCTTAATTAGTTTCCCTGGCTGTTAATTAGTTTCCACACACCTGTTTCTGTTCTCCTTGATTACGTTCTCTGTGATTGAGGGGCTGGTTAGACGACACCGTTTCCAACTGAAAATGTAAAACATTTTATGCGGTTTGGCCATTCGTTTACACGACAAAAGCGTTTTGGGTGCCTGAAAACGCAAACTTTTGAAAACGGGTTTCAATGTGCACGTTTTTGAAAACGGTCTCCATGTAAACAACAAAAACGCGAATCTCTGAAGACGATGACGTCATGCACATGCATATTACGTGTTCGGTCTATAGTGTTTCATCGCCATCTAACAGCCTGGCAGCAGAATACAGCATTTTAGTCGTTTTCGTGGATCCGTGTGAATGGGAATCGTTTTGACATTGGTGTCATCTGTACGTGGAAAACTCAAAGGAAAAACGTTTCCGTTTTAAGCATATCGTTGTCGTGTAAACGTACCCTGAGATCCCTCTGTTGAATGTCCGGTATCGTCTATGCTATGTGGTTGCATGTGTTTACGATTAGCGATCTCCTGAACAGTGTTGCCAATTTAGCAATTTTGTCACGAGATTTAACGACTCTCTTGCCCGTTTTGAGACTTTTTCACAAGTTCACACTTACGAATGATCAGAGAGTAAATGGTTATGCGTACTGTGCACTGAATTTTTTTCTTTTACTTGTTTTAGAGATGCTAAAATGTTTTACTGGAAAACGAGACAAAAATAATGATAAGAATGATGAATAATGAATAATGAAAAGAGAAAGAATTCCGATTTGCTGAGTTGAATTGGTATGTCAGACTTGTATCATGTATGTGAAACCCGACCGCAGCTACACATGCTTTAAGCACAAACACAGCCTGATGCTGGTCTTCATGCTGGAAGACACTTAAGTAAATACGACTTATGCAAGACTGTCCAACAGCAAGTCTCACAATGAGCCGCTTGTGACAGCCTGGAAACAGACAGGCTGTTTCATCCTCTTATTTGCAGCTCTCTTGTGAGAGTCTAATGTGGAAAAAAAATGCAAAGTCTCATATTGCCTTTCCCGAACTCCAAGAAAAGGCGTGATTTTTCACACAAAATTACTTCCACAGAAGGTAACTTTCTTTTTAAGCAAACTTTCCCCAGCTCCCAAAGAGGGTTGTTCCCTCTCTGTAGCTACTAAGGCAAGAGCGTGTGGGAGGCGGTTATGTCATGCTCCTCTTGGGAAGTTACCATGCTTCTGCTGCTGTTGTTAGGTAACTGCCCTGAGCTTCAGTCAATTACACTGACAAGAAAAGCAGAACTTTAAATCCATCCGTTACATCTGATGACCAGGGCCACGAGTGGAACACAAACCGCAGAACCAGGTCTGATTGTTTAACCCTCAAGACCACAGCATTGACACTGATTACAGCAATGACACTCAGTACTTAGTTACGTTCCTTTCATGTACTTGTACTCATGTACTTATGTTTTGGAATGGCAATAAACCATCCTTGAAACCTTGATTGTGTATAATTTGTAAAAAAAAAAAAAAAAAAAAAAAAGTGTCAACCACTGGTTATAAAATGTTTATGCACTTTTTGGTTTGATTCAAACACATGTTCAGGGCAACTGTTGAAAATTAAACAGCATGAATGAATTGGTAAAGATGCAAAATAGTGCATATACTATATGTCAGAGAAAGAGAGAAATAAAAAAGGGACAGCACAACACTGTGATTCATCACGAGGTGGTGAGAGCAAGCCTGGTTGAGGATGTTCACCATGACATGGTCACAATGTGAATGTGGAAAGGAGAGGTGGTGTTGAAACCTTTACTTCTCCTTTTGATTCCTGTCCTGAGCTGAGCTTGTCCTGGGTCACTGCTGGCTCTTCCTTCATCAGCAAACAGGACAAATTGGACTGTATGTTATATGATTTAGGCACAATTAAAGCATTAGAGGCACAAATGTTATTTTGTTATGATAATTAGATATGTTTGAACAAATTCTGGTGGCCCTGATTTAGCACAAAAAGTAATTTGTTTTAACGTGAGGATTTTTTCGTCCCGCCTTAAAATGTCTTTAATGAACAAATCATAATTAAATGTCATAATTTTAATATAATATGTTAAATTTGAACTCATTGTATTTGTTATTGTATAATAATAATAATAATTTGTAAAATATTTTTAGAGAATGTAAAATTATTTTATTATTTTACAAGTATATTATGCAACATGCAAATATTTTATGCACAAATAAATCAAGGTTATTTTGATTTTTTTATGGGGAAACAAGACAAAAATACTGATCAAAAAAATGGTAGTGCATATTCAGAATGGGAGGGTTGTGTATTAAAACAGTAGCAATAAGTAATCATAAAACACTGTTATAATTAAAACCATAAAACTATTTTATATAATCTGCTTTATTCAACTCACTTATTATTTTGCTTAAAACAAGAACAAAACAATAAACAAATAAACAATTTGCTAATGGGGTAAGACAAATAAAGTTAGCGTAATGTAATAATGTCATAGATTTCGGAGTAGCAACTTATTTGAGTAATTTGTAAGCCAGACACTGTGTAGATCTCTCATTAGACAATTTTAAAGGGGATTCTCTATTAAATTATCTTTTTATTGTAGGACTTAATCTCGGCCCAAAGAACAAACAAATATGAACTGAGCAAAACAGACCTTGACCTTGAATAATAATATACTAAATTCAAATTATTTCCTCTTAAAAGGGTTTGTCATGCCACATTCACATCAAACAGCAGATGCGGCGATATCAAAGATCTGTGGTGAAGATGACTAAGCTCATCAGTCTGTACATGAAACCAATTTGGTCTTGGTTATTAGTGAGGTTCGTGCATGGAGTTTATAAGCAGCGTCTCTATGGCTCCTGTAGGTCCGACAGTGAAGCCTTTATTTATAGATAACCAGGCAGAAGGGTAAATCTGAGGTCATTAACATTAACAGATCTCCAGTCAGGCTCCAGACACAAAGTGTGGTTTGGGTTTTTTTACTTGGACCTCTTTTTAAACCTAATAGAGATATATTTAAAATCTAAGTTTATTTTCTGGGCACAAAGATGTATCCCATAAGGCAGTTTATTTACAGAAGGTAATAAATATTTCTTCGTGCCGTTGAGAAAATCTAAATAGTCCCCCAGAGTAGTTTTAGAGAAGTTAAAGAAAGAAAAACAGAACTACATTCGTTTTCCTGAATTTTTCTTCAGCTGACATGAGAAGCACCTTCAGCATGAGACTGAAATCATGAGTTCAGCCAGTTACCAGAGCTGTAATTGGCAGCTGGCAACAAAAAGTGAGGCCTACTCAAGTAAAACAGTCATCATGCTAATGCCTTTGGCCAGAAAAAGCAAGACTAGATTCCTCAATAGTATTTTCATGAGTGAGACAATCATTATTTGAATGAAAACTTGATTTGTTTTCATGAATATGCACATTACAATTTGAATTTTGGGCTCCTTAAAGGAATATTCTAGGTTCAATGCAAGTTATACTCAATCGACAGTTTTTGTGGAATCATTCTTTGAATCACCACTATTCAATTTGATTTAGTCTTCTTTTCTTAGAAAAAAAAAGCAAAAATCTGTCACAGTGAGACATTTGTAAACATAAAAAGATAAGGTTAGTGATTTCTTTTTTCACACTAAAATGGTTAGGTTTTATGTTTATGCCAGTGAGACGTGTGTATTTTTAAGTTATATGCAAAGGGACTTAGACAGCTGCACAGTTCAAATAATACACACATTTAAAGAAGGTGCTTTAATAAAATTATAAGCTTCATATTGTTATATAAGCTTCATATAAACGTCATAAGCTGTAAAAGCATCCAAGAAAAGCCCCCATTCACTTTCGTATAAGTGCCTTGCAGTAATCTTGATTTTTTAAACAAAAACAGCAAGGGATGAGTTGAAATGTTTGCAGTAATCAACATTATGCTCTTAAATGGTATTGAACCAGAGGTTACACTGTATTTTAAAGTGTCCTTGTTTCAGTTTAATTATACATATTTTTCAATTATTTGACATTTGGAAGGTACAAAAAATCATGTACGTTTGCTTTTCATTGATTTCTCCTTTGCTTTTAATTGGGTTCAGCCCCATATTTTGGCAAGGAAACTTACAGACAATTTTCATTTAGACTTAAACATTGTGTGTTGGTTGGTGTATTTTTTAACCAAGAGATCCCAAAGAGTACGTGCCAATGGTGTGTTGTTCAATGCATTGTTGTCTTCTACTGCTAACCCACAGGGTTCTGTTTTGTCCCCTTTTGTTTTCTTTATATACTGACGACTGTGGGAGCGTCTTTGAGGGGAGACACATTATTAAAAGTGCAGATGACTTGTGTCATCTGAGTCAGTGAGATGGGAGTCCTGTTCCAGTGGTAGATCATTTTATTCATTTTTAAACATTAATGCTTCTAAAACAAAAGAGATGTCCATTGATTTCCGTAAGAAGAACCTGTGTTGCCCGCTGTCATAAAGGGACATCAGGTAAGCGGTCAAGCTGTATAAACCCAGATAGCAAACATATCCAGGCCTCTTCTGGGCCAAATATGGCACATATGGCTCAGTTCTGGCAGCGGCAATGGTCATTTGGGATGCACACACAGCAAGCCACAACTCACACTAAATCCTGCTTGATGTGTGTGGGCCAGATCCGGCCTATATGAACTTTGCTGCTGCCAGAACTGAGCCATATATGCCATAGTTGGCCCATATGAGGCCAGGATATGTAGGCTATTTCCAGCCACACTCAGGTTAAGTCATCACCGTCATTCCATGCGGTATGTGGGCCACAACTGGGCCAGATGTCATTTACTATCTGGGAGTATTTAGGGACTGTATTCGATGATACTAAACTAAAATTCGAGGCAAACACTGACATTATTAGAGGGAAAGCTCTTCAGCGTATGTATTTTCTGAGGAAACTTCGAACTTTTAATATGGATGTTTCTTTTATGAAAATGTTTTACACCTGTTTTATTGAATCTGTCTTAAGTTTTTCCATAATTTGTTGGTATGGCAATCTCAATATAAAGAATAGGAGTAAGTTTACATTTATGCATTTGGCAGACGCTTTTATCCAAAGCGACTTACATTGCATTCAAGATACACATTTTACATTTTGTCAGTTCTTGCTTTCCCTGGGAATCAAACCCATGACCTTGGCGTTGCTAGCGCCAACGCTCTACTGTTTGAGCTACAGGAAAGTTGAGTAGTATACTTACAATGTGCAGCAAGATAGTGGGGACCAACTTAAGGACTATCACACAAATTTATTAACAGGGTGACTATAGGGCCAGTTAATCCTTTCCAATCCGAGACAGCAACAGTGTCGGCCCAGATCCGGCCTACATCTGGTACACATGGACACACGGTCCGGATCTGGGCCGACACTATGTTGCTGTCTGGGATATCACCCACCCACTATGTACTGCATTTAAACTGCCTCCCTCAGGCCAGAGATTTAAACTCCCTTTGTGCAAATCAAATATATAGGAATTCCTATATATCATGTTTTTAAAAGACTTATTATAAAATGTGTGTATTTGCTGCTGAATGTATACTGCTGTCTACATAAACTTAAGTAAGATAAGTATATAAATTGACTACATATACTTGCTGATGTAGTGCTCAAGATCAGCCTCATTTTAATTCTGTGAAATAAGTTCATCATGAGATACTCCTTGGTAATCACACATTAAACCGCTAAATGTCAGCGTACATTTAAAAGGACTCTGGATTTTATTTTTAAGACCCCAACTGCATGCGAGAATATCACTAAATTGCTTCCTGCTTCAAGTGCAATCGATAACTTATTCTCATCACAATCAATAACTTATTTCTAGATTTGATTTCTGACCTGGCACAACAGTAACAAAAGAAATCGAATTAGAAATAAGTAAATAAGCTATTGATTGTGGTCAGAAATAGAAGGTGGGATTGTGTGCAAAACGACACCAAAATTAAAACAAATGCCCACAAAATTCAAGATATGATTGTACTTGTTGGAAATATTTTTTAATAACAAGATATGATTAAGCAATATCACAAAAGTAAGGTCGTTTTCACTAAAATGAGCAAGATTGCAAACTTGATATTGATTTTACACAAACGTTCAATAAACAATTTTATTTATTCAACATTATGCAGTCGTAACTGTACCGATTCAGATGCAACTTCTGTCACCTCTGCAATACAAAGATTAATTTTGTTGTTAATGATTTCATTTGATAGGTAACAGCTCTGTTTATTCTAAATATTGATAAAATAGAAGACATTTCTCAGATAGTGAATGTGGATCTTTTAGATTAATTTAAGGAGTGCTGGTCTTGTCTTGACCACACTACCAATACTTACTATTGGATTAGACTTAGGGTTTGGTGTAGCTTAGTTGCATGTAATTATGCATAATTAATAGTTATTACTGTAATAACTCCATGTAGCAAACAAGGACACTGTAAAATAGTGTTACTGAAGCCAAAATGTATCCTTAAATAGACAAAAATAAAAAATAAACCATTCCTAATCAATGCTTCAAATTCAGTGCACAGATTTCGAATTCTGTCAAAAACAACAAACTTGACAAGAATGAGACTTTATTGGATTTATGTGGAGTTTATAACACTAAGATAAAGGGCAGTTTACACATACAATTACAAACAAACATGTGATTTGTATGAGCAACATGATTACCTGTACAATATTTCATACATGGTTGGTTTGTGTATTCTCAGTGCATAGGCATTACACACAGAGCAACTGTTGCACAGCACAAGAGTATCTGAACAGGCTGAAACGGAGTAAGGCTGTTTGCTTAAGAGACTGAAAATATACCACGTTTACATTACTTGACTGTAAAAACCCTCTGAGGAGGAGAATGCTTTCTAATGGAGCATGGCCGAAGTCCAAAGGGCCCCGTGTTGCAAGTCTAGCTGGACGATTTAGTGCACAGTACCACCCCATCCATTCATCCGGACGCATGACGATGTCCTATCCGACAGTTTTTAAAGAGTATTTTTTTTTTAACTGTAAACAAGAGGCACTTTGTGGCAACCACAGGCATCATAACATCATATTGCACAAATCAGCTAAGAAAGAGTGACGTGAAACATATACACTGACACATTTGAAGATGTTTTGCTTTTCATTAAAGCTGAAAATAAATGTTTTCATGCTGCCTGTGAGCTCCACACTCCCGTGCCACGTACAGGATGTCTGAGGGTCTGTGTGTTAAGGTATTGTCTCTAAGTTGTCAAAATGGCAGGTGATGCGTGTCATTTCATTGAGATGGGCTGAGGCTTAAAAGGATAGTTAACCTAAATATGAACATTGTCATTTACTCATCCTCATGTTGTTCTAAACCTGTATGACTTTCATTATATGGACAACAGAAGTAGAAGAAAGTCAATGGGGTCCAAAACAACATTGCGTTTCATATACGGAAAAAAACAGTTCTTTAAAATATCTTATTTTGTGTTCATACAGGTTTGGAATGACATGAGGGCAACTATGACAGAATTTTTGGGAAAACAATCCCTTTAAACCGAAATTCATCACGTGATGCTCTTCGCACATTAAACCGCTAAACATCCAAAAGACATCAGCTTACATTTAGACGGACTACCTTCAGAGGGCCTTTGCCAGAATGTGAACGAATACTTTCATAAATAGTCGCTTTATTTTTTTTTTTTCTATTTTATGCTTTCTTAAAAAAAAAAAAAAATATTTTCAGTCTTTAAAAACATTTGATTCTATTGGGATGCACATACACATTATTTGTCTTTTTACCTCTATTCTCCTACGTTTGATTGCTGTAAAGCATTTCCAGAAAAAAAAACAAGAACAAAAAAAATACTGTGGACCGCTGACTGAAACCCTGCAAAGACCTGTAACAGTGCAAATGTCTAGTACAATATGTTGCTCTATTATAGTAGCTTTAAATAAGTCAGTGCTTGGGCAGAATGGTAGGTATCAAAGCAGTAGAAGAGTAAGCATTGTCAACTTCAAGTAAGGCAAATAATACCTCCCATGGGCCCCGCCTCCTCTTCTGAACACAAAGAAAAATTATAAAACAAAAATGATAAAGCTTAATTTTGGCAGGTTTTCAGTGATGTGATAAAATGTAAACAAAATGAGAATCCTTGATAGGCTTTGCTTTTATTCCTGGATTGGTTAGTGTACAATCTCATGAAGGAAGGCCAGGTCTCCTCCTCATGTGAGGGAAACGTAATCTTTCTCTAAAGGAAGGCGAGATGTACGGTGTGTGCAGAGGGCTGGTGAGAAGAGTGAAGCCTGAACGTTAACAGTACAAGAAAGGCAGCTTACTCACTACCCTTAGTGAAGATTCTTGCCCAAGAGACTGAGAAAGGTTTTGTGTGTGTGTGTGTGTGTTTTTTTTTGGTCTGGCCACATCAGCCAGATGTAAAAAAAAAAAAGATTTGGCATGCTTAAAAGAAAATTATACATTTAAATATTCTCATATATAGGGCTTTAATATTTCTGAAGCAAGCACAAGACTGAGTAAAATCCATAGCTGCACTATGCTCATTCCAAAGGGAACGAGGCCTGTTCAAGAACAAAAAAAAAAAAAAAAAACATTCGAAATGAACTCTAGCTAGTGAGGGACACCAAATTGTTGGAGACTAATTGGTTACGCACATCAAAGTGCAACTAACAGTTACGACAAGCACCGCAGTGTATTTGAACGCTTGCACCATGAGGTTCTTTGCTCCAAAACAACTGTACTGTGCATTGTAAGTTTGCAGTTAGCAAGCACCACTGCTGTATAAATGATAGAGATTTCATTAGATCATGCACGATAAGGCTACAAACATGTTTATAGGGAGCCAAAGATCTGATGTCTGACATAGCCAGAAAGAAAGAAAGAACAACAATGTGAATGCTGTTGAATTCAAATCAAAACTTGCATCCAAGGTTGATACATTCCGAAAAGGGCTTCTCCGTGTTGACATGCATTACATGAGATGCTGTACATCATCAAATCTGACCTGTGATCGCTGGAATGAACCGTGGCCACGCCTCGTG
Organism: Gila orcuttii; assembly: GCA_026230005.1. Classification (NCBI taxonomy): domain Eukaryota; kingdom Metazoa; phylum Chordata; class Actinopteri; order Cypriniformes; family Leuciscidae; genus Gila; species Gila orcuttii. The sequence goes on from JAPDVR010000017.1 coordinate 22,398,955, forward strand.
CAAGATTGATCAGTATCCCACAACAGTTTTATGACTGGCGCTAATGTGAGGTCAAACCATGAACCATTAAGAAGTGAAACAGAAAACTAAGACATCCTGTAAGAGCCAATTTAAACAAGTGCCAATTTTAAAGGGGGAACTTGTGAATTATAAAAATGAAGTGCCACTGAGGGACTGTTTATAGAGTCAAATCCCATCTGCAGAAGAAAAGAGTGATGGCAACAACTTCCTCCCAAAGACAAAAAGAGTGATGGCAACAACTTCCTCCCAAATACAATCAAATTGTAAATGACTTTAGAAACTTCTTTTAGAAAAAACATTGTATACTATTTATTTGACAACATGGAAACTGATTCCAATAACATGCACACTTCGATCAACATTATTGCAACACTGGTTTCCCTGTTGTGTTGTGTGTTTGCATTAAAAAAAAAAGAGGAGGAAAAAAAACTTATAATACATAGAGCTATTTGTGTTTACTGCCAATGTCATGTAGTTTAAAAGAATCATTACCACCTCCACTTTAGTAGTGGTAATAATAATGATGAAAGCAGACTGAAATATCCCACTGCACAATAGAGCCCGACTGAAACATGGCAGCCTTCCAGCAGCATGAGAAGAGTTTCACAGTAGGTAGGACAGACTAAAGGAGGACAGACATGGGGGCATGAATGCTGATTAAAGCACTGGCCTTGGTGTCAACAGGTTGATGGAACAGCAAATTTCAATCTCCACTGGATGTCTCCCATAAACGATCTCCCATCCTGACTGGGTTTCCTTTCTTGTGTTACAGCATGAACATGTATTTACATGACGCCGTTCTCTACAGAACATCAGTGTTGATACTTCATGGAGAGGGGCAGGTGAACAAATGAAAAATTGGTCCGCATTTTTGTCCCTAAAACTGGTGGCGTTTTGTGTGACGTGTTTCTTACTTCTGCTTGGAGGAAAAAGATAATTCAAAAAAAAAAAAGAAAAAAAAAATACTTGCTTTCAGTTCATATTCAAGTTTTCTCCTTTATACAACTCTATTACGTATGGTTTCTTTTTTTCTTCCCATAAAAATATTTCAAACTTTAGTAATCTGTTCTTCATCATACTGTTCATTTTCAGGGTCCGAGTCTGTTGTGTCTGAATACCGGTAATGGTCCGGTTCATTATCGCTAACATCCGGGGTTACAGATGTAGAAGTTCTGGCCTCCGAGTTGGATGGTTCCTCCACTGTTTTTGTGAAGTACAGCTTCACCTAATTGAAAAAAAAAACATTTTAGCCAATTGAGCATTTGTAGATTTATACATTGCAACTTTAGATGTGCTTAACACCACAGTTTAACACATGAATGAATGGCATTTGGAATGCGATGAGCACCAGTGCTTTACACACCTTAAAGTTTGGAGAGAAGTATCGGTTGGCTTTATCCTTATTGGCTTTATCCAAGTCATTCTTGGTTAAAGTCAGGATTAGATAATCCCTGTCATTCTCTCCCCGTTCTGTTGTTTGGATTCCATCCAGTTCCTTCACTAAACCTCCGTTTTCAACCTTCTCTGAGCTCTCCTCTGGTCCAGGGATGAAGAAGGTGTTCACCCAGAAGTGAAACATCTTATCCTGTTGAACAAAAATAAGCAAAAAAAAAATTACATTCAAATAGTGCAATAATATAAAAGAAAATGCAAAACATCTTATAAAATAAGTCTTAAATTACAACTCACAATACACATTACTTCAAAGCATATTTAAAGGAAATGTTAATGATTATAATACCTAACGCCTTATAGTCCACACTGAGCAGTTTAGAGCGGGGCGATAGGATAGTTTGTATTCAGCAACGATAAAGAAAGATCAAACAGTGGCGATTTGCCATGGAGTACAAGTGCCAAGTGGTGTAATAACATGTGGGTGAAGTTGGATATACATACAGTAGTTGTAAATTGGAGTTATTAAAATACACTGTGTGGTGGAGATTCTGTTGTACTGCAATAGCAGTTTCTGATGGCAGACATAAAACAAATGAAAGGGCGTGTATTTGAGCTTACGTATTTTACTCAATATATAATTGAAAAAACATTACTACATGGTTATGTAATATGTAATACATTAATTTGAATGTCCAGAAAAAAATAACTACATAATGATAGACCATTACTGTGATATCCAATGACGCATTCCATGATTGTGTTTTACACCGCCCAACCATGTAAGAAGCTGTTCTGCTGCTGATGCCAGACTTACTCATTTGATATGAATGATCTTGTATTTTGCTTCAATCAAGTTGATTGTAAAAGTAAAAGTTATATTAATAACTTGAGATCAAGTACCTTGTATTCATTTTGCATTTCATTCCATTTGTAGCATTTTTTAAATCACATTTATCACTACGTTACCAAACATGTTTATTCTCTACAGTTCCGGTAATGCTTAAATTTTCATTTGTTAACATTAGTTAACTACATTAGTTAACATGAATTAAGTATGAATAAATACTCAAAGTATTTATGAATCTTAGTGTTTAATGTTAACCTCAATATTTACACTTAAGTTAAAGGTACAGTATGTAAGATAGCAAATAGGTACTGCAGTCAAATTCAAAATATCGGAGATCGTCATTTCTCCCGTCACCTACTCCTCAGACTGGACGGCGCTCACACGGGTTGCCAACATGTCACCGTGTGTTGTGACACCTCCAGTAGTGACTGACAGATGAATCGAGCACCTATACTGATGTAATTGTGACAAAATCCAAAATAAATTGTGACATTTTAAATATCAATTAAACGCATTAAGCACACGCAAAAGGAACGATTGGCAAATTGGCAACGTGCAGTATCACAGACCAAAACAATAATCATTCCAGCCTGGAAACGCACATTTCAAAGTAAAATAACTGGCTGTAGAAGTGTCTTTCAGAGAAACGAGTATGTGAACTTAATATGTTTGCATATATTGAGGAAACATGCTATGGTATTTTTATGCTTTAGTAGAGTAAAAAAGTTACATGCAGCACCTTTAAGCCCCACTGTAGTCAATTTTATCACTTAAAGCTCACCTTTGATCACCAAAATTACACATTTAAATGTTTTTTTTTTTTTTTTCTGTGAATTTTTTTTCATGCCTTAAAATAGCTTGAATGTAACTCTACACCCTTGCTTCGTTTAGTATACGTGGATCCATGAATACGCAAATTGGTCCCCGGCTCCACTCAATCAGAAAATCTCGAACTACCTGATCCACTTGCTCAACTTTAGTAAATGCTGCACAAAGGAAAGTGGAAATACTGGTTTAATTCAGCCATATATGTTTGAACCAGAAAATGACTCAGAAGAAGAGGAAGGGCGAATTATACAGGTTCGTCTACAACTCGATGTATCAGAATGGTAATGTGTTTTATGTATTGCTTTCTAAAAGGTCGGAGACATAACGGTTACTGATATGATTAGCTTATGATTAGCCTTTGGCTTGACAACGTTATCAAACAGCTAATAATGCGTTACTAATTTTACACAAAACACGTTCCAGTCACCATCTCAGAGTCTGATTTTTCATATTAACAGAAAAATATACCGGGATATCCTGGCTTCTCTCGGGACTCCCCTGCTTCGCAGCTTAGTTAATGATATGCTAAAGCTGCTCATTTAATTTACTGCTCATTGTTCATTCATGTTAGCTAATACATTAAATGTTAAACAATTTGCATTATGGTAAAACTTCACAATATGGTCTATTTACTCTGTATAAAATATTATTATTTCCTGTTTCTCACTGTAAAGCTGCATGACGGTGGTATTGGTAACCTAGTAAACAACAGGAAATAAAACATCATCAATGGAAACAGTAGTGACGTGTCGTTCGACTCTGAGCCGGCTCCTTTAAGTGAACGGTGAGAGACGGTTTCTGTCTGAGAGCAGGTTTCCCATTTTGTTTATTAATACAAGACAGAATAAAATGATTATCCTTTTGCTGCACTGCTCAGCCACACGTCAAGTAGTCACTAGCTGAAGGTTACTTTGATGTGAATGTGCGTGCGATCACGTGATGACATTACCCAGCCGGCCTCGAATCGAAACGCACATAAATTAGGCTATACACATTAACATAACATACAGTCACTGCACGAAGTGCGTGTGGTCGACCAGTGTGGCGAAAAAATCATCCTTAATATCCGGTAAGAAAACAAGATGAGTAACAAACGCAAACGAAGTCGCATTTGGATGCATTTTAATAACATGGACAACAAAGGCAGAACGTAGAATTTGTAATGTAAAACTATCATATCAAGCAGGGACTAACAACCTTATAAATGCGTTCTGCTTTAAAGCTCCAGTAGGTCACTTTTGTAAACAAATATTTGTTAAAACTGTCATTATGTCCTGACAGTAGAATATGAGACAGATAATCTGTGGAAAAAATCAAGCTCCTCTGGCTCCTCCCTGTGGTCCTATTGCCATTTGCAGAAATACACCGCTCCCGGTCAGAAACAACCAATCAGAGCCAGGAGGAATGTCTTAGCAGTGTCAATTACGCTCGTGTAAAAAAAAGATTTGTTCATTTTGAAACAGGAGAGGAACGTGCATCACAGAACAGAGCAAGGCGAGCATTTGTGCTTATAAAACTTAAAGTTTCGTATTTATTTTTGAAATGACCGATCGTTTCGCTAGATAAGACCCTTATTTATCGTCTGGTATCATTTAAAGCCCTTTGAAGCTGCACTGAAACTGTCATTTGGTCCTTGAAACGTTTGTGTCGTCCATTATGGAGAAAAAGCCTGGAATGTTTTCATCAAAAACTTTAATTACTTTTCAACTGAAGAAAGACATGGACATCTTGGATGACATGGGGGTGAGTAAATTATCAGCAAAAGTTTTTTTTAAAAGTGAACTAACCCTTTAACGTTATTTTACTAGCTATGTATAACTTATAGAAAGAGTGCAACGTTATAAAGTTACATGTATTGCAAAATACATAATGATTTGAGGACCAAGTTTGTAGTCAAAGTATGGGCAGGCCATAGTCAATGTAAAGCATATTGTTAATGTTTCGTCCCTATTAGTGAATGTTCCATAACTGTTTATAATCCACCGTCATCGGTGGTCCTGTTTACTAGCCTGCGCGTTCACGGCAGGCTCCGCTGTGGAGGGAGGGCTGTAGCGCAGCAGAGAGCAAGGGGGTTGGACCTGTAAGTTGTGCTTGTTCAAATTTTCAGGCTAAGTCAACATTTTCTCAAAACTCCCTACTGCAACTTTAAGTGTGATTTGCATGGAATGGTTTTATTTTGGATAGTTCAATATAAATAAAATGTTCAATACACCTGTAATAGTGTTTTTATGGTTTTACTTTAGCCCATACTTTTTTTTTTTTTTTTTTTTTTACCTCTTATTACCTCTTATGAGCTGAGCCAAATAATCCGGTTCCCTAAAAAGAGCTGGAATTCCAATCATGAGGAAACAGCTGATTAGTCACGCGTGTTTAATGTTCGCTACGTCAGAATTAATTCAGCAAATGCATTTCCATCTCCCATTATTTGCATTAACTCTTTTATTGCATCGAATTTTTGCATGCATGCATTTTTATTGCGATACTTCAAAATGTGCACAAAAACAGGATGATGGCTATAAAAACATGCTGGTTTATATCACAATAGCTATGATATAAATTATTCTTACTGTGATAGGATTTAGGACATGACATCCATTACTACCATAAAATTTCATCCCTAAAAAAGGATAAAACACTGTGAAAAATCCTTTTAACTATCATTTCAATGCTACATTTACAACTAGATTCAGCAATAAAGATCTGTAAGAGCGCTCTGGGCTGTTTGGGAACTGACACATACCTTTTTCATCATCTTGTTCTGCTTGTGGAAGAACTCCACCTTGATGTCTCCACACACAGGCAGCGGCTGCGGAAACTCAAAGTACATGTATTTCTCCTCTCGCCTTGTGTGCACTGGGTTGGAGGTGTGGATTTTCACCTTCAGCTGATACACCACAAACTGAGGATCTGCAAAATAAAACAATGTGTAACTGCCATTCCAGCTCTGTGCGACAAACTAAATGTGAGCTTATGCATATGTTAACATGAAACAGAAGAGAAGCATAGAGGAATACAACAGGATAGAAACAGCAGAAAAATTGATACAGAAAAGACAAAATAACAGTGGCATGCTAAGGGCCCTATTCTGAGAACTGCTGACGCAGGACTAGAGCTTAGATCGGGCCCAAAAAATCAAGCCCGACCCGACCCGAGCCCGTGCATGTTGTGTCCGAGCCCGGCCCGACACATTAACTGTAATTATGAGCCCGAGCCCGATTTAAACCCGACCATTTTTAATACGTGGGCCGTTATAACCAGGGGCGATGCCAGATCGTTTTTTTTAACTCAGGTGCTGAATGGGGGCTAGACCATTGACAGGGGGAAGCTGCGAAATTTTACAGTATATATATTATATAAATACTATTAAGAAATGTACAAAAATTGGCTACTTAATATTTAATATTCAATTATTTTAATTATCACAATGAAAGTTTTAATTTTATTAAATTGAACAAGCACAACATTCAGCATTCAATCAAATAGGCCTATTATTAAAGATTAATTAATAATGGTATTTCGACATATGTGTGCGACGCGTGCAACAAGCAAGATGTGCATTTGTAAATTCGGTGACCGGCGTGCCGAGAATTGATTTAATTTATGATGAGATGGCTCTAGCCTCCAGTTCACAGGCTATGGTGACCGCGGCTCGCCGGCGCCTTCATGTCATGATTAGCCTATATTGTCTGCTATATTTGCTTCTTATTAAATACAGGCAATTGGTTTATGAAAAATGTATTAAAATTAAGATACAATTTATACAAAACGAAATTCACTTTAAAGAAAGGCTTTCTACAAAATAAAAAATAATTAAGTGGTCAAAATCATGCCTGAACCACTCCATGTCTCCCGATATTGCGCATCCTCCTATCTACTCTGTTCACTTTCATTATCAACATAGATGGAAAAAAAATAACATTATAATGTTTTAATATGCAACTAAATGCGCTTATTTAAAGGCTACAACACGTACTATAGGCCTACACAGACTCTCTATTTGTACAAATTGCTACACATTCATTTAATTCTGAATTTTGCACACTTAAGTTGAAAGGCATGTTGCCTTTATTGCGTGCATTTATTAATTATTATCTTTATGAATAATGTAACAAGGACAAAGCATGTAAACTGCGTTGTTTATTTATTCAGAATCGAATGGATCGCAAATGGATCCGAATGAAGAAACGTAAAAAAAAAAAAAAGAAAGAAAACCTCGCCCTCAGCGGTATGCTTGGAGAAGTAACAAAAGAGGACATTGAAGGCTGACTATCATCCTTTCTGCCATGGCAAGCCTGCTTCATGTGTCTGCTCATCGTCGAAGTCCCCGTTTTTTTGCTGTCATAGGCGAGCAGCGCGCCGCACTTGCACTTAACAAAGCCAACACATATGTTGTCACTGCCCACGACTAATTTAAAATATTTCCATACCTCCGACTTTCCTTCATACTTGCTCAAAGTTAATTCTCCTGTTTTCTTTTTTTTCTTTACTTCTTCAAGCTCCATGTTGCACTTAAGCTACACAATACAGTGTGCGTGCGTGCGAGTGGAGGAGACCATTGACACTTGACGTGCTTGATCAAGGGCCCGGCCCGACCCGACCCGAGCATAGTGGCGGGAAATATCGGCCCGGCCCGGCCTGCGGGTCGGGTCGGGGCGGGCTCGGGCTCGGGTAGAGAATCTAAGCTCTACGCAGGACCACACTTCCCATTTGCTTTGTATGGGACATCACAAACGACCACCCAAAAGTGGCGTTAGGGGATTTTACTTGTACATGGCAAAACATTCTACAAAGCAACACTGGCTATGCTAACAGAACAGAAAATGAGAAACAATTTTTTTTTAAAAGCTGACGTTACCCCAATGCCAATTGGTTTTTCTGAACCCATGTGGAATCTGCTCACTCTTGCCTTTTACAGCAGAATCCCCTTGGAGAAAAAGAAGGAGATTAAAGACTGTCCAGTGGCCTGGCCAGAGCAAGAGAGAGAGGGCACTGAGGTGAAGAAACATTTAAACAGAGCTAAAAACACAACACACAAACATGTAGAGCTTTAACAGAACTGGACTGAAATATTAATGGCCATAAAAGACTATGGAGGAAACCATAAGTGCAACATCAATTGGAAGCCCTTTAGCCTTGAGGTACGCTCTCAAAAAAAAAAAAAAAAAAAAAAAAAAAAAAAAAAAAAAAAATCACAAGTTGTTACAGACAGAAGAACAAAAATAAAATATAATGGGAGGACAAAGTTCAGATTTCAAACAGTAGGTTGTCTAAAGCATCATGAACGATCCACCCTGGAGCTATAGTCCAGTCATTTTAAGCCAAAATGGGGGTCAACCTTAAACAAATTGCAACAGAAGCAAACTCAACTGATTTTGTATCCTCAATATGTCCTGAGTAAGGAAAAAAAAGCCCCGAAGAATCCCATTAGGGGAAAGTTTTGAAAAAGACCCAAATATATCCTATTCATTCGCCTATTCATTATTTTTCTCACGTGAATAGGGTAAAAAATGTAACCTTTAGATATCACCATGAAATTTACTGAGTTGATTACTTGCATCAAGACAAACAAAAAATGTATTACAAGTTTTTTTGAAATTGTTAACATGGACAAACGGTGCATAATCTAATTACATATGTGGTAATTTGCCTAAATACCACAACAAATCTAAACATTGGGTATAGCAGGTGAAAATGTCTTGTTGACATATAACAGTAAAAGACTTCATGTTAAGGTCTGAATGCAACACATTTAGGCTACCCATGAACATTAATACATAGAGGCAGGAAGAAGTACTTTAGAAACCAGCCTTTATTAATTATTATTGCGGAGATGGGGTTTGGGCATTGAGTGCATAGTGTACGTAAGTAGATTTTTTGATCCAGACACTTTTTATTTTACCTACCTTTTGTCTTCTGCATTCTCTGAGTCCTTATCCATGTCTTCTGTTCTTCCCTCAGATTCATCCCCCAGAAACAGTCCCACGGACCCAGCCCCAAACCCCATCTAATAATAATTAATAAAGGCTGGTTTCTGAAGTACTTCTTCCTGCCTCTATGTATTAATGTTCATGGGTAGCCTAAATGTGTTCCATTCAGACCTTAACATGAAGTCTTTTACTGTTATTTGTCAACAAGATATTTTCACCTGCTATATCCATTGTTTAGATTTGTTGTGGTATCTATGCAAATTAGCACATATGTAATTAGATTATGCACCGTTTGTCCATGTTAACAAACAATTTCAAAAAACTTGTAATACATTTTTTGTTTGTCTTGATGCAAGTAATCAACTCAGTAATTTTCATGGTGATAAAGGTTAAATTTTTTACCCTATTCACATGAGAAAGAGAATGAATATGCATATGAATAGGCTATATTTGGGTCTTTTTCAAAACTTTCCCCTAATGGGATTCTTCTGGGCTTTTTTTCCCTTACTCAGGACATATTGAGGATACAAAATCAGTTGAGTTTGCTTCTGTTGCAATTTGTTCAACCTTTTTTCATAAAATGACTGGACAACTATGTGCCTTTCTGTTTGTAGCAGTACGGCAGGCTTGGTTAGTGTCACCAAGAATGTGTTCAAAATAGGGCCCGGAAGAGGTACAGTCATAGACAGAGACAAGGATGCTGTGCTACAGCGCCACTGGACAAACTCGCACTCCAAGTAAAGAGTTGGCCCTCTGGAAGCAGAGCTGCCTGGAAAATCTTTACACATTCTTGCCACTTTTCTTTGAATACGACAGGGCTATGTGCCAAAAGTACATATAATAGTCCAGGAAGTACATCAGGTCTATCTGGATAAAGGTTAAATGTCTAGGTGCATAGAAAGAGACAGAAGTTTGAATTTGTAAGGTAGAATTTACAGCAGTTGAAGCAAAAAGGAAAGCCGCAAGCAGCCGTGAATGCTATTTAGTAAAGCTGCCCCTTGGCACTGTTACGATAGTGAAGTGTGTGTAAGTGGGTTTGGCTGGGGTGAGAGACTTGATCTCCATTTCCGGAGACCCTGTGTACACCTGGTATTAACATCATTTGATATCCTATCACATACTATAGGATAGTCTGAAATCCTTTCACCATAACAAGAATGAAATATAGCTGCAAGCAGCAATTAAGGGGCCAAGCACAAAGGCACGATTATAAGACCAACTGCAACAATGAACAATTAAATACATATTGAGATGATTAAGCAAAATGGCTGAAAAATCGAATAGAATTAGTAGTAACATGATTTATTTGGTCAATCACTTTCGACCAACAGGTGGCGCAGTGAGGTGACAATGACATGCAAAGTTTGGTGTCAATATACCAAAGCATTGCATAGATACCGCTTCAGAGATGTTTTGGCATCAAGCCATCAATTTTGTTGATCAGATATAAGAAACTGGTTTGTCTATTGACACGAAATACATAACTTTTTGCCAGCATGGTCTGAAGATGATCTGACTCGAATTTGGCGAAAATTGGACAAACGGTCTAGGAACTAGAAAAAGTAGGTTAACGAAAAAAAAAAAAAAAAAAAAAAAAAAAAAAAATATATATAATCGCAGACAGAAAGTTTGACTGACTATGGCTAAATTGGTATCTATGTTTTTGGCGTGACCCAAGGAATCTAATAAGACCAGTTCATTACAATAGGCAAAACTAATTATAAACCAACTGTCTAGAAACTATTTGAGTACCTTCAGGGAACGGTGCCGATTGCACATAACGAGTTTCATAACGATACATCAATGTGTTCATAAAATATAGCATGTTTCACCGAACCTACAGAGACCAGTTTTGTGATTTTTGGCCAAACCATTCAGAAGTTAAAAGCAAAAACAGCAATTTTCATATCTCCTGACCACTAGGTGGCACTGCGCCAAAACCGTGCAAGTACCCTCAAGTCATGGTCACCAAGTTGGATTGAGCATTACATGAAACATGATGCATTACGTTAAGTTGTACTGTTTCTTTTAACATACCTTCTGATGTTCATTCATGTTTATGCTATAGCCTAACTAGTAGTAAAGTCGAAGAGATCAGTTCATGTGTGCTCTATCTGTGCTGGCGCTTCGCTTGAACTGAGACTCTACAGTAGTCTGTCATGCCACATTAAAGTGCGTCAAAATGGTATTGTTTTTTTTTTTTTTATTTCATTATAAAACATAGAATTTGAAAACTGAGACTGTTTCATATCAAAAGAATCAAAAGCACAAAGCTTATTGCAATTTATTGGATTGGATGCATGCATGCATAATATGTCATTTATAAATTTTCTAGTACATTTATTAATCATTTAGCAGATGCTTTTATCCAAAGCGTCTTACATACCGTTGCCCTATTATTGCTTCGATTCCCTCTATTCTCCTCATTTGTAAGTGCTGTGACTAGTTCCAGTTAGTCTAGCACAGTACACGTAGGAAGGTGTTGTTTTTTTGGTTGCACTTTATTTTACAGTACGTGCACTTATACAAGTACTTACTCAAGAAAGTACTGGGTAATATAAAGTAACTACATGGGCTAAGGTTAGGTTTTGGGGTAGGGGTAGGTTCAGGGTTAGTACCTAGCAGGGTTTCCGTTGTCCGGTAATTACCGGACATTGGCCGGTAAAAAAATGAGATGTCCGACAAAATTAAATCTCTCCGGTCAAATTGTCCGATTAAAATTGCCTAATAATCCCACCCCCCTAACACAATCTGAATTTGAGAATAAGCCTAAAATGTATAAGGCAAAAATACACCGATCTTTGGCTATGTTATAAAGGAACAGGCTCTACCGTTTGAAAGTTATATGAAACAACATCGCATGCTGCATTTCAAATAAAGCGCACGCCTAAAACGGCTGTAATATAGACCTAAACAACGAACGATTGAGTGAGACGTTTCAAATATGTCCAGGCCCAGGCAGACTAGCCTTGAAAGCTTTTTTCAGAGGCCAGGCGATGGTGAATCAGGAACATCTCATTATAGCCTAGTGGTTCTAATCCGCGCACTGGTACAGTTTTTTTTTCTCTCATCAAAACTGAATAGCCTATGTTCATCAGTGGTTAGTCTATATCAAGCAGGGACTTGCATTTTATTCTGTGATTTCACCGGAATGAACAGAGTCTCCGCAACGGCGATAGATTGAAACGCGCGTCCGAGTGAAGATTGCGCAACTCGCGCAGCGCGTCGTCCATGCAACTGATAGCAGTGGACACGAGCGCTCAGCTTGATTTCAAAATCAACAGATTTTAGCGCTAGATCTCTTATTTAATAACGAACTAAATGATTGATCTGATTTTATTTATTTGTATTAGGTACATCCGTGCTTCAATGTTTCAAAAAGTGAATGTGTGTGAAACCGCATTAAAAAACAAAACAATTGGCGTTGATTGACACCAATCGGACGTTCATGTTTTTTTCCGTCTATTTGAAAGTTAAGCTAATAATAACATGTTGCATTCTGTACGGCCTGATTATGTCATTTTTTAAGTTACATAGACTGCCTCCAGTTTTCCTAAACTTGACTAATTAAGAGGCGATATTTGACCGGCATATCATAAAAATGTCCGTAAAACGAAACCTCTGCCGGTCACTTTGACCGGCACCATTTTTTTCTAGCGTAAACTCTGGTACCTAGTTATTAACCAGTTATTGTAATTACTATAATATGTACAGTATGGGGAACAGGACTGTAAAAAAAGCGCTAGCTTTTTTTAAAATAGATATATAGAATAGTAAGTGTAAGTATTAATGGGTCAAGTGTTGATGAAACATTTTTTAATATTAAACTTCACGTAAATTGTTGAATCTGGCTGAAATTTGGAATCTTTATTTTATACTTTGGTATCTGGTAAACCCATTTATTCATTGCCATGCCACAGATTTTTAAAATTCATGTCTCTGTATGACACTTATCACACGGTTCAGTTTAGTAAATAATATAAAAATTGTACGTTAACTAATACGATCAAGTATTATAGTCTCCTCCATATTTTCTGAAACCGGGGCGAAACAGCTCAGTGAAATGTTCTAGAACGCGCAAAAACAGTAAGACTTTGGGTGTACAAGCACTTCTTGCGCGCTGCCAAACTGCCTGTGATTTCCCATGTGCATCTCATCGAAAGAGACCCTGACATTTGTGACTGGCGCATCCCGTGTGAAATGGCCTGTAGTTAGAATCGCATGTGCCAACGTTGCATTTGTACTGTAAAAGCTAATGCTTCCAGGAAAACAAAGGACCTCCAACTCACCTACTCATCCACTAAACTAAAACAAGAGTTTTAAACTTTGAAGGGTATGTGTAAATGTTAAAGAAAATACCTGATCACAAAAGTTGGAAAAGTCAAGACTGGTCACAAAAGACACAGGAAATGAAAGTTAATACCAGGTGTATACAGCGATACCTCTCACCAAAGCACTTGTGATCTAATCACCCATGATGATACAAAATATAAACAACAGTGCCAGAAAGATAAAAAGAGAAGAAGCACTTACTGCAGGTCCCTCCACTGAACATAGGCACTGTCTCAAACACCATCTTGTGAAAGAGCAAGGCCACAGGTTTGTACTCGAGCTTATTCTTCAGAAGGTAGCTATAGTAGTACACATATCGCCTCTGACTGGGAATAGTCACTCCCTGTGAAATAGAAAACCACAGCGTTAATGCAAACATCTCCTCTGTGGCCTGAACACCACCAGATTTGAGTCATTAAAGGCAACATGACACAACAACGGTTCTAAAGGGGAGTTTTTTTAAGCAATGCCATAGAATAATATTTTTGGCTCCCCAAAGAACATTTTAATCTAAAGAACCTTTTGTGCAATGGAAAGGTTTCATGGATGTTATCATTTCTTCATGGAACCACTGATGCCAATAAAGAACCTTTATTTTGTGTGATAAGTGAAAAGCAACATTTGGGTTCCAGGATTAAAAATCCGATTAATTTTCTCCATATGGGAACTGATTCACACAGGACTTTGTGAGACTAGGGGCGTGGACCTCTATCCCTCTAGTGAAAATTTTTGTAAATTTTAAAATGTAATGCATCAATTTGGCACACTTTGAGAATTTAAAATTAAACCATGACAGTGCGCAAACTGAGCAGTTAAAAAAAAAAAAACTAAAAAAAAAAACTTGTACCTGGACTTTAAAGTGGACTTAATCCTCTTTTAGTTGTGATATAGTGTCTCAGTCAACAATATTCATACTGGTGTTTTAGGAAGCCAAACAATTAGAATATATTATAATAATAATACTTTTATCATATTATTAACCCATAAGAAAGCAACTTGTGATGTAAAACAAATGCACTGTAAATAAATGCAAATGAAAGATTAATCACATTTAGGAAATTACAACACTTTTCTCTTAATACCTTAACTTCCAAGAGATAAACACTTGAGCTTTTATCTTGCTGGGAAACTGTAGTTTAGCTTTTATTTTGGCAGAAAACTGCAATTCTTATGAAAACAGGTTTATAAACATCTCATTACAAATCTAGTGAAATGCTGCAATCATCTATCCACAAAAATTCTATAAATTAAGCAAATGTGAAAATACATAAATGGTTTCCGTTGAGTTCCCAAATGGACGCTAAACTCACATCACATGCAGAGATGAAGTTTGCTGAATTTCCCTGTGAACCGAGCCACTCTGAGATGGAGAGCAAAGCCCAACAGACTATACACTATTTTAAATTGCAAACTTTCGCGATTTTGATGAGGGCAGTAAGCCATATCAAGCTTTCAATTTTTATTCATTTGATAAGATACTTTGCCAAAGCAAAAGCACAAAATAAAAGTTAGAGATCTGTTATATTATTATAAGAACTTTATGAAAATCACCAGACAGACATATTAACAACATTAAAAACTTGATTTTAATATTATGCTTTAAAACAATCCATGTGCAAATGCATGTCAACATCACTGCTGATTATTTTCTCTTAAAACTGCAGTGTAACAAAAACGTGGTTTGAAACCGCCACTCCCTCCTATCATCACAAACTTGTAACCAATCCCGTCAATGTGTGGGGCGGGGCTTTTTCTATCATTATTTCTAGGAATGCTGATTTTTAGAAGGTAGCTGTCTGACTCTGAGATGGCGATTGGGAACATGGCTTGCGTAACATTAGCAAAACATTATTAGCTGTTTGAAAACTTAGTCAAGCCAAAGGCTAATTCTATCAATAACTGGGGCCGGTTGCATAGCCATTACGTTAAGACAGTGTCTTAAGTTCTAGTATGACCCACTAGCAGTTAGTCAGGGGCAGTCAGTCTTACTTTTCGGTATTTAACTAGGCCAATCTACGTTTTTATGTAACTGATTTAAAAAAGCTATGAACAGTCCAAAAGAAACAAATTTGATGTCTAACTTGTAAGACTAGTCTTAGAGGTTTATTCAACTGACCCTGTTATGTGTCAACTTTTATTCGAATTCTGAATGGATTATATATAGCCTACTTACAAAATGTTATTCAGTGAAGAGAAATGTTATTTTCTTTGTCTTTTGTTCTTTGATTAACAGACAGCAATAGAAAAATTAGGCTGCTGTCACTTTAAGAGCTTATGCACAGATACATTTACTATTCAGTATGCACATACAAAAAAAATACCCACAACCCTGCACCAAAATTCAGGCCGTGTAACACCAGCACTATTTAACCGGTACAAATGAAACGAGTGAGTGAGTGGAGGCGGGTGTGAGTCAATTTGCCATCGGAGAGAAGACAGAGTGAGAACGCTCAGCTGGTAACAGTGTATCGATACTGCAGAAAAGGAGTATTGGAATGGTTTCAGATATTTCAGCATCAATACATTAAGAAAAATCTATATTTTTGACAACATTAGCATATATACTAAATAAAGCAAGGGTGTAGAGTTAAATTCAAGCTATTTTAAGGCATGAAGAAATTATTTTCACAGATTTTTTTTTTTAAATATGTCATTGGATTAAATTATTGAATGCAGGAGGGCTAAATATTTTCAGTTCAACTGTGGCAGGACAGATTATATTATGGTGGCCCACCAGAGTCTAGGTAACGAATATGAAACACTGATAACTTAAACCTTTAAAGACACACCTACTGTGAGCTACGAGGTTGTTAATTGATGGAATATGTTGTGTTAAAGCCCTTTGGTCTGATTTTCAAATACTTTTTGACTTGTGGTTCACTACGTAGCTGGTTGGGCTGGTACATGGTTTATAACTCTTTAACGAAGACTTTAAAATTTCTATGAGAAAAACACTTCCAGAAAAAAGGCCACTGAAAATGTTGGGGGGCACTGTTGCATTTTACAGACGAATACTCAGGGGGAAAGGATGTAGGTAGGGGGATTTTTATCATTGGGACTTTGAACTGAAACACATTAGGCTATGATATTATTAATAGATAATTCTTATACAACAGCCTTGGTGTAACTATATCAGTGCACAAAAACATTACAATTTGATGAGACTGAACATATTTTCTTCTCTTTCAGTAAGACTAGGGACATAACTGATATGATATAGAAACTTATAACTATAACGACAACATAGAAAAGATGTGACAACATGACAACGTAGACAACATGTGGTGTTGTCATTTGAGATGTTAAAAACAGGTTCTAACAGCCCTTGGACTATGACAACTGATTCTTAGTTTAGAAATGATAAAATTGATAACTTGAATGAGAACAGTTTTTTTGGAAAAGGAACCAAAGCAAAAATATATACTTCACCTTCTTGTCTCTTGTTCTAACTTCCCCATAGAAGTCCAGAGCCTCTTGTGCTTTTTTGAATTTGCCTCGGTGTAACAAGTACGCACAAATCATGACACCCGTACGTCCCTTTCCAGCTTTGCAGTGAATGGCAGCCACATGATTGTCATTTTCACTGAGCCACTTATCCAGATCTTCACAGAAAGGCTTAATAAGCTCTAGCTGAGGAGGATTGTGGTCTTCAAATGGATACTGTGCAACTACAAGAGAGAAATAAAGAGTTAAGAGACCTTCATTATCATCACCACACAAAAAATATCACATTTCAGAGCCATCTGTAAAGATCTGATTTCTGCAATCCGAGCATCTTACCTCTGCAATTAAATTTGGCAGTATCATAATGTCTTTCTGCACATCTAAACAATACAAAGAAAAACAGATATGTAAAAAAGTTCAATGTAACACTTTTCTGCTAAGAACTTTGAATCAATGCCAAAACCAACAGAACATTCTCAACTAAACAACAGAACTATTTGCAATGACAATGCACTCCATTCACAACAAACAGCTTGTTTTCTTTAAACTTCAATTGAACATGATTGTATGATTGAAATGTGATTGAAATGTTGTCTCAGTAAAATCCATTAAATGAAAACCCATTTACAAAACTCAAGTTTTTTGAAACACACTTACAGATTATATATCTTGTAATGATTTTTATGCTTCGAGTCCAAGAATCTGCAGAAAGAGAACAAAACATTGGTAATTTTCGTTAAAGGAATAGGTCACCCTTAAATGAAAAACCTGTCATTAATTACTCGCCTTCATGTTCCAAATCCTTTATTATATCAATGAATCTGATAGATTTCTGTCCCTCCACCAAAACTGATGCTTCAAAAAGTTAATAAATCCAAGCTCTAACACGCTTGCATGACATTCAAGTCGGTTGAGACTTTAAATGAGTGATACGCGTTTTAAACAGCAGTGGCACTGAAGCTGTAACCAGTGACCTCCCTTCACAGACACGAGCAAGTTGTAGCGTAGCATTACACTATAGATGTTGACGTTGAGGATGCCCCATCCTCATTCAAATCTGAGGTGTGGCACCATTTTGACTTTCCGAAGACTAAAAATTTAACCGGTGAGGTGGTTACAGACAAAACAAAAACTGGGTGCAGAATTCTGCAAGATGATGTTAATATACACTAAAAGCACAACAAACATGATGCAGCATATAATGCAGAGTCTGTACGTAAAAAGCTATTAATATCGGCAGATTTGCAGCCCAACTCGCTGTGACGAGTGCGAGAGCCACAGAGATCACATGGTTGCATTCATGAGGAAAGATATGAGGCTTTTTTTGTCGTAGAAAATGAATTCTGGGCTCTGACTTATCTAGAGAAAGACCAGCACGAGGAAGTATTCCAGACTGAAGGAGAAAGCTGCTGACACGTGCTGTTGCAGAACCAGGTATTGTATTTATTTTACCTACTACTTTATTTCTTTCTCTAAATGTGTACAAACATTTTTTATTAATTTTTTGATTATTATGGCACATTTATTTTAATGTGTTTTATTTTTTAAAACTCTTACAAGTGTAATGATACAACTTATAACAAATAAAATCTTATAAGCCCTTATAACAATGTAAAATCCCTGTCACTGTTGTACTTTTATTTCAGCTATTTCTCTGTGCAGGATGAGAGTGAGGAATGTGCCAGTGTCCGTTTAACAGAGCAGCCTCTTGACCAGACAGACTGAGCTGAAACAACCTCCTGCCAAGAAAACAGCATTGGAAGATCCCCTTGGATGGACTTTTATGGGATTTGTTTTAAAATTTCTATTTAATTTTATTACTTAACATAAGATATTAAAATTTTTACAAAAGAAATGTGCAGCATTTTGTCTGAGAAATAATAAAAAATGAAACTTTTTCATTTATAATTCGTCTTAAATCTCTTTTTGTTAAAAAAAAAAAAACATGAGAAAATCGTATTGTGAAACCAGTATCGTTGAATCATATCGCATCGTGAGTTGAGTAAATTGTAACATCCCTACAGTTTATCATATAAAGCGATCGTTTCAAATGGATTAATTTTACAATCTCTTTATAAACATGTTGAACCATCAAAGTTTTGGTGGAATACTTTTTAAAATAGTGGAAATAAAATCTCTTAGGTTTAATTAAGGATATCTTCATGTTTCAAGATGAACAGAACTCTTATGGGTTTGGAATGAGAGCGTCTTTGCCAGACTATTTCAACACACATATGATTATGCCTTAAAAAAAAAAATCTACAGGTAATTTCACCCATAAGTCTTAAGCCCAAAGTATACTTTGTTTTTTTTAAGTGTACCTTTGCATAAGCATACAGTGGAATGTATAGCCTTTTAAAGTATACTCCATTTGATAGCGTGAGTGAAAGCAGGCGGTCGATGCATGTTCTTGGTGTCTGCGCTATTTTTCCTCCAGAAGTTATGACTGATAAAATATCTTTGAATTCTTTTAAACTAAAGTTACGGCTATCTTATAACCCCTCACACAATCACACAATGCGGGCGGTCTTTTGCTGTTTTCGGTATTTTGTTGTTCCCAGTTTTTTTTTTTTTTACTGTAAAACAACAGCCAGGGCTAGTGTTGCCACCTTGTTAAACAACTGATTTGCACAAAACAAATTCAATAAGCATGTGCGACCTTCGCGTACAAAGTACACACACAGTTACAAAAATGGGGTGTACTATTCTGATGACGACATTTCCACCACGTGCACTGTACGTGGACCCTTTTCAAAAGCGTAAAAATCAGGGCTCGACATTAAGCTTTGTCGTGTGCTTGTCCTTCAGACAAGTAAATCGGTCATTCACTTAAAGCTGCAGTCCGTTGCTTTTTCCCTTTTTGTCGCCATCTCTGTTCGAAATCTGTAACTGCAGTGAATCGCGGAATTATCATCTTTACGTGGGTTGTTAATCGGCATGAAACAGCGCGGATGAACACAGTGTTTTGAGGCGAGTGCTGCTGTCAATCACCGCGCTGTGTGGATACTGTCATTCAGAATCACAGATTCACTTTTGAAAGCTTGACCAACATAAGAATTTTCAACGGAAAATGTCTTCTGTACAAGTAACATCCATTTTTGTTCTGATCAACTAAGGGGGAAAAGCATTTTGACATGACAAGCGATCGTTAGATTTAATCAGCGCGATTTACAGCAACCGTGCAAATCATAGCCTACTTTGTTCTCAAATTGTTCATGTTAACAACATCAGCATTGCGTGACTAACGTTATTTAATGTGTTTTATGATTACCTGTGTAGTTCAGAATTCATATTCTCCATAATAGCTAAACGAGAAAGGCACAACAAAGGAAACTCCAATGGAGTTTTCTTAATTCACAAAAAAAACAACAATACGTTTTCTTAATTCACACAGTTATGGACCATAACTGTGTGAATTAAGAAAACGTATTGTTACACGATTGAACTATTGAAATGTCTTACTTGTTTAGCAGAAAAAGCTGTCTCTTCTTCCATTTCGAACCCCTTCGGGAGTTCACGCACCTTTCAAAAGCCCCACCGATGTGTATCCTTGTGTTCGCATAAGACGGTTTCTTTCTCTTTCCACCTTAAATCCGAAGTACGAAGTCTTTTGGGTTTTATAACTGGTCAATCTCCAGTTGACACTGATGATTGTTGTTTGGATCTTTCTGGATCCGCCATAAGTTTAATCATGTAAAGTGCTGCGAGAAAAGCCTATCTCTACATCTCCTCACGCGCAGTATAGCCGGCTAGCCGAAACTCCTTTATGTGTACGGGTGTGACGTAATGACGCAAAGACATGCTCGAATTTCCCGCGAAAACCCACCAGTACCACTGGAATTAAAATCATTATTACAAGCTAACCGTTTTGAATCTAGCTATGGCAAGCAGATAGTTTTGAACACTGGCTGAAGTTTTTTTTTAAATAATTAATTTGGATTATTTTTAACTTAAAAAAGTTACGGACAGCAGCTTTAAAGTAAAAAAGTTGCTTGTCCACAAAAAAATAGGATTTTTTGTGTTGTAAATCTAATTTATTCTGAAGCAATATTCTCATCAGAGTTCTATCAGCTTTGACATTCAAATATGCATATTTGTGATAAAGGTTTTTTTTATCTTTATAAATCTTATTAAATATATTTAATTTTTTATATTTTAAATTCTTTGCATTTGCAAATTCTTTCTATTTGATCAATAAATTGAATTATACACTATAGGGCTGTTCCTAATCAAATTAAATAATTTACACTGAAAAATTACACCTGCATTAAATAATGTTATTGTTCTAAATATTTAAAACGTTCAAACGACCGATTCATTCAGGAATGAGGCAGTCGTTTATGAATGGGTCATTGAATATTTGACAAACAATTCGTTTAAAACGCTGAATCATTCAGTAATGAAAACACAGTGTTGCTGTGAGATGCACTATGAATCTGCTGAAATCTTTGTTTGGAACTATTTCCACAGCTGAAACATAAAAACAGTCAATATTCTGTCTAAAATGTAAGTGACTTATTATTCATTACTTGTTTATTGAAGTGTCGATTTAAGTCACATTTTCAACAGTGATGAATTCAGGAAAACAGCACTCTTGGTCATGTGATGTTGCTTAACTCCTATCATATGTTATAAATATAAAAACTCCACATTTTGAATTTTTTTACCACAGTATTTTAACAGTTTATTTGTGTGTGCTGGGCTCATTTGTTTCAATTTCTCCTCGAGAGGCTGCGATAGCCTTAACAGCACAACCTAGTTACCGTCAGTACATTATAGCTACATTATATATTATTATACACTATCGATCACCACTTACACTACGTGTAATACAATTAGAGTAAGAGTCATTATCACGTCTTGGTGATTCCCTAGTTTTTTCCCTAGGCTACCTGTCCCGTCCAGCAAGTGAAATTCTCTTTCACTTGCCTCTTCAAAAAATCAACTTGTCCCGGACAAGCGTTAATGTCGAGCCCTGAAAACCAAAGTATACTTTAGCCATTAGACAAATGTCACCGAGCAACTATGGATGACTAGAATAAAATGTCTAATGAACTTAATTGTTGTGACGAAATTATACAAAACCATTATTTAAACCTGAAAAGACTTTTTCTGCACAGACAAGGCTAATATTTACTCTCAACCGATTTACATCACAAATGAATTTATTCAAGACTGTGGAATGGGATATTTGAATGACACACTGCCTACCATTAGTTCCACATTTCTTAAAACGTCAATGAATGTGACCACCACAATGCAAACTCATAAAGCAGTGCAAGAGGTTTAAGATACATGGTGTGACAGGCTTAGTCCAACACAGCTGTAAATATCAGCTTTAGCTTTTTTTTGCTACAACATGGGTTGTAAATGTTAAAAGTGACTCACAGACATGGAAAGGGTATACTGACTAAATCTCCAGAGACAAAACACAAAGTGAATACTTACCTTACGACGTCGTCTATGTTATTTCTGTAGACACCCTCAAGTCTTTCAGCCGGAAAACCCATTGCTATAATATTGGGGTATATATCTGGACAACAACGTTAAGGAAATTTAGAGAAGTCTTACTAGGGAAACTGATGTGGACAAGAAAAAAAAAGGGAAAAAAAACATACAATCATCTGACTAAACATGAACCTATTTATAAAGTCCACTGGCTGCTTGTCTTACACATTTATAACAACCAGTTAAATTTATAAATTGTATACAAAACTCTGAGGCTATTTTAGTGAACAATGCAGCAAAATGATGGCACAAGGAGCAAGGAAACTAACAAATATCAAACCCCGGTTTCAGCTGAGAACTTCAGCATTTCCACTAAAGCAGCGCTTTACTTTTTAGTTGTGCAATGAGAGCTCAGATAACAGAATTCTGGGTAATATAGAACAGATGGCTCTCGCTGTAAGAGACCAATGCATAGACCTCTAACCCAGAGGGCCACACAGGGGCACTAAATAAATCACACTGTGCCTCAGCCCAGTCTGGAATCACTTTCCTTCCTCACTTTTCCACAACGAGTGCATCACTTCTTCAGTCTGACATACACGTTCAGATCTTTATTAATAAAGACAATCTAATAAGACCCTGATACAGCAGATGAATTACATACCTGATAGTAGCAGAGAAATTCTAATCATATCTATCAAGAAGAGACTCACATTTGTTATATTAATTTCAAAACGTAACTTTGGAAATGCAACTAAAATATTAGTTGTTAGATCATTCATGATCACCATCCGAATTTGTATCCTTTTTTTTTTTTACAATTTCTCTCCAATAATAAAATCAATCGATGATTTCTGACAGAATGCTCTTTAAAAAGAAACATCTGGTCTGGAGTAGATTACGGTAAGAAACGTCTTCCTGTGTTCTCGGATGCTGTAGCATGTGGTTCTCACTCCTGATCTGGCAAACTTGACATTTCGGCAAACTTGACATTTCAGCAAACAAGAAGAAACATTTCGGATTTGAGCTCAGAGAGGTCTTTAAAGGCGGTGTTTTAAAATATATATAATGTCCAAATGTCCAATGTCCATCAGGTTATAAACAGTAAAATGGTTAGGATGCTAAGAGATTCACATTCCCATGACACAGATAATATTATGCATGTTAACTTGCAAAACGTGCTATGGGTCTGCATTTTTAATGGTCCAGAAGCCAAAAGGCTTCTTTGAACCAAAGTCTGAAATCCACTGAACAGAAATGCAGGTGTTTAGTAAACATCAGATCTTGTCAAATTCAAGCAATTAGGATATTCATCAATATCACCAATGTGTTTCTCCCTTTTAAAAAGCTCGCTATATACATTTTCAGACCAAAATATGTAGAAACATGCACAACAAAGACGTCTAGCTTACAAAGTTATGTGCACAAAATTATCCAAATTCAAATCAGCATGACCTTTTTCGGTCACAGTGAATCTGACCAGATCATGCCATGCATAATTGTAAACCAGCTAAAAACAAAATACACTGAATAAGGAATGCCATGATTGAGTGAGTCTATAGAAATGTAATGTCAATCTATTATTTCAAATATGTAAGTAATCATTTAGGCTATTCAATTATAATTTAATGAAAATGATAAATCTATTATAAATGAATAAATGGGTCAGTTGCAGTGGAGTCAGTGAAAATCCTGGCTGGGCAAATATAAGTTATTATTTAAAAAATCCTTATTGTTGAGCTCTGTGTACATTTAAATGCAATAGCTGTGCAGCGATCCTAAGGGCAGTTTTTCAACCCAGAGATGCTTTGTGCCGATTTTAATCTAATCTAGATACATTTACATAAGTCACTGAAAAAAAAAAATTGTACGTTTAGGTTTAAATCTGGTAAACATATTTAACGCTTTGCGATCATACACGTTTTATTTTATCAGAGTTGTGGACTGTGTTGCTTTATCAGTAATTATCAATACATTGGGACTGAAGTCATTCATCATATCTATTCTTTGAACAATCCTGTGGGAATTTAGAGGCCTGCATTCCACTTCAACCGCGCGCGCGTGTGTGTGTGTGTGTGTGTGCGTGCGTGTGTGTGTTAAACGCAATGAGTGCATAGCATAATGCAATGCAATGTGTCAATAAAGTGGGACCAAAACACTATCTGAGCGGAGGTGCAAATCAATGTCCATGCAATAAATTCATTCAGTTTACTCATGTAATACACTAAAGCTAAAGCAAAGTAGCATTCTTGTTTAGTGTAAATACACTTAACATTACAGCATTGAAAAAAACATGCACCAAAGCATGCCAGATTGCTATAGTGCTATAGAAATAATTGCACCTCTTGAATGATTTTATTCTGCCCTCTAACTGTCCTTCCAGCCCTATTTCTTAATGTTTTGCACCTGCCTTTCTTGTATATAACAGGACAACAATGAATAGGACTAGAACTGAACGTTAACGAGCATCTTCAATAACACCGAATCCTGCTTAAATAAAACAAGCTACTAAACCACTTATGCTTTGCACTTCAAAGCACCAAATCACAGCCATCACAAAACCAACAATGTATCTGTGCTTTAAAGTCACAGATGACATTGACATATGTCACATAACAGTGAGCAGGCATCAATGACGTTTCTAAAATAAAGCGCAACAGAGGGAGTCCTCTTTAACAGGACTGCACGAATCCCTTCCTGCGATTGCAAAAAAAAAAAAAAAAAGACGACATACTTCACATACAAAAGCGTTTCCTTTTGTTCGCAACTCGTTTTTCTCAATCAAAACTAACCCAAGTTGAGCGCGAGATCTATTTTCTGCGAGCAGCTGATGCAATGGCTCTTTGTGTGACACTGCTTGTGCATTTCATCTAATCCATCGCATTATATAAGCCAGCAAGACCTCTACGCGACGCATCTTTTGTTTTAAACCCCCAAACTGCAGTTTTCGTTCGAGAAGATTTGAGTTGAAATGAACGCGTTTTGTGAGCAGGATTAACAGATTCGCCGTCAATCGATATATCAGATTACGTAAGAAAGGGGGCAAATGACATCTTACAACCTCGCTGGTGTTGCTTTTATTGTAGTCTACACATGCAACTTGCGGACATGCCTAGAAAAATTGTACTAATGAAATAAGTGCGCGTGCAGTCTGTTGATTTTCTGTCTACTCGATAACTTGGTTAAATTGACAACTGACATGAATCTAAAAGGCGCTGACTTAGACTTGATCCAGTTACAAAAACCAATAGATTTAGATCATGTCAAGCTCCAGTTGCCGAGTAGGTGCCAGTACCAATAGTTTGGGCAAAGCAACAAAAAAATCATTTAACATAAAATTGATACTCATTTCCCCTGTATCTTCTGATGAAAAGTCAGAGATTTCTCGATTTGGAACAAGATGCAAGCCGTTTACCTTCATTGCAGACACTGGTTTCAACACAATGGACAGAACAGGGACATTTGATTGATCAAAGAGGATACAGGTTAAATCCAGGTCGAATCCATCTTCCTGGTATCTCCTTTTGTTTCGACTGACAAATTCCTTTATGATCGCAGCCATTGCTGTGAAAGGAGTCTTTAAGGTTTTTAGTGTGAGAGGGAGTATTTTTGCTTTCCGACGATACGTCGTCTTTATGATCTGCTGGTTTCGCAGTCCCACTGCTAGCTAGAATGGAGTCTGCTGTGGCTCTCTCATCAAGGGCCTCGCTCCAAACCACCACAGGCCCGGCTTCCAAAATGCCCTCCTCGGCTCAGACGAACCCCGGGTGAAACAATAAGCAACTTCCCACGTCTCGAATTGCAGAATTTCTAGAGCACGACAAGTCTCTGGTCGCACCGTAGCCGCCGTGATTGAGCGCAAAGGCGGAGAGAGGATCCTCTCCGGGCGCTTCACGGTTGTCAGAACCCCGCTCGCACTCAGCTCGCGCTCCGTCTAGCCGCTAGCTTCAACGGCTAGCGCACTAGCTCGTCTACACATCCTTAAAAAATAAAAGCCATCGAACATACAACAATCCACAATGCTCAGGTCCCAACACATAAATGAAAGGTGACAGCCTCCACCAAGAAATTAAAAACTCGACTTTTTAAATGTCGCGTAGGGGCGGTCTCCAGTCCGGTCCTTTTCATTCACTTCTCCCCTGTTAAACTCTCAAACTTCCATCATGGCTTCCCATTGAAAAAAGGTGACGTTCAGACAACATATTCATCCGCTGTGACAAATAGTTCCATTAATGCAGCATTTTATAATTATGCCAATGCTTTTTCTGTATTTCAGAATATAAATACACAAATTATTAGGTACACACCAGTTATGATATTAAATTAATAAATACGTTAACTATTTTTTATGGGTACAGCAAGGGGAAGAATACAGACAAAGCACAATCGGACTACTTTTTGTTCCAGGGTCACGTGTGTATAGAAATGAGGGAAGTTTCCAATATTTTATATCGGATTTCAATTCAGTAATGTAGTTATTACGCACCAGCATTCTCGTTTCCTTTGAAATAATTATTTATTGGTTTGGCACATCATGACTGAAAAGAACAACATGTAGCTGTATTTTTATTTTTAACACTAATGTATATATTTTGAAAATATCAAAATGCGTCTAGTTACCCCCCTCATCATCTACTATCCTGCAATAGAAGGCAGGAAATAACTGAAATGCTTACGCAAGCAGAAAAGCAAGTTACTGCATAAAGGCACAAGCACATAATTTGGCAATTATAAATTGAATTATAGAAATTAATTGCGCCAACGTAAGATGCAAATTTAATGTAGCATGTCCCAATTGTGCGTTTTGCCCCCAAGGACGGAACGGAGGTGGAAAGTTCTAGCTGCGTTTCAGATAGCAAATCGTTATTGCACAGCGCCATCTGTCAGAAAAATCTTGAATGAAAGTCCATGGATATTAGGCTACAATGGCATATTTTTATTTTCCAGTTCAACTCTTTTTTAAATGGTTCCAACAGAGCTTCTTACGGAAATGTTAAGTAGCATAAAAAACCCTGTATAGATAGCAAGAATTTCCCATTTTTTAATAAAAATAAAAAGAGATCAGTTATTTTAAATAATTAATTTGCTTCCGTATTTTATATATGGATGTAGTAAATCTTACAATGTATGAAAACCACTTTTTCCCCGTTTTTTTAAAGATGTTGCGGTATATTAAAGTTTTGTCATTCTCTTCTAACAATAACAGCAACAAAACTGTCAAATTTATGCTCATATTTTGGTTTTATATTTGTATTGTAGCCATTTTGGTGCTGTTTCTGATTTATTTAGACTATGTTTTATTTGAATGTTGGATGTGTTTGGTTTCTATCTATCTATCTTCTATCTATCTATCTATCTATCTATCTATCTATCTATCTATCTATCTATCTATCTATCTATCTATCTATCTATCTATCTATCTATCTATCTATCTATCTATCTATCTATCTATCTATCTTATTCTTCTCTTATGGTAGGACTATCTATATTTTTTATGCTTATTCCATTTGCCGTTGAATAATATCTTCCTGTATTCTTTGTTGGCTCTTCTTTGCCAATAGAGGGTGTTGGTGCGCAGAGTGACGATGGTTATGTGTCTTGAAAGTTTGTAGCCTAGCTACTGTTTTGTGCATCCTGTCACCGTAAAACCGGACTTTGCCTGTCAATGAATAGCATCCTCATATACACACACATTTTATGTAATTTAGGCTACTTAACAATAATTGTTATATCTTTAAGAATTATTCTTCAAACTTAGGCTACTGAAGAGAAAATAAGTTATATTAAAAATAATTCGATTCTTTATAAAAGTTCACAATGTTATTGCATAAGAAATAGCCTATAACACAACACCATTAAATACATATGTTTTTATTAAATAAACATCTTATCAGTGTTTTTGACCCCTAATGACGTTTTCTGAAATGAAAAGATGGTTTCCCTTCATATAAATGGCATAAAACTTGATGTTGGTTGATATTTGCTAGTTCTACAAACAAAAAAAGGAATTGGAATGCTATCTAGTTGTATGTTAGCTTGGGGGGGAAAGTCCCTCTCAGGATGTTCTCCCGAAACCCCACAATAAAATGTTATTTTGTAACATAATAATCTCTTTTATTTTTAAACAAATGTAATATCACTCACTTTATTAGTGTTTTTACTCTACATTTGTGCAGTGTTGGGGGATTTAAGGTATTTTTTACATTTATATAAATACAATTTTTTTTTTTTAAATAGGATGAATGGGGAAATTTGTCAAATACAAAAAAAAAGAAATCAGCCACAACACATGTTACCAAAGAGGAAACCGTTCCTTCCAACAAGGGAGATAAAAGAACTAACTTCAATGTACTCACAGAAAAAGGATTTATTGATGAATAAACAATAATACATACATCAAATCAAAAGAAAGTACATGGTAGAACCAAAAAAACTAATTTCCCCTCAACGGATGTTACCAACCAGCCAACACCCTACAAACACCAATACACTCCCAACTTTGTCACACAGGACAATTCAAAATAACACAAAGTACATTACACAAACAACCCCAAAATCATATTAAATAGAAATACCGCATACTCAAACCAAACCAAAAAAACAATAACACAACAACCTCAAGTCTCATGCAAATAAATAGTTTGTGTGTTTTAAAGCATCAGTATAGTACAGAGAGTGCAAGGGTTGGCTAGCAACACGAGGCTGGGAAGTGATATACAAACAAGGAAAAAGAAAAAAAGAAAACACCCCGTTAGCCAGTACGATTCACGTCATCTAAACACTCATTGCGCTGGAGGCATACAGCGCACATGCAGGTACTGGCTAAACGGGGAAATCAAAACAAAAAAACAAACACACGAGGAAAGGCTACCAAACAGCACAGTTCCACACAAAAGATTGGACCTCCTCTAGGCCTCCTTACAGGTGCCTGCTTAAAAACCCTCTACCTACCTGGCCACGCCCCTTTTACTAATTGCTACCTCACCGGCTACATTCTTCCCCCCAGGAATTAATCGGCGACCCGCCGATGCACACAAAGAGGTGTTCTCATCACTATAAACAGCATATCAAATCTGTATCTGGGACTACAACTCCTCCCCAACTACTGGTGCAACTGCAGCCCGAGGCAATCTATAAGGGTTTGAATGCTGACCCGCTGTACTTCTCCTAGAACGCCTCGGCTCTAAGGGTTGAGCCTCTGATACAGGAGAACTCTCCAAGGCACTATCCTCACCTGTCCTAGGAGGTTCCACCTCACAATCTTCTTGCAATAATTCAAATGAGGCCGAATCACTATCTGAATCCGTAGTAGACCCACTATTCGAGTCAGCCTCGGACACAGTCAAGTCTATATCACCTAAAACAGGGTCAATAAATGCCTTACACATTTCCATCCGATGGACCTGCTTCACCGGCCCAGCCTGAAACACAGGGGCAACAGAATACACCACACCCTGCTCTCCTGGTTCACGCACCACCTTATACAGACATGAATCATACACATCCTGAATTTTATGTCGTCCACGATGATGGCTTTTGAGATAGACCAACTCGCCTTCTCCAAGACCCTTATCATTTACTCTACCCTCATCACGTCTGTTAGGACGGGCAACCTTTTCTCTCAGTCTCTCCTGTACCTCACTGTATGCTGCCTGAAGCCTACCTTGATGTTCCACAATCCACTGATCAGGTGTCTCTGCAGTCTCTTCCAATTGATTATTTAACAAGAAATCAACTGGTAATTTGGGTTCACATCCAAACATTAAAAAGTACGGGCTCATACCAGTGGAGTAATGCATTGTGGTGTTATAAGCATAAACAAGCTGTGGCATATGTTGAGGCCACCGCCTCTTTTTCTCTGGGGGCAAAGTTCGCAATAAGTCATGGAGAGTACGATTAAAACGTTCGCACTGCCCATTTCCCTGTGGATGGTACGGGGTAGTGCGACTCTTCTGCACACCATAAACCTTACATAACTGACTAATAAGGTTACTTTCAAAATTTCGCCCTTGGTCGGAATGCAGACGACAAGGAACCCCAAACAAATGGAACCAATGCCGGACCAAAACCTCCGCCACAGTACTCGCTCGCTGATCCCGAGTAGGGATGGCCTGGGTGAACTTAGAAAAAACATCAGTGAGCACCAACACATTCTCCCTCCCATCACTTGCAGGCTCCAACACGGTTAAATCGACAGCCAAAATTTCGTGAGGCCGGGATGCTTGTAGTGTTCCCATACAAGACCTCACCTTTGGTTGGACCGCTTTAGAGAGAATGCACCGCTGACATTCCCGACACCACTGCTCCACATCTCTCACCATCCCTGGCCAATAACAGCGACGCTTCACTAATTCTACCGTTCGGTCTCTTCCTTGATGCCCATGACTGTCATGTAAACTGCAAAACACCTCCCTTTGAAGTTTTTGAGGTAACAGTAACTGATATATCTCTTGATGACCATCAGGTGTGTACACTAAACGATAGAGGCACCCATCCTTCTCACACAGTCGGTCCCACTGCCTAGCCAGCTCCTTTACATCTCGACCCCCACCAGTCAACTCTGAAGAACGCAAAACACTACCTGCCTCCCAGGCCTTGGCAATAGGGCCAATAACTGGGTCTGCCTTCTGCAAATGAGAAAGATCTACCTGTGAACATCCAGGCAATGCAGCAACTTCACTGCCATTCACCACTACCCGCTCTGGAGATCTTCCCCTCACCTGCTGCTGTAACATTTGGGGAAGTTCTGTTCCTGGAAACACATTGTTCATGGCCTGTCGAGACAGTGCGTCAGCATTTTGATTAACCCTTCCCGGGCGGTACTTAATCACAAAATTGAAAGAAGCCAACTGAGATAACCATCGCTGTTCCAGAGCACCCAACTTTGAGGTCTGCAGGTGACAGAGAGGATTATTGTCAGTATAAATAACAAAGTCATTCCCCAACAAATATTCTCTAAACTTATCACATACAGCCCATTTGAGGGCCAAACACTCCAGTTTCATGGAGCTATAGTTCTCCATATTCCGCTCTGTCCTCCGCAGACCCCTACTGGCATAGGCAATGGGGCGAAGCTTACCCCCCTGCTCCTGGGATAAAACTGCCCCCAAACCCTGATGACTTGCGTCTATCTCCAGAACAAATGGCTTACGGAAATCAGCATAAGCGAGCACAGGTGCCGTAACCACCTTTGTCTTTAATGTTTGGAAACTATTCTCACACTCTGCATCCCACACAGAGGCTAAAGGCAGCCTGGGGGTCTTACCCTTTCTTGCAGAACCACTCAGTCTTGTTACCAATTCATGAAGAGGCTTAGCCAGCTTAGCAAATCCATCAATAAACCGGCGATAATAGCTGGCAAAAACCTAAAAATGAACGAAGCTCTGCCAAGTGTACTGGGCAACTCCATTCTTTTACTGCTGCCACTTTATCAGGGTCAGTGGAAACCCCCTGCTCATTTGGGGCATTTGGGTGCCCCAAATACTTCACCTGCTTCTGAAAAAAACTGCACTTGCTCAATTTAATCTTAAGACCTTCCATCTGCAATCGCTTAAAGACCTCCTCCAGCCGTGACAAATGCTCCTGTACAGAAGAGGAAAATACAATTATATCATCCAGATACAAAAGCAAAGAAGAGAACCGCCTATCCCCAAACAGCCATTCCATGAGTCTTTGGAATGTCCCTGGGGCATTACACAGACCAAAGGGCATACGGTTAAATTCGAACAACCCAAAGGGAGTACAAAACTGTACTCATACTGAGAGGGAGGAATTCATCTATATGGCTGTCTAACTGGTTTATCGTCCTCCAACGGAATCTCATGTTTAATCAGAGCTGTACAACCTATATCGCCCTCAGTAGTGGAAAAAATGACCTGATATTTGTGTTCAAGTCCAAAAAAACAAAAATTGAGATAACCATGTGACTTGAATGTATGTGTGCCACTTTGTATACAGAATCACTTTGGGGGGGTGTCCGTGCGACCAAAACTCTGTATTTCAAATTTTAAAATAGTCTCACGTGGAAAAACCGTTTATGTCCACTCACGAAAAATGGAGACGCCGGGTGCTTTTCATGTCCGCTGCGGACATTAAAAGGCAAAACCTCGGCAAAAAAAGGAGAGTGAAAATGAATGAATGGAAGGACAGAGCAAGGAAGTCTTTGAGGGATGCTGGGAAACCATATGTGAACCGGAGAGGAGAGAAAAAAGAGGAAAAAGTCCACCGAAAGAGGTGAGTGAAAGAACCGTATACAAAGTATCTACTTAACGTTAGCTGTTACAGTCAGAGGGGCGTGTAGGCTACTGGGCATCGTCTACTAGAGTTCATTCAAATAGCTCACTCTGTTTAACGGATCAGTTCATGAATGGGTCGAAATGAATGCTGTAGGCTACTCCTTATAACCACGGATAAATTAATCGAAACATTTTAGCTGCGTTTGATGTCTGGCTAGCCAGTTACTTTGTAACGTAGCTGGTTACAGTCAGGGGGCATAGTGCTGGGCGTCTAACGTTACTAATGTTCATACAGCTCGGACTGTTTAGCGAATCATGTCATGAATGGGTCGAAATGAAAGCTGAGAAAATTAGACTTTGATTGCTTTATGTCTTCACTGAAATTGGTAAAAAAAAAAATATATAGCCTATATATATATAGAAAAGTCATTGACGTGTTTAAAATATTTTGCTATATTTTTTGGATTCCCTGTTACCATTTAATGCAACACTTTGTTTTGTAATATTGTATGCTATGTTTGTTTGTTACTCATTATTTAATAAATAAATAAATAAATAAATAAAAGGTAATAATAAAATAAAATAAAATAAAATAAATGCATTGATTGTGTAAGCTGTTATATATTCTAGCTAGTAACCTTAATAGCTGTTAATAGCTCTAGTGTTCTATAGCTAAACAAAAAACAACCGCTAATGTGACTTTGCTTTTGTTAAGGGCAATGTGTGCAAGGAGACGTGTCCCATGCAGTGTTCAAGCCTAACAGAATAAAGAAAACTCCAGCTCTTCACAGAGTTTTATGCTGTCTCTTATGAGAGGCAGCAGGCTATCATTCTCTCTGGTTTGGAGCAGGTAGGCTAACTTAAGCAATTCATGACCAAATCATGTCAACAGTATGCAATGCATCACAATGTAGGCCCATGAAATAACCAGTGAATTGAATACTAAGTTAGTGAATTCACTAAGACTGCACATGTGCCTGATCACTGTAAATATTAAATTCTGTGAGGGTGGATGAAGGATGATCGGCATCAAGTAGGCCACCAAGTGCATTACAGACCACAGCGCTTTTTGGTGCCCTAAAAGGCATACACATGGCTTATTCATTCTCCTAACCAAAGCCTACTCGCATACTTAATGACCTTAACTTGACAGCTCTACACTACGGCTAGCCTGCTACGCTATGGTAAATGTCTTTTTACTTCATGTCTTTTTACTTCTAGCACAAGGTGAGTCGCAGACGACCACGTGGGCCTGACACTGAGATTACTAAGAGGAAGTACACCTTCAAGTGCCATGTGCAACAAGGAGGCCAAAGACTTGCTGTTTGTAAGCTCACATTTATGTCAGTCTTTCAACTGACCAACAGTCGCCTACAGGCAAGTTTTATATAGCCTAGCGTTTTCCGTTTGTTAACTTTTTATTACATGCATGATTTTAATTAGATACATTGTCCATAACATATTTATTTAAAGTTACTTATCTTTGAAAAGGTTATTCAAGAAAAGTTAGGCAGTCAGCCTGAGGGAACAGAGCAGGTAGCTAAAGTCAAGTCTCCATTAGAGGACTTCAGAGGAAAACATAAGAAACGTTAAGTTAAAAAAAAAAAATCTTGAAGGACCTCATGCTCTCGTCCTGTTAGTTTTTAAAGCTGCACCATTGTCAGCATCCATTGCCCTACAATATTCCCTGGTCTAATGGTGCACTGGACGTTGGCATTTTAGGGCGTTGGGTGCCTTGCCACCCTATAACGCCAGCGTGCACATACCGTAATGGTTAGGATTCAGCTCACTGTTGTTGTCCAGTCAGGAAACATATTTTTGCACTTTGAGATCGATATCATCAGGTAAAGTGCTATGCAATTGTAATGTATGATTATTCTTTGTATCATTACAACATGTGGATCTTAAAGGGATACTTCAGCTCTGGAAAGATTAATGTGTATTTAAAATGGGTCATTTATGTAGTTGTCACGTTTTAGTGTGTTTAGTTCTGTTTTGTGATCTTGGTTTCCCCTGTCTTTGTGATTTTGTGATTCAGTCCTGTTAGTTTTCCCGCTCTGTCTAATTAGTAATTCCCTTCACCTGTTTTCTGTTAATCTTCCCATTAGGCCCTGTTTATTTAAGCCCTGTGTTTTCCCTCAGTGTTTGCTGATCGTAGTCTATGTATGGTTGTGTGATCTGAGTTCCTGGAGTTTTCATTTGTTTCTGTTTAGTTTGTTATTAAAGCAACTATACTGCAGTGCCCGTGTCCTCGTCTTCAGCATCCTGCACAAACCTGACAGAACGATCAACCTAGACAAGATGGATTTGGCTGGCCATGACCTGATGGATTACCTCATCAGGATCCTGATGGAGAGAGGTCTCCGCATCACCATCACCCCGGTGGTGGCTCCAACCATCTTCGCCATGCCATCCATCCTCATCCATGGTTCTGAAGAGCCCTTTTCCCCGCTGGTTCCGTCCAGCACCAAGCCCTCTTCGCCGCTGGTCCCGTCCAGCCCAGAGCCTTCGCCGCTGGTCCCGTCCAGCCCAGAGCCTTCGCCGCTGGTCCCGTCCAGCCCAGAGCCTTCGCCGCTGGTCCCGTCCAGCCCAGAGCCTTCGCCGCTGGTCCCGTCCAGCCCAGAGCCTTCGCCGCTGGCCCCGTCCAGTTCCGAGTCCCATGATGTGCTGGCCCCGTCCAGTTCCGAGTCCCATGATGTGCTGGCCCCGTCCAGTTCCGAGTGCCATGATGTGCTGGCCCCGTCCAGTTCCGAGTCCCATAATGTGCTGGTCCCGTCCAATCCTGCGCCAGAGCCCGCTGATCCTGCACCAGAGCCCGCTGATCCTGCGCCAGAGCCCGCTGATCCTGCGCCAGAGCCCGCTGATCCTGCGCCAGAGCCCGCTGATCCTGCGCCAGAGCCCGCTGATCCTGCGCCAGAGCCCACTGATCCTGCACCAGAGCCCACTGATCCTCTGCTGGTCCTGCCCAGCCCAAGACCCTCTTTGCTGCCGGATCCCCCCTTTCCTGTCAATTTCCCCATTAAAATTTTGGGGGGCGCCCACCAGAAGGGTCCTCGCCGCCATGGCCACCCGAAGGGTCCTCGCCGCCATGGCCACCCGAAGGGTCCTCACCACCACGGCCACCCGAAGGGTCCTCACCACCACGGCCACCCGAAGGGTCACCACCGCCCTGGACGCCCAAGGGTCCGACAGTTCCGCCCTGGACGCCCGAGGGTCCGACAGCTCCGCGTGGCCACGCCCACAGCCTGCTCCGCCCTGGTCCCCTGAACAGCCTGCTCCGCCCTGGCCACGCCTTCAGCCTGCTCCGCCATGGACACGCCCACAGCCTGCTCCGCCCTGGTCCCCTGACCAGCCTGGACCTGGACCTAAATCTTCCCATTAGGCCCTGTTTATTTAAGCCCTGTGTTTTCCCTCAGTGTTTGTTGATCGTCGTCTATGTATGGTTGTGTGATCTGAGTTCCTGGAGTTTTCATTTGTTTCTGTTTAGTTTGTTATTAAAGCAACTATACTGCAGTGCCCGTGTCCTCGTCTTCAGCATCCTGCACAAACCTGACAGTAGTAGAAATGTGAAATAATTTTTTAATTTGGAGCCTTCTAGACTGAGAAAAGCCAGAAAATGTATTTTTGATTTATGGGGATGAAAGACAACAACTCCCAGATCGCAATGCTAAAACGCACACATCAATCAATCACATGTTTAGCATCCATGTAAACACTACATTCAGATTCACAAATCGGAATAAATTCAGTTAGATTGAAACAAAAGGTGTGCATGTAAACAAGGACGATTTTTGCGTCATCAGAGGATTTTTTCCAGACAAAAAATACATAAATCTCTCATCTCAGGGGGATATGAGGGAGGAAAGCATGGTAATTCGAAAATACTAAAAAGAATTCGGTTTTCTAATGATACAAAGCTTAATGCTAAATCCTGAAGTATCCCTTTAATGACTGTATGTGAAAAACAAAATCCTATAGTTTAGAGGAATGTTTAGAATTATACATTTATGGTCACAGAAACAATGCAATTGTGCAAAACAGACCAGCATAGTTTATTATATATCCCTTGTTCATGAGTTGTGGTGTTTATTTTTTAGGCCTCATAGCATTCATCCTGCAGTGAGAGAGGGGATAAGAGAGCATATCTTGAGCTTCCCACGCCAACCGAACCACTACTCACGGATGAAGGGAGATGTGGAGAGGGAGTACCTGAGCCCTGATTTAAACCTGCTCCGCATGTTCCGGCTGTACAAGGAACACAATCCAACATCCACTGCAAAGTTCTGGCTCTATAGGGACCTCTTCAAGCAGCAGAACCTCAGTTTTGGGCAGCCAAGAAGTGACACTTGTGCAAAATGTGACGCCCTGTTCTCAAAATTAACAGCTGCTACAACAGATGGAGAAAGGTTGAAGATCGCAGCCAAGAGTGAGCTTCACCACCGGAAAGCTGAAAAAGCGTACACCCAGTTGCAGGCTGACACAGAGTGGGCCAAAGCCAATGATGACTGCCATGTCATTTGTATCGACATGCAGAGGCCCAAGCATTTTATGGGACATTAGAATGCGAAGAGTAGCCTGGTATGTGTAGGTCATGTGCAGGGTAAGGTGGGGTATATTGTGTAAAATTAATCATAATTGTAGTTGTAGCTTATCTTGTATGCCTTATCTTATGTTGTATAATAGGAATATATAGTTATTTATTTAGTAAATGAATGAATGGGGTGATTTATGAAATGTATTACAAAATGGTAAACTAGCATATTGAACCATAGCATGGAATGATGATGATGTATGTCTGTATTGTAAATATGTATTGTTTACAGTTATTACTGTTGTTTATTGTTTGTATGTATTGTTGATTGTATGTACGGTTTATTGTTTGTACTGACGTTTGTTTTCTGTACTATAAGTAGGCCTATGTATTGTTCATTGTTCGTACTGTATTGTCCGTGTTTTTGTTCTGTGATTAACGTTGGCAAAAAATAAAATAAATTGAAAGAAAGAAATGCTTAATATTTTCTTTAAGGTTCTTTTACTGTATTAAAACTAAGATAAAGGAATCAAATCTCCAGTGGTTTAAAGTGATATGATGAATTGGACTTATACTGTTATTCCACATTAACTGGACATATACTGTTCTTCCACATTCCAGAAATGTAAATTACTCTAACTTTTTATTTTTAAGATTGATACTAAAAAATCTTATCTCATTAGAATTGTGAAGCTTTTGTTGTCTATC
Organism: Gila orcuttii; assembly: GCA_026230005.1. Lineage (NCBI taxonomy): Eukaryota > Metazoa > Chordata > Actinopteri > Cypriniformes > Leuciscidae > Gila > Gila orcuttii. Next base: position 22,436,671 of record JAPDVR010000017.1, read on the forward strand.
TTCAAGTCAAAGAAATAATAATAATATAATATTCAGAGTCCAAATAAAAAAAATGTTATTATTCAAAATTTGAAAATATGGACTTATATGGTTCTTCGTCTCAAGCCCTCATTTATTTAATAGCTACTTTGCCAGTTCTGCTTCCTGTTCAGTAAGTCCTTCACAGGAAGGAAGATCAATGTTGTAACTAGACAACTGCTCAGCCACATGAACAGACACCTGAGCACTATAAACATTTTCAGGACATATTTGTAAAGTAGGCCCTGTGGCAGTAACCACGTTCACCACTTGGACTGTACCTATAATACGACGTGGTGCCACCCATACCTCCGTACTACCTACATTAACAATGGGTGCATACACTACACTACATTTACATTTATCTGACGCTTTTATCCAAAGCGACTTACAATTGCTATATATGTCAGAGGTCGCACGCCTCTGGAGCAACTAGGGGTTAAGTGTCTTGCTCAGGGACACATTGGTGTCTCACAGTGGATTCGAACCCGGGTCTCTCACACCAAAGGTATGTGTCTTATCCACTGCGCCATCACCACCCCTAACCCTCTCTCTGCATATACCAGGGAAGGAGACAACAGCAAACCCTCTTGAAGGGCATTTTCCTCTGGCCCCAAAGGTTTTAAGAGAAACTCCATCACAGCACCTGAAACTTGGGGACAGGTCACCGGAACCATAGTCATGGTACCTGCAGCAACACGGACAGGGTTTTTACCCTGAACTCTCACCTTAAATTCAGAAGCAGAATGTAACACAGCTTAAATTTTTTGACAACAGCGGAGTGCCTGTTTCCATGCTGGGGTAGCTGCTCGTATTTGGGGAATCTGAAAAAGCTCAGTACCATGTTCATTAAATAAACTAACATAACACTCTCGGATAATATTCATACCCAGTACAGCTGGAATCTTCTCCTTCTGAGCATACATACTTGGTGAACAGGCATCTTTTACAATCAAAATCCCTTTCCTGGATAATGTAACCCCAAATAAACTCACATCAAGTTCTACATACCCCACACATGGAATATCCATCCCATTGGCAGCTTTCAATGCCAACCATGCACAGTCACGGAGACCCCCTTTCCCCAAATCCGAAAAATACTGGTTAAAATAACTCTCTGTTACAGTAGTAACCATAGACCCTGTGTCTAGTAAGCACAACACATCAACCGTTCCCATTTGAACCTTTAATGTTGGACAAGACCCTACTAAACTAGAAAAAGCATCAGAATCAATTTGAGAACCTAATGTCTTCATCTCCAGTGTGTGGCTCTGCACCCTGGAGGGCTCTAGTTTTCCGCCGACGAGACAGACTCCACCACTGCCCCACCACTAGAACCCAAAGCCGGCACAGGCCTAGTTTGTATATTGGTTGTACAATATCTTGCTATATGACCAGCTTGATTACATTTGATACATATGGGTTGGCCATCAGGTGTTCTATGAAATCTACTAGGTCTAGAGAATCTATTAACATTACTTGCAGCCCCTTCTGGAGTACTCAAAGTTTTAAGAATCAAATCCAATTGTGCCTGCTGTCGTAGGACCATATCTTTCAATTCTGCAAATTCAGAACCAACCACCCGATTCTCTTCACATGTAGTAACCGCTTGAGTTTCAAATAAGTGAGGAACTACTCTACTTGATCGACTTCTTTGAGGCTGTCCCTCCTCCACCCAACGCATTGCCTCCTTGCGTAGGTCAAGGAGAGTCAAAGAAAGATTCTGCCTCACCAACCTCTTTAGTTCTCTACGAAGGGTTTTCATTTTCACAAAATGTTGAAGGACAACATAGGGAGAAGAAGAAAAATACAGTTCACGCAACACTGCAAATATCTCAGTGGAGTTCTCTTTAACTTCCTCAGGCCTAAACTTAATTTCAGTCCGAGCCTCTCCCTCTAAATGATCATAAACAAACATGGCTTTGTCTGATTCAGACATATGTCTCCCTCTAATACAACTCTCCACCTCTTCAATCCAATCCTCCAGAGAAAGAGAGCCAGGGGACAATTTAGCAGAGAAGTTCGAATATTTTCTTTCTCTAGGCACATATATAGCCTGTTCACGCCGCTGTCCATTACCTTCTGGGACCGAACTCGACACACCACTTGCTGAACCCCCAGCTTGAGGCTGTCGTTTTAGTCTTTCATTTTCAATTCGCAGTTGATCTAACTGCTCCCGTAGTTGCTGCAGCTCCTCCGCCATAACTGCAGTAGACCAATCCGATGTCGCCAGAAGCAGTCGTCCCACAAGCTGATCGCTGTTCCTCCCTACCAAAAACAAAAAACAAAAAACTATCCACTTCCCAGCCTTTAATACCACAAAAGAAACTGGTTACCCTGCCGACTTACGCCAAAATGTTACCAAAGAGGAAACCGTTCCTTCCAACAAGGGAGATAAAAGAACTAACTTCAATGTACTCACAAAAAAAGGATTTATTGATAAATAAACAATAATACATACATCAAATCAAAAGAAAGTACATGGTAGAACCAAAAAACTAATTTCCCCTCAATGGATGTTACCAACCACCCAACCCCCTACAAACCCCAACACACTCCCAACTTTGTCACACAGGACAATTCAAAATAACACAAAGTACATTACACAAACAACCCCAAAATCATATTAAATAGAAATACCGCACACTCAAACCAAACCAAAAAAACAATAACACAACAAACTCAAGTCACATGCAAATAAATAGTTTGTGTGTTTTAAAGCATCAGTATAGTACAGAGAGTGCAAGGGTTGGCTAGCAACACGAGGCTGGGAAGTGATATACAAACAAGGAAAAAGAAAAAAGAAAACACCCCGTTAGCCAGTACGATTCACGACATCTAAACACTCATTGCGCTGGAGGCATACAGCGCACATGCAGGTACTGGCTAAACGGGGAAATCAAAACAAAAAAAACAAACACACGAGGAAAGTCTACCAAACAGCACAGTTCCACACAAAATATTGGACCTCCTCTCTAGGCCTCCTTACAGGTGCCTGCTTAAAAACCCTCTACCTACCTGGCCACGCCCCTTTACTAATTGCTACCTCACCGGCTACACACAGAACACAAATACAAGTGACAACTAGCCTGGAAAACCCAGACGAACTTCCGGCAAATTTAGATTTGCTCGGCAAGTTAGTCTGGCGAAGAGCCCATTCAAGCTCATTTCCAATCTTTCCAAATCGAGGCACCAATCGCAAACATTGAGGCATGCTTTACAAGATGACAATCGATCTGATTGGTTTTAAGGTCTATCCAATTGCGCCCAGAGGCATTTAAACGACGTCCGTTGGTGACGTCCCTTTGGAAGTGAGCTGTCAATGAACCTTCCCCAGACCCTAACTCAGTTACGACTGAGAAGGGTCTGGTTTTAACCAGGCTAAGTGACAACCCTATAGCACATCCACTAGTCTAGTGGAACGTTCGCAAGTTAGTGTGCACACATTAGGATTAGTGAGTAGTGAACACAGACACACACAGCAAACCGTGACACACCCGGAGAAGTGGGCTGCCATTTTGCTGTGGTGCACAGGGAGTGGTTAGGGGTTTGGTGCCTTGCTCAAAGGTGAGTTGTCGGAAGGTGCGTTCAAGTCATCTCGTATATATCGTAATTACGAGTTGAATGCACTTGAACGCCACCACAATGTCGTAAATACCCGTGGGGAGCTAGGGATTTTCTTTAAGCCCCGATCTGTACAAGTTGGGGGCGTGTCAGTGAGAAACATGGCGGAATCAATGGATGCAACGTCTGTAACGTTAGTTGACGTAAATTATCATTGAATTTCAATGTTTACTCGTCCTAGAAACTGTTATTTATCATGATCCTCTTTAATCTTGTTATAAGCAGCAAGATAATTAATTACAACAAAACATGCTAACAGTTTAAACATTGGCTTCATAAGTTTATTAAAAACATAAAAAGAAAAACACACCTGATGCGCATTCTTTGTTCTTCATTTCCTATCAGCAGAGTTAACAAACCTTGCTGTATTTTCGTGTAATTAATTAAAAGAAGGTACACCGCCATCTTGCTCTGACCAAATACACCTCACGTCGTAAACACGACTTCCCACCTCGTACGTACGAACTTCCCAGGAGGACACGAACGCACCAAGTGGTGGTGACGTTGAAGTCGTGGGACCGTGGTGTGCTTCGTTTTATAGCCTACCTTTAGCTTTTTACGTCTGGCAACTGCATTTTGGCATCAAAATTCATAAAAGTTGTGTTCATCTGTGAAAATGATCTTGATGGACAAAATGTGTGTAAGTATCATAAACTTTTGCTGACCACAGAGCTTGTTTTTTTTGTTTTTTTTTGTTTTTTGTTGCGATAATCCAAAAGCCTATGGAAGAATCCTATTGGGTTTTTGTCGAGGGAACCAGTGTGATCTTAACTGTCGTTTGGCCTACAAAGTGACGTTGTACCTGCACAACTCTATTCATAGATGCCACCTACGTCACTAGAAATAGAACGCCGCCATATTGACGACCGATCTGGCCGCCCAAACTGCCCATTTGAATGAGAGTGAAAGACAGAGATACATGGATAAAATTTTTATTTTAGGCTCCGATCCTTATTTGTTACCCCCAGTTTTCTTTTGTCCTTTATTATCTGCCCCAGACTTGCCCCAATTTGCCTTCCATGATATATATATTTATCTTGTACATAACCCCTCCCCATACAGTGGGGATCGCTTGAAGGCTTTCAAGAGTAGAGACGCGTATCAATATGCTGTTGCTGGATGGGTAACAAAAGTGCGGCACCTGGCCACCAAGGATTTATATCTAATCATGGGGAATGTAGGTATTATAAAAAAAAATTCAAATGTATGATTTTGGTGGTAGTTTGCTCTGACTAGGTAGTGAGTTGTTAGCTAGCTAAGTGACTAACAGCTGGTAGCTTGCCAGCTGTTAGCCACGGCTCATGGCTAGCTGTCATTAATCTGGATTAGGCCTGTCGCGATAGTCAATAAATCAATTAATCGCACGATAAAAAAAATGAGATTGATCATTTTTCCCGCCGCGATAATTTCCATTTGCATGCTTGTTTGTTTTCCTCGTCTCTCTCTCTCTCTCTACCAAAGAGACTGGATGACAATTCTGTTTAAGACAGAACCGACATATTTTACGTGAATACCCTCCAAAACGGACATTTAAACATAATGTTGTGTGTATTTGTCCATTCAGACACGAAACAGAGCTCAATTCATTTCTCGCGCACTGTATAGGGGTCTATGGCTGCACGCTTCGGGTCGGGTGTGTGCGCACAGAAAGATGAGACATGATACAATATGAGACATTTCTTCTATCCTTTTCTTTTGGTATAGAATAAAATACCAGTTCGGGGTTCCTCTTTCGGCTGTTGTTACAACATATTGCAGGCATTACTGAGACCGTCGGTCGTCAAGATGGCGGCGCAAAGCTGCAGTGACGTTATGTGACCCGAACGAATAGAATCCTTTTGCGCCAACGTCACAATTACGTCACGGCGTTAGCTGGAGGCAAAACAAAGTGAAAACTGGAGGCGGCCAATACAAACCAGCACAGATTCGGCTACATAATAAGGATCTTAAATTATTATTATTTTTATTAAATGTCATCTTGTTGTGTTTCTGGGTGCAAGAATCACCTACAGGATCCAATTTGAAATTTTATCGCATAATGTTTTCTAAATTATTGTGATTATTTGTGAATCATCTATGATCTATACATTGTTGTGATTGATTGTGATAGACTTTTTGAAGAACCTGGTAAGAAAGAATAATCAAATACATAGTTAATTAATATAATTTTAATACATAAAAAATATTTTTATTTCTAGAAAATATTCACATCATTAAAATTGCACTGTAATGTCAATTTACATTATCTTCTTCTGGCCTTGGCGCTGGGCAGGACTGCGCAATGTAACGTTGCCACAAGTCAAGACCATTCATCACATAGTTATAGGCATCTAAAGATTTATATCCCCTCAGTTTGTCTTTATGCTCGGTTTCTCTATCAGGTAGGTGTAGAAGGCAAGCCACTCAACCGAGGTAACGTTAATCCTGTCAGATCGTCCATCCATTGACTGAGCGTGTATGGGTCGGCCAATCTGGTTCCGTCCGTTAAAATTAACTTTTGCAAATAACAATCGCGGTCCTGGACAGTGAATGACCTTGCACATTAAGATTAAATCTGATTTTCTCCCGTCATTGTTAAAAAACAAGCTAACAAAACTTGCAAACTAGCGTAAGTGAAGCGCCAGAGTTCTGCCTCCACCTAAGCTGAAAAAGGTGTCTATAGAGCAAGATGAATAGCACTTTGGCAATTGTGGTATTTATGTGTGCTGAAAAAAAGGGAGGAAGTGAAAAAGGAGAATATTGACACAGTCATGGCTAGGGAAAAGAGGCAGACTTGGCATGCCAATTTTGCAAATGGCGCCATGTTGTTTTAGCGCCATGTCGCATTGATCAATACACCATTTCATGTTTCATTTTAATTAGGGATGCACAATATATCGGCCTCCATTTTAGTATCGGCAGATATATGTTAATTTTTAATGTTATTGTTATTGGTTTGATAAGAAAATTTTATCAAATATCTTCACGATATCTTAAAGCTGATAAACAATAAAAAAAATTTAGACACTTCAGATACACACTGGTCGCCATGATGCTTTTAAATTGCTTGAAATATGATTGGAATCACTAGATGGAAGAATGTTTGTAAAATAAACAAAGGGAAGTTGACTATCACTTCCTCCCATTGGGTGGGGGGGACACTATAGTACACTCACAGCCTTAAATGTTATACTACAGAATATTCCAGTCAGTCACTCAACATCTGTTATGATGTCAACTGTTTCACTGGAGGATAGAAATTTAGCAATTGCATTTTGGAAATATATCTATTTCGGCTCTGCACTCGTTCTCGTGCACTCCTTATTTTGTGAGCGTAGAGTTTCGAATTCGCTCTGGCCATATGCTCTTCTGTCCGCGTTTGTCGTTGTATTCTGTGTATCACGCGGCTGTGTATTACATCAGCCGCATGCTTTCATGTTATATTTTGCAGCTTGTGATTTTCACTGGTTGCATGTTCATTTTGTCATGTTTTGTGTGAACACGCCGCTTGTGAGGGTTCTCATTAGCTGGGTGTTCGTGCCTTGTTTTGTTTGGCCACATGGCTTGTGATTGTGTTTGTCAGCCATGTGCTTGTGTTTTGTCTGTCATGTTTGGTGTGAGCACATGGCGTGTCATATACAAAGTTCTGGCATGAAACTCTAGATCAGTGTTTCTCAACCTCTCAACCACACCTGATTCAATTAGTCAGTGCACATTAATCCTTTAATTAATTGAATCAGGTGTGCCATTTCAGGGTTAAAACAAAAACATGTCCTGTCAAGGGGAGGTTGAGAAACACTGCTCTAGATGGTGCAGGCTAATAGGTCCTTTTACTCACCTGTCATAATCACATCGCTATCTATAGGGCGCAGCTGATTGGTTCCTGCCTCAAACATTACAATCTGGGGCTCAGGTCAGGAAGCAGACAAACTGGCTAAACCGACCATCTGCTAGCTGTCTCACGTCACTGAGGTCAGATAAATCCCATCACATAGAGACTCTTTCACCTAGATATCATCACATAGAGACTGTGTCTGTTCCCCGAATTAGGAAATACAAAAAACTTCCAAACCCATCTAAGGGTAAAAATTTTATTGATGTTCAACAAATAAAAAACAGAAATAATACAAATGAACAAATGATAAAGCTCGGGTTTCTGAATATTCGATCCCTTACTTCAAAAGCACTCATGGTTAATGATATGATCACAGACCATAACCTAGATGTGCTCTGTTTGACAGAAACCTGGCTAAAACCAAACAATTACATTACTTTAAATGAGTGCACCCCCCAAGATTACGGTTATAAATATGAACCTCGTATGAAAGGCAATGAGGGAGGTGTTGCTGTAATTTATAGTAATATTTCAGAATTACGAAGAAGTCTAGTTTCAAATATAATTCGTTTGAAGTGTTGGTGCTAAATGTAACAATATCTAATGTAAATGATAAATCACATTTCAGATTTGTGCTAGCTACTGTATACGGGCCACCAGGGCACCATACAGACTTTATCAAAGAATTTGCTGACTTTCTATCAGAGTTAGTACTGGCCACAGATAAAGTCCTAATTGTTGGTGATTTTAATATACTGTACATGTAGATAACGAAAAAGATGCATTGGGATTGGCATTTAAAGACATTCTTAACTCTATTGGAGTTAGACAACACGTGTCAGGACCTACTCATTGTCGTAATCATTCTCTAGATTTAATATTATCGCATGGAATCAATGTTGATGCCGTTGAAATTCTGCAGCAGAGCGATCACATCTCAGATCACTATCTAGTCTTGTGTAAACTACATTTAGCTAAGGCTGCAAAGCCGACTCCGTGTTACAAATATGTTAGACCTATCACTTCTGCCACTAAAGAATGCTTTAAAAAATAATCTTCCTGATCAGTTTCATCATCTCAGCATCCCAGATAGCTTAGAAGAACTCGATATTGCGACAAACTTTTAACTCTCTCTTTTCCAGCACTTTAGGCATAGTTGCTCCTTTGCACTTAAAGAAGATTAAAGAAAATGTTCCAACGCCATGGTACAACAAGCACACTCAGGACCTTAAGAGAGCAGCCAGAAAAATGGAGCGCAACTGGAAGAAAACAAAACTAGAGGTATTTTGCATTTCATGGAAAGAGAGCATGATTGCATACAGAGAGGCCTTAAAAACTACTAGATCTGCGTATTTTTCAACCCTATTAGAAGAAAATAAACGAAAAATAAAACTTCAAGGCCAGATGTTTCCAAGCAGCACAGCAGTAATGACTTTATGAACTTTTTTACTTACAAGATTGATAATATCAGGGAGAAAATTATAACTATGCAACCGTCTACTACAGTATCGCATCAGACAGTGCAGTGTAGTCTGACTGACGAAAAATTCGATTCATTCATTGCTATATAGGAGAGGGTGAATTTTATAAATTCATTAAATTATCTAAATCGACAACATGTATGTTAGACCCTATACCGACTAAACTATTGAAAGAGATGCTTCCTGAGGTCATAGATCCTCTTCTTAATATCATTAATTCATCTTTGTCATTAGGATACGTACCAAAAACTTTTAAGCTGGCTATGATTAAACCGCTTGTTAAAAAAATTCACCTTGATCCTACAGAATTAGTCAATTACAGGCCAATCTCGAATCTACCTTTTCTGTCAAAGATACTAGAAAAGGCAGTATCTTCACAACTATGTTCTTTTTTAGAAAGAAATGGTATCTGTGAGAATTTTCAATCAGAATTTAGACCGTATCATAGTACTGAGACAGCTCTCATTAGAGTCACAAATGATTTGCTCTCATCATCCGATCGTGGTTGTATCTCTCTATTAGTGCTACTCGATTTTAGTGCTGCATTTGACACTATCGACCACAACATTCTTTTAAATAATTTTCGAGTCTATGTTGGCATTAGTGGAATTGCACTAGCATGGTTTAAATCATACTTATCTGACCGTTATCAGTTTGTAGCAATAAATGAAGAGATGTCTTATCGGTCAAAAGTTCAGTATGGTGTACCACAAGGCTCAGTACTAGGACTGTTGCTGTTCACTCTGTACATGCTACCCTTAGGAGATATCATTAGGAAGCATGGCATTCATTTTCACTGTTATGCTGATGATACTCAGCTCTATATTTCTTCACACCCTGACAAAACTTACCAATCCACAAAATTAACGGAATGCATAGCTGATATACAAAACTGGATGACTAGTAATTTTCTACTACTTAAATCTGAAAAAAAACAGACATTCTAATTATTGGACAAAAAACTTCCACACGTAATAACCTAGAATACTGTCTAACACTTGATGGCTGCTCTGTCAAGTTTTCGTCGTCGGTTAGGAACCTGGGTGTGCTCTTTGATACCAATCTTTCATTTGAAAGTCACGTGTTTAGTATCTGTAAAATTGCATTTTTTCATCTTAAAAATATATCGAAATTACGTCATATGCTCTCAATGAAAAATGCAGAACAATTGGTTCATGCGTTCATGACATCAAGGCTAGATTATTGTAATGCTCTACTGGGTGGTTGCCCTGCACGTTTAATACATAAACTACAGTTGGTTCAAAATTCAGCCGCTAGAGTTACCAGAACCAGGAAGTATGACCATATTAGCCCTGTTCTGTCAACACTGCATTGGCTCCCTATTAAACATTGTATAAATTTTAAAATATTGCTGATTACTTACAAAGCACTAAATGGTTTAGCTCCCCTGTACTTGAGCGAGCTCTTAACGCATTATAGTCCTTCACGTCTATTGCGATCTCAAAATTCTGGCCAGTTGATAATACCTAGAATATCTAAATCGACTGCTGGCGGCAGATCCTTTTCCTATTTAGCACCAAAACTTTGGAACAATCTTCCTAACATGGTCCGGGAAGCAGACACAGTCTGTCAGTTCAAATCTAGACTAAAAACATAATGTCTTTGGCTTAGCATACACATAACACATTATAGACTTCTATAATTCAATGTTAGGCTGAATAGTTTAGATCAGCCGGAACCGGGAACACTTCCCATAAATCCTGATGTACTTTGTACATCATAAGAAGGATGGCGTCAACGCTAATATTAGTCTCTCTGTTTATCCTGAGGTTTACCATATACCACCGGATCCAGGCCATATCCAGATTTGATGAAGGACCATCGCATGGACATGATGACAATGCATCCCTGAAGTGCCAGCCTCATCAACACTGTGAAGGCCTCATGGACACCTCAACAAACTCGTCTCCATACCGGCGTGATGACTCCAACCCCCAACCAGATGGAACTGGATAATTATTGTGAAAGTTCTGATCCCATCTGACTTCTGACCTATAATGCTGCCTAAATCATAATCGTACACTGTTCGTTCATTGGCCAAAAGGAGGACTGGCCCCCTGACTGAGCCTGGGTTCTCCCAAGGTTTTTTTCTCCATTCTGTCATTTAATTATGTATTTAACAATACTATTACAATATTATTTTCCTGTTATCTCTGTAAAGCTGCTTTGAAACAATCTGTATTGTAAAAAGCGCTATATAAATAAAGGTGACTTGACTTGACTTGCCGTATCAGAAGACAATGAGCTCGCTGCTCAACCTTCAAATACTTAGGCAGCATTTGCCTTAGCAGTGCAGCGCGCTAGAGCCCTGCGCGGGACTGTTTTCTTCATCCCGCTCCCGCCCGCGCCCGCCGAATTTCTGACCATTACCGCCCGCTCCCGCAATGTATGTGTTACACTCCCGCCCGCTCCCGCAATATGTATGTCCACTCCCGCCCGCGCCCGCAGAACTTTGAGAATTTATTCCCGCACAATAATAGAGATGCATTGATTTTGTGTCTTCTCCCGTCCCGCAGGAAAAAACACGTATTTCTATTGCTATTATTAAAGAGATTCATGGGGTTGTTTTCGTTTCCCTGGCCTACATGTATTCTGACGCACTGATCAGGAAGATGAATAGTAGTCCAAATGTCAGCCTTGCTTAGGTTTTGTGCTGTATACCTGTTTGAGGTTCTTTTCCACATCATTTATTGACATCTCTCCATCATGTCGACTCGCTAGGCTACCTCCCGATCCCACAGTTTTTTTTTTTTAGCCGCCCATTCCCGCCCGCAGCAAGGTTCAAACCGCCCGCTCCCGCGAGATTTGCGTTGGGTCCCGCGGGACCCGGCGGGACTCAATCCCAATGCAGCCCTCTACAGCGCGCTTTCAGAAACCCTCCACCTTCCCCAGCTCCAGCTGTATAGATCTGCTACGGGTAATTCATGTACGCTATATTGTACAGCAGCAGCATGTCTTACTTGCTTACAGCAGCGTGTCGTGTATGTATTGGCAGAAGCAAGTCCCGTACTTGCTCTGCCACACTAGCAGCAATAACCTACAGCAGCTGCAGCAATAAAAGCAGCAGCAGCAGCAGCATAGCAGATATATTCCGCCAAGACCAAACATACAACATTGTCATGCCCATTACCATGCCAATCACTCCGAGTTGTCATGACAGAACTGTGTTTCCTTGTGCCATGTGCTCCTCTGTCTATTGTCTAACCCCACCCGTCTTGTTACCTGATTACTGGTTAATTTGCCCCACGTTCCCCTTATTACCTGCCTTGTTTGCCCCCTATTTATTCTCCTTGTGTTTAAAGTCCTGTGTCAGATTGTTATTGAATATACCTCTCATGTCTTGCCCTGCTTGTTCCTGTTTTGCCTTATCCAGTTGCCAGTCATGTTTTGCCCCACGGAGTAGTCTTAGTTTGTTTTTTGTTTTATTTTATAACTAATAAAAGCCCATTACTTCTGCGTTACTGAGTCCTCGCTTCATCCCTCAACACCAAATTTGACAGAACGATTTGGCCAGAAGAGGACTCAGCAGAGAATGGGCATCTTCCCATTTCCATCTCCCAGCCCTGGCCGCGGCCCCTCCGCTCGTCAGTCAATGGAGCGTTATGGCAAGCTCCTTTTTCTTCGCCAAGGGGCGTCTACAGTAAAGGAGATTGCCCGCCAGTTTGTCATTGCTGTGGAGGGGGTCAACATTAACACATCGCTTAAAGACATTTTTAATAGCGGCCTGAATGAGCCTGTCAGCGCCTGGGAGATGGGAATGCTGGGGATTTTGTCCTTATGGCAGATTGTGGGATATGTCTACCACAGTGATGAAGAAGGTGGCCTTCCTCCCCTTGGGGCTCCCCCTTCTGCCTGCTGACTGCCAAGTCCCCGGTCCTCCGATGACCACTACGAGGAGAAGGAGGAAGAATGGGTCCTCCTCATCTGCCATCTGCCCAGAGTGGCTGAGCCCACTGCAGCCCTTCCAGTGATGGCTGTGACCACTGCAGTCTCTCCTGAGGTGCCTGTGATCTCTGCAGCCCCCTAGAGGTGGCTAAAGATGCTGCAGCTTCCCCAGAGGCGGTTCCTCATGCATTGCCTCAATCAAGAAAGAGAAGGAAGGCTTCTTCCGTCACACCAAGTCTGATGGTTCCAGAGCTCCATACTGCCCTACAAAGGCAAAAGACCTTAACTCGCTAGAGTGTGGAACTGAGAAAAATGACTTTAAAGATTTTTAGTTGTCCCGCCAAATTAATTATAGGTAGGACACTGAAAATCGGGCAATTAGATGTTTAAGTAATGAAAATTATCTACATAAAAAAATCTTGAGCTCAAACTTGACTTTTGACCACTATTTTAAAGTTACTGTACTCTGCCTTTGTATTGTCAGCAAAAAGTGAGAAGTCATGCCAAGGCAAAAGGCAGTAACTTCCACATTATCAATATTTGGTTGCTGATCACCATTAACAAAATCATTATAGCAACACCTGTATAAAATCTAGTGATCATGGCATTTATTTTGTATGATTTACAATTATAGCCATCTACTTATTGCTATCCTGTGCTTTGGTTGCATTCTGGTGGCCCTAATTAATACATTTACATTTATTCATTTAGCTGACGCTTTTATCCAAAGCGACTTACAATTGCTATATATGTCAGAGGTCGCACACCTCTGGAGCAACTAGGGGTTAAGTGTCTTGCTCAGGGACACATTGGTGTCTCACAGTGGATTCGAACCCGGGTCTCTCACACCAAAGGCATGTGTTTTATCTATTGCGCCATCACCACCCTAATAGCCCCTTAGACATGACAAAATACCTCCATAGGGGTAATGAGTATTTTCAAGTGGTACCGAGTGGCATAAGACTTGCTAAACATGCACTCAAAAAGATCACGATAAAACAGATCCTCGCGCACATTCGACCTGGAGACTGGTTTATAGCGGTGGATCTGAAAGACGTATATACTTTCACAGGCGCTTACCGAGATTCGTGTTCGAAGGTGTCACGCTCCTCGTCTGTTCACGAAAAGTAGCCTACGCAGTGCTTTCCTCCTTGAGACTCAGTAGGGAGCGCGTTCTGGACTACCTAGACGACTAATGCATTTATAGCACAACCTTCTGTGTTCCGCTTCTTTTCAGTATGCGGTGGTTTCAGCTGTCTGGCATATTATTGTGCTTGTGCACTTCGCTCGTCCCGCGGATTTATTCCGGACGCTGTGATTGTATGTATAACCTGCTTGTAAAAGCTAGTCTGATGTTGTATGCACCAACACTTCTTGCTTCCTTATGTTGTATGCACCAACATACCCTTGTTGCTTAATTATTATCACTCCCTGTGATATATTAGTCCCGCGTCGGCTCGACCGTGTTAAGGGCGGTGCTGAAGGCGCCTGCGAAGTTTTGGCACTCTGCCAGCTAGATGCATGATTGTTTCAACCAGGTCCGGTATCCGAACTGGGTGAGGCGGGGCTTTAGTTCTTTGTTGTATTCACCTGCTATGACATGTGTAACATTTTTCTGTCATCTCTGCATATATCCTTTGCGATCGTTATCGCACGTTTGTCGATGCGGGTTCATACTAAATGTTCTGACCGCATTAGTGCAGGACAAAGCTCTGAGGACATCAGAAGACAAGGACTGATGGCAGCTGTACAAGTTGCTACACAGGCTACATCATAATGTAAATTTTAATGGAGAGTAAAACAAAGGCAGACCACCGTATAATCTGGTAGGTAGCATTATTTAATAGAACGCCGGCACCGTAACTTCATATTGACGCGCTGCTAAACAAAGGCAGAGTACCGTAACTCAAGCATGAGCGTTCCAAAACAAAGCCAAAGAGCCGTAACTGGTGTTACGGTGTTCTGCCTTGGTTTCTCATGGGCTTTTGGAAGTTACGGTTAAGACAACCCATTATTTTCTCGAAAAAACAACGGATTTGACTCAAGATACTTATCCACATGATAAAGGAGGTCTTGAATGTGCCAAAAATATAAATAACTCATTTTCGACCAAAAACGAAGTTACGGTCTTTTGCCTTTGCACGGCAGCATAGTCCGGTGGTCAGGGAGGACCCAACTTCGGTGGTCCCAAGTTTGGTGGTCCCGGAGGACCTGACTGTGGTGCTCCCAAGCCCGGTTATCCCAGAGCTGCCCGCTATCTCTGTCAAGGCCACAGAGGTCATTCCTTAGCTGCGCATTCTCCCTGAAGTCCTGGTGACTGGCCATGCTCCATTGCAGTGGATTGCCCTGGCAAAGGATACGAATGCCAGGGTGACTTGTTGGTTCCTCGCCCTCCAAGATTTCCACTTTAAGGTGCAACATCGGGCCGGAGCAGCAAATGAAAATGAGTGTCCACAGATTACATGGCATGACATTGCAGGTCTGGATGAAGTCATAACTGAACTGAAGGACACTGTTATACTTCCGATCCAGAAGAAGCATCTGTTTGAAGGATCCAAAAAGCTATCAACTGTGAACATTTTTCTATAAAGTGTTTCTAAGCTCAACTCCAAACTTTATTCTGAGGTGGTTTGCCTATCATCTTCTCAGGTGTGTTGCTGTATGGGCCTCCAGGCTGTGGGAAAACTCTTATAGCCAAAGCTACCGCCAAAGAGGCTGGATTCCGCTTCATCAACCTGCAGCCTTCCACTCTCACTGACAAATGGTACGGAGAGTCCCAGAAACTAGCCGCAGCCGTGTTTTCTCTAGCCATCAAGCTACAGCCCTCTGTTATCTTCATCGATGAGATTAGTAAATGCTTATGTTGATTTTTATGCTTTGCATTTCCTTCATCCACCCCTAATATTGACATCCCAGTAGTTAGTAATTTTATGCTTTGCTTTTGCTGTTCACTGCAATTAGCTGCTCAACTCTGAGCAATTAGCTGCTCACTGACATTTTGCTCCAAAAAAGCTGCTTCTTCCCGGTAGCTGCCAGAACTGATGGTGGTGAGGAACTGCCCCACATATGATTCTCAGTGTTTTCAAATTAAAATAATGTTTTTACAAAATGAAATAATTTCTTTGAATTACTGCAAATTTGTTATTGTCTTAATAGCTAAATAAAATAATTAGAACAATAAATAAGAAAATGTGTATGTTCATGAAAATAAGATATTTTGAACATTTTGTCCAAACAAACAGGGACATTTAAGCAGGATGTAACATACTTTTCTATTAATTCTTTTGAAAAGGAAACTGGATATTATGTGTGGTTCACTCAATCGAACCACTACAAGTGTTGTTGGTCATTTAAAAAACAACAACTGGTACTTCCATATCCTTTTTCTAAAAAGTTCTACTTACTGTATCACTTGAGAGGTTCTTTGCCAAAAAACAAGCATATCCGACTTATCTGGTTTCAGACAGGAGCGATGCTTCGATACAATATTACCACTAGTGCTAAAAGCTCTCTCTGATGCAGAGCTTGTTTCTTGTATGTTTGTATTTCTGTGCTAGTTTGCATGGCCTCGGGGAGTTTATTTTGTGAAACTTCCACCATTTCATTTGATCTTCTCCGTGGTCTACACATGGCATGTAAATGTAATCATTGAGTTTAGCAGCCAGTTTCAGTAGCAGCAGTTTCTCTAAACTGTTTCTCTAAACTGCAGGTTTTTCACACCCAGGCTATCCTTCTCCATCGCTGCAGTGCTTTTGGCTTCAGGCTGCTGCTGGTGAACAAATTTCCTGAAACAAATAAAAAATGCACATGTTTTAGAAATCTGTTACATGGAATTCTTACCAGTTAAGTAAACACTGTGGTTTCACTCATTATCAACTCAGAGATAACTCGTTCCTTTAAGGTCTGGGTCTCTTCTGCAGAGTATTGTGTTCGGAACCTTGGGTCTAGGAATGTAGACATGTTTAGCAGGTCCTGCGAGAATTCATATTTCTCGTTGAGGTAGTTCGGAATTTATGATTTCAGTGATTTGGTCAGGCCAGTGTCCTCTTTCTCTTCAGCCAGAACTGAGGTGTTCAAAAGATGCAGAGCAGGCTTCACGCAAGATATGCTCACATAACATTCACCTGACAGGCTATCTGTGAAGTCCTGGACTGGACTGAGTGCCTTGTTCACAGTTTTCAGGACCTCCACGTCCTGCCATGAGGGCAGTAGGTGTCTACTTAGCGGTCTGCAGAGAGAACCTTGGACAAAGCATTTTTCTGCTCCAAGACTCTTGCTATCATTTTCTGAGTGGAACCCCTTCGTGTTGAGCAGTCTGTCACCATGGCATGCTCTGGGAGGTTGCCTATATATAGCAACATAGTGTCGGCCCAGATTGGGCCCACATCTGGTACTTGTGGAATCCACATGTACCAGATGTGGACCGGATCTGGGCCGACACTATTGGCGCTTTTCCACTGCATGGTACGGTACGGTTCGGTTCGGTACGGCACGCTTTGGCGCTTTTCCACTGCATGGTACGGTACGGCTCGGCTCGGTACGGCTCACTTGTGGCGCTTTTCCACTGCATGGTACGGTACGGTACAGCTCGCTTCGGCTCGCTTTAAATGGTACCACCTCTGTTGAGGTTCCAAGCATACCGTACCGATACTAAAATGTGACGTGGAAGCACTGTAGATCACTGATTGGTCAGACAGACAGAATCGTCACTACTAGCGTCATTGTATTTGCGAGACATCAAACCCGCTAGATTTAAATAGCCAGTAACAGCCACCGCTGTAGCACCTGTTTTAAAACTACTTGCTTGACGAAAAAAAACTTCCAAAAAAGAAATGGCTGAAGCGTGGTCAGTGGACGAGAAGCGTAGACGTTCCTCTTGTTGGTTGCCGAGGAGCGGATAAACTGTAACGATCAGTCATAATCCCACCCACTTTGAAGCGGTACTAACTGCAGTGGAAAAGCAAACAAGCTAAAGCGAACCGAGCCGTGCCGCGCCGAGCCGAGTCGTACCACGCAGTGGAAAAGCGAAGCGAGCCGAACCGTGCCGCGCCGAGCCGAACCGTACTGAGCCGTACCATGCAGTGGAAAAGCGCCATATGTTGCTGTCTGGGTGAGCTCTCTTTGTGCTTCCCTCAAGGCCACTCTCTTCGTCCACCTATGGGAGACGTGGCCCACAATCTTCCTGAATATACCAGTAGCCCTGTTGATGCATTGTGCATTATATTTCAGAGCATTTCCTGTGAATAAGACAAAACATTTACTTACTACAATGACATTGCAAAGCATTTAATGTTCACACTCTGATTACATGCCCAGTTCCATACTAATAGCATAAATCAGTAATACAAAAAAACAACAAACACAGTTAATATTCATATCATGTTACCACTCTAAGGCCGTGTGTCCACCAAAGCGTATTTAGCCAGCTGAAAACGCTAGACACTCTGCTGAAAACGCCTAGCTGTGGGCGCTTGAGAGCGTTTTGGCAGCGCTGCGTTTTTTCAGTTGAGACGATTCGTTGCTATGATACAGAATATCTGCAGCACAGTTTACTTGTAACTGATTTCGTAGATAATTTGTTTCATACTAAAAATGTATTTTTCATCCATTTTGTTCGGTTAGCTCTGCTGGTTGACGTCGTTGTTCAGAAAAAATGTTGTGACATTTGGTCGGTGTGGTTTTTGTCCCACCCCTCCTCCACTGTGATTGGACGGCTGCGTAAAAAGTGACAGTGATGAGCGCAGCGTTTTACCCAAAGTTGAACATATTTCAACTCGGCGACCAGTAAAAAACGCCGAACACTCAGCGCTTGAGCGTGAAATACACGCTCAGCACCAAACGCTCTTACGCTCATGGCGTTTAAAAAACGCGGCGCTCCCATTGAAAACAATTGGAATTATACGCCAGACGCGTGAAAAAACGCTCTGGTGGACACACGGCCTAAGCCTAATGAATGATAGTGCAGTAGTAGATTATAGTAGTAATTATGTTTCATGCTAATAATTACCCCTAAATGAAAAAGGCCACTCTTGATATGCTTTGTGGCACACATAATTCTACACTGTATTTAAAATTGTTATTCTTAAATCGACAGTACAACTACCCTAGCCTGGTTAAAACCAGACCATTCTCAGTTGTAACTGAGTTAGGGTCTGGCAAAGCTTCATAGACAAATCATTTCCAAAGGGGCGTCACCAACGGACGTAGCTCAAATGCCTCTTGGAGCAATTGGATAGACCTAAAACCAATCAGAGCGATGAAGATGACGTATGCAGAGCGACGTTCGTCTGTTATAGAACAACTTAGTTTGAATAAACGAGCAGACACTGATCAGCTACTTGCTCTACGTTTATTTAAAATTAACAGCAAGACAACTGGAAGTGAATGTGCTTTCCATTAAATAAATCACACACAGTAAACAAAACCTTAAAAAAAAAACTTTGCAATTTAGACGCGCAAACTGGGTGCCGGTGGTGTGAGACGAACGGCTTGGGCAGATTCGGCTTGAAGTCGTTCATCCTCGGATGCAGCTCGCTGTTACAAAATACCCGTGCACACAGGCAAGCGAAATGGGGTCTTGCCGGTCTTGCGGACCGAACGCGTGATTTTTGCCCCGCGCACCTTCGTGCTCGTGGGGACGCGTCGAGTATAAACAAGGCTTTACTCCGTGTCAGCGAGCGCTCTGATCGGTAAAGGGGCACAGACCTCTCCCGAATCATCTCCAGCAGTAGCAGCTTCCGATCGCACCACTAACTCCGCCTCCGTTTCCCTCGTAAGCTGATATTAGTATTTAAACATTCTCTATGATAAATGTTTGTGAAAAAAAATATTTTAATAACATGGTTTTGGCGGTTATAGAGTTCTAATGACGGTGTTCAACTATAACCGTCACACATAGTTCCACAGTGGCATCCATCTTTGTAAATGTAAAAAATCTGCTTCACCGTCGCTGTGCTGTCGTCATCATGTAAAGCCCGCCCCAACGTTTCTGATTGGTGCCGCGATTTCGACGGATTGGAAATGGACTTCAATGAGCTCTTTGCCAGACCTACTTGCAGAGCAAATCTAAATTTGCCGGAAGTGGTCTGGGTTTTCCCAGGCTACAACTACCCCAAAACGCCATGGTTAATTGCTGTCCTCTTAAAAGTACAATAGTATAAAATATTTGCTGCAGCCTAATAACAAAAGATTAAATCAATTTAACTTACCGATGGCCAGAAGAAGTCTATGCCCACTGGAACCTAGACCACTGATCAAGCTCCACCGCTTTGACACCGTTAGTGCTGTTGTCTGTTGTGATAGCGACCTGACGCTCCTCACAGAGGTCCCATGCAGCCAGTGCCTCTCTCAAGCCTAAGGTTATGTCCTCTCCCGTGTGGTCGTCGGGGAATTAGGATGTTTGTAGGCTGTGGCTTTTCAGTTAAAACTCCTCATTGACAAAGTGCACAGTTAGGCTAATATAGGGTTCAGTCGTCCTGCTTGACCACAGGTTGAAAAGAACATCACCGTAGCCATTTCCAGTTCAACCTCGCCACGGCATTTGTTGTAAAGCTCAGGGATTGCAACTTGAGAGAAATAGTTTTGCAAGTAAATAGTAAATACCAACAGATAAAAAATCAAAACCTGACCGCTTCTGCTAGAAATCTTTTAATGGGCCATGGATTTCTATCAAGACAGTGATCCAAAACAAACATCAAAATCAACACAAATATTTGTGTTACTGAGCAAAAAATGAAGCCTCTACCGGGTGTGTGTATCCACGTTTGCTGTGTGTGTGTTCACTACTCACTACTCTGCTCCTAATGTGTGTGCACTTACTTGGATGGGTTAAATGCAGAGGTCAAATTCCAAGTATGGGTTGCCATCACGTGTCACTTTCACTTTATTGCTTGTTCCACCACAGAAAGGACTGTTTTTAAGGTGACAATCCATTATACATGTGAAGATTGTACAGTATCTTGAAGATTGTTGTATTGTAGGCTATCTTTGTGACAGTTTGACTCTGTGTTTTCCCCTTTTTGAGTGTTTTGGTTTAGTCCTGTTCCTCAGTTTTCCCGCCACTCATCTGTCTCCATATCAACCTTCATTAGTTCATCTGCACCACCTGTGTCTAGTTAATTATCTTCATCTGTGTCACCTGTTCCCCAATTATGTTTCTTTGTTTCCCTGTGTTATTTAAGCCCTCTGTTTCTCCCTATTCCTTGTCCGTTCTCGTCTATGTTATGACTCCTACGTTTAGTTTAAATAAATTCCTGATTCTCCTCGTCTTCCTTGTGATCCCTCTACAACTACGTTATATGACAGAAGAACGGACCCAATAAATGGACCACTTTTCCCGTCCAGCCCAGCGCCCTCTTGCTCTCGGAGATGGAGGAGGAGGAAGAGGACTTCCTGCGTCCCGCAATGCCCGGAGGTCCTTCCTGAGCCTCCTATCAGCCCAGAGGCCGTCTCCATACTCCTTGCCCTGCCAGCGCCACTCAAGCTCCTGGCGCTGCGGGCGCCGCCCAAGCTTCAGGCCCTACCGGCGCTGCCCAAGCTCCAGGCCCTGCCAGCGCCGCCCAAGCTCCTGACCCTGCCTGCGTCGCCCAAGCTCCTTGCCCTGCCGGGGCCACTCAAGCTCATGGCCTTGCCGGCGCCGCCCAAGCTCCATCCCCTACCTGTGTTGCCCAAACTCCTTGCCCTGCCGGTGCCACCCATTCCACCTATCAAGGCCAATTCTGCCCAGTCTGGGACTGTTCACGTCCCGTCGGTCCAGCCACAGACTGTTCACGTCCCGACTGCTCCGCCTGAGACTACCCAGCCAACGTCTGTTCCTGAGCCTGTAGCTCTCCCCAGGAAATTTTTTTTTTTGGGGGGGGGGGGCTACTCCTCTCCGCCATGGCCACCCGAAGGGTCCTCTCCGCCATGGCCACCCGAAGGGTTTTCTCCGCCATGGCCCCCTGGACTGCCAGCTCCGCCCTGGCTTTCTGTACTGTCTGCTCCGCCCTGGAGGCTTCCTGCTCCTGACCACGCCCTCCTCAGCCTCCTGGGCGCCCAGTTTTTGTTTTTGTAAAAAACAAACAACTTATGTTTTGACTACTTTTTGAACTTTGTATAATTATATCTCTAGGTAATGAAGATAAAATAATTGTTTAATATAAAATGAATCATTCCTTTTTTTTTTTTTAATAGACATGAAAATGCACATTCCGAACTTAAATGATTGTAAGTCAAGAATGCTTTGGAATATAGACGTAAGATTGGTCTTGTATTAAAGAAGGTGGTCTTGTTTTGGCAGAGTTTTGTAAAAGTGAAATAAATTAAGAAAGTGAAACAGAAAAAAAGCCAAATATTTAATTATTCATATTTTACATAAACTATATATTTTCAAAACATGTTGGACTCTAAAACTAATATATTTTAAACTGGGGAAAAAAGCCAAAAATCTGAACAAGTTGTGTTTAAAATTTTTGGTTGATATCTCAACAAAATGAGCTTTCAGTAAGATTTTGTTTGGGCGCAGTACCAACCTTTTCCACTAGGTGACAACCAGACTCCATACTGCCTACCCATATAATCGGTGCCTCCATTTCCATATGTGGTATGAGTGATCTGAACCAAATATTTCCACAATTTTATACAATTTATGAAGTAGACATCCTATTCAGAAGTAGTATGGGAAGTTTGGCAGATTTTTATATGACTTCAACCTCTAATAAACGCATAAAAAGAACACGTATGTGCTTTACAGTTCGCTGCCACATCACAAATGGTGAATCTATTATTTTTTTCTTATATTTAAAACATTTTCAGACCTTTTTTTTTCTAAAAAAAATTTGAATGGATGTTAACTTTTGAACTCAAACTGAAGTTTCTACCATTCTTTCATGATTTTTCATGTTCATCGCTGTTTCAAAATAAAGGTCTGAACACGCCTTAGGAGTATGAAAATATTCTTGCTGCAAATTGATAAATTACGGCTCCTCTGTAATTTATTTTGAAAATCACCAAATATGAAAACTAGAGTTTGTAAGCATTCAAATAATATATAGTTTGTCAAGATTAGTTTAGGTTTAGTAGGACATTATTGTTTTAAATAATGGCTGTGGGCCCACCAGTGGGCCGGTGACACTTGCAAACTATTACAAACCTATACACTCACCTAGACCCACAGGGCTTGTCTATCTGGATGCAATGAACACACATCCCCCCGTTCAAGTATGTGTGTTGTCTTGTCGTCCAATAGGCTATTGGAAAAAACTCAAAGTTTCTGTGTATCCTTGGTCCCTTTACCACGAGGATGCTTTTTCCAAAAGGATGTATAAAGCTGCCAAGTTGAAAGCTGCCAAGTTGCTCTAACATCATTAAAGGCATTACTGCCAGCTAACCAGGGCCGGCCCTGGCCAATTTGCTGCCCTAGGCAAGATTTTACCTGGTGCCCCATGCATCACAGCCCATTTCACCCTGTCATTGTGTTCATGATTATTTATCCTATATATATATATATATATATATATATATATATATATATATATATACACATTACAGCCTAAACACAAATAGCAAGAGCATTACATCTAGCATTCAAGTCAAGGCCCATTTATTTTTATAGTGCTTTTTACAATATAGATTATTTCAAGGCAGATTTACAGCTTTACAGTTTTGTTGCATTTATAATTTTGTTCAGTATATATAGCCGCTCTGGATAAAACAGTGATGTCATCGTCCAAATGTCATTCATGCACAAACTATTAATTGAGCGTTAGCAAAAGTGTTTGTTTTGCTGGTGATGGCAGCAATCTTCCACTAAACTATGGCACGTTTCATGTTTTAACCATGAATGAAACTGCGAAATGTCTTCTTTAATGTTAATTTTACATAAAACGTTGCTACTTTTAATAAACCTGTATTCTATATAAATATCATTAATAATTTTGGCAAATAAATTTAAAAAATGCCATATATCCCCCTCAAAACTGCACAACTAGGCTAGAGTAAAACATTAATTAATAAAAGTGATAGTGAATGCGTCTAAAAAAACTGACGTGATTGTTACAAATCGCACTGTCTGGGGCCTCTGAGAACTCAGAACAACTGTTAGCATAAAGTTTAAGGTAAAAATAACTGCCATTAAATTATATATCTTACTACTATGCAATTAGATAAACTGTTCATTCATTACATTACCTCTGTCTTTATCCCCTTTTATCCTCTTCTCCTCCGTTTGGCACTGTATCTATTGCAGACTATAATGCTAATCTAAAATATGTCATGTAAATTTGGCCATCCGTCACAATCAGGTAACTTTCACCATGTCTAGACCTGGCGCGAGCTGCCAGGCCCGTTTCTACGGGGTGCTTGAGTGTGTGCCCTCAAACGAAAGCAATGCTGTCTACATTGGATGCAGCGAGGGGCGACGCTACACAACAAATTACCAACAGTAAACTGATCGTGCGCGCTCTGTTTCTGACGCACTTCAAGCACTCGCTGGGCGGGGGAAGATTGATGCGCCGGACCGGAGTTGGGGGACTTAGTTAAGTTTTTTGCTTTATTTTGTAGTATTTTTAATTAATGTTTT
Organism: Gila orcuttii; assembly: GCA_026230005.1. Lineage (NCBI taxonomy): Eukaryota > Metazoa > Chordata > Actinopteri > Cypriniformes > Leuciscidae > Gila > Gila orcuttii. The sequence goes on from JAPDVR010000017.1 coordinate 22,461,071, forward strand.
TAAAATAGTATTAGTAAAAAAAAAATTAAAAAAAAAATTTTCACTAAATTTCGCCCCTATTGAGTGGCGCCCCTAGCATTTGCCTATTCCGCCTATGCCACGGTGACGGGCCGGCCCTGCAGCTAACTGGGTCATTCTTCAATTGGGGTGGCAAATGAGAGGCAGAAATTGTAAAAATGCTTGTTTGTTTTCTTTTAATAAAATGTATTGCTATGTATTTAAAATTAGTTTAATATTCTATATCAATTAAAATTGAAGCTTAATAACATTTAGATTTTTAAATAATTTGAATCAAACACTAGTGAAACAACCACTTATGTCTATGGTGTTACCAATATTTGAAGTAACATTTTGATTAATTCTAAATAAACAGGCATATGCAACTTTAGGTAATAATTAATAAATAAATAAATTACTTTAAGGACTCATTTTCATTGATAGTTTAAATATAATTTTTTGAAATAAATGTTTAATTGGTCATCTTCCCCTATTTTTGCCAAAGAAGTTTTTTTTTTTTTTTTTTTTTTTGTATATACATAAAAAAGGCAGGAAAAATGGTCTGTGCTACATTTATAGTCTTTCTTCTAAGATATTAAAACCATTTTACAGTCTAAAAACATTAAATTATAAGATTAAATGGCTCTGAAGGAAAGAAATGTCGGATACGTTTTGAAGTAACACCACAGACGTAATATAACACCACAGACATATTGCATAAAAGGTTTAACAATTAAAAGTTTATTGAGCAAAATAATTAAATTAATCATGAGTAGGATTACAAGTAATTGCTCTGATAAAAGAACATTTAGAGAACATCTTCAGTGAATAAATCATGTTTCCACTGTAAAACAAAACATTAAAAAAAAAAATCTGAACATCTTTAGTGAATAAATCATGTTTCCACAAACTGAACTAAACACAAAACATTCAAAACAGCTCACGGACTGGCCCTATGTATTGCAGTGTGCACCTATAGGTGGTTTGGTTGTTATCAGTATCACCATTTTTTTGTTTTAGATTTCAGTGTTCTTGAAGGTATTCCCAAATGTCGTGGAGGATCTGAACAGACCTTTTGTTGACAGGTAGTGGCTCTGGGATGAACTGGGTCTGCATCTCTGCGCTGTCTATAAAGACGCTGCTTTTCAGCAGCAGTTAATCTGGCCATACCTGACAAAAGAGATACAATTATATGATTACGGATGTCCTGTGTGTTGTATTAAAAATACAACATTATTGGTATATTGTCTGTGGAGTTACTATAGAGTCTGTGGTGTTACCAGGAAAGACAGTAACACCACAGACAGTAACACCACAGACAAATTAGCCTAAATCCAGACTTTTCTAAAATGGAGGCTGCCATAATGATGATTTCAAGATCAGAGGACATTCTAGAAATATTAATAAGTATGCATTTATCAAATTTTTTATTAAAATATGTAAAATCTGCAAGTTATCAACATAACACCACAGACACTAACAAAGTGCGACACATGAAATTGTCAGGAATTTATCTAACTTTAAGAAAATGAATAAGAAAGAATGTACTCACCATGCACCCCTCAGATCAAACAGCACCTGCAATGACCTTTACACACAGGAAGTAGTCCAAACAGATTTCCCCCTTTTCTTAAAGGGGCGACATCCATTGATGTAACACCACAGACATGAATTTGGGGAACACTACTTTTTTCATGAATATTACAAAATATGTATTTTTTAAAACAATTTAATAAAATTGTACATGTTAAATAAAAACTATATTTATAATATAACCATTTTTTTTTTGTTAAAAATGTTATATTGTTGTAATTAAATTCCATGATATCTCTCTGAGATAGGGTGGGAACATACATATTTTGTTATAAATGCAATCTCTCAAACTCAATTAAATATGTATTTTAAAACTAAAAATTATTTATTAATAGTGCACAAATTGTGTTTATCCTACAGAATACAAAAATGAAAACATTTTATAATTTATTGGTATTTAAAGTTCATTTCAACTGTTGTAAAGTAGAGGGACACCACTTGCCACCACAAATGAAGAATGACCCAACTAGGTCTGAGGTGGTGCAAACCTAGTCCTAGGCTAATAGAATTCACCTCAACAAGTTATTTTGATTAAAGATTTCGAGGGCACGGATAAACCTTTTATAATAAACACTGCAATATTCCATAAAAAAAAAAAAACAAGAATTGACCTTTTTGATTTCATGGTGACTTTACGAGGCAAGTTTAACGGCGCTCCAGACTCCTATCCAGTTGGTGGCGGTAATGCACCTCCATTAAAACTTAGAAGAAGAAGAGGAAGAAGACGACGAAGAAGAAGAAGGTGGATGAATAGTAGCCTAATATGTGGTAGAAAAAGAGAGAAAAAAGTCTTTTTTTCTGGAAGTAAATGAATCATTTTATTCAAAGGAAGCTGCATTTTTAAACAATATTTCCAAGATATAATAATAAAGACGTTTCTGGTAAGTGATCTGTTTGAGATGCAGGAAGGTCACATTATCCTCATTTCAGTGACATAAGCTCTTCAATGAAAATGAAAGTAAACTGCGCTGACACATCATCTGATTATTATAACAAGTGAGATTTGACAGAAATGTGCGTACTTCGCGTATAGGATGCGTCAGTTCTGTGTATCTGTGTTCATTTAATACATGCTCCGGACAGAACTTCGTGCCATTTCAAAACGTGCGGCTTTTTTAAAAAAATAGTGAATGATAATTAAGCGCAATAGCGTGCCACGGTGTGAACACTTTATTGAATGTTTTGAGCACGGAGATGAGATTTTTGCCTCTGCCATCACACAGGGTGTCCTAATACCCACACTTGCTGTCTTTGCACTTGGCCTCTTGTCTACGTAAATTATGTGTTTCCTGTATTTGGCCTAAGTGTTTGAGTGGGCGTGAAGACCGCAAGTGGGTGTATAACTTTTTTGATTTCCCGATGGGACAACATTACATCTTAGTGGTGTAAAGATGCAAGTAGTGTTTTTACAGTGCTTTATTTACACATTTAGATTTTCAATACTTTGCACTTTTAAATGTCTTGTTTAGGAGTCCCTATGTAACAGAAGACACAATTAATTGAGGTGTTTCTAATTAAGTGATAAAAGGCCGTTCTGCAAAAATATTATGTGCAAACACTGTGCTTTATTATATGTAACATCTAAATTAATTTAACTTGCACTAAAAAAGTCTTGACATCTCACAATTTCTGAACACACGAGTTCATTAAAACGATGAATGATGGCATACGTTTAGCCTTCAATACTTCTCTGATGCAGTATTAGAGATAGTGTGTATTTATGTGTCAAGGGCACTGGGTTTTGGCATTTTTCAAAACTGGGGCAGTCTTTTTTTCCTGTTGCGTACATGCTCTCAAGTAGCCAAGACTGCGTTTATGAGTATTGGTGGGACAGGCCCATATTTTCATCTGAACAGCATTTACTGTATGTTTTTTTTTTTTTTTTTTTGTAGATGAAAGTTCATAAGTAAAAAGTAAAATAAATCAGTTATTTAAAACCCCTTAGATTTATTATAATACTATTTGTAATGTATTCTTTTGCAGGTAAATGTGAGAAGATGGTATTAAAAGAGATTCCAACAGACAATATTACTCGCCCTTTGGGCCGGAATGAGGTCATTGGTTTACTCTTCCGCCTCACAATATTTGGTGCTGTCACTTATTTTACAATAAAGTGGATGGTTGATGCTATTGATCCAACAAGAAAACAAAAAGTTGAGGCACAAAAACAGGTATGCAGTTTAATTTCAGGGAAATATAAATTTGTGTGATTTCCAGACATGGAAAAGCAATGTAGTGTAACTGTTTAGATGCGGGTCCAAGTTTTAAGTATAATTTAAGTGCAGGTTTATAACTTTTGACAATCCTTTGCATCACCAAATGCTGGAGTTTAATAATGTGAAGTTTTGTTGCCCCCTCACAGGCAGAGAAACTCATGCGGCAGATTGGAGTGCAGAATGTGAAGCTTTCTGAATATGAGATGAGTATTGCAGCTCATCTTGTGGATCCGTTGACTATGCAGGTGAGGAATGATAACGTCACCATCTGACTTTATTTACCAGTTGTTTATTGTCTTTTAAACAGTCTACATTTGTTTTTTTAAGAGAATGCAAGTTACACAAGTCATTGTAACACATGTTTACATTGTTACACAAATCATGTGTGTCCACAGATTACATGGCATGACATTGCAGGTCTGGATGAAGTCATAACTGAACTGAAAGACACTGTTATACTTCCGATCCAGAAGAGACATCTGTTTGAAGGATCCAGACTTCTTCAACCTCCCAAAGGCAGGCACTAGGATGAAAATGTTTCTAAAGTGCTTTTAAACTCAATTCCAAACTTTATTCTGAGGTGGTTTGCCTATCATCTTCTCAGGTGTGTTGCTGTATGGGCCTCCAGGCTGTGGGAAAACTCTTATAGCCAAAGCTACCGCCAAAGAGGCTGGATTCCGCTTCATCAACCTGCAGCCTTCCACTCTCACTGACAAATGGTACGGAGAGTCCCAGAAACTAGCCGCAGCCGTGTTTTCTCTAGCCATCAAGCTACAGCCCTCTGTTATCTTCATCGATGAGATTGGTAAATTCTTATGTTGATTTTTATGCTTTGCATTTCCTTCATCCACCCCTAATATTGACATCCCAGTAGTTAGTAATTTAAGCTATGCTTTTAAAGCTAGATCTCTTTAGCTTAATGGGAAGTTTATGAATCACTAGACGTCTACTTTTGAACCTAACTTGGTTCATGTTGCTACTTTACAATCACTTAATATGGCAATAAGTGGAAGATTCTGTATACTTGTCATTTTTTTAAAGAACTTATATTGTCCTAATGTCTTAGATTCCTTCTTGAGGAATCGCTCAAGTTCAGATCATGAGGCCACTGCCATGATGAAGGCTCAGTTCATGAGCTTATGGGACGGGCTGGAAACTGACTACAACTGCCAGGTACAATTCCACATCTTTGTGAGTTTTACTGGTTTGATCAGTGACAAAAGATCCAAGTCAGTTTCCTTTTCTATCTTATGTGTTGTGATTGTGTTTCACAAAGGTCATAATAATGGGAGCCACCAATCGGCCACAAGATCTTGATTCTGCTATACTCCGAAGGATGCCAACAAGATTCCACATCAATCAGCCGGTAAGTTCACTGATTTTAGCTCAAAAATATGTTTGATGGTTTAAATGAAATGTTCAGTTTTACTGTTGAATCATTAAACTCTGTAGTGATTCTAATAAATGATCATTTGTTATTTGTATGCATTTAGAATATAAAGCAGAGGAAAGACATATTGAAACTGATCCTGGAGAATGAGAATGTAAGTATTTATTAATTGGAATGTTGTTGCTATTGAAAGTTGCAAATGCTGAAAGATTATTTTCTCATTTTCTGAAGGTGGAGTCTGCCGTGGACTTCGGTGAAATTGCAAAAAAGACTGACGGCTTCTCAGGAAGTGACCTCAGAGAGATGTGCCGTGATGCTGCTCTGCTTTGTGTGCGTGACTTTGTGCACCAAGAAAGGTAAACACTTAAAGAGCTTCAAGCCTTGTCCACATTAATACATTTTAATTTGAAAACGCATTTTTTTCTCTCTGTTTTGGCCATCCGTCCACACTGAGAAGGCGTTTTTGTCAAAAAACTATGCTTTTTCAGAATGCTCGCCCAAGTGGATAAATTTGAAGTGTTGTAGTGTGGTATGAGATAACGAAGGTATTTGAAAACAGTGGCATTTGTTAATTCATGTGATGCATATTGTGCCCATAGATATCTATGGTTGTGCCTGCTATTCACTTTCATGTGTTGCTAAAGAATATAAAGGTTCCTTTGCATAATCGACATATTAGATTCCTGCAAAGATGACAGAAAATTTACTCGCAATTGCTGTCCTGTGGCAAAACATGAACAATTGCGTTTTAAACCAAACATGGAATGGTGATTTTGAGTGTGACCTGGATGCATCAGTGAGTGGTGGTGGGATATTTTGCCTATTAAATAATCGTGCCAGAAGAATAGCATGAGAACTTTACTATGTCTGCTCTCTCTGTATCTTCTCAGCTTTTATTACCTTTTACCCATGCGCAGTAAGGTGATTTAAAGTGCTTTCCGACGTTACAGTGTGGATGAGCAACTTTTGGAAAACGCTAGTGTGGACGGAGAGCATTATGAAATGAAAACCCCGTTTTCAAATGTATCCGGAATAACGTAGACGGATGCTACATGTACAATGTACCTCAGACTCCAAAATAGCACAGAACATAACAGGCTCTTATTTATCTTCATCCGTTTGAGGCTTGTCACCTTTACATAATGTATAAAGTCAATAGTTTACATTTAAAACCGTATGAAAATCAAGCATCTTGTTAGTTCAGGCAGGCCACGTCAGCAAAGCTCGCATCAGCTGATAGCCAGCTGTTCCTGACGTGTACCAATCCAGTTTCGACATCTATCACAGCGGCCCATTTAAATTCCCATTCCTTCAGCATGTCCTCCATACCATCACTGCTCGCATTCAAACTCCCTCCTCCAACCCCCCAACATTGCAAGCATTTTCTATCATGTATTTCCATAGCTCATGTAATTGAGAATTGTAATCATGTATGCATATACTGGTTCTGTTCTGTACCCGAGGGGGTTTGACCAGGCATAGCTGCATGGACAGGCGTGGGAGTTTTGCCCAGAACAGAACCATACTGCCAACAATGCTATAATTGTAATAAATTATGTTTACTTGACAAAGTGGTCCTGACTGAACTTGCATTTGCGGTACTCTCTTATTAATTTTTTTCCATCCCATGACAGTCCAGTGGAAGACTTCATCCGCCCAATCAGGCAGGAAGACATGCAGAGGGCAATCGAGAAGATGAAGAAGTCCAAATCTGCAGGAGTGCAAGAGGCGTTTATGCACGTACCACTGGACTGAATGTGATGCTGCTGTTTTAAAAGAACGTGAAAATAAATTTGGTCTGTTCTTCTTTTTTTGTGGCATTTCATGTCATGTTTTGTAAAAGGGGGAACTCAGGATTTATAAATGGTGGATCATCTTTTTTTTTGCACTGTAATTTCTTATTCTGTTTTTGCCAATCAATCAATGAGCCTTATTCACACATAAAGAGAAAAGAAAAGAAAAAGTTTGAATTCTGAGTAAACCACTCTTGGTCACATTTAGTAAATGGTCACATTTGAGTCAATAGGACAGTTTATGAAATATTGAACGATTTACATAAAACTTGTTCTGCTTGTGTTCCAAGAATGAGGTCCATTATGTTTGTCTTTATAGGTTTGGTTTGGGTGGTGTTTGTTCTTTATGAAGATGGGCAACAGTGTAGTTACTATTTCCAGTTATGCATAAGGCACCTAATTTCCCCTGCAAGAATTATTTTTTACATCAGCAGTATGTAACAGTTAAGCTGATCTGTAAGAACAAAGTGTGTTTAGTAACAATTTTAACAATCTCTCATCAGTTTGTCTTGCCCCAGTGATTGAATGATTTAAATTATAAACGCATAGACTTGTTGGCCTTTTACATTGAATAAAATGTTTAAGTGTTAAATTTAGCCCAGATTGGAGAGAGTGCGATGGCCTGTTGTATAAATATTTATTTGTGAAACATTAAATATACTTGCACAAAATATTTAGGGCAAGTGACAAGCCACTGCTGTTGTTATTTCTGCAACGGATAATTTATTAAGTGGAAAGAAACCATTTTCTTCTGGAGAAACGATTATGGATTGATGAACCATTTTAGAATGCTGGAAATAATATGAACAATTGTACTGTATACAGGTACTTTTCAGTTATTAGGTTTCCTAATCCACAATAGTCCATTGCTCTAAATTAAATTTAAATGTGTTTAGAAGTCAGAATATATTTAAAATATTTTGTTTACACTGTACAAGAATTGGATGACCATCGTATTCTTTTAATTACGTTTATTGGAATTACTGCCCGATGCACATTGTATCAAATATGGTAAGAAATTGCAAGGTGTAAATCTCGCAAGTTTGCACATATAGTAGAATGAAGTCCATACATTTCCTGTAAGACAATAAATATGTTTAGGTTGTTCCAATAAGAAAATGGCAAGACAATAAATATGCTTTTGTTCCTTCACATTGGATTCCTCAAGAGTTTCATGTTTTATGCATTCAGCACAAATCTTTATACATCACTCTTTACAGTAACTTGTTCATTTGGGAATATAACAGTAATGCCACTTTTACATTAAGGCACATGGAAATACAAAGAGATGGAAGTGCAAGACAATACTGTGGTTATACTCTACTGCCAGTACTGAATGTTTTTAAATTCTTATAAAGAATGTTATAGAATTAAAATAGAATCTGTGTATACAATGAGAACAAGACGTTCTCCACTGGTGGAAATACTGCCAAGACAAGCACATATCCGAATAAAATTCCAGTTGAGGTAGGCAAAATATTGGTCCCATTACTGTCAGGCATACTTTGATCAGACTATGTATATAACACTTTTGAAACCGCAGAAGCTGTATAGTTTGATCCATCTATGCTTTTATACTGAGTGTTCTCAGGAACAAAATATACTGTATTTTAAAGAAATTTGCAAGGGATAAATATAGATACCATTTATCTAAAAATGTGGTACATTTGAGTCTAATAAACATGTTTTTTTTTTTTTTTTTTTTTTTTTTAAATCTCACTACAATGTAGGATTGTAGTATATAATGCACATTTCTATAAACTTGACTGCATGTCTTGTGTTTACTGGTCCTTCTGCAGAGAACTATAGTATTCAACTAGGACTTTCCACGCTTTGGGGGCCATGAAACCATCAGGGGGGTTCTCTCCGCTGCGAGCAATGCTCCTCATTTTGGTCCCTGAGATGAACTCAAATTCACCATGTCTGAAAAACAGAAAAGCTGTTGACTTGAGCTGCAGCTGTATATACAAATGTCTATAAATATTGATATTGTAGTGATTTTGATACTTATTCTGATGAACAATAATGCACAAATAAAGTTCAAAATGAATGAAACCGAGCAGTCAAGCGACATGACAGAGGAATATTATTAGATGTCACTTTAAATAAACACAAAGCTAAACGCGGCAGTCTTTATAATGGGTTTATGTGATGATTGGGTAACATTTAACTTTACTGTGTTTTGGCTACATGTTACATGTACTTGCTATAATAGTGTATTATGTTATACATCCAGAGTATATTATGCATAAATACATGTAACTAACCCTAAACCAAAACCTAATCCTAACCCTATAGTAAGTTAATGTTGTTAATTAATATTACTCAGTAATTAAATGTATAATTACAATGTGTAACCAAATATCATTGTAGGTTAAATTAAAGTTGTTATATGATTGATCATGTTCTGTAATTATTGTTAAAAAATTACAAACAGAACAGGATTTAAAAATTAATTTAAAAATGATGGCTTTCAATACCAATATATTTAAAGTTAAAAAGCTGTGCATTAAATATTATTTAAAATAATGATTCTTGATTTTACATTAATTTGGATGTTCGATGGCAAATTTAAACTATTCACTGCCATAATATATAATATAATATAATAATATGAAATTAAATGAAATATGTACGCACCTTTCCTTGTCATAGAAGTCCATGGCCTTCTTAACTCTGTTGTATGCAGCTACTCTGAAGGGAATTATCTCAAGAGAGGTGAGGCCTGGTGCCATGGTCAGCACTTTTCCACCATGTGTGGGCTCATACAGGTCCTTCTTTGTCTCCGGGTGGAGCAAACCTGCTGGATCTCGCCCTACAATGTAAAAGTTGGCCCCTGCGATCATCCTGGCCCGACAATGCCACTGTACCTATAAGAACATTCAGAATTTTTGCCCTGTTCAGAATTGACTTGACTCACAAATTAAATGATTTGTATTAAAAAAAGTCTTATTAAACAGCCTCTTATTTGTTTCATTGTAACATGCTCAGGAAGAGTCTGACCTCTGTAGGCCCAGCATACATCATGGGTGAGGGGAAAATGGCCACAATTGTGTTTTCTGGATCCAGGACACCTTCCTCTAGAACAGCAGCATGCTGTCTCATGCGCCAGTCCAGCGGCACGTCATCCTCTTTTGTCCAGCCACCCAGAGGGTGCAGAAGCAGCACGGGCTTCTTGTAGCCTCGCTCGAGCAGACGGCGCTTAGTGTCCTGCATCAGGAGTGCATGGCCGTTGTGCACAGGATTACGCAGCTGGAATGCAAAAATGGCATCTGTGGGGAAAAGACACAATTACAGAGGGTTTTGTCACACTAGCAAATACTTATGGGAAGGAACCAACCATGTTTCGCTTTTACCTGCTCTCATTTCTTTAAATTTCTGTCTTAGTTCCCGTGGAGTGAGACGGTACTGGTCAAGACCGTCATTCCACCTAAGTCTCTCAAACACCTCCAGGTCTCCACCAGCCAGCCAATCACCACTCTCCATTACCATCTGAACAAAGCATAAATAGTTTCATTTGATTGGCTGACTGTATTAGGAAGTATAATATACAACTGTTTTAAAAGCAATGTCACAGAGATGTGTCCTCTCACCTTAATGTACGGATGTTGCGGGCATGTTGTGCCCCACTGCCTTGCACATCTTTCTTCCTTACGATGCTCATAAAACTCAGGGTTGCGCATGATTGCCACTTTTTGACCTTTGAACTCCAGGGCAAAAGCAGTGTAACCGTCAAGCCTCTCCTTGTCGTCCTTGGATACGGGCAGCACAATGGGAACAGACAAGTTGATGATCCCACCTAAACATAAAATATTATTAATATTATTATATAATATAAATATATTATTATTAATATATTTTAACAATAATATTATTATTATTTAATGTTATGTTGTATATTATTACATTCCCTAAATATGCAAACTGAATAATTAGGTAAATGTAAATTATAAAATATTACTAATTAGATATATATTATTATTAAATTAATATTCAATATTAAATAAACTACCGTTCAAAAGTTTGGAATAAACTTTGGGAAATATTTTTTGGTTTTTGAAAGAAGCCTGTATTTATTTATTTAAACAAAAATACAGCAAAAACAGTAATATTGTGAAGTATTACAGTTTTTCTAATTGCTAAAACACTAAATACCATTCTCTGAACCAAATTCTCAAAAGCCTAAACAAATTTGTCACTAAAAAACATTTTGCACTGTGATGCATTTATGTTTCAAAACGTTAAACACAGGCAATTATATTATATTATATAATTATAAAGATATTGTATATATATATATATAAAAATACACACATGCATGTATATATTTAAGAAAATGTGTTATTTATATATTAAATATTTATATATAATATAAATCATGTATATATATATATATATATATATATATATATATATATATATATATATATATAGTATACATGCAAATATTTCTTAAATATATACATGCATGTGTGTGTATTTATATAAACAAAATAATTACACAGTACACACACTGGGTCTCATTCATGAAACATTCGTAAATATACGAGTAAATATGTGAGTGATTTGCGCGTAAAGAGACCTTCCCGAAAACTCTTCTCCTGATTCACAAATACTTCGTAAACGTCAGATGTGATAGTGAAATGTGTGTGTGTGTTAATGAATTCCAATCAGTCGTAAATGGTATGCGCGTGCACGTTCATTCTCAATTACCATAAATCCCGCCCATTAAATCCGACTGACAACTATATATGGGCATCATATTATGACATGAATGCGAATGAAAAAGAAAAATTTCTCAGAAATTGCAGTTTTATTATCAGAAGTTCATTCAAAACGCCACATTTTATTTTCAAGCGTACATAGTGGCGTATTGGGTCCTAAAAAAATGGAAGCTTGGCAGCATATTACAGATGCAGTTAATGGAGTTTCATCTGTTAATCGAACAGTCTCAGAAGTGAGAAGAAAATGGTTCGACATTAAGCTTGACAGCAAAAAACGAATTAGTTCACTTCGGAAAAATCGTATTCAAACTGGAGAAGGACCACCATCGCAGATGCTATTACTGGCTCTCATAATAAGAAAAGCCGTATGTAATTACTATATATAATATTTTTTCAAAATGCTGTGTAAATATGTACCCGATTAAGGTGAATTAAAATGCAGCCTTATTAATGAGCAAAACGTTTGGATGTTAAGCGCACTATTTACGCGTGGCTGGGAGCAGGTGTAGATTTCTTGCGTACCAACTAACATTTGGAAAATACGAACATTTTAATGAATCCGAAAATTTACGCCAGAACCACTTTACACCACTTTACACAAAAATTCGTTCTGCGAATTCGTTCGTGTTTCATGAATGAGACCCATTATGTAAACACAAACTTTTATTTTGGATGCGATTAATTGCGATCAATTGTTGCACAGCCCTAATTTATTTAAAATAGAAATATTTTGTAATATTATAAATGTCTTAAAAGTAAGTGTAAGTAAGTATGTGTGTGTGTTTGTGTGTATTATATAAATGTACATATTCACTCACACACACACACACGTAAATATATATAAATGTAATATGTACATTTAAAAATTCTCTTTAAAATACAGTAGAGACACTATAAAACTATACATTTTTGAGGGTGATAATCAGTTTGAAAATGTCTTTACCATCAAGCAAAGTTCCAAAGTGCAAGACTTGCAGGAATTCTCTCTCCCTCATGAATCCCCTCAGTGGAGTCGCCCACCCCTCAGCCAGAACCTGCACCCACTGCAAATCCAGCTACAAGACCAACGAGAAACACAAACAGCACTTTCATTTTATCTCCAGACAAGAAAGACAGTTTGCCACAAAATAACAACAATGAATAACAAATTTTTTTTCTACAGTAGTTCTTTCAGTAGCTCTTGCAGAACGTAAATTCTGCAGAAGATTTGGGTTTCCGAACACCAGGTTACAGTGAAAAGCTCTATGTTAACTGAACTGTGAGGAAATGCCTGTGGTGTAAGAAGCATGGCAGTTGATTTCCACAGCAGTAGAAGGGCATGTGTGTGTTCACGAAGGGTTGCGTTACCTCCGTGATGGTTACAGTGGGGAGTATATTGGCATCACTCAGCACCAGGTCCAGCTTGTTTTCAGGAACAAAGAGCTCATTCACTTCCTCTGTCACACCAGTGGGCACAATATCCTGTGAGAACAAATCATCTGGTCAGTGGCATTTTAACGTCTCTCAAGAGAATACTGACAGTCTGTTAGCTGGCACAAAGAAAAGGGACAACTGACAAAAACACATTATCTATTTAATGACCAGAAATTAAAGACTAACCCACCTGTTCCTTCAAGAGTTCCACTAGCTGAAGAATGCAGTCATTGACAGTGAGCTCTCCAGTCTTCAACACAAGTTCAGGGGCTTCAGGTTTCTCATAGTCAGAGTCTATTCCTGTAAAACCTACGTGAAGCAAAATGTAGTTGAAACATTTTCTAGATACTCTCATAACATTATTGGCAAATGATTGCTCCGAATTAATAAAGGGATAGTTCACTCAAAAATAAAATTCTGTCATTTACTCACCCTTAAGTAGTTCCAAACCAGTATGAGTTTCATTCTTCTGCTGAATACAAAAGATGATATGTTGAAGAATATGGGTAATCAAACATTTGATGGGCCCCATTGACTTCCGTAGTATATAAAAAAAAATATTATGGAAGTCAATGAGGCCCATCAACTGTTCAGTTACAGACGTTCTTCAAAATATCTTCTTTTGTGTTCAACAGAAGAAAGAAATTCATATAGGTTTGTAAATGATGATAGAATTTTCATTTTTGGGTGAACTATCCCTTTCAGTCCAATGAAAATTACTGTGTAATTTATTTTCCTGAAAAAAATCTACAAAATACCTTTAATCTCTCCAGCACGGGCCTTTTTATAAAGTCCTTTGACATCTCTGCTCTCACACACCTCCAGTGAGGCATTTATAAACACCTCAAAGAATGGCAGACCTGCATTCTCATGAATCTTCCTGGCATCGTTTCGATCCTGTTGTGAGCACACATAAAATCATCCTCTTAATGCATCCTGTTGCAGAAATTATTAAAAAATGTCATAAAAATTTGGGAACTTCTGATATCACTAAATATCACCAAACCTTTGTAAATGGAGAAATGAAACTAGTTATGCAAACCAGTCCGGCATCCGCAAACAGTTTGGCGACCTCAGCAATACGTCGAATGTTCTCTTCTCTGTCTGTGGCTGTGAAGCCCAAGTTCTTATTCAAGCCATGTCGAATATTGTCACCGTCGAGCGAGTAGCAAGGAATGGCATGGGAAACTAGATATTCCTCCAAAGCAAATCCAATTGTAGTCTTTCCAGCACCAGACAGCCCTGTAGCGAAAAAAATTAGAACTAAGCTACCCTCGACTCACATAAATACACTTCTATTGTATGGAAAAAATTATGCAATATGTTATGTGAATAGAGACTGAGATCATTCAACCTAACATCTCTGTTCCATAGAAGAAAAAAAGTCATACAGATCTGAACATGAGGGGGAGTTAATGATGAATTTTCATTTTTGAGTGAACTATTCTTTTAATTCGATCCATCTAATTTTCTCCTGGAAGTCTCACAGGAGAAATTCCCACCTGTCAGCCAAACAGTACATCCACGAAATCCAGCTCTGGTCCCAACCACTTGGCCACGCTTGCTTCTACTCACATGGTGAGCCTGATAAACAACATTGGTTGCTCTCTGCATGTCCTAAAGTGGATATACACGATATACATGATGTGAAAAGATTGAGAACAATTTGAAATCTGAGCCAAAAGTAACATTTCCATCTTTACTGATAACGACAGTGTGTTTCTATAAGGACAATGGGTCGGATTCACAAAAGTGTTTGTAGGGATAGTAAACCCAAAATACAAATCTGTCATCATTTACTCACCTTCATGTCTAAAAGAAAATATTTTGAGAAATGTATCAATGTTTTTTGTCCATACAATTGAAGTCAATGGTCACCAAAACTGTTATGTAATATAAATATTTTCTTATATGTTCCACAGCAGAAAGACATACAAGTTTGGAACAACATGAGGGTAAGTACATGATGAAATAAAGTTTATTTTTGAATAAGCGGTCCCTTTAATTTTAACTTCTATTATTAAATCTTAACTTCAAACTTCAGGACTAAGGAGGGAGTGGCTTCAGAAAGAGAAATGAAGAAACAAAAAGGGCCATTCATGCAGGACCATGGAGAGTTGGCCAGTTGGATCAGAGCCATCTCTCTCTCTCTCTCTCTCCAGGCTCCTTGGATACACAGGAAATCCCAGCTTGATGCAAGTAACCCTGAGGTTTGTTAATTCCCATTGGTACACAGTGTCCCTTTGACTGAGGATATGCAAAATCTGGCTTCATAGGAACTGTTACAAATAACATTAATCTTACATGGGATTTGTGTGGTTATATTGCAGAACCACAAAACACTTTATGCAGCATGGTGGAATGCATATTATAGTTCTGTCATGTAAAACAAAGACAGACATTCTAGTATAAAAGACGTGACCCCTAACAAAAAAAAACTAAACATACCAATAGCCATTCAAATGAATTTAAGCCCAATGCCAAATCTAGACAAGTTGATGAAAAGGATGAATCATAACATCCTGCCACATCACCAAATATTTTCAATATCCGTTCTGCCGAAAGCAAACATTAATGTTAAGCGACTGACTGTCACTCCATATTTATCCAAGTTCCTGAAGTTACACGGATCAGTCGAGCAACTCTTACTTTGTGTGAATGTAGCCTAAAGTCAGAATAAACATTTTTTTTAAAACCAAAACTAGTTATACAGAAGACTTCTGATATGTTTTAAAGTCTGTTGAAACTTCGTAGTTCGTCTCGAAGCAACTTCTAAAGGTTTAACAAGAAAGAAACAAAAGAAAGAAAAAGGCTGAACTTCAGCAAACGTACCGTTCTCTGTTTTTTCAACCCAGACATGATGTCACAACGCAAACACGCTGGTCAGAGCTTTCTAAAAAATGTGACCCTTTAAGGACTAACACAGAATAAAATAAAGTGAAGTTAGTGGAAGTTGGGATAAACTGGACACGTAGCACTCGGCGTTCTTCCTGAAATCCTCCCACCCATCAGCGTGCGCTGCTCACGTCACCATCACGACTACACACACTGACTACATTGATTCTCAGTTACTACTCAACATCACAGCACACAGAGAGTAATAGGCTACAACACAGATACATTAAAATAAAAACATGAAGGAAAAAAAAAGATTATTGAATTATTACTGCTGCTCTGATCTGGGGTTGACTTCCATCTCAATCTCAGCCAACCCACATGGACCCACTAAAAACAAAAGAAAAACTTTAATAAGATTAACAAACATTATTTTTTTTAAAAATGCACCACATTAACCACATATCATGAATATTTTTTTTAAAAGAAATGTCAGTAACACTTTACAATATGGTTTCATTAGTTAACATTAGTTAACTACATTAGTTCCCTTTTGAGAGGTCTCTCGTATTGCGTAAGTAGCTTGCGCTATGGGAAAACTAATTTTCTCGAAAATATTGAACCCAATTTTTTAAAACGCAGTGCAGCTGCACAGCAGACATACAGCTGAGTGCCTTACCTCGCTCATTGGTTGTGCTGCGGCAACTGCACGAACCTATGGCGAGTCGGCTAGGATGCGCAAACCAATCAGGACACTTCGCGCCCGCCAGAATGGGCATGGCTTATAACTATATAAGCCCCCATTTCGCCATAAAATTCAGATTTAATCTCCTTCAGCAAGTTTTCACTTCGCTGACCTCCGTATAAGAAGCCTCGCCGTCGTCGATAATACCCATTGCGACTCACTTTCTAAAAGAGCAAATTACCAGGCGTTGTTTCAAATGCCTCGGGTCACCTGCGGCTAGTGCAGAGGCCCTCTCTTCAGCGGAGATCGCCACATCTTCTGCGCTTCCTGTCTGGGCCGTGACCACGCGGAGGATGCCAGAGCAGATGAACACAAGCAAGCACACGCCGGCCCAGTCCCCGAGTGCCTCGCTCTCTCCCAGAGAAACGCCCTCGCCGGTCCTGTTTACTCAGGCGGACCAGCGCCCCTCTCAGCAAGTGGCCGGTCTCGTCTCTTTTGGGGGATCAGACGAGGAAGATGAGAACGATGACAGCGTTTCTCTCGCTGCATCCGAATGCGACGAATGGGCGGGCTCCATGACTGACCCCGCGCCCTCAACACAAGCCAGCGCGAACGACGTGAGAACCAGGTTTGACGCAGAGCTTCTCCGTGTGTTAATTAAGGCCGTTGAAGACCTCGGGCTCGAGTGGTCTTCGCCTGAGGGGTGCCGACAGGCCCCTCAGCAGAGACCCGCCCCCTTCTTTCCAGAAGTGCATGATGAGCTAACGAAGTCGTGGAAAGATGCGCATTCAGCTCGTTTAAAGCGTTCCTTCTCCTCAACGCTCTCGACCTTGAAGAGGCGGTGGCCGCACACCTTTGCCCGCCCACTGCTGTGGGATGGAAAGCTAAGGCGACCCACCCATCGAAGCCTTGCTGCACAACTTCAGCTCTCACTGGCCGAGCCTACGCCTCCGTTGGCCAAGCTGCGTTGGCGCTTCACACCATGGCTGTCCTCCAGGTTTTTCAGGCCAAACTTCTCGGCGCGATGGACGAATTTGGACCTGAACCGGAAGCTTTCAGAGACCTGCGCAACGCCACAGACCTGGCTCTGCGAGCCACCAAATCAACCATCCAGGCGACTGGTAGGTGCATGGCGAACTTGACGGTGCTTGAACGTCATCTTTGGTTTAACTTAACAGAGATGAAGGATGCAGATAGGGCAGCTTTTCTGGACTCCCCTATTTCCACCGCCGGTCTGTTTGGCCCAGCAGTCAAAGGTTTCGCGGAACGTTTCACCGAGGCTCAGAAAGCGTCCCAGGCTATGCGTCACTTCCTCCCTAAACGATCCATCTCTGCTTCGGGCCGCCACAAGAGGGCGCCGCTTTCTCAGCTAGCGAAGCCAGCGCCTATCACAAAGTGGCCCGTCCCCAGACTTCATTCAACCCCTAGCTATGCGGGCCAAGGCCTGGGAAGCCATCCCCGGAATATCAAAATGGGTGTTGAACATAATAAAACGAGGCTACTCGCTACAGTTTACTCGCAGACCCCCGCGCTTTCTAGCTGTGGTCGAGACATCGGTGAGAAGTGACGCAGCTCATGTCATTTGCACCGAAGTGTCAAAACTGTTAGTGAAAGGGGCTGTGGAGCCAGTCCCCTTATCACTGAGCAAGTCGGGCTTTTACAGTCGATATTTCCTTGTTCCAAAGAGAGATGGTGGCCTCAGGCCCATCTTAGATCTCAGACACCTGAACAAAGCGCTTATGACGTGCCCGTGCAGAATGCTGACAACCAAACAAATCCTCGCGCAGAAAGATGCATCTGAAAGATGCTTACTTTCACATTCAGATAGCACCCCATCACAGGCCATTCTTGAGATTCGCCTTTGAGGGGCAGGCTTATCAGTACACAGTCCTACCATTCGGGTTATCCCTAGCACCTCGTACGTTTACGAAGTGCATGGACGCAGCTCTCGCCCCCCTGAGACAATGGGGAGTGCGAGTGTTGAACTACCTCAACGATTGGCTGGTTATAGCCCAATCAGAGGCGCAGTTAATAACTCACTGATCCTGGCTCCACAGCCATCTAGAATGCCTAGGTCTCAGGATCAATACTTCAAAAAGCGCACTGTCTCCCAGGCAGAGTATACCTTTTCTGGGAATTCTATACTGATGAGAGCGCAGCTGACGTCAGAGCACGTGCTCACCATCCAGCGTCTAACGGCATCATTCAGAGCAGGCGCTTGCACTCCTCTCAAGAGATTTCAGAGGATGTTAGGCCTCATGCGCTCAGCATCATCAGTACTCCAGTTGGGTCTACTGTATATGCGTCCCCTCCAGCGCTGGTTAAAACCCCTTGTACCAGCTCACGCGTGGCAATCTGGCCACTTACGCATCAAAGTGAACCACGGCTGTGTCAGAGCCCTGGCTCCTTGGAAAGCAGCCGACTGGTATCAGTCCAGCGTGAGTATGGGCATGATTTTGAAGAGGAAAGTGATCTCGCCAGATGCTTCCAACAGAGGTTGGGGAGCCCTATACGAGCTTTTGGGAGCCCGGAGAGGTGCCTACACAAAAACTGTCTAGAGATGAGAGCGGTCTCTCTATCACTAAAAGCTTTCCTCCCATACATAAAAGGTCACCACGTCTTGGTCCGGTCGGACAACGTCAGTGGTTTCCTATATAAATCGCCAAGGCGGTCTCAGGTCGAGCAACCTGCACACCACGGACAAACACCTCTTGCTATGGGCTCAGCTCAACCTGTGCTCGCTAAGAGCGGCGCACGTGCCAGGCATTCTGAACCAGGGTGCGGATATGCAATCCAGAGACAATGGGTCGACCTCTTCGCCTCAGAAGACAACGCTCATTGCCAAACATTTTTTTCCAAAGACAGGGATGTGCTGGCCCAGAACTGGCCACGCCGCCCGCTGTATGCATTCCCGCTGGTCACGATGCTACCTCAGGTCATCGAACGGATCAGGGAGAGCAAGTGTGCAGTGCTCTTGGTAGCCCTGCTCTGGAAGAACCAGTCATGGTTCTCCGAGTTGACTCAGCTGCTGGGATCAGTCCCATGGCCGATACGGCTGAGAAGAGACCTCCTCACGCAGGCGAACAGGACGATCTGGCATCCCCGTCCCGACTTGTGGTCCCTCACCGGATAAGGTGGTAAATACCATTAATGAAGCAAGAGCGCCTTCAACCAGGCGTCTTTATGCTATAAAATGCTCAGTGTTCTCCAGCTGGTGCACAGCGCGGAACCTGGACCCCTACTCATGTGGAGTGACAGGGATACTTTCCGTTCAATAAGAGCTTTTGGACGCGGGTCACACACCCTCCAACCTCAAAGTATATGTGGTGGCCATAGCAGCATTTCACTCTCAGGTGCCCGGGCAATCACTGGGAAGAAACGACCTAGTCGTGCGCTTCCTCTAGAGGGCCAGAAGGCTAAACCCGCCTCGACCCCCCTCTAAACCTATTTGGGACCTTTCCACGGTCATGGAGGCCATGAAAGGGGCCCCTTTCGAGCCACTTCAGTCTGCTGACCTGAAGCCGCTTTCACTCAAAACTGCTCTCTTGCCAGCACTGGCATCAGTCAAGCGAGTGGGTAATTTGCAAGCACTCTCAGTGAGCGCTTCCTGTCTTGAATTCGGCCCCAATGACTCCAGAGTCGTCCTTAAGCCAAGGCACGGGTATGTTCCTAAAGTGCTCTCGACTCTGTTCAGAGCGCAGGTCATTTTGCTGTCAACTCTTCCTTCATCAGAAGATGAAAGAGACGCAAACCTACTCTGCCCTGTGAGGGCTCTCAGAGCCTATTTGGAGCGTTCTTCCCC
Organism: Gila orcuttii; assembly: GCA_026230005.1. NCBI lineage: Eukaryota > Metazoa > Chordata > Actinopteri > Cypriniformes > Leuciscidae > Gila > Gila orcuttii. Next base: position 22,481,519 of record JAPDVR010000017.1, read on the forward strand.
CTTCAGGCAGTCAGAACAGCTCTTCGTATGCTTCGGAGGCCACACCAGAGGTTTTGTGATCACGAAGCAGAGACTGTCAAACTGGATAGTTGATGCTATCTCGCTGGCTTATGAGTCTAAGGGCCTCCGTTGTCCCATAGGCATCAAATAACTCATAACTTTACTCTTCTATGAGCCTCGGGCGCTTGGCCCTAGGCTATAGTATGGGGTGAAGTTTTTAAAGCACGCACAGCATTTTGAAAGGGGTTCCCATAGCATAAGCTACTTACGCAATGCGAGAGACCTCTCAAAAGGGAACGTCTCGGTTACTAACGTAACCTCGGTTCCCTGAGAGTAGGGAACGAGAATTGCGTAACTCTCCGTGCTACTGTGCTTTGATCCGGGGATCGCTTCAGTCGATTTAACCTGAATTCTATGGCGAAATGGGGGCTTATATACCTATAAGCCACGCCCATTCTGGTGGGCTCTGACGCAAAGCGTCCTGATTGGTTCATCAGCACAGCCGCAGCACAGCCAATGAGCGAGCTAAGGTGCTTAGCTGTATGTCTGCTTGGCTTCAATATTCTCGAGAAAATTAGTTTTCCCATAGCATAAGCTACTTACGCAATACTCGTTCCCTACTCTCAGGGAACCAAGGTTACGTTAGTAACCGAGACGTTAACATGAATTAAGAATGAACAAGACTTCTACAGAATTCATTAAGCTATATTAATGTTAATTTCAACATTTACTAATACTTTATTAAAATCAAAAGTTGTGCTTGTTAACATTAGTTAGGCCAATGCACTGTGAATGAACATGAACAAACAATGAATGACTGTATTTCTATTAATAACATTAACAAAGATTAATAAATACTGTAACAAATGTTTTGTTCATTGTTAGTTCATGTTAGTTAATACATTAACTATGTTAACTAATGAAACCTTATTGTAAAGTGTTCCCGAAATTTCTGTTCAAGAAAAAAACCCTTCAGTGTGTTTACAAAGTTTGAGTTGAGAGTATTCTATTTTGCATATTTGTAATTAAATACTAATATAATACCATTTAATTAATTACAAATTAAATTATCAGCATAACAATTTGAGTGAAAAGTTGAAATATCAACATGTTTCAAAATGTCTCAGTATTTGGGTTGTCCTTTTCTGTTTTACTGAGAGCAGCATGAACTCCACAGGTTCTCTTTTTAAATTTTATTTTTACTTTTAGTTTTTTGTTCAAAAAATGTAACCTAGGATCAACTAATCCATCTTACTTTTGGCTGGTTTTAATTGAATTGGATCACTCTGACTAAATAAAAACTATTCCAGAACACCAAATCCGGATTACCAGCTCTTTAAATTAGACTACATAGCTACTTACTATGAAGAACTACCGGTAGAATAGCCAGCGTTTGGGTCACTGTGTTTTGATTTGAAGAGACAGAAACCAGAATAATAAAAGAATGCGTACATCACCGTCCATTTAAAAAAATGTTTTAAACAGTCAGATCCCTCATCTGTCCCACAACAAATAAATAATAGCAAACAAATATACATGCAATATGCATTTGATGATTGTCATCATAATTAACATATGATAAACACATGTGTTAGTTATGATTAACACATAATTAACTATGTTTTGTTTGACACTGAGCTGTATGCGGGTTTATTTTATGAGGACAAAATAATTAGTTTTACCTCAAGGCTTTATAGATAGCTGAAGAATCTGAGGATCTGTTCCAGTAGCAAACTGTGTGTAGCTTCAAGAGAGCAACCATACAAAATGAAGAAAAACAACACAATTGTTTTATTTTGTTTCATTTGATGTTATCATTTATATTTATTAATCATTTATGTAGTTTATCATTTGATTACTTATAAAAATGTATTTAATAATTTCTGTCCTTTTTATTGTATTTTTAGATGATTGTGGGGTTTCATGGAATGTTTGTCTTGATGAATAAGAGACTAGAGGGAATATCACAATTCAAGGTTTTATGGGATGTTGTGAAGCAGTTTGTTTGTTGTATTTTTGCTGGTCAAAGTCATTGTAATGGTTAAACAAATCAAGTGCAAAACATAAATGTTTTTTTAAAAAGTTTTATTTCCTTTGCTCCTAAAATCCACCCTTCTGATGGGCCCAGTTGTTCAAAAGTAATCTGATCAGATTTCGTTTATCGGATTGGATCAAATCATGAGCTCAAAAGAAAAGAAAAAAAAAGGATTCTGAAATCAGATTAGATCACAAAATCCAATCTTGTTTTTTTGGTTTGGATCAAACAATCAGTATGTGTTGTTCAAAACCTTTTATAAGATTGGGATAACTTTGATTTTTTTCATTTATATCTTTTATTTGACTCTTGATTAATGTAACTGTTACAATAATGAAGTAGAAGTAGACATTAGGATACCTATTAAGCCTTTAAGTACTTCAAATTAAGAGAGATTTTGGCACCATAAAATAATCCACAAAACAGCTGTCAATATCAAACAACAATAATATAATTTTAAGTGTTTTTTAATCACTTTATATAAACTACATTGGCACAATCATCTGAGTTGAACCAGTCAAAAGTAGTTTCTATTAATACCATACCTTTTGCAAGCTTTTAAAAAGCGCAACAAAAGTAAATTACCTGATCCTGGATAGCAATAAATTGAATAATTCTGAATAATTAAACAATAATAATTAAACTTTCTGAACAACTAGACCCTGGAATCAGGATAATCCTGATATTACTAAAAAGTTGTTAACAACATATATTGAAGGTTTGATCCAGATCAAAACCAAGACTTATGTGATGGAATCCAATTTCAGAATACTTTTTTTTGGGGGAACCCATTTTCAAGATAGGATCTAACCTGATAGCCGGAATGACTTTTATAAAAACCTAACCGTTTAATTAAAATAAAAAAAATGACAAAATTACAAATTATTTGGCACTGCATTTCTTTAGTACTTTGGCAAATAAAACAAGAAAGAACACAGAAATCATTCTTAAAGCACAAATGTACACCCCTTGGTAATTTGGTAGCCTGTATAATAAATAAAACAATATCCACAGTATGAAAATATTAATAAATCCAAAGTGAAGATACAGTTATTGCAAGTGCACAGTAATTGATCCCTGTAATCCACTATTTAATAACCTGACTCACAATTCAGTGTTCCTGAGGTTTGATTGAGGCACACCACATTCCTTATTAAAATCACAGCCATGAAGGAGCTTTGAGTAATGCTTTCTGACTGTTTCATACAGTGGAGCCGAATGATTCATGCTGGGAAAAGTCATGGGCTTCTCATTGAGAAACAACTGTACTCTAAGTCCATCACTACATTCATACAGGACAAAGACTAAGTTCGCAGCATAAGGTACAATCTGACTGGAGCGGAACATGCGATTGTGCTGTGAAGAAAAATTCTCTGCAGTTAGAGGTTTTTCATCCTTGAAAAAGGCCAACAGAGAGAGCAGAGGCAGCAGGGTCTCACCATGACCAACCTGGATGGTGGCAGTCTTTTTTACCTCTCCAAATCTGTCAGATTACAGGAGACACAAGTGAACACATAAACATCTTTAGCATGTTTTATGGAGTATCGTAAGTGGACAAATACACCATAACTGAATGAGAACTGTTCCACATCTTAATCTCCTTACCTGTAGTCATTAGCAGCCTTATCAAGACGCCTGAAAATATCATGAAAGAGAGGGCAGCTGGATTTACGGTTGATGTCATGTCCGTATCCCCTCTTCCAGTACTGTTTCAGGTCATTTTTATACTCCAGGACCTAACAAGAGGCCAAAAACATGTTACTGAAAAAGAGAAACATGCATTTGGTCGCCAAGGTAAATCCAGTTGTGAAACAGTGAATCAGGGCACTGATTACATTACATACTTACTAGACATTCTATGACCCCACAAACACCACATCTGACACTTTGAATCCTAACAACATTCATTAAATACACTGAAAATGGAAGTTTTCAATTTCCAACCAACATACGTACTTGAGCGTCAGACTCATCCAGCAGATCGCACCATGGAGAGTTCTCTGACTTGATGGCAAACTCATAGGAGCACAAAAAGAAAGCTGCCTCTGCTATATCTTGGAAGAAAATTTAAATCAATATCAGGAAGGATCTTTGTTATTGACTATTTTAGTCTACAGATTAACATTAAGCAACTTCAGTGAACAGTAAGATAAAATTGTACACCGTAATATAAAAAGCAAAATTACCTGGGGTGATTTGATTGTATGGAATCTGAAGGCGGTTGGATATTTTCTTCCGTACTGCATCCATTTCTGCCGAAGATTTAAAGCGTTCTACCTCCTTCAAAGCTGTTTTATTGTTCTCAACACCTTCAACAAATCTCTCACAATGATCAAAGAATCTCATGAGTGAATCATCCACATAGTGTTTGTAATCCATATCTGTAAAACAAGAAGTATGGTTAGTTGAATAACAGTTGAATGACCAAGGACCACTACTTCAACAATAAAGCTTGCAGGATCATCAACTACAGCTGGTGGAGAGATGTTTACATAGTATGCACAGATAACAAGACACTTTATGGCAGATGTGCTGAGGAAAGAATTCCCTCATTGTGCCAGCTGTTTGGCCTAAAGGTGCTGTAGTTAAAGGGTTAGTTCACCCCAAAATGAAAATTCTCTCATTAATTATTCAGCCTCATGTCGTTCCAAACCCATAAGTCCTTCGTTCATCTTCGGAACACAAACAAAGATATTTTTTATGTAATCCGAGAGCTTCCTGACCCCCTCCATAGACAGAAAAGCAACGACCACTTTCAAGGCCCAGAAAGGTAGTAAAGACATCATTAAAATAGTTCATGTGACTCCAGTGGTTCAACCTTAATGTTATGAAGCGAGAATACTTTTGGTGTGCAAAAAACAAACAAAAATAACGACTTTATAGAAGAATTTCTTCTCTTTTGTGTCAGTCTCCTACGCTGTTGACGTAGTAAACGCACTGCAGCGCCCACGTCAGAATGACGGCTCTGTATTGACCAGCTCCTGCTTCAGAATCACACGCATGTGTTGTGGTGCTCGCGTATGGAGGACCAGCTCTACCATATTTAAAAATAAATACAGAAATAAATAAATGCTCAATAAATAAATAAGCATACAATTAATTGCCCCCAAAAATACAATAAACAAATAAATGTAGGTAGAAATTAAATTATACAGTGAGACATAAATGTATATCTCTCTTAATTAGCTTCTTTATTCACCTTTGTAATAATTACCTTATTTATTTATGTGCATGTTATAATATTTTTGTCTGTTTTATTCTTCCTTTGTATTTTTTTACCCTATTTATTTCTTTTAACAGGATTTGAACAGGATTTAATAAAAAATATCTCCATTTGTGTTCCGAAAATTAACAAAGGTCTTACGTGTTTGGAACGACATGAGGGCCATGACAGAATTTTCATTTTTGGGTTAACTAACCCTTTAAATGAGAATTCAGATACCTGTCTTTGTTTCCTATCAAGATGGAGCTCAAAGAAATTTGATCCCAATGTATCTAAAAAAAAATATTATTTTATTTAAATCTGGAAATAAACAATGTAGGGTTTTAAAAATTGTAAACGTCATGTACATTTTAAAGGGGAACTTGGCAACTCTAGCTATTTCTTCACTGATTTTCACTTTTGTTGCCGCATATTGTCTCAACGAACTCCCCTTATAGATGTGGGGCGTATATTTCACAACACTGTCGTAAAAAAACTCACTTGCAGCCCCCTCCTCCCCCTTTCAACCGCTGCTCATGTGCATTTGTTGTTATCGGAGCGGGCCAACTTAATCATGTGGAGCTATGTCTACCGAGGTGGGTAATACATCATACACAGTATCATATGGAATGTGTGTTAATGTCGAATTGCCGTAAAGCAGTTCGTGGTTCTCGCTTCTCATGAGACTTCCTATTTCCAACTTACCGGGACGTTAGTCCCGATGTTGCAAGGTTGGTTTTTTACACCTGGGAACGCTAGGGGGAGCGGGGAAAGTCACCATTCTCTCCAGAACAGGTTATTTAACCATCCAAATGATTTCTAAACGGTTATATTAAGTTGAAATAGTTGCCAAGTTCCCCTTTAAATGTCCCCAATGCAAATGTTTGTTATAATCTGAGCTTTAGCTTTGAAATATAGGACATATCGCATGTGTGGTATATCATGGGGTCCTGGGAAACTTGGGATGCTGGAGGTTCATGAAACACAGTCTATGTATATAAGAGAAGTTAAAAGCATAGTTCTTCTGTCATCATTTACTCACCCTCATGTCATTCCAAACCTGTATGATTTTCTTTCTTCTGTAGGACATAAAAGAAGATGTCTCTGTGTTTTTTCTGTCCATACAATTGAAGTCAAAGGTCACCAAAACGGTTTAGTTAGTACGTTTTAAAAATCTTGTGTGTTCCACAGAAGAAAGAAAGACATACAGGTTTGGAATGAGGGTAATAAGAGAATTTTCATTTCTGGATGAACTTTTCATGAACAATGTTTAAGAAGCTAACAAAATGGCTGGTAAGGGACATTAAGCCTACCCTGAACATCCCAGAGTATGTGAAGACCCTCTTGGAAAGCTTTAACACTATCAATACAGCGGTGCTTGGAGCTGGTGATGAACTCAATGCGGTTTGCGCGGAGGAGATCCTCAGAAATCAAGGTGGGGAATGACTGTGCCAGTCTCATCGCCAAATGCCTGTGGTCATCTCGCCCTTTATCCACCAGTCTGCCGTCCATGTCTTCAGTGTACCACATCTTCCATGTTTGAATGTTATTAAGCCAAGACGCTGAACCCGACGCGTCAGACACGACCAGATCAAACAGTCGCGCAATCTTTTTCACATTTTTTGAGGTTGGATAGCGTGTCCCGTGACGTATCACCGACACCATATGAATGGCACGGCAATCTGGAGAAGGGGGAACCAGCCGCGATGTGTTTACAAACAAAATGTCATCTAATAGATGTGGATTCACTTCCTCGTACCTGCCTTTTGTCCCAAAGTAATGCGCTATCGCCGGTATCGTTGGCCTGGCGAGTTTAGAGAATGACAAACCAACCATAACGCTCAAAGAAGTGATGAGAAAGTTAATGAGGAAATAAGTTCTTTTCATTTCTGGATGTGTGATACCTGTTTCACCGAGAATACCCGTAGCCTGCTCACCTGTGCATTTCGATGCGTAAAATTACCATGCGCCCTGCCGACTATGATGACGCTCACTACATGTGAAGCCAGCCTCAAAAACGAGATGCAAAAACTTCCGGGTCAAAACACAGCAGATTCAGGTAAATAATACACCACTCATGATATCAGGAAAGCATGTAATAATTGTTTCATTTTAAAATTAGTACAATGCAACATTTGGGAACTATTGTATGTTTTAAAAGATTTCATCAAAAAAGAAGTGTCTTGTGCTACACTAGATGGCGGTGTTGTGCATCACTTTAATGTAGTTTAACTGATACAACCACAAATATATTTTACTTAAAAATATAATCAAAAGCCAAGGTTTTTTGTCATATTTACAGGGTATAGCATAGGCTACAATTAAATCTTTGGAAATTCTCGCAGATAAAGACAACAACAAGCAAAAATTAACAAACAGTGCAAACATAAAGCACAGACAATTGACTCACACAAACCACATAAAGTGTGTGCAGTGCTGTTTGTACATGAATGTATAAGTTGTATATAAAATAAGTTACGTAATTAAACATAGAATTAAAATGTAGAAGTAACATAGGCTACTGAAGTGCAGACTGTAAGTTATACAAGATGAGATATGACTAGTTAAGTTTAAAGAGTGTGAAGGAGTCATAGATTTATATGTCAGAAAGAACAGTATCCAGTGGGCAGAGAGGAGAAAAGTGATTGTGCAGGGTGACTAGAGGCCTTCTGATGTTTCCAATATTGCTGAAACATTTTTAGAATAAATGTCCTATTATGTCCTAATATGTGTGCCTATTATCTTTTGAGCTGCTTTCACCACCCTCTGCACAGTGTTCTTATCCTACTATGCTGACCAGATGCCATACCAGGTTGTAATGTCTCCAATGAGAATGGATTCAACATCACACCTGTAGAAAGTGGTCATGCCTGCTGTGAACATACAAGCTTTCTTCATTTCTTCATTCTTCATTCTGAGTGATTTATATGTATGGATTATCAGAGAGCTATCTGTTCACTGCAGTAATAGATATTCCAGATGTGCATCATATAAATAGTATGTTGTCATCAAGAGGTTAAACTTTTTTTTCCTTTTTTTTTTTCCTTCTAAATATGAGATGACAAAATATACATCAAATTTAAGCACCCCATGGTGGTTTGGATTTAATGTCACCATGACACCTTGAATGAAACCAAAACAACGAGCTTATGCATTATGCATTATGCATTGGATTTAAAATGTGAAAAAAAAAAATAAAACTGGCAAAAAATTCAAATTTTAGGACTTTCTATACTTATTAGAGTGTTGTGTATGTAATGCAATGACATGTACACATTTCAAGAATGTAATTAACCATTTTTTTGGTGAATCAGATCTTTTTCCCCATTGAAAATGTCATTCTTTGTAACGTAATGAATTTTTAAATTAATTAAATTTCTACCATTGTTATGCATATACAAATGTACTGATATCCATAATTGGAGCTCAACAAACAATTAGTGCTTGGAAAACTACATTTTAATAATAATTAATATAATCAATTTGGGATTTCATATAATGTTTAAAAATGTTTTCCAATAAAGCAAATAAGACTTGTTTTATCCTTAACTCAAAAAAAAATAAAAAAATCTAACACACAAATATGGGTTAAATTAATTTCCGGTGTCATTGTTAGCTGAAATGACACACTGTTAGACGGAAGGACATTCTGCAATATTTTTCAGGATTACCATGAAAACCATCCTCGGTATCATTTTTCTTTCCAACACTCAAACTTGAAACAAAGTAAGAAACACTGACACGTTTTTAATGATTTAAAAAAAGTTTTAATCAACTTTTTTTATGTAAATTGATTAATTCAACCAACACTTAAATGCAACAGCATTTCATACATTTGTGATAAAACATGAACATATTTCATACATTTTGTACCTACAGTTGATTTGGTAATAGCATTACCTACATTAGAAATTATACTTACTCATTAAGTGACATTGTAAGCATTCACGTAACCATTTGTGTAACAAACATCTGCGTTTATCCTGGCTCTGTCTGAACCGTCTCTGCCTCTCTTTATTAGACTGAGGCATCTGGAAGGACATAATTGACCTTAAAACATCAGAAGCTATACTAAAGCTTTAATACCCCTGTTGAGTAACGCTTTATAATAACTGCACGCTATTAACCATCTGAAAGAACCATCATTTTCTTACTTGTTAACAAATGGGTCTACCGCTTATACTAAACCTCTGTTTGGTTAGTTAATTGTACGATACTTGCAATGCCTTAGCTGTTGAACGAGTGTCTGGATGCAGTCTCGGGAAAAAGTCTTGATGGTTCCGTGAGTCTATGGTGTTGAAGTTGCAATCAATTTCTTCGGTGTTGAATGAAGAAATTATGATGAACCTGCGGTGGTAATTTGACTCTGTTACTGTTGAGAAAGTTACACATGGCTTGATGTTGAGGCCTGCCAGAGCAGACATGTGAGAGACATGTGCGGGTGCTCTTTAACCTCTGAGGGAGGTCACTCCTCCAGAGGGCCAGTGAACCAAATAGGAACTTAAACATTGGAGGGAAAGTTTACAACCCTTTGTCTTCGAGCTTGGTATTTGGCATATGTAACTGGATTAGTAGTTTGTGTCGCTTCATACTCAGATTTAATCTAACAAAATGCAATGCATGCTATGAAGAGGTAATGTACAACTCTTCCCTTCGGCCTAGCTCTGTCACCTGGCACTTTCACGGAATACATGGATGTAGCTCTGGCTCCACTGCGACTCCAGGGCATTCGCATATTAAATTAAATCAATGATTGGTTGATATTAGCTCAATCAGAGCAGTTGATGTTTCGGCATCGAGATGCCGTCCTCACCTATATGAAAGAGTCGGGGTTAAGGCTGTACGCCAAGAAGAGTGTGCTTTCCCCGGCACAGAGGTCCACTTTTCATATCACTTTTCATATCATTCTGATCCTTGCAGCCACAAACAAGATGAAACTAGGCCAGTCACTAAGCTGGAAAAAAGCTAAAAAAAAATAATAAAAAAACTGCTTTGAAACAATCTACATTGTTAAAAGCGCTATATTAATGAGGATGACTAAGGTCAAACAGTTTCAGTGACTGTTGAGTCTGATGGCAGCAGTGTCCAACGTGTTACCTTTTGGCCTGCTGTACAAAACCCCACAGGGTTTTCACTGAGGGGGAACCCGTTCTGCATGATCTAGATTACGTGCAGGTATCTTTGTACCTTAGTGAAGAGGAAAGAAGAAGAATAAAGGCATCAATCAAGAACCTTGGTTCTTGTCCCAGGGTCCCATGCTTAAAGCTCCTTTTTATCATTTAACGCTTACGACGGATGCATCTCTCATGGGCTAGGGAGCGATGATGAGCATTAGCATCATCTTTCTTGGCATGTAAATTGGCTGGAAATGATGGCTGTCTTTCTAGCATTTAAACACTTGCCATGGTGCAGATGTGGCCGAGGCTTTGTCTGAATGCTTTTTTCCCTGATTGATCTTATTGAGACTAGCCCTACTCACTCCATGAGGCAACTATATGCCTTAAAGTGGAGAGTTCTCACTTCATGGTGCAGGAATTGCTTAGCCTGGAAAAACCCAGACGAACTTCCGGCAAATTTAGATTTGCTCTGCAAGTTAGTCTGGCGAAGAGCCCATTCAAGCTCATTTCCAATCTTTCCAAATCGAGGCACCAATCACAAACGTTGAGGCGGGCTTTACAAGATGACGATCGATCTGATTGGTTTTAAGGTCTGTCCAATTGCGCCCAGAGGCATTTGAACGACGTCCGTTGGTGACGCCCCTTTGGAAATGATCTGTGAATGAACCTTCCCCAGACCCTAACTCAGTTACGACTGAGAAGGGTCTGGTTTTAACCAGGCTAGGAATTGCTAGTTGGATCCAGTTAACTGCCCGGTTGGTTCAGTGCTGGAGTTCCTTCAGGATCGTTTTTATGCTGGGCTATCCCATCCATGGGTACAAAACAGTCTCTTAAAATGCTTTAAAATTAACCTGATTCATTTATGAAGACTCACCATCAGATGGCGTGAGTGACATCAATGATTGTTGTGATACTACAGAAAAGAATAACAGAAGGCGTTTGTAATTGGATACCAAATCCATTTGTTACCCCTTAAATAGGCATTTTAACCCTTATTGGATTCGAGTCTTCATCATTTTAAACTAATTTGTCAAAAATTGTTTTTTGGTGATCATTAGTCTCTCTTTATATAGCAGCATGGATTCTGTATTGCCTCTATCCTCAAAATGCTTTAAAGACAAAGACAATATTTAAGATTCCCTTATGTTAATATAAAGATTTGTTTGTGCGTACCTGCACATAATTTAGAGCATAATAACACGTTAAATGATTGATCGGCTACAAATATTTTGACACATAATTGGGAGAAATTAATAATAATTGATAATATTTTTCATCATTGTGTAACCATTTATGAATAAAGTTTCCTTTTACATAAATCATGTGTAATGTTTTAAAACTTCTCCTGGACATTTCACTGAAAACTGAAACAAACAAAATGTATAATGTATAATTTATTTTTGACTGTGTGGAGATGCTTCCTTCTGGATTCTGTCATTCTGGGAAAGAAACAGGAATCTCTGAGCCTAGGCATGCATGACACAGATCTTTTCTGCCTTGTTCGCTGTGACATGCACTGCCAAGAAAAGAAGCACTTGGGTTGGAGCTGCCATGAGGGGAACTCTGGAATGTTAGCAGGTTCTGGAGTGGCCATGAGATAACATCTCAGGCAGCCATGAAGGGAACCTCTGGTGCAACAGTAACAAGAAACTGCTTTGACAAGAACCTCTGGGACAGAATTGGCAGGAACTTCTGGGGTGGCTGGAGCGGCCATAACAAGAGGCCCTGGGACTGCAGAGACAAGTTTGTTTGTCTGTCTGTCTACACTTTTTTTTGTCTAAATTTAGTTAGTATTGTGCCATGTCAGGTTCATTCATTTTAGCCCAGTTAGAATATAACATGGTATCACTAGAGTTAAGTCCCAAACTACAACTTTAATACATACCACTAAAGGTGTCATACACTGATTCATACAGCAGTCGTCACAGACAAAATCAATTAGTGTCACCTCCAGGGTGTCTGTGTTCACTAATAAGTGCTCCTGTTTGATGTCTCTATGGAGAACTCCGTGGCGACAGCAGTTGTTGGCAGCCTCAACGACATGCCACATCACATGCCATGCGATCTTTTCAGTGAAGATGCATGTTTAACCTCTCCAAAAAGAGAAAGAAGAGAAATCTGTCTTCATGGAGTGGCTTTTTGATGTACAGAGCTCCAATAAATATTTAGATTTATATCCAATTTAAAAAGATTTACCATCAGTAGACCTTATAAAAAAAGTCCAGCTTCAGCATCCTCCTACCTTCTCAGTCTGCGCCACTATCTCACCCAACCAGCTCTTGGGCGAGAGATATTGAAACAGACCCGCCTCTTCCAAAACCTCCTTTTCTTTTTCACCCTCTTCTCCTCTCTCACATCTCCTCTACCTCTTTCATCACCAATACCAGCATTCCTCCCATCAAGCCGATGACGATTTGGTATGTTGACGGTGGATTGTAGTGGTATACATGGATAGGAATTGTACACACACTTGCTAACTGCTGTTTTCTTAGCAGGAGAAGCTCTTACCCATAACAATTACTTTCTGCTATGTTTCTCCAAACTTCTCATAAAAATAATACTGGATTTTCAAGACTTTATATACGGGCTGTCTTTACAGTATATACTTTATTATACTTTTCAGAGGGCCGACATTTCTGTATTTAACATCCTTTTTTTATCGATTTCATGTAATCTAATTTTCTGAGATTTTGAATTTGGGGTTTTCATAAGCTGTAAGCCATAATCATCAAAATTATAACTTTTGCTAGATATTCTAACTTTTCGAGTATCACCATGTATGTATATAGGTAATAAAATGATAAATCAAGCTGATAAGAAAGGGAACAAGAATTCAATATCATGAGGATGTTAAAATATAAACTCACCATGATAAGCCATGAGACTCACTGATTTGTATGATGGCACGATTGTATGTGGAGGTCTTTATGTAAACATTTATAAGAGTTATTATGTCCATTGTCTGTGCTATCAGCTCCTGGCAGCAAACTTGTGCAAGTGGCTCCCAGAGTATCTGCACTGATATCCTCTTTCTCTTAAACTGCTGGTCTTACATAAAAGTTAAAAATGAGACTATATTAGGAGGAATAAATTAAGTATTAAACGTTTCTTTGTTTTCTTGATAATGACAATATGGCGACTGTAGTACGGCGACTGCTTGATAAACCTAAAGTTTATCAAGCAACGAAAATACTTTTTGTGCTCAAAAATAACGACTTTATTCAACTATTCATTTTCTTCCGTGTGTGAGTTCACTAGAGCGCCACAACGCATGCGCAAGAACTGAGAAGATGACGCAGATGGGTCTCAATGTAGTGTTTAAAATGGTTTTAAAGTGTGCATTTCCTGGATGTCCGAATCGTGAGAAACCAACGAGAAAACGTAAAAGTGCCTTACCAATGCAGCAAAATGAATGGCTTACCTTTCACACTTTCCCAACAAATGATCGTGAGCGTCATCTTCTCAGTTCTCGCGCATGCGTCGTGGCGCTCTTGTGAACTCACGTCAGAGGCCCACACAGAAGAAAATTGAATTGAATAAAATAGTTATTTTTGTTTGTTTTTGCGCACAAAAAGTATTCTTGTTGCTTGATATACTTAAGGTTGAGCCACTGTAGTCACTTGGACTATTTTAACAATGTCTTTACTAACTTTTCTGGACCGGCAGATACAATTACCTTGCAGCCTATGAAGGAATGACACAGCTCTCAGATTTCATGAAAAATATCTTAATTTGTGTTCTGAAGATGAACAAAATTGAACTCCGAGATTTAAGAAGCAGTTGTCAGTAAAGTGACGTGTTGAGGGCTGGTCAAGTTGTTCAGGGGCAGACAACACACAACATAGACAGTTATTATATACAAATGTATCTCATAGTGACATAGAACTGTAAAGCAGTACGATTCGAAACCCAAACGACTCGTAAGGCGGTTCAGACTCAGAATCGATTCTTTCTTTTGGGAGACAATAACTTTATTTATCGTGCACTTTCAACTTTACAACTTTGCAGAACGTTTACATTCACAAACAGCTATATTACACACTGCATGAAAGGGAATATTCGAAAAACCTTTTAATATTTATAGTGGTGCTAATTAAAAATGTGCAATTTGTAAAACCCACTGTGCTCAAATACACTACATAATGTATTGATAAGTAAACTTTCATAGGCCTACTTAATGTCTATCTACAGATCCAGGTCATGCTTGTCACGGAGTCTATTAACACCAGACCCTTCAGCTCCGCCCACTCGATAAGACTCACCGGAATTCTACACCTGTCACGATCACAGTATTTAACCCTCGTCCTTCCCTCGGGTAATTTTGACCTAAAACGCTTGTTTTTTTTTAATATATATTTAAAAATTTAGTGTTCATCAGAGGGGTCCAAGACCCAAGGACTTTGGCTGTTGCGTTTAGAATGCTTAAAAAGGATAAGTCAAACTAACTTTAGTCACAATAGGAGATATAGGCTACTGTAATATTATAAGTTAAACAACACAACAGCATTATAATACACAAAACTAACAAGGCACTTTTAAGTTAATAATAATAAAAAAAAAATACCAAAATGTGTTTTAATCCATTAGTCCCGCTGTAGTCAGTTATTTTTTTCAATTTTTTTTTTCAGTAAGCTTCCGGGATGCTGTAGTAGATAGTTCTCTGGTTCTACCAGACGGGCTTTAACTAGCGATTTGATTTGAGACCAACAGCCAATCCTAATTGATCTTTAATTTTCCGATTGGTTGATTTTGTGGCACACTTGTAACGTTGAGCGCGCACAGAATTAAGAGGTTGAGAGAGAGAGAGAGAGAGAGAGAGAGGGACTTGACAGGAGCGCAGAGAATAAGTTTGAGAGAGCACCTGTAAACTGCGTGAGAGGGGTTATTATTGTACGTTAATATGGATAATAGCAAATACATTTATTGAGCACGGAATCGTTTTTTCTTTGCTTAAACGAATTTTTTTTTTTGCGATTGTTAATTTCTGTTCAAAATATAATGCACTGTGCTTGCAAAAAAATATAGTTCTCTGTGCTCGAAACTTACAATTACTCGCTCAGGATTGAGGCACACAAATAACGCAATACAAAGACACCCAGTGTAGATATGTTGAGCTGAATTGAAAGGGTAGGCCTAATGCATGAAATTATTTCAAAATATTTTTAATTTAAGTTGAAGGAATGTGAGGAATGTGCTTAAATTACTATTTATTATTTATTGATCAAATATAGTTATTTAAAGGTAAATAAAATAATAATAAAAAAAATATCCAAAAAAAGTGCATTCTTTTTTTTTTTTATCAAAATGAAATATAATAAACTTTCTAGAAAAAAAATGAAGTATAATTTTAGGGCTTCGGGTCATTTTGACCCGCGAGGGAAAGATGTACAAAGTGCGAGGGAAGGTCCACACATCACTGGTCGTGTTGATCACTACCGCTCAACTTACCTGACTACCTGTGATGTACCATCATTGTTGCATTGTTCTGCTCACCTGTTGAGATCCCTGTTTGTCAGCCTTCGCCGTCTTCTTCTTCAGCTTCACCGTTTCAGTCACCTTGGTCCGCCATGCACCTGCAAAGTACAAATAGTGTTAACCACAAGATAAGTCATTCAACCAAACCTCTCGGTGAAAGAGACTTACCTCTCTTACCTGTTTCTCCTGCTTGTTCTCTGCTTCCTGTAAATAAATCATCAGTGTGATTGCATACCTGTGTTGTCTCCTTCTGTCCGCTGACAATGCTATTGTAGACAGGCTAAACAGGTTCTCTACAAACAACCTGTTGTCAGCTGTTTTTTAAGAGATTGGCATTAATTAGTGTATTCAGCACCATATTAAACTAAATAATGTGCATCTTTGTTTCGCAAGAGTGAACTGGGTGTTACAAGTGAAGTTCATGGGAGATTTTTTTTTTTTTTCTGGAAAAAAGGAAGAAAATGCAAACAACATTATCTTCATGAGCTTTAGCGGATATCTGTTTCCCACACAGGATGTCATTCCCACCCTGAAGCCCCTGTTTTCCCTACACCTACTTCATAGTTGTTTCCTCACGTACAGGGCCTGGCTGTGTGCTACAGTCACAGAACATTACGTTCTGCTCTTTTAATTCTCATATCCAGTAATATCTGGATATTATTCCATATTCCGATGTGATCATTTAAATAATTAAAAGTCAGTTTAGGAAACACAGGGACAACACTTTTGAACTGAAGGTTTACAGCAGTTCCTTGGACTGAATTATGCCAAGAGCAAAACACAAAACCTGTTTGTTAAGAATTCCAAATAGTGGGGCATTCAAATCCATGTAAATGAAGTGAAATATCAGGTTGATTTTGCTTCAAAGTGGCAATCACCTTTTCAAGCTATATTTGGATGTTGCAAGATTTTCCGAAAAGCCACAAAACACTTTGCACATGGAATTCATGACAAAATGTAAGAACTGAAATTCATGTCACAAAAGGTGAGAACTTGGAGAGACCATGACCTCAGCTTACCTGGGAAATTGTGTGACTAATACTAGCTGACAAGTGGTGTCCGGAAAACAGGCAAGTTCCTGTATTCCGTACAGTCATTGTAGGGGCCTGGTATTCTTCACCTCTTGCTGACATCACTCTTGCATATGAAGCTCAGGATATTGCATATTACCTCATTAGGTATTTTTCCAGGTCTCTTATATTCTTATTATAAGACATATTTAGTTTGAGACCATGTGGCAAAAATATAATTAGCCTAGATATTCATAAATAAATACGTTTCATTCATTAATTGTATTATATTAATTTTCTTATGTAATATTCGTCATATTATATATGTATTAATAAAATAATTATCATATAATTAATATAAAATAAATATAAAGCATGCCTTTCTCTCTTTCAACATCAACACATTAGAAATATAGAATGTTGAAATATTTCAACATTATATATATATATATATATATATATATATATATATATATATATATATATATATATATATATATATATATATATATATATTCTTCTGACTTGCCCTCGAGTAGATGTAAAGACCAGGACGCAATCACTTATCAGTCATAGTAATATATATTAATAGATTATGGTGATGGGCGGAGCCTCTATTCGTTGGCTAAATGAAGCTGTTTCTTCTCACACAATCTCTCTGTGGATGAAGGCGAATGGAAGCTGGCGTACAGCGCGCTGCATATTCATTTGTTTCACCAGGATTTATGTCCGTCTATGCAGCAATTTATGGATTATGCTAATTAAATTTATTGCTGCCCCTCAACTGGGTTACGATGAGCTCAGTGTGTAGCTATATCCTAATGTGATTTAGTTTTGACCAGTGTGATAATATTAGGGTAGTAATCTATTACTGCAGCACGTTATTTACATCAAGTCTCTTCGCAGCATGAACATGGATGAAGATAACCGAGGTAAGGTTTCTGTTTTTTTTTTTTGTTTGTTTTGCAAGCATAAGCAGCTGTCAGTCTCTGGTTTGTCTCAAATCCGAGTGAGCTGCCTGTTCTATACAGTATTTTTGATGCCCAAACACTATAGACAACTCACACGATTTCCTCACTGTGAAGATAACCATTATTCATCAGCACTAAACGGGGGTGTAGGAGAAAAAAGTAAATTTTAATATCATATTTTCTACTATTCTTACTTTTAATAAGCATACCTATCATCGACTGGATCATTTGTGATACTTTATTTACACTTTAACAGTTTCTTCTTTATATCAAAGGTGTTTTATTTTTACTTGAAATTGCTAGTGTTCTTGTTGTCAATATGTTGTCACTGTGTTTGATAATAATTTGAACATCACTTCAGTCTTATTCCGTTCATATGGCTGTCCATATGTAGGTCGTCAGTTTGTTTGATGTGGAGATTCTTTGAAGTAACTCGCGAGATGTTTATGAGTACAGCTGTGGTGCCAAGAGGGATAATGAGGCATTTAATTAGTCAAGTGCTCGTTTTTTATAGAGCTCTGCATAAATAACAAATTTATTAATTAGAAAATGCTACTTTTAGAATTGAACAGTATCACATGGGTGCCATGCTGCACTGTAATATAACCAGCGGGGTTGACATTCAATACAACAAAAACAACTGGGAGAGTGATGTTGCTTTATACAACACTTCAACAAACAATAACTAAGTAACTTACATTTCAGACAAAAAACAAAAAAAAGTTAGTTATCTTCTCCACCAAAGAAAATGGTTCCAGAAGAAGCTACAACAACAAGCATTGCTTGTCACAATGTTTCTTTTTTATTAAATCCACTCCAGTTTTTACATTTCGCAAATCAATATGCTCCATTTATAAACATTTAACATAGGATGCTTCCGAAAGCTGAAAAAGTATGCCTTCCAAGGTATGAAGGCATCATGGCACATCCGAATCCAATGTTAGCTTCACTTCCTGTCTACTAAAATATCTTCATCTGATCGATTTTTGAAGGCAGCATATATGTATCCTTCGCTGCCTTTGATATCCCACAATCCTATGCGTTCCATTCCTTAAAAGTTGAGCTTAAAGAATAAATATGGCATCTGAAAGTTGCGGTTGTTGCTCAGTTTGTGTGTACGTTTGTACGTTTTTGTCCAACTTTTCCCACTTTTGATGTAATTTAATAATTAAATATTTACTTATTTGTAATCACCAAAGCTTGTTCTATTTTGTTGTAGAACATTAAACTGTTACGCTGCCTTAGAATCGGAATCTCAGAATACCCCCCATGGACCCTTGGAACCACCACCAACCCCAAAGGGCGATATATAAAGGGCGATTTCGGACACAGCTAAATAAATCATAGTTCTGTCTAGTATACAGAAATAGCTTATATTACCATTATTGTTAATACAGTAATAATGTAATAACTTAGTATTACATTATGTTACCACAAGTTAAAAAGAGGGATCAAAAAAAAGAAATTAAATTGAAATGAAAATGTAAATCACAGAGATATTCTGAAAGCTTCTTACACCATTTGAGATATTCATGTATTTTTATTCTAGAATAGTTACAAATAACTGTAGGAACTATGGTGTTTTGGTGGATATTATGGTTTCCATGGTAACTTTTAAGGAACTGGAAGATATTGTTTATTTCTTTGGTTTGTATTGTTCTTTCTTTAGATATTAAATTTGAAACTTTGACAAATTAAATTTACTATACACTGATTGTAGCCACCTGGTCCATGGGATATTTTGTGATGACCATTTTGGAAAGATTTCAGAGCTTGCACATTTTGTCAAATTTAACACATTTTGGACAAGCACCAGTGGGCTTTCAGATATTTCTCCAATAATTCTGCTTTCAATTACTATATTACTGTGATAATGGTAGTGATTTAGTGTGAGGCTGTTACTCTGTAAGAGTTGTTTTGGTATATCAGTGTAAAAAAAGAACCAGAAACTAGACCTAAAAGCCAGACATCTCAAGCACCTTTGAGCATGCAGCCAGTTTCATTGCTATGCTGATTTACAGCTGTAATCACTTTATCTGACAAAGACCAATTGTAAATGTCTACAAGAACAAGAAAGCAAGGAGATAGAAGTACCATTAGCTCAGTAGGTCTTTCCAGTTCCTCTTGTATCATGATCCTGAAAGCCTTCAAAGCCTTGGACTCAATGGTTAGTTTGTCTTATCTTACCGTGGGAAAAACCAAATGGAAAACCATTTTCCATCAGTTTCTGTAACAGATGGTTGACTGCAAAGAAAGACCGCTAGGACGTCAAGGAGAGCTCTCTTATCAGAACCACAAATTGATGTCCTTTTTACCTCTATACACTGAATTAATAATAAATTGTAGCCTAAATATGTTTAGCATTCTGGAACAACTATTTTTTCTGATTTTCTAGACTAATTTAAGTCGTAAAAAATTAGCAGGATATATTCAAATTTAGCACATAGTCTCTGAGCCCACCCTTGCTCTACTCTACCCCAAAAATTTCCAATGTGGTGAAACATGGAACTGCAGCGCTTGCTAATTGAGTCAATGGGGCAGATTTCAGACTGCCACGCTTATTTTCACGTTTCCTTAAGTAAACCCCGCTTCAGACCAAGACGATCGATCCACTTCAGGTATGTGTATAATCTGCATCAGGTCAGTTACTAATTTACATGTCTGTTCTACCAATGTGGAGTAGCATATCAAATTAATGAAAGCATCCTTTAGTTTAAACATGCTCATGTGAATAGTATGGAAGCTTGTTTCCGCCCCATTTTAAAAGATAATTGCGACTTTTTATCTCACAATTTCAATACCTTTCAATTCTGACTTTATTTCTCAGAATTGCGAGATATAAAGTCCGAATTGCGTGTTATATAGCTTAAAGACCCAAATTGCGGGATATAAACTCACAATTGCAAGAAATAAACGTTTTATCTCGCAATTGCGAGTTTACATCTCGCAATTCTGACATTTTTTGTGAGCTATAAACTCGCAATTGCGAGAAATAAACTCGCAAGTCTGACTTTTCTTCTCAGTATCGCGAGTTTATATCTCACAATTCTGAGATAAAATCAGAATGCGAGATGTAAATCGCAACTGTGAGAAAAAAAGTCAGAATTGTGAGATAAAAAGTCGCAGTTACCTTTTTTATTTTTTATTCTGTGGTGGAAACAAGCTTCCATAGAATAGCCTTTATATGCCTACAGTTCTGTTCTGTTCTGTAGTTATGTTGAATAGACATGACTTTGTTTTCCTAGCTGGAATTCCTCCACAACATTCGGAAAATGACATTCTATGCGTTTGTCGTGTGTACTAAAGTCGTTCAATCACCATTAGAGCGCCACCCTCAGGCTGAATAACGCAAGGACATTACAATCCTGCCAAAAGTGCATCTGATGTGTTGAATATAAACATCTGATCCGATTAGAATATAAAGCTTACAAAATGTTTATCATAAACTAGCGTTAAGACCAAGAATCCGCCCTTCCTAAATTTACGGCCAGGAGCCGCTACTTCTAAGGACCAACAAAGGGACAGACTTTCTCAGACTGATTAAAGGAGAGACTGTGTGGCCTGGCACTCATTAACATTGTCTGTGTCTGATGGCACCGGTGTCTGGTCCAGGCTCTCCTGAGGAGCCGTCTGGCACTAGGGATGACACAGGCAGTGGTCAAAACCTCATCAATGGTGTGACTGCACCAGCAGAGATCTGAAGGACACCGTGCCTGGCAAATCTGCTTAAGGTCAAGACAATGTCAGCCATGTTATTATTATCAAAAACATTGTAGTTTTTCATTTCACTGCTGTGTAATATCCATTCTGATTACTGATAGATCTGAGATGTCATGCTCCACAAGATTTGATGTTTATGTTTGCTGTCGATTGAGATTTCTATGGTTTAATCTGTGAATATTACAGACTTTAAGATTATGTTAAACATTTGTCATGTGGTTGCATCCTGATTATTGTCATTGGATGAAGAAGGAGAGAGAGCTTTTAGCGTTCAGTGTTTGTTGTCTTCTAAGTGCCACATATGGAATTGATTTGAAGAAAGTCTGGAGGGCCTTCCAAGACGTTTTATGAGCTATAGCTCCAGTCGAACGGTGGTGAAATGAGTGGATGGTGAATTACTGTTATTGAATGCAAATATTTTCATATTTGAATCAAAATGTGAAAGTGGACAGTTAAAAACCTAAAAAACTTTTTGATGGGGTTGTCAAACCCTTTTGTCCCAGCAGGAGATTTAAAAACAAACTGTCAGTAGTACAAAAGAGCCTTGTCCAGTTTTCCACCCACTGAGTCAGGACCGTCCCAAAGCGCCATCTCTTTCATGTCAGGAATGTTGGATTCGGCAGCCATGCATTCTTCGGCATTACGTCTTTATCATTTGCAGGTTTTGTTAATGCAGAAAGAGACATTGAAGGGGATGTGGGTTTTAGAGACAGATTTGGTCTATTGTATAATATTTTATAAAAAAAAATGTTAATACTGTTTAAAAGTTTGGGGTTGGTAAGATTTTTTAAATGTTTTGGAGAGAAATTTCTTATGACTGCATTACCATGGCTGCATTTGTTTTATCAAAATGACAGTAAAAACAATAATATTGTAAAATATTTATTTAATTTAAAATACATTTTAAACTAGGTACATTTAAATAGAAAACTTAATTTATGCCTGTGATGGCATCTTGCAGATTTGGTGCTCATTTCTTTTTATCATCTATGTTTAAAATAGTTATGCTGCTAAATTTATTTGTGGAAACCGTGAAACTTCTTTTTAAGATTGTTAAATGAATATAAAGTTTAAAAGAACAGCATTAATTTGAGAAATAATTTTTTGTACAATGTAAAAGTCTTCACAGTCACTTTTGATCATTTTAATGCGTCTTCGCTGAATAAAAGTATTAATTTCTTTCAAAAAAGAAAATCTCACTCACCTATAACTTTTGAACAGTATTTCAAAAGTATTTTATGTAGAGGTGCTACATTTTCTATTTTCGAAAAAACCATAAAACTAACGTCCAGGATTGTTGGTTTTACATTAGAACTGTTGCCTGGCTTCATCCAATGAATAAAGACTCACCCTAAAACTGTGAATATAGAAGCAGATGTTGTGGGTATATCTCAAATTTTTCTTTGCTAATACTGTTATTTGATAAATACACATTCGGGGGGCTCTAAGAGGATAAAGACAAACACACACTCTTCAGAAAGCAACTTTTTTCTCTTTTGAATAGAGATAAGCTCTCTGCCCATTCCATCTGTCTCACTGGTTAACAGTGATGCAAGTATCCTTCCTTATTCTGAAAAACAGGGTATTAAGTGTACAATTAAATGGTACAAGAAACAATCTAACATGTCTACCAGGCTCATATAATCTCTGAAACTTGGTAGCTGGTTATTATCAGCTACATTACTGTAATATTTTCATGATCGTTGAAAGATGCATTAACTAGCAATGAAGATAATGGACCAACATATAGCCCAAATAAGCCTTTACAGGCGCTTCGTACATTTTTATCTTGTTTGGATAGGCTAGTGGCTGGGACACATCTATGTGTGCCACACACTTCCTGTCCTGTGGATCCTGGTCTGAGTGTGTGGTTAATATCAATGGGTAAGCCTGTGGATTATGAGTAACTGGCAGTTTGTGCGGCTATTGTGAATAAGGATAAGATATGGTTAGAGAGATTGAGGCCAGTGTTTATTAAAAGGATGTTAGAGGCCAGGATGCAAAGCATCCTGCAAACCCTTAATATCCACATTTACACCCAGAACGTCAATATGAATCCAATTAATCTTTTCCTAAAATTGTATACTAGTGTGTAGGGTCAGTGAGATGATTGTACTTGTTTTTATTTTTTATTTTTATGAATTTACTTTTTTGTAATCAAGTGTGACAGTAAATAGATTTATAAAATATATACGATTTCTATGAAAAATAAATACTGTTCTTTTGAATTTTTTATTCACTGAAAAATCCTGCATTTTTTTAAATCAGTTTCCATTAAAATAGTAAGCAGCTCAACTGTTTTAAACATTGATAATAATAAGAAATGTTTCTTTAGCTCCAAATCAGCATATTACAATGATTTCTAAAGGATCGAATTAATCTAAAGACTGGAGTAATGGCTGCTAAAAAACCTGCTTTGTCATAACTGGAATAAATTACATTTTAAAATATATTAAAATTTAATAATATTTTAAATTGTAATATTATTTCACAGAATTACTGTCAGCGTAGTTTGCAGAAGGGATGAAATAAAGAGCTGGATTTAGTCTCAGCAAGTCAATTTATTACCAAACTTAAAAGAAACAAAATACTCAGGAACACAGGAGGAATATACAATGCCAAACACTGGAACAGAACAAACAACAATATAATGAATAGAACGGACAATGAACTTAACAAACACAGGGTATAAATACACAGACAAACTAATCAACATAATGAACATCAGGTGCAAGTTGCAACACATAATCAAATCAATGAAAAACTATAACAAACTATAACACAGGAAACAGAACTAAAACACGTGCAAACACACCCAAAACAAACTCAAATAAATTAAATGAATGCAGCCTTGTTAAAAGATAAAAAGATATTATTTTCAAATAGCCTACATTAAAAATCTTACTGACCCCAGACTTAGTTTACAGTGTATGTGATTTGCAGTTGAATTTTGTCTAATTTAGGCAATGCTGAATTTCAATACACTGCAGTCTTTTTCACAAACAGCTGTAATTGTTTCCAAGCAAAGTGTCACTCATGCTGATGGAATGAAGCTTTGAATTGACAGTTTTGCATGCAGTCGACATTCCTGTTTTTCCCACAAGACAAGGTGCAGGGTGGTGATGTCATCACTAGTGACGGATGTTTTGGCTTTTTTTTTTTTTAAATTCAACATACGATTTATATAAACAATATGGAAAGCAGCTTGATAATCTTTAAATAATGCCTTCCATGTAATGCCTTAATGAAGACAAACTAATTTTCACCATGAGCCTCAGGCAAATTTGGCTTAATTTCATTAGAGGGGAATTTACTTCTGTTCTAGTGATTTTTGCCAACCCCACAGGCAAGTTATAGGCACATAATGTTCATATCTGGAAGGAATATTCCATTTTTACCCCATTTCTTCCATACTAGTTACATTTGACCATATCCAGACCCTGTTGCGTAATGAACAAATGGCTCCTCATTAAGATTTAGTATGGCTTTTATAATAAAAGAATAAAAAAAGAGCAAAACCATTGCGCTTAATATAAGAGCTCAGATTGACTGCAATGAATCACCCTATAATGTTATTGTTAAGGTTGAACCTTGATTCATGCACTCATTCTCAACTTCCCCTCCATTGTCATGAAGCAGAACCAGACAACCGCAGGAAATTCCCCCCTGCCCCTCTTATTAGCCCGTCTCTTGTCTAAGCCTGCTGCGCCCGGGGTACAATTACATAATGCACTCATAGTGTCCACATTTACAAGTACTGAACCACAAGCAAAACACTCTCCTACTTGTGAAAGTAAAAAAAAAAATTATAGTGAGTTCAGGAGTTAATTGTCTGTTGTGACTTAAGTATCTGAAACCTCCACAAAGGAGATATGTAACACCAGCGTGATTACTCTGTATGTTTTCTTTACTAGAACCTTCTGTGTTTCAGACAGTGGGCACTTAATGTTGTAAAGTTGGAATGGCTTATAGTCTCTTTTTTAGATGCAGGATCACTTTCATCATGAAGGTCAAGTCTTCTTGAACATTTGGGGTCATACCATCAGGGGCGCCGCTAAGGGGGGAAAAGTTAGGACGATTCTAAGGGCCCACACACTTTTGGGGCCCCCAGAGATCAATTTTATTAATGGAAAGGGTGCGGTAGGGGGCCCAACTTCATATTCTTTCATAGGGCCCAAAATTTCTAACAGCGCCCCTGCATACCATAGGTGTCCTGAAGAAGTGAAGTACTTAGGCTATCTAAAACACTAGTTTTTCCAGCCCAAATGAAAAGCTTCCTTCTTGAGTTGCTTCTCAGTTTTGGGCTGTAAGTCAAGGCTAGTTGAATTAACATTATTTATGAGGATAAATATGCTCTAGATTTTTATGTCTTACACAGCACTTTGGGATTTAAGTTTAGGTCAGGTATGGCTATACAGCTTCTTTGGATTCTTTGAATCTTTTTTTGGTTATTATTATTAGATTAACCATTTTAATGTCACATTTGTCCCTCAACAGTGCCTGAAGATCTTTCACTTGAAGAGAGAGATGAACTGTCCAACATTAGACGAAGGAAAAAGGAGCTGCTAGATGACATTGAGGTATCAGCTTTAATGTAGTCATTGTCATTAGGATATCTCAGTGATTGACATTTATCATGTCACCCTCACCACAAGTTCCCACTAATAGGGGCTGGATGTCATTTGTGGTGTGATGGAATGCGTTTTATTTTGCATTACATTAAGTATGAGATTATTAAAGGACAATTTAGTCGACCGTTCTCTGGGATGCGTTTTCATGATAATCGAATGTACACAGTTTTATCTTTAATTTTAGTTTTACCACAGATGAGCCTGTAACGCTAGTATATGGGGCATAGAATAAGTAAAAATAAAAATCGCTAGTTAATACCACTAACAAGGCTCAAAATAGCCCCAAACTAACACGGTAGCATACAGTAATTAGGGTCTCTACCTGCAACCCGAAGCATTGAGAACTTTGTAAGTGTACAGAGAGTTTAATAAGGAGATACTTTATAAAGACAGTACACTTCGCGTAAGAACAAGAAGAAACCCTAATTATGCTACCGTGTTAGTTTGGGGGCTATTTTGAGCCTTGTTAGTGGTATTAACTAGCGATTTTTAATTTTACTTATTCTATGCCCCATATATTAGCGTTATAAGCTCATCTGTAGCCAAAGAGGATTAGTTTGGGGCTATTTTGAGCCTTGTTGGTGGTATTAACTAGCGATTTTTATTGTTACTTATTCTATGCCCTATATACTAGCGTTATAAGCTCATCTGTGGTAAAACTAAAATTAAAGATAAAACTGGGTACATTCGATTATCATGAAAACACATCCCAGAGAACGGCCGACTCAGTACCCATGTGTTATTTACCCCTAGGTTCATTTTTGGCTGGAATTGTCCTTTAAGAAAGATTTTTGATCAATTTGATTAACTTTAGAACCAGTGCTTTAACTTAAGTTACAACTTTTTCTGATTCTTTCAGAGGTTAAAGTTTGAGATCTCAGAAGTCATGACAGAGATTGAGAATTTAACATGTGTCAGGGAGACGTAAGTTTCTTCTTGTTCTTACAGATTACAAAGAGTTGTTTAGTATTGAGACGAAGATGATATTAGTTCATATTTGTTATTTTACATCACATTACAGCAAAAGCACTCAGAGGAACAAGCAGATTGCTGTTGGAAGAAAGAAATTCAATATGGATCCTAAAAAGGTATTTTGGTTTGTTTTTTTCTTTATTTACCTTGCCATATAGAAAATGATGTCTTGGGTCATGTATTATTTTGAGCTTAAGCAAACATCATGAAGTGGTTAACATCTCAAACATCCTTGCAGGGAATCCAATTTCTTTTGGAGAATGATCTTCTGCAACACACACCTGGGGACATCGCTCAGTTCCTCTATAAAGGCGAAGGCTTAAACAAAACTGTCATAGGAGATTATTTAGGGGAACGGTAAGTCACATCGCTCTCGCTCACATGGCAAGACCAGTCTTTGTTTAAAATATATGTGTGATGTTAGATAAGGCCTTTCCATAAAAGATCCTGCTCAGTCTCAGGAAATGACTTCCCCTATTTGAAACAGCTGAGAATGACCACATGTCCAAAACAATATTTAGCATATCACCCAGACAGCATAAAGGCGCCTTATCTGGCCCTTACCGACATCTCTTAACACATGATTAGATATAAAACATTATTATTGCCTCGAAACAGCGACCCATTGCTACATCTGTCAATATCAAGTCAAATGAAGGTATGATTGTAGCCAAAGAGGTTTGCAACAACTTAGATACTTAACGTCACCCCCTGAGGCAGGTTTACTGAATGAGTAGACAAAAAAAAGAGAGAGTAAGCTTGAACTACAGTGCAATAGTTGTTAGATATAAAAATAGCCTTGTCTACATAGGCATCCTGTCCAAGTTGATAACCGTTGTCTTGGCTATGCTCTAGCCTAAAGCTCAGTTGCACAGTCATCCATTTCTGTTTGCTACTAGAAAGTATGTTCATAAAACAAAGCAATTACTGTTAATTGTATTTACGAGGAGGAGCTGGAAGCTGTAATTATTGTGTTTCTGATTAGAGGAGTTTGGAGACGTGGTTCTGTCTTAGCTTGTGTAATCAGACATATGCTGTGGTACATCTCTTCATTACACTTTATGTTCCTATCACTGCTTTTTAAAGACCTTTACATATTTTCAAATGATGATTTTTATATCCAAAAACCAAACATGGTCTTACATGATTGTTCTTGTGCACATTTTGTATTTGGTGTGAAACCCGTTGTAGAAAACAGAAAAGAAGCAAATGAAAAGCGATCTCTTTTGATTGACTTCAGATAAAAATAAGCGAGTGTGTATCTCTGGAGATGGAGCTTAGAGCAAATG
The DNA here is from genome assembly GCA_026230005.1 of Gila orcuttii. Classification (NCBI taxonomy): domain Eukaryota; kingdom Metazoa; phylum Chordata; class Actinopteri; order Cypriniformes; family Leuciscidae; genus Gila; species Gila orcuttii. The sequence continues at coordinate 22,509,941 of JAPDVR010000017.1, forward strand.
AGGAAATAACTACTGATGATTAAACATTTTTTTCTCATTATTTTTAGAGATGACTTCAACATTAAGGTTTTGCAGGCATTTGTGGAGCTTCATGAGTTTGCTGACCTCAACTTGGTGCAAGCATTGAGGTGAGACAGCTGTTTTGTCCACCTTTAATGTGAGCATCTTTTAAGATCTGGATTGTATTTAAATATTCAAAACTTAACCCTATGTCATTATGTCATCGGAGCACGGTTTTGTGGTTAAAAACGCAGGTCAGTAGAACAAAAAAATGCAAGGTCTAGAGACTCTTTATTTTATTTTATTTTTAAAGTTGAACTAATTTTAACTTGAGCGTTATGTTTTTAGAATGGCACAAGATGCTGCAAAAGATGTGAACGCAATGGTCAAGCAAAGCTGTGTATCTCATGTTTACATAGACAAACAATGGAAAAAGCGCAATGAGATGGACAAATGCATTCTGTGTGCACGGCCCCTTAGAAGTTTTTGTTTGAAGTTATGAAAATTTTATTTCTGAATGTTCAAAATATTTAGTTTTTTAAATGTTTAAAACACTTGTTTTCCTTGGTTATATAAATGTTACAGAAAATGTTAACTGAACATTCAGTTTTATCATTTTGCAAACGCTATTAAGTAGTAAAATATTATTAAAGAAAACTTTGAATGAATGATCAAATCGCAAAGAAAAATGAAAGGAGACAAAATATTCCATGATTAGAGCAAAATGTGATTAGAGCCAATTATTGTCCTTGTGTTACTCTATGCAAATAAAATCATACATACTTTCAGGAATTCCTTGAGAGAAAGGTCCATCAAATATTATGATTTGAAGTGTCATTTCCATCTCTCCCTGTCAGGCAGTTTTTGTGGAGTTTCAGACTTCCCGGTGAAGCACAGAAGATAGACCGAATGATGGAGGCCTTTGCTGCTCGATATTGCCAGTGTAACCCAGGTGTCTTTCAGTCCACAGGTACAGTATGACTTCTATCAGCAGTAAGCTTGACTTCTACCCTCATTTTAATCCCTCATTTTAGCCCATCATTGGCCTAAACCTTTTACTCAGCCTTATAAAAAAGCCTCATTCCCCAAATATACTGATTGGCTTCATCACTGTCTCCTCTCCACCAGTAAGCTGGTGTGTGGTGGGCGTTCTGGCGCAATATGGCTGCCGTCGCATCATCCAGGTGGATGCTGTTGCTGCACACTGGTGGAGGTTGAGGAGATTCCCCCCCTTTGAGTACCTAGAAAAGCGCTATATAAATGTAACGAATTATTATTAATTATTATTATTATTAATATTATATATATATATATATATAATATTAAAACTGTATAGTTTGCATGCCCAATCTCTTGAAGTACAGCACACTCCGTACAAAATCTGCTCCACTGAAGGCAGAGCTTTATAACTGCAGGGATAAATATCGGCAATGTTGAAACACACTGGGCTAAAACAAAGCGCAAAATTATTATTTATTGATAAACAGAGTCTGTGAATGTCCAAAGCATTAATATCTTTCTTTCAGCATGGAGTCATGCATAAAGATGCAGAAACATTAAAAAGTGGCCTGCATGTTTCATCAAACTCTCTGCTTTCAGAATGTATCATTTAGCAGTCAACTAATAAAAAATTCAAACAAGAAAAAAAAGAGGGTTGCATGCTCTTCATATCTTTACATACATGCTCCATTTAATTTGCCAATCTGGACCTATAGAGCTGACCGACTGATCCGAGTTTCTTCTCTCCACAGACACTTGCTACGTTCTCTCGTTCTCCGTCATCATGCTCAACACCAGCCTCCACAACCCTAATGTCAGAGACAAGCCCACAGTGGAAAGGTTCATCTGCATGAATCGGGGCATCAACGAGGGAGGAGATCTGCCCGAGGAGCTGCTCAGAGTGAGTCTCTGCCTCATACTGTGATGGAGAGAGATGCAAGTTATGTAATGATAGAACATGAATTACCAATTGTCTTTTTTCCCACAGAATTTATATGAAAGCATTAAGAACGAACCTTTCAAAATACCTGAAGATGATGGGAATGATCTAACTCATACATTCTTTAATCCAGACAGAGAGGGATGGTTGCTAAAACTAGGTTTGTATCTATCTATCTATCTATCTATCTATCTATCTATCTATCTATCTATCCATCCATCCATCCATCCATCCATCCATCCATCCATCCATCCATCCATCCATCCATCCATCCATCCATCCATCCATCCATCCATCCATCCATCCATCCATCCATCCATCCATCCATCTATGTCTATAAGTCTATCTATCTCTGTCAAAACTAGGTTTATCTATCTGTCTGTCTATCTATCATCTATCTGTCTGTCTGTCTGTCTGTCTGTCTGTCTGTCAGTTCTGTCTATAATTCTATCTATAATTCTTTCATGGTTTCAATCTTGAGTTCACCCTGATTTCTTTATATATTCTAAAAAAATGTTGGGTTGTTTCAACCCATGTTTGGGTCAAATATGGACAAACCCAACCGTTGGTTTAATTTTATAATTAAGTTTTAAACCCAATGGTTGGGTTAGTCCATATTTGACCCAAGCATTTTTAGAGTGTGGATTGAATGTATACTGGTATTATCCAGCATCTCACTGTGTTAATCGGGATTACATAGATAATGCTGTTATTGGCAGACCTTTAAAGCTTTTATGGCTCTTCATTTTAAAAGTAAAGATCCCTTACTGTAATATAATCAAATCTTTTGGTAACTGTTAGTTGGTATAAATCATTGACTATACTAATATCATGTCATGCCATGATTTGTTTTACAGTGTAAAGGTTCTGCCACTTTTTTGTATTTATCATTATCTGTATTTGAACTTGCAGGGGGGAGAGTGAAGACCTGGAAGAGGAGGTGGTTCATTTTGACAGATAACTGTCTATATTACTTTGAATATACAACAGTAAGTAGAGCTTGCTTGATATTTCCTGTTTGGGAAATAAATAGATTTAAGATTTATCAAGAAAACGTAACAGACCGCAAGATATGAGTGAAAAGAAGGAAGGTCACATAGAAGAGGAAGTCAGAGAGAAAAAGAGTGAGTAAACAGCAAATAAGTGATTTGTTCAGTGTTTTAGCAGACACCAGCATCCTCAAAGCACATTCACTAAAAAAAATACAAAACAAGCACAACATCAGGGATTTGACCTGAACAAACTGGCTAGTTTAAATCAAGACTCAGTGAAATTACTTGACAGGCACTTTCTTCACTTAGTTTCAGTTGGTATTAAAAGAATAGTTCACTTAAAAATTAGAATTCTGTCATCATTTACTCACCCTCAAGTTCTTTCAAATCTGTATTAATTTCTTTCTTCTGATGAACACAAAGGTAGATATTTTGAAGAATGTCGGTAACCAGACAGTTGATGTACTCCATTGACTTCCATAGTATTTTCTTTTTCCTACTATGGAAGTCAATGGAGTACATCAACTGTCTGATTACCGACATTCTTCAAAATATCTACCTTTGTGTTCAGCAGAAGAAAGAAATTTATACAGGTTCTATATTCTAAACTCCTTTTAGAGCATTTGATTGGGCAAAAATCTGTGTAGTGCAGGATGAGTCATCAGTAAATGCATGTTAAATGTGTATACAGGCAATTTTGTCTGTTTATGAGTACACTGGCATATACATGACCTCAAAGTTAACACTCATGGACTAAAACTAGAAAAACACTCAAAGCAACAACCTCCCCGCTGTGTCATCTCATCAGCAAAGTGGAAGGAAATAATGCATTCTTTCCTTAGCTGTGTGCCAGATTTAGACCAAGAGACAGACAGTTGTTGCTTAATGTGCACATAGTTCCCTCACTTTTTTAATCATGCTTTTACATCTTATTTTGGGAAACATATTGCAGACTAAGTCCTATGACTAATTGCTTTAATAACAAATAAGCACAGTGGATTTAAGGTCTATAACTCATGTGTTCACAGGACAAAGAGCCTCGGGGGATCATTCCACTGGAGAATCTTAGTATAAGAGAGGTGGAGGAACCAAGAAAACCAGTATGTTCCTCTTCAAGCGCTCGGTTAAACTATATTCTTTAGGTAGTCTTTAAAGGGATAGTTCAACCAAAAATGAAAATTGTCATCATTTACTCACCCGCAAGGTGTTCCAAACCTGTATGAATTTCTTTCTTCTGCTGAACACAAAAGAAGATATTTTGAAGAATATGGGTAACCAAACAGCTGATGCACCCTATTGACTTAAAAAAAAAAAAACTTATGGAAGTCAGTGGGGTCTCATCAACTGTTTGGTTACAGACATTCTTTAAAATATCTTATTTTTGTGTTCAGCAGAAGAAAGAAACTCATACAGATTTGGAAAAACTTGAGGGTGAGTAAATTATGACAGATTTTTCATTTTTGGGTGAACTATCCCTTTAGGAAGAATCCTACTTTTAGTCCCATTAAGATAGTCAATAAGAAATGAAGAAGTAAAAGTGACCGTTTAATGTTTTGACCTTTCAGAATTGCTTTGAGCTTTACAATTCCAGTCATAAGGGGCAAGTAATTAAGGCATGCAAGACGGAGGCTGACGGGAAGGTGGTGGAGGGGAATCACGTTGTCTACAGAATATCCGCACCCACGCCGGAAGAGAAGGAAGAGTGGATCAAATCCATCAAGTAAGGCTTCACCGTGTCAGGCCTCATTATTCTCTTCTCAGATAACCGATGTGTGTCGGCTGTAGGTCATATACACACACCCACAGATGCTCAGAAAGGGGCATTGACTTCTCTTATCACAGAACATCGCCATCATGCAGATAAGATGAAGCGAGTGTTTCCAGTGTTTTAGACCTTGGCTGTGCACTGCAGGGACATATTTTTTTATTTGTTTTCCAGTAGAAACGCATAGGATATTAAGACTTGGTTTCAGACAATATATTTTGAATTTATTGCTTAATTTGTGCACAAATCTAACACAATTTAGTGAGGTTTATTCCTATTATGTGTATATATATATATATATATATATATATATATATATATATATATATATATATATATATATATATATATATATATATATATATATATATATATATATTATTATTTTACTATATATATATTATATATAGATTGATTGAATGAGTGGATAGATAGATAAATCAATCAATCTATTAATTAAATTAATTCACTGAACACTCCTAATATCACAATTTGAATTATTAATTAAATGTATCTTGCTTTAAGGATGTTTTTACTGGAAAACAAGACAAAGATTAGGGCTAAGAAAATTATTTTACGCAGTGTGGTGGATATACAAACATCACACTAAAGGGCTGACAAGACTAAAATGACCCACGTCCTCTCAAGGTTAAATGTTTTTTCCTGAGGATAGATCAGCATTTATCACTGGAGAAAGGGGAAGCCAAAGACCACTTAACCTCTTGCTGTTGGCCATGGCTCTGGTTTTGTTTTCCTGCTTGGTCTAAAACAGACTTGTTTTAAATGAAATGACATATATTCAGGTCTTATAGTATATAGTGACATGAAGGCCAGTTGTGACTATTATTGAAGATCTGTGGCTTTATAGGCGTCTAGTTTACATGTGTCCTCTGACTCAACTGGGATTGTGGAACTGTTCTGTGGTCAATTTAGCCTTGTTTTACAGCAAAAGCTGCCTCAGCATGTCCTGTGGGACTGCCGGGAACTCTGGGCTACACAAATCCTAAAGGACCTATTTTTTTACTTTTTGTAATAAGGTTCACTGCTTCCAGTAACGTATTGTTTTATATGGATGTGTACTTTTATTATTAACATGATTCACTTGTATAATTCTTATTTAACTGTTGTCTTCGTACAGGGCAAGCATTAGCAGGGATCCTTTCTACGACATGCTGGCTACTAGAAAACGGCGAGTGGCTGCTAAAAAATGAGCCATGGACCTAACGTTGTGGTTTTAAGGATCACTCTTTAAATGTAAACCTTCACATGGGGTCCTGCATCCTTCAGAAGGTGACAAATAGTCGGAGGCAAGAGCTCTCTGAGGATAAAGAAGGACAAGATTTTAAAAATGTTGGTGTCTGTAAAGGTCATGTGCTAATTTAAAAGATATGTACTTAATGTTTATCTCCAAAGGAATTGTATTGGGAGTACAATGATGGTAATGGATGCAATTATATGCTGAATTTGCATTTGTCAAAAAGAACTTTTAGAGACTGACTTTGCCACAATATCTGCCTAATTTTATGTGAGGGTCCAATATAGAGCGTGTAGCGCCCCCTGATGCCTACATGGGAACTTTACTGTCTACTATCACAAATTTCCAGGTATAAGTTATGTGGAGATGTTCTCAAAGCAAGTCTAAATCAAGATCTGGCAAGGACTAGATGGCCAAGAAATGGATGTTAAATACCAAACTACTGGTGATGTTTTTTTGTACTTTAGGAGGTAGTCTATAAATATAGTAAATAGATCCATTATGGGAGGGAATCATGCAGAGTATAATTGTTTTAGTGCTATCATATATTATCAAATTTCATTCATTGTCTTAATTGTATCAGTAGTTTTAAATGGTTTTATGTTTGTTTTATGTCATGCCATAGTCATCAAAATCAGCAGGACTGGTTGCATGAATTGAAAGAGAAAATAATCAGTAAGCTTTTTTTCATATTATATTTATTACGATTTAAGGTCCTTAATACAAAATACTGTAAAAAAAAAAAAAAAATCAGATGTTCTCTTATTATGCTAATTATTTGATGCCTTTTCAAGAATACAAACACCTGTTTGTATTCACTTTTTGATTTAAATTGTTGCTGATATTTTGTTGTATTTATGTAATATTGCCAATCTGTTATATTATTAAATTCTTTGGTTTTGTTGTTTTACTATGTACACACACACTAACCGTAAACCTAACCATCACAGAAAACGTTTCTGCATTTTTATATTTTCCAAAAACATCACTTTGTGGGACTTATAAGCTAATTTTCTTATGGGGACCAAAAAGGTCAAAGATTTCTGGTGTGGCCATCCTTGTGACATTTTGTCTCCCCAACATAGGGAATACCTGAACCAAACATAAACACACACAAACAAAGTAACATCACAAAAACCATAATTCAACTTTTTTTTTAATGGAAACTCCATGGATTTAAAACTGATGTATATGCAATTTTTGAATGCAGCAAACCAGCTTTTGAGCTTTTAAGTGAAGACTGATAACTCTGTAAACCTGAAACTCATTATTACTATGGTTTATTGTTGAGCATAAAGGAAATACTCGTAGATACACTCATCACACTGATTCTGCTGTCCACTGTTAGAACATTAATCCATATAATACACATTAAATCAACCATTCTTTCTCTATAATTTCAGCTAGTTTAAAGTGAACACAGTTGCATGTAACACTGTCCAGCAATACTAATCATAGTGAAATAAAGAGAATATGATTTATGATGACACATAAATTCTACAAACAGTACAGCTTCCTTTTCTAATTTTACCTGTTAGCGATAAGCCATAATGATATGCTACCAAACCCATCTGAAATTTAAGGCTTAAAATTAAATACCTGTATTATTATGTTTTTTTAATAGGCATATGTAATGTTGTATTATTACAAAAATGTAACAAGTAAAATATCCTCACTTATATTCTGCTTAACATTTTTTATGGTAAATATGCAGCATGCTCTTAATACTGTATTTCAGAACTCCCTGTATGTGTCAGTTAATCAGAATTCCGATATCTTAGATGAAACATACAGGTCTCAGTCCTGTCAATCAAGCCACGTGACCTCAAGAACTGTCCTAATAAAACATTTTATGCTGAGATTCAAACAAAGGTTTGCTTCCTGTATTCTGCTTTCCTGCATCTCAGCAGGTTCATCTCACTAAAACAGCTGTGGCAGAAAGGGGTCAAGATTTGGGCTGGTTTAACGTCCCTGCTGACAGATACTGCAATTACACGAGTGACGTAAGGAGAAAATTTGGTGTATTGATCCATTTACATTTTGTTAATTTTGAACAAAATAAAAAAAAGTTACATAGTGCACCTTTAATATTTGTACAACTAGTAAGAGAAAAAAACTACTGTTTATCCTCAGCCTTGTATTCAAAATGTTTACAAAAAAACTAAAGTTAAATAATTGAAAAATAATTATAAAGCGTTATTTTCTAAAATACATGTTACAAGTATTGTCAACCCCTTCCTTGAATACTTTGATCTAAGATAATTTCTCCATACAGAATATATCACGAAGAGGATAAACAGCCTGTTTTACCCATATCTATAAAGGATGACAATAATAATGGAGGGTGCTGTAAAAAAAATCATAGTTAGGAAGCCATCTTGCATTAGTTTAGTAGCAATAAGATTTGCATGTTATTGCTTTGCAAGTACTGTGCACTCTAATCTATTTATGATTTGTGTGGTTTTATAGTAAGCTGCTTTCAGTATGTTTTGCCTATAAGCATAACTGTATTGAGATTATATCATTTATATCATTATCATTTATATCATTTCATTATAGCCTGGTTTGCTGGTGTAAAGGGTAGATGTATATAAAATGTGAAAAACTATGTCTTAATAAGCTATGACTGCATTCTATGTAGCTAAAACAAAAAACACTGCACCTTAATATCAATCGAAATGTTTTTCACACAAAACAGAAACAAGTCATTCTTTATGTGTAAAAAGGAAACCCCATCTTTTACAAAAACCAAACACTTCTCATCGTCACATACATGTTCATTCACTCCAACAAAATATTGTAAACGTAGTGAGAGAAAATATTACAATTTCAGACATTAAGGCTGTTTCCTCTCTCAACATATTGTACACTGTATACATTTACTTTGACATGCTACAGTCAAATGAAGAAGCTGAATATAACCATTGTCTTGTCTTTTTCAATTTGCTGAAGGAAAAAAAAAACACATTGACAAACATTCAGAGAACACGGTCTACATTACGAGTGGCTTTACAGAAAGTGTCTCTATTGAACTCCTGATACAGGACCAAAAACAAACAACTGATAGTACAGTTCAACTTAAATTCACAGTATTATCATGACTAAAATCAAAGTGGATTCAAGAAAACTAAACAGCGAGAATTAAAAACAAAAAAGATGCAATGAACTTGCATTCTAGATAGGTGTGATTGAGGAATTTCAGAGAGTAATACAGTGAGATGCTTAAAAAAAAGGAGAGGTACAAGAGACAGCAAAGCAAACATCTTATGTCCTCAAGTGTGTCCAGGTTAACTGTGATGTAAGTGCACATGTAGCAATAGCAAAGGCTGCTCCTTGGAGACCGTTCTCTCAACAGATATGTGAAAATGGTGACATCATAACTTGAAGTCAAAAGACAAGCAGTCTTTCTCCGCCGATGCAGCATATAAATGTTCTTGTCGTTCCCAGGTTAGTATCCTTAAAGGGAGCGCTTGTCTCATCTTCACAAGTGAGAAAATCCTGAGTCTGTATGTCTGAGCAGCAATTCTGATGTTAAGCTCCAGGCTTTTTTTTTTTAATCGCATATATTAATTTTATATATAATTTGTTTTTCATGATCAAAGTTCGTTTATGTACAGTGTACTAAAAAAATCCAAAGCCTTAAAAATAAAAACAAAAAAGACAAAATAATGCAACTTTAAAAATCGTTTTGTGGTAAAAATACAGTATGTTCTAAATGTTAAGCACCATGTCAGGAACTTTAGCTGTAGATTTCCTGTGTTTCACATGCTTGCATGGGTGGTTTCCAGAGTCTTTAAAAAACAAAAACAGAAGGGGAACGAGACAATTAGAGTTGAGCTTATTTTGTACAAACTCTTACATAAGTAAAAAAAAAAAAAATTGTTCAAACAATTCCTTACCTTCGGTGTGATCAAGAAATCAATTTCCCTTTAATGTGGACGTGTGACTTCCTGTGAAAACCAGAGATCAGTGAGATTTGTAAAAAAAAATTAAAAAAACACACACACACACACACACATATATAATATATATATATATATATATATATATATATATATATATATATAATTAATTAATATTTAAAAATACATTTTACAAATACTATAATTACTTAAAGATTATTAAATTTATTACAACGTTATTCTTATTTTTGAAATAAGGCTACATTTGCAGTCTACTCACTTCAACATCTGAAAGGGTCCTGTGATAGACACCGTCTACATCTCCATTTCCATTTGAGAGTGTCTTTGTGCTGTTGACAGTGGTAGCATGATCAAAATCTTTGTATTTCACATCTTTTCCTATCCCAGTATGACAAAGATCAAGTTCACTTCCACTGTAACAGCCATTAGCTGGAAAAAAAAAACACAAAAAAAAAAAAAAACACATTAGTTCATTTTTTCCCCCAATGACATTTACGTGTGAATGTGAAAAGTCATGCCAAGATCAAAAGTGTACGTGTGTGACAGGATGTATGTGAGGATGGAGAGGGTTCCTGAGAAAAAAGGATTGTAAATTGTAGTCAATCACTAGCAAACCAATGAGATGCTGAATGCATCAGAACCTACCGGAACATTTCAGTCAGCACAAGTCAGCTATCTGAAAGAGACAGCTCAATTTGGACCCATGCAATGTCAAAAATCAAGAAGCCTCTGCTCTCAAAAATGATCCAAATCACAAATGAGGTTTACCTCATGAAGAACACACATAGAGCTGACACGTTTGCCATTTCTGCATTTAACCAGATAAATCATATTACTCAAAAGGCCCTGTTTGTATAATAATAATAATAATGCATATCTTAAAAAAGTATTTAAGGCAAATAAAGACAGCATTGTTTTTTTGTAATATTAACAAAGTGATTAATTTAAATATTTCAATAAAAAAAGCACCTCACCCTACAATTATCATTACTGCAAAGTTATGCAAAATGTTATAAAATTGTATATTTAACTTGCACTTAGCAGTGTTTATTAAAGAAGAAAAAATTAAAAATGCATCTCTAATATTTAAAAATAATGACAACAACATTATTATAAATAATAATAATAATAATAACCATTGGGGAAAAAATGGTAATACACAAAATCCCTCATATTAATTGCAATGATAATTTGGGGGAAAATGTTTAGTTGCCATAAAAACATTGTCACAATGCAAATTTAATGATTCTTTAATCATTTCTTTGTTCTCCTTTTATTTAGTCATTAAATGTGACCAGAATGTGTAAAAAAAAGTTCTAACCAGAAGTATGCTTCACACGTACACATATCTGATGCTCACTAGACATAAATGTTTCAGAACAATTTACAGTATTTGTAATCAATGTCAAAACCAGATGCCGAAGCTATTAAAAATAGGGGCTTTTGCACCGGAGGAACCTTTTCATAGTTCCTAGAACTATTGGCGGAAGTTCACGGATTTTGGCGTGTTCGCAACTAGGAACGATTTTAGTTCTAGGAAATCCTTTTGGAGGAACTAATTCAGCTCCTACTTCAGAGTAGGGTCTACCAGTGATGTTAGTGTACGCTTAATGGTCGAACGTACTCGAAACACCTGCACCCGCCATTTTTAAAAAGGCTGTGTAAACACCGATTATAGCCTATATATTTACTCCAGAAAACTAACTCTACGAACATGGAAAACAGTGATAGATAGACCTCTCAACCTTAACACTAAGAGACCAAGAGAAACATGATTATGTATTTCTGCTCAGCTAGCAGCACTGGACATCAACCACACGGTATACGCTAATATCTTTTCATATACCGTCTACTTTCTTTGTATAACACTTCTATCTAATAGCGTTAGACAGATCGTAAACTAATGAAGACGGAGGACGCAAGCGCTGTGTGCTCAGTCGTTCTCAGTGCCGTCAAAATAAAGGTCTGCTGCGCCGTTAAAAAAAAAGTCACAACAACAAGCGAAGCTTACGTCACTTCAGAGTTCCTACTGCCAGTGCGAAAGCAACCAGGAAAACGGCCCTAGGGGAACCATTAGTTCTCGGGGAACCACTCTGGTGGCTAGTAGTAGTTCCTAGAACTAAGTTCCTAGAACTACCCGGTGCGAAAGCCAATAATGCACCTTTTTGTCCATTGAGCTGTTGCTGGTCCTCCATATGGTCTCGGTGGACGTTTTTGAGGGACTCAGAGCTGTGGTGCTGACTTCCTCTCTCTGCACCATTCCTAGCTCTAGTATCATGAGCGATGTCTCTCCCAGTGTGTGGCCTCTCCTCATCCTGCCTCCTCCTCTTTTTCTTTTTATTCTTCTTCTTATGTCTCTTGGAGCTGCTATCCTCATTTCCCTCTGATGGATCCCTCTCTGAGTGCCTGTAAGCAGAAAGTCAAAATGATCAACTAGTCTTTTTTTCCCCTAATGCTTTGAATTCTCACACAAAGCAATATTTAAATGGTCAATGACAAATAAGTACATTTTTAATTCGAGCTTCAAAAGTGTTTCAAATATTAATAAGCAGCGAAGCATTTGTTAAAATATTTTATAAGAAATAATATAATACTTAAGACATTTTTCCAAGAATTTGCTTTTTTAAATTCTTTTAATATTATTTTCCTTATGATTATTATTGTTATATAATGAGTAAAAAAATATTTTAAAAAAGGAAATTAAAAAGACTTTAAAATGATTATCATTTCAAAAACTTAAAAAAAAAAGTAGGTGCATTTCAAAACATTAACTAAATCAATAGATTGGAAATCAAAAGAAAGGAGTAGCAAAGTATGACTCGCCTGTGTTTGTCTTTGTTTCTTTTTTTCTTCTTATATTTCTTCGCTCTGCATTCATCAGAACTTTCTCTTGCATCAAACGACGGACTCCGTTTCCGCTTGTTATGTCCAGACAGTGGGCTGAGAGAGCGGGAAGATGAATTGATGCTTTTTGAACTGTTCACTGTATGGGCCGTTCTTCCGTGGGCACCTTCGACCCCACGATTGCTGTGACTGGAATATCCATCCCTGTTATGGTGTCCAGAAGGACGATAAGATTCACTCACAAACCTCCTATCTCTACTCCAGTTGCGTTCCTCTCTGGGTCTTCTTTGGGAGTGGTGGTGCTCTCGACGATGGTGTGAGAATCTGTCCCAGTGTCTCTCTACCTCACGAACTCTGTGATGCCGGTCTCTACTGGAGGAGCGCTCTCTGATGGGACGGCTATCTCGATGACTGTACCCATAGCGGCTCCGGCTTCTTTCGCTGTATTCCCTGTGGTGCCTGTACCGGTCCCTGTCCTTCAGGGGTGAAGAAAAGTGTGGCCGCTCTGAAGTTTTATTCCCGTCCTCACCCACCCTCTGTCCATCTCCAGAGCCAAACTTGTCTACGTGTGATGGTTTTGCCTCTTTGCTTTCCCCTTCACTGCACCTGAACACCTCCTTTAACCTGTGTGGACTTGTGTGACCATCACCGATATGGAGGTTGAGACTGTTGTTGGCCTGATGGTCTGACGTGCCAGCCGCTGTATGGGTGGAATGGCTCGGATTCGACTCAACTTTTGAAGCTGTCTGGCAATGAAGGTCAGTGTCTGCAGTCTTTGAGACCAATGAGGCATTAGATGAAGGTGCAGACTCTACATGTACTCCAGACTGAGATAAAGCATCCGAAGGAGGGTTCATCCTTTTGTTTGAAGGTGAGGAACATGCTTGGTCATCAGTACTCGGCAGTTTGGAACTGTTGTATGAATAAAGAAAACCCAAAGAAAGTTTATAACATCAGAAACTTGATAATATTAAAAACAAAGTCAGTGATTTAGCAATATTACAATTTTGGCTGATACAGTTCATTTATGTTGTGGCCGATAACTGATAAATGGCCAATATTACTGAAACTGAAATAAAAAAAGAAAGTAAAGCTAACTAGAAATATTTAAAAAAGGACAAAAACTAAATATCACAAAAGCACTCATTACTAAAACAAACTAAAATTAAATATTACTAAAATAACCATGGAAACAAGTGAATTTATGCATCACAACTGTGCACATCTCACCTTGATTCACTGTTTTCACATTTTAAGCTGAATTGCAGCCCTGAACTATCAGACGCATTAGAAATCTGGGATGAAGAATGTGAAGTGCCCATAACCTAAAAATAATAATAAATAGAAATACTTCAATAAAGAAATATCCTGATTAAAAAAATGAAGCCTGTATAAATATACTGTAACATGCCACAAAATAAAAGTTGAAATTTTGTACCTTATCAGTATGATTAAAACCATTGGCTTTGGGAAGGCCATTCTGAGATTTATGAGCAGGTTCTGATCCACTTTCACACACATGAAAGCCATTAGATCCGTTTGTCTTCGAGGTAAGCTGAGGCAGTGAACTGGAATTGTGGGATTGGGCATCATCCTTTACCCCATTCCCATTGTTTATCTCGGGAGTAAGATGAGGCTTAGCTAATCCATTCTCCAAGGCTCCAGCCTCTTGGTCGGATTCTTCAGATGATTCCTGACCATAAGGAACCAAGAAAGAAGCTCCGGAGTGAGTTCCATTCACCTGCTTGACCTGTGGGAAGCCTGAGGTAGACATTGAGGTGCTAGAGGATGTGGGCTGAGGGTGAGAGGCTGACGACAAAGAGCAATTAGGGCTTGACTGAGTCTGAGCAGGTCTCACAGGCTTGCCCTGACCAATGAGAAACGTCAACTTTGGCCTCTTGGATGAGTCGGGAATGCCCGTGGGCCGAACAAGCGAAGTAGAAGAGGACGTGGATGCAGAAGAGGATGTATGAGATAGGCCAGATCCTGTTTTGGTCACACCACAGAAACTTCTGTTGGGTTTGGAGCAACCATGGTATTCTTTTGAAGAACCATTCCCATTAATGTATGACGAGTTCTGCAAAGTACACAAAAAAGTTACCAGGTGAAGAGAACAAACAAACCTTGCTGATCAGTTCAGGGCTGATTTGTAGTTTGTCTGAATTAGGCTTGCTACGGTAGTCTGTGTTACCGGTGTTACACGGTGTTCAGTCGCAACACCGGTTTCATCACTTGCCCACCGCGACATCGCGGTGAAAACACACAAAAATTTTTTTTAAAGCGTTCAAATATTTAACGCAATTACGCAGTATCCGTTTTTTTCTGTCACCCGTTGACTAGCGTTGTATGATCACGCTATTATTAATGTGAATGCTTTTAAGCGCGACAAGACTAAAGAGACCGCGCTATAAGTCCTGCCCATTACACACGCGCGCGCCCCACAGAAAAGACGAGCGTCAGTATCGAGTTCTCTTTTGGGCTTGATTGAACAAACCATAACACACACAAATTATGCCAAAATGTCCGTTTTGTCGAGTGTCCTCATGAGAGCAGTATTAAAATTTAATGATTTAAATAAAGTCTTAAATTAACGTAGAGATTTGTGAGAAAATGGGACGCGTGTCAGATCGCGTCTCTGTCAGCAGCGGCTGGTCTTAAAGTGTCACTAATGTTAATCAAAGAACAAAGGTAAGAGTAAATTACTCACTCAGACACGGAGCCAGGATGATTATTATACCGGTAGCCTAATAATCATGAATGCACTCCGCTATCTTTTAACACATCTCCGGCGAGCGGCTTCTTCACGCAAAAGAAAAACTCTTCCTGAAGTGCAGTGAAATTCAGCGATCTATGGTGTTTCCTGATGGATCATGTTTGTTCGTTAACTTCATTTTATACGTGCAACTCACATAGCCTATAAGGACACTGACAACGCGCTGACAGACAGGACCGAGCAGGTAATATTTAATATGAAACAAAGTCTCAACTTTCAAATTTGGTCAGTCAAAGAAAATGAAACAATAAATAGGCCTACCGTTTTGTGGCTCTAATGTGTCGTGACGTGAGAGATTGCCTCAGTTAAAGCCAAGTTCAAATCCACCGACGTTAATCTACTAACTCTCCTGACTGCTTTGTCGGACAAAATATGGTGGATTTTGATTTGTCAGATCGCATCAAACTCCATGCGAAGCATGAATTGACGCTAATTTAAAAGGGAAGTGCACACTGCTGCACCAGCTTTTTATAAGCGATGTAAAAAAAAATTAGTTTCGTTTTCAAATTAGTGCCAATTCAGCGCACAATAACAAAACAGTGTTGCTCCGCACGACCACCAATTATGCATGCCCGTGCAAACGCGCGCATTTTACGTTTGCCTTTAAATTAGTGATTTAAAAGCCCCCGCCGGAGATACCGGTATTACCGGTGTTGTCACACGTCGATTAACCGGTGAGAAAATATCCTCACCGTCACATCCCTAGTCTGAATGCGTTACTGTCGTGTAGTACCTTGAGCATATGAGGTGGCAGCTGAGGACCAATGAAGGACGTGGTGGTGTACTGAGGCCCATTCATCTTGATTGGAATGGATGGTCGTGGCGATGACTGGCCTGGAGTATGGTTCATCTGGCCAAAGTCACTTCCATTTTTTACATCAGGTGACCTGAATTAAAATAGGCATTTTTCTGAAGAGACTTCTCAGAAACACCCTTCAGTCCCAGAAATACAAATGATCCATATGAATCATGAGAAGTGAATTAAACCTTTACCTAATGTAGAACAGTAAGTATGCTTGCTGATTAAGCACGGTTCTAATATCGCTGAGAGATACAGATGAGTCGTTCATCTGATACCACTGCCCATTGCTAGCCTAGAACAGAGGATCATATTATTTCAAACATAAATGACATTGTAAGCACATAATAAAAGAGGATTCAGGTCTGTACATGACAACTAACCTTAATGTAGCAGTAGTAGTGTCCAGCGTGGCAACTGAAACCAGAATGAACCAGCACAGCATATAGAGCATAGATTTGTGGCTCCCCATGAGACTGAGACATGAATTGCCGCAAATCTAGATACTCTGTGTATCTTACATCCTGTGAAGTAGGCATGAGAATGATCCCAATTATGGCTGCCAAAGTTAATACATTAACTGATGGCAATTTAATGCTGTTAAACTGTCAATTTAAACACATTGACCTAGTCCTATTAAAGATCCTGCATCAAGGTGGCAACCGTGGCATCTCAAAAATATGGATGATTGTAGGGCTGTCACGATTCCTCGAATAAATTCAAGTACTCGATTAAAAAAAAAAAAAATCCTCAAATTGCAATTGACCTATGTTAAGTAACCGACAAAATACCGGAAGTGGTGCATTCCACAGACAAGTATCCATGAAACGCATTATTAGACCGTTTTCATAGGCTACACGATGTACTAAAACCATTTAAAAACCATACTATAGTATAGTGCGACTGAATTCACAAAGGCTGCAATTCAGTTAAATAAATGTATGCGCTAATATATTTATATGTGCTTTATTTGCATGCGTGTAGATTACGTGCATCTCAGAGCGTCTACGTTCACAATAAATGCTACTTCACATGAACTGTTATCATTTACATGCACGGAGCACGTCTCACATTCCATCTCTGCAAATGCTGTGAGTTTGGGTTGCTTAAAACGTTCATCTGGGAAAACAATGTGCGCCATTTCATCAGATTTGTAAGGTAAATCATTTATAAACCTGCAAGAAGTGAAATTGTTACCTTGTTCAAGAAATGACAGTGGCAGTAGCATTTCTATCATAAAGAAGTGAACAAATATGAAAGATTAAGTGACCAGTTTAATGAAATGTCATTTGTTCAATATTAAACAAGGTTTAAATCTGCTGAAAAATGTAACACCAGGCCGTTGGCACGCATGTATTTGTTATAATACATAATGTACATAAGATGATTGTTTATATTATTATGTGTATTATGCATTTTAACAGTGTTGTTCTATAAAACCATATGATTACTTGCTTTTGATACTTTATTTGAACCAAATATTATTGCCTCATTGTTATTATATCTTTTTAGTCATTTTAAAGGCTTAGGTATTCGCGTAGGTCTATTTTTACTACCACAAAAAAATATATCGGATTACTCGAATAATCGTCCGATTACTCGATTACCAAAATAATCGTTAGTGACAGCCCTAGATCTAGTCATACCAGTTTGTCCAGGATCTTATGCATTTTCAGAATTATCTACTAAACTTTTGTGTCATGACCTTTATGCAGTGTACCTTTGTAATTTTTCCTCCATTAAAGTTGGTAAACCGCTTCAGTGAGACAGTGAGAACATTAGAACTGCGATGAATGGTGAATCTCTTTGATGCAGTAACCATTTTCTTACATCTACCAAGACAAAAGAGGATTACTGTAAACATGAGTGAAAGTGTAAAAATATAAACAATACTATTCCACACTGACAAATTCTATGAAGGAAAAACAAAAATTTGTTAAAAGAGGTTAAAACTGAAAGAAGGCCCTTTTCAAACGTGTGCAACACATGAATACGAATGAATGGTGAATGTATATGCAAAAATTTAATTATTGAAATATAATAATGTGGTATTAATATGCACATAAAATGCAATAAAACTTACTTGGAGCATTTATAGGCATTGTCCCCATCAAGTTGCTCAGGCTTAACAAATTGCTCAAATGCCTTCGTGAGTGTCTGAGCCGTCTGAAAATAAACATACAAATTACCAACACTCTAAAAATGACTTTCTTCAAGATAATTAATGACGAAAAGTTTCAGTCACCTTTATCTCCAGTGAAATATCCAGGAAAGGGTCAAAAGTATCCGAAACTGCTTTGCAATTCAAACATTTGACTGTAAAAAAAGAAATGTGCATTAACAACTGCAGCAACAGATGGAGAAAGCAGGAACACAGATTCAATATTCCATCCTTCCACAAATTCTAAATTTAAAGATGCTTTTTTGTAGACAATTGTCATAGCAAGTGTAATTCAGAAAGGATAAAATTAAACTTACAAAACCAACTCACAACAAACGAGAATCTGATGACCTACCTCTGGATCTCAGATAACCCCCAAATATCTGATGTACAAAAGTGGTTGCCTGAGTTTGCCTGTCCAGTCTGACAAAAGAAAAATAATGCAGTATTGAACTGGATAAAGTTATGCAGTCATTACAGTTAGTGAACTGATGGATGAGGAATGTTTGTTTCATGCCTTACAAAACTGGCCAACAAAACTGCATTGTGTGAACTCACTTGTTTCCAGGGAGGCAGGACTTTTGCATAGCATCCACTGTGTACCTCAAGAACTCATGGGCATCTTCTTGGCTTCCAAATCTGAAATGCTTTCCTATCCCTGAGGATAAGAACAAAATGTCAGTGGACAATGCAATAAATACTTTAGCATTTAGAATAGTAAGACCATTCCTTAGAACTTAACTCCAACAAAAAAACACTGTGGCTACTTGTTAACGGTTTAACCTTGATAATGATCCTTCCTTAACACTCAACTCTTATCTAGCATTGATTGTGTTCTGGGACCATATTTGTTAATTGTACATTTTTTGGAGTTTGTTTTTTATGTACCACTTTAAAAGTACATTTAGCAGGTAAATAGTAATTTTGTCAGATGTTTTCAAAGCAAATGTTAATCTTAGCACTCACGTTTCAATTCATTAAGAACACTAATGGGCTTTATGACATTTCCAGAATTGGCGAACACTTGGATGATGTGATTCTGCATGGTACACATCATGCAAAATCCAGGCTCATGACCTGCGTGGAAAGAGAAAGCATGTACAACATCAGAACAAACTTACGACAAGTATTACATGCAATCGTGAAAAATCTTGCACATTTACATGTTTTGGAATGCTCTCTGGTCAGCATGTAGTTGGCAAGGGGAGCCGTGTAGGTCAGACACTGCAGGGTAGAGTTCAGGAAACATGTGTTGCCCAGGTTATGGAGACCTGCTCCAATGCGGTGGCCCTGGTTCCATTTCAAGCAGAGCCGCTCAGGGGAAAACAGGACCTTTTGAGGAAGCGCAATGCCATCCCCACTGTTCATCACCACTGCATGATACAAAAGAAGAAAAACAGACATACATTACACATCAAGAATACAACATAACCTATTGTTGTATTTAAAAGCGGTGCTATGGCAGCATTTTAACATCAACAGTAAAGACAAGCACTTGCCTTGCTCTCGGGGTCTTTCGACTTGGAGTGCTGTGTTATTACTACCATTCAGAGTCGCTCCAATGGTCGGGGCCATACAGGCAGTCTTGGCTCTTGAAAGCTCAGTGGCAGAAGGGCCAACACTCCAGCTCGAACTACTGCTCTCCATGTCTCTGGAGGAGAAAGGTGTCAGGGAGCTGGAGTGCTTGCACCGCACTGACTCCAGGTCAGATTTCTCTGGAGGTTTGTCAACTATGGTCATTATTCATTTTCTGTGAAAAAAAAAAACAGACGTGTGTGTTAACTCAATCATTTTTTTGACAAGAAAGGCAGATTTTGCATTTGAATTTGTGCCTTTTAAAACCACTTCACATGCAAATTAAGCTAGTCTTAGTGTCAAATGCAACAGGTACCTGAAAGGAAAGCAAATCGCTCACTAGCAAAAAGTTGCTTTGCTGCTGAGATGTGAATATCTCTAAAATGTTAACTGCTTCTGACTTTATTTTTTCTCTAATAAAATATAGTTTTAAACACAAACAGATATATTCATCAAACTAATGTCAAACGTGTAACAAATTCTAGACAGGTTCGAAAAATAAAATAATCAATTGACCAAATATACATCAATCGTTAATGGAACAGTACACTTAGTAAATGCGTGTTACTATGTATTATATAATTACTGTAATCTTTTGTCTCAGTTGAAGTTTTCAGGACCGTGATTACATCGGTTTTTTGCCAGTGTTTAAAATCTATATTATTTAAATCAATATCAACATAAAAACTACACCACTTTATGAAAAACAGACTCAGATAGATAACTTCGTAATAAGTAAATGCTTTGCAAAAAGACCCAAAGTCACTAGGAAAGCGTAAAAGACGACGAGTTAAATGTCTATGAGACATCGCGCCAAAGTGAAAGTACCACAAACATAAGTGAACGCTGAATTCCAAACACACTAATCGGCCCTTATTACGCAAAAAACTTGTCCATATTCCTTTTCTTGTGGACAGTCAATCAGGCATTGATCGAATAAGCTAAATATATATATTGGTGTAGTAGCCGGTGTGTGTGTCGATCTATTGAGCTGAGCGTCAGAATGGGCCCGTGGCCTTGGCTAGTTCATGACAGCCACAGTTTACAGTAAACTCTCGTATCAACAAATTCCACGATGAAACCCCAGCAAATGTGTGTACCTTCAATTAAGTCGTCAGACTCTACGACACTCAAAATACAGTTTAACAACCACAGTGACGGTTCCGTGTGTGATTTTGTATGAGGAAATGATCCTGTAGTACACACTCTCTCCGCACGTCCACCAACTGTTATCTAGCGTGCTCGGCTAAAGGCTTCGAATGCGAGTTAGGCCTCTGCCGCGCGTTATTTAAACACGAAATAAGAACAATAAATGTATTTGTCGTATTCTTTAAACCATGTATGCTTGTGAGTGAAATTTGACTGGCTAGCCGCCTTTTTTGTTGGCGCGAGAAGTTCTGACTGATTTAAAGACCGCTGTGTTGTAGCTACAAACGCCATGGTAACGGCTAAACGTAACAATACCGATGGAAGGCGGAATGAACACGGTCACGCACTTCCAGAAGCCTGTCTGTGAATAAAGATAATATTGAAATATGTGGTGTGTCCCTTCACAAACATCAACAAAACAAAACCACTCATTTTAATTAGCTAAAATTCGACTTTAATCGGAAACAGGTAGAAAGGAGGGGCACGGTATTTAAAATTCACCGGTGCCGTGGCCGAGAAGGCAACGCCGCCGTAAGACTCATTGCGAAACCCGGTGTTTTCAATTTCGTGCCACGCAATAAACGCAACCACACAACGCGCGCTCTCCAAAAATAACCTGCAGCACTCATATATCATAACCAATTCAAATAATGCACGTACCTGTAAATTTATGATTAATTTAAATGAGTTCATCCATTCTAAAATCCAAAGAGCGTCCGGCGGTGAACAATGACGTAGTTTCCCCACGGGTCCATCCGGGTACTTTCGTAATGTCAGCCAACCCAGTTGTTGTGTGGATGTGGCCTTACTGAAGGGCCGTCAAAGCAGTTGAATAATATCTTTGTTGCTGTCAACCCGTCGACAAGGAAAGCAATACCACTTTTACAACATCGATTTAAGCAGTTCCTGTGGATAAATGCTGAGAAGTAGTGTTTCGTACATATTTATATTATTGTAGAGGCAGATTTTAATGTCTAATAGTGGGTTATGGGTGTTGGTGGCACAAGAACGATACAGTTCGTACGGTAGGCTAAATGGCATCTCAATATCTATCTACCATGAAAATTATTTTTTTTTTTCTTATGTAAAACCTCATTGTATGTTAGTTAAAGTAAGTTAAAGTTAACAGTTTGGAAACATTACTATTTTTAATGTTTTTGAAAAAAGTATAATTATGCTCATAAAGCCTGCATTTATTTGATCAAACATTATTACAATGTAAAATAATGGGTTTCCACTTGAATATACTTTAAAATTTAATTTATTTTTATGATGCAAAGCTTAATTTTCAGCAGTCATTACTCCAGTCTTCAGTGTCACATGATCCTTCATAAAACATTCTAATATGCTGATTTATTATCAATGTTGAAAACGGTTGTGCTGCTTAATATTTTGTTATAACCCGTGATACTTTTTTCATGATTCTTTGATGAATATAAAGTTTAAAAAGAAGAGCATTTATTTAAAATATAAATTGTTACAACATACACTACCATTCAAAAGTTTGGGGTCAGTAATTTTTTTCAGCAAGGATGTGTTAAATTGATAAAAAGCGGGGAAAAAAAATCTATTTTGAATAAATGCTGTTCTGTTTTTTCAGGTGCCTTTTTATTCATTAATGAATTCTGAAAAAGTATCACAGGTTCCAAAAACAATATGAAGCAGCACAACTGTTTCCAACATTGATAACAAATCATGTGACACTAAAGACTAGATTAATGGCTGATGAAAATTCAGAATATTTTAAAGTATATTAAAATAGAAAACCATTATTTTAAATTGTAATAATTTTTCATAATATTACTGTTTTTCTGTATTTTTTATCAAATAAATGCAGGCTTGAGCATAAGAGACTTCTTTCTAAAACATTAAAAATAAACGTTTCCAAACTATTGACCGGTACTGTATCTGTGTGTGTGTGTGTGTGTGTGTATATATATATATATACACACACACTCTGAGATGTTACTACAGAAATACAGGTCCTTCTCAAAAAATTAGCATATTGTGATAAGGTTCATTATTTTCCATAATGTAATGATAAAAATTAAACTTATTTTAGATTCATTGCACACCAACTGAAATATTTCAGGTCTTTTATTGTTTTAATACTGATGATTTTGGCATACAGCTCAAGAAAACCCAAAATTCCTATCTCAAAAAATTAGCATATCATGAAAAGGTTCTCTAAACGAGCCATTAACCTAATCATCTGAATCAACTAATTAACACTAAACACCTGCAAAAGATTCCTGAGGCTTTTAAAAACTCCCAGTCTGTTTCATTACTCAAAACTGCAATCATGGGTAAGACTGCCAACCTGACTGCTGTCCAGAAGGCCATCATTGACACCCTCAAGCAAGAGGGTAAGACACAGAAAGAAATTTCTGAACAAATAGGCTGTTCCCAGAGTGCTGTATCAAGGCACCTCAGTGGGAAGTCTGTGGGAAGGAAAAAGTGTGGCAAAAAACGCTGCACAACGAGAAGAGGTGACCGGACCCTGAGGAAGATTGTGGAGAAGGACCGATTCCAGACCTTGGGGGACCTGCGGAAGCAGTGGACTGAGTCTGGAGTAGAAACATCCAGAGCCACCGTGCACAGGCGTGTGCAGGAAATGGGCAACAGGTGCCGCATTCCCCAGGTCAAGCCACTTTTGAACCAGAAACAGCGGCAGAAGCGCCTGACCTGGGCTACAGAGAAGCAGCACTGGACTGTTGCTCAGTTTTGCATGTCATTCGGAAATCAAGGTGCCAGAGTCTGGAGGAAGACTGGGGAGAAGGAAATGCCAAAATGCCTGAAGTCCAGTGTCAAGTACCCACAGTCAGTGATGGTCTGGGGTGTCATGTCAGCTGCTGGTGTTGGTCCACTGTGTTTTATCAAGGGCAGGGTCAATGCAGCTAGCTATCAGGAGATTTTGGAGCACTTCATGCTTCCATCTGCTGAAAAGCTTTATGGAGATGAAGATTTCATTTTTCAGCACGACCTGGCACCTGCTCACAGTGCCAAAACCACTTGTAAATGGTTTACTGACACTGGTATTACTGTGCTCAATTGGCCTGGCAACTCTCCTGACCTGAACCCCATAGAGAATCTGTGGGATATTGTGAAGAGAAAGTTGAGAGACGCAAGACCCAACACTCTGGATGAGCTTAAGGCCGCTATCGAAGCATCCTGGGCCTCCATAACACCTCAGCAGTGCCACAGGCTGATTGCCTCCATGCCACGCCGCAATTTCTTTCTGTGTCTTACCCTCCTGCTTGAGGGTGTCAATGATGGCCTTCTGGACAGCAGTCAGGTCGGCAGTCTTACCCATGATTGCGGTTTTGAGTAATGAAACAGGCTGGGAGTTTTTAAAAGCCTCAGGAATCTTTTGCAGGTGTTTAGAGTTAATTAGTTGATTCAGATGATTAGGTTAATAGCTCGTTTAGAGAACCTTTTCATGATATCCTAATTTTTTGAGATAGGAATTTTGGGTTTTCATGAGCTGTATGCCAAAATCATCAGTATTAAAACAATAAAAGACCTGAAATATTTCAGTTGGTGTGCAATGAATCTAAAATATATGAAAGTTTAATTTTTATCATTACATTATGGAAAATAATGAACTTTGTCACAATATGCTAATTTTTTTAGAAGGACCTGTATATATAACATTACTATAATACTTATAATGACCTCATTACATTTTAAACAAATTAATAATACATTTCAGTTCTATCATTTGCATCTTTATCCATGACCTTCATATTATTAATATTCATAATTATCAAAACTGGCAATCATCGTAATATTATTAAATGTAATATTAATAATATAATAGTGTAAGGCTATTTTGAGGAACTATTTACTCAGCTTTCAAGACTCAGATAAATGGAGACTAATGCACTATTGGCATGGGACTTTACTTTACAGATCTTCTGTAACATTAAATATGGCACTCATTTATATACAAAGCTGTACTCGCACATACAACCATTTCCAAACAACAATTTACATAATTTACAAGTATTGAGGACTTAAAGCAGTAAAAAAGAGCTGCTATTATTATGTCTTTTCTGGACTGTGTATTGCATTTTGAGAGATCTGTAGCTCACTGATCTGTCTCCTGAGCTGAACAATTTCTTCTTCTTGCTCATCAATCTTGCGCTTTAAACTGTGGATAACCTACAATAAAGAAGGAAAACACATGTTGTTGTTTTTTAAAGAGTTACAAGTTCCAAAGTTTCTTCAAAATATGAGTATAACTAAAATTAGGCTATATGTAGATCACATTTGTTTTGTTCAACATTAAAACCAGACATACCATGTCACTGGTGCTGAAGAGGTCACTCTGAAGTAACTGAGATGCACTTGGTCGCATTGAGGGATCAGAGCTGGTCAGCAGACTGATATACTTGGCCAAAAGTGGCCAGTTATTAGACAGTGTGTTAGGGATCTTGCTCTGACGTAGTTCTCCAAGTGTGTGCGCACGCTCCATCTCAGTCCCAAATGGCTGGAATAACTCAAACGCAATCACTCCTATACTGTACATATCTGACTGTATAAATGAAACAAATACTGAGCATCAAGTTCTACTACCACCACACCCTTTTTAGTATGTTCCTAAGATGAAACAGTCAAACATTGAAATACAGCACATAAAACAACATAAATAACTGGATAGACATTGCATTATAACAGTTTGTAGCTTCACAGTGAAGCTTTACCTTTGAATCATAGTGAGAACCCTCAAGTTGTTCTGGGGCAGCGTAAACAAAAGTTCCCACTCCACTAGTGTGAGCTGAGTCTGAAAAGTGCGATAAGAAGTTGTTTAGTCCAAGGTTGCATTCATTCAGAGCTGCCATTTAATGTTACCTGCTATTAAATCAGCAGGAGTTTTGCAACTACCAGAAAAATAAGAATATTCAAATATTTTTTGAGTTCAGAATTTGTAATAACTAAAACAATGGTCATTTGCTCTTGTGAATGGTTCTGTCACCTGTGTTTACACCTGCTTGAGAGCTTGAGGGCAGCTGTTCATGCTTGTCCGTTATAATGTTTTGGCAAGCCAAGCCAAAGTCCCCAATCTTCACATGGCACTCAGGTCCATGTAGGAAAATGTTTCTAGGCTGTAAATAAACAAATATACATTTTATTTGCCAACAAACAAACACTATAAAACACAGTGAGTTTGAGCAACTTAACAGACTAGTTTAAAATGAGATACTAGCACTAACTTTTTAGTTAAACTAAATAAATAATGTGGAGTGGACCCATAGTGTGCAGTTCAAGTACAGATTTTACATTATAAATTATTTTATTTCTTTAATTTACCAGGTTTTTATTGTTACACAGATAGAACATCCACAGTAATACCTATCCAAAATGAACAGTTTTAACATATTAATCGCAGATGAAAATTAGATTTGTTCAGGAAATCCATAGGTAACTGTGTGTTATAGCCTTTTGTTAAGTAAAATATGTGTGAAGATCCAAAGGGGATTCAGGGGTATTACCCCAACTATAAAAACACCCTGTGACAAACAGATAAAAAGTGGGTTTCTAAGGGATAAGGAAAGTGTTGATCAAATTGACTGCAACTAGGGGTGGGCGGTATGACCAAATATCTGTTTCACGGTATGACTAATTTTATTTCACGGTAACGATATATTTCACTATATAGTTATTTATATATGAAGTTATTGTGGAAAAATAGATCAAAAGGGCTTTGTATAATAAATAAACCCAAATACTTTAGAAATGAAAAGTATTTCACCTTGTTTGATTTTGATTTTCTTTTATTTGGTCAATTATTTCTTTGGTAAACTATTTTGACAGCTAAATAATAGTAAACAAAACACACTCATCAACTTTTAGATGAACTGCCCCCAACTGATGGATATTAAATACAACTCATAGGTGCAATTCAACGTTAAATAAAGTGTTGCTTTACTTCATCGATTATAATATCTTAATATTTTATATTGAACTATTCTATATTCATAATAAATTAGTTACTTCCTTTTCATTTTGTAGGATATTAGTAATACTAGTTATGTTTACATGTGTTCCCCGGTACATTTTTGCCATGTCTGCTTATTATACTGCGTTTTTAAGGGGATTGTTTTGCTCTTTTTGTGATATCTGGCAACCTATCACCTGGAGCTTTAATCAAGTTTAGAAGTGTCAAGTTCATCAAGTTCAGAAGTGACTAGAAGGAGAGCAGCAGTATGAAAACCGAACAGCACTGTTAGTGTTGACTAAGTTTAAATTATACACACCTTGTAACTGCGTCATTATTTTACCATAGCCGCGCTCCCTCTCAGTGTGTGTGCTTGTCGCGTCTTTTGCATAAGTAAAATGCGATCGGTTCATTTGAGTGTCAAGTTGTAATCACGTATCGAATCAAAGGAAGTTTTTATCAGCTGGTTCAGTGGCCAATTGTTTGGAGTTAGAAATATATAACTCGTGCTGCATATTTAGTAATTTTGCCTCAGATACAGGATTATACATTCGCTTTAACAAGTGGTTTGTTCATTACCACGGCAACCGCTTGCATGTCATGCCTCTTTAAAAAGTAACTATACATAAGAGACGGAAAGATGCAGATAACTATACATTATTTAAGGTTATTTCTATTCGTTACGATATTGATATATGAACTGATGCTGTCAAGTAAGCTTCATGCTTTCTCCGTTGGGAACGTGCACTCCTCTAAACTGTAGCCTACGGGTGCTGCACTGCTAGTTGACTGCTGCTCATTTTTTCCCGAAAATATCACGTTAACAACAACCCTTTAGAAAATGTAATTCCTTTGTGGATCCTCTTGATCTGCTTTCTCCATGTTTCTTTGACAAATCTCAGTGTCTCAGTCTCACACACGCTGCGCGTGAGTTAACCACGCCTACTTATTTACATATCGCGGTATACACGGAATAGAAAAATCTGTTACGGTTGACATTTTCTACCGCGGTAACGATATATACCGTCATACCGCCCAGCCCTAACTGCAACTCATTTTTAGGGCCCGATGGTCATTTATTTTTTTAATTCTGTCAAATGTTATGCTGGCTATAAACTGATATGAGGCCACTGGATGTATCAGTAAAATAAATAAAGTAATTGTTAAGTGTGATTTATTATTAAGTTTAACCTCAAAAGCACACAAGTTTGCACATTGTTGTGCCACACCTGCCCAATAACTGTTATCAAAACTCTAGGCCTCCTACCATTTAAACCAGTGTTTCTCAACCTCTCCTGCAGGGACCCCCTGACAGGACATGTTTTTGTTTTAACCCTGAAATGGCACACCTGATTCAATTAGTCAGCTACACATTAAGCCTTTGAGCCTTTAATTAATTGAATCAGGTGTGCCATTTCAGGGTTAAAACAAAAACATGTCCTGTCAGGGGGTCCCTGCAGGAGAGGTTGAGAAACACTGATTTAAACAAATACTACAGTTTTATGCCAACAAGCCATACATGAACTAGAAAAATGTATGGTGCACAATACCAAGTTATGTAAACCAACAAAATAAATACACGTACCTTTAGGTCTCTGTGCATAATACCACGGGAATGAATGTACTCCACTCCTTCAAGTATTTTCTTTAAAATCTTCAATGCACGTTCACAGTCTGATGACTCACAAGGATCTGTGGATGAATGTATTGGTTAAGAATTGCTCCAAATAATTCAACAATATAATTATAAGCTGTGATTGTATGTTCAAAACATCTAGCTCTGCAAATCAGCTTTTCTTGTCTTTCCTGTTTAGGAAGGGTGTATTTAATTGTATGAGACATACTACCTATTAAATGACATCTAAAGAACAAAGTATAAATGTACAAATACTGTAAATTATAGTAACTCGTATGAATAAAGTGATCTCACCTACTGACATCAAGAGTCCCGCCGTGGTTCTGGAGTTTCTTTCTTGTATCCAGTCTTTCAGAGATCGCTCACAAAGCTGCATTTGTATATAAAGCATTAAGTGGAACTGAACCTATTGACAGGAACAAGCATAAACATAATATAAACATTCTAAAAGATTACAAGAGAATTATTTCTCATTTCAATTAAATGAATGGTTTACATTCAGTGGACCGTATACCTCTTGCGCCTGCTTTTCGGACCATTCAGTAGTGTCCATATCAATGTAAGAGTTATTGTTATTGTTCAGTTCCAGTCTGTTTTGACTGAGGTCGTCCTCTGAGAGTGTTGAGCTGTCCCTTTTAGCTGCAGGGCATTTGCTCACCATAGAGCGAGGCTTCCCCAGAAACACACATGGAACAAAGTTCTGTGGGTTGCGGACATTTTTGGGGCAAACAGCATGTCCCATCTCTTCTTTTGAAGTTGAGGGTTTCACTGACATGCTTTCTAGTGCAGCCTGATTTTCTTTGGCTTCTGCTTGTTCAGAATGTTCAAAAACAATGGACGATCCATTGCTGCTGCTAGTGTTTTCCTGCGTGCACCTGAAGCAAGATGCATTTTCAAATATACTATTGTAAACGTGTTACAGCAAGTTATTTGTGTAGGACATTTTTTTCAAACCCTCTTACCCATCTTTCTGTGATGGTTTCTCTAATGCTGGAAACGTTTGTGAAACGAGGGATTTGGAATCTAGTGAGATAAACAGAAGATTTTACAAGTTTGTACCATTTTTGCATGATTCCAGAAATACAAAATATATGGAAAATATATCTCCTAATGTATCCAATGTTAGAACAATGTACTTTTCAAGGCAGGCTGAATGTGCTCCATCCATGCAGTGTGATAGCCAACAATATTGGAATGCTGAAGGCTGGAGAGCACTTTAACCTCTCGAAGAACCTGCGAGGAGATTAAAAAAAAAGACATATGACACATAATAGCTAAATTATACGGATATGGGGGGTACATCAGAACTATAGTGACTGAATCTGTGACATACTTTACCTTCATACAGTCGTCTCTTGTTACTTTCTTGATTAGAATTTTTTTCACAGCATATTCCTGACCATCAAGCTTGTTTGTGACCTAAAATAGTATGAGTGTTTTTATAGCAAAAATATGTGGTTTCCATCTTTGGAGCACAATATGATTAAAACTTTTTCTTACCTTAAACACTTTACCATAGGATCCTTTACCCAGTGTTGCGATTTCTTCAAATTCACTAAGGTAACGAGATGTCTGTGCTTGGAAAAGACCATCTTTGGTTCTAGGATGGAAAAGCATATCTCAATTATTTGAAATGTAATACTATAAATTGTCGTTTAAATTTTTTAAATGATTTTTTAAAATAACATTTTCAGCAAGGATGCATAAGATTGACCAAAAGTGAAAGTATAATGATACAAATGATTATTAATGTTTAAAATAAATGCTGTTCTTTTGAACTTTCTATTCATCAAAGAATCCTGGAAAAATCATGGTTTCCACAAAATATAAAGCAAACTGTTTTCAACACGAACATTATCATGATAATAATAAAAAATGATTCTTGAGCACCAAATCAGCATATTAGAATGATTTCTGAAGGATCATGTGACACTAAAGACTGGAGTAATGACTGCTAAAACTGCTATGCCGTCACAAGACTAAATGAGATTTTAAAATATATTAAATTAGAAAAGTTATTTTAAATTGTAATAATATTTCATATTATTTCTTTTTTTTATTTTATTTTTTTTATCTATTTTTGATCAAATAAATGCAGCCTTGGTGAGCATGAGACTTCTGAAAAATCTGACCCCATCTGACAGACCCCAAACTTTTGAACAGTATTACAAAGCAATGTAAGTGGAGGTATTCCAAGTGTAAATGTTTTCACCTTAGACTCTGGCTTTCTGTACTCAAGTATCTATGTTCCTGCAAAATCCAAAAGATGAACAGGTAGGGCAAAATAAGTATTTTGCTTTCTTTTGGTTTTGTTGATGAAAGCAACAGCTGGACAGAAATCACAAAACAATGTGACAAATAAATGATATTGATGATTAATTAAGTTGTATTACCTGTGGGAAAAGCGATGAGCTGGTCGCATGCAGGAGCTCTGTGAACGCCCGGTTATGCTGTAGTCGGACTGTGCTGAACTCATCACTGATAGCCAGCGGAGAGAGGAGGTTCATGGCTGCTAAATGCTGGCCCATCACTGAAACAACAAAGGCATTTGAGAACATACATTTTATGACAAATAGTAAATTAACAAATTTAGCCTTTTATAAGCCAATATCAATGATTTACCTTTAAACAGCATGCGTGAGCGTGTGGGATCACTCTCGTAAACAAAGCACAAGTGTTCCAGTAGAGATCCCAGCAGCAGTTGGTTGGGAATGGCAGAGGCAAATTCCTGGATTGAAGGATACGGTTTCCCCGCCAGCAACACCTCACAATTATTCTCTGAGTCTGAGGCTGCATTTATATGGAAAATACAAAGGGTGGTGAATACTAATGTTTGAATATATATATATAAAAAAAATAATAATAATATATGTATATATATATAAAAATTAGACTAAAATTAGTCTAAAACGACTTGGATTGGAGGTGTCTTACCTTCAGCAATAACTTTGGCAATTAAGGCCATAATGTCATTTCCCTCTGAATCCATTTAGACACCAAATATTTACTGTACTCTCTTAACAGCTGAGCAAATATAAATATACCAATGTTGCATCTTGTGTGTACATCAGGGGTGGGTAAGGTCTAAGTCACTTATCAGCTTGAAACAGTTTCAAGTTACCCCCACACCCCAAAGAAGTCCCACAGATTAAATATTAAGGGACATCTTAAAACTGCATTATTACATTTTAGTCAGTTGGACATACTACTTTGACCATTTTTGCACCTGATGTTTACAGTCTCTAAAATCCAAAAAGAGTAAACATTAATCATAGAACTAACACTTATTTTTACTGACAATTTTTGTTTTAAGAGCCCCAGACTATAACCCTGACTACTCTAATAACAGTGGAATGTCATGAATAAAAGGGGCTGTACAATATTGCCGTTGGAGTGCACTCACTGTCAAATTGGACGTCATCCTCCGTATCTGTCAGGTTGAACATTCCTGCTTTCGGTCCTCTGTCTTGAGTGAAAAGGCCCCGTCGGATATGAAGGCTACGGCTTTTCAGATTGGAAACTACACTGCTACTCGAACTTTCTTCTGCCATGAGAGTCTCTGTTTTGCGAAACATGACGTTTTTCTGAAAGACACTTCAGTGCATCACATTCATTTGATCTATTCAGAAAGGGTCAACTTTCGAAAACCCAACCCTTTTGAATGGGCAAACCCCACTCACAAGTTTTAAAACTGGCCGAATAAAAATATCATCGTAAACTGACAGTGGCCTGCCATGTTTAGAGGGACAGGAGTAAGGAAGTATCTCAAAATTGTCTTCATATATGATGAACAAAGAAAGACATAATGCATCAAACTGTAAATCGAATATTCGTTTGGTTTATGGATTGTAGATTTAACATACTTGGATCTCTATACAGACAATGACATTAACAATTTTGTTGTGTCAGTGTCAGTTTCGGCTATTATCAGATTTGAACTTTGGAGACATTCCCTACCCAGACAACCACGTGCAGGATGATGAAATGTTTCAAAATAAAACGTTAAAATTGGTACTTTGGTTTTGTTACAAAGCATCGTAATGATCAATAAAATTAACGGGTTATATATATATATATATATATATATATATATATATATATATATATATATATATATATATATAGCCGTTTTTGGGAAATGTGGTTCCACTTCACATGGGGAAAACGCATTAAGTTAATTATTAAAACAGCATAACAAAGTAATAAAAAAAGAAAGATGATCATATAACAGCCGACGGTACACATGTGTACAGTAGCATTGACAGTAGGCAACAGTTAATCACATGTCACGGACGCAAAACGTAGTAAACCTGATGTTTTGCGTCACGCCGCGGGCGGGAACGTATTCAGACTGAGCAGCACAGGGCGACGCAGTTATGCGCGTGCGTTTATTGGTATATTATAAAGTTTGTAGTTTATCATAGCATTTTTCTTGACGAAGAATTGGGTTTTCATACTGAGCAATGAAAACACATTAAATTCCTGCTCCTTGTTTCTTTTGAATACCGCAGGAACCAAAAGCTATCAAAATAGCCACAATGCAAAGTTAAGCGTCTGTAACTATACGGTTACAGAAAGGATGTCAGATTCGTGGTAAGTTTTTAAAGCTTTGCATATTCTGTTTCCAATAGGTTGCTACACTATAACAACGAGAAATAACACTAGACTACACAAGTGATTATCTGCTATCAGGGTTTGGCAAAGATACATCAAAATGTATTTTAAAATAAAATACCAAATACCTTAATTTTAAGTGTATCAAAATAAACTTAAAAATACAGCAGTCACAAAATGTATCAAAATAAACTACTGTATTTTTGTATTTTAAAAATACTAAAAAGTACTTTTACAAGGGAGCATGACATTTCTTTAGCCTAAACAATGTTTGATAGCAACAGTTTTTCTCAACAGTCATAATCAAATATTCACATATCCTTGTGATCTCCCAGATGAAGGTTAGTTTTAAAGTAACCAACAGTTGTATAATTTTATCCTTATTTAGTTACTTGGTGTTTGGTAACAAAGGGCCTATTTTGCATCAGCAATACCAACTCCATGACAACTGATAGCACCTGTATTTATAGCAACTTTATTTATTTATTGTTCGTGCACAACTGACGAATTTAACATAGGCTGAAAGTAGCAAGCTAACGTTGGGCTGCTGCTCGGTATAATAGTTTTCAAGAACCAAAACTTAACATGAAGTGTTAAAAATTATAGCAATTTATGCAAAACAAATTATGGAAAGCTGGCAACCTGCACGTTTCTTACCTTGACCACCTTCTTCCATATGGATCAATTTTCTGTTCTGATCTCAACATGTCTGGGCAAACTACTGATTAGGCACCAATCAGAGGCCTCATTTTTATGATGTCATCATGTAGACTTACAAAGTATTTTACAGTATCTTAAAACTACAAAAATACAGAACAATAAAGTATTTTGATACAAAATATGGAGCCATTTTCATAAACCCCATCAAATACAAATGACAAAATCCTATTTTATATTTGAAATGCATGTATCATAAATACTGCCCATCCCTGTCTGCTATACTGGAAACACTGTTTACTACAGTATTGTACAGTACTGTTTACTAATGTTTCATGCTGTTTGCTCTCATAGTCTGTATTTTAAAATCCTAGCATGGATTCTGCTGGAGCCATAAAGGCAATAGACAAACAGTCTGTGCATCAGATCTGCTCTGGACAGGTGGTGCTGAGTCTGGCCACAGCTGTGAAGGAGCTGGTGGAGAACAGCATTGATGCTGGTGCCACTAATGTTGGTGAGCTCAAGGGATGACAGCATGAGGAAACGTTGCACTTGAGATAATGCTACATTTGGTCAATTGTTTGTTTTTTTCCATACAGATGTCAAGCTAAAAGACAGTGGAACAGAGTTGGTGGAAGTGTCAGACAATGGAAAAGGTGTTGAGGAGCAAAACTTTGAGGGGCTAAGTAAGATGCCTTTTTCTGAACATTGGACATAATAGAGTCTGGCATGCTTACACTTCCGGTCAAAAGTTTATAAAAATTAAGATTTAAAAAAAAAAAAAAAATATATATATATATATACATATATAATACAATTATATATATATAATAAATGTGACCGTAAAGACATTTATAGTGTTAGATATGATGAATATTTTTAAACAAATGCTAAGCTTAAAATATTTTAGCAGCAAAACGGTTTCGAACATTGATATTAAGAAATGTTTCTTGAGCACTAAATCAGCATATTAGAAGGATTTCTGAAGGATCATGTGACACCGAAGACTGGAGTAATGGCTGCTGAAAGCTTTCCATCAAAAGTTTTCCGTCACAGGAATAAATTACATTTTAAAATATATTAAAAAAATGTAATAGTAAAAAATAATATTTCACTTCTTTTAAAAACATTTTAAAGTCTTAATGATTCCAGACTTTTGACGGGTAGCTTACCTATCTGTGTCTTCTCCACATCTGCAGCTTTAAAACATCATACCTCTAAATTAAGAGATTTTTCCGACCTGATACACGTG
The DNA here is from genome assembly GCA_026230005.1 of Gila orcuttii. Taxonomy (NCBI): domain Eukaryota; kingdom Metazoa; phylum Chordata; class Actinopteri; order Cypriniformes; family Leuciscidae; genus Gila; species Gila orcuttii. Next base: position 22,545,216 of record JAPDVR010000017.1, read on the forward strand.
GAGACGTTTGGGTTCCGCGGTGAAGCTCTCAGCTCACTTTGTGCCCTTAGGTAACACTTTACTTTGTATGCGTCTTCCTAATTCTTACAGTATGAGCATTACATAATACCTGATGATTATAGCACAATGATGATCTCACAATTGATCATGTACTGATATGTTTGATTAAACTCTCTAGTGCTTCCTTAATATACACTGTTCAATATCCGCAGTGATCTTAGTGTCGTGACCTGTCATGAGAGTGCTCAGATCGGAGCTCGGCTGGTGTATGACCACAATGGTCGCCTCACTGAGCGTGTGCCGCATCCCCGTCAGCACGGCACTACCGTCACACTTCAGAAGCTCTTCTCCACGTTACCTGTTCGACACAAGGAGTTCCAGCGCAACATCAAAAAGGTCTGCTGGGATATATATGGGTACATGGGTTTGTATCCATGTTTAGGAAGGAATTAAATAGTTTCTTCACAGGATTATTCCAAGATGATTTTCGTCTTGCAATCCTACTGCATTATCTCCACTGGTGTGCGTATTACATGCACTAACCAGATGGGACAAGGCAAGCGCACCACAGTACTGTGCACCAGCGGCAGTAACAGCATGAGAGACAACATTGGAGCTGTGTTTGGACCTAAACAGGTGAGAATAACCTATTTTCTAGTGGATATTTTAAGAAGATAAATTCCTAAACCAAAATTGACCAACATAACACACTATTATATTATATCACATTTCTATTTGTCCTCAGCTACAAAGTTTGATTCCCTTCCAACAAATATCTCCCAATGAATCAATTAAGGAAGACTATGGTCTCTGTGGGGTAGATGTTCCTAAAGACCTTTTCATGTAAGTTATTCTGTGTAAACATATTCATTTGTGGGTCTATCTACGATTGACTTATTACCAGTTTGGCGCAAATCAGGTAATGAAAACCATATTATAACTTGGATATTCCATCAGTAAAGTGATGTTTATTGGTATTATTGCATTCTAGCATCGAAGGGTTTGTGTCACAAGGGGATCATGGTGTTGGTCGAAGTGCTACTGACAGACAGTTCTTCTTTATCAATAAAAGACCCTGTGATCCAGTAAAGGTGTGGTCTTTTTATATAAGTATTATTGCGTTTATAATATAATTATATGTAATAAGTATGATGTGTTCATATTTTTTTGTAATATTTGCAGGTCTCCAAGCTTGTGAATGAGGTTTATCACATGTACAATCGGCATCAATACCCATTTGTCGCTCTAAACATCACTGTCGCTTCAGGTAAGACTTAAAAATTAAGAAATGAAATGAGTGTACTGTAGTATACTGTATATAGTATAATAGATCATATATGATCGTAAATAAGTGTATACTCTACTGTTCAAAAGTTTGGGTTATTAGGTATTAAAAGTATTAAGTATTTAAAGAAATAAATACTTTTATTCAGCAAGAAAAAATACATTTTAAATGTCTTTACTGTCACTTTTGACAGCTGTTGCTAAAAATTCTATTTTAAATAAACTCTGTTGTTCTAAACTTTCTCTTCATAAAATAATCCCAATAATACTAAAAAGAAATGTTTCTTGAGCACCAAATCAGCATATAAGAATGATTTCTGGATCATGTGACACTGAAGACTGGAGTAATGGCTGCTGAAAATGTAACCTTGTGATCACGGAAATAAATGACATTTTAAAATAGATTCAAATAGAATATATAAAAAAATATATTTAACAATTTACTGTATTTCTGTACTTTTGAAAATATTTAAATAGTCATTCAAAAACCTTTAAACGGTAGTGTATATAATACAAAGTATGTAGAATATAAATGCTTAATGAAGTATTTTTAAACTTATTTAATCCTGTGTTTTGATTCTTTGTTTCACTTTAGACTGTGTCGACGTGAATGTCACTCCAGACAAACGTCAAATCCTTCTACAAGAGGAAAAACTCTTGCTGGCCATTCTAAAAAGCTCACTCATTGCTATGTTTGAGATTGGTGTCAATAAAATAAGTCTCAATCACATTTCTCCAGCAATTACAGGTAAGTACTTCAGACCTTTTAGGACAGCTCATGTGTTGTCTTGAAGTGTCATTACATATGTTGATGTTGCTCTTGAAGGCCTAGGTAGACCAACTAAGACAAGCACTGGTACAGAAGATTGTGAAACAGTTTCAGCCTCTGAAGCTCTACCAGATGAAGGGCCCCCAAAGAGTTCCATCAATCTAGCAGGACTTAAACAAGCATTTTCAAACCATCAGGCTCCAGGAATTGGATCAAAGCAGTCTAGTCATAAAGCTGTTTGTGCTGGTCCTTCTCAGAAGAAGATGTTTTCCTTTGTGAGCTGCTCTAAAAAAGTTACTGACATGAGGCCGCCTTTAAAATCCTCTCCAAGTTCTGCGGCTGTTACTTCCATTAAATCGACTGTTTGTTTAGTTAAATATAAAAGCACCTTTGATAGTGATGCTGGTGATTCTGGGGCTGCAAACCAAAGTTCTGCAAAAGATGATCCAGAGATTCTACATGAAAACAATTCAGAAAACAAGTCAGTTTTACACCCTATTATATATGAAACTGATGTTAAAGCTGAGGCTATTTATGAACCTGTAAATGAGAAGTTCTGGAGTCATGAACCTTTGGTGCCAGAGACAAAGTTAGAACAACACCAGGAAAGAATCTTCAGTCCTGAAGCTAAAAGAGCTAGACATGAAGATGAACATCCAGCATGGATTTGTTTGGTGGACTCCAAAAACAAGAATTCCTCCCAGCAAGTGGATTCACCTGTCAGCATACAGAAGAAAACTGTGCTTTTGCAGATTTCTCTGCAGGAACTTTCTAAAAGGATACAGAGGCTGCAGGCTCAGAAGACAGAGAACAATGATCAAGAGCTAAAATATAGACGGTTCAGGGCGAAGATTAACCCTGGAGAAAACCATAGTGCTGAGGACGAGCTTAAGAAAGAAATAAGGTTAGACTGATCTTTTTAGTTTGAGATCTTAAAGAGATAGTTCACCTAAAAATGAAAATTCTATCATCATTTTCTTTGCCTCATGTTGTTCCAAACATGTATGACTCACTTTCTTCTGTTGAACATGAAACATTTTTTTTTAAAGAATGTTGGTAACCAACCCCTTTCGGTGTTCATTGACTTTTTTCCCTACATTGGACGTCAATTGGAACCGAAGCTGTTTGGTTACCATAATTTTTCAAAATATGTTCTGCAGAAGAAAGAAATGCATACTGGTTTGTAACAACCTGAGGATGAGTAAATTATGACAGAATTTTTATTTTTGTGTAGACTATCCCTTTGAAGTACTGCAATCATTATATTTATGATTTTACAGTTTATATGCCATTTACAAGGTTTCAACTTTTCTTTACAGCAAAGATATGTTCAAGGATATGGAAATCATTGGTCAGTTCAACCTGGGTTTTATTATCACCAAGCTGAAATCTGACCTTTTCATAATCGACCAGCATGCCACAGATGAAAAGTACAATTTTGAGATGCTCCAACAGAATACGGTCTTAAAGGGACAGAGGCTCATAGTGTAAGTCACAATACGCACAGATAAGTGGAACTGGGAGCTGGTATTTATTTTAAAGCTAACTTATATTTTCTTTCTCCATATGCAGTCCACAAAATCTCCACCTCCCGGCTATCAGTGAAACGGTGCTCATGGAAAACCTTGAAATCTTCAGAAAGAATGGTTTTGACTTCCTCATTGATGAGGATGGTGGGTTATCTACTGTAGTAGTTTTTCAGGATCGTATCTGGTACATATTTCTTCAAATTGATGTGGTATGGTGGTGTGTTTATCAGCTCAGGTTATGGAGAGGGTGAAGCTTGTGTCTTTACCTACAAGTAAGAATTGGACCTTTGGCCCAAGTGACATTGAAGAACTCATCTTCATGCTTAGCGACAGTCCAGGAATCATGTGTCGACCATCTCGAGTTAGGCAAATGTTTGCATCCAGGGCTTGTCGCAAATCGGTGAGGGCAACTAACTTTTCTTCCTGTTATGAATAGTTGGCAACCCTGTTCTAATCCACCTGTATGAACCCAAATAAAAACCTGTAAAGGAAGATCAGAGTCTGTGATTGAGCCGTTGCATATTTGTGTTCTTTTTGTTAAGATTTTATATGAATATGTTCTGTTATTCTGTTATTTACACAGGTGATGGTTGGCACTGCCCTCAACATCAGTGAAATGAAGAAACTTGTGCTTCACATGGGTGAAATTGAACAGCCCTGGAATTGTCCACATGGTAGACCCACCATGAGACACCTTGCTAATCTGGATATGGTTTCTCCTGACTGAAACACTTTATTTTTGCTGAGTTTGCCTCTGAATTTTATATTGACTGTCAAACACTATTGTTTTAATTAAGGATTTTATTATTATTTGTATTTTTTTTATAATAAAGTATCTTTCTCATGTTTTTAATGTGTTTGAGCTCCTAATTCTTTATCTAACTGTAATGTCACTTTTTTGGATGCTTTGTATTTTTTATTTCTTAAAAATGAGTAACATTTTAAAGGTGCAAATCTATAACCCCAGTGCTTGTATAGAGTAGGAATAATTAATTTAAAGGGATAGTTCGCACAGAATTTCTTTTTTCTTATGTGGAACATAAGGTATTTTGAGAAATATATGATTGTTTTGTTTATCCGTACGGTGGAAGTCAATGGTCTCCAAAAATATTTGGTTACCAGTTTTTGTTTTATTCCTCAGAAAAAAGTTATTTTGTAACACTTCACAATAAGGTCTCATTTGTTAACATTGGTTAATGTACTGTAACTAACCTGCACTAACAATAGGCCTATGAGCGATACATTTGTTACAGTGTTTATTAATGTTAGTTTAAAAAAAAAATACAGTTCATTGTTTCTTCATGTCAGTTCAGGGTTAGGGTTAACTAATGTTAACAAATAACACACTTGATTTTAATAATGTATTAGTAAATGTTGAAATTAACATTAAGATTAATAAATGCTTTAGAAGTATTGTTCATTCTTGTAAAGTGTTACTGTAATCTTTTGGTGAACTGTTTTTTAATCTGTGATTGTACAGAAGCTGACATTCAAAAATAAAACTACTAAGAAATATTATTTGGAGTCTTAAAAAAATGTGACGATTAGCCTCGGTCTCTAATCATTATTTTACATTAAACAAGACCCTCTAATATATTTTTTGACCCTTCTAACTTGCCGTACTGTTACATTGCTTAGCAACCGGTAGCGTGTTACTGTGTACACTCAACAGGGATGTTTTCTAGTTGGTGAACTAGCAAATAATTCTGAGTCTCTCTACCGGCGATGGCTAAAGGACAAAAAATAGGTTCTAACAGATCTACGCCAGAACCAACGTTAAGTAAAGTGTTAGGACAGTCCTCCACGTCCAGTTTAGTGTCGGAGTCCGTCACAGAGCCTGACGATGGACAAGACTCCTTGAGCTCTGCTTTGTGTTCCTCCTCTGCAGTGTCTCGTCACACGAACGAGCATCGACCAAACAATGAACATGATCAGTGCCGTAAAGTTCCCATTCTTCACCATATAATCGTGGAAAGGTTAGACATTCTTGCGAAATGATAACGCTCAGATTTGTTTACAAATAGGGGTTTATAGTGTTTGGGATCTTTTTTTCCTCAGATATGAGGGTGATAAGTGTGGAGAAATGTTTCATGGAGAAGGTGTCGCTTATTTTCAAGGTGGCCACATTTACAAGGTGAGTGATGAACGATAACTTATGGGTTTTCAACCTTTAGATCCAGTATAAAAATGTAAATCTAATTTAAATGTACTTAACTTTTATTAAGAACATTGCTAACTGTTACTGTTAGTTACATTATATTACTTAACAGATCTTTTGTTATATTTAAAAAAAAAATGTATGAATGTTGTAAGGGAGGAAAGATGAACATTTAGAAATAAATTCAATATTTTTGATCACAAAACTGAACGCTAGTTACGCATGTAACTGTGCTTCTGTGAATTCTGGATGACCGCCAGAGGCAGTGTAAACATTATGGATTATTGCAGCGCCAGCTAGATAGGTCGAGAGAATATACCAACAAAGTCACGTGGCGTGACGTATGCTGAGCCCTGGAGGGTAAAGCTACAGTAGCTCAGCACTCTACCTCGGTACGCCTTTCTCGCGCATTCCGAGTGACAGAGAACTCTGGTGGTCATCCAGAATTCACAGAACCACAGTTAAATGCGTAACTAGCGTTCTGTTTCATTCTTACTGACCGCCAGAGGCAGTGTAAACATTATGGATGACACATACCAACATAGTCATGAGGAATGCCACCCACCTGATGAAATTAAGGCTGCTCCAGAAGAACTGCAGAACTGACGGCATGATGAGCAGCAACGTTGACCTTATAAAACCGGGCAAACGTGCATGGAGAAGCCCAGGTAGCAGCAGTGCAGATATCCACCAGGGAAACTCCTCTAAAAACAGCCCATGAAGATGAAATGGCCCTAGTGGAATGGCAAGTTAGTCTCCAGGGCAGTGGTCTCCCTGCCGCCTTGTAAGCCAGCGTAATGGTCTCCACTATCCAGTTCGACAACCTCTGTTTCGACACTGGAGCACCTTTCTTCACACCACCATGGCAGACAAATAACTGGTCTGACCGTCTAAATTGAACAGTAGAGTTCACATAACACTTCAAGGCCCGAACAGGACACAAGAGTTGGGCACTTGAATCGGACCCTGAAGAAGTCTAAAAGGAGGCCAGTTCAATATGCTGATTTATGAACTGAGGAAGAAGGACCTTCGGAAGAAAAGAAGGATTGGGTCGTAGAACCACCCCGGAGCCATCCGGTAACCAACGCAAGCACAGTTCACTAACAGACAACGCGTGCAACTCACTGACTTGTTTCGCAGTAGCAATAGCTAACAAAAAAGAAGTCTTCAAGGACAACCATTTAATGTTAACATTTTGCTAGGGCTCAAACTGGGGTGAGCACAGGAATGCAAGTACGAGTGACAAATCCCACACAGGAAAATGAGGATTCCGAGCAGGGTTCAGACGGCGTGCGCCCTTCAGAAAACTGCAGACAAGACGGTGAGAGCCAAGAGAAGAGCCACCAACTGGAACATGATATGCAGAAATTGCAGCAACGTACACTTTCAACGTGGAAGCTGCTTTTCCTTCCTCCAGTAAACGTTGAAGAAAACTTAAGACACTCGGAATGTCGCATGTTGCAGGATCGAGCCCCCGTTCCTCACACCATGCAGAAAAAAAGCTTCCAACGGGAAGCATAAATCTGTTGTGTGGAAGAAGCCCTAGCATTAGAGATGGTGTGAATAACAGCAGGGTCACAATGCTCCAGGGAAGGATTTAACCCAATGGCCAGACCCAAAACTGCAGACGAGCCGGGTCCGGGTGCCAGACACTGGGCTCCAACTGGGAGAGGAGGTCCTTCCTGGGGGGAAGCTTCCATGGATTGCCTGTCAGAAGTCTCAGCAACAAAGGAAACCACGGTCTGGCTGGCCATCGTGGTGCCACGAGTAACACTCTGTGCTTGCACAGGGAGATCCTGTGCAACGTCTCCCATAACAGAGGGGTAGGTGGAAACGCATAAAGCAGGCAGTTCGGCCATTCGTGAGACAGCGCATCCTGGCCCAAGGGGGCTCGACACTTCTGTCCTTGCGAATCATAAGCGACAGTGGGTGGTCATCTCTGAAGCAAAAAGATCCACCTCTGCTCTTCCAAATAGTAGCCAGATCTCCTGCACTACATCTGGATGAAGCCTCCATTCTCCTGGATGTACTTGATCCCTGGAAAGAGCATCTGCTGTCTGGTTGCACACTCCTGGAATATGAGCTGCCCTCAGTGAAGCGAGTCGTGGCTGACACCATGTCAGGGTCTCGTGAGTCAACCATAGAGACCTGCGGGATCTCGTGCCGCCCTGGTGGTTAAGATGGAACACTGTTGAGGTATTGTCTGACCGAACAAGAACATGGCGGCCTGCCAGAACCGGCATGAAGTACTTTAGAGCCAAGAACACTGCCCTGAGTTCTAGCAGGTTGATATGTTCCGCGGCCTGGATCGGAGTCCAGCGCCCGGAAATACCCCTCCGATTCCACGTTGCCCCCCATCCTGTGAGGGAAGCGTCTGTCGTGACCAACTCCCGACGAGAGGGAACAACACCCAGGGGCACTCCTGCCTTCAGAAACTCTAACTGTCTCCACCGCCTCAACGCACATATGCAACGGTGAGAAATTATAACCAGTTGATGACGATGTCTGGTGGGATCTAGCCTCAAACTGTTGTTCCATAACTGGAGTGGTCTGAGATGGAGTAAACCCAGGGGGATCACAACTGTAGCCGCTGTTAACATCCCTATCAGTTGTAGGACCACCTCGTACTGCAAAGACACACACGGACGAAAGCGAGCCAAAAGTTGTAGAATGTTTGTCACACGTTCCTGAGACAGGGAGGCAGACATTAGGAAGGAATTCAGGGTCATTCCTATGAACGTAGTGGTCAGTGATGGAATCAAACGGCTCTTTTTCTTGTTCACAGAAAACCCCAGCTTCTGCACATGTCTCAAGAGCAGTCTGGAGTCTTGTACGGCCTGCTGCTCTGTGGGGGCACAGAGAAGCCAGTCGTCCAAATAAGGAAGAATACGCATACCTCTCATCCAAAGAGGAGACAGAGCTGCGCTCACACACCTTGTGAAGACGCGAGGAGCAAGGGAAAGGCCGAAGGGTAGCACTTTGAACTGGTATGCTTGATTCAGGAAACTGAAACGTAGAAACTTTCTGTGATGTACAGCAATTGGGACGTGAAAGTATGCATCTTTCAGGTCGACACTTACAAACCAATCATCTGCTGTCACAGACCGGAGAACATCGGCTGTGCGCAACATTGAAAAGGGAAGGCCCTTCAGGAACAAATTCAGAAGCCTCAAATCGAGAATTGGGCGGAAACCACCGTCCTTCTTTGGAACAAGAAAATAAGTTGAATAGAACCCGTCTCTCTGAACGAGGGGATGAACTTTTTCTATGGCTCCGTTCTCTAACAGTGAACAGATTTCCAGAGAGAGAGCCACTGCGCGAACCGCATCTCTGACAATCGTAGGAACAATTCTTGAAAATCTGGGAGGCCGTCGCCGAAACTGTAGAGTATATCCCCTGCTCAGAGTCGCCAACACCCAGGGGTCTGCTGTGTTGGATCTCCAGTACTCCAGTTGCTCTACAGAAAAACGATCGACCGCCGGCCTGACTGTCTCAGGCTTTACGTGTGCGATTTTTAGTGGTCGCGGGGGGACGCTGACGGGGCCCTCCTGGAAACTGTCGATGAGGTGGGCGAAAAACTCTTGCATCTTCAGGAACACGAGCTCTTTGATGGGGCTGTGACTGAGGTGTAGCGTGCCGGCGGAAACGCTGCTCCGATGCGGCATAGTGATGACGGGTCTGAACCGCTGGCATCCTAAAGGTAGGGTTGCGCTGCACCTGTGTCAGCTGACAAGTGGCTTCAGACAGCTTTACCCGCTTTTCCAACAGTTCCGGAATGTTTGGACCAAAGATATGCCTGGGAATATCTCTCAAGGTTTTCTTACAGTCCTCCGGCAGTCGTGCTTGGGCAAGCCACACTTGGCGGCGAGCTGCCAGAAGCGTGGCTGTAAGACTACCCAGCTCGCGGGTCACATGGCCTGTTGCCAACAGAGCAGTTTGCAGAAATTGTGAAATAGAGGGATCTGCATTTGCAGGTTCCAGCGTACTGGTGGCAGCAAGAAGTAACTGGCAGATCGTGTTTTCTGCTCGAGTAATGTAGGCAACAGACTCGTATGCCTTTTTTAGCAAGGAATCCGTACGACCGCATTGCGCACTGGGGCATCGCACATTCCCTCGTAGAGCCTCATCAGGAGAGACCACCAAAGCTGCCACAGGCTGCTCTATTTCCGGAGCACGACCCACCCCGATAGAATCTGCTTCAGCCATAGATGCTAGCGTTCGAGCAATCTTTGAGCGCCGCTTAGGTGGACCAGAACCAGTGAGAGCATTTGAGAATTCAGCCACAAAATCCTTACATGGTGGCATGGCAAAAGAAGTTGCAGCTGTGGTCTGTCTGAAAAACACATTAGTTTGTGCAGATTGGACAGGTGACTCATCAAGTCCTAGACGAGCAGCTGCCATTCGAAGCACAGCCAAAGTGTCATCGGAGGAGGACTGGGCTTGTCCAGATGACTGAACTGACCCCCCACTAGAGCCCTCTGCTGCTGGGTAACCAGTGAAAACAGCCCTGAGGTGATGGTTGGGCAGCAACATCCATAAGATCCCCATGATCGTGAAAAAAGGAATCTGAAGCACTTGTAGAAAGCACATCAAACTCTGAACATGGGAAAAATAAGGGGAATCAAGAGACTCTTCCCCAGCTCCCTGGTTTTGAACATTCTCATCCTCCTGTGTCATCCTCACAGGTGTAGCAGATGTGACCGGCTGAAGTGAGTGAAGCAGGCGTTTCAGCTCTGCCATCTCTGAAGAAAGCACCGACACCGTCATAGAAAGTGAACTTTTCTCAAAATGTGAATGTTCATCATCTCGCGATTTGGCCTTCTTAGCTGGGAGGGGAGCACCAGCTGCCGCCAACGCCCGGCGCTTCCGAGTGCGCGAAGGGGCTACATCTAACTGCCCTAGTTTCACTGTAGAATTAGGGTCTAACTCGGCAAGACGGAGCCGTCGTTCCGACATAGGCAAAAGGCTGCAGTGCATGCACGGGTCCGTGAGAGCCTCTCGCAGATGTTGAACACCCAAACACGACGGGCAGATGTCATGACCGTCGTCAGGGAGAAGATTATTAGGGCACAGCTTACAAGTCAGTGGAAAACCAGTGGCTATCGAGCTGTGAGCCATAGTTACTCGCTAATAACACCCTCGGATAGTACCGTAAGGTTAAGTTAAGCGGGATGAAAAAATAATAAAAATAAAATAAAACGATTACCTCGGGTGAACCGACAGGTAATACCAACAAAAATTTTATGAAAAAAGATAAAAAGTGTCTAAAATTGCCGGCGGATTGAACCGAGCGACAAAAAGTGTTACATGGATACGAGGAAAAAACACTCTAAGTAGATAACTCATAGCGCGGCAAACACAAGCCACCGGATTGCACCGAGAGGCACAGAGTGTTACCGACAAAGCAATATGAAAAAACAAAACTCACCAAGTGCCGTTAATTTAAATCCAAATCCTTGAAAATCCAAATCCTTGAAATGGCGTAGACACGCGCTGTCATAGCTTGTGAGGACGAATCTCGCTGCTCTTGTAAGCTGCACTTGACAGCGCGTCACTCAACCAATACAACCTATCTCAACTAGGCGAGAAAGCGAAAGAGGTAGAGTGCTGAGCTACTGTAGCTTTACCCTCCAGGGCTCAGCATACGTCACGCCACGTGACTTTGTTGGTACATTCTCTCGACCTATCTAGCTGGCGCTGCGATAATCCATAATGTTTACACTGCCTCTGGCGGTCAGTAAGAATGAAACAGAACCCGGGGCCCAGTTTAAAAACCCTTGCCCTGAAATACCTTCAGTGAACTCAAATAGGGCCTAGATCACAGATTCTGCTTGAAAGCCTTAAATTACCCAACATTATTTAATTATTTCTACCATTTTGCTTTCATTAGGGTAGTTTTTCACATGGGTTGATGCATGGCTCTGGTGAATATATCTGGTCAGACGGTTTAAAGTATCAGGTATGTTAAGAGTTCATGGAAGTGAATTTACATTAGCTAGGATTAGATAAGTCACATAATACCCCAGGGGTTTGATTGGAGCCATTAATAATGCATAGCAAAATTAACTGTTGCATTTGACAGGGTGATTTTAAATTAAATGTTCCCATGGGACATGGGACTTACACCTGGCTAGATGGCAGCACTTATGAGGGGGAGTTACACCAAGGTGTCCGTCATGGTGTTGGGGTGTTCAAATGTTTTAAAACCTCTACTGTGTACAGAGGTCTGTGGCATCTGGGGAAAAGACAAGGGCAGGTATGTGCATACACACATCTATTGTCTCAACTTTCCTCACATGCATTTAATAATAAATATCTTGACTGGTGTCCTGTGATGGTGACAGGGGGTGATGTACTATAACCAAGCATCCACATCATGGTACAAAGGAGACTGGGTGAACAACTGCAGAGAGGGCTGGGGAAAGCGGTGGTGTGTGATAGTAATCATTTCTTTATAAATATATATATTTTTCTTTCTAAATTTATATTTAAATATAAAATATTTTTGTTTCCCATTAAGTTACCCATCTGGCAGTGTGTATGAAGGACAATGGAGGAACAATGTCCGACATGGACAAGGAACAATGAGATGGGTTCAGTTGGATCAGCAATACAGTGGACAGTGGTTAAATGGCATCCAGGTTTGTCATTTACTAACTTTGCCCTTATTTTTAGGGTCATTCCCTATATTATGATTTTGTATAATTTTTTACTGAAAATTTTAGAGAAGTTTCTTACTTAATGTAGGATGGAAAAGGAACGCACACATGGTTCTGTAAAAGAGTTCCTTGCTCTCAGTACCCTCGTATGAACGAGTACACGGGAGAATTCGTTCAAGGCATGCGTCATGGTCAAGGACAGTTCTTATATGCCAGTGGGGCTGTGTATAGTGGAGAGTGGAAACATAACAAAAAACATGGACAGGTAAACCACCTTTCAAACTATGGAGATGTGAGATGGTTGTGTGATTCCAACACTACAGATGGTCTTTTGCAGGGGAAATACACTTTTGAAAATGGACGGGTATATGAAGGGGAGTTTAATAAGGACAGCATGGCTGAATTTCCTGCCTTCACTCCTGGCCTGAGTGGGATTACGACTCCTTTTCCAGACGAGAGTAAAGTATTAAGTAATATTCATGACCAGAATTAAATATTTAGAATTAAATATTATTAGCTCTCTGGAATACTTGATTCTGATTGGTCAATTAATGGCTACTAAACGATATAGTTGACCATTGTCTCTAGCATATGATTTCCTACATAATTTTTACATTTATTAGAAAATAATTAATGTATATATATATATAATAATAATATATATATTATTTCATATATATATATATATATATATATATATATATATATATATATATATATATATATATATATATATTAAATTATTATTCAGTTTCCTGTTCTTAGCTGAGTGGCACCCAGTGTGGTCTTCTGCTGCTGTAGCTCGTTCTGCTTCAATGTTTGACGTGTTGTGCATTCAGAGATGCTCTTCTGCAGACCTCAGCTGTAACAGGAGGTTATTTAAGTTACTCTTGCCTTTCTATCAGCTCAAACCAGTCTGGCCATTCTCCTTCGACCTTTGGCACCAACAAGGCATTTTCGCCTACAGAACTGCCCCTCACCTGATATTTTCTCTTTTTTCTAATATTGAGTTCCTGCCATGTGATTGGCTATTAAGATATTTGCGTTAACAAGCAGTTGAACAGGTGTACCTAATAAAGTAGCCGGTGAGTGTACAGTTGTAATCAAAATTATTCAACCCCCATTGCAAATCAAGTTTATTGGCAAAATTTACACTTTCAGCTATTTGCAATGAACAAATCAAACAAAAGTAATTTAAATAGCTCAACACAACAAATGTTTTAAGTGGTTTCCCCAAATTCAACTGAAAATGCAACTTTCAATGACTTCTGCAGTCTCAAAATTATTCAACCCCCTGAATAGAATCCCTCACAACAGCACAAATCTGCAAAACAGTTGTTGTCTCAAGCACACCTGATGCAACTAATCAAGGGCTTCTTTAGTTGCACCAGGTGTGCTTGAGCTAGAACACATGAAATATCAGAACTGGCTAGGTTTGTTGAGTGTCATGTTTGACCATGGGCGTCGGAACCATTGTATATGGGTGGGACAAGACCCACCCACTTTTTAAGACCAATGATATTGCACCCACTCACTTCTACCGTCTCTAATTCAGCGCATGTCTGTTCACTTTTCAGAGTGCCATCAGTCAAATCCATTCCACTTGAGAAAAGCCCTAATAAATTTAACTCCATTCCGCGTTATAGCTACAGAGTTGATTTCCACGCTGCTGCTCAAATCCATTCCACCTGATTCATTCAGAGTCCCACCAAACACTTACTTTTCAGGCCAGACGAGCCAATGAGCATGTGCTGTCCCAAGCGCGAGTCTCAGGTTCCTATGGGAATCGGAGCTTCTAACAGTTAGAATACAGATCATACAAAGTTTAAAAAGTTTAAATAGACATATCAAGTAGTAATTAATTAATGTATATGAATCTTAGTTGATTATTGACTATTAGAGCTGGTTTGGTTGCTGAGACGGAGACACGCAGAGATGGCAATTAACGCGCTGTTTGATTTGTGACCGTGCTGTGCTTATTCCATTCGTTTAGTATGTTATTCCTGTGTGTTAAACTAATATCTGGTTTCCAGTGACTGCCGTGAAAGTGCAGTTGGCGGCCAGGAAAGACTGGCTGACGGCAGGAAAGTCTGCACTGGGAGTGGAAGGCTAGTCACCCAACCCACTTGTCCCCGTGAGGACACCCTTGACCTGACTACGAAAACGAATAAAGAAAAACAACCCGATGGCCCTCCGAGAGGCGGGATGGAAGAAGGGCCAAATTGGACGGATTTCTCGGCAACGACTGGATTGAATACAGACAATGAGACTAAGAGGTTGAGGAAATGCAGGTGTAGGTGGGAGAAAAAGACCACGTTCAGAGGATTACGGATCCATCAGGAAAAGATGAAGTGTGGAGAAGAGAGTCTCCAGCAGCATTGCACGGCAGCACAAGCTGCAGGTAAGACAAGTGGACCCCAGAGCCAGGTTACACACCATAGTGCTGAGGGATCCACAGCTGAGGAGAGGGAGCAGGAAGTAGAGGGAGGAGATCTAACTGTGGAGAGTGATCCTGTTGAGGGTGGTCTAGTGGAGAGCACATCAATTGAGCCTGACAACCAAGGGCCAGTCCATAGAGGGGAAAGAAGAGAGCCAGGGCGGAGACAAGCGATCAAGTGGCCAAAAGCCAAGGAAGTGGCAGTGTGGCAACATCTGGATGCGGATCTTAGTACCATTCTGGAACACTCACTTCGTGGCAACGTTGAGGCCAAGCTCAATTTTATCGGAGACATCTTGTATGAAGAGTGTAGAGGCAGGCTCGGAACAATCTCGGGGAAGAAATGCGCAGGCGCAAGGCTGAAAGGAAGGAGGGAGCAACAGATCGAGCAGCTGGTGAAGAGGCGGCGCCAGCTCTGAAAACAGTGGAGGAAAGCAGAGGAAGAGGAGAAGGAAGGAGCCACTGTGGAAGGAGGTGAAGGAAAGCCTGGCTGGCTTGCGAAGGGCTGAGCGCATTCGTAAGCGCAGGAAACGAAAGGAGAAAGAGAGGAGTGATTTCTTCAAGAATCCCTTCAAACATGCAAGGCAGCTGCTGGTGGATTGGAGGAGCGGGAAGTTGGAGACAACAAAGGAGGAGCTTGAACGGTACTTCAGTCAGCAGTTCAGTGATGCTGGTAGACTGACTCCTCTGGGTTCCCCGGGGTATGTTCCTCGCCCAGCCCCCCCAGCCGTGCCCTTTAATACTGCACCCCCTAAACTCAGTGAGGTCGCAGATATCGTTCGGAAGGCTAGAGGAGCCTCAGCACCAGGCCCCAATGGGATACCTTACAAGCTGTACAAGCATTGTCCCGGCGTGCAGAGGATCCTGTGTAAACTCCTTGGAGCAGCATGGAAAAAAGAAGTTGTCCCTGTAGAGTGGCGGAGAGCCCTGTCTGTCCTCATTCCCAAGGAGCAAGACTCAAAGGATATCGGCCAGTTTAGGAACATAGCCCTTCTAAATGTAGAAGGAAAGATATTCTTTTCCAACATGGCCAAGAGGATGACCTCGTTTCTTACGCGGAACGGGTTTATAGATACCAGCTGGCAGAAGGCTGGCATACCAGGCTTTCCAGGGTGTGTTGAACATTCCTCAGTGATATGGGAACAGATTCAGAGGGCAAAGAGGGAGAAGGGCGATCTGCATGTCGTCTGGTTAGAGCTTGCCAATGCCTATGGGTCTGTCCCCCACCAACTTATTACATTCGCCCTGGATTTCTTCTATATCCCTGATCCCTGTAAAGGATTGATATCCAGATACTTTGAGGACATTCAGATAAACTGCACACATGAAGACTTCACCACAAAGTGGCAACGACTCAAAGTTGGCATTGCCATGGGGTGTTCAATCTCCCCCATTTTTTTTGTAGCAGCGTTTGAGATCATCCTCATTGGGGCAAGGCAGGTGGTCGGAGGAGTGAAGTTGCCATCAGGCCAAAGGCTACCTCCACTGAGAGGGTACATGGATGACGTTACCACCATACTCCAGACAGCTCCATGCACTGTGAGACTGCTTAAGAGGTTCGATGAACTCGTGGAGTGGGCAAGATTGAGAATCAAGCCCTCAAAGTCACAAAGCTTGTCCCTTCAGAAAGGGGTCAGGAGTGACGCATCATCTTTAGTGCTGGCGGTGAGGAAATCCCATTGTTGTCTAGCCAGCCTGTCCGGAGCCTTGGCCGAATCTACTCTGCAGATCTCACGGATAGACAGATGGGGAATGTGGTGAAGAAACAGCTGGCAGGTGGCCTCGCCAGGATTAACCTCAGTCAGCTCCCAGGCAAATACAAGGTTTGGTGTTACCAATTCACGCTGTACCAGAGGATAATGTGGCCACTCAAGATGAGCGAAGTTCCCTCCTCCACAGTGAGCAAGTTGGATAGCTTGGCAAACTCGTACATCAGGAAATGGCTCGGGCTACCAAGATGCTTTTCTGATGTGGGTCTCTTTGGCAAGACCAAGCTCCAGCTGCCCCTGCGTTCCATCAGCGGGGGATATAAGCAGGAGAAGGTGCGGTTGATCATGGAGCTTAGAGAGTCCACAGACCATCTGGTGAGAGCTGCGGATGCCCAGGTTTTAACCGGGAGAAAATGGAAGGCCAAGGAGGAAGTTGACCTGGCAATAAGTAGGCTGCAACACAGGGAGGTGGTTGGCAGAGTACAGGACGGCCGGGCAGGCCTCGGTTGGGGACAGGCCCCCCTCTTCTGGTCGAATGCATCTAAAGAAGAGAGGAAGGCCATGGTGGCAGCAGAGGTGATGAGAGCTGAACACGAGAGACTTACCATCAAAGCGGTGTCCCAGGGGCAACAGGGAGGCTGGCTGTCGTGGGAAGGCCTTCTAGACAGGCAGCTGGCTTGGTCTGACGTGTGGAAGATTCCACAGGCCAGGCTAAGTTTTCTCTTCAGAACAGCATATGACACCTTACCTTGCCCCCGCAACCTCCACCGATGGTTTGGCAACGAGGAATCTTGCCTCCTGTGTAACACTCCCAATGCGAGCTTCCAACACATCATGACTGGCTGCAAGACAGCGTTGGCACAAGGGCGCTACAGGTGGAGGCACGACCTGGTGCTGAAGAAGCTTGCTGAGGTAGTGGAAATATGCAGGCAGGAAGCGAATAGCAGGCCCCCGGCCCTAACCGCACATTCCATCCAGTTCGCGAGGGCTGGGGAGAGGGGTAACACCCATCACCGGAAGGACACAGGAAGACTCCTCACACCAGGCAAGGGGCAAGGACGCTAGCAGTCGACCTTGGGAAGCAGCTCCATTTTCCCAGGGAGATAGTGGAAACGTCTTTGCGTCCAGACCTTGTGATGTGGTCTGCTGCTTGCAAGTTTGTCCTGATGGTGGAGCTCACAGTCCCATGGGAAGGAGGACTTGAAGCTGCCCATGAGCGGAAGCGGGCCAAATATTCTGAACTGGCTGCAGAGTGCAGGGAGGCTGGTTGGAGGGCAGTTACATACCCTGTGGAGGTGGGGTGCCGGGGGTTTGTGGGCTCCTCAACCTCTCGTCTGCTCCGCGACATGGGTGTAACAGGCATAAGGCACCGGAAAGCCATGAAAAAGCTGGCAGAAGAGGCTGAAAGAGGCAGTTTCTGGCTGTAGCTGAGAAGGAAGGCAAAGAGTTGGGGTCCAGTCTCCACCTAGGGCATCAGCAGGGGGTGGCAGGGAGAAATCCCTGCCATTGCTCCGCCACCATGAGATGTACTGGGGTTAAAGGAGTGAAACATCTGTGACTGGTGGTCCCCAGCTGATGACACATAAATGCCCTCTGTAGTGTTCCCCAACATGTACACCTTTGGTACATCTTAATCTCTTAGGCACCGGTGGAGGTGCGACAGGCAGAAATGCCCAGCAGTTTTTACCATCTACCTGTATGTTAAACTAGAGTAGCCTATCATATTGTACAAGGCTTAAATCATTTAAATATACATACAATAATATACGATATCATATCGTATAACATGTAGTAGCCTATTTGATTTGATATTACTCTTGCCAAGCTCTGATTTCTGAGAGATGCACGCATAGACGGATTTGCGCCGTTTCATTTTTACTCTCACTCATTCACTTCACTCATTATTGCATAGAGATTTTAAAAAAGGTATTTGGCTTCGGGAACACCACTAATCTACTCCAGTAAAAAAAAATCCGGAGGATGACTGTGGCGAACAGGACGAGGCCGAGGGACGTGAGAGAACGGCGCGAGGCCGGTGATGCGAGTGTTAATGAGCGACACCTGTGAGGCACACCGGTCTCGCATCTCTCACGGAGGAGCGGAAGCATAAAGGAGGAGCGACGACGTGAATGATCGAGAGAGGAACAGGCCTCTGTTTTTTTTTCTTTTTCGGTAGCCAGCAGTCGTCCGCAAGGGGCTGCTGGCGGTTCTTTTTGGTTTGTGTTTGTTATATTTTAATAAAGTCTTTAATGTTCGCCGGTTCCTGCCTCCTTCTTCCCTGAACTTTGCTACAGTGGTGCCGAAACCCGGGAAGAGGGAGGAACGCGCTGTCAGAGAGTGGGGAGAGTGTCTCGCCGCTGTGGGGAATCCGCGGTGCCATCGAGCATGGTGCTCGGCTCGCCGTGGTCCGGAGCCTGCTACCGTCCGCCAGTGAAGGGGAGGAGCAGGGAGCGGGGGACTCGCGGCTGGAGTGAGTTGCCGGGGGGACGGTCGAGCTCGCTGCCGGCCGCCTGGGTGTTGGAGGGGCGGCTGCCGTCCGTGAGGGAGCGGAGGAGTCTTCGCCATGGGCCGGAGCCTGCTGGCATCCACCATGATGGGGAGGAGCAGGGAACGGGGGACTCCTGCCGGCTGCCCGAACGCGGAGGAGCCGTCGCCGTCCACCGGGAGGCGGAGGACTGTCGAGCCGCCCCCCGAGGGCTACCCAGCGCCACCGCCATGCACCGCGGAGGAGATCGCCCTGGCGATGGTGGAGGACCAGATGGCAGCACGTTGTGGGAACCGGACCAAGTTTTTTTATTTTTTTTTTCTCCCCTCTCTCGGATCTGTCGCTCCTCATGCTTCCGTCTCCGTTTCCCTCGGCTCGTCGGTCCATACCCCCCAGGGATCGCCGCCGCCCGGGTGGGAGTAGAGCTCGGTCTCGTGGGTACCCCCCGGCCTGCGAGGGGCGATGGGGGTATGTGGCGAACAGGACGAGGCCAGGGGACGTGAGAGAACGGTGCGAGGCCGGTGGTGCGAGTGTTAATGAGCTACACCTGTGAGGCACACCGGCCTTGCATCTCTCATGGAGGAGCGGAAGCATAAAGGAGGCGCGACGACGTGAATGATCAAGAGAGGAACAGGCCTGTGTTTTGTTTGTTTGATTTTTATTTTTGGTAGCCAGCAGTCGTCCGCGAGGGGCTGCTGGCGGTTTCTTTTATGTTTTATTTTGGTAGTCAGCAGTCCGTCCGCGAGGGGCTGCTGGCGGTTCTTTTTGGTTTGTGTTTGTTTTATTTTAATAAAGTATTTGAATGTTCGCCGGTTCCCGCCTCCTTCTTCCCTGAACTTTGCTACAATGACCCACCCACATTTTTTTTGCTTCCGACGCCCATGCGTTTGACTGCATGATAGAAATATGGCTAAGTCAAAAAAATGGTCCAAAAAGTTGAAAGAAGATATCATTGCCCTTCACAAACAAGGAACAGGATACAAAAAGAGAGCAAAGGCACTAAATATTCCTAAAGACACTGTTGGAAGCATAGGCGCCGATTTATGTTTTCCTCCGTGGGTGCTCATGGGCGCACGCCCTTTAAAAAAAAAAAAGAAGTTGTCAAAAATGTTTGCATTTTCAGAACCTTGGAAATGGACAGCGGCCGACACGAACACACACACCTATTTACTTGATAATAAAGCCGTAAAGTAGGCTATCTGTCAACTCAGGACAGCGCCACTTCTCACAAATACAGACAGGATTGGAATCACGTAACCGCGATTGCTGTAGCTCCTAGCTGCTTCTAGCTTCGCTGTTATGTGCTTCTGACACGGCACTTGTGGTGGATGTCGATACACTCGCATCATTATTAGTTTTTGCTTTTTTAATAAGAAATCTGTCCATTTTAGTCTCACTCTGAATCTGATTACCGAAAGCACATACAAGCACGGCACTGTATATTGGGGGGATGGAGCGGGGTCACTAAAGAGGCGTTTTCATCCGAGAAACGCTGTGATTGGTGGATAGGATATGGAGCAGGCGACTGACAGCGACATAACCAATCACAGTGTGACAGACGCTTCACATAGCACCAACTGCAATGTTTAATTTTAAATGAATGTAGCCTACTGGCAGTCTGGCACACGTGGGTGCTCAGTATTTTCCGTCGGTGCACGAGCCCCGGAGCACCCACGGTATCGGCGCCTATGAAGCATAGTTCGCAAGTTCAAAATGAAAGGAACAGTGGTTACACTACCTGGATGGAGCAGAAAAAGGAAGCTATCAACAACTGCAACCAGATTTATGAGAAGGCAGGTTCAGAAAAACCCTTTGACTGCAAAAGACCTTCAGCAAGACTTGGTGGCAACAGGCACTGAAGTTTCAGCTTGCACAGTTAGGCTTTTTGGCACTATGGATCTGGAGAAAGAAGAATTAAGCATATGCTGAAAAGAACTGTCTACAGTTAAGCATGGTGGGGCTCTGTGATGCTTTGCGGCTGCTTTGCATCCTCTGGCACTGGTAAACAGTAGCGTGTGGAAGGCAAGATGAATTCATTGAAGTATCAGGAAATCCTAGGAGAAAACGTCATGCCATCAGTGAGGAAGCTGAAGCTTGGGCATCAGTGGACCTTCCAACAGGACAATGATCCCAAGCATACCTCAAATTCCACCAAGGTTTGGTTGCAGAAGAAATCCTGGAAGATTATACAGTGGCCATCATCACAGTCACCTGACTTGAACCCCATAGAAAATCTCTGGTGGGATTTGAAGGCGGCGGTTGCTGCACACAAACTCAAGAATATTACTGAACTGGATGAATGGGAATTGGTAATGGGCTAAGATTCCTCAGAAACACTGCCAGAAGCTGCATGGTGTTTGGTTATACATCTCGTTTGCGTCAGGCCATAACAGCAAAAGGGTGTTCTACTAAGTACTAAAGATGCTTACCATAAAGGGGTTGAATAATTTTGAGACTGCAGAAGTAATTAAAAGTTGCATTTTCAGTTGAATTTGTGGAAACCACTTGAAACATTTGTTGTGTTGAGCTATTTCAATTACTTTAGTTTGATTTGTTCTTTGCAAACAGGTGAAAGTCTGTACATTTTGCCAATAAACCTGATTTGCAATGGGGGTTGAATAATTTTGATTACAATTGTATATTATATTATAATAATACAAGCACTCCAAGACTGCTTAAATTAATAAATACAGAAAAAAATTATTGCATTCATAACAAAACATTACTAATTAGTCATTTTCATTAAATTCTTAAACTAATAAGTTATTCAATCAATTTCGATAAAACCTCAACTATTAGCCAGTTATATAATTGCACCTACTAACAAGCTTAAATTAAGGTATGGAACAGAAAAACAGTGTGTCACAGAAAACCATATGTTTAAGTAAGCAAAGCATAAACGTGCATCTAATCAAACAAGCTATAGCGCTGGTTCAGTAAATATCTAATTTGACAGTTCTATCAAATGACCTGAAACACTCTCACATTGGCCATCCTCATTGTTGATCCCTGAATAAAAAAAAAGATTAAACCCTAATGGACAATTATGGTCCATTTATGTGGTAAGTAGCATGACAATGTACCCTAAACAGTCATTCTAAAAAAAGAATAATAAAAAAAAAAAACCTTTAGAGAGAGTTAACTTATCAGAATTTTTTGACAGTGTACTATTAACACTGTTTACTTAATTTCATGTCCCTTACTTATTTATTTTTACTTACAGTGTTTCTAATAGTTTATCTGTTCATTAGATGATTCATCCAAAAGATCTTCACAGTCAAGCACAAACTCACCGCTCGGATCTGACATGGTTTTGAACATCCAGACTCTGTTAGACAGAATCCCTGAGGCCCACAGAGATCGAGAACTCAAACAGGTTTTTGGCCTTATTTGAGATGAATCCTAATGTAAATCCAGAGCCAAATTTGTGTTGGTGTGCTGTGTAAGTATTATTTTATTTACATCTTTGCAGGTGGAGTTTGCAGTGTTGAGACACATTGGTTTGTTAAGGGAGATATATAGTTTCTACAGCAGCCTTGGACATGAGAAATCTCCAGACAAAATATTCCCCCTGACCTACCTGCAGTTCTCTCGATTTCTCATGGACTGTAAAGTTCACCAGCACGGAATCACGCAAGCGCAAATAGATCATCTCATCACTGGTAATGTCTTTAAGCATAATAATGGTTTGTGATGTTTTCTCTTTATATCAAATAAACTATTTGTAATCAAAGTTTTGCTTGTTGCCACTGTCTGAATCCAGATCAGGCTCATTCTCCTTTCACTGCCATTCTACCGAGAGAGTGTATCAGCTATATTATCGTTGTAGCATATCATATTTGCCACGAAGACATTGAGTGAGTATTTTCCTACAATGATTGGATTTTTTATGTTCTTGAAAGTTTCCATCTAGTCACAGATCACTTGTCATGTTACAGGTTCTCTAATAACATACTCGCAGCATGTTTTTCAAAGCTCATGAGGCAGAACATCATACCCAATGCAAAGAATGTGAAAGGTAGAGAGACACACATATTATGATTGTATTATTAAAAATTCTCTTGAATGTCCCTATTATTATTTATTAAGTGGTAAAAATGTTTATTTTATTAAAAATGTATTTCTTTATTTTAGGCTCTCTGTTCTGCCACCCTGTCCATGCTTCAGTTGTATGTCACTACTCAGACAGATGCTGGGAAATTTACCAGGCCCTGTGTAAAGCAAATTCTGTCCAGCCTGACCTAACCTTGACTGCAAGGCAATTTGTCTGGTTGCTAAAGGTAACAGGCCTCTTACTTTCATCTAGTCTCAACTTACCAAGAATTATTCATACATAATTCTTATGCATAGTCCTGTTCACAGGACCTCTGTCTATATAACAGCGAGCTAACCGTGTCCAAAGTGTTAGAGATCCTCTCTGTGGACAGTCCTGCAATTCATGATGGAATCTACAGCAACCTGGACCTGAAGGTTAGTTGCTGAACTCATGTTTTTTTGGTTGGTATTACTTTGATTTGATATGACAAATTATTTTGGTTGTAGATGAGCTTTCTGGAGTTCTTTGAGGCATTGTTGGGTTGTGCTGAGGTGAAAGGCCAGAGAATCCAAACTGATGTTGAGAGCCAGACTGACACAAGTCATTGGGATGACACCACGCAGAACATTACAGAGCCGAATTCACTTCAAGTCTGTGCTGCCTCTCCTACTGTTTCAAATCAATGATTTATAGTTACATAATTTAAATGGAGTGCTTTTTTAATTTTTAAGAATGAAATTTCAGCCATTTTCTCTCATGTTGGCTATACAAAGTCTCTTGAGATTTGTAGATACCACTCAGTATCACATTCCAGTGGATATTATCTTAGCTGGGGTGAAAGCTAATCAGACTGTCTCTATTAAGGTGCTCTTATCTTTTGAAATGTTTCAGTCATCCCTATCTGAGGAGATGGAGCAAAGACAAAGTCCTGTGCTTGCTTTCAAAGGTTTGACTTCACAAATGCAATTCATAATGGAAAATGTGGTCAGTCCATGTTACTATATCTGTGGTTCTCAACTAGGAGGCCTCAGCAAACTTCCAAAGGGGCTTTAAGGGGACTTAAGACAAAATAAAGATCAAGGGTTGTACTATTCTGGAGGATGTTTGAAACGCTGTATTGCTAGCACTTACATTATTGCCTTCGCTTGTATTCCTCATTTGGAAGTAGTTTAGTTTATTTTAGATAAAAGCATATGCTACATGAATAAATGTAAATGTGCTTCCCACAGTCTTGGAAAACCCAATGAGATAGCCTAATTTAAAAGTGTCACCTGGAAAATTCTTGTAAGTGAATAACATCTTAGTTATGCCTCTGATTTATCCCTAATAGTGGGCTAATTTCATATCCTCAGAGAAGGACTGGATGCAGGAAACTCAGCAGTTCTTCACTCAGACCTTCTTCCCTGCATATGAGCACATTGTGAAGCTGAAGGAGGAGAGACTCGAGCTGAGAGAAAAGAACAGAAGTGCTTTTGCAAATGCTGACAAAGCAAGGTATTAAAAAAAAAATCCCTGGATTCAAACACATGGTTTTTGAAGCCCATATTTTTTATAATTTACAATTATTTTCAGACATACAGAACAGCTGGAGACTGAGGAGGGACAAGACGAAGATGGACACAGAGGTTCCAAACATTGATGTTAATCACTCGCCCCCTTCTCCCATGAGCCTGTGAACTCTACCACGTCTGGCATTTCAAAACAGTCAGTCACCAGCGGGAATAAGATAAAGTAAATTCACAGAATGGAAGTACATAGTTTTTTTTTTAGTTTTTTTTGCTTTGTTAAAAACACTGAATGTCAATAAAATAAGGGGGAAAAAGCCATCCACATTCAAAGTGTCATGTCAAGTCACCTTTATTTACAAAACATTGTTTCAAAGCAGCTTTACAGAGATAACAGGAAAATAATGTTGTAATAGTATTGTTAAATATAAAATTAAATGTCCCCAACCAAGCAAGCCAAAAGCCAATGGCAAGAAAGGCGACAGTGGCAAGGAACCAAAACTCCATCAGGTGACCCAGGCTCAGTCAGGGGGCCAGTTCTCCTTATGATGTACAAATTTATGAGAAGTGTTCCCGGTTCCAGCTGATCTAAACTATGCAGCCTAACATTGAATTATAGAAGTCTATAATGTGTTATGTGTATGCTAAGCCAAAGAGATGTGTTTTTAGTCTAGATTTGAACTGACAGACTGTGTCTGCTTCCCAGACCATGTTAGGAAGATTGTTTCATAGTTTTGGTGCTAAATAGGAAAAGGATATACTGCCAGCAGTCGATTTTGATATTCTAGGTATTAAACTGGCCAGAATTTTGAGATCACAATAGACGTGAAGGACTATAATACGTTAAGAGTTCGCTTAAGTACAGGGGAGCTAAATTTAGTGCTTTGTAAGTAATCAGCAACATTTTAAAATTTATACAATGTTTAATAGGGAGCCAATGCAGTGTTGACAGAACCGGGCTAATATTGTCATACTTCCTGGTTCTGGTAAGAACTCTAGCTGCTGCGTTTTGGACCAGCTGTAGTTTATGTATTAAACGCGCAGGGCAACCACCCAGTAGAGCATTACAATAATCTAGCCTTGATGTCATGAACGCATGAACCAATTATTCTGCATTTTTCATTGAGAGCATATGACGTAATTTAGATATATTTTTAAGATGAAAAAATTCAGTTTTACAGATACTAGACACGTGACTTTCAAATTAAAGATTGGTATCAAAGAGCACACCCAGGTTCCTAACTGACGACGAGGACTTGACAGAGCAGCCGAGTGTTAAACAGTATTCTAGGTTATTACGCGAGGAAGTTTTTTGTCCAATAATTAGAATCTGTTCTATCAAAGTAGGAAATTACTAGTCATCCAGTTTTTTTATATCAGCTATGCATGCCGTTAATT
Organism: Gila orcuttii; assembly: GCA_026230005.1. Taxonomy (NCBI): domain Eukaryota; kingdom Metazoa; phylum Chordata; class Actinopteri; order Cypriniformes; family Leuciscidae; genus Gila; species Gila orcuttii. The sequence goes on from JAPDVR010000017.1 coordinate 22,571,185, forward strand.
TTGTGGATTGGTAAGTTTCGTCAGGGTGTGAAGAAATATAGAGCTGAGTATCATCAGCATAACAGTGAAAACTAATGCCATGCTTCCTAATAATATCTCCTAAGGGTAGAATGTACAGAGTGAACAGCAACGGTCCTAGTACTGAGCCTTGTGGTACACCATACTGAACTTTTGACCGATAAGACATCTCTTCATTTACTGCTAACTGATAATGGTCAGATAAGTATGATTTAAACCATGCTAGTGCAATTCCACTAATGCCAACATAATTTTCGAGTCCATTTAAAAGAATGTTGTGGTCAATAGTGTCAAATGCAGCACTAAGATAGCACTAATAGAGAGAGAGAGAGATACAACCACAATCGGATAAGAACAAATCATTTGTAACTCTAATGAGAGCGGTCTCTGTTCTATGATACTGTCTAAATCCTGATTGAAAATTCTCACAGATACCATTTCTTTCTAAAAAGGAATATAGTTGTGAAGATACTGCCTTTTCTAGTATCTTAGACAGAAAAGGTAGATTTGAGATCAGCCTGTAATTGACTAATTCTGTAGGATCAAGTTGCGTTTTTTTAACAAGCGGTTTAATCATAGCCAGCTTAAAAGTTTTTGGTACGACAAAGATTAATTAATGATATTAAGAAGAGGATCTATGACCTCTGGAAGCATCTCTTTCAATAGTTTAGTCGGTATAGGGTCTAACATACATGTTGTCGATTTAGATAACTTAAGTTTATAAAAATTTACCCTCTCCTATAGCAATGAATGAATCGAATTTTTTGTCTGTGAGACTACAATGCACTGTCTGATGCAATACTGTGGTAGACGGTTGCATAGTTATAATTTTCCCCCTGATATTATCAATCTTTTAAGTAAAAAAGTTCATTACTGCTGTGCTGCTTGGAAACATCTGGGCTTGAAGCTTTATTTTTCGTTAGTTTAGCCACGGTTTCAAATAAATACCTAGGGTTTTGTTTATTTTCTTTTAATAAAGTTGAAAAATAAGCAGATCTAGCAGTTTTTAAGGCCTCTCTGTATACAATCTCTTTTTCCATGAAATGCGAAATACCTCTAGTTTTGTTTTCTTCCAGTTTCGCTCCATTTTTCTGGCTGCTCTCTTAAGGGCCTGAGTGTGCTTGTTGTACCATGGCGTTGGAATATTATACAGTATCACAATATCGAGTTCTTCTAAGCTATCTGGGATGCTGAGATGATGCAACTGATCAGGAAGATTATTTAAGCAATCTTTAGTGGCAGAAGTGATAGGTCTAACATATTTGTAACACGGAGTCGGCTTTGCAGCCTTGGCTAAATGAAGTTTACACAAGACTAGATAGTGATCTGAGATGTCATCGCTCAGCTGCAGAATTTCAACGGCTTCGACATTTATTCTATGTGACATTAAATCTAGAGTATGATTACGACAATGAGTAGGTCCTGACACGTGTTGTCTAACTCCAATAAAGTTAAGAATGTCTTTAAATGCCAATCCCAATGCATCTTTTCGTTATCTACATGTATATTAAAATCACCAACAATTAGGACTTTATCTGCAGCCAGTACTAACTCTGATAGAAAGTCAGCAAATTATTTTATAAAGTCTGTATGGTGCCCTGGTGGCCTGTATACAGTAGCATGCACAAATCTCAAATGTGATTTACATTTACACTAGATCAGAGGTCTTCAATCCTGCTCCTGGAGGGCCGCTGTCCTGCAGAGTTTAGTCCCTAATCAAACACACCTGAATCAGCTCATCAAGCTCTTCAGGATCGCTTGAATATAAAAAGGAAGGTGTGCTGAAGCAGGTTGGAACTAAACTCTGCAGGACAGTGACCCTCCAGGAGCAGGACTGAAGACCTCTGCACTAGATAGTTACATTTAGCACCAACACTTCAAACGAATTATATTTGAAACTAGACCTCTTAGTAATTTAGAAAATATTACTATAAATTATAGCAACACCTCCCCCTTTGCCTTTCATACGAGGTTCATATTTATAACTGTAATCTTGGGGGGAGCACTCATTTAAAGTAATGTAATTGTTTGGCTTTAGCCAGGTTTCTGTCAAACACAGCACATCTAGGTTATGGTCTGTGATCATATCATTAACGATAAGTGCTTTTGAAGTAAGGGATCGAATATTCAGCAACCCGAGCTTTATCATTTGTATCATTTCTGTTTTTTATTTGTTCAACAATTAAGTTTTTACCCTTAGATGGGTTTGGAAGTTTTTTGCATTTCCTAATTTGGGGAATTTTAGTGATCTCCGACTGGCGAAGTCGAACATCATTAGTGCCGACGTGAATAATAATCTTAGAGAATTTATGATTAGCATTAGCTAGCACTTTAAAATTTGCTTTGATGTCAGGCCCTCTTGATCCCGGCAAACATGTGACTATGGTGGCTGGTGTCTCAATTTTCACCTTCCATGTAATAGAATCGCCAATAACTAGGGCACATTCAACAGGATTCTCAGTGGGTGTTTCACCGAGTAGGGAGAATCTGTTTGATGTTGTAATCGGAATGGAAGAGCGGTGTTTTTTCCTGCGACTACACAGTCTCACCGTCACCCAATTTGTGTGAGTGGATGTGCTTTTATTTGTTTGTGGGAGGTGTGAATATGATCAGGTCACGTTCACACATTGATGGTCTCACTCTCTTCTTCTGCTCTGGGCTGAACAGCAACAGATTGTCTGACATCTGAAACAAGTTATGGACAAATAAAAAAAAAATAAAATAAAAAAAGTTACAATGCTGACAACTCTCAGATGATGATCTATCTATTTTTCTTTGGTGTAAAATGGTGGTTTCCAGGCCTGAAAAACTAATAAAAAATCTTTAAGATTGTATTAATACAAATTAAGTCATGAACATTTCTGTTGTAATTCTACAAGTTCTACTTGTTGTACATCTATAAAATATTTGATAGGATCCAAATTCTGAGTGAATGTCCATGACTGGAAAATTGTGGGAAGTGAAATGATAGTTAATAAAGCAAAGATGTAAATCCACCTGACTGGTCCCGGGTGTGAACACCATTCTTGGAAGAGCTGAGACAGGAGTGCAAGAGAGAGAAGTGAGTACCCACGTGCCCCCCAACAAATCATATGTGAGCATTAATAACATTATGATGGGATATGAGGGACATAAACTACCTGTAGGTGTTGCCAAGACATCAAGAGGACGCTCCTCTGCCGGAGTCACAGGACTCTCCATCTCAGCATCCTCCATCCCAAGGGAAAACCTCTCTGCTGCAAGACCCGGAGACATGCTGTCTCTCACTGTTGGCTGCAGATAACGCTCAAAGTCCAAACTAGTAGTATCCTGAGAAAAATACATCAGAACATGATCCATAAACTCAAGTAAAAGCTCTGCTGACTATTAGTAGGATTTAGGGATGCAGAATAAAGGTTAGCTACACTATGTAACTTTTTGACCCATGACAGCACAAATGCCATTTATGGTCATATCTTCCTAATTCTTGTATCATTAAACATGGAATCATGTGAATTATTCATGAAGATATTCATATAGAAATTAAATGCATATGAAGCTGACTGGATTTTATAATGGGAATTTTGCACAGGCTCTGGCTTTTATGCATACGCACAATTTTAAGATGAAATCTATGGAAAGTTTTTTTTTTACACAAGGTCCTAGTTCTCATCAAAAATCAGAGTCTCAAAATCTTATATCAGAATACGAGTAGTTTTTTTAAACTATAATGATATAGTTATTTTTGCTTTAAATAAGGTTATATCAAATTTAAGCCCATTGAAATTTCATTATTCTTGTCACCAATCTTGTATCTCCATATTTCATAATTTTTTCAATGATTACTATTGGTCAACCTTTACATCTGTCTGTGGGTTACGCAAATATATAACCAATGAAAAATATTAAAAACAGCTTGTGACTAAACCTCGTATCTCCATTGGATCCTCAAACTGTCAGTAAAACCTCACAACTTACTCCACCTCTATAGTGAATGAAGGGGAATACACATTTGGACTATCTGCTTGTCTGCAATGCAAAGGTAAGTAAAGAACTGGTGGTTTAAATAAATACAGCATTCTCTTCACTCAAGAATCACTACATTTATAAAGGCTAATGTTTTGTGTATTCGAGGAGCAGAGAAGAGGGTCTCAGTCTAGCATTTGTTGTCGAGTCATAGCCAGTACTGTCCTTAATAACCTCTGCATAGCACTTCATCTTTAAAGGTAGGGTAGGCAATTTTCAGAGTGGCTAGCTTTAAAAGGATGAGATCCCACCCTCCTTTCAGAGCACTCTTCAAATGCGCGCCTCCAAAACATTTTCCTCCTGCATTTAGCCTCCCTACATTCCCTTTTTAAGCAAAGAGTACTGTTATTGAGCCAAGGCTGTATTATTTCTCTGCACTTAGACTTAACCTTAAGGGGCGCTGAAATCTTTGAGGACAAGCAGATTGCATTGAAACTAAAGCCTAGTTCACACTACATGATTTTAAGCCCGATTTAAGCCCGATTTGCAAATCGTTGAGCTCGCCGACAGGCCAGGGTGTTATCGCGTGCAAATCGCGGGGGATTAGCGGGCGATGAACGCTTGCCAATCTGTTAGTATGAAAGAGCCAACAACGCATCAAAGACGCTCGCAGACGCGTCGCCAAGCCTAGAAAAATATCTAGCATGCTAGATATCCAGAGCTGTCGCACGACTCAATCTCACTGATGTCATGAGCAGCAGCCAATCAGAGCAAGTAAATAAATACGCGGTAAATACGTAGGGTAAATACGTGATTTTTGCCGTCAGCCAAACATAAACATGCAGCTACATCTCCAATATAAACATGCTGTACTCACCTCCAACTCTCTCTGTAGCACAGACCTGCTGTTCATGTATGCACATCCACTCTTTCGCCCATACTCTTATTTTTTCTTTTTTTGCGTTTTTTTCTCAGAATCATCGTGCAAACAGTTTGCAGGACTAGTTTCTGTCTGACGTCCATATTCGCGTGTTGTGTTCTTCTTCGCTGTGTATTGGCGCGTGTGCTGTTTCGCGTCAAGATAGACATTAGACAGATAGATTTGTAGACAAGATAGAATCGTTGGATGACTCGTGTAGTGCGTTACCTCCTGTTGCGGATCAATCACGTTGTGTCGTGTGGTGTGAACAGCTCAACAACTTGAACACTCCTGATTTCTCAGAGAGCAAGTCATGTAGTGTGAACCGCACAGTTCAGCCCGACGTTTTAAAATCATGTAGTGTGAACTAGGCTTAACAAGCAGACTGTTAGTATTAATGTGTTCAGACAAGCGAGGGCTTTGACTTTCAAACATTGTGCAGAATTGAGACGCTATGCTCATGAAGTATGCGAGAACATACAGTATGTCGTGGGATGAGACCTTATTAATAGCTGGTGATTGACTTTTTTTTTAAAAAACTATACATTTAGGAACAGATACAGTCATATCCACAGTGGACTCTCACACCAAAGTAAAAACAAGGTCCAAAATGTGTCCGCTATTATGTGCTTGTCCCCATACATCTATTTTTAAGTTAAAAGAATTTGTGTTAGAGGCACAATTATTGGTGGAGTCAGACACAAATCACCACAAAAAACAACATTGTCAGTTTAAATCGAGTAGATAATTCACGAAATTCTGCTCATAAAAATGCTCAAAGAACGTCCAACTCTTGTTTAATGTAGTTTTATTTGATTTTTTTTTTTTTTTTAAATGGGTGGAAGAGGTTAACAAGTTTAATGCCTTGAAAAAGGCAGAAGCAAGGGATTAGAAAGAGGAAGTCAGGCCTGTCGACAGAAAAAGAGTGGCCAAAGTAAACCACATTATCAGCACCATCTTTTAATAATCTTGCATTACAAATGTGGAGTGTAATTCTCATATCCTGCCCTTTTCTGCTACAGAAGCCTCCTGTCGTAGGAGGGAAGGCCGGAGCAGGTGGAGGTGCCAGCGCTGCAGTAAAGAGTCGACTGGCTGCTGTGAAGGCTGCCATGAGAGCCAAGCAGGCACAACAGAAAGCTTCTGAGACATCAGACAACATCCAGGACAATGCAGATTCTGTTCCTGCTGCCCCTGCCGCCACTCTGCCTGCACAGACTGTGGTGTTCCATGGAGGCTTCTTCCAGGTGGAAAGCCCAGTGAAACCATTAGGTAAGACTGAACTTTACTTGTCTTTAGTAAGCATGAGTTTTTTTTTGGTTACAAGCTCCACCTGTACCTCACACACCCAACCAGAGATCAGTAATGCAGCAGAAAAAAGGTCCAGTTGTCTCGTGATTTGGTCTTTCCCATCCAGTCCGAGCACCTTGCGGATTCTTCAGAACCTCAGCTTGAGGAATGCATTCCAGAGTCTATGCTCAGTCCTTTCTCCCAAGAGGAACCACAAGAGGACATGGTCTCTAAAGTGAGTTTGCCACCTTCCAGGTGGAAAGCCTAATCGAACCATCAAGAATGAATGAACGCATCTTCAGTTAGCTTGAGGTTTTTTTTTTTGTTTTTTTTTTAACACACTTGGCATAGTATTAGCTTGTGAAATTGAAAATGGTGACAAGTGAAATTTCAATTCTCAAATTGATATCAATTTTAAGGGAAAAAAAAAAAACCTATATCATGATATAAGATTTGTCATATCGCTCACCCCTATGGTGCATGGGCTCAATTCAAGTGCGCACTACCGTTCCAAAGTTTGGGGACAGGAAGATTCTTTTATTTGAAAGTTCCTTTTATTCAGCAAGGATGCATTGATTTCAGAAGACTGACAGTAAAGACTGTTACTTGTCATGTCTAGTTTCGAGATGTTTCATGTCCTTTATTTTGAAGTTTTCCCATAGTAATGTTGATGTTTTGTCATGGGACTCCCTTACTCCTTATGTGCTATTTTCATGTGTTCCTTAGTACTTGTCATGTCCTGATTGGTTAATTGTTTTCTTTACAGGTGTTCCTTATTTGATTAGTCCTTGTGCATTTAAGCCCTTGTTTGCCCTGTTACTTTGTTGGGTAATCTGTAACAGCTGACATTGAGCAGACAAAGACGTAGCGAACCCAAGTGCAGATTATTTACAGTGAAAATCCAAAAACATGACAGACCAAAAAAAAAAAAAAAAAAAAAAAAAGTGATACATGAAAATAAGTAAATAGGAATAAAACTTAGAGACCTGGCACATGAGACAACTTCAATATCCAAAAAAGTAACAGTGCAGATATGAGGGCTTAACCCCTTAAGTGTAAAAACTAACCAATCAGGGCATGTCACAAGTACTAAGGAGCAAATGAAGAGATCACATGAGGGGTAAGGGAGTCACATGACAATGGGAAAACATCAAAAAGGAACTCAAATGTTCCTGTTTTGAACTTATTTCAAAGAATCCGGGGAAAAAAAGGTTTCACAATTTCCACAAAAATATTAAGCAGCACAACTGTATTGAACAGTGATAAGAAATTCTTTGAGCAACAAATCAGCATATTACAATGATTTCTGAAGGACCATTTTGAAGATTTTTACATTAATGTTAAAAACAGAAAAGTTAATTTAATTGTAAGAGGCTTATTTAAAAACAATAGATTTTATTCAATCTCTGTATAAATAGAGCCTGGGTGATCATGAGACTTTAAAATTGTTTTGACCGTCAAACTTGAGTAGTAGTGTACATATGAAAAAAAAAAGTTAACATTCGCAACTATATCATCCACTTGCGTCTTTTGCACATTCCTAAATTTAAGTGAGTGGTTTTACCTGTAGCTGCTCTGTTTTTTGTGGAAGGAAGAGCTTTGCAGTTGTTCTTAGTTGGAGCTCTGGTGGTCGATACGGTCTCAACTGTACAAACACAATAACAGTCTTTAATAACAGCATGAATGCATCACAGTTTGCTTCTAGACAAACAGTGCTGAAACCATTTCAGTTTGATCGAACATAATGATTCACATTCGGTAATATGAAAACCAGAGAAGTTAAACAAGCAGGACCAACCTTTCTTTAGAACAGGATGTTTTTTTTTAACAGTAGGCTGTAATAACAGAAGTACATAAAATAAAAGTGACATGCCATTTCAAACTGTGACCACTAAAATACAGTTGCACGAGTAAAGCAGGTGGGAATGATAACACTAATAGAAATCAAAGTGCAATAAACAAGAAGACTTGGAAGGAAATCACTGGAGGGAAAACTCACTTGTGACAATGGCAGGAGCAGTTTGAGTGATCAGAAAGTGAATAAACTAAGTGAGTGTCCGTATGTGGCAGAGGTGCTGGATAAGACAATGAGCTGCAGCTGTGTGTGATTAGTAATCAGGGTAGAGTGAGCGCTGTGTGTGTGTGTGTGTGTGTGTGTGTGTGTGTGACAACTTCTAGACGCAAATTGGGAATATGAATAACTCCAAATCTGCAGGAATGAGGCATTTATGCATGTTTCCAGGACTGACGGAGTTATATTACAACGGGTAACATAATTTGTAATTGTTTATTAAAAGAGAAAAGCAAATAAATTAAGGGTTGTTATTAAATTAAAAATCTGGTTGTTATATTTGTCATATAGTTCAACAGTGCTGCTGATGTCTTTACAACGTGATTTTGCAGTGTTTAGTATAAATTGTAGCCAATCGCATTTCTGTTGTAATGACCAATCAGAGGAATTACTGGTAGTGAGAATCCACTCAAATCCTATCCTCTCATTGTAACAAAGTTGACACGATTCAATTGTGATTCACAATTTGTGAAGTTTAGTCAGATGAATTGCAGGAATTGTAACACTCTTTTAGATAGTTTGCAGTGAACTGACTGACAGCTTCAGTGATTATAAATAATGCGCTCTTAATTCGCTTTCTTGTCTGTGTAATTTCATTTGCAATTTGTGTTGTTCATGAGGCTCTGTGACCTTTCCTACAAATATATACTTCACACAAATAATTTTGAAAGCAACACGCCTGAAAAAGCTGTTAGGGAGTGAAAATTGCTAATGAGCTCCTCTGCCACCATTTCCTGGTTATAGTGGTAATTTTGTCTTTTTTTAATTTTAAAATAAAAGTGTTTGTATTTTACCAAGTTAGTTTTCCTACATTGTGAAACATTTAGTTTTACAAATTTGGACAATCTTTGAAGGACAAATAACATTTAAATTGGACAATATTCACCTCACAGACTTGTCGTCGATGGATGCGCTCATTTTACTGAAATTCATTAATGCGAAATAAAAAAAAAACACGTGAATAAAGAACAGAACTGCTTTTGCAGATGCTGACAAAGTAAGGTATTTAAACATTTTTTTAAAAAAATATATAATTTACTGCGTTATTATATGACATACAGAACAGCTGGAGGCTGAGGAGGGACAAGACGAAGATGGACACAGAGGTTCCATTCATTGATGTTAATCACTCGCCCCCTTCTCCCATGAGCCTGTGAACTCTACCACGTCTGGCATTTCAAAACAGTCAGTCATCAACGGGAATAAGATAAAGTAAATTCACAGAATGGAAGTGCATTTTTTTTTCTTATGATTTTATTAACGTTTAAAACAATTTTGACATTTGAAAGCCTTAATATTTTGCATAGAAATAGTATTGCTGTATCTAAATAGTACAAAAAGTGAGTAGCAAATAAATGTACAAGTGTCAAAGGCATCTAATTTAATAAAGCAAAAAATGAAAACTATCCACATTCGAGTGGATGTGCTTTTATTTGTTTGTGGGAGGTGTGAATACGATCAGGTCACGTTCACACATTGATGGTCTCACTCTCTCCTTCTGCTCTGGGGTGAACAGCAACAGATTGTCTGACATCTGAAACAACAAGGTTATGGACAAATCAAAAATTTAAATGCTGACAACTCTCAGAAGGTGTAATAGAGCAAGGGTTCCCACAGTCATAGAAAACCTGGAAACATAAAATGGTGATTTCCAGGCTTGAAAAACAAAATCTTTAGGATTAAAGATTTTATTAATAAAAAATAAGTCATGAATATTTCTGTAGTAATTGTTTTACTAGTTGCACATCTATACAATATTTTATTGAATCAAAATTGCTGAATCGGATCCAAATTCTGAGAGAATTTCCATGACTGGAAAACTGTGGGAACCCTATTAAAAGACAGAAGAAATGATAGTCAATAAAGGAAAGATGTAAATCCACCTGACTGGTCCCGGGTGTGAACACCATTCTTGGAAGAGCTGAGACAGGAGTGCAAGAGAGAGAAGTGAGTACCCACGTGCCCCCCAACAAATCGTATGTGAGCATTAATAACATTATGATGGGATATGAGGGACAAACTACCAGTAGGTGTTGCCAAGACATCAAGAGGACGCTCCTCTGCTGGAGTCACAGGACTCTCCATCTCAGCATCCTCCATCCCAAGGGAAAACCTCTCTGCTGCAAGACCCGGAGACATGCTGTCTCTCACTGTTGGCTGCAGATAACGCTCAAAGTCCAAACTAGTAGTATCCTGGGAAAAATACATCAGAACATGATCCATAAACGAAAAAGTAAAAGAAAAAAGCTCTGCTGATTAACCCGTTTAATCCCAAATTTTTTCTTGCAACTTGAGTACATTATTTTTACTCCTTAGGCCTCCCTAACACTCAAACATCATGCCTTTTTTGATTTTATGTTGGTTAAGTTAGTGAAATATTAGGTTTTATACTCGGTCACAATAGTGACCGGTGGGAAACACCATAGTCAGAATTCATACAAATTCTTCAATTAGACCTATTTGACACAATTCATTCCAAGACATCCAATACCTCGTTTTGTCATTTCGTGAAGGAGGCTTAGTGAGGTGAAAAGGTTGTCATGTACAAAGTTACACCCTGGAGGAAATTCTGCTTGTTCTGCTAGACCCCTATGGGCTAGACCATGACTTCACTTGGGCCCTGTCCTAGGCCAGTTTCAGGGAGATGTGTGTGCACTCATTCAGTGCACTGAAGATGGGCTGTACATTCTAGAAAGGGTTGTTTGTGGTCATGTGTGGGGCACACCAATTGGTTCTCATGAACATTTGCGTAATCCTCCAGAAAGTTCACCTCTGCATCGCCATTCACTTGGCAAATGGGCCGTTTCACCCATGGTACTCCCTATCTGAGCCATCACTATCTCAGTCACTTTCATTTGGGGGGGGGGGGGGGGGGGGGGGGGGGTCACGTACGTCTAGAAGGTCCAACACATTGAAAGTTTCTGGGATACTGATAACTACACTGAACAAAATTATAAACGCAACACTTTTGTTTTTGCCCCCATTTTTCATGAGCTGAACTCAAAGATCTAAGACCTTTTCTATGTACACAAAAGGCCTATTTCTCTCAAATATTGTTCACAAATCTGTCTAAATCTGTGTAAGTGAGCACTTCTCCTTTGCCAAGATCATCCATCCCCCTCACAGGTGTGGCATATGTTCAGTGTAGGATTGCCAATACCTGCCAATACCAGCCAATACCTGTGTTTTCAATTGAAGCACTGTGTTATACTACCGGTCACAATTGTGACCGTAAACAAATTTACAAGTCTTACGAGCAAAATATCAGGGCTCTCAAGTTTTATCAAGAGTGAGATCTGTTAGGGGAGGAGCCACCCAAATATTTGCAGCAGCGGTCCCTCGACCCAAACAAATTCGCTTCAATTTTTGCTAGCAGTTCAATTTTGCCTATTGTTCATAATTGACCAGCACAAATGGAAATTATAACAATTGGTAAATCTGATAAAAAGACAAATTTATCCAAATAAAATAAATAGTTATATTTAAAAAATAAAAAATTATTGAAAAATAAAAATAAATTTGACCCCAAACAAGCCAACTGAACATCAGTGCTCAATGTACATAACATTGTGTCATAACAACTTGCCCTGAGCATGTATGTCAAGACCCAAACCGGTCACCTTTACAGGGGTCATCGGATGCCCATTTTCCACAAGTTCGTATGATCCTTTGGGGTCTTCATGTAAAGTTTGTAACATACTTTGGTTAAAATTTCTCAATGGTTGTGTAAAACAACACTCGTTTTACCTCCTCAAAAACAGCTCTGTTCACAGTGACCCGTTTCAGTGCATGTCTCTTTAAATGATAATGATAACTTTTTGAGGATTAAAAAAAAGTGAATGGATTTTTTTTCATTGCATGGTGATTGTGTCCACACACTGCAAAGACACATTTATTTGCAAACACCATATAAAAGTGTATTTTGCATCCGATGACCCCTTTAAAAGCAGTTGGAGAGTTTTTGAATGCATCAAAAATAATTTAGCACGAATTTGGCTATACTCCTCAACATCAGCTCTCACTGTCTTTGATCACAGGCAAGAGATTTCGTCCAGGAATCGTAAAATCAAAATGAAGAGGTCATCAGATCGTGCTCTTTCAACTTCCACTCCGTGTCTGCGCGTGTTGTCTAGTAAAGAACGTGCTTGCAGCGGGAACACATAATTTACCCGGAAACAACTAATTCTAATTTCTGATTGGCTGGTAGCTAGAATTTAACTCTGTATAACTCGAGACAGATGCAATGAACTCGGCAGAGAACTTCTCTCCGTTTGCCTGCGCCTCGTCCATTAATTGTATAGCGGGACAAGTTCCCTTACTCCTCAGCGTGAGAAATACAAGGTGTGGCGTGTGAGCGTGTGAACGGGTTGAAATGCGTGTGTCTCACGCCCAATGCGTGAGACTTGAGAGCCCTGAAATATATATGCAGGAGTATAATTTTCAAAATATATCAGTAGTAGACCCTTTAATGAATATATGTACAAAATATGATAGTTCTATCTGTTAATTAAGATGTTTTACATACTACTTTTTGTAGTAGTCTGAGGAAGACTTCTTCTAGATGTGCAAGCAGGAAGTAACTGATCTGGTCATGTGACCTTTCACACTAGTCACATGACATTAATAGATTTTAATCAAGACAATCTATTTTGTCATTTAAAAGTAGAATTTCTTGCCCAAAGTCAATAACAACATTTTTAGAGCTTCCAGAAATAAGAAAAAAGATGCGGTCACAATTGTGACCGGTGGGATTAAACGGGTTAATAGTAGGATTCAGGGATGCAGAATAAAGGTTAGCTACACTATGTAACTTTCTGACCCATATTAAACCGCATGGGTCTTGTGGAAGAACATTGTTTTGGTTGCGCTTCAGCTCTGCTCAGATTAATGTAGTTCAAGGCACTGGTGTACACATGCATACAGGATCTCTTAACCACGAATGACTTGAGTATATTGGATAAGCAATATCACAAAATCCATCCCGATAACTTAAACCTAATACATTATATACATATTTAATCAACATGTAATAGGGGTAAAGACATGTTTTGGAGGATGGATATTTTTTTGTGCACTCTGTCAAGTTACATTAACAGTTATATAGTGCATCTTTAAAACGTTAGCCGATAGTGATAAGCTGATAAAATTATATAATGTTACAACCAAAGCCAATAACCAATAAATAGCAGATATTAAAATGATATACTATTTTGTCTAAATAAATTTAAAATCACTATAATGCTGTGATGCCTAAATTTATTTGTAGCATTTAAATTAATTTCAGTACAGTATGAAAAAAATATTTATACATTATTATTATTGATGACGGCAAAGGTAATCAATATAAAAATAGAGGAAGCTTGAACAATTAAATATCCAATATAAATGGATACCAATTATATATACAGTATATATTAGCGGTGAGACGAGACACGAGATTGGGTTCATGAGAACGAGATGAGATTTTTGCACAATTTTATAGAAATTCTCAATGACAATTCATGACTGAAAAAATAGTCTGCAGGTGCATTTTGAAATGTTTTAACTAATTATCTTCTAAAGAATGCCATTTCAGTTCTACTTTAGGAGTATGAATTATCAAATGCATTGAAAGACAACAATATACAAGCACTGCAAAAGGTTTTGCCACACTCAACTGACTGGCTTTTCTCCTGTATAATTTCACATGAGTCTCTTCAGACCTTACTGTACATTTACGAGCTTCCAGGACTTCTGATTGAGGATGTGTGTGACCTCCTAATTAAACTTATTTCCACAAATTGAAATAAAAACAGTATAAATAACAAAAATAAATAACAGCGTTTTCTTAGTCTTATTAAGTGCACACAATAAGTTAAAGTGCAACGTACTGTAGAGCACAGACTCTTTATAATTGTTGTGAAATAGTTGTTTTATTTTGTACCGGCAGTTATAGGCTTAAGGCGGTGAGTTCGGAAAAAGGCGGGGTGGAGAGAAACGAGTGAGTGAGTTAGGCTGGTGCATTTGTGTAAAGTTGTTCTGGCTTTCTGATTAAAAGTTTAGAAACGGAGCCTCCCTTGTCTGTCGTTCTTCAGACGTTACAATACTCCAAAGTGCAAACAGAGAGCAGAGCCACAACTACACGGTCCAGAGATAGGTTTGATATTGGGAGACAGACTATTGTATGCAGCCTTATTTGCGCGCATCAGGTAGCTCGTGTTTGACTTTCGGGTTTGCGATCACATGTACATGTGTATAGGGAACGGCGGTGCTGAGCGCACATTCTACAACATAAGACATTTATCAGAAGTTTAGGCTCAGTTGCGCAACAAATCATCCGCCATCGTCACGTGATAACTGAACCATGATTCAACTCGTGCTGGATGAGCAGAGCAGACGTTTACAATGTCGTTTTGCTGTTTTTATAAAAATAAAAACCAGTGGAGGTGGTACCGCGGTGGGCATCGTAATGTAATGTGAATGTAGCGCTGGCATATTCTATGCTAATTTCACCCTCACGCTCCATCATGACGATATTGCGAGACAGCTTTTCACTCGACGAGAAATCTCGTCACATTTTAGTCTCGCACACCCCTTGTACATATACAAACCAATATTGTGCATTTCTAGTTGGATTTGGTAGATAATCACCTCAGCATCTTGAATTCCAGTCATTTCAACATCTGTGTCAAGCTCTCTGGTTGGGGAGCTGTATGAAGAGTGGAAAGAGTATAACATATTATGAATTATGCCATGTTTAGTGGCTCATATGTAACAAATTAGATGGCCTAATATAACAAAGCACAGCATACCTATTACAGGCCGAAATGACCTCATTACTGAGAGCTGCAGAAATGCTGAGATCTTTGGTTGGTGTGGAGGGCATCAGGACAGGGGAAGCAGGTGCTTCTGCTTCTAAGGAAGAGGTTTGAGATAAGCACTGGGCAAGAGTATCTAGACCGGCATCTGCTCCAGTTGGGGCAGGCAAACTTGCTTCAGAGACCATGTCCTCTTGTGGTTCCTCTTGGGAGGAAGGACTGAGCAGAGACTCTGGAATGCATTCCTCAAGCTGAGGTTCTGAAGATTCTGCAAGGTGCTCGGACTGGATGGGAAAGTCTCGTGATTGGTCTACTGGACTGTTTTCTGCTGCATTACTGATCTCTGGTTGGGTGTGTGAGGTACAGGTGGAGCTTAAATCATGAGGTTGGCTGTTGGAGCAGGGCTCTGTGTCAGGCGAAACATGTGCGGTTTGGTTGTGGTCAGGGCTGATCTGAGGAGCTCTGGGAGACTGTGACAGGGGCTCAGCAGAACGTAGAGGCGTGGAAACAGGCAATACATCGGGGTGATGGTTTCGAGGAGGTGTGGCAAACATGCAGGGTAGAGGGGAGGCACGAGAGACTGCATTAGATCTGCACTGCCTGCCTGGAGTGCTGAATTTAGAAGCACAGGGGGAAGAAGCTGTACTGATTCGACATGATCGTCTGACAGCACCTGAAAAAAAGAATATTATACAGATTCAAACACAATGACCACATATTAAAAAAAGGATATAGTGTAGTTAAAAAAACTCAAAGGACAATTTATAAACGCAACACTTGTTTTTGCCCCCATTTTTCATTAGCTGAACTCAAAGATCTAAGACTTTTTCTATGTACACAAAAGTCCTAATTCTCTCAAATATTGTTCACAAATCTGTCTAAATCTGTGTTAGTGAGCACTTCTCCTTTGCCGAGATAATCCATCCACCTCACAGGTGTGGCATATCAAGATGCTGATTAGACAGCACGATTATTGCACAGGTGTGCCTCAGGCTGGCCACAATAAAAGGCCGCTCTAAAATGTGCAGTTTTATCCCACAGCACTATGCCACAGATGTGGCAAGTTTTGAGGGAGCATGCAATTGGCATGCTGACTGCAGGAATGTCCACCAGAGCGGTTGCCCGTGAATTGAATGTTAATTTCTCTACCATAAGCCGTCTCCAAAGGCATTTCAGAGAATTTGGCAGTACATCCAACCGGCCTCACAACCGCAGACCACGTGTAACCACACCATCCAAGGACCTCCACATCCAGCATCTTCACCTCCAAGATCATCTGAGACCAGCCTCCCGGACAGCTGCTGCAACAATCAGCTTGCATAACCAAAGAATTTCTGCACAAACTGTCAGAAACCGTCTCAGGGAAGCTCATCTACATGCTCGTCGTCCT
This sequence comes from Gila orcuttii, assembly GCA_026230005.1. Lineage (NCBI taxonomy): Eukaryota > Metazoa > Chordata > Actinopteri > Cypriniformes > Leuciscidae > Gila > Gila orcuttii. Next base: position 22,587,612 of record JAPDVR010000017.1, read on the forward strand.
CATCGGGGTCTCGACCTGACTGCAGTTCATCGTCGTAACCAACTTGAGTGGGCAAATGCTCACATTCGATGGCTTCTGGCACTGGTGTTCTCTTCATGGATGAATCCCGGTTTTCACTGTACAGGGCAGATGGCAGACGTGTGGGTGAGCAGTTTGCCGATGTCAACGTTGTGGATTGAGTGGCCCATGGTGGCGGTGGGATTATGGTATGGGCAGGCGTATGTTATGGACAACAAACACCGGTGCATGTTATTGATGGCATTTTGAATGCACAGAGATACTATGATGAGATCCTGAGGCCCATTGTTGTGCCATTCATCCACGACCATCACCTGTTGCAGCATGATAATGCACGGCCCCATGTTGCAAGGATCTGTGCACAATTCCACGAAGCTGAAAAGATCCCAGTTCTTGCATGGCCAGCATACTCACCAAACATGTCACCCATTGAGCATGTTTGGGAAGCTCTGGATCGGTGTATACGACAGCGTGTTCCAGGTCCTGCCAATATCCAGCGACTTCGCACAACCACTGAAGAGGAGTGGACCAACATTCCACAGGCCATAATCAAGAACCTGATCAACTCTATGCGAAGGAGATGTGTGGTACTGCGTGAAGCAAATGGTGGTCACATACCGACTGGTTTGCTGATGACCGACACCTGCGCGACGCACCGGTCTCGTATCTCTCACGGAGGAGCGGAAGCATAAAAGGAGGAGCGACGACGGTGAAGGACAAGAGAGGCCAGGCCTGGATTTTATTTGATGTTTTGTTTCATGTGACAGCAGTCGTCCGTGAGGGACTTCTGCCTTTATTTTTGTTTTGTATTTGTTCATTTATTTATTAAAGTTTGTTGAATGTTTACCGGTTCCCACCGCCTCCTTCCTACAACATCTAACCTTGCTATAATAAGGTTATGATATAAAAAATTTTGATAGCATCGAAACTTCATAATTCTTGTCACTTTTCAATATCACAAAAAAACTAATACCATCCCAAGTAAAAAAAACAACTACCTCATGCTTACTAAAGACAAGTAAAGTTCAGTCTTACCTAATGGTTTCACTGGGCTTTCCACCTGGAAGAAGCCTCCATGGAACACCACAGTCTGTGCAGGCAGAGTGGCGGCAGGGGCAGCAGGAACAGAATCTGCATTGTCCTGGATGTTGTCTGATGTCTCAGAAGCTTTCTGTTGTGCCTGCTTGGCTCTCATGGCAGCCTTCACAGCAGCCAGTCGACTCTTTACTGCAGCGCTGGCACCTCCACCTGCTCCGGCCTTCCCTCCTACGACAGGAGGCTTCTGTAGCAGAAAAGGGCAGGATATGAGAATTACACTCCACATTTGTAATGCAAGATTCTTAAAATATGGTGCTGATAATGTGGTGTACTTTGGCCACTCTTTTTCTGGCAACAGGCCTGACTTCCTCTTTCCAATCCCTTGCTTCTGCCTCTTTCAAGGAATCAAACTTCTTGTTAACATCTTCCACCTATTTCGAAAAAAAAAAGAATAAAACAAAACAACATTACAAGGGTTGGACATTATTTGAGCATTTTTAAAAGGGAACATCAACCCACCTGAAAGTACACCATGTCCCAAAAGCCCTGCAAGTCAGTGCAGGTTGTTATTTTCTCTCCACGCCCTAATTCGCAGTCATCCACCAGCCCGCTGAACTGGCTAAAGCGCTCTTTCATCAACAGTCTAGCCTGGCCAACAGCCGTGCGCATCCGGTCTTGCACTACACCGACAGGGAGAAATATACTTACTTCATATAACTGTATAGTTGTCTGGAGGAAACCTTGTATCTCTAGATTTCATTTTTTTTTTTAAATAAATCATTACTATTTACATCTGTCTGTGGGTTTTGCAAATATCTAATCAATGAAAAATATTTTATAAAAAAAGAGCTTGTGACTAAACCTCTTATCTCCATTGGATCATCAAACTGTCAGTAAAACCTCACAACTTACTCCACCTCTATAGTAAATGAAGGGGAATACACATTTGGACTATCTGCTTAGGTAAGTAAAGAACTGGTGGTTTAAATAAATACAGCATTCTCTTCACTCAAGAATCACTACATTTATAAAGGCTAATGTTTTGTGTATTCGAGGAGCAGAGAAGAGGGTCTCAGTCTAGCATTTGTTGTCGAGTCATAGCCAGTAATGTCTTAAATAGCCTCTGCATAGCACTTCATCTTTAAAGGGTAACTAAACCCTAAAACAACTTTTTTTAGTTAATCTGTCAGACTAGGGCTTTATTAATGCTGTTCATTGAATCAAGTAAATTTTGTGACATTTGGGTATAAAGTGTTTTAATTCTACAATATATGGTGTAAAAACGTCTGAGTGCTGCCCTCTTCAGGTTGGATACTGCCGTTGAATTTTCCTATTGGATGTTGTGGTACTGCGTGACGCAAGCAGGCACCAGCCTGCCCTTGCCTGCAGAGAGAGCAGGTCTCATGTGCATTTTTCAAATATTGCCAGTGGGTGGAGTCAGGCTCTGACCAGGGGTTGAGTTACCCTTTAACAACATTGGATTTTGGGCAAATTACAAACAACTGAACGCCCACATAGCTACAGTAAAGTTGAAAATGTAATATGATGCACTTACTGCATCAGATGCGGCCATTCTAATAACTTACTAAACACGCATGTCCAACAGGTGCTGGTCAAAAACCCTGTACTCCATTTGAGCTTCTTTTTGGTCAAATGTTAATAATATAATGGTATATGCAAGTGTCGGAACACATGAAAAGCCACATTAGCTTTGACAACACAGCGTTTAATTATTTTATAGTGTTTGATTTTTTCCTGAAAAGTAGCAGGAAAGTAGTATTTTTGGAGATATGAGGTTTCCACCCAACAGAGATGATGATAAACATCAAATATGTTCTAATTAGTTGTGATTGTGTCATTTTAACTTTCAAGTGTGGACAGAAAAATTAATCCTTGCAGGAAAGCTAGCATCAAACCTAGTTAGGATACTGTGTTAGACTTTGGTATTTAGTTAAAAGTTGTCTTACTCTCCTCCGGGACAGAGGTATCATCAAATCGTGACTCCCACAGCTTAGAAAATCCAGTCAAACGCTCGGTCTCACTGGCCATCACTGACCTATTGAAACAGTGAAAAAACATACACTAAATATTTAGCATTAAATATTCCGATCCCTATCTGACTTCTGACCCGTACTGCTGCCTGAATCATAATCATACACTGTTCATTCGTTGCCCAGAGGAGGACTGGCCTCCTGACTGAGCCTGGATTCTCCCAAGGTGTTATTCCTCCATTCTGTCACCTGATGGAGTTTGGGTTCCTTGCCACTGTCGCATCTGGCTTGCTAAGTTGGGGACACTTATTATTCTTAATATTTGATCTGCCTGCTTTGACAACATTGTATAAGAACTGAGAAAAACAATGACATCACGGTTTTCTCCAGAGCTGCTGTATCAAATTAACTAAGGGTACGTTTACACAACGATGTACTAAATAGGGGTGTAAATCGGAGCCTACATGACGATTCGATACCGATTTCTTAAGCCAACGATTCGATTATTTTCGATACTTCAGAATTCCCCGCGATACGATTCAATAATCGATATTTTTACATGATATCTATTAAGTTTCAAATAAATCAACACAAATGTTTATAATTTGCCTTTTATTGAGAAAACAGGAACAGTATTCTATTCACATAATGTGTATGTTGTGCTCAATGCACTGCAAATAGAACAGCAAATATAACAGTTACTGCATACAGTTCAAAACTTGATTCTATCGAATCCTGGTGCGTTTCCGTGCATCTTACGTCATCGCAAACGTGCACGACGCATGATAGAAAACAGAACGCGGGTCAATATATTGTGTTTTTTTTTTTTATTTGGTGCTATTATGCACAGCTGAGTGAACAACACCGGTTTACTGTGTGTGTCGCATTTGGCTTTTTGCAAACGCAGGAGACAGTGGATTTCCATTAATTTGTTGCCCTGAGTCCATGCGCTATGTGTGTGCTTAGACACTGCAGACTCACTCTCGCTCTTATCCAAGGTAAATTATCAACACTTTCATCCCTTACATGTGTTTTATTTAACTAAATACATCATAATCAGCTAAAAAGCATGCGTAGGTCACTCACTTTCTGAACAAGTCCGCACCCGAGTCCGTGATGCTTTCACATTCACGCGAGCCGCGGCACGGTTCGAGTGCAACCGAACTCAGCGCACCTCCTCCAGGCAGTCTCGGGTTTGGTAACCCAGTGCCCACCCGGGTTCGCATGACAGCGTTTACATAATTAGCGATTTTTCATGCGAACCGTGCCCATTCCGAGTTGGTGTGAAAGCACCCTAGACTTTTCAAGTAAGCTGTTGAAGTAGCCTTTTGTATACGTTAGCGCCTGTTTGTTTACGTTAGTAACTGCTAGCTTGGAATTCGCCGACTAAGTGACTGAGGGTGCATTCACAGTGGCAGTTTAGTTCGGTGACTAACTAACGTTAGCCCAGTGCATAACAACAATCGTTTGTGCGCATATGAGCGGATGCTGAAAATAGACAGGCGGCAAAACAAACACATTAATCGATACTCTTGCGGACGCATCGAATCGTCGGCTGTATAATCGATGCATCGATACGAATCGATTAATATTTACACCCCTAGTACTAAAAACAGACACGTTTTTTTTTTCCCTCTGTACAGATGCCAACGTTATCAAAATGATCCTCTGACAAGTAATTGGTAATGTCACTTTGTAAAGAAAGACTACGCGCCAGCGCACATACACCACATTCACACAGGGCGTCTGCGTCGACGCTTGACGTAGGGCCAATTAGTGGAACTAAAACTTGGTGCTGATGACAGTGACAACAGCCAATCACATTACTTTTCCGGTGTTGCATGCATGAAATTGGATAGCGTCTGTGCTAAGGTATTTGCATAGGCAATCTGATTGGCTGACGCCTGCGTTGGTGCTTGAAAAGTTGAGAATTTCTCAGGTGTTCGACATCGGCTGGATATAACCGATTGGTGAGAGTTGCCGGTTGCAGGCGGGGAGGAGCTGAAAACGGAGACGTGAAGTCGGACACTTTCTGCATCCCGTAGTGACGTTCGTGGTATGTTTGCATATTTTTATCAAAGCTGAATTTAAATAAATGCAATAATTGTCAAATACACAGATGTTTCAGAGACATATTCATTATATAATTTATGTACTGCTTAATACAGCATCTGTCTGTACAAGAATAAAGTTGAACATAAACCTATACTATCAATAATTTTTATCACTTTTATTTTGATAAACATGACAATATAACATCACGACTACATGAAGAGGTTTGCCTGTTATAAAAAACAGATTTGTGAGCAGTAGTGGAACTGAAGGTTTTAGAATAAACACGTGATCGCTGTCATGTGGTGAATCCGGCCAATCGTGGAACAGTTGTGTAGTCAGAGCTTGTGCAGCCTCTCTGGAAAAGCTACGCAGAATGAATCATGCGGCTGCCCTTGAATTGCTCTCGTGGTACTTTGATGCCATGCGTCAGTGTCACTTGGCAACGGCACAGTCTCAAGTCCGACAAAATTTCTAACTGGCATGCACTGCTTCAAGTCGCATGAAGTCGACCAAGCTTTTCAACTTCTGCCACGAGCAACACTAGTGACGCAATGCAACAGAACCCACAATTCAGTTCGGCAATGCATGACGTCACCCATTCAAAGTAAATGGGAACAGTAACGCAGACGTGCTGTGTGAGTGCACCAATACGCATTCAAACTCCCATAGACTAAACACGTAATAAGCATGTGCATGTCGTCACCGTTTTTACAGATACAGATCTGCCTCACCTGAAATAGGCAACATCATGCGGAGGCTCCAAGGGGACCAAAGGAGCTGCGGAGGTGGACGGCTGAGGGGAGGATGGGACAGGAGGGGGAGAGGACACTGAGGGAGGGGTGGTGGGAAGATCTGGTGAAAGGGTTGACAGAGAAGGTGGAGGGGATGAGACTGAAGGCAAAAGGTGAACAGGTTTTGGGGGAGAGGGGAAGGTGGGCTCCACGCTGGCTTCAGAAAGAAAGCTAAAAAAGAGAAATATGTTAGTTTTATTTCAGACCAGCTTATATGATAAAGCTTAGAGGCATCCCATATTCAGTTTATTATAATCAAATTCAAGCGGTACCTCGGGGAGAGGAAGGCACTGGCTGAATGTGGAGAGAGGGGCGCAGGCTCAAAGGAACTCAGACCAACAGGAGGCTGGAACACAAATCCCTGAGGAGCAAATGAGGGGGGAGCAGCTTTGGGTTCCTCTTCCTCAGAAACCAGAGAATTAACTGCAGTGTCCTTTTTCTCAGCAGGCTAAAAATATCCAAGCATGAAATATAATTCCCAATTTTCTGAAAATTTCAAAACCAAAAAGATAGATATGCAATATCAACTCACCTTATTTTCAATATTTGTCTTCGTGTTGCCTGTGTAAGATTATGAGATCTACTGATTAATGACACGTATACAGACATCCTGTAGTTCTGTACTGATGCCAACATTACTTCCATCTGAGCAACACTGTGGCAATGTAAATCAATACAATATCAGAAAACAGGCCAGTAGAAAATAACTGTAGGCTCATTACCCTGTATGGCTTTCACTCTGCCAGAAGAGGGCGCTGCAGGACATTTAACAGTTGATCTCGTTTTCATAGCCCTTGAATCTAAATCACAGAGACAAAGTGGCTTAAGTTACACACATGTAACACGACTAGAGCATAATAAAGGTCACAGAGACCAAGCTTTTGGAAAAGCCCAAGATTTAAAATGTTAAAATAAAACTGACCAACAGCAACTGGTTTAACCACAGCTGCCGGTGTTGTTTTAGCAGCTGATCGTGTGGTTGGAGCTCTCACAGATGGTTCAACTGTAAAAGAAATCATAATGCTCTGCATCTGCTTTTTTATTTGAAAGAATTTACTTTTATTCAGCAATGGCACAATTAATTGATAAAAACTGACATTAAAGACTATAATGTGACAATACAACTAAAATTTCTGTTCTTATTTTGAACTTTTTAAATCAAAGAATTTCCACAAAAATATTAAGCAGCAAAACTGTTTAAGCAGTTTTTTGAGCACCAAATCAGCATATTACAATAATTTCTGAAGGATCAGTCGGAAGATTTTTTTTTTAACATTTTTAAATATTAAAAATAGAAAGTTATTTTTAATTGTAATAACATTTCAAAATATAACTGTTTTTATTGCACTTCTGTATAAACAGCCTGGGTGAGCATTAGACTTTAAAATTATTATTTTCTTTTTGACCCTCAAACTTTTGAGCAGTTGTGCACATATGAAAATGTTAACATTCGCAACTATATCATCCACTTGCGTCTTTTGCACGTTCCTAAATTTAAGTGAGTGGTTTTACCTGTAGCTGCTCTGTTTTTTGTGGAAGGAAGAGCTTTGCAGTTGTTCTTAGTTGGAGCTCTGGTGGTCGATACGGTCTCAACTGTACAAACACAGATTCTTTAATAACAGCATGAATGCATCACAGTTCACTTCAAGACAAACAGCAGTGAAACCATTTCAGTTTGATCAAATTGAATGATTAACATTTGGTAATATGAAAACCAGAGTTAAACAAGCAGAACAAACCTTTCTTTAGAACAGCATGTCTTTCAACTGCAGGCTGTAATAACAACAGAAGTACATAATATAAAACAAAAATGACGTGATTTCAAACTGTGACTACAGAAAAACAAAGGTAAAAGTTACTGTACTTACTGCAATTACAGATTTATTTAAACAAAAGCGAGAGAACAAAACTACCGTTCAAAAATGTGAGGTAGGTATGTTTTTGAAAGAAGTCTCTCATGCTTACCATGGCTGCAATTATTTAATCAAAAATACAGTAATATTGTGAAATATTACAATTTAGGGTATTCTATTTTAATAAATTTTAAAATACAATTTATTCCTGTAATTTTAAGCAAAATTTCCAGCAACCATTACTCCAGTTTGCAGCAAGACTATATGTCTGTTGACCAATGGCAGACAGGGGGAATGTTGGGGGAAATTGGTTTGAAAAATCTCATTATTTTTGTCATTTCATTTTGTGATTACACGCTTACATACCTTTTGACTCTGCATCGAGCGGGTTACTCGTGTGGACTGGTTAGTTTCCGCGATCTGTCATAAATCATGATGAGAAATGAGATGGGAAATTAATGGTGCATTCAAGTCCTTCTGGGAAGTTTGTATTTACGAGTTGAGAATTTGTGTTTATGTTCATGTTTGTTCAAATCACTTTCGTCGGAGCAAGATGTGGTAACTTTAACGTTATTTATTATTATTTTATAGCGTTAATTTTTATGAAGTCACTGTAAACTTTATCACTACATATTAATTATATTGTTATATTACAAAGCTATTATATTTTGTGCAGTCAATTAGCTTATTTTGTTGTAAATAAAAAAGCTTGACAATGTCATTGCTAAATATTGTGGGATTCCGTCACGTTTCTCACTGACTCCCACAACTCGAAAAGATCAGGGGTTAAAGAAAATCCAGAGCTTCCCACTCGTATTTATGACTTTGTGGTGGCGTTCACTTCATGTGCAATCAAGTCGTAAATAAAATCTTTTCGACATGACTTGAACGCACCATAAGTACTCTTCATTATATTCTGACTCTGAGAATGACTTTTCAAACTGATATTCCCATCACTCACCTTGCCTCTGCCTGGTGCAGCAGTGTTGGAAGGCAGATACCCGAGCGGCTGAGGCTTATACAGGCCGACCTTAAACACGCCTTTCTTTTCTTTCTCCCGCTTTTCCTTCTCTTTCTGCAACATCTTGTTTTCTTTGTAGCGAGAGAGCATCTTCTTCCTCTCCTCAGCAGCAGCATTTGCATCTGTTAAGAACAATTGTAACTACTTCAAAACAAGGCCATGCCAAAATAAAATCAAACAACAAAACTAACTACGATATTAACCATTAGCTGTCTTTGTTTTGGCTGCTTGGTCTTGGGTGGCCATGATGCTGGATGCATCCATCGAGAGCTCGATCTCCGGCAGCTGGTCGAGGTGCCTGCGCAGATTTTGGATCTTCTCTCGGTTCTCTTTCTGAGATTGAGACCGACGTCTGGACAGCTTAAGCCGGATCATAGACACACTGCTGTCCCGCTTGTACAGGTGAGCGAAGCGAGAGTCCATCCTACAAGAGTTTTCACAACAAGAACAGACAATTACCTAAAGTAGTGGTTCTCTACAGGTGGGTTTGACCCAAGACTTGTTTGCAGTGGCCGGTTGCATACACAACATAGACCGGCCTTACAACTTAGTCATCTAATTTTTTTCCTTTAAAAAAGGCTATAACTTTAAGCAAGTTACTTAGACGTATTTTCTAATTTGACAAACTACCAAATTAGCTAGTTGGTTGGACTTAACATACTAGCAGCTAGTGACTTAATTAATGACTGTTTATAATGGTCTAAACTGGTCTCAGGTCTGTTTATAGAGAAAATGCAGAAAAGTAAATAACGTATAACCATATAATTTTTGCGTAATAGTTAGGACAGTTTAAGATTAAATAGACTTAAAATTTACAAGTGAGATTAACGCGTTCATATCTTTGTTGTTGACATCAAAGGCAGCGTCATCAAACTCTTTAATGACTTATTTATTGCTGAACTGGTATCAAAAACACGGATAATGTCATTGTAACATTTAGTGTTTTTTATATAACGTTACTTCATTTATTTGATTCCGACTTCATGTCATTTTCATTCTCAGAGCATCCTGTCACAATGTTTTAGGTAAAAACAAAACAAATACAACCAAATAGTCAAGAAAATACGTGTTCATTTCTTATAGGCAAGATGTCATTTGCAAAAAGTAAATTCCGAACCAAATCTTTATATTCACATTTATAATATAAAATTCAAATATTATTTTTCCTCACGCAACGCAGCAACAGCAACAACACATGATCAGTTTTGCTCACGATACAAATCTCACGTTTAGCATGTTTGGAAGTCGTACGCAATGACAAACTAAGTTTAATTGTAAACCCTCTGGGAGAAATAATAAGAGCTATTTCTTACCTTTATATTAAGGTGGGTTTACGGGAGTCAAGAACGTTTAATCCGGAGATTTAATAGTTCGCAATATCTATTCAGTAAACAAACGTTTAACTGTCCTAGATGTACGACTTGCAAGATGGCGGGCAGGCCAAGTTTTGAAACTGAAATACAGCTCTTCTGATTCGCTGCTCCCCAACACAGAAACGTCCGTTGATTGGTCAAATTTAGATGACGAGTCAAACCCCTGCCCCTTTTGTCTCAAAATGTATTGTGCCCCTCTCTGATAATTGTAAATAATAATATTATTATTATAAATAGTATAATAGATATTGATACATTTATACACTATTGCCACTTACAATAATAATACAAAAAAAATTATATACACTTTTTTTGGCGGAAGCATTTGGCGGAGATGAAGTGGTAGGCGGAGTTTCCTTTGCAGCGCAACAGTTCACAGCCAGTGCATTAACTAATGTTAGCAAATACAACTTTTGATTTTAATGTTTTAGTAAATTCTGAAATTAATATTAACTAAGATTAATAAATGCTGTAGAAGTGCAGCTCATTATTAGTTCATGTTAACAAATGTAACTAATGAAAACTTATTGTAAAGTGTTACTGATTTCATGATAGTTAACACTATATGCATATAATACATACATAAAATTTACATCAACAAAACTAAACATGAATTCCTCATAATTACCTTCTTGATTCTTACTGTTTTGTTTAGTAAAGTAAATTATATTTAGTAATATTATAGTAATTTCCCTATTTTCGTTTGATGTGTTATGCATTTAAATTGTATCAACATATTTTTATAGAATGCTAAGGAAAGAAAGGATAAAAAAAACCTATTTTTTTGTTGCCCTTTTTGGTCCTTCCGCCCCTGCCCCTGAGGAGGTCTGTGCACACCACTGTTACTGTGTGTGGTTACCTGAATGATCCACAAAAAAAAAAAAATTTGCAGGACCTGAAGAATTTTTCTGAAGAACGTTGAGCAGTTTAACTGCTCAGGTCAAACAAGGGACTCAAGAACAGCCATCACAAAAAAATGACAAATTTTAATAAGAATCAAGGGTATGTATGAAAAGGGTAAGTTTTTTAGTCTTGTGGACTGCAAACATCTATGTAAACTATCTTATTGCAGGACAGTACTAAATAAAAAAGTACCATGCATTTTGAATGATTCCTCTTATTTTGTCAAAATAATTTATTTATTTAAGGTGCATGTTAACTTTTGAGCACAATTGTATGATGCAGTCACTCTGTACATGCTGTTACTTTAATTCATCAGCTGTCTAGGACATTTCAAAGGTGATTTTCTTTTGGCACTACTACAGACGATTAATCCATTACATTTAAAAAATAAATAAATAAATCACACGTTACATGTTGCTCTGTCCGTTATTATTTTGAATGATTGTATTCAGAAAGGTAAGCCTCTTGCTGAGGATAAAAGTCAAGGTGGATCACCCTGACCAGATGTCTGGATATAATCATACATTCTGGCGGTTTGTATGATGAAATTAGCTCATAATTCTTCCCAAGCCAATGTAAGGTTAATCATTTTTATCATAGAACATTCCCTTTGCAGGCTAACAACTTCTAAATCATAAAAATACTGGTTGTGACACAAAATTATAGGCTAAGTATGAAATTATTATGAACCAGGATCAAGTGCTTTTACCACTTAACGGCTACATGAAAGCTGAACTAATGATTCAATATATATAGAGAAAATCTGGACCAGATACGTTTCATGCAACCCTTGTCTTAATCAGCATGAGGCAGGCAGAGAATTGGAATCCGTTTTAACAGTGAAGTATATTTGAACAAGAAAAGCAACCTACATTTATTGAAATTGTAAATTTATTTTTAAGTAATAGGTGTTAAACCATGATGCTGATGACATTTAAAACAAGAGAAAAAATATATCACGACAGATTCATATTCTGAATTTCATCAGTGCGTATTTCACCCTCTAATTGTATCTGTAAGTGATAAAACAAATCTGAACAATAGGAATGAAACAAAAGAAAGGATAGCTAATGGGTACTTAAACATAACAATATGTACATACAAACAAATGAAAAGAGGTAATTACAGTAAAATTCAGATTTTATAATTAATTACAAGCAACCACATTTCAGTATAGATTAAATAAAAATCTAAAAAATTGCATGATGTGAAAAATCTTTTTTTTTTACAATGCAATTATTGCATTACACTGATGCTGTCAGTAAAACCTGAATGGTTGACAGTTTTAGTGTAGTGAAGTAGTCCATGCCCATCATATCTCTTCAGTCCAAGAAAAAAATATTATTGAATTGTGTTGCACACAGCCTTTTCACTTCCTCTGTAACACAAATAGAAGCTTGGTGAGAGTTAAGGTCAAAAGAAAGGTTTTCAACACACTAAATAAACTTTTAAATAAACGTAAAAAACTGTGACTAAATGTTTAGCTAGTAGATTTTAAACAATCTCGCACCATTGGTGAATAATATTAGCATACCATTCACTTCAATGAGGTTGGCATTCTTCTGGTTCAAAATGACATACAACTCCCTCTGATCAGATTTCTTTCCAACAACCCAGTAATCGGTCATCGCTTTAACAATGATTTCCTCGTCCTCATCCACCCTACAAAACAAGCACAGACACTGGGTTACACACACTAACTGTGCATACGCATACATTTCTGATATCGTGGTATGAACATTTTCAAAAACAAATTCATCAATACTTTTGTACTAAAAATAAATATGCAAAAATCACATACTTTTGGTGGCCTTATAAATGTGTTAAAATACAAAAATCTTGAAGAGATCTGTGTAAAAAAAAAAAAAAGCCAAAAATGTTTAATTCTGTCATCATTTACTCACCCAAGTCAGTCCAAACGTTTTACAAAAAGACTTTGGTTAATCAATTATAATGAATCCCCACTGAAGGTCCAGGTAACAAAGACCACAAAGATCATAAACGCATCGTAAAACAAATCCATATAATTTGTATACATTTGTATGCTTTATGCAAATTAGCACCCTCAGGCACACGGTTGCTCATTTAGATTACTCCAAATTCATTAACATTACAACAGTGGTTCCCAAACTGGGGAGCGTGGCAAGGCTACGGTCCACATCCGGTATGCGTTGAATCCATGTCGACCCAGATGTGGGATATAAAAGAAGAATGATGCACGGTGGTTATGCACAAAGCATCGACAAGTTTGTGAAAGGACTGGTAGTGCCAGGTAAACGTAAAGCAGGTAATGAATCTACTTCATATTTACAAACACCAAAACAACGTCTTGAAGTAGAACCAATCCATTATAATCAGTGACGCTTTCTACTGGATGAAGCACGACACTACAAACCCCAGACAGTAAACTGGCACCCTGTTCTTTTTCTGACATGCCCATCGCTCTGACACGAAGGACAAATTGATTTGCAACGTTTGCTTTGTCACTTCCAGTAGACATCCTCAAGCTGTTGCGGCGCAGTGCAGCAGTCGCGTCCGGTGCAGTGAAAAGACAAGAAAATATGACGAGGCTTATCTCGCCCTCAGATTCACCAGAACAACGGGGTAATGAAGAGAAACCAGAGTGTGTCGCGCGTCTCAAAATATTAACTTCTGACAATATGTAGTCAAAAAAGTTAAGATGCCACTTAAAGACTTCACATCACAAACACAAACCTGTTGATGTTGAGAGAAGTTGTAGTTCTGTGTCAATTACAATATTTAAAAAAAATCCTTCAGAATTTTGCAATCAAGGAAGGTCATGTCAGAGTGCGTTTATGTGGGCGCATCTATAAATTTATCCAAGAATCCTGAAAAAAAAAGTTGCCTGATAATAATCAAAAATGTTTCTTGAGTAGGCTGCAGCAAATCAGCATATAATGATTTCTGAAGGATCATGTGACACTGTAGTAGACTGGAGGAATGGTTATTTTCTGGTGAAACGTTATTTCTGTCAGTGTTCATTTTAGCCCCGATTTTAATGGAAATCGCAGACAAAATCGCAGACAAAATCAGAGGCAAAACGGTGTTCATTCACATGAGTGACAATCACATAGTGTGTATTATCAAATCTGAGAGAAACGCTGATGCGTTGCAGATGCCCGTGAGACATTTAGTCCTGCAGTGTGAAACGTGTTTGACTTGAGATGACATCGGCGATGACCTAATGTAAATGAGAGAGCAAGATACAGGGCGAGGGAAAGTTCAGGAGGAGTCATAGACCTGCAACAGAACATAAGCAAGCATGGCTTCTGAAAGCAACCATTCTCTCCTTCATATTCTTCTTTTTTTCTCATTTTCATTGCATATCAGTGCACAGACAACTTGGATCGCAAGCTTTTTGCAGGCAATCATTTTTACAGGAAGAAATACAGTCTCACGCAAGAACTCCTGTCTCACAGGCGATCTTAAGTTATTTCCTGTAACACTTCTCGCGTGTTGGGTTGTGAAACATAGACAAGACTGAATTGTCACGATTTTTCCTATTGAAATGTTGTGAAAAGTGTGACCCCCTGTCGCCGATCCCTCGTGTAATGTACAACAGCACCTAAATGGTACCCCAGACAGTCTTGTAGTGTGAAGAACAGCGATCTGATGACGTGCAGTGTGTACCAAGCATTATTCCTTAATACCTTTAAAAAAAATGCAATTCAAACATACAATGACCTCAATACATACCTCTTAAATAAATCAATAGCACTGCTTACCGTGCAAAATCACAGTTGATGTCTCCAAGGATTTTCATGAGGTCCGGATGGACAGAGGTGAGGGACACACTGGCCGTCTTGCGCATGTGGATGGTACTTTTCTCAGCCAAGTTCATGTGGTTGAAGTAGATGAATTTAAACTGAGGTTCCTTCTCTGGCCTACAACAATAGTTTTGAGAGAATTATTGTAGCTGAGCTACCGTATTCCCTTCTAGTGCAACATGCATGCAAGAATAAAAGCAGTTATGTGTCCTTAAAGTGTGATAAGTGGCATGTAAGTTGATATGAGGGATTGTACCACACAAAACAATACTGCGCGCCACGCAGGGCTCAGGTAAGATAAGGACACACTGTTTAGATATGATTAATGGATAAGCTCCGGTAACTGCTACTGGAAGAGAGATGATACACAGTGGAATGCATGCGAGTGAAAGCCTTGTCTATATTTCTGAATGGTTACAGGATGACCCAGTCATTTAAGATTGATTCATGTGCTAGCAGTGAAGCAGGACTCATTTGAAAGAGTTGCAGTGACAGCTCAACATACATATCAATAGTTTAAAAGAGCTGCAAGCCATATTTTAAAACCACATATAAAACGTCTCCACTACCTGAAAGATTTCACTGAAAAAGGTGAGTGTGTATGGAGCTCTGGAGTAGTACTGACCCTGATATCCTCCGGTTGACATTGTACTGCTCACATATGTCAGACGCCAGTAGGGTGAGATGGGGACCAACCAGGCTGTCTAGTTGCTCACAAAACTCACGACTCAAATCCACTGCCGCTATGGGCACAGAGGAAAGCAGAGTTTGAGAAAACAGTTAACATTTGCCTGATTTCCTGATAATATGAGAAGTCTTAACTGTTAACAAAACAAGCACAAAAATTAGGTAAAATAGCTTAAAAAGACACTTACAATTTACCATGAAGCATACAGCTGCACTCATTGCCTAGATAAGAAATAACATTTATGTAAAATGCAAACTTGCGTTTTTTCATTAAAGAACAGTGCATTTCCCTTTATCAAACAAAAATATTGACAATTGAACACTTACTGTTCATATTCTCACAGAAAACTCAAGACATTGGAGTCAATTTTGTTATATTTCAACTTTACAAATGTTGTATCTCTTTTATTAATTTAGTGTTTGTGTCCGTTTTCCTAGGTGTAATAAACAAATGAATAGCAACAATAATAATAGATTAATAAATACAATCATTATATTTATTATTACATTACATTTAATCATTTACATAATTTACAAAGCATGTTTGTTTATTTATTCATAATAAATAAATATATCAGAACATGGAAGTTAGGTTATAAATCAATATCATGTTAAGTTCATTAATTAAACTGCATACAGAATAACTGAGTTAAGTTTGAGTTGAGTGTTTCTCTCACCTTGTAGACAATCAAATGTAGCTCCTCATAACTGTCCTCTGTGTTCACAAATATCCTAGGAAATCGGAATTTTGCATCTGGATCTTTAAGATTTGCTGGTCCAGTTAAAAATCTGTTGTCATAACATAACATAAGATGTCAGTACAGCTCTGAACTTTTCACTTGATCTCTTAAGAAGTCCACAATCCACAAATATCGCTTTCAAATGATGAATAATCTGTGATTGTCTCCAAGGCCTCTGAATACGTGCCAAGTCCCACCTCTCAGTCCTTACAGTTTTCTACCAGCAACACTGTCCTGCTAACTTCCAGGGGCTGGGGACTCATGAACCACAGCAGACCCTCTAAAGAGTGCGTTCTCATTACCCACATTACACACTCTAAACACAACAACAATGAAACTCAGAAAATTATTCATCAGTCACTCCTTGACCGATCTCAGGAGAACAATCTATAAATCTTTTTGCTATCAGTCGAACATGACCTCATTGTGCAATAATCCACTCGTCGAACAATCAGATGGGCTTTTGTAAACTCTGTTGGGCTCATTGTTTTTTCTTTGCTACCAAAGCAATTAAATTACCCTTGTGCAATCTGATATGTGGCAGTGTTGGTTTATCTGTGTTATCTTAGCGCTGCGCTTGGCTGCTTGTGTCCCCAAAGCATGGAGCCCAAGCACAGGCAGAAGGCCAAGAGCCTGCTGTTCCAGCCCTGAACTCAGGAGGAAATATTTGGATACTTGCCTCCCATAGTGCAACAGATTCCCAGCCACCTCTGGCCTGAGTGGAGAGTCTCTTCCTGCAAGCTGCCGAATGTTTGCAAACACACACACACACGGATCATTCATTAACAGCGGTAGACAGCACATGGCTTTGCAGCACATTCCAAAAATCGAACAGGGAATGATTACTACATGACTTGTATCCCACTATACACACACACATATGTGTGTGTATATATATATATATATATATATATATATATATATATATATATATATATAGAGAGAGAGAGAGAGAGAGAGAGAGAGAGAGAGAGAGAGAGAGAGAGAGAGAGAGAGAGAGAGAGAGAGAAATGAGCTATTTTAGAAGAGCAAAATAATTTCATACATAATGTTGGTAGCTTTACAACACTGTATACATACAGTAAGACACAAAAGGTTATACTAATAGGCCAGAAATAAGAAACATCACAAGCTGGATTTGCTGTAATAATCAAATGTTCAATTTAAATATACAATTAATAAAAAAAATTCACTACTGTTCAAAAGTTTGAGGACAGATTTAAAAAAAATAATAATATTTTATTCAGCAGGGACATATTAAATTGAACAAAAGTTGTAATAAAGGCATTTTATATTGTTACAAAAGATTTCAATTTCCTGTTCAATTTCCAGTCCTGAAACAAAATCCTGTTTCTTGAGCACCAAATCAGCAAATAAAGAGTGACTTCTGAAGGATCATGTGATAATAGGAATAAATTACATTTTAAAATATATTTAAATAGAAAATTATATAAATAGAAAATTAACTAATATAATATTGCAATAATATTTTACAGTATTACAGTTTTATATAAATGAAGGCTTGGTGAGCATAACAGACTTCTCAAGCATAAAAGAAGTTGAGCCTAAACTCTTGAACAGTAGCGTACAACAATTCACACATATGATATTCCCGAATAAAATTACTTGATAAAAACACAGAAAGGGGATTAAAATGCTTTAAAAAGTTATTATATTAAGAAGGTAATGGGGTCGATTTAGTTTTAACACACTGAAATGGGCCCTTAGTGTCTGTATAAACAGATTTAGACTTGTAGTGTAAAAAGGGAAACTGATTATAATGGCCTTTCTATCAGAGCTTATTTGTCTAGGGCTTACAAATGTTTGCTGTACTGATGCTCAATCTATGTCTCACCTCAGGTTCAGTATGCCGCGGGAACAGTGAGGTCGTCAGGTATTTGTAAAGAATGCGCATGTCATCCTGCTCTAGACCACTCCTACAAAATACAGCACAGAACATAAGACTAAAACTCAGACAAACATGCTCATTCAAACTTAAGAAATAATGTTTATTCTGTTTAAATGACTTATCATGTGTCTTACAAGACTTGGTAGCTGGTAATATGTTATCAATGAGACACTTTCATTTAAACTGACAACCAACAAACATAAGACAAACAACATTTAACAGGCATAAAGACAGGCACTTCTGTGAAAGCAGATTTGAAAACAAGATATGAAAGTCATGATGTGAATTTAACAAAGAGGATTAAAAGTCATATTTTAAGTCTATCTGGATCCCTGTGCCAGACAGTTCGTGATTAAGAAGCTTTGGCTGTCCCTGCCAGACTTCATGTCCTCTATGGCACTCAGTTATTTAAGGTAAACCCTCATTCATGTCACGCATTTGCAGTAGGAGTGATGTTTATAAAGGTTTCAGGGAAAATTCTTTCGAAATCTTAATTCAACATCAGTTATTAATTTCAACCTGTAATTAAATTATTTTTTTAAAATGTAAAGGTATAGTCCACCTAAATGTCTCAAATTTGTGATTTGAATATGGACATATTGTTTTTGTTAGAGCTTGACAGCCCCTTAATCATGATTCACGTTCATTTTATGGAAAAGAGCGGCGTGAACATATCCTCTTTTGTATTCCACAGAAGAAATAAAGTCATACAGGTTTGGAACGACATAAGAGTGATTAAAAGATTTCAGAAGTTTTATTTTTGGGTGAAATAATCCTTTAAAGTGTCCCTTTTATGCTATTTTAAAGGTTCCTAATTTTGCTTTGGAGGTCTCCTACAACATTTTTACATGCATCCAACATCAAAAAACACTTACTTTTTTTATAATATACATAATACATCACCTAATTTCTCAAAGAAATGAAAACGGTTCATTCGAAGTTTCTGTCTCTCTAAACCCCTTCTTTCTAAAAGCCTACTCTACTCTGATTGGTCAGACAGCCCAGTCTGTTGTGATTGGTCTACTGCTTACAGCGTGTGACAGATCTTGAAAACATTTTACATTCACAAACCATGAAAGGTAATATTTGAAAAAGCATTATAGGGGCACTTAAAAGCAACTGTGAGAAGTGTATATAGATTAACATTCACCAGATCAGCTGATCGTTGTAGAGGAAGGCCGTGTATTTGATCAGACTCAGGCTCTCTTCTACTCTATTGACAAAAGATTGGATCTTCAGGTAGGTCATCTTGTCCAGAGGGAAGAAGCTGATTCCCCCGAACACATCCAGCAAGTCACATGACTGGAGATGAAGCGTCTGCAGGTACTAAGACAGGGAAGACAACCATAACTTAATTACTTTGTAATATACAATTCCAGAATCACCAGATAAAAGAAAAAAAGAATACAGTATAGATAAGAACAGAACAGTATCAGGTCTGAAATTCTGCTTCTCAAGAAATCCCAGAAGATACTGTACAACAACACTATGACCGCAAACATGGATGAAATTACCAAATTACCCTGATAAGGCTGAGGTAATGTAATTTGACAACTTGACGTGCTGAGATGCAGCCCCGGTGTGACTTTGCACAGCAGTCAGTGACATTTAACCTTAGGCACAAATTGCACTTTCACTGAGAGCTTCAGGGCACTCGGAGGGTTTCCCTTGACCGAAGCTGAATTATTTAGACAGGTGAGTAAGCATGATGCCCTCAGCAAGGAAATCTGAACCGAAGAACCAATAAGACAAACATGGACAAATGAGATCGTTGGGCCTCCTGTTCATATATATTATATGCCACACATTGTCTATATGCAAATATATGTTGAGTTTGACACTAAATATCTTTGCTTATCTGCAGGAATAAAAAAAAATTCAAAAGTCAAATGATTAGTGATGTCCTTGAGAAGTCTGGTAAACAAGTTCACTAGGCAGGACAACAGTACGACTGTAAAGAAAATAGAGAGAAAAATATTCAAAACTTAAAATTGATGGTTGTCCCTTTTAAGACATACATATGCATGCACAACACAGACCAAAGGTGTACACCGTCTAACTTTTATCTGATTGAAGGATTGAGTTCTCTTAATTAATACTTTATTTACCCTGTAAAAGAACTTTTCAAGCTTTTGAGTCAGCAGTTCCACTCCACCAGCCTCAAATGCCCTAATGAATGTGCCATTGAAGAGCTACAGATCAACAATAAAATAACTGTTAGAAACATCAGCTGTTTCCTTTAAGGAGAAAGCAATATAAATAATAATAGATTAAACAGTGTTTACCTTATACATGCTGTAGCACTGTTGTAATACAGACCCATAAACTGAATCCTAGAAAACAAAGACGGGAAAAACTCAGTCCACACTATAACAAAGTCTATAATAACAACCAAAAGTTCAGAGTTGGTAAGATTGTTTAAATGTTTTAAAATAAATCTTTTATACTCACCAATGCTGCATTTTTGATTAATAATACAGTAAAACAGTAATACTTTGATAGTAATTTATATTTATGTGATTGCTAAGCTGAATCTGATTGTGCTGATTAAAATATTTGTGGAAACCATGATACATTTTTTGTTCAAGTTTTTTTTTAATTAATAGAAAAATCAAACAGCATTTGCAATAGATTTTTTTAACAATGTAAAGTTCTTTACTGTCACTTTTGATCAGCTTTAACCTTGCTGAATATTAATAAAAAAAAAAATATTAGTATTGACCCCAGCCTGAACATTAATCTTTGTCTGTATAAAGGGTGTGTAGATATATATATATATATATATATATATACACTCTTGAACAAAATCTTAAGACCGGGGGAAACATTGCAAGTATTCGCACTTCGCGCTGGTGGATCATAACCGGGTTGTAAGTGCTGCTTCAAAATGCCAAAAGAAGAAACAGGAGCAAGAGACAAAAAATAGAAAGTAGGCAATTTATTGCAAACTGCATTTAAACTTAAACAGGCTGTTCATCAGCTGATCAAAAGTTTAAGACCATAGCCCAAAAATAAACCTACAACCGAACTAAAAGTGTCAAAAAAGGACTCAGTAGTGAGTAGCCCCACCGTTCTTGTTGATCACTTCAAACACTCGTTTCGGCATGCTTGATGCGACTGTTCCCAGGAGGCTGCTGGGAACATTGCTCCATGTGGTGAAGATGGCTTCACGAAGGGCATCCACGGTCTGGAACTGACGTCTGTTTTTGTAAACTTCCCTTGCCATCCATCCCCAAATGTTCTCAATGGGATTTAGATCAGGAGAGCACGCAGGATGGTCCAAAAGAGCAACGTTATTCACCTGGACGAAGTCCTTCGACAGGCGGGCGTTGTGAATTGCAGCATTGTCCTGTTGAAAGACCCAGTCATTACCGCACAGACGGGGGCCCTCAGTCAAGAGGGATGCCCACTGCAACATGTCCACATAGCCAGTCGCCGTTTGACGCCCCTGGACAACCTGAAGCTCCATTTTCCATTGAAGGAAAAAGCACCCCAAATCATAATGGAGCCTCCTCCACTGTGCCGCGTAGAAAACACCTCCGGTGGGATCTCCTTGTCATGCCAGTAACGTTGGAAGCCATCAGGACCGTCCAGGTTAAATTTTTTCTCGTCAGAGAATAAAACTTTCTTCCACCTTTCAATGTCCCATGTTTGGTGCTCCCTAATTCCAAACGGGCAAGTTTGTGGCGTGGGAGGAGACGTGGCCTTTGAAGACGTTTTTTGTTCTTGAAGCCCTTCTCTCGCAGATGACGTCTTATGGTTATTGGGCTACAGTCAGCATCAGTAAGTGCCTCAATTTGGTTCGAGGATCGACCTGTGTCTTCACGGACAACCTGTCGGATCCTGCGGCTCAGTGCAGGTGAAATTTATTTGGGTCTACCACTTGACTTTTTTGTCCCATAACTCTCAGGATCTTTTAAGAAATGTAAAATGACTGTCTTACTGCGTCCAACCTTGGCAGCGATGGCGCGTTGCAAGAGGCCTTGCTTGTGCAGCTCAACAATCCTGCCACGTTCAAAGAGAGAAAGCCTTTTTGCCTTTGCCATCAGGAGATCATGACAGTGTGACTGCCTGAAGATCAATGACATGAAAGCTATATTTTTGTGCAGATTTTACCTTGTTATGCCTATGGTCTTAAACTTTTGATCAGCTGATGAACAGCCTGTTTAAGTTTAAATGCAGTTTGCAATAAATTGCCTACTCTCTATTTTTTTGTCTCTTGCTCCTGTTTCTTCTTTTGGCATTTTGAAGCAGCACTTACAACCCGGTTATGATCCACCAGCGCGAAATGCGAATACTTGCAATGTTTCCCCCGGTCTTAAGATTATGTTCAAGAGTGTGTATGTATATATGTATGTATGTATGTATGTATGTATGTATGTATGTATGTATGTATGTATGTATGTATGTATGTATGGATGGATGGATGGATGGATGGATGGATGGATGGATGGATGGATGGATGGATGGATGGATGGATAGATAGATATTCAACTAACATTCCACATATTACTTACAATAAACATTCCACATATTACTTACAATAATCTCTTCCTCTTGGTATTCAACAGTGGGTGGTTTACCATCTTTGTTGGGTTTTTCAACCATTGGATTCCGTACAACCTAGACAGAGGAATTCAAAAGGTGCTTAATACATTTTATTCCAAGTCTTCCTTTGTTTGGCTTTTGAAACTAAATCTCTACAAAACATCACTGATAGATGTACCATGACCATCCAGTAATTTTCCTCAGGCTCATGGAAAAACTGTCTGTTCTTCTGAGTGTGGAGGGATTTGGCTGGTTTGGTTGGACAGAAGGTTCTGTAAATAACAAAATCTCTGTCAATCACATTTGATAAAAGTTGTTCAACACTCTTCATTCCATCATTAATAAAGTGCTAACCTTGTGAACTGAACGATGGCCTCACAGAGTCCAACATTGCGAATCTTTTCGTTTTTCTCTATTTCAATGGGGTGGTAAAACAAGATTTTCTTTTCCTCCTACAAAGCACAATAACATCTCTATAAACATATGATTAACATATAATAACCAAAACATGACTTCAACCTGCATTTGTTCACTTTTCAGATTACTACCAAGCCCAAATGCATTTTGTAAATATTCCACACATTTGCTGTGGTCAATTTTAATTTTAATATTTTTTTGTGTGTGTGGATTTAAACATTTAAAAGGATTTAAAATGTGTTACACTGAGCTGAGAACATTACTTTTATGCTTTCTGTGGCCTCAGATTCCATGTCAGCCTAATTATGAAGAATAAAACAACACTATGCAAAACAATATTGTTTAGCCTAGTTACCTCCCCCTCACGTGGTCCAAACTTAGGGTTATAGATGAAAAAGCTGAGCAAAGATGGAGTGTACTGTTTCTCTTGCATTCCAGATGCCATTCTTGGGCTTATGAGATGATGTATGTATGGCAGGAATAGAACGCAGATAATTAACACACAATCTAACACACCATCTAAAACAATTCATATTTAGACTCTAATGACAGCATAATTGATGAAAATACCTGATCATCAGCATTAGTGTGGTCGGAGTCTACGGTTCCCTCTTTTTTCATTGACTTTGGAGTGCATGCCTTTGACCTGTAAACAAAAGAAACTTTATTGAGACGGTCATCCACATCTCCAAAGGAACATATAATATATATGGACAATGTATGTTCATGGCAATATTTTATGTAATATTTTTTAGACATGTACCATGTTATTATTTACATGTACCTTGGAGCTTTTGGAACAGAGTTCAATTTAATTGAATTGTTAAAACTATGTAGTTTAATTATCTAGTTTAATTATATTTGAAAAGCTAATAAACTGAACTGCTTTTTTTTCTTTACTACTTCTAAAATAAACTGCTGCTGACAAGAAAGTTAGTTGCTTCTTAGACTAGTGAACAAGAGAAACAGACAATAACATATATGACCAATACTGTTAGGAACATGATTTTCATTAATGAGGCAATAAATAAATAAATAAATAAATCGGGGACCAAAAGCGTCTTACTTTCCATGGAGAGAGTGACGATGATCACACAAATTAGCCTATTACTTACATAATATTTTTAGATCATGTTACTCTTTACACGTACCTCGGACCAAAGTTGAATTTAATGTACTTGTTTTTAATTATGTAATTTGCTAGTTAGCTTAAGATTGTTTGAAAAGCGAATGAACTGTCTTTTGCTTTTCTACTTTTCAAATAAACTGCTGCTGACAAGGAAGTTAGTTGCTAGGAACACGAATTTCATAACGGAGGCAAACAAACAAAAAAGAAACCAAAAGCATCTAATTTTCCTTGAAGAGAGTAACGGTGGTCAGACAAATTAGCCCATTACTTACAAGCTAACTGGTTAGCTGCATCATTAATCCGACTGTTTCAAAAGCGACAACTATTTCAAATGGTGTTGAGTCAATTAATGCTTACCTTTTACAGCATGACAACTGAAACAAATTGATTCATTTGCTATCTCATTGGGGAAAACAGAGCTTAGATCAATGCAAAAGATGTACTTCCTGCTCTTGACAGTCGCATGTGTGTTACAGTTGGATCAGCTCGGGTAGATTACATCCGCTGTACAAACATAGTTCCGTCTAACTATTAGTCCTGTCCTATGCCTGTGACTCAGTATTTACACAATTAAAAAGTTTTGAATAGTATAACTACTTATGAAAAGTATTATAAAATCATTTAGACTCACATAAGATGGAGACTCTAGTAATGCCATTCTTTAGTCTTTAGTCTTTATTTATTTTACCAGAACGACCCACATCGCCTGGAATTCATTTTGGTGAATTGGCTCACACAAGACAATGCAACATAACATATACAATAAAAACATGAAATCTAAACAGAGAACAAATACTTAGATTAATGCTAATAAATAGTAATAAAATTAATCCGACAAAGTGCTAGTGCGTTTAGTGACCCTAAGAAGAAGGAGGGCATAGCTGTGTCTGTATAAGTAAAGTAGATAGAGATTGTTGTTGTGAGTTGAGAGCCCTCACAGCCTGCAGGTAAGTACTATTAGAAAAATGGGTGGTTCTGGATCTTATGCTCCCTAACCTTCTGCCTGATGGTAGAGGGATGAAAAGGGAATTAGCAGGGTGTAATGAATCCTTGAGTATTTTCAGACCAGTTTTGAGTAGACGGATGTTATAAATGTCACAGATCTTAGGGAGGTCCAACCCTATTATTCTTGATGCAGTGCTAACTACCCTGTTCAATGCAGACTTATCCTCCGCCGAGCAGCTACCCCACCATACAGTGATCGAGAAAGTGAGAATGCTCTCAATCACAGCCCTGTAAAAGTGAAGCATTCCAGCCTTGGACACTTTAAATTTCCTAAGTTGTCTCAAAAAGAAAAGTCGCTGCTGAGCTTTTTTAACAATCTGGCTGACATTAAGGTTCCATTTGAGACTGGAGGATATAATGGTCCCAAGGAACCTGAAACGTTCCACCCACCCAGCCGTTCCAATTTTTTTTCTCCTAAAATCAACAACCATCTCCTTAGTTTTAGAGATGTTAAGGGACAAGTTGTTAATTGTGCACCACTCAGCCAGCAAAGACACTTCTGTTCTGTAGGCCGATTCATCATCGTTAGTAATGAGGCCTACCACAGTGGTATCGTCTGCAAATTTAAAAATTTTGACTGAATCATGGTGAGAAAAACAGTCATTGGTGTAAAATGAGTATAAAAGGGGAGACAGAACACACCCCTGGGGGGCGCCAATGCTGGTGGACATTGATTTTGACAAAAGGTCATTAACCCTAACCACTTGAGATCTATCAGTTAAAAAGTCTAGAATCCACTTACATATGGACTCCTTAACCCCCAACCCCAGGAGTTTCTCATTGGTATAATATTATTAAAAGCAGAACTAAAATCAATAAACAGAACCCGTGCATGTGTAGCTGGCCCCTCCAAATGTTGAAGAATATTATGAGTACAAAGAGAAACTGCATCTTCAACAGACCTGTTCTCCCTATATGCAAATTGATGAGGATCAAGTGACGTAGCTGAGAGGTGATTAGCCACTAATCGCTCAAAAACTTTCATGATAACAGAGGTTAGGGCCACTGGTCTGTAGTCATCCAAACAACTCACATTCGACTTCTTGGGTACAGGAATGATTACAGCTGATTTAAAACATGCTGGGACTTTACATACTCTAAGGGACCAATTAAAAATGTCAGTGAAGACATACGACAACTCATTGGCACACCATTTCATAGTGGCAGCAGAGACCCGGTCAGGGCCTGATGCCTTCCTACAATTTTGTTTCCTCAACAGAGATCTGACCTCTGTTTCTTCTATCAGAAAAGGTGGTTCAAGAGGAGCTATGTCATTGAGGAAATTAGAGCTGACTGAACATTCAGAATTACATTCAAATCTACAATAAAATTCATTTAGCTTATTAGGTAGTGAAGGGTCATCATCAGAAACTGTATAATTGTTTTTATAATTAGTAATCTGTTGAAGGCTTTGCCAAACACCCCTGTTATCATGGACACCAAGCTTAGCTTCAAGCTTGGCCCTATAGTCAGCTTTAGCTTTTCTAACAGCCCTTTCAAATGCATATTTAGCCAGAGAATACTGACAGATATCTCCACTCTGAAAAGCACTTTTTCTCTCCAGATACAACATTCTAATATCCTTACTAAACCATGGCTTGTTATTGCTATAAACAGTCACAGTTTTAGAGGGAAAACATACATTTTCAGCAAAGTGAATATATGAAGTAACAGCATCACAGTATTCGTCCAGGGTAGTAATCTCATCCCTAAAGACAGACCAGTCAGTAGTATGAAGGCATTGTTTTAGTTCGTTTTGTGCTTGTATAGACCATTGTTTGATCACTTTTTTTGTTGGCTTAGTAAATTTCAGTCTCTGACGATATCGAGGGATGAGGAAGATAGTGTTATGATCTGACTGTCCCAAAGGGGGCCAAGCAATAGAATGATATGCATTAGAAATTACACAGTAGCATTTATCTAGTGTCTTTTCACCCCTGGTAGCAGTATGAATCTGCTGCTTGAACTTGGGTAGTGATTTCTTTAAGTCCATTGTCCTGTCATAGGCATGTTCCTATTTTGTGTTTCTTTAGCCTGTTCAGAATCACTCATAAAACAAAAAACAAAAATAATATTAAGGGAGAGCATTATATCATAGTCTCACAAAAATATTTTGTGCACCCTATGTTTCAGTTTGCTTGAAAGTGCCTTGATGTCATTTACAGTTTTTTATGATTGCTTAAGCATGCAGGGTCATTTTGTCACACCTTTAGGCCACAATTCAAACATCCACAAACACAAGTAGCCGAACACCCCAGATCTTTTGCTAAATGAAACACTATATTTAATACTTTGCAATAATTTAACAAAACTCAATTTTGATACCATATGGCACACACATGGTTTATGCTGTTAAACACTTTTTTCTCATTATAAAGTCTGGGTTTGATTTTTTCAGAGATATTTTTAGAGTTGTAAGGCTGAAAGCTTACACTGCTATTTTGAACCAATAGCCTAATTGGAAGAAAAAACAGTTGAAGGATGACATGCATAATTCAGTAATTTATCTGACTCCAATATAATTAATCTGACTCCATTAAAATTGTTGTTATTCTTTAACTTGTATTCTTTAAAGGTAAAAGTCTTTCTTAAAACTGATAGGAAAACGTAGGATTTAACCTAAATGTTTAGACAATGAAAGTTACAAACACTTTAGCTTTCAACATCATCAGTGATAAAAGGAAAGATTCTCAAAGCCTTTAAAACAGTCAACGTTATTTATTAAGTTACATATTTAAATATACAGATAGTAGAATGGAAAAACATAGGCCTACTGTATAGAAAACCTAGTTTTATCAAATAATGCACTGCTGTTCAGAAGAGGCAGTAAAAGCCTTTCTTGTATGTGCACCGGTGTGCAGGAGTGGCAGGGTTAAAGCCTTTCTCCAAGCCTTTCTGAAGAACTCTTTCAACAGTTAACTTTCCTTCTTATACCCTGAGCAAAGCATTGTTAAACATGAGTGGAATACCAACACCGAAACCAACTGACAGGAAACCAAAAGATAAGGCAAATGGATGGTGATCAATCTAGGACTAATCTATTGCTTAAACATACATTGCTCCTCAATGCATGTTTAAGCAATAGTAGATTAGTCCATTATGATACTGCAATATCTCTATTAATTTCACTACCATTCAGTTCAGTTTATAAGCTGTCAGATAAGACCAAACATGACATAGTTACATGTTACAACACACTAAATTGATAAATACTGTGTAGTGGAAAGCACATGTGTCCTGTGAAGCAAATGGTACAGATGTATGATTGAGGTGTAAATGACTCCATTCTGTGCCTGGAGTGTCCCAACTGTCCTCAATCGGCATATTGATGAAGCCCTTGCACTAGATGCATTAGCGTATTGTGAGGATGAAGGCCATTTTTATTTCTCTCCACATTGTAAAATCAGTCAATACATCCATGCATTTCCAAAGGTTGCATTTTGCACTGAAAATCTGCCCAGCCCTGCATCAAATAGGTCACAGGCCTTGAATGAAGGGTATCCTGACATAGGGCTGGAGATCGTAAACTTTCCACCGCCATGCCGAAAAAACTCCTCAATGGGGTTAAGGAAGGGAGAGTGTGGCCGGAGTTACTGGAGTGAAAATTGTGGACGCTCATGAAAGTGTTTTGGACCAGAGCATGATCGGTGGAAAGATACATTGTTCCTGATGACAATGTGTCTCATCTGCTCTACATCCATTAGGTCTTCTGCTGTGATGATGTTGTGTAGTCTGTCTAAAAATGTAAGTATGTGGGCTGTGTTGTAAGGACCTTATTTGGAATGTCAGGTGGAGGACCCCATTCTGCAAGATTGCAGCACACATTGTGATGTTACCTCCATGTTGGCCTAGGGCATTCAAAATAGCTCTGTGGCCAATCATGTTTCTCCCTCTTCTTCTTACTTTTCTCAGGTTTAACCCAGCAATATATCTAAGATACATTCATGTGGAATTGAATCAGCATTGTAAGGGGATTTACAGTCAAAGACCCAGAAACAGAAATGATTAATTAAGACAAGAGTCAGAATTATAATAAATTAAAGAAAAGTTTTACTGAAGATAGTTTGCAGTTTCATCAGCAGAAGTCAGCTTCAAGACTCAATGGAGTTCGTAGGTCGCCCCGCTTACAGTTACAAAGATCAGAGCAATTATACCATAGACCGAGGTCTAAGATATGTCCTTGCTGCAGGTTGAATGATTCTCATTGGATAAGAAATAGATAAACATAGTAATTTTACACACATATAAAGATAGACTGAAGCATATCTCCATCGATTATGCGGCTGACACTCGGACCCTGATGTTAGGCACGTCGTGACCTTCCAGGTTGAAGATCTGGGTTACTGGGCGCCAGCCTGTCCAGAACAACAACTCAGTCAATCTCCAATAATGCCAGTGGTTCCTTAACCTGTAACCAAGAAGACTAACACACACACCGACACACAACTTTTCCAAGGTTGGATTTGGCCAGGCTCTAACTATAAACAGGAGAGTCGTCTCAAAACATCAAGATAATACGTTCTTTCTCTCAAGGAAATGGACACTTCAGTCAAAATGGAAAGTAAGGCTTTAACTGAGAAATGGTCCCTTAATCTATAGACTTCAATGAGCATAGTTGTCAGGGTACCCTAGAAAAGCAGATGGATGTGTTGACACGTTAAAGAAGTCCATACTTCATTTCTGGAAGCCCGGCTAAATGAGCAAGCACTGTTACTGCATCTCTGACATCAGCTTCAGTCACCTCTCAGATGTTTAATACAGACAGTAGAGAATACATGAAAATAACATTTCAGTAATCACACTGGTAACTTCTATAACAAAGTAAAATCTCATAAGCCTAGAGAAGTCATTCAACTCATTTGATATTTAGAAGGAAAAATATTGATTTATACCATGATTACAATCACTAATGAGATATACATTTAAGCAGCAGTGGATCCCAAAATCCATCCCCTTCAGCATCAATTAGCAAAATTCTCTGAAAAAATATACAACATTGTGTAGTTCAATATAGGCCTACAATAAATTTACAGGTAAAAAGGTTCTGTGTGCAGTGCACAATACTGAAGTGTACATTACTTACCTGCACATATTCATGCCGCAGGTTTTTTTCACTCATTCAGACTTTCTTTCAAATGGCACTCAGTAGAGTTGTTTAATCTGTATGTGATGTTTATTACGGATTTACCCCAGTGTTGATAGAGAGATCTGATGGACATTGGACATGAAAACTGTGTGGTCATTCAGGATGTTTGTTTGAATATCTCCGAGACGTATCGCATTACTGACTAAAACCATGTTTATGATAGCTGTCTCCTGTTCCTCTATGAAGATGGGGCCCCTTCCTCCTTTACATTCTTGACCCTCAATCCTATGTAGATCAAGCGAAATACATGTTACTGTAATGACTTTGTGTCAAACATGGGTACAGTGAGTACTGATAGAGGTCATATAGTAGGCTTAGGCTACATTGTACTGATACTGTAGATGGTAGAGAAAAGTTGTTGTTGTTGTTTTAACCTGTGCTCTTGTTGAAATGTCCGAATTGCTGTAGCAACAGTATATCTGCTGAGGTTGGGCTGAACTCTGCCCAGCCTCTCTCAAAGTCAACCTATGGTTTACAACATGGTCAAACAAGGTTGCTCGAATCACATCTGATAAATTTGGTCTCCGTCTTCTTTGTCCACCTCCTCGTCCAGGTCTACCTCTCCCTCTGTGTTTACCTTTACCTTTTACCTTTACCTCTCCCTTTCCCTCTTACTGTAATGTTGTCTTCCATTTTTGTTGAAGAAATGTAAAGTCACCTGTTGCATTTTTATTGTACTTACACCTGATTCATGAGTTTGCACACCTGTCGGCCATGTTTGATCAATTGGTTCATAGGTGTGGTATTTTGAAAGCAGTGCCTTGAAATGGAAAAAAGTGACATCATGTTAGATTTCTGTGTAAAGTAAAGAAGTGTGTTTAGTGTTTTACAAAAAAATGGTGTAGTGTTTTGCAAAAAAGTGTGAGTCTAAGAATGTGCTTAATGTTGTGCAGATCTGGGCTGAGGTTTTGCTTCTTGAGTGTTTTTGCTTATTTTTCATTTTAGTGTGTAAACAATCGTAAAACAAAGGATAAAGTATAGTTTCCTTTCGAGGGAACTCAGGCTGTGTAATAGTGGGAACGACTCTGCATGATTGCATCTTGAAGCAAGTTTGAAATCAATCCAGTGGAATGGTAGGACGTCACAGGCCATGTGTCATCATGACCAAGAAGCTTTAAAAAGCGCCCAGACCAAATAATGTCAGTTTTGTCACAGGTCAGGGTGTGTCACCGGTCTCTCGCTGTTGTTTGTTTTGGTCCTGTCATTTCTGCAGCTCGTGAGGGTGGCAATTAGCACAATCACGAGCTGATCTTCCCCACCTGTCGCTCATTTCCTCTACCCTTTATATCCCCAGCTGTGTCTACCAGTGTTTGTCAGTGGGTTGTTTTATGTCGCGTGTGCATTTCTGGTCTGTCTGTGTTTGCTGTGCTACTTACCAGTGATCTGTGTTCAGGATTCCTAGATGTGCGGATCAGTGCAGGTCTGTTCACCTGCTGGTCCCTGTCCTCGTCTATTGCTGGACATTCCTGGGTTCTCTCTTTCTGACGGTGGTCTCCGCTTCTCTTCACGTCCGCAGGATTGCGGGCTGTTCTCTCTGGAACCGCCGATCAGAGAGGCTTCACTATTATTCACTGTGTCATGGAATTTATTATATTGTTCACAAAGTTTCCTAATAAACTTTTCACTTCTCCTCACTGCATTTGAGTCCTCATATCTATACTCCAGGCCTCACGACAAGTCTCTTTGCCTTCAGCCACTATGTGTTGAATTGTCCTTTCTATTTATTGTTGTCTGTCCAAGCACTATATATACATAATGTAGGTGTGTGGTGAGCAAACAACAGTTTAAATCAGTTTAAACTGTGTTGGTCACTGCCCTTGCTCAATCTTTGCTGGGGGTACACACAATTTGTGCATTGTTTGTTTGGGAGCGGAGCATGCACAGTCAGCACTCAAGCGGGCTGACTGTGTTCATTGTGAGCAGCTATCACTGCATTCGCAAATCTTCAAAGAGAGCGCCCAAGCTCGTGGGCCTCGTTCCGATTGTGGGGAACGCAAATGGTTCTACAGCGTTTTCTCTGTCCTCACCCACTTGATCTAGCGCTCTCTTTCTCTGGGTGTTAGTCTGGTGTAGCAGCTATCCCGTACCGGGGCCATGTTAAATATCGACTGGCCGACCGAGAGGCAGGCCTACCATTTCTTCTCGATCTCCACACTGAGGTGTTGAGATCGTGGAAGAAACCCTTTTGCAGCAGGTCAGGCCGGTGCGTGTCTGCATACTATGTTTCCTTTGCAGGTGTACCAGGCCGACCTGCTTCGAGACCTGAATGAGGGCAAGTCAAAAGAGTCAAAGAGTTGCGCCGGGCCACAGATTTGTCTCTCCGGGCCGCCAAGGAGACGGCCACAGACATCAGTCATTCTATGGCAGCCCTGGGGGCTATGGAGAGGCATCTCTGGCTCAATGTATCTGAGCTGAAAAAGAGAAAGATAAATCTTTTTTGTTAGATGCTCCGCTATCCTCTACCTTCTGGCCTCTTCGGCAACTCCATAAATACTGTTGTCGAGAGGTTTCAGGAGGCTAAAAAGCAAGCGGCAGCGTTTCAACAGTACTTCCTTGCCAAGCCAAGCTCAGAACTCGGAGTTGCTGGGCGGGAGCAGCCCCAGCCATCAGCCAGCTCCTCGTATAGAGCACAACAAAAAGAGAGTGTTGCTTGGTGCTTCGGAGCTCAGTGGTTCCAGCGAGTTCAAGTCCGTCTGGGTTGAATTCACTTGAGCTGAATAATGACACTATTGACTTGTTGCTGCTTTTCAGGAGAATATGAATTTGTTAGCAGGGAACAGTGGGAACAAAGTGAGGCCAGTGGCGCGAGTGTTAAAGTCTTCAGTCTCACAGTGAAGCTCTGGAAGGATAAAAGGAGGAGTGACGACAGTGCAAGATAAGAGAGGATCAGGCCTGCCCTATTTATGTTGTGTTTTATGTTTTATGTGTTTGTTTGTATGCGGCAGTCTTCAGGTCACCCTGTGTATTAACTAAAGTGGCCTTCTGTTTTGCAGAAGAACAAGATCGGGGCATAACAGAGGAGACTCCACCTCTTTTGAGGTATCTCAGTCTCGACCTCAACATCACGATGGTCATCTTACAGCAGTGGGTGCATGACTCATTAACGAATGCCACCTCAGCGTGCTTTCGGCCCAGACACGTGAGGCAGAGATTGTGGCTGTCAGACGGGGCCAAGAAACGACCGCATCCAGAAACACACAGGTGGAATGACATCTTTAAAAAGATGCAACGTCACACCTGTGTTTAATGAGTCTCCCACCAGAAACAAACACTACATACTGTAGTTCCGGGAAGAAAAGTAGCTATTACTAAACATAGGCCTAAATTAACTATAAAAATCAGAAAACGGTTTAGATCAAATTACATTTATTAGTGGTAGTTATTAGTCTATTTTCCACCTTTATTTAGATGGATCTATGTAATTAATGGCTAAATAATCATGTGCCATTCCAATTATTTGTCACAAAGCTGCAGATGGCAGATTATGATATTCCAGTTTAAATTATGGCAGTATTAAATCATATGTTTAATCCAAATTTAGATTACTTCTTATTTATTCTTACAGAGTTTTTATGTGTTTTAAAGCTGCTGATGTCAATAGTTTAAATTATGACTAATCAATTGTTTAAATGTGTTTCAAAGTCAAAATATTTCATATTTATTCTTACAGAGCCTGATTGATTTAATTTACCCCTAAACGTTAATTAATGCATTAACTATCATGTACTACATGTTTAAGGCTGCTGTTATTCATGCATAAATCATTATGACCCCTGTCGTAGTTAAGGATGGCTCTTCATTGGTTCATGATTAGTTCATATCTTCACTAATCATGAGTTCATGTTGAAGTAACTATTACTTCAGGCATTGGTACATGATTATTCATGCCCTGTTATTGTAAAGTGTTACCAAAAAAAAGTATAGAGTGGCTATAAGAAGTCTACATTTGCACAGTTTAAACTTTCTCTAATTACTGTAAATATTAAATTTGGCTTTAGCATTGGAAGGCAAGCGTAGTATGACCAATAAGTTGCCGCCTGTTCTAGCAAAACATTACACGCAGAAGACAATATTCTTCCGCCCAGGCGAGCAACCACCAAGAAAAGGTGCTAACACCAATTCTCGCCCAGGACAACTGGAAGCTGCTAGGGACTGGAAGATTCTGGCTGATCTTGATCAATGGCTTATTTTTCCACCTGAGATTGCCACCACTAACCTACGACCAGATATTGTTTTGTGGTCTGGATCAGCACGCATTGTTCAACTGATAGAGTTAACAGTGCCATGGGAGGATGCTGTAGATGAGGCATATGAGAGGAAGAAACTGCGGTATGCTCATCTGGCCACTGAAGCAGAACAGCGAGGATGGAGAGTCCAGGTTTATCCAGTAGAAGTGGGTTGTCGAGGTTTTGTGGCACACTCTACAACCCGGTTCCTCAGAGACGTCGGATTCAGTGGCTAAGAGTTGCGTCGCACAGTAAAGAACTTATCTGAAGCAGCAGAAAGGAGCAGCAACTGGCTGTGGTTGAGACGGAAAGATTCTAGCTGGCTGTGTACAGGCCGCCATGCTACGGTTTCGTAGAATTCTTGAAAACTTGAAGAGTCTGTTGGTTTATTTGTATAGGTTGTATAGTATTTACAGTCATTACGTTCATGTGTATATTGCTTGAATGACGGGTGGTTGGGGAGATATTGTTTTTTGCGGTAGGTGGTATGCCATACGGAACCGTTGCCACTGAAACTGCATATTAACTAGGGTTGGGTATCGGTTGGGTTTTATCCGATACCAGTACCTACTCGGTATTTTTTAAACGTTCCGGTGCTTAAACGGTTCTTGAAACGGTACTTAAAGGGATAGTTCACCCAAAAATTTAAATTCTGTCAGTAATTACTCACCCTCATGTTGTTCAACCCCGTAAGACCTTCGTTCATCTTCGGAACACGAATTAAGATAGGAAGGTCTTACGGGGTTGAACAACATGAGGGTGAGTAATTACTGACAGAATTTTCATTTTTGGGTGAACTATCCCTTTAAGAAAACGAAACCGCACACACTTTGTCAGAAAAATAATACCCTTTTTTTTTGCGCACGCGCTATGTATGTTATGCGCACAGATGTTCTGTCTCGCATTCGCCTTCTAGATTCCGGGAGATTTTAACTAATTTGCGGGCATCAGGGAGACGCTATCAATATGCGGGAGACTCCCGGAACTTCCGGGAGAATTGGGATGTCTGTATTCCAGACTTTTCAAGGGCCCTTCATCCCCTTGGGGCCCTGGTAATCAGTACTGGTTTTACCCCCAGTCCGACGCCCCTGGCTCGTATGGTTGGGTTGCGGAGAGATTGTGAGATTGTGGTTAGGTCTCAGCAGCAGGAGGGATGTAGAGGTCAGTAAGCTGGGCTGAGTTGAGGGGGACGGAGGGGGGTGACTCTGGGGTCACGCCAGAGTCACTGTCGATCCCTCTTGTGGTGTCGTGGGCTAGTCGACGAAACACTGAGGACGGAAGGTGCCCACTTGAAGACCCTAGAGATGTCCCCTACTTGGCTCAATCCAGACGGTTGTCGCGCTGGTCCACTAGGGAGACCACACTGTAGTTGCAGCTGTCGTGTGTGCTGACACGCCAAGTACACTGCAGTCGTTAACGCCGGACAGAAGGGGAGTCACACCACCATTATGGAAAGAAGCGTAAATGGGTGAAGCATAGTTTACTGTAAAGCTACGTCTTACTGTTGCTTATCTTGGCGAAAGCCGAGTACAAATCAGCATGAAGTTTTAACATCTACTCTCGTGTAATGGAAATCTTAATTCAGTGAACACATGACTATTATTACACATCAATGTACATGCATTTGGCAGACACTTGCATTCAAATTAACTTAAAACATTAAAGTATGCATTGTAGCAGTTCATGTATTCCCTGGGAACTGAGCCTATTACCTTTGGTTACAGTCAGGAACATCTATGCTTATGAATATTTTTCACTGGACACAGCATAGAGAGAGTACTTTTTAGCTACAAAGCTAATTTCAAACATTTAAGCATAAACATTTTGATGAAATCATCTTGAAGGTCATTCAAAACCTGGTAATTTAAACTAATCATTTAAAGTGGTTTTGTTCCTTTACTTAAAACCATGGTTGATGTTTCTGTGCTTGGCTGAGCATTGGATATGCCTTTAGGACAGTCCCTGAAGCCTTTACACTGGAAGCGGCCAATAATGCAGTGGACCCCGTTTGCACAAGCAAAGAATGTAGGTGCACACTTTGACTTCATCTTCACTGTGCGGAGGTGAGAGAGAGAAATAAAGAGGGGAAAAAATGTGGGTCTCTGTATTTGGCTGAGCAGTCATTTGGGTGACACACCATTGTATTAAGATTTCGGTAACACTTTACAATAAGGTTCGTTAGTTAACATTAGTTAACTACATTAGTTAACATGAACTAATAATGAACTACACTTATACAGCATTTATTAATCTTTGTTCATGTTAATTTCAACATTTACTAATACTTTATTAAAATCTTGTTAACATTAGTTCATGCTCTGTGAACTAACATGAACAAACAATGAATAGCTCTATTTCTATTAACTAACGTTAACAAAGATGAACAAATACAGTAACAAATGTATTGCTCATGGTTAGTTAATGTTAGTTAATGCATTAACTAATGAACCTTATTGTAAAGTGTTACCAAGATTTCTTCTAATACACGAAATAAATAAGCTTGACAAGTACCACAGACAGAACTTGTGTCACAAACAATAGATACAATACTATCTACAGTACCTTAATGTTATGAAGCAACGAAAATACTTTTTGTGTGCAAAGAAAACAAAAATAACGACTTTCTTCTTTTCCGTGTCAGTCTTTGACGTGTGATCACGACAATACCACAACGCATGCGTGTGCATTCCTCTTGCAAACAATGCGCAGTGCCATCCGGGTTCGACATCAGCAGCACCACATGCATAAACATGGTTCTTTCGTAAATGTGTCGAAGACTGACACGGAAGAGAATAAATTGTTGAATAAAGTCGTTATTTTTGTTTTCTTTGCACACAAAACATATTCTTGTAGCTTCATAAAATTAAGATTGAACCACTGTAGTCACATGGACTATTTTAGCGATGTCTTTACTACCTTTCTGGGCCTTGAACGTGGTCATTTAGTTGCAGTCTATGGAGGGTCAGGAAGCTCTTGGATTTCATCAAAAATATCTTAATTTTTATTTCGAAGATGAATGGCTTTGGGACAACATGAGGGTGAGTAATTAATGACGGAATTTCCATTTTTGGGTGAACTAACCCTTTAATGTATGTGTTTTTGACCTTTGATAATTTAACACATGATCAAAAGAGTGATGTGTTTTAATGACAGAAATTCAAATAAGTGAGCAAATGGAAAATATCTGTATCAGACAAAAAAAATCTTATTGGTGTATCCCTAGTGCAAAATTGTCTTTTTGTCAGTCATTGATTAAGAATGTACTCGAAAGTTAAGCTTATTAGAATTTTTTCATATTTGCATCTGTTTGATATACTGTCACCATTAGCCACGCACTCCCTGGGTTATCATGGACTACATTTCCCATTATGCATCTCCCTGGACTGATTACACCATACACCTGCACTGCGCTGATTACACACAATTGCATCTCATTCACACACACACATAAACCACTTCCACGCACCACACCAGTGTGAAGTCTTGACTTCACTGTAAAAAAAAACTGTAGAAATTACAGTATTACTGGCAGCTGCTTGCCAGTAACTTACTGTAGATTTAAATTAATGTTATTTACTGGCAACATTTTGTTCAAAGTTAAATAAACTTTAAACATTAACAAATCTTTATCTTTACAGAATAAAACTAAAATAACAGCCTCATGCAAAGCATTCTGGGAATCAAAATCTGAAGGAAAAAAAAACAGAAAAAGGTTGATGAAAATTTCTGGTTCCCAGAATGCTTTGCATTAGATTGTTATTTTTTTTATTCTGTAAAGACAAAGACTTGTTAATGTTTAATGTTCATTTAACTTTGAACAAACTGTTGCCAGTAAATATACATCAATTTAAATCTACAGTAAGTTACTGGCAAACAGCTGCATAACTACAGCAATTTTTTTACAGTGTTTCCTTGCTGTCATTAGCGAGCGTTTCTTCCTGTGGATTTATTATTACCTTGACCTTGTGTCTGCTGCGTCATTACGTATACAGACCATTTTGTCTCATTGTAAATGTTTTAAAAAATGTGTTGCCTACTTAAAACAGCCCCTGCCACTTTGCCCATTTTCCCACTGACAGGGTGCAGAATAACAGC
The DNA here is from genome assembly GCA_026230005.1 of Gila orcuttii. NCBI lineage: Eukaryota > Metazoa > Chordata > Actinopteri > Cypriniformes > Leuciscidae > Gila > Gila orcuttii. The sequence continues at coordinate 22,626,345 of JAPDVR010000017.1, forward strand.
TAAAAATAATTGATAATTTTGTCCAGGAGAAGCTGAAAGAATGGAAGTTGGATGTCCTGATACCAAGCTTTAAGGGTAAAGTGAAATGCACTTCATTATAACCCATTGTGCCTCTGGGTAGGCCAGTTTTCTTATATTCTTCTCTTCTTGTCTCTTTTCTTTACTCTTTTTCTCTTTACAGATGAACAAATTGATAAAGAAAGCCTCCTGCTGCTTGATGAAAAATCACTTGAAGCAATGATACCAAAGATAGGCCTATGTCTGAAATTTAAAAAGCACCTGAGAGAGATGCTTGATGTGAATGAATAAATACACATTTAAGATGGGATATATCTGCTTTAGGTGCAAAAAGACTGTTGGGGCCAGTGTTCGTTTTTTGTTTTCTCACCTAAGGAGAATGCATAATGTACATAGTTCATCAAGTTATTTTGAGTGTGGCCAAGCCACACTTGTGTTTAAATTGCTCTTTCGATGTTGAAGCTCTCAGGTGAACAGCCGCTGCACTTGACCATGCACACACTCCGCAACCGTGACCTCCGCTGGAGCACATAAACAGGCTTCCCTGTTGTTCCATAGACACACCGAACAATGATTGAGAGCAGAGTGAAGACAAACGTCCGCTCGGCTCCGAAGCGAAAGTTTAATGCGAGTATTTGCACGCTGCCTTACCTTGCGATGCTAATCTCACTTGCCAATGTGCATTGGCTTGTTCTGTTACCACTCGATGGTAATTGGGCTCTCAGGCGAGATCTCAATTCGTCAGTTCAGTTCTGACGTAGACTGTAAAAAAAAAAATCGTAAAAAAACGGTCAATGACTGGCAGCTACGGCTGCCAAACAAAAACCGTACAAATAAAGTAAAATATCGTAATTTAAATGAAATGCAAAAAACTTTTACAGAAATTTTCCTTAAATTTTTTACAGAAAAACACTGTTATTTTACAACTATTTCCTGAATTATTACGATCAAACACCTTCATTGTAAAAAAATCCCATAAAAAAACTGTCAAATGACTGTCAGCAACGGCTGCAATACAAAAAACATAAAATTAATGTAAAATATCTTAATTTAAATAAGTGTAAAATACTTTTACAGAAATCTTCATTAATCTTTTTTAACAGAAACACACAGTTAAAACACAGTTACTTCACATTTATTTTCTGATTTATTTACTGAAAAACACGCAGTTAATTACATGCTGGATTTGCTTTGACTAAATACGTCACTACATCAGCAACTACACAGTTACTGTCAGTTAAATAAAGAAAAATGCAGCATTTCATCAGTGTTTATGTGCTCATCCTGGACTGAAGCTCAGACTCTACTCTTCAACACAATGGTGACGCACGAAACACTTTGAACCCCAACAGAACTTTAAACACTAACAGATCTCTCAGGATCTCAGCATCTTCACTTATTACAATCCAGACTTTATTTCTTTCATACTAACATTATTATTGAGAATTAACAGAGGTTTAGAAGTTGAAGCTTTATTGAAAAGAACAAAGTTTGATGTCACCATGATGGAGATCAGTGTTTGCTTTAGTTGGGCTCTTGAACTTTTAGCATTGAACTTTAATGTTTCTCTGGCTGCATTAACTGTGTGTCTCTGATGCATATTTGTTATATCAAGAGTCTAAGAGAAACTCAGATCAGATAATGTTGGTCACTTTGTAGTGATAATAGTCATCAGTCATCCTGCTCCATTGACACCATCTGAAGTATAATATCTGATTATGTCATTAAATATTAGCTATTCATGTTGCATGACAAAGCTTCTATAAAACATTCTCCAGTGATGTGATACTCAGATTTTATGAAGTCATTAAACAGAAAATATTTGACAGGATCATATAGACTCACTCAGACATCAAGAATCAGCGTATGAATCACAACAATGGTGACAATGAAAAAAAAACTTTTTTGGTTGTCACCATTGTTGAGATTCATATGTTGATTCTTGATGTCTCTATACAACTAAAAAATGACAAAACTTTTTTTGTGTAGTGCATACATATATATATATATATATATTATTTTTATTAGTTATTTATATATATTTATATATTTTTTTTTATTAATGTATTAAATGCAGATTGTTATAATACTGATACCACAATATTCCAAGGGTCATGTGAAAAATTATTACATTAATTAAAGACTTTGTATAAAGCTAAATTCCACCTACATACTCTATAATCTAAGCTATCATATTCAGAGATTTGACTGTCATATCAGAGAATCAGATCATCACATGATGACTATAACATCATCAATTAATGATTGAGATCATCTGATATTTTCTCCAGCATTTATTGCTATGATAAACGTGTATCAAATACACAGTTAAAGCAGCTAAAGAAAAGCAAAAGTTTAATCTCAAGGGTCATGACCCCAACTAAAGCAGACACTGATCCCAATCATGGTGACATCAAATTTATTTTTTTAGAAGTTTTTTTACACTTTATTTAAATTAGCATATTTTACTTTAATTTTATGGTTTTTGTTTGCCAGCCGCAGTCATTTGACCCTTTTTTAAGATTTTTTTACAATGAAGGTATTTGATCATAATAATGCAGGAAATACCTGTGAAATAACAGTGTTTTTTCGGTTTATTTAAATGAGCATATTTTACTTTAATTTTATGGTTTTTGTTTGGCAGCCGTAGCTGCCAGTCATTTGACCCTTTTTTTACGTTTTTTTTTACAATGAAGGTATATGATCGTGATTATTCAGGAAATACCTGTAAAATAACAGTGTTTTTCAGTTTATTTAATTTAGGATGTTTAACAGTTTTTTGGGGAGCTGACAGTCATTTGACAATTTTATCATTTAACTGTTTTGTTACTGTTAAATTACAGATTATATTAGTAATTTTACATACATTTTTATGTAATTTGAAAAAACAGAAAAAATACTGTATGAAAAATACAATCAATTTCCTGTGAAATGTGAATTACTGTAATTTGTCATTAATGTCACAATACCTAAAATAACAGCTGAATTTTTATTTGACAGATATTATTTGTAATTTTACAGTGTTTTGAGTACAATTTAAAATTAAAGAAAATGATCGTCAAAAAATCACAGTTATTTTCTGTAAAATTAGGATTTTTTTTTACAGTGTAACGTCGAACGTGACTGCTGAAAAGGAACCTTTAAAGCATGCGAAATTATGTTTTAGTTTTCTTATGTAAAAATGCAGAGTTTTCTGTGATGGTTAGGTTTAGGGTAGGCTTAGGACACTGTTGAGAGGGATTTTAAGCCATTCCTCTTCCAGAGCAGTGGCCAGTTCACTATGTGATTTCAAGGTACAGAATTACATTGGCTTGTTCCTCCAAAATACCAAAAAGTTGTCTATGACAGTTACTCCTGTTGAGTATGGTTCGTCTTACATGGTGGTATGCCGACATTACCCTGGATACCATAGCTCTCTCGATACACCACTAAAGACTTGCTGTCCTGGTCACAGATGAGCCAGAGACGCACACCAACAATTTTTTCCTCTTTTGAACTCTGATATTTCCCATTATGTTGTGTGGATTGCAATATATTACAGCTGTGCCATTACTCTTCTAATGCAACCTTCACACCCTGTTCTTACTGATGGAATGGAAAATCAGTCAAGACTGGCCAACACTATATTACAACACTATATTAGCCAGTATTTCAGTTTCAGTGTTCAGTCCCTGTATAAACGCTACAGATCATTTATTAGACACTACATAAAAATGAAGAACACAGCATCCAGAGCATGTTACAGACAAGAATGACTATATTCCTCTTCACTGAAACTTACACTTGCTCTTAATTGTCTGTACCATTCGTGCATACTTAGTCTGCTTTACATTTGAACTCTCTTGTTTTAAGGCTTTGGTTACATCTAGGATTTAGACAAGAATGTATACTATAAGTAAAAAAAAATAGTAATTGCAACTTAGTAAAGTGAGTATATTGTATATGTACTGCAAGTATAGAATTTTATTGAATATTGTATAGTATGTCTGTATATTAAGCACTTCCATACTGTAAAAATACAGTAGTCCAACTGCAAAAGATCAAAGATAACTGTAAATGAAAAGCATGTTAAAGTACACTCAAAAAAGTTGCGCAACTGCAAAATCAAAGTCCGTGAGAGATTCATTCTGCCTCAGCATCACGTCTTCATGTTGGGTTCGGCCTGAGGACTCTGTCCACATCACAGACAATGTTGTCTCTTACCAAGCAAAGGGAAAACCATCTGGTGTGCCGGATCCTGCCTTGACAATACTTCACACCTTGCTCTTTCTTGTCCTCATCCTTACACATACTCTTCGTTCTCTCCCTCTCAGATTGTTTATCAATTGTTGGTATCAACATTCAGTGCACCTATACCGACATGTGCACTCTGAACTGACTTATATTTTGTACATACTGTATGGCTGAATAGACAAAAGAACTATTAAATACATGTATTTGAAGTGTAGAAATCAGAGTGTTTAGTGGTATACAGTTTGGTATGTATCCTTTACTCTCCTTTCCATTGTGACATCAAAATTGTGTTTACCAATTAAGCCTAATTATGTTACACACTACATTATACATTAAATATATCATCTCTAACCTGAAATCAATAGTCGTACTTTTACAGTGAAAGGATATTGTTTTCTTTTTAAAATGAACCCTCAATTACAAGAGCCCACAGTACATGTTGGTTCAGTTTAGTAACACACCAGTACAGTGGTTACAGATATTGGCTTTTAAATGTTATATTTAACCATGTGACCTCTTGCTGAATAATATGGATCAGCTTTGTAGTATAATTGCTGTATAAGCTCTCCCATTAGTAGTTTGTTAAATCTTACATGTTGGGCCAAGCACACTGGGATTATTTCAGTGGAGCTGATGCTATTATTGTACATGTTTGCATGGTTCATTTTGGTCTCTGGCTTCAGTGCAGAAAGGGGATAATCAGAAGCCAGGATTGATGCGCCATTTTCAATTCCATTGTTCTAATGGGCTAAGCGGTAACCTGAGCGGGATATCCTTGTCATTCAGTATTGAGAGGCTCTCTTCACTGAAACTTACACCTGCTCTCAATGTCTGTACCTTTTGTGCCCATTTAGTCTGCTTTACATTTGAACTCCCTTCTTTTAAGGCTTTGGTTACATCTAAGATTTAAAGGTTTATCTTTTGGAGTGAACTATATCTTGTATTGGACCAAATGACATAACTTATAGATAAGATGCTATGCCATCTCCATCCACACTGCTAGAAGAACCAGATGTTTGTGAAACTTTGCGAGTTCTGTTCACAAATGATTGGATATTAATATATTCTGTTTTATTTTATTACAAGTCGAAGGTTTGCTGAGAACATCATAACAGCGTCAATCTGAAGTAAGTCAAAAAGCCTTCTTTTGGATTTTACCTACTGAGGACATTGAAACATTGTTAGTATACTGTATTTACAACAATCATTCATATTTTTAAACAACAATTTTTCACAGCCCAAATCTCTATACCACTGTAGGCATATAATTGTCATATAATTGTAAAATAGCAATGCTGAAACGTGTAAGGTTTAACTTGCTTTCTGAAATTATCTGACAAAGAGACTATCAAGAATGACTTTACCTGGTTGTTTGTACCAAATAGTTATAAGGTTGGTAAGGTCTATTTAATGTAATAGAGCTCACTTTTTTTCAGATGCACTGATATTACAAAAGTAAAAGTGCATTTTCTTTGTTTTGTGCTTATGCGTAGTGCACAGATGAATGAACTGTAGGTCAAAGCTTAACATGATAAATGTCTCACAGAGTTAAAAGTTCATGCACAGTCACATGCTGATGGTTGTCTTGTATCGAAAAGTTAACTTGTATGTGAATATCACAGAATCCACAACATAAGTATATCTTAAATAAGCAGATTTAAAACACAGTAAACAAGATGCATTAGTTTAGTGACTATATTTTTTTTTCCCTGAACAGTTTTGTCATTGGTCATTTGGGGTGAATCGGACAACAAAACAGACACATGTATGCAAAAGTCAAGTACATTTATTTTATGTGCTGATTTTTATTTTTGAAAAGAAATCAAGTGTAAAAAGTCAAATGAAAGACGAGGCTGCAGTGCTTATAGCTGAGGGATCCAGTCATCTTTCAGGATAACACCATAGTCTGGAACTCTGTAGAGGAGGAGGAACATCATGATTTAGATTTAGACAATTACTTTAGTTTAATTAGACAATGATATTATAATAGATTGATTTAACAGGGAAATTCCAAACTAAATCTGTTCTGTGTCCCTAGTTTCAGCATGACCTAAAGAGGTGAACACTAATTAATGAATAAAGCTAAAACAAGAAGAATATTTTACTCTGAACTCTCTTTCTCAGTAATTTGCAATGCAAATAAATAATTTGCAATGCTGCTTTCAGACTTTGTATTGTCTCAGACCGTGTATGACCGCTACTCAGGCTTGAAATAATAATTGGAGGTGACCCTGATCTTTGATCCTCTTATGCAATGCAGTGCTAGATTGTTTTTCACTAAAGTTTCCATGATCTAAGACAGTTATTCAATCGTAGCACTTGCTATCCAAGTAATGATCTGAGAAATGACATAATAGACGTCAAGCAAAGGATAATAAAACAGAAACAGATGCATGGTAAAATAAAATACTCACTTTTTCTTTTTCCATCATTTTTTCACATGTAGATGCATAAAGCAAATTAAATCAAAGAAACAATCTCATGAGAAAACATTACCGTCTACTCCAATCCGGCCGTCGCTATCATCATCTGCAGCTGTAAGAAGGCTCTTGATCTCCTTTTCTGTCAGGGTTCGTGCACCCGGGAAAAATCGTTGGAGAAAGAACCTGATGCACACAAATCCATTTATGAGAAAAACGAAGTGATACACAGTCACTGAACTCTGACTCTACTACTGCAGGCAGCTCTGCATTTTAGCATTTATGCAGTCACATAGAGCTTAACTCATCAATCAAATGATCAAATATGATCTCTTTCACCTTTTCTGGCTAAAATGTGAGCTAAAAATGAAAGCCTCAAAGGACTGTTGTGAATGTCATCCCTCTAGCCCTGAGTTCTTGTTCTGCTGATATCATTACATAATGCAGATAAATCACATAAAGCAGGGACAGAAAAGGACAGAAAACATAATGACAGCATCTCCATGGATTACATTAGAAAAGGACTTAGTTTAAATGGAACTCTGGTATTATCAGGTAAGACATGGACATTTAATGTAAAGCTTAAACAAAAGTAATTCTCTTTATGCACCGGATTTCATGCATGTCTATTGCGAGGATGGTATTTTTAGCATTAAAAGTGCTTTCTCTGATCACACTGAACAACGAGGCAACATATTGAAGCAATAAAACTGTCTCGAGTAACATGAAATAACAACAACATGGTCTATGGCTTTGCATAGCTTTACACATGAATTCAGTACCAGCCAAAATGACATACTTGAGCTCAGCTTCCTCAATAAATCCACTGTTATCCTCATCTATGATGCGGAAGACATCCTTCACCTCTTGGGGACTTTTCTGGCTCAGGCCACAAAGTTGGAAGAACTTTTTATAACAAAAGGAGTCTGGAGCTGTTGGAGAAAAAAATATGTGATCATCTCAATAATTTATTTTATCATTGTTCTTATTATTATGATAATTACATAATTCAGTGCATTTGGTTCATCTTTGCCATACCTTGGCAGTCTTTGACAGCATTTTCAATGGCTTCAGCCGAGAGGATGGAAGTAAGTGACATATTCAAACTGTTGGAGAGAAAAAAAAGTATTCGCCTATTATTCTTATATATATATTTTGTACTCTTTATGAATTTATTACTAATTTAATTACATTTATATAATTGTACAGTTTATGAACACACACACACACACACACACACACACACACATAAATTAAATAGAATTTAAAGAATGCACTTATTCAAAATGGATAGAAATAAGAGCCTAAGAAACATAAAGGGCAAATATTTGTAACATTTTAAAACCATCATCATTCACTTTCTAAAATATTTTGTCTAAATGCCCATTACACGACAATATCCTATTTATTGTAGTCTACTTTCTGTCACTCTCATCTCATCAAATTAGTTTTAAAAAAATAATAATAAAACATATAAATAATAATAATAATTCATTACATTTAAATAGCGCTTTTCAAGGCACTCAAAGCGCTTTACATAGACGGCGCATAGAAATAAACATAAACATTTGCTATTTGATGGTAAACGGAAAGCAGCATCTGACCTGTGAAGATTTCTCCTCGCGCTGATCCAGAGGTAAGGCTGCGTGTGATAGCGCCTCTCATCCACTGACAACTTATATATATGTATATGCTAATGGGACGGACAATGAGAGATGCTTGGGTTACCTGTCCGTGTATCAGATTCGTGTTGCACTGCTCGACTTGAATTTCTTGCCTAACTAATTATCCTTTACTATTTAAATGAGCCTCAGACCGAATGCACTCACTTCGTCCTAATAGTGCATACTTGGAAAGAAACGCTCCGTGTGTGTGTGTGTGTGTGTGTGTGTGTTACTCTTCACAACCGTGCCTGTTTTCTCTAATGAAAATATCTGTAAACAATTACTTAAACAATAAATGTTTTTCTTAAATGTTTTTTCCCACTTTTGCTGTGACTTTTTTTGGTAAACATATTACATGTCATTCTCATTGTACATACACACGCAAATGAATAAATAAATAAATAAATTAAACTAAATTAAACTAATATATTATATTAGGCTATATATATATATATATATATATATATATATATATATATATATATATATATATATATATATATATATATATATATATATATATATTTATTATGTTGTTGTGTGTGTGTGTATATAGCCTACATGTTTTTAATATTTATACTGGACCTAAAATGTATAAAGACATTCAAATACATGTAAATGATGTCAATGTTAATTAAATGTTTACTTTTGCTGTGCGTAAGACATTTTTTGTAAACACATGTATATTCATTTGCGTATGCTATGTATAATGGACATATCTGTCACCCTGGTTATCATGATAATAAGACATACCCTCATTAAAATTATGTACAGTTACATTAATAATGATAAATAAAAACTGTCATAATGACATCCTCATTCTTTCTTAATTAAGTATTTTTTATCATATTGTCATTTTTAAACTTTATAGTGACATATATTAGATTCGTGGTACACAAGCATGCATTCCCTGGGATTCAAACCCATCACTTTGGGTTCGCCCTTATATGAATGACCCATATGCACAGGCATTGCTTAACTGTTTGACCTCTGTTGTGTGAATCACCTTTGATCTGTTTCACAAGATTTAGTTAACATCATCACCTACTTTTTGCTACCAGTTAATTAATAACAATACTGTAAGATACCATATTTGATGCTGATGTTTTGCTGTTTCACAGTTATCACTCAGATTCTTACGCCTGATTTATTGCCAGGTTTGTTTGACGTCTTAAATGTAGCTTTACATTTAATGAGATTATTTTGTCTAAGCTTTAAATGAGTAGTCAGGAGTCCAATCCACTTAGGTAGACACTGAGACTAATCATCTACTCATGCAACTTGACACTTTTCTCTTACTTTCTCACTAATCTGACTGACATCCGCCAGAGTAATGATTGATCTTACAGACAAAGTCGTTTGCTGTTCAGGAAAATCAGTTATAATTCAAAGTAAAAAGTAGGCTAATTAACAACTTACTGAATCTTATTATGTGAGAACTAAATAATATTAGTGTCAATATAAAAAGATCTGTGTCAAAATCCACCACACTATATAGGCTACATATTTTAATGTAATGCATCAGATATAAAAAAGTGATTCTTGCTTTTTAGCTTAAAAATGTTTTATTATAATTGGGCAGATATGTATAATCTACTGGAAAGTGAGGGAAAAAAGCCATTACAAAGTGACTATGGCCTGACATGGAAATGGGAAGACAAGACATTGGAGCCACTGAGCCAACAAACCAATACACTCTAATGCACTGAACTGACTGGTAGTGTTACGGTATAGAGATCTATCCATTTACATAAAATTTGTTGGTACAGTACAACCAACATGCCTTCTAATTAACCGATCATACCATTGATCAGCTCTACCAAACTTGGATGTCTTTTTTCCTGTAATAAACAAACATTGTTAAGTACTGTGAAGCAGCTTTGATACAATCTGTATTGTGAAAAGCGCTATATAAATATATTTGACTTGACTTGACTTGACTTCTGCTGTGTTTTGTTGAGTCTGCAGTGGACATTAATGACATATTAAAAATAAATCAAATTACAAATGTTAAAAATCAAATACCAAATAAACTGCACACTTTTTGCCTTAGATCACTTTGGTGTTAAAATACATAAAGTAGTAAAAGAAAAAAAAAAGGTTATACTGTAGTGAGGCTCTGGCGTGTGTAAGGCATATAAAATGTGGCACCAGACACCACCTAATGGCCATATAGACATAGTACTACCATATTATACCTCAGTTTGGTTCACACTGCATGCTTTTGAAAGTCACCAAATCAAAATAGACAATTCTTATTTTTTATGGAATATAGTACTACTTATTATAAATGATTTATCTGTGGACATTTATTTTTAATTCATGTGCCCTCATAATCTTTCATCAAATTCTATTCAATTCTCTGCTCACATGAGATCACAGCAATAGCAAACCAGAATGATACAACTATCCAATCAATTCATGATGGACAAAAAAAAGTCCCACCTAACATTTTATCTTGTTTGCAAAGCTGTTTCATTTGGATATGTCACCATATAAGAAAAGACTATCGCAACTTCTATTCCCTTTCAGTCGATAACGTCAGACGAAGTCGACGGTCGACTGCATAGACATCATATATGATCATATATGATGTCTATGGTCGACTGAATGGGGATCGCGTCAGAGAGCCAATGTTCTTCGAGTACTATTGAACGAGCCAATGTAATTGGCGTGCGTAATTCGCATCACACACTCCGCCCCCGCCCCGTGGCGCGGGTATAAATACGGAAGTGGATGCACGCACTAGTTGCCTTTCGCTTCGGAGCCGATCGTTTGATGTCTCTGAGAGTGCTGTTGTTTACAACGAGCGAGTGTGTCGGTGTTCTTCAGGAAGACTCTCTCAGTGCTGGTGTTCTACAGCGCAAGTGCAGCGGTGATCGCGAGCTTTGAGCTCTCAACTGCTGTTTTAACAGCAACAAATTCTAAATGTTTGTGTGTGTTGACGGCTGGTTAAAGGGCGGAAAAGTGAGTGCTTCACTGTTTTCAGTTCTCTGTTCAGTGTTGCCGCGGTCATTCCCCTGTGTGCTCCGGCACTGGTGACGGTCCTATTTTCTGAAAGAGCAACACGGGTGTGTTTGCGTCTTTTTCAAGATGTCATTCCACCTGTGCGTTTCTGGATGCGGTCGTTCCCTTTTCCTCTCTGACGGTCACAATTGTTGCATCATATGTTTGAGCTATGTATTTATATGTATATAAATATGTATACATATATTTATATGTTCAGCATGCTGAGGAGGCTTTTGTGGACAGCTCATGTTCTCATTGTGGGAATATGACTGTCGCGGTGTTGAGATCGAGACTTGCCTTCGTCCGCGAAGCGCGAGTCCCCATTGCCATGCCCCACCCCCAGGTGCCGTGCGGGATGGGTGATCGGAGGATAGTGATGGATGTCTCGCCCGGTAACCATTCCCTGTGGGCTCCTCACTCCTCCATCACACCGCAGCCGATGGAATTCCTGTTGAGCATGCTGGTCCCTCTGTAATGGACTGATCAGCTGTTTCAATGGGGGTTCCCCCAGAGGATAAGATGTCGATAGCAGCATCGGAGGGTGAGCTGGTCTCTGGAAATGAAGACTTGGCTGTGTTATCTCCATCTGGGAGTGTAACTTTGCCCAAGCCAGATCCAGAAATGTCAGCTATGCTGAAACAGGCCGCCGAGGCTGCCGTGCTTGAGTGGGACCTCCACCGTGTCCCGTTCAGTCTCGGTTGGAATCTAGAGTTTGGTATCTCGGGGCGGGCCACGCTGGTTCTCAGCTCGCCGCCCCAGTGCCTTTCTTTCCCGAAATGCATGGAGAGCTTACCAGGTTGTGGACGGCACCTTTGCTGCCCCAGCGGCCAGCTGCTGCCTCCACCCGCCGCCGGTGGCAGCTCATCCGCCTGCTCGTCGCCGAGGGCGTTCCCCGGCCTCCGCTCCTGCTGGGCCTCCGCAGCATCCTCCAACCAGGCCTCAGCATGGAGCCGGCCGCAATAGAGACACCCAGCCCGCTCCAGGCGCTGCCAAGCCAGGTGGCAAGCGACAGCGAAAGCATTCCGGAGCGGGCCGCCCAGGGATAGATGAGATGCTCTTGGAGTGGCACGATCACTCCCTCCCCACGGGTGAGGGCCGGGTGGAGTCTTTGTTTGTGTGTGCGTCTGTTCCGCCGCTGGCTCCCAAAAAAAAAAAAAAAAAAGCGGAACAAGCTGTACCCACACTTCAGAGAGAGAGCAAATTCATCTGTTCCTGGGTCCCAAGAGGGCCAGTCTGGCGGGTGTGACCCTGTATAGCCTTACACCCCTCAGCTCCCCCTTGGTCGCCAGCAGGCAGCTTGGTGCATTCGAGGACCCGGTCATCCGCCTTCTCACGCGCCCCCTGCCGCTAGTGGAGACAGGTAAGTGTTGCACAGCACACTAACACCACTCTCTCTACTTTGCTGCCCCACCTCAGGCTCGGCTATCCCGCTCAAGTCAGTGATAATCATCACATTAGGTGTTGAGCAGACGTGCTCCTGAAAATCCAGTGATATTCATCACACCTAATGTTGAGCAGTGCTCCTGACTTGTGCGTGCTTATCTTATCCTGCTGGCGAAGGATTTGATATAGCCACTCCTCCAGCCGGTATGAAGGCCAGTTGTAAACTCGTTCTTCATGCTACTAGGTGGTGGGTCGTGACCATCTTGGCCCAAGATTGGTCTGCAGCTCCAACCTGAAAGACATGTGCTTCAGATCTCTACCTTCCGCGCCCCAGGCCATCCTGTGTGTTGCGTGTGAGGGTTGAAGTATCAGTACGGAGTCCTTCCCTTCGAGTGCTCCAGAGCCTGTTGGGTCTTCAGGTCAACTGGGAGAGAGTAATCTCGCCCACGGGTTGAGTATCTCTTTTTCAGTTTTGGAGATGGACTCGGTCCAACACGTCTCTCCAATGAGAGTGTGTTCAGCTGGTGTTGAAGTGAGAAAGGGTCCCACTGAAAGAACTTTCAGAGGCTCCTGGGGCATATGGTAGATGCAGCCATTGGCTTCCTCCATATGATGACTGCTTCAGCGCCAGCTTCACGATCGGGTCCCGAGGTGACCATGGCAGAGCAGCTCACCCTGTGTGACTATAGTTCATACTGGTCTGCTGCCAAACCCTCTTCAACTGAGGGGCCATGTACAAAGGGCGTGTTTTAACGGGGGCCTGGGCGACCCTCGACTACACAGGCATTCGTGCCTCGAGTTGTTGGACATTGCGACCGTTGCGCTAGCTTCCCTTGCATGTCACAACTCACCCGTCACCTCCTCCTTGGAGTCAGAAGCTTCTGAGGACGCTTTGTTCCACTCTTCCCGCTCTACTCAATCGTGCCACCAACGAGCCTCACGACAGTTATAGCCAGGCCAAGTGGAGACTCCATCCCCTGGGTCTAGCTGGGTCATGACCATTCCGGAGCCGCTCAGTTGCCTCTCCGGTTTCATCTTCCTGCCAGTGTTTCTGTCCGAGCGGACTACCCTTGGACAGACACTGGCTCTCAGCTGCCCCAGGGGGCCGCAGAAATGCGTTTCTCCAGTGAGCCTCCTAAAAGCGACCGCGACTCATGGTCTCCTTGCGCCTGCTCAAGTCAGTGAATTCATCACACTTCATGTTGAGCAGAAATGCTCCTGTTGCTCAGTGAAGTTCTTCACACTCAAGTGTTGAGCAGAAATGCTCCTGTAGCTCAGTGATTTTATCACACTCAGGTGTTGAGCAGAAATGCTCCTGAAGCTCAGTGATCTTCACATGTTGTGTTGAGCAGTGCTCCTGTCTTTTTGCGCCCATCGCTTGCACCTATGGTGCCAAGTCAGGAGGGAACAGGTCTTCATAGTTGCCCCTTATTGGCCCAACCAGACCTGGTTCCCACCGACAGCCTTCCTGACTTCCCCTGAACACTTTTTCAGGGACGGGGCACGATGGCACCCGCATTCTACCCCTGGAGATTCCGGGCGGTCTTCGTCTGAACGCGGAGGTTCAGGTGGCTATCACAGGGACATGTGATAGTTACCATCACTTCTGCGAGCACCCCCTAGAAATGGGTAGCGTGCTTACGCCTTTAGAAGTGGAACCTAGTCGTTGAGTGCGTTTTCTCTCCAGAGGAGATCCTGAAAGCTTTCGATCATTTCAGTGCTCTCTTTCCTGCAAGATGGGTTGGAGTAGATCCAGCCCTGGCTTTCTCTGTCCGTTCGCTTATAGCGGTCAGACGTGTACAGAACGCAAGCCATAGACCTCAGACCAGCTCTAGATATATCTGTTAGGAATTCAGCAGAGAGGGAAGGCTGTTTCCAAGCAAAGTTGGCCACTTAGTGCCTTCTTCATTTCGGTAAAAAATTCCGAGATGCAACATGTCCACTTAGGTGTTGAGGTCCTCTATCATGAGTGTAAAGTGCTCCGCCTGGGCGTTGACGATATGATTTGCTAAACAGATTCTAGAGTTGGGGGCTGGACGACACCTAGTTGAACCGCTGCTTCTCGTGGGCTCCCTTCTCATGAAGCCAGTTTCACCGTGAGCCCGTTTCAAGTGTCGGCTTGCTGCGCCATTCCCCTCCTATGGACTGGATACGTGCACCTTTCTACTTCAGTTGAGTTCGCTTAAAGCTGAACCCTGTTGAGTTCCTCCTCACCCCTCCGATGTCGGACGTGCGGAATGTCTGGTGTTAGGCCTACCACTTGTAAGCAGTGTGGAACCTGTGTTAGGCTGGGTCCATATGTTGCGGTCCCTACGGCGACCCCATATGTGTATTCTTCCACGATACGGCTCCCTACGGCGAGCCCGTGTCTTCCCTCGCAGAGCCACCCCAGAGACATTCCTGAAGGAGGGAACGGAGGACGTAGTCCCCTTGCCACTACCACTGGACCACCGCTGACCCGGGTTACGCTCGGCTCCTCAGCGAAAAAGCAACTAGTGCGTGCATCCACTTCCGTGTTTTTACCCGTGCCGCGGGGGCGGAGCGTGTGATGCGAATCACGTACGCCAATTACATTGGCTCGTTCAATAGTACTTGAAGAACATTGGCTCTCTGACGCGATCCCCATTCAGTCGACCGTCGACTATGTCCTCCGTTCCCTCCTTCAGGGAACGGGGGTTGCATACGCAACCAGGACGTTTCATGCCGTCTTTAAAATATGCTACACAGTACTAACTCTTTATATTCTATAGTAATTCTAAATACATCCTTTTGTCTGTCTGATACCCACAAAGCCATTGCAGATGTGCACCTCTTATAATCGCTAAGCTAAGCTACAATGGCAGTGAATAGAGCGCTGCAGGGATGACATCAGAACCCAGAAGACTAATTCGCCACAGGTTCCCTCGAGATTTTCCTATGGGTTTTTATAATGGTGTTTTTCAATTTATGAGTGAAATAAAGTCTGTGGTACACACAACTTGACAATACTTCAACATTTTGCTCTACAATGTAAATTACACACCAATATCAGAAATGCGTACTTTGAAGCTGTTATGTTTATTTATTTATTTTTGAACGTATGTTTCTAATAAGTAACTAGATAAGAACGTTTGGGGTGTGAGTGTGTGTAGTTCACGTTGTAGAGAAAAATGTTCAAGCATTGTCAAGTTATGGGTTGTGTAAACACATAGGAAAATCTCGAGGGAAACAGTGGCGAAGTGGTCTTTGATGTCATTCTTGCTGCATTCTGTTGTAATTCACACAATAAAAAGACAAGACTCAAAATTGAAAAATAGTATTTATTTTCTCATTTTCCTTCCCCAAAAACGGGATCAAAGATTTTACAGGAACCAACGTTCATATCTATAATGCGAAAGACCTTGTGGCGTTGACAGTCAGTTGACAGAGTGCAGCATGGTAGTGGACTGTCAGAATTATATGTATAAAAATCAGCCACCAAGATAAAAAAGTGGCGATCTCAGGCTACGATACTGGTTATCAGCAAGATGTTGGTCAGGTGCCATTTATGCCTTGACCAAGGCGGCAAACTCTGTAAAATTAAGCAGAAATAATTAATCAGAAGACAATGTAGAGTGGCTGTTATTTTAATTTAGCAATTATGTTTTTATATATTCAACAAGGAGTAAATTCCTCACCATCAACTCCAATCATGCCATCACCATCAGCGTCTCCAGCTTTCAGGAAGGCCTTTGTCTCTGCATCACTGAGCGCTCTGGCGCCAGCAGAGAAGTTCTGCAGGAACAGTCTGAAGTGCACGAACAAACAATCAACCAAGTTTGTTCCAGGGTTTGAGCCAGTAGACACCAGGTCAGTTTAATATGAAAACATGATTTAAGACTGCACTTACTTAAGCTCATCCTCCTCAATGAAGCCGCTCTTGTCCTGGTCAATGATGTAGAAGGCCTTCTTGATGTCGTCAGGAGTCTTGGCGGTCAGGCCGACCTTGGCGAAGAAGCTCTTGTAGTTGAAGGATTCAGCAGCTGGAAGGTAATTTAATGAGGTTTCTTAGCATGATGGTGGAGATAAAGGGCCTACATGTAGGACTTAGAATAACATTTGATTTAAGGGTCTTAAAAAACATGACAAGCTCTAACAAATGATATTTACAACTTTAAATGAAAATTCTGTCATTTACACACCCTCATGTTGTTTCAAATCCACACGACTTTCTTCCGTGGAGCACAGAAGGAGATGTTAGGCAGAATGATAGTCTCAGTCTTTGTCCATACATGAAAATGAATAGTGACTGAGACTTTCAGTCCCTAACATTCTGCCTTTTGTTCCACGCAAAAAAGAAAGTCAAGTGGGTTTGGGACGACATGACATTGATGTTCTCGCTTTAGGTTGTGGGTCAATAGGACGGTCCAGAAACATGCAGGGTACCTTGACAGGCCTGCAGGGCTGCAGCGACGTCAGCATCAGTCAGAATACCAGCGAATGCCATGATTAGCCTAAAAAAATGGCAGAGGGTTTAATTTTACTTGGATATATTAATTAGAATTTGTATATGTATAATTTCAGCCTTATAATAAGCCTACTCCAGACACCCAGGTCATCAGAAACTATTTGCTCCCATATATGCTTGGCAACTGATCAATGGCAGTCATTGCATATGTCTTTAACACTATAGTGTGTTATGATTAGGGATGCACCTATATGAAAATTTTGGCCAATACCAATAACCGATAATTCTTTACATTTGAAAACCGATAACCAATATATTGGCCAATAAATCTAAATTCAAATTTTGATATACTTTGAGAGCCTGATTACAAAAACAAAAAGCTTACCATTAAAAGCCATGTCCCAAACACTTCAACATAAACCATAGACATTCAGTTTGAACCACTGTATGATTCCTTAACTTTTAAAATTAATTTTACACTCTCATGTCCAACTTTCTTTATTACAAAATGATAACACTTTATAAAAATAACACTTTTTATTTAGTTAGCATTAGTTAACGTGAATTAAAAATGAATGAAAAATACTTTTACAGCATTTATTAATCTTAGTTAATGTTAATCTCAACATTTTCTAAGACATTTTTAAGATCCAACGTTGTATCTTTAACATTAGTTAATGCACTGTGAATTAACATGAACACAAATATTTGATTAACTAATGTTAAAAGTTATTGCTCTCTGTTAGTTCATGCATTAACAAATGAGACCTTAAGTGTTACCAAAAAACCATTTGCCTAACAAAAAAGTAAAATTAAAATAAAATAATTTACTTAAATAATGCAAACAAGTCATTGGATAACATTGGGCTGCATATATAAAAATAAATGCATTTGCCATGGATAAATAAAATGATATAGCATTAGAATGATGATAAATTATAAATCTCACCCATCAAACCGATTAATAAAGAGAAATAGCCTATCTAAACACGTCCAAACTCCAAGACACAAATTATTCCCACTCCAGGTGCCCGAGATTTAATAAGTCAAACCATCCTCTCCGGATCAGCCCGAAGTCGTATGACCGCTGTTGCTCGTTTCAAGATATTGTGAGCTGAGAAGACACTCACTCACCTCTAGCTGTCTTTAGGTTTGGATTCGCAAAGATGAAACTGGCTCCTGCAGTGAGCACCAACTCCATGGCTTCCACCTTATATAGGCTACTACTACTCAACCGAAATAGGAGAAAAAGGCATAATGTAATGGACACCGCATGGAAGGCAGTTGGTTGAAAAATGTGTCCAGTAGTCAGGGTGTTCTATTTATATGCTCTTAAATGAAGAAGCTTGAAATGTATAGGCTACGTAGGCTATAAGTCCTTAATATCGCGCCAGCTAGTAATATACGATGCCAACATAATATACGAGGACGAAAGCCCTCTGTAGTAGGCTAGATATTCTAAAAATTAACGGCAAGAGTTAAGGTAATTTTGCCTGAGAGAAACCAAGTTCGCTGTACAGTCGTGTAACTATAGCAAATCATCTCACAAGCTTTGGAGTCAAGAGGAAGCGCATGAATCACAAATGCACCATAATAGCCTACTGGCGGATGAGGCGGCCATAGTATTTTCAGTCGACACTATGTGCTTTGGAAATGTAAGGTAAATGCAAACTCACAGATCATCGTAGAGCTTGTAACGTATGTTTATGAAACGAACATAGGCTTGCCAGTGATTTCAACTTTCGGTTCGCGCTTCTTTCTTTTGCTTCTCTGAGTAGGCTAACTCTTAACAGCGTTACGTTTGATTTTAAAGTCATAAAATAGACAGCTATTGACTGAATCAGGCCTATGATAAAAAATGTGACTAGAATTTGGACGTTGTTTAGAGAGAGACTTTTTATTGATGGTTAGGCTATTTGATTTGATTTAGACTATACGTATTCTGAAAATTAAAGTTGTAGGCCTATAGGCCTATGCAAAAACATTTGTTCGACAATAAAGATGATTATGTCATTTTTTGCTGTTGTGTGATAATTACATGTTTCAGTTTTTGTTGAAAACGACCGTAACCCATAGGCTATCCCAAGAAGAATCCTAAATCCTAAAATCACGTTCATCACTTAAATTTCACATTATTTTATTTATTTCTAATGAAATAGCCGCTAGTGCTGAATCACTACTCATACAGTCACTTTATTTGACAAGTTGAAATTACATGATAAAAACAATTATAATAAAAATACATTGAGCGTGTTAAAAATATTTTACGTTGCTCTGCTTGCTGCACATTGCAGTAATAGGCTATTGACATTAGAATATCAAATTAATATAATTATGCTGGGTGAGTTTCTAAATGGCATGCAATTAATTTTAAAATATAGGCATTTTACATGGAAGAGCAAATGCTGTATTGCTTTTACTACAAATAAATCTCTTTGTGATTAGCCACTTGAAATAGTGTTAAACTTGTGAAAATGGCTGATTACTCTGAATTTAAACTTTGTCTGAAACATGGGGGATACTACAAGTAGCCTACACAAGTCAAAAATATATATAACATTGTTCTAGTGTATTTTAATCCAAAAATCTAACATATTGTGCCATTAAAAGAGTTGAAGTGCTGTAACTTTTGACTGTGCTAAAGCACACAAATACCATAATATGTTTTCAGATATTTAGGAAACATTCTAATCATACTTATTTCTCTGAAAAACAATGCTACAGCCAGTATTCTACTTTGAAATATATGACCCTGGACCACAAAACCATGCAGTCACATGGGTCAATTTTTTTTTAAATTGAGATGTAGGCCTGTACATAATCTGAAAGCTGAATAGCCTAAATAAGCTTTCCATTAATGTATGGTTTGTTAGGATAGGGCCATATTTGGCTGAAAATCTGGAATCTGAGGGTGCAAAAAAATCTAAACATTGAGAAAATTGCCTTTAAAGTTGTCCATTTATATGTGCGCGATTTTGCTTCATTCATATATATAAATAATTGTTTTATATATTTATAGTTGGAAATTTACTAAATATCTTCATGGAACATATTTACTTAATTGCCTAATGATTTTTGGCATAAAAGAAAAATCGATCATTTTGACCCATACAATGTAGGCTATTGTTGGACATTGCCACAAATATACCCGTGCGACTTATGACTGGTTTTGTGTCCCCGGGTCACGTGTTCCATGTCGGAATGTCCGTTTTTGTTTTGGTCTGTGTGATCCCGCCCGCTGCCAATTAACCCAATAGTATTTCGACACCCCGGGTTGCCAGCTGGCGCAAAACAGCGTATTGCAGCCAGCAAACAAACTAGGTCAGAGATCGCAGATTTTACCCGACCTAAGCATCGGCATCCATCTAAAAAGTTCTATGTCCAGAGGTATATTACATTTATTCATTTAGCAGATGCTTTTATCCAAAGCGACTTACAAATCTTCCTCCTTTGCTTCAAAACGCGGATGAATCAACTCATCAATTTACAGTGTAAGTGCTCGTCGCCTTCCGTTACGTGTTATTATTCCGTGGGGTTAAGCTCGTTCATGTTGCGTGTTCTCAAACTGGCAACCTGCTTGAGCGTGGAGTCTGATGAGCAGGGGGTGGGAGAAACAACCCTCTCCGATATTTAGAATTTGGACTGCAGTAGGCTACCCATTTCAACCGCTAGTGGTCAATATTACATATAGGTAGCCTACTGCACATTTAAAGACTAAAAAGGTTTTTAGGAAATATTAGTAACACTACTATATCTAGTTTGAATTCGGAATGATCACTTAGCCTACTTTTTATTTAAGATCTGATTCAGAAAAGAAGTGTGCATGTAGATGTAGATTAGACTAGAGCAGAGGTCTTCAATCCTGCTCCTGGGCCGCTGTCCTGCAGAGTTTAGTTCCAACCCTAATCAAACACACCTGAATCAGCTCATCAAGCTCTTCAGGATCGCTTGAATATACAAAGGCAGGTGTGCTGAACCAGGTTGGAACTAAACTCCGCAGGACAGTGACCCTCCAGGAGCAGGATTGAAGACCTCTGGACTAGAGGATAACTTTCTTTCTTTCTTTGGCAAAGAGAGGCGAAGATTTTAATTAGTATATTATAACAATTATACAGAACTGTGGTGTTAAATGTACACTCAAAAAGAGAAAGTGAAATTCTCCTCCTTTGCTTCAGTCATGTTGTGTCGTGTCACGTGTGTGATATGGGATCTGAGTATAAAGTGACAATCTCACTCAGTGACTGAGAGCTGTAAGTGATGCCTGCGCAAGGCTCATTAGCTCACTTCCTGAATGTCTTAGACAGGAGTCACTCTAAGCCATTCCCTGTTCACATTCAAAAGCTGTTTTTTTCCTCTGTAATTTCAACTAAATGCCTATAGGCCCACTTATTCACACTGCTTACTAAAATGTTAATGCCTGTGCATCTTCTACATGTATCGGTTGTGCTAATGCACCACTGTCCATAGACACTCTTATGTTTTCCTAGGAACTGTTTTAACAGTTTTAGGATTTCTTCCCACCTGTGAAATTCAGAGTAAGATATTGAGCCAAGAATGTTGTTTTAAATCAAATGTATTTTTATTTCCTTAAAGTGCAAAAGAGGTTGTAAGTTTGCACACAGTAGGTTTTTACAGAACAATACAATGCAATGAAACAACATTAATAATAAATAGCTTTTCAAGACATTGAGCGTGCGTTCTTTGCAAGGAGGAGATTGCAGGGCATTCATAAATAAATATAAAAAAGATGATAGGTAAGCAGAGCTCTGGTTCCAAAGACAAGGGTCGATGAATGCTTAGGCCTTTACAAGCACAGCAAACTCTGTGGAAAGAAAATGATAAAGAAAGCAATTACAGTCTGAAACTGACATTTTAACATCTCATTCATATCAGTAAAAACCACTTAAAGTTTAGAGGTACAACCTTCTAACTTGACCAATATCATCCAAAATGTATATGAGATTATTGCAGAGCTAAATAGGCTAGTTGAAGTTTTACTGCAGGTCTATTATTGGTTTATCTAGTTGGTTAGGCACATATACTGTAGCAGGCCTGCTTTAAATATAAAACTAGCAACAAAGTCAAGAGCTAAAAATGTAAGATGGAAAAAGATGTTTTGTAACAATGATTTTTTTAAGCTTGATTGGATCACCAGAATTCATAGGTTTAATCATGTATTGTCGTATAATGCTTTGACGCCTCAGTACTGTAAAGTCATAAAAAATTTTTTAAGTAAGATTAAGTAACCTAGGCTTACCATCAACTCCAATCATGCCATCACCATCAGCGTCTCCAGCTTTCAGGAAGGCCTTTGTCTCTGCATCACTGAGCGCTCTGGCGCCAGCAGAGAAGTTCTGCAGGAACAGTCTGAAGAGCACAAACAAACAATCAACCTCAAGTTTGTTCCAGGGTTTGAACCAGTATAGACACCAGGTCAGTTTAATATGAAAACGTGATTTAAGACTGCACTTACTTAAGCTCATCCTCCTCAATGAAGCCACTCTTGTCCTGGTCAATGATGTAGAAGGCCTTCTTGATGTCGTCGGGGGTCTTTGCGCTCAGGCCGACCTTGGCGAAGAAGCTCTTGTAGTTGAAGGAGTCAGCAGCTGGGATTACACATTAAAATACATAAAAAAAATCAGCGAATTCAATAGTCTATTGTTTTTCTGTGGAGAGTTATAGCAGATGTGTCTTACCAGCGCACTCCTTAAGGGCTGCAGCCACATCATCGTCCTTGAGAATACCAGCAAATGCCATTTTGATTTTTCTGGAAATAAGACCCACATAAGATGATGATACATTAAGCAAGGTTTTCGACACTCAATTTTGTAAAATCTGAAAAACCAATTATGAAAAATGAACATTTAGCCCCTTTATTCCTAAAAAAAAAAAAACCTGCAAAGCCAGCAAAACACAAAATAACCTTCAATTCTCCCATTACAGTTAAACTTCTTCCTACAGTCAAAATATGATCTCTGTTAGATCATGCGAGAATGCCAGCCTAATGAAAAAATCCAAAATCTCAGAAAGTATAGCAGGTCCTTGGTTTGGTTAAGTGAAGAGATTGGTGTATTATCACGTTTTCGGTCCTGCTGCAAGTCCGTTTACATCCTCATTTTTGTTCCTCCATTTTTCGTTAATCATATTCCATGGTGATTAGAGCAATTCACCGAGCCCTGGTGTATGATCCTCATGGCCTATCATCCGATAAACTCACCTTTGTGCTGAGCTGACAACTGTTCCACAGATGTTCGACGACTACTCAAAGCACCCTTGGGCTTGGCTTTTATACGTTTGTCTCTGGGGTGGTAACGAACACCATTTGCTTAGGTTGGGTAAAGTTTCGAAAAAAATGTGTCCACTCTTCATTATAGCTCTATTTTTATCCTTTCAAACGGCGATGCTCTGATTCCTTATGGGAAGCATAGAAGGGACATCCTAGCGCACATCAGTGTTTGCATGAACATTTGCGCAATGCCATTTAGTGCAGTAATTCTCATATTAAAAAAATGCTCATATTATTTTCCAACCGCTTTAATTTGGAACCACTTGCTGCGGTCAGTCATATATCCTTTATTCCTTTAGAAAGAGGCACGTAAGTTCATGCTGGATAAAATGAAATTATGATTTTCTATCCATGTATAAATTTATGAAGTTCAGTACAGTAGGATTGAATTCTTTATTATTGTATCATGCTGGATAAAATGAAATTACTATTTTCTATCCATGTATACATTTATGAAGTTCAGTACAGTAGGATTGAATACTTAATTATTTTATGTGTTTTTCTCATTTGGTGTATTTTATTCGTTGAATTTTTTTTATTTAATTCCATTATTATTCCTTCCACATATTTTTCACCCTGCAGGGAAGTGTGTAAGAATATTTTGTAATGTTTTTTTTTTCTTGGGAAGGGTGGTGGTTGTGGAGGGGTGTGACCCATTTACAGTCTACTATATTTATATTCTACATGCAAGATGATGCTTTGCAGATTCTGGGACAGCTGGGGGCTTGGACAGGAGCAAACGTTTCAGAGTGTCAGATTACAAGCAAATATGATAAAACACTTAAGGTTTTGTTTCTGAAGGAGGCTATATCTCACACATTACCTTAAAGAATATGTGTATTTAACACTTATAACCAATGCACACAAAAAATTATGTGAAACAAAACAAACCTGCTACACGAGCGATTACAAATATTGTACTTTGCAAAATCAAAAGAGTGAACAAAAAATCACTCTGTGGAAATTCTGAGGCCTGCACTTGTAACTGTCAGGGACCAGCCAGGCTCCATCACCACTCGATCACAAAGATCGCTGTAGTCACAGAGATCGTGAATGTCACAATGTCAAAAACCACCAGTGTTTGTATGTCATCTCCAGCTGTGTCCTTTACACAACCTGACCAGTCCAGGACACAGAAGTACAAGCCATTGTAATAGTGACTTGAGTAAAGCACCTCACAATCTACTGAATTAAACAAACAAACACCAAAAAAACTCATGATTTATATTAGATCTGATGTGTCACTCAATATCATTGGTTCGTTTACTTGACGTGAATATCTTAGTAAACATCCTGTTATTGCTTCACTGTCATTTTTGGACGTGTGCCTACACAATATGATTTAAAGGCAGTGGCCGTATGGAGAATTGTGCGCAGAGAAATGTGTTTAATTTCCACACAGATCAAAGGTCTAAGGCTCGATCCGTGTTAAAACACAATAAGATGAAGTCCAGCTGTTTTCGTGTGTTTATGCGACTCTACTATATGCTTTGTCTTTGTGCACGTGCTGATCTACAGTGCGCTGATGTGACGTCAGCTTCACTTCCTCCACAGGCTCTTTTCCTGAGGATGGACGTCTGCATGCTTGTGTGTGCTGCCAACCAGGGGCCAAAGCAATGACAAAAACATCCTTCCAGCCCACTACCTGCCCTTGTGGCCTTGTCCCGTTCCATACTACCTCTTGTTTGCAGGAAGGCCATGTTTCCTGAATGACAGGGATTTGAGGGGGATCGGGGCTGGGCTTCTCATTTTCTCAATAACACCTTTTTTCTTTGTCCTTGCTTATACATTACATCAGGTGCATCAAGTGCTTTCGGAGCCATATCACATTAAATGCTTTTTAAAGGGACAGAGAAAAGATTTGACCTGGTGAGTGAAGGTGATTTAGAATATAACATTATTTGGCATAATAATGATTTAAATCTGTATTTAACAAAACAAAGAAATATATATATGTTTTGCTTCTCTTTGAGTCTTTATTGTTTTAAGAACAGTGTTAATAACTATGTAAAATCTATATTTTGACAAGTAAAAAATGTTAGTGTGAATGGTTTGCTAGTGTGAGTGGACAAACCAAACTTAATGGTGGTTGTTCTTTGTTGATGAGTGTTGATTGTGTCTTTCCATGACTAATTTTAGTAACTGAACATGTTGAGCTCAGAAAAATGTGTCTTAGGGGTACAACAGCTTACCCAAAAAGGGACGACTTTGTACCTTATCTACCCTTAATGTGCATATTATACCCTTAGTAGTAATATCCATTCTTAAAGTAATGAAACTTTTTGGTGGAAAATAAGGTGTAACAATTTCAGTTTGATGGTATTGCCTGAGTGCAAGCTGTTGTATCCCTAAAAGTATTTTTTTTTAGTATAGGTATTTCTTGGAAAAATGTAATGCTATTTGATTTAAAACAGCAAATTCTTTTATAATTATTTTGCATGCATCTCATATTTTATGAGCTTTTATGGAATATTTGTACTTTTAAATATGCAACACTTGATCCATTAATACTAACACTTTCTCTTCTATTCTATATCTATTTACAAAAAACAAAAACAAAAAAGTACATGCACTGCGTTAGATTAAACTGGGAAGGGTCATACCACTTGCATATTGTTATCCCATTGTTAGTTTAACTGCTTCTATTGTTCTCATTTGTAAGTCGCTTTGGATAAAAGCGTCTGCTAAATAAATAAATGTAAGGAGGCTATATCTCACACAGAAGGATCATTTAAAAAGGTAAAATGACATTGACAGAAGCACTCTGTTCTCAAAAAATAAAAATTCTGTCATCATGTACTCAAAATAAGAACAATAAAGAAGAAATAAAGTCATATTTCAGGTTTGGAAAGACATGAGGGCGAGTAAATAATGGCAGTTTTTTGTGTGAAATAACGATTTACAATTTTCACATTTGTAGTTAACACGAACTAACAATGAACAATACTTCTAGAGCATTTATTAATAGTTAATGTTAATCTCAACATTTACTAATGTGTTTTTTAAGATTAAAATATATATGAATAAATGTTTACATTAGTTAATGTACTGTGAACTAACATGAACATTTTAATAACTAAGATTAACAAAGGTTATAAATGCTGTAAGAATTTATTGCACATTGTTAGTTAATGTTAACAAATGTTACCAATATCCCTTTTAAATCTTGATGTTGAAATATGCACTTTATTCATCAATTACCATGTATTCATTCCTGTGGTTATTTTCATAAGTACTTGTTACATTTGTCAGTCAGGGGGTAGTTAAAAGAAATGATTAATAAGTTGATAAGTGAGCAATGTGTTTGCAATTACTGTATTTAAATCATTACATGTCTGGAACACGCCCCGTTATATTTTGAGAGGCTTTTTTCCAAGCCAAGGTTCTCAGTAACAGACTGAGATTTCTCTCTAAGCCTCTCTTGATAGATTTACAACTCGTTCGGTGTATCATCAATTGTTCTCGATCTGCCAACGGCATTGTCATCGTGAACATTAAACAATTACAATGAGGGATTCTCATGATGGGAATACCTTTGAAAAGCTGTCCCTAATTAAAGCTGATCATGTCTTTCATAAACGAGGGCAGAGATTGTGCTGTTCCCTGTCTCTCGGGTTTAGTTGCATCTATATCTATTTCCAGCTGACCAGCTGTGATGGAAGCATGCCGATGGGACTCTCAGATTTAGCCAAGACGGCCGCCTCAGTTTCAGTTCCCGCCCCTCCTCTTCCCCGACATTAATCACTCAACACCAAGTGTGTGTAGTTGGAATGTTTGTGTGTGCATGTATGGACACCCTGAAGTGACCTCGGCCCAGATCACATCATTAGCCGTAAATCTGAAGGCACACACAAAACAAACATGTTTAGAGCACATTTGGGCATTCTTCCTCACAGCCTGATTTACACGCTGATGAAATCAGGCCTTACGCAACACCTGTCCCACGATTCCCCCTGCACGTGAGAGAGAGATGTAGCCATAGACCGCTCCCCTTCCATGTCTGTGAAATACACGAAGGTGCTAATTGAGCAGCCTATCTTGCCAGGCTGCGAATTCCCCTTGTGCTGATCGTTGATATGCCCCTTGGGAACCTGTAAAAAGTGGCAAGAGGCCAGAGAGAGTCCTGGACCTCCACAATGAGATCACCAAAAGTTGGATCAGTTGAGGAATGCCACTCATGTGCCATGCCGCTCCACTCTTGGATGTCATGTCATCTCCAACAAAGCCTGTGAGCAGTTGATTTCATGGCGCTGAAAATTAGAAAAGCCCCCCAGGAGCTCCAGGTCTTTCCCAATGCCATGCTGACATGCAAAAAGAGGCCTTTCCATCTGGTTTTGGTGGGCTGTGACTTGCTTAAAGGTATAGTTCACTCAAAAATGAGAATTCTGTCATCATTTACTCACCCTCATGTCATTACAAACCTGTACGACTTCCGTTTTTTGGGAAACACAGACAAAAAAGGTGTTTTCTCAAGACCGGCTATATATATAAAATATATAAATTAACTAAATTAATAACTTTTCTACAACAAAAATGAACCATCACTGGACTTACTTAAGCTGGACTATGACGCTTTCTTCTAGACGCAAACTTTGTTGCATTATTTTCGTGTTATCTCTGTAAAGCTGCTTTGTAACTATCTGTATTGTAAAAAGCGCTATATAAATAAAGTTGACTTGACTTGACTTTTAAATTTGTCCATACAATTAAAGTCAATAGTGTCCGGAAAAAAGTATGGTCTCCATTGACCTTTATTGTATGGACAAAAACAATTCTTCAAAATATTCCAGAATATTCCATAAATTTTAATGGTATGGATTAGTATTCAGACTGATAATGGTTATGAATGCCATAAGTAATATTCTAAAAATCGGGATTTAGTGCTAAGAGTGTTCTGACTGTGAAAAGAGACGGCCATATGATGATACCTCTCTGATGATACCTCTCAAGGTTAACAATGCAAAAACAAGCTTCTCAATAACAGCTGATAAGGATTTATGACGTTTTTTTTTAAATCGCTTAGCGGAGGTGCTTAGCGGAGGTCAACTTAACAACATCAATATTAACAAAGTTTGTCTCCTTTTAAGCTCACCAAGCAGACTGCATACACGTGGCATCATGGGAATGGATGTTTGTGTGTAAAATCACACCAGCCTTTCTTGGCTGAATGCTCTCCATTGACCATTTTGTTTTTTAATCATTTCAAAGAATGCTACAGTGCTTAGCGTAGCGCTAACTGTGAAGTGCGCTAAAGCTCAATGTGCATGTGCATAGCCAGACATTTGATCATTCGTGGGGTCAGTCTGTCACAAGTAGTAGGCCTGTCTTTCATTCAATGAGTTTTGGACCGAAATGCAGTCAGCCATGCAACAGGAGCAGGGAATGCCACTTGCACAACGACTTGGTGACTGTCCCTCTGCTTGTACAGTACCTTTGGGGTTTCCCTAAGTCGCCACAGGCCTGGCTCTTGTTTTTATGAGTATGACAGTATCTCTTGGATGGACTTCACACATAGCAGAATCACAGTACACAGCAGTGACACTGGATACAAACCTGGCATCGCATTTTTATAGCATTTTATATCGTAACTGTTTTTTCCTTTCTCTATTTTGAGATCACGTACATGTTCTCAGTCTGGTACAGATCTCATGTGGCAGTTTCAAAGCTCCAGTAAGTGAGACGTCTGCCAGACTCAAAACAGGTGGCTTTTTACTTAACAACAACTCTATCTTGTAAACAGAGTGAAGAGGGGCAAATACAAGGCAAGGGGTCCCAGTAAGTAAAACATGCTAGGGTTACAGTTTATAGTGCAAAGGTTGCAGATGTGTGATTCAACACTTTAGATCCAACATCAGACTTGCCATTGAAGTTTGTCAGATAAAAGTGATTATTATGTAGGATTCATTTTTGATCTTTAATTAAAATAATGTGTTTAAAAAACAGAATTACACGAAAATTATTATGGACTTTAGTTTACTTTAGAAGCTGACCAAAAATATTTTGTATTGCTTTTAATCTCATTTCAGTTTATAGACTACATGAAACTAATGATCTGATCAGCATCATGCAGTAATGTGAGTTAAGAGAAAGTTCTTAATGAAACTCACAACAAGATAAAGTTGGATCCAGATTATTTAAAGGATTTATGGATGCCTTCCAAAATAACTAATTTCTTTAGCAGATGGTTCTCTGTATTTACCCTCCTCTTATCTAATTTATTGTGCATAAAATAGGATCAACATATGCACATCTTGTATAAGTCTTTCTAAAAAACTGATTTGAGGAATATCACCAAAAATAATAATAATAATTTTCTCTATAGAGTAGGCCTATGTCCTCTCACTCACAGTACCCTAAACCTGATCCATGAGTGCAGAGCAAAGGCAGGCAGGCAGCCGAGACTGACAGAGCTTTTTTTATTTTTAATTTATAGTGACACAGCATACAGCAAAATCTACTGAACATCCCTGGCCTTATATAGCATCCGTTCAGGATTAGATTAAGGATGTAAAGCCGACAACTGAGAATACAGAGTGCTACACTTTGATGTTCCTTAAAAACTAATATGGTTCTTGATCTGATTGCTAATCTAACTCTCAAATAAAATATAATCATCTAGTTGATGCTCACTTCAAATGAATGTTTTGGCATCTCTAAAATAATACTTCAGTCCATTTCATTCTCAAAATCTCTAGGAAATATTCTTTATAGCTAAATCATAATCTAATCTCTCCACCTATAGCTGGTGTGTTGTGAGCGCACTGGGCACTGGCGCTGTTGTGCTGTGGCTGCCGTCGTATCATCCAAGTGTATGCTGCACACTTGTGGTGGTTGAGGAGATTCCCTGATATGATTGTAAAGTGCTTTGGGTGTACAGTGGTACATATGAAAGCAATATAAAAAATGATTCATTCATTCATTCATTCATTCATTCATTCATTCATTCATTCATAAAAAAGCCTGTATTCTCAATCCACTGACGTGTCAATGTGACAGAAAAACTGAGGTTTAATGGAAACCTTTAAAGGGGTCATCGGATGCCCATTTTCCACAAGTTGGTAGGATTCTTTAGGGTCTTCATGTAAAGTTTGTAACACACTTTGATTAAAATTCCTCAATGGTTGTGTAAAACAACACGCTTTTTACCTCCTCAAAAACAGCTCTGTTCACAGCGACCCGTTTTGGTGCATGTCTCTTTAAATGATAATGAGCAACTGCTCAACCCACCACTGTCTTCCATGGGGGGTGTCCAGATTTTACATGTCAAGTGCTGCCTTGGCTGCCTTTCTTGGCGGACAGTATACAAATGGCTGAGGGTGTAAATATGCTAATACGGGACAGTCCGTCAGTGGTTGTGGGCAGAGCATGTGAGCAGAATATTCAAACGACTTGATTATTAAGAGTGTTTAGGCATTTTGTGGATAAAAAAAGGTGGTCTGCTTGTCTAGCCTTAAAAATTTATAATACAGAATTTTTTATCGCTTCCGCGTATCCAGTTAGGCTATCGCAACAACGTTTTATCTGTACAGAGGTAAAGGGAAGGGAAAGAGGCCTTCACAGGGGAAAGACTAGTTCAGATTCAGTAGTTCACACCTAAAGCCAAATCAGCCCAGCCTCAGATCAGGGATATTATTGGTAACTAAAACCATAAAATAAACATTAAACTGATATAAAATAAATAAATAAACCTTAACATATTTATTTCAACTGGTAGCCAAGGCAACTTTTCTAATTTTAGTTTAGTTTATGTAAAAGTTCTAAAATAACTAAAACTAAATAAACATTATAAACATAAAAATTGCATAAAATTAAATAAAAAAAAAATAAAAACACAAAACACAAAAAATTACCAAAAATGTAATTAAAACTTTAAATAAAACTGAAAACTGAAAATACATTTTTAAAAAATATATAAAATTGTAACAAAATTATAATAGTATATCAATCTGTCCCAGGTTAAACAGCCTTTGTGGGCAATGTCTTTGCAGATGTCCAGATTCTTTCCATATACTTGTTTGTTTGCATAAATATTATTACAATTTTATTATTTACTTTAAAAAGGGTTACACTTTATTGTATGGTGCCTGTTACACATTACATGTACGTACTATAGTAATAACAGTAAATTATGCGTAATTACACACAACTAACCCTATTCCTAACCCAAGTACATTTTGTTAATTAATATTACTGAGTACTTCAATAAATAATTACATTGTAACTAAGACACCTTAAACTAAAGTATAACCAATAATTGTATATTACAGCAAATACATCAAATATTTATACAATTAAAATAGTTTTATTTTTAAACAATATATATATATATATATATATATATATATATATATATATATATATATATATCATTTTTAACATTAATTATAAAATAATATGGGGATTCAAAGTTTACATAGCTGAAACTGCGAAACGAAAATTATTTTATAATAAATAATGATTTATAGACACATAAATTAATGAAGCAATGTAAGGCACCGTTTTAATTTAAGCAGAAGGTGGTCATATATTTGTGTTTACAAATCCATCTTGAATTACTCACACTATTCAGACCGTCTGTACACCAGAGCTGCTGTACGAGGCACTTCCCAACTTTTCCAAAAAAGGTTACGATAGTCAAGGCTGACATTTCATTTTTGTCCCTATACCAGAATGCAATGGGGCACCAGACGAATGGAGTTGATGTTGTAGTGAGGCATGTAACTCTCAGCGCCACTGGCTCTGATTTGCATGCTCAGAATAAGCCCAAAGGTATCCAATTACACAGCTCTCATGGATTGTTCGGTGTCACTTATCATCTGTTTGAGGGATATGATGATTCTGCTCTCCGCGTGTAAAAGGATAGCGTGAGGTTCTGGGCCCCTTTTTTTGTGAAGTGTTACCACTCAATTGGTGGGAAGATCAGCACAAACTCACTTAAAATAGTGAACCTCCTCCCTTTTTGGTTGCATGCTATGGGGTTCGGGACCCTTAGAAGGTCCGTTACCATAGTACAACTTCTTTCGGGATGAGCACATTCCCCTCAGAGATTTATAAGGCTGAGACACGGAAGCACTTTTTCTGAGAGTGAAACATGATCCCAAGGGATTTATCTGAGAACTTTAGTCTCAGAACTGTATTGGTATTCATGATATTTTATATTTTATAAAAGTTGCATGAGGCAGCATGATGTTTTGATTCACAGCACTGGTCATTGTCTCTTTTTTTAAAAAAACATCCTGGTTATTTTGATCATTAGAAACATAAATATTGAGAACCTCTGGTTTAGCAAATATACCATACTAATCTGCTCTGATAGTGGCCCTCTCTCTGCCTCAACGCTTTCAGCTGCTCATTTTAATGGTAGCTGTAGGGTCTTCTTCAGTTTCAGAAGCTTGGAGCAAAACTATGACAAGTACGAAACTCCCGGTGAAGAAACCTGAGGCTCTCTTTACCTTCTTGTCACGCATCTGATTGAACTACCAGCTGCATGTTTGCCCTCCACACAGTCGGGCCTGATGGAAGTGTGTGCATGCGTGTATCTGTTGCCAGCTGGGAACAATATCCTGATGCTGAATGAGTGTGTTGAGTAATACTCCAGCATCAGTGATTTTGTTGTCAGAGGAGCACATTGGGCATCCTGTGCATGTGTCCTCAAAGATGAAGCTTCCCTCGTCCTGATCTGCAGTGCAAAGATGCCTTAGAATTTGTGGTATTAGGCTAAATTCATGTCTTGTATCTGTATAATCTAAATATCCCACTTTTATGAGTATACACCCAGGCAGCAACATAGTGTCTGCTCCGATCCGGGCCACATCTGGTACATGTGGATTTGATGCGTACCAGATGTAGGCCGGATCTTGGCCGGCACTATGTTGCTGTCTGGGCAACAATAAATGGGTGACATATTAGGCAATTATGTTCTGTTCCGCAAGATGCCTTACAACGTTACTTTACTGACTCTGAAATATATTATTTTTATAAATAAAGCCTTCTTATATATTTAAATATGCACAAAAATACACAAAAACATCACAGAGAAAGCCAGTGTAGGACTACATTAGTATTCTTCATAAGGTTGTGTTTAAGGAAAAGTTGTGTTCATGATTGGCCACTGGGTGTACTCAAGTTCAAATTGAGGTTGTGTTTTCTATAATTTCCAGCAGAGGACGCCATGCCCAATTCCAGGACCTGATTTGTATTTGCATGCATGAAAAAGAGCAGAAAGCTTTTTCTGTCTATGGCAGAAAGTCATGAGGTGAATCTGGAGCCTTTGTGGAATTTCTTTTGAGCAAATGCTGTTATTTTGTTTAGCCACTGATTGCTGTTTAGTGTTTACTGCTTACTGGAGGTGGACCAAAAAACTTCTACACTACTACTACAGTGAGTGGTTAGTTATTAGGCCATATTCTGATCATATATATTTTCCAAACACAATTTACCAATTCCAAACCACATCAGTCTTAACAATTACTATTAGATTTGTAACTGTTAATGAGGTAAAATGTTTCTTAAAGTGAAAAACGCCTATATAGGATATTCAGATGTATTATTAGACATTTTTTTCTACAGGTAAAATTGGTCAAAAAAAGAGATTTTAACTGTCAATGAACTGTCCATGTTAAGGATACACTACTCTAATTAAATGGTTAGTCCATCCAAAAATTAAAATTCTGTCAGTAATTACTCACCCTGATGTTGTTCCAACCCCGTAAGACTTTCGTTCATCTTCGGAACACAAATTAAGATATTTTTGATGAAATCTGAGAGCTGGCTCACTCCTTCATAGGTTGCCATAGATATATACACTAGATGTTGCCTTGGGGTTCTAAGCATGCGTCAAAACCGCCGCCATCTTGGAACAGGGGTCTTGTCATAGGAAGTAGCTATAACGCTATCTCCGCCTGTACTTCGAATTCATGGATGATGCCGGACTTTTGTGCTGCGTATGGATGTTCACACAAACGAAATCTAAAAACCAGACAGCAAGGGATTACATTTCACAAGAATGTGAAATTTTGTAAATTTTTTAACATTTCTCTGGACTCAATGATAAATACATGTCTGACCGTTGGAACGAACCAAAAAAAAAAACTAGAAAATCGCATTCATGACGATTTATGGTGATTTTATTTCCGTTAGACATTTTCCTACATTGACGCTGATGCATTAAAGAGGAGGGGCTCCCCTGTTCCATGATGGCGGCTCTATTGACGTATTCGTTCCAATGAACTGCCGTAGCCAAGGCGACATCTAGTTTATATATCTATGCAGGTTGCTAGGTAATTGCATCTGCCGGCCCAGAAAAGTTAGTAAAAGTTATCGTTAAAATAATCCAAGTGACTACAGTGGTTCGACCTTAAGTTTATCAAGCGACTAGAATAAAATAAAATAAAAATAAAAAATAAAATAAAATACACCTTCTACAAATGCACGCAATGACGAGCACACGCTTGTATAACCAATCACACATATCCATCTTTAACTATAATAATGTATTAAATTAATTCGAAGCAATGGAGATATGCTGACTCAAGTAGGCCCAGTGAGGCCCTTTTGGATGTTCTGCAGTTGAGATTGATCGTGCTTATTATAGAACCCAAAATATTTGCAAAAACTATTTAAATGAAAACAATAATGATGATAATTATAAAAATCGAATATAAATCTGTAAATAACCCCTTATATATATATATATATATATATATATATATATAAACAAACTGTTAATTATAATGAGGATTATTCAGCATACCACACTCTCTTCCGTTTACCACAACTGATGTGAGAGTTGATTATTAGGCCTATATTATATGTGTTTATATGTGAATAAAAGCCTAAATTCAATCTGGTCATCATATAAATCTATCATGTCTCTTCAGAAAATTTTGACTAAACTGCAAAGTTAATATGGATTAGTTTTACGATCAATTTATGAACTTTTTGAAGCTTCAAAGTGTCAGTTGTGTAGCTGTCTATTGAGGGACAGACATCTCTCAGATTTCATCGAAAGAGCATCATTCGTGTTCCGAAAATGTCTTACGGGTTTGGAACGACATGAAGATGAGTAATTAATGACATAATTTAAATTTTTGGTTGAATTAACCCTTTAATAACACTCAGCAGGGTCGCAAAATAAAACAGGTTAAGAAGATAATTCGCATATTAACTCTTCAGCAGGGAAGTTAGCACCTCCCTTGTTCCTTCGACAAAATCCAAGCACAATTTTTCCTACAGCTTTTGGGTTATTGCAGAAAATAAGCTCTTTTGAAATTGATGAATTTTGGTAATCTTAATCATGATACTCTTTACAAAGAAATATAACTTATGTCTAAATACATTCGCCTGCAGTAAAAAGCTAAACATAAGCTACGGTCACATGACTTCGACAACTTTTTATTCCTGTGAGTAGATGGTTACCTGTCCAGCGTTATGACATTTGTCCCCTTCAACCACTGTAGTCCTATAGCCACTTACTGAACCACCTTTTTCAAGACAAAATAAAAGCTTGTCGACATGAAACAGAAGTTGCAATAGCCTCTTTTCTTCCCTATTGTGTGTGCATGTCCAAACGGCTTCTCAAACAATAAAAAATGTAGGGTGGGACTTGATGTCAATCATGAATTGCTTGGATAGTTGTGGTTTGCTATAGAGTGCAACAGTCGGGTTCTGGAAGTAAAAACTCTTCATTTTCTCCACAGGGAAATTGATTTTCAACGATAATTTATAAACATTTAAAAAACAGCCTTACTGTGAGTTATCCTATGGGATTGTTGAGGCCTTTAGCCTGCATTATTTCAACTGTGTTGTAGTGCTAAATTAATAATAGTGTTTAACAGTATAATTCGTGGTGAAAAACAACATTACCTGTACAGAAAATTCCACATATCAGAAAGTCGAAATAAGCTAAATGCGGCAAAAGAACTCTTTAGCTCCGCCCACTCCCATGAATCACCATAAATGACGTAATCAAGTTGGTTTCCCTACGATCTCAAAATACTTAAACAATGGAATATGCATTTATTGCAATAAACCTAAAATATATTATTATATACAGTATATATATAATCAAAATTTTTAAACGAGTAGGCTAGTTTTATATTTCTCCATAATTTTTCATCCGATTATGCTGTTTACGATGCTCTTTCCATCATACAGTCTTGTACCCTTTGCATTTTTGTTAGATTTTTTTTAATAACTTTTTTGTTTGTAATGTTATGATTCACCTTATAGCTGATTGGTTTGGTTCATGGCTTATTACACTTTAATGACCTTTTTGAAATCCCTATGGGAGAAATTAATGGAAAACATACTCCCGGAACCAATGGCGCTTAAAAAGTGGGCACTGTTGCACTCTATTGCTGTGGCATCATGTGAGTGACAGATTGTCCCGCTCTCACGTCTGTAAACACGTCATCAGAGAAGAGAATAGATATTGCTGCAAGTGAAAGGGGAAGTTATTTTGATTAAATATTAAGAGGGCACGTGAATTATTATAAAATAAATAATTTATAATAGGCCTAAATACTGCAATATTCCATAAAAAAAAAAAGAATTGGTGACATGGTGAAATTTATGTATTTTATATCGTAGAATAAAACGTGAAATGCCAGTCTGCAGGGTTAGCCACCCTCAAAGTTTTTTGGGAAAATACATATTTTATTTAACAGCTACATATAGAAAATAATTGTTTGATTTCAGTCATTTACAAACAGAACTTACAATGAAAATGATCTATGCATTTCTACAATTCTTTAACTGCATGCTGAGATGAGGCGATATACATCATTATTAAATTAGCTAAAATGCTTAGCTAATTAATATAAGATGTTTATTTCCAAAGTAATTGTTTCAACAAAGTGTTGGAGTAAGTGCATGTTTGTATTTATTTACAGGGTGTGGAGAAAGCTGGGTGGAGGCTGTCAGAAGATATCAACACAGAGGTGTTTAGCCAGTAGGTAAAGAAGCAGGGATTAGTTCTCTACCTCAACTGAGAGAACTGAGAGATTTCCTCTATGCATACAGATGGTGAGTGTTTGAGTGTGTGTGTGTGTTTCTTGATTGACTTCGTCACAGTACCTATTGAGTCAGCTCTCTGACTCATCCGTTTCAAGGTTGCCTAGTGACAGCGGCGGGGAAATGTTTCCTATTGCGCATTCGCTGATGCATGGCTTCGATATTTATTCAAGCACTGCAGTAAGAAAGCAAGAGAAAATAATTGATGCATTTCACATGATTGCATGGATGTTCAGCCATCCGTAAAAATGGTTTACCTGAAGATTCTGATCTTCCCTTGTTTTTTATGCTTACTGAATCAACCTCCTAATAAAACTGATGTATGGTGGGACTCTGAATCAGTGTTTCCAAAGCTTTCTTGTGTCACGTACCTCAACAGCCCAGTGAGGCTCAAGTATCCCTTCATGGACACCAAACCATAAATGTACTCCTTTTGATTTATATTAAACTGGATATAATTCAGCATATTTTATTAATATTATTAAAATAGCCTTTTTTGAGATTATATTTTTTTCACGTTCAATCTAAAACGATTGATAGTAGGGATCCACCGATATGAAAACTTTGGCCAATACCGATAACCGATAATTCTTGAAAGCCGATAACCGATATATTGGCCAACAAATCTAAATCCAAATTTTTATATAATTTTTGAGAGCCTGATTACAAAACCAAAAGTCTCACCATTAAAAGCCATGTCTCAAGCACACAATTATAATGTTCTCATTATAATTTTATGTAGCCTGTATGAAAGACTGCACATGTTGCACTTAACTGTATTTTCATGGTGAACAGTGCGCATCTGAAGTGTCTCAGCTGAATGAAATAGTCAATTATTTATCGGCTTTAATATAAGGCCACATTTTCTTATCAGGCCAATAAAGATAACATTAAAAATGAACATATATATCGGCCAAAACCGATATGGTGGCCGATATATAGTGCGTCTCTAATTGATAGTATGAATAAAAATCAGACTCACTAAGTAGCTTAATCCCAAACATCTTCAGATTTGTTATTTTATAACTCCATTTATTTTGATATTGGTTTGATTGGCTGAGGCATGAGACACGAAAATAGGAAAACAAGAGTTACAGATAAACAAAAAGTATTTTCCATCATCCATTTCAAATTCACAAAATGCACACATATTAGTTTGTTCTCTAATCGTTTTATTTTAATCGTCATTTTTTATATATATTTTTACATTTTCACTATTATTTCAGCCAGTTAGATATTTTCGACAGCCCTTTAAGTCCTAATATTTCCTAATAGTTCTAATGTTAAGTAAGTTAATAATAAGTTATTTTATAGGTTTAACAAGCAAATCTAAAGTCTCTGAAACCGGAGTCTGCTTAAGAGGTTGGGAATGACTGCTCTAATTGAAAACATTGTTCCTTCTCAGTAAATAAAATTGAGAAGAAATCCAGTTTCAAAGTTCTTTCACCCTCTATACTGAGGCATCATTTAGTAGCATCCCAGCTAAAACATTAGCCATTGCAGTGCACACATTAGGAGGACAGTACAGCCCAGGGCCGGCCCGTGGCATAGGCGGAATAGGCAAATGCTAGGGGCGCCACTCAATAGGGGTGCCAAAATGAGTGAACGAGTGAATTTTTTTTTTTTACTAATACTATTTTAAAAACATTAATTCAAAATACTACAAAATAAATTAAAAAAACTCCACAAAAACTTAACTAAGTCCCCCGACTCCGGTCCGGCGCATCAATCTTCCCCCGCCCAGCGAGTGCTTGAAGTGCGTCAGAAACAGAGCGCGCACGATCAGTTTACTGTTGGTAATTTGTTGTGTAGCGTCGCCCCTCGCTGCATCCAATGTAGACAGCATTGCTTTCGTTTGAGGGCACACACTCAAGCACCCCGTAGAAACGGGCCTGGCAGCTCGCGCCAGGTCTAGACATGGTGAAAGTTACCTGATTGTGACGGTTGGCCACATTGACATATTTTAGATTAGCATTATAGTCTGCAATATATACAGTGCCAAACGGAAGAGAAGAGGATAAAACGGGATAAAGACAGAGGTAATGTAATGAAGGAACAGTTTATCTGATTGCATAGTAGTAAGATATATAATTTAATGGCAGTTATTTTACCTTAAACTTTATGCTAACAGTTGTTCTGAGTTCTCAGAGGCCCCAGACAGTGCGATTTGTAACAATCACGTCAGTTTTTTTAGACGCATTCATTATCACTTTTATTAATTAATGTTTTACTCTACAGTTGTGCAGTTTTGAGGGGGATATATGGCATTTTTAAAATTTATTTGCCAAAATTATTAATGATATTTATATAGGCTACAGGTTTATTAAAAGTAGCAACGTTTTATGTAAAATTAACATTAAAGAAGACATTTCGCAGTTTCATTCATGGTGAAAACATGAAACGTGCCATAGTTTAGTGGAAGATTGCTGCCATCAACTGCAAAACAAACACTTTTGCTAGCGCTCAATGAATAGTTTGTGCATGAATGACATTTGGACGATGACATCACTGTTTTATCCACAGCGGCTATATATACTGAACAAAATTATAAACGCAACAAAACTGTAAAGCTGTAAATCTGCCTTGAAATAATCTATATTGTAAAAACCACTATAAAAATAAATGGGACTTGACTTGAATGTTAGATGTAATGCTCTTGCTATTTGTGTTTAGGCTGTAATGTGTGTGTATATATATATATATATATATATATATATATATATATATATATATATATATATATATATATATATATATATATATATATATATATATACATATATAGGATAAATAATCATGAACACAATGACAGGGTGAAATGGGCTGTGATGCATGGGGCACCAGGTAAAATCTTGTCTAGGGCAGCAAATTGGCCAGGGCCGGCCCTGGTACAGCCTGATGCTCCTCCTACAGACAAACACCTCCTCTCCTCTCAATCAGAATCAGAATCAGAAAGAGCTTTATTGCCAAGTGTGCTTGCACACACAAGGAATTTGTTTTGGTACTGAGGCTTCCAGTGCACATATACAAATACAGATACAACAAGTAATAGTAATACAAATAGTAATACAAATTCTACGAATAAAATTATAAAAAAAAATATGAAAGTACTATAAAAATATATGGTCACAGTTGGGTTTTGTCAGAATAAACATTTACAGATAATGAACATATTTACAGTATTTTGTATAGTATGAATAAATATAAATATAAATATCACCTGAATTTTAAAGATATTGCACTAAACAGTGGGAGTATTGCACTTCAGGCATATGCCTTGGGAGATATGTTAACTGTTCAGAAGGGAGATGGCCTGTGGGAAGAAACTGTTCCTGTGCCGAGATGTTCTTGTGGCCAGTGATCTGAGTCGCCGTCTTGACGGTAACAGATCAAACAGGAGGTGTCCAGGGTGAGTGGAGTCTGTGATGATTCAAAGAAGCAAGTTACCCATATAAACCTCAGATGCACTATACTATATGCACTATATGCACTATTTGAATTCAGACGGTCATGTCAAAGATGAAGCGGAAACCAACACACATTAATATTATTTTCCACTGAGCACCACTTACAACTGAACTTTAGGAAAATTGTGTAAAGCCTGTTTGGTTCCAACAGTGTGTTGAGTGATAGATCAAGAAGTGGTTTTACAGGTTTCCTGTGAAAAGAAGCGTCGTAACAGAAGATCTTGAGTTGCTATACAAATATTTACCGCTACCAAGTAATGCACAGAGGCTGGCGTGTGTACAGCTGAAGACAATATTTCCTGTTTTGACACCATCCATGTTAACAAGAAAACAACCAACTCTACAAAGCAGGTGGAGACACCTACTGCACAAATTCATGCCTTCTGAAGCTATGAGGCATCCCCTTACAGCTGCAGGATTAGACAGTGTTTACCAGCTTTTCTCTCAAAAGCATGGTTTATTATGATTAATTATTAGTGGTTATTAATGAAGAAGAAGAAGAACTTCTTCTTCTTTACCAGCTTTTCTCTCAAAAGCATGGTTTATTATGATGAATTATTATTAGTGGTTATTAATGGTTTGCAAAATGTCATGAGCTAAATGGTTCTTATTACAGTATAAACTATTTTTTTGCAAGAGATCTTCATCATAAAAATGAAAATAATTTATTAAAGAATTATTTGCTTTGTTATTAAATTATTTAAGAAATTATTACTATATAGCCCTACTAATATGATTTATTATTTATTAATTAAATACTAATAGATAGATGTGCATTATAAAGATGTGGACTGATGCAGCATTTATTTAGCATCTGCTCAAGCCAAAAACGGACATAACAGGCTGTACTTTTCCCCCTCTCTTGTCTGAACGGCTTTTGGGTCATGGAAAAACTGACTTGTCCCCCAATCTACCCTTTTATGACGCTGCGTGAGTCAGGCTTTAATGCGTTGGTTCCTGGCTGTTATTCTGGCCAGTCAGATCATGTGTGATGACATAAGTGGCAGTATGACATCAATGGGTGATATATTTAAAAAACTATTTATTTGCTCACATATCAGAGGAGATTAGGATATCAAAAATGTGTTTAAGCACTGAAACTAGCTGGTCTGTTATACAAAGAGCATTATTAGCACAATATAATTAGATGAAGCACACCAGCTAATTTTTGGAATAGTTCACACCAAAAATTTTAATTCTGTCATTATTTGCTAACCTTTATGTTGTTCCAAACTCATGTGATGCAGTAGATACAGTATAGGATGAATGTTCACGTTGCTCTTTTCTACTCAATGAATGTGAATGGTGACCAAGTTTTTTGTTTTTTTTTCCTCACAGATATCTATATGTAGTATACTTTAATGTTGTGTTTTGCCATTTTACATTCAATAATTACCATTCATTTTTGTTATATGATAAAGAGCAATGTGAACATTCAGCTAAATATCTCCTTTTGTGATCTACGAGTAGAAAACAACATCATACAGGTATGGAAACAACATGAGGGTGAGTAAATGACTGATGAAGGGTCCCTTTAATTAATCAGTAGTTTTCAGATCTAACATCATCTAACCCTATAAATCAGCATTCAATCAGAGGAAAAATGTACCTTTGGCTTCATTTAAACATTGTTCTGTGTGAAGAAACATCAGGTGTGCAGAGCAGCAGAGAAAGCCTCCATGTTTAAACAGCTATTTTTACATTTAGCCTTGAAGTCAGCCAACTGTAAGCTTTGGGCCTTGGTTGAGCTATGAAACATTTGTTTACTAATCAAAATAGTTTGTGTACATGGTTCCTTATCACCTTAAGTTCTCATCAAACACCCCATTAGGTTTTTGACAATGTTTTCATTTGTCATTTACATCTCACAAGCTCCCCTGACTGGAATGTAGCGCTTAGCATGTGGTTGCTAATGAGTGACTTATTTACTGAAGGGAAATGTGAGCAGGTCTTTAACGTTACCTCTGTGTGGAGTATGCAAATCAAAGAGTTATCTTGAAATATAACACAATGGTGTACAGTTGTAAACTATACAAGTTGCGGTATATATATCAGTACTACCAAGTGCTGATAAACTAACCTACTACTAAAGTGAATACCTGGGTGGATTTGCATGAATGAATGTTCAGGTGTTCTTTAGTTGTGTTTATATAGCCTAGTTTTTATGCCTTTTTGTGAGCATGGTTTTGTATGAGGCTTTCTCCTTAGCTCTTTGCTTACAGGCAGATTGTTATCAGTATAAGTGGTGTATACCGGAGGTTCCACACTAAATAAACTGAGGGTTGGGATAGAAACTGTTTCCATAGTCTCGGCATTGAGCCCTTAGACCGAAGCAGGGAGTCAGTCTTGCCCAGCCTGTGTCCAAACGCTGCTTGACCAAGGCCATCAGGGATGTGGGGGAGGGATCATTTGAGCTGATAGCTGCTGTGAGTTAAACAGGTGTCAAATGTACTTGTTCCCAGAAACTGTGAGAATGTCCTGTTTGCTCCACACCACATGTAAAATGTTTAGAGTGTCTTTATATTATGTGACAAGACCAACAGTCCATACTCAAAATGGTGACTGCATGGTTTTTATTTGTGCTTCATGCAACACTGTAAACACAATTGATGATTTGAATAAGAGCAAAATGGACTGATCTTAATGCTGGTGCACTTAGAACAGGTTCGCTGTAGCCTACTCATGTACAAAATAAACAAGTCTGTGTTTGATCTGTCTGATGCCACAGTTTATGAAAAGGGTGGTTCTCTGCACACATCTACACTTGTACAAATAAAGGTTCCAAGTTGAAGAGTTTATAAGTTTAACAAAGGACTTTTTATTTTCTAACATTTTGTTCTTTAAACATCCATAGTTCTGGCGCTTTAAACCAGTTTATTTTTTATAATTTATCCTCAAATAACAGGATCAAGTAACATTTTAGATTTTGACACAAATCAAAAACATGTTCCTAGAAGGTCATACTATATATATATATATATATATATATATATATATACATATATATATATATATATATATATATATATATATATATATATATAGAGAGAGAGAGAGAGAGAGAGAGAGAGAGAGAGAGAGAGAGCTAAGTAAGATTAATCAAATCAATTTATAATCAATAATTTTTTCTGCCAATTTAAAAAAAAATATGAAAAGTACAAGTAACTCCTGTAATATCCCTTGGTTTAGAATAATTGCTTTAATAAAGAATGCAGATACCTAAACTGGATGTGAAGATCCTGATGTCAAAATGGGAAATAAATACAATAAAAGTACAATGCTATAATAATATTAATAGTCTCCAAAGAATATAGCACAAGAAGACATCACAGTTAAGTAAAGCTCTGAAACGTGCCTAATGATATGTATGCAAGGTCCAGTTGACATGCAAAGGTCCAGGCAAATATTACACTGTGTTTCAAATTGATAAAGTGCCATGGAAATAGTAAAACCTATCAATTCAATCATGTGCAGGAAACGCACTTCTTTCTTGCAAATTAATATAATAATATAAGCTAAATAAACTAATGTTTATATAAAGTATCCTAATGTAATGCACCAGAGTATGTGATTTGCATTGGCTTTAAAATAAAAGTATTCAGCGCATAGCACCTGCAGGAACAGCAGCAGTATCACAGACCGCTTTTTATCATCATCTGAAAGCGTGAACAGTTTCAGATCGCTACTTCCGATGATTGCGCCAGCTCATGGGTGACTCGAGAAGAAACAGATCCCTCCTTTGATTGGCCACAAAAGCGCTACGTGGACATCTAGCAGCAACAGGTAGAGCGCGTGACCGTTATCATTTCATTCTGACTGCGGCTGCCAGGACGACAACAGCGCTTCACGTCAACGAATTATCGCTCTTCGCAAGGCTCTTATCGCGCAAACATCATCTCGAGTTTGGTGGAAATTTATTTCGAGGTAA
The DNA here is from genome assembly GCA_026230005.1 of Gila orcuttii. Classification (NCBI taxonomy): domain Eukaryota; kingdom Metazoa; phylum Chordata; class Actinopteri; order Cypriniformes; family Leuciscidae; genus Gila; species Gila orcuttii. Next base: position 22,671,192 of record JAPDVR010000017.1, read on the forward strand.
GCAAAACTTTTTTTCTCCACCCGAAAGCAGGGATGATTGATTGACAGCTTATAAGACTGCAGCGACAACGTGTAGTGACGGTGATGTTGCTCATTTGATGAATCTAGTTTACAAGCATGGCTTAATATGATCAATTTCATTTTCAGTTTATATTTTTTAACTATTGAACAGAGCAGGTATGAATAAGATGCTACCAGTAGGGATAAATATTACACATTATCCAAAAGTTTGTCTTCAAATCTTATGCTAAAACAATTTTAAGCTTATCAAGTATACAGAAAGCACTACTTGAGACATACTTATTCTTCATATAGGCTAGCAGCAGCATATAGCCTACTTTTCAGTGTCCACATTATTAAAGCCATTCAAACTGATATATGATGTTATTTTTTTGCATTTTTGCATGTTCATTTCCTGTTCAAATCAAATGTGAATTATAATATTCTAGGGCCTACACCAGGGTGTGGGGGAGTCAAGTATGAAGTCCAAAGGAAAGGGTTCAAAGCGGGACAGACAGTCTTGGGAAGAGCAGGACGACCCAGACTTTACACTGGAAACAGAGCCAGGTTCCAGCGAGCAGGAGGGTTCAGAGGCGTCCGTGAGGCTGGGTGGGACGTGGAGAACATTGAGGGGCGAGGGGCATGGTCGTACCCGCGTGGGCACGCGCCGCAGGCGGCAGCACGGCAACGCTAAGGAACGCAACGTCCGCAGACTGGAGAGTAACGAGAGAGAGAGGCAGAGGATGCACAAACTCAACAACGCATTTCAGGCCCTACGGGAGACCATTCCTCATGTCAAAACTGACAAGAAACTTTCCAAGATCGAGACACTCACGCTGGCCAAGAATTACATCAAGGCCTTAACCACCATCATCTTGGGCATGTCGAATGCCTGCCTGCCTCACGCCGAGAGTCACATGGAGACTAACGCCTCCCGGATCCTCCAGTGCTATCAGCAGCATCTACAAGAGGAGGGGGAGGAAGACCTGTCCAACTATCTGAGCCATATTCACAGCTTCAGTCAGGGCAGCTAACACACACTGCCCCAGAACAGACTCAGTGAGCGCTAAATGACAGGTGTAAATATGTGCACGCTACATGGATGATGATGAATACCAGCTCTTTAGACTCACGAAAAGGTCCATTCGAGTTTACAAGCTAAAGCTGGTCCGTAAATAGGCTCATTTATGTATACAATATCCACAGTTTATAACAACATGTTGCCCACAAACAATGTGGATGTTATTTGCCATCATCTATCTTAATTGTTAGCTAGTGACCCTTTGGATTATGAAGAGACATAATCTACTGGTTCTTAATGTAGTTCACCCAAAATTACACAAAAGATGCCCATAGTGAAATTGAATGGGGTCCAAAACAACACCGGACCCCCTTATTTTCATTGTATGGACGAATATCTTCTTTTGTGTTCTGCAAAATAGTCATAGAAGCTTTGAAACAGATGACAGAATTTTCTTTTTTGGGTGAACTATCCTTTTAATAGGGTAAGCTTTTCAGATTAAAAATGCAAAGCTGTGGAACAGATTTCATATTTATTGAGAGGACACGAACCATGCACATATGACACTGAGAGGACTCCACTGTCCTTACCCTGTTATTTGTCCACATTTAATAATTTAAAACTATATTATCATTTTCTTTTTCCAGTAGTTTCTCTCATGTCTGCATATAATTTCTTTATATGTACAGAAGCAACCTTAAATAATGCCCATAAAGGATGTCACACAATTGACGCAGTTTCACATTAGGACCATTATTACTCATAAATAATCCAAATTTATACATCCACATATACAACATAACAGCAGAATTGGAATAAAACTAACTATTCATCCTGATAAAAACTATTTGGAAAGATTTAGTATAAATACTGTTACTTTCTGAAATTTTTGCTGCCTTAAAACAGAATTATACCACATACACATCTATGAATGAAATATGCAGACATCCTGAGAAAAGAAATGTTTCACAAAATTGACTTCACATTGCTAAGCCAAAACTAAATACAGCTAAAGTGTCCGAACTTACGCTACCATTCAAAACTTTGGGGTCGGTAGAATTTTTTTTCTATTTTAATATATTTTAAAATGTAATTTATTCCTGTGATGGTGAAGCTGAAGCAGCCATTACTCCACTCTTCAGTGTCACAAGATCTTTCAGAAATCATTCTTAATATGCTGATTTGGTGCTCAAGTAACATTGTTTCATATTATCAGTGTTGTGCTGTTTAATGTTTTGTAGAAACCCTGAAACATATTTCTTTCAGGATTATTTGATGAATAGAAAGTTCAAAAGAACAGCATTTATTTGAAATAGAAATCTTTAGAAAGTCTTTACTCTCTCTTTTGGCCAATTTAATGCATCCTTGCTGAATAAAAGCATATATTTATTTCCAAAAACTTCTTACTGACCCCGAACTTTGGAAATGTGGTGTATTTGTACAGTATCACTTGTGCTGTCTCAGCTTTGAGTAAGAACCATAAAAAACCAATAACCTGATACAAGCAGATGAGGAAAGTATTACAGAATCTTTTACGACACTGGAGCCGAGCTGCAAAATCCCAGACGCAGCTGTTTGTTTAAAACTGTTTTGTGTGTGATGTTCAATATAAAATGCTTGTAGATTACCTTCAGTAGCTTATACTGTGACATTTTTGTATTTAATGCCCCTGATTTCAAATAAAGAATTAAAAAAATAAAAGCTAATGGGCAATCGTGATGTGACCACAGACAAACATTAAATTGAGATCATCTAGCCAAAAGTGCGATGTTAAAAAACCTAATGACGATTGATGGGAGTTTTAAAAAGGAGAGGGCATTACTGGAAGTGGCCTCATTATCCAAGAGAGCCCTCAAAACAAGAAAAAAAATTGTTCGAGCTAACTGGAGAATGTGAATTCGAAATACACAGGCATCTACGTGTGCGGGAACTTGAGACGAATGATTTTTTTTTTTGAGTGGAAATGATTAAGTCTGCTCTATACAACAGAAACGCTACAGTAAGGAAACAATTTATGGCTACAGTAGAGATGGTTAGCATGAAGAGCTCAACTGTTTGACTAACAGCCCACTGGGTTTCCGTTCATCTCTGGCTGGCTGGTTTGCAGTGGACTGCGTGTTGCCATTCGATTGCTTCCATTGTCAGTCAGGGACGGCATCAGGATACGAGGTGCCTCCATTGCATTTCCTCTAACTGTTATGTGATCCCATCCACCCTGATAGAAACAGATCATTTCTTATTCTCTATCTATTTTGTACTAGTAGTGAACATAAAGATGACATCAGCAGTGCTCACCCCAATGCCATAATCCCACGAGTGTCCTTTTGGTTCCATTGGCAGCACCCCCAGCCGGCGACACGCAGTGCCACAGCTCAAACTGTGACTGCCCTGCACCTTATCTGCAATGATCCACACCTTAGGAAAGACACACACATCTGGCATTTAGCAGAGCAGAAAACCTAGAATAGTTAGGCTGCAACAACTAGTTACAAGGAAATGGTCTAGACCTGGTCCAGAGGTCCAACGGACACTTTGCGCACGTTATTGGAGATGTGCTCCCATGATGAGCCCTGAGGGTAACTGGGGGTCACACCATGTCTGTACCACAGGTTACCTGCTCATACAAAACCACACATATTATAACTACTATAGCAATTATTGCCATTTTTATTTGACAGTTTTAAATAAAGATCATGTATAGCACTGCCAATTACTTTAGACTGCACAGTAAGCATGGATTCTTCTAGATTATTTTTTTTGGCAATGATGATTATCTATGTGTATCTATGTACTATTATTTTCAGTATTATATTATATTATCATAATAACTATATGCATTACCATTTAAAAGTCTGGGGTCAGTAAGTTTAAAAAAAAGCTCATAAAAAATACAGTAAAAACAGTAATAACGTGAAATATTACTTATAATTTAAAGAAGTCTATTCTATATTGATATATATTTTAAAAAATTTATTTATTCCTCTAATGGCAAAGATTTTTTTCATAGAAACCATGATACAATTCTTTCAAGATTATTTGATGAATAGAACATTCAAATGAACAGCATTTATTTGAAATAGAAATCTTTTGTAACGTCATAAATGTTGTTGTTGTCAGTTTGGATAAATGTAATGCATCCTTGCTATATAAAAGTTGAAAGATTTTTTTATATGTATGTATATATATATATATATATATATATATATATATATATATATATATATACACATACATATATATATATATACACTGAACAAAATTATAAACCCAACATTTTTGTTTTTGCCCCCATTTTTCATGAGCTGAACTCAAAGATCTAAGACTTTTTCTATGTACACAAAAGGCCTATTTCTCTCAAATATTGTTCACAAATCTGTCTAAATCTGTGTTAGTGAGCACTTCTCCTTTGCCGAGATAATTCATCCACCTCACAGGTGTGGCATATCAAGATGCTGATTAGACAGCATGATTATTGTACAGGTGTGCCTTAGGCTGGCCACAATAAAAGGCCACACTAAAATGTGCAGTTTTACTGTATTGGGGGGTCCGGGGGGTCCACCATTTGCTTCACACAGTGCAACACATCTCCTTCGCATAGAGTTGATCAGGTTGTTGATTGTGGCCTGTGGAATGTTGGTCCACTCCTCTTCAATGGCTGTGCGAAGTTGCTGGATATTGGCAGGACCTGGAACACGCTGTCGTATACGCCGATCCAGAGCATCCCAAACATGCTCAATGGGTGACATGTCCGGTGAGTATGCTGGCCATGCAAGAACTGGGATGTTTTCAGCTTCCAGGAACTGTGCACAGATCCTTGCAACATGGGGCCGTGGATTATCATGCTGCAACATGAGGTGATGGTCGTGGATGAATGGCACAACAATGGGCCTCAGGATCTCGTCACGGAATCTCTGTGCATTCAAAATGCCATCAATAAAATGCACCTGTGTTCATTGTCCATAGCATATGCCTGCCCATACCATAATCCCACCGCCACCATGGGACACTCGATCCACAACGTTGACATCAGCAAACCACTCGCCCACACGACGCCATACACGCTGTCTGCCATCTGCCCTGTACAGTGAAAACCGGGATTCATACATGAAGAGAACACCTCTCCAAAGTGCCAGAAGCCATCGAATGTGAGCATTTGCCCACTCAGGTTGGTTACGATAATGAACTGTAGTCAGGTCAAGACCCCGATGAGGACGACGAACATGCAGATGAGCTTCCCTGAGGCAGTTTCTGACAATTTGTGCAGAAATTCTTTGGTTAATGGTGGTCACACCAGATACTGACTGGTTTTCGGACCCCCTCGAACCCCCCAATACAGTAAAACTGCACATTTTAGAGTGGCCTTTTATTGTGGCCAGCCTAAGGCACACCTGTGCAATAATCGTGCTGTCTAATCAGCATCTTTATATGCCACACTTGTGAGGTGGATGGATTATCTCGGCAAAGGAGAAGTGCTCACTAACAGATTTAGACAGATTTGTGAACAATATTTGAGAGAAATAGGCCTTTTGTGCACAGAAAAGTCTTGGATCTTTGAGTTCAAGTCATAAAAAATGGGGGCACAAATCATACAAAAGTGTTGTGTTTATAATTTTGTTCAGTATATATATATATATATATATATATATATATATATATATATATATATATATATATATATATATATATATAACTTAACCAAAGTTTCCTTGTTACATCAGAAATTGATTGTTCGTGTTTTAAAGCATTATATTCTCTAAAGGTGTAACAATGAATAGGTAAGTATTAAAAGCCTGGCTTCACAGACAGGGCTTAGATTAAGCCAGGATTAGGCCTAGTTTAACCACATTTAAGTAGCTTTTATAAACGTGCCTTAGAAAATAACATTACTGGTGTGCATCTTGAGACAAAACAATGGCACTGACATATTTTAAGATATGTCAGTGCAAGTTGGGTTCAGTTAAAACAGCTCAAACATGCATTTTAGTCTGGGACTAGGCTTAAGTCTTGTCTGTGAAACCAGGGGATAATGTTTCATATCTGTGGTTACAATTATTCAATAGACCATACAATGCATTATAATGTGCATTAAAAGTCATTATTAATGCATTAAAATACTTTTATGATAAAGTGTTACCACTATATTCCAGTCACCACTATAGTATTAACACCTGTTTATCAGTATGATGTGTATAGGTGTACCATTTTCATCCACTGTGTATACAGACGTCCTGCCCACTGACACCTGTTTAAGCTTCTGTCCAGTTGGAGAGGGGATGTGGTACCAGCAATCTCCTGCAAACAGATCAAACCTTTCTAATGCTGCTGCAGAAATACCACAGACAATGCTGTGAAATCAGCATGACAGGAATGACTTGCATTCAAATGTAACATGAGAGAAGTGTATATTGCTGCATATTCATGCGGTTTGTGATAGGTTATTCCCTCACCTGCCAGGTTCTGAGCGGACACAGAGCCCCTATAGAACGCAGAGCCATCCTTAGCGATGGCCCAAACCTGGTGAACGCCACCTATGGAAATCGACTTGAAAGGCTGGTCAGTTCCCACATGCAACCATGAGGACCCCTGCGAGCAAGCCACATCATCAGTCAGGATTACATCATTCTAGGAAACCTCTCACAGTTATAATGCTAAATAAGTTTGTACAGTATTTGTACACCATTTGCATGGAAATTACTGAGTGCTAAACCAAATAGTGGTTGTCTAGAAAATCAGGAACTTGGCTCTTACCCCAGGTGTCAGTGAGGTGACACCCAAGCGGCACAAGACGTCTCCTTTGTTGCTGATGGCCCATAATGGCACCTGTTCCACTGTGCTCTTCGGCCCACAAGGCAGGATTGTTATGTCACTCAACGCTATAGGTGGGACTTCCTGCCAGGGGCCGGTTGTTGTGAGTTTACATTTTCTAAAGTGAAAGAAGAACGTATGAGATTCGAATTTAACAAAAAATTTTCCTTTACGATTATTTTAGTAATTTTGAGGAAGTTCACCAACCCTGAATACTGTAAATGTTTCATTATATGCTACTAAACAGAAATACTAAAACAATGTTACATTTTTAAATGTTTATTGTCTTTTTCTTTTCTTTTTTTTTTACCATTTATTACTAAAAATAATCTAAACTCGAGCTTTAAAGCAATACTGCAGACACCAAGATATATCAGAGTACATATTTTGCCATTGATTAGTAGCTTCCCTACTTCTGAAAAGTTCCTGTCACCACCTTTTTATCAGTGTGATGTGTAAAGCCATTCATTCACTGTGTATACAGACAAGAGAATCAAATTTAACGATTAAAAAAGTTATTTTAGTAATTTTGAGGAAAATCACCAACCCCAAATAAATGTTTCTATATATGCTACTAAACAGAATACTAAAACAACATTATTTTTAATTTGCTTTTCTTGATTTTTGTTTTTATTGTCTGTTTTTTTTTGTACCACTTAGTATATAACATTTTTACTAAAAAATAACTCAATGAATTCTTCCAAATTTTAGTACACTGGTAGCCTGGTTAAAACCAGACCCTTCTCAGTCGTAACTGAGTTAGGGTCTGGGGAAGGTTCATTGACAGCTCATTTCCAAAGGGGCGTCACCAACGGACGTCGCTCAGATGCCTCTGTAAGCAATTGCATAGACCTTAAAACCAATCAGATCGATCGTCATCTTGTAAAGCCCGCCTCAACGTTTGTGATTGGTGCCTCGATTTGGAAAGATTGGAAATGAGCTTGAATGGGCTCTTCGCCAGACTAACTTGCAGAGCAAATCTAAATTTGCCGGAAGTTCGTCTGGGTTTTCCCAGGCTAGTACAATGGTACTGCACAGGCAAAACGGAGATGTTCCAAAACCTTTAACAGAATATGTCATAAAAATCCTTCACTTACAGTACTTAACAAGTAAATAACAAAAGTTGCACAATTAACAAAAAACTATGTAAGACATTTAAATCGATACATAAAAAATAAATAGATAAAATTCTCAACACTAAGACAATAGATACCATGATAAACAGAGCTGGAGAGAGCCGACTAAGAAATCAAAATTGACAAATCTTGTTTTTTAATGGAATATTGCAATATTTATTATGAATGATTTATCCACGCACATAATAATTTTTTCATTGCCCACATAATCTTTAGTCAAAATAACTTCCCTTCCTTCCTGCGACCACATCTTTTCTTTTCTCTGATGCGTTCACTGGCATGAGGGCGGGACAACCTGTCACTCACATGATGTCACAGCAATAGCAAATCACAATTCTCAAACAATCCAATCAAGTTCCACCCTACATTTTTTCTTGTCCGTGAAGCCATTTCACTCGGATATACAGTACATCACAGTAGGAAAGAAAAGACTATCGCAACTTTTCTTTAATGTCGACTTTAAACATTCACTTAAACAGCGCTACATACCTTCCCCAACGCCTGCGGCGAACAAAGTCCTTCAATGTTTTATTTCCGTGGTATGACCTAGAACGTCGAATGTTACATTCACAAAAAAAAAAGGAGTTAGCTCGCTCTCACACGTGATAATACTAAACCTGCTGCCAACATAACTTACGCAGGAAAGTCAGCTGCATACTGCCAGCCCTCTCTGTCTGTCCCTCCTGTCACAGCATAGTCAACAGTCCAGTCTGACACCTGCAAAGTATCAACACATACAAACATTTGCTGCTATAAAGCAACCAGACAACATTCCTTGTCAATTTCAATGACAAATTATTTTTTATGTATTGGGAGAAAATGGATAATGGCACAAACCCAAGTCCAGTGGGGGGAGGGTGGTTTAGTGTTGTTTTTAGTGCACTCCTTCAGACCGGAGGCATCGCTCCACATGTAACGGTCAGTAGGGAGACCCCTGGAGGAGAAACAGAGAAGCACAGCAGTGAGTGTACTGAACACTTCTGGATTACAAACATCATGCTCTAGTCTATATTAACCTGTTAGTGTAACCAGAGACAGGATTCCAGCGCTGGTTCTCATAGATGTAAACACTCTTCAGATCAGTCTGTGTGTAGATGTTATCTGTGCTGCTTGTCAAACCTGTATGTGTGAGATAAACATGTAATATTACTAAAATACATGAATGATTGGTTTAGAAAGAGAAGTGATGCATTTACCCTGAAAGAAGCCTCCTCCATAGCCTCCTGTGTGGACCCAGGCGGTGTGGTCATAGCCGATCCCCCACACCACACCAAGACTGTTGGACTCAATAACACGCAAATGCCCTCCGACTTGACGCCAGAACCTGTCCATGATAACAAAGATGTTGATCTGAGAGCAGTCATTTTTGCCTATTCATGAATTCATTGCTATATGGCAACAGCGAGACAATGGACAAACGTAACAGGTTGATGAATAATATACACTATTGTTCAAAAATGTGGGGTTAGTAAGATTTTTTTTAAAGCAATTAATACTTTTATTCGGTAAGGATGCATTAAATTAATTAAAAGTGACAGACTTTTACACTGAGACAAAGGATTTCTACTTAAAATAAATGCTGTTCTTTTTAACTTTCTATTCATCAAATAATACTAAAAAAAAAAACACGTTTTCTACAAAAATATTAAATCAGCAACTTTTATAATGAGAAGCGTTTCATGAGCACCAAACAGACAAAATGATTTCTGAAGGATGTGACACTAAAGACTGGAGTAATGATGCTGAAAATTCAGCTTTGCCATCAAAGGAATAAATTATGTTTTAAGATGTATATTAATATAAAAATCTTTTAAATTGTAAATGCATAACTGGTGAGCATAAGAAAATCAGTGATTTAAAAAAATCTCACCGATCCCAAACTTGTGAATGGTAGTGTATGATTAATTCTCTTTTGACATCTTCAAAATATGTTTCATCTATATTCAACATTTAGCAAATGGCTTTTTGGCTTTTGTCACACTCTAAGTGTATTTGATGTGTTTGTAAGGGGATGATGTGGATTTCTGATGTTGTATGATGAATTTTCTTTTTCTTTTCCATGTGTCATAAATTTAGCTTGGTGTGCTGGTAATAACAGCAGTATTAGTGACAACAATCTTAGGAAAAAGTGCATTAGAGATTTGCTTGATTTTAACACTTATTAGATAGATAAATAGTTAAAAGTTTACATTGGAGACAAGCCCAAAAAATTGAATTCTGGCAATGGAACATTTGAAGACTTTTATAAAATTAAGTTTAAAGCAATTTTAATCCTTAAAAGTAGGAAGTTTAAAAAAAAGAAACATACAGATGTGGTCCCCTATTTGAAGAATCTCGCATTTACACTTCTTCAAATAAAATTAATCCATCTTCTGATTCTTACATCTGATCACATGGTGTAGGGTAGGGAGACACCTCTAGTTCTTTCGTTGGTTCGCTCACAAAGATGTCACCTTTACAGGTGACTGACCAGATGGCTTGTTTTGAGGGAGGGCCCTGAACACCTCTAGAGTCACAGCAGGACACACTGAGCAGAGCCAGCTGATAGGATGAACAAACTTTCAGTCAAACAGCAAGGCAATCACAAGTTGTTGGAATTAGATTTTTCCAGTAATTCATGCTCTCTCCTCACCCAGTCATACATCTCCAGCTCTGTGGCAGCAGCCAGGCGGATGGGCCATCTCTGTTTGGTTCGCTCTGCTGTATAGATAGCAAATGTGTGTTTGGAGTCATTCAATACTGGCACCAGGATTGTCACTTCGTTTATGAACACGTGGAGATACTGGACAAGGAATCAAAGCAAAATAGAGGTTGAATTGATCAAATGTGTCAATCTAGTAGTATACTACATGACATCACTTTACAAGCACAGCTTTCTTTCCTGTGTAGATGCACCACTGTTCAAAAGTTTGAGGTTGGTGAGATTTTTTAATGTTTTTGAAAGAAGTGTAGTACTGCAGGGGGGCGCAGGAGATCAGCAGAATAAATAAATAATCAGAAAATAGTGCGTGAATAGCAGTTGGCACTCTGGCTTTATAAAGTGGCATGTTCTTCTTCAGACCGTAGACTTGTCACCGTCTGAACAAACTCGACATAGAAGTTCCTCGCCATAGAAAAGCACCTCTTCAGCGGACAGAAGATGTACAAGAATGAGGCGGCGTCAGAAGAGCTCACTGCAGCCATTGATTATATACAGGTCCTTCTCAAAAAATTTGCATATTGTGATAAAGTTCATTATTTTCCATAATGTAATGATAAAAATTAAACTTTCATATATTTTAGATTCATTGCACACCAACTGAAATATTTCAGGTCTTTTATTGTTTTAATACGGATGATTTTGGCATGCAGCTCATGAAAATCCAAAATTCCTATCTAAAAAAATTAGCATATCATGAAAAGGTTCTCTAAACAAGCTATTAACCTAATCATCTGAATCAACTAATTAACTCTAAACACCTGCAAAAGATTCCCGAGGCTTTTAAAAACTCCCAGCCTGTTTCATTACTCAAAACCGCAATCATGGGTAAGACTGCCGACCTGACTGCTGTCCAGAAGGCCATCATTGACACCCTCAAGCAAGAGGGTAAGACAGAAAGAAATTTCTGAACAAATAGGCTGTTCCCAGAGTGCTGTATCAAGGCACCTCAGTGGGAAGTCTGTGGGAAGGAAAAAGTGTGGCAAAAAACGCTGCACAACGAGAAGAGGTGACCGGACCCTGAGGAAGATTGTGGAGAAGGACCGATTCCAGACCTTGGGGGACCTGCGGAAGCAGTGGACTGAGTCTGGAGTAGAAACATCCAGAGCCACCGTGCACAGGCGTGTGCAGGAAATGGGCTACAGGTGCCGCATTCCCCAGGTCAAGCCACTTTTGAACCAGAAACAGCGGCAGAAGCGCCTGACCTGGGCTACAGAGAAGCAGCACTGGAGTACCCACAGTCAGTGATGGTCTGGGGTGTCATGTCAGCTGCTGGTGTTGGTCCACTGTGTTTTATCAAGGGCAGGGTCAATGCAGCTAGCTATCAGGAGATTTTGGAGCACTTCATGCTTCCACCTGCTGAAAAGCTTAATGGAGATGAAGATTTCATTTTTCAGCACGACCTGGCACCTGCTCACAGTGCCAAAACCACTGGTAAATGGTTTACTGACCATGGTATTACTGTGCTCAATTGGCCTGGCAACTCTCCTGACCTGAACCCCATAGAGAATCTGTGGGATATTGTGAAGAGAAAGTTGAGAGACGCAAGACCCAACACTCTGGATGAGCTTAAGGCCGCTATCGAAGCATCCTGGGCCTCCATAACACCTCAGCAGTGCCACAGGCTGATTGCCTCCATGCCACGCCACAACTTCTTTCTGTGTCTTACCCTCTTGCTTGAGGGTGTCAATGATGGCCTTCTGGACAGCAGTCAGGTCGGCAGTCTTACCCATGATTGCGGTTTTGAGTAATGAAACAGACTGGGAGTTTTTAAAAGCCTCAGGAATCTTTTGCAGGTGTTTAGAGTTAATTAGTTGATTCAGATGATTAGGTTAATAGCTTGTTTAGAGAACCTTTTCATGATATGCTAATTTTTTGAGATAGGAATTTTGGGTTTTCATGAGCTGTATGCCAAAATCATCAGTATTAAAACAATAAAAGACCTGAAATATTTCAGTTGGTGTGCAATGAATCTAAAATATATGAAAGTTAAATTTTTATCATTACATTATGGAAAATAATGAACTTTATCACAATATGCTAATTTTTTGAGAAGGACCTGTATTGTTCATCTAAAGCAGGGGTGCCCAATCCTGCTCCTGCCGAACGACTGTCCTGCACAGTTCATCTCCAACCCTAATCAAACACACCTGAAGCAACCAATTAAGGTCTTTAGGATCACTTGAAAATTAAAGGCAGGTGTGTTTGATTAGGGTTGGAGATGAACTGTGCAGGACAGTCGATCGGCAGGAGCAGGATTGGGCACCCCTGATCTAAATCATCACTGAAATAATGATTTGTTATTTCAATTAAAAGTTATGTTCTGATCTATTATTCGTTATTACTGTTATATTTTTCAATGATTTTTAAACATTACAAATTGAAACTATTGCAGGCTTTTTTTAATTTAAAAAATCTTTCCGGTATTTTCCATATGATTTTTAGTGAAATTAGTTAGAAATTTTTAATTTTTAAAAAGTTTATAGGGGGGTGTGACCAAAAAACTTGCATCCTTACTGAATAAAAGTGTTAATGTCTTAATTTTTTTTTATAAAATATAAAACCCCAAATTTTTGAACAGTGGTGTATTTCCCATTGAAACATGAAGATGGGTGGTACATATCAAGGGCTTGTACCTTTGCGGCATTAATATTTTTTGTACGTTTTCCCAGTAGAGAAAAAGCATATGTAGATTTTAAATAACTACGAGCTAAAATAGATCTTTAAGCAGTACACTGATCACAATAAATGGCATCAAATTGAATAAACATGGATTTTTATTCCATAAGGGTCTTCTCCTTTATGTATGATTACCTTCTTCTCATCATTAAAGGTGTAGTAGATAAACAGAATTCCATCCTTGTTGCCCTCTGCTCCTGAGAACTGCTCCAATGCAAACTGAACATCCACCCATTTATGAGGCTTCCAGTCTCGCCACCACTGCATGTTGCCTTTCTTCACCCACACAGACTAGAAAGGACAGGAATCAGGGTGAATTATCAAATGATACATTTTCTAGGGGTAACTATTCAGTTCTACCTAGCTGAGGGCCACTGTGACAGTAACTGACTGCTTTGACTATCAACTATTTTTACTATTCCGACTAAGGCTACGTTCACACTGCAGGCTGAAACGACCCAATTCAGATTTTTTTGCCCCTATGCGACCTGTATCTGATCTTTTCATGACAGTCTGAACGACACAGATCCGATCTTTTCAAATGTGACCCAGGCCACTTGGGTATGTGGTCCAAATCCGATATGTATCCGATATTTTGAAATGCAACTTCAATCTGAAAGGCCAGGTCACATGTATCCGACCCGCACGTCATTGATATGTGACAAACGTCATAATTCTGCGTTGAAGTAGGCGGGAATGAGAAGATAAGCAACAACTATGGCGGACGATGCTGAGACCAGTCAGCGGATTTTTTTTTTGCAGGATGGTAGGGGAAGACTCATGAATATTCATTAGGGAAGTCATCCCTGATTGGTCTGATGACCTACCCCCTAACCCCGCCCCTAAACCTACCCGTCACTGGGGGTCTGATGACCTACCCCTAACCCCGCCCCTAAACCTACCCGTCACTGGGGTTAAGACCAATCAGGGATGACTTCCCTAATGAATATTCATGAGTCTTCCCCTACCATCCTGCAAAAAAAAAAAAATCGCGACCAAGTCAAGTCAAGTCAAATATATTTATATAGCGCTTTTCACAATACAGATTGTATCAAAGCTGCTTCACAGTATCAATCAAAACAACTTAACAATGTTTGTTTATTACTGGAAAAAAGACATCCAAGTTTGGTAGAGCTGATCAATGGTATGATTGGTTAATTAATTTGAATATCCCCAACTGAGCAAGCCAAAGGCAACAGTGGCAAGGAACCGAAAAACTCCATCCAGTGACCTAATGGTGTCCTAACACCCCATCAGATGAACCAATGGAGAAAAAAAAACCTTGGGAGAACCCAGGCTCAGTCGGGGGCCAGTTCTCCTCTGGCGTTTATAAACTAGAGGCCGAATTTACAGTAACTGTAAGATAAAAAATTTATATGAATGCCTGGCTAAATAGATGCGTCTTCAGTCTAGTTTTAAATTGGGAGAGCGAGTCTGAGCTACGAACAATATCAGGAAGGCTATTCCAGAGCTTCGGAGCTAAATGTGAAAATGCTCTGCCTCCTTTGGTGGATCTGGATATCCTAGGAATGACCAGAAGCCTCGAATTTAGTGATCTTAAGGAGCGCGATGGATTGTAAGGCGATAGAAGATCCGTTAAATAGACTGGAGCTAAACCATTTAGAGCTTTATAAGTCAAAAGCAATACCTTGTATTTAATACGGAACTTTATAGGTAACCAATGAAGTGATGATAAAATCGGTGTCATATGATCATATTTTCTTGATCTAGTAAGAACTCTAGCGGCTGCATTTTGGACTGACTGTAGCTTGTTTATTGAAGATGCAGGACAACCAGCTAATAAAGCATTACAGTAATCTAGTCTCGAGGTCATGAATGCATGAACTAACTTTTCTGCATCAGAGACTGATAGCATATTACGTAGCTTAGCAATGTTTCTAAGGTGGAAAAAGGCAGTTTTTGTAACATATGAAATATGCTTTTCAAAAGACAGTTTGCAGTCTAATGTAACACCCAGGTCTTTTACTGTAGCGGATAAAGTAACAGGGCATCCTACTATGTTAAAGTCGTGCTGTGAAAGGTTTTGTGGACGGTTTTTAGAACCGATAAGTATTACATCTGTCTTGTCTGGATTTAATAAAAGAAAATTACGCGTCATCCAATCTTTTATATCTTTAACACAAACTGTCAATTTGGATAATTTAGCGTATTCATCTGGCCGTGATGAAATATATATTTGAGTGTCATCAGCATAACAATGGAAACTAATTCCATGTTTCCTTAGAATATTACCAAGTGGCAGCATATATATTGAGAATATTAAAGGCACTCCATAGTTTGCCGAAGTTATAATCGATTTTTCTCCATTTAAGTAGACGAAATGGTAGCGGTCAGATAAGTATGACCTGAACCAGCTTAATGCTTGTCCTTGAACACCAGTGTAATTTTGTAGTCGATCTAAGAGTATTGTGTGATCAATAGTATCGAACGCAGCACTAAGATCAAGTAAAACTAGTACTGAGATACAGCCTTGGTCCGAAGCTAAAAGTAAATCATTTGTGATTCTAACAAGCGCAGTTTCAGTGCTATGATGTGGCCTGAATCCAGACTGAAACTTTTCATAGATGTCGTTTTCTTGCAAGAAAGAGTCGAGTTGAGCGGACACAACATTTTCTAATATTTTTGACATAAATGGAAGATTCGAAATGGGTCTATAATTTGCTAGGTTATTTGGATCTAATTGTGGTTTCTTAAGAGGTTTTATAACTTCCAGCTTGAACGTTCTTGGAACATGACCTAAAGATAAAGATGAGTTAATAATATTGAGAAGAGGCTCTTCCACTATAGGTAACACTTCTTTCAGTAGTTCAGTTGCTATAGGATCTAATAAACATGTTGTTGTTTTAGATGAAGTGATAAGTTTATTTAACTCTTTTTGTTCTATGGTTGTAAAGCATTGTAATTATTCTTGCGGGGTGATAATTGCGGCCGAATTATAAGGCGCGAGCAAAGATCGAACGTTTACGATTTTGATTCTGATGCTTTCAATTTTCTCGGTGAAGAAGTTCATGAAATCATTACTACTAAACTGTAACGAGGTATTTTGTTCAGACGACGTCTGTTTATTTGTTAGTCTAGCCACGGTATTAAATAAAAACCTTGGATTATTTCGGTTGTTTTCTATTAATTTGCTGAGGTGCTCAGCCCTGGCCGTTTTAAGTGCCTTTTTATAAAGTGACATACTGTCTTTCCACGCGATTCTAAAGACCTCTAAATTTGTTTTTTTCCATTTACGCTCTAAATTACGGGTTTCTCTCTTTAAAACATACGTAGTATTATTGTACCATGGTGCTATACTTTTTTCTCTGACCTTTTTTAATCTAATGGGTGCAACAATATCCAATGTTCTAGAGAGAATGGTGCTCATAGTGCTAGTTAGTTCGTCTAATTCATCTGTTTGTTTGGGTTCAGGCAGCAGCTGAGACAGATCAGATAAGCTATTTGAGTATTTGAGAAATGATCTATGGTTAAATCAAATGGCAACCAGTCAATGGAAGGGAAGCGAGGTTTCTGATTTAATTCATATTTGGGGGGACAGCTCTATTCAGGCCATGTTTAGCTACTTCCGCTAACAACAAGTGACGTTGTTGACTGTTGAGTACTCTTCTGCGCATGCGGGTCACTTCTGGGTCATTTCACGTTCATGTTCACACAGGAGATCACAAATGGTCGCATTTAATTCGAAATGTGAACGGCCTTGCAAAAAAATCGGAATTGAGCATTAAGCCCCTGCAGTGTGAACGAGGCCTATCTCTCAGAGCACTTGTAAGGACACTTACTGTTTCTATATCAATGACGGTCTAGATATGATCAAAAAAAGATACATGACAAAACTGGTTAGTGTTGATGCAAAGATCAGATGAGGTGAACCGTTTGGTGTGTGAGCACTACCTGTTCAATGGCCTGCTCATAATGCATGAAATTCTCCATTTCTCTCTTGGAGCGCTCGCTGAGCTGCTCGAATATCTGTTTACGCCATGCTGCAGTTTGAGCAGGTGTGATGGATAGAGACATGGCCTGCATGGAGGAGTTCAGGGCTGAGGAGACAATCACATTTGACACGGTCAGGGACAAAGTGAAGCATCCAATTCCATTACACAGATTATACACAAATGACCCAGCTGACCTGTGGATGTAGATGAGTGGAACCAGTTGAGCTGTAAGTGACAGTCAACCAAACATCCCCCGCCACTGACCCAGGCCCATTTTGGATGCTCATCTGGCCCATAAGGCTCCTCTAGGGCCAAGTTATAGGTTGCTACAGAGGACAGGCTGCAGGTTTCAGCTGCGTCTACTCCAGGACCGGGTGAGAGGTGCGTTTGGGCTTCCTCCAGGTCCACATTGCTCCATTGAGGGTTCAGCCCACCTGATTGGCTAGGAGATAGAACCTGGGCTGGTGAAGCCCTGTCCTCTACCTCTTTTTCTGGGTGATCCTCCTCAGGAATAGATGGGCCAGCTGGGGGGACGTCACGACGACTGATCTGGCCTTCACGATCAGACACAAGCTCAGAGATGAAGCTGTCACTGGTCACTTTGGGGATGCGTGGTTTAGGGCTGTCTCCCATTTCAGGAGTTGGGACAACTCCACCCACAGCTTTTTCAGTCTCAGTCTCAGTCTCACTCAACACTGATGCCTGGGACTCCAAACGCACCTCACCACCAAAGAAACAACCAGCGCTGCGAGGTGTAGTGACAGAATGTTAACATGTACAGTACCATAAGTTCGGAATCACTGAGACACGTTTATATAATTGAGACTTTTGTATCATTTGATTGATCAAAAATAGTCAAAAGCATTCAAATAATTGTACATTTTAACCTGTGATACCAAAGCCCTTTTCAATATCCATCAATGCAGTTTACTAAGAGAACATCTAATGAAATGATCTAATCCTTCTTAATAAAAAAATAAAAAAATAAATCTAGCCCCTCTAATAAGAACTCAATGGGGAAACTGTCATTATACCACTTTAAAAAATACCAATAATTTAATGAAAAAAATATAAATATTATTTTTAATTTAAAAAACAATACCTGACATTTAATGAAAAATGTAAATATTATTTATGTCACATATGACAATACATTGCTATTTAAAAAAGAATACATAACATTTAGTGAAAAAGTTCTGTCACACACTGTATGACAATGCATACTTAATACATTTTCTTTTTCAATTACTGAATTATTGGACTGTAGTTGCATAACTGAAGTCCACTTTTGGTGGTAAAAGACCTAAAAGAAACATCTTTCTCAAGAAATTTGTCAGTTTATTGTTATTTTCAGAGATAAAGGCTGGTCAGTGCTTAAGTGTGCAGTACTGTCTTAAATAAAGAAAGCAAACTGCAAAGTGTACAAACTGCAAATAGTCCTCCTTGAACGATTTACACCACCTGGTGGTGACTTTTTTTTAAATGCAACACATTTTGCACAATATACACATATCTATTCTACACAGGCTAAAGACTGAAGCTAACTAACCTCTGAAGGCTGCTAGCGCTGGCGCTTGAATGGGAACGGTCACTATCTCTGGGTACAGACACAACCTTCCAGGCCTTCCCGCTCAGCTCGCTGGCAGTCACACCCTGACGGAAATACACCGCCCGGTCTTCAAAACCAATACCCCACACCTGAACACAGAGACACATCGGCCTTCAGAGATCTCAGTGTAATAACTGCTGAAATGGGTTCAGCACTTATAATGCTCACTAGAAACACATACTCAGATGAATACATGAATATAGCAGAATATCTGTTATTGTAACAGACCAATATTTGTACATTTCTGAGCGATATGTTTCCATTTTCATTTAATGTTTTCATTTAATCAATACATTGATCCATATGAAAGTTTTTTATTCTGTTATTTTCTGGCGAAGATTTTTATGCTTAATTGGGTTCATGACATGCAAAATCAAATTTGCCTTGGTCTTTGTACCATTAAAACATCCTGCAGGTTTCATTGCTTAAAACTCCAGTGCAAGACATTGATGCACCGTATGCCCCTCCCACTGGCATTCAGTCGCTTAAAGGGATACTCCACCAGTTTTTCTTATTAAACTATGTTATTCCCTTAACTAAGACGAGTTGATACATACCTCTCTCGTCTCAGTGCGTGCACTATATCGCTCTGTATTGCCGCAAAACTATGTTAGCACTTAGCTTAGCCCATGTATTAAATATGGGCCAAGCAGAGAAGCGACCAAAAACTTCCACGGTTTTCCTATGTAAACACAGTTACTCGAGTAGTGTAACTTGACCTGGGCTGGTGACACAAAATAAACCGTTGCGCTTTTCTAAGCGTTTAAAATTGATGACTATATTGTATGGCGGAATACCATAACAAGTGCTTTTGAGCACTTCGACTTGGCGCAATAATATCTTCACTCGTGAAAAGTCCTCTTACCGGCTCCCGCTTCCTCTCCCCCTCCCTCTGACATTTCAGTCAATACAACCAACGTGACATGCACCGGTCTTTCGCCAGCTCCGGTCTGTTCTGGATCATATCTTTCTTGCCTCTCACGGTCCATAAGAGCTAATTCCTCCTCCGTGTACTCGGGTTCAAACAGATATGGCTCTGGGTCTGCTACAAAGAAGTCATAATCATCTACAAAGTCCGCCATTGCAAATGATCTGCAGTTTGCTAATAGCACAGGTAGTAAAAGTCACGTTGGTTGTATTGACGGAAATGTCAGAGGGAGGGGGAGAAGAAGCGGGAGCCGGTAAGAGGACTTTTCACGAGTGAAGATATTATTGCGCCAAGTCGAAGTGCTCAAAAGCACTTGTTATGGTATTCCGCCATACAATATAGTCATCAATTTTAAACGCTTAGAAAAGCGCAACGGTTTATTTTGTGTCACCAGCCCAGGTCAAGTTACACTACTCTAGTAACTGTGTTTACATAGGGAAAACGTGGAAGTGTTTGGTCGCTTCTCTGCTTGGCCCATATTTAATGCATGGGCTAAGCTAAGAGCTAACATAGTTTTGCGGCAATACAGAGCGATATAGTGCACGCACTGAGACGAGAGAGGTATGTATCAACTCGTCTTAGTTAAGGGAATAACATAGTTTAATAAGAAAAACTGGTGGAGTATCCCTTTAACGGCTGACGCTTGCCTACACTGGATGTGAGTGTCATGTCAAAAACAAATAGAACCAATTCTAATCACTGACTCACAGATGTGTTTCTGACATACTCCATGCACTTCTGCCGACAACAGGACAAATGGATGAGTGAAAGAACGTTCATTTTGACATGTCCAGTTTAAACCGCCCATTTGTGTCTCTGTACAGACTTCAGAAGGATTCCAGCGTTGAAAACAAGTGGATGTTTGATTTTAATGGCATCCTGGATCGCATTGGAGTATTATATGTTTGTTCAGAGCTTTTTGTTTAGTAAACGAGGCACAATATAAACTTTTGTTGAAAAATGAAGCAGCCAACTGTACTGGATCTGACAGCAGCTGCATCACAAACCATAAGTCAATTATTCATAATGCTTTATCTGTAAATTATGGTTGGACGTTAACCAATCATAACAGTGGCCGTTTACTGATAAGCCTTAAAGGGGTAGTTCGGAATTTTGGACATCGGGCCTCATTTACAAGTGAGCCTTAGTGTTATTTATCAGTAGAGACATTTAAAAAAAAAAATCATCCAGTCGTCCCAGTTGCGTAGTTGGCCGGTGCTAGGCTAGCGCGAATCAATGGTACCAGTTTTATCCTGCCATTAAAACAGTTTTACCCACTCCACAGTACACTAAAAGCACATCAGTTATAACGCCAGACTATCGATGTAAATGTCTGTTGAGAGAATAATGTTAGAAATCAAACTACTCAATGTAGTTTGACATATCAAAATATATTCCAATGATCGCATTACATTTACAGGAACTAGTCTCTCAGCAGCGGCGGAATTTTACTTTGCTCCGGGAGTAGTACTGTGCCGGAAGGTAAACACAACAGAATCGCACTACGGTACAGTCGGAACGCCAAGTTAGCTAGTAGTAGCCTCGATTTTGAAACATTCGATCAGAATTGAAAGAATTGGCAAAATGGTTATTCACTGTATTTTTAAAAATTGTAAAAAAAAAAAAAAAAAAAGATGGTCAACAAAAAGTTTCCACAGATTTCCAGTAAGAGATCCAGAAAGGAACCAACTGTGGCTTCTTGCTGCTGGCTTGGATAAGGAGACACCGACAGAGACACTACTAAAGGCCCGAATTTGTAGCGATCATTTTAGATCAGACGACTTTGTACAAAGTGATCGAAACGATAAAAAGTCACTGAGTTTGAATGCAGTTCCAGCCGTCTTTCCCGATGCACCAACAGCTACAGATGAACAGGTAAGTTAAGAACTTTTGTTAGGCTACTCTAACCTCTAGCTAATGAAGCTAGTCTTTCATAACTGATAGATCGACACTGACAGCGTTTGTGGAGATAACGTTACAGTTCAATGCATTGTGGAGAGTGACACTATAGTGTAACTAACGGTATAACGTTAGTTATTTTATGAATTGGTCCAACAGTCTGTCAAACATTGTAGGGCTATTGTCTTTACAATCCACTAAAGTTGTTTATTTGTCTTTATGTAATGTGTAGCAATACATTATATTTAAATATATGTTATTGTTGTTGTTATCTTTCTGACCTTTTAGCATCCATCTCGATTAGTTCTTCATCTGTGTATTCCAGCTCATACATGTATGGTTCGTTGAATAACACACATTCCTCATCTTCATCGTCTTCAAAGTCCGAAACATTGTCATGGCTTTCAAACGTGGCCATAATTATATGTCTTGTTGCTTTATTCTTGAAATAAACTCTGTTTCTGTAGTGATGACGAGTGTCAGCGGCAGGTAAATACACTTGCGTGATTGTCATGTGGACCGGCTCTCTCGGTTGCCTAGGTAACATATCACTCCGCCGCTGCTGTAGACTATGCTGATAAATACAGGGAACAAAGTATAACAATTGCAATGCGATGAAAGGGTAGTTTGATTTCTAACATTATTCTCTCAACAGACATTTACATCGCTAGTCTGGCGTTATAACTGATGTGCTTTTAGTGTACTGTGGAGTGGGTAAAACTGTTTAAATGGTAGGATAAAACTGGTACCATTGATTCGCGCTAGCCTAGCACCGGCCAAATACGCAACTGGGATGACTGGATGATTTTTTTTTTAAAAAATGTCTCTACTGATAAATAACACTAAGGCTCACTTGTAAATGAGGCCCGATGTCCAAAATTCCGAACCACCCCTTTAATGTCTCTCTGTGGTGAACATCAAGCTTTTAATGTTGTATATATGTCTATGTGGTGTTTTTAATATGTTTTAAGACAAACCATGTACAAATGCACAAGTCAACACCATTGCTGAGTATTTTCTCCTTAAACTGCAGTGAACCAAAGACAGTCTCAAAAAAGAGGTTTGAAATCACTGGTGTTTCTGAAGTCACAAACTACCTTGTAACCAATTACGTCAACGTTAAATGTGTCATTTTGGTGATCAAGGGATAAAGTTTTAGTTTTAAGGGATAAAATTATTGGCTACTGGGGGACTTTAAAGGAGCCGCCCCTTAAAAAGAGAGGGTCAGAATGAGGGTTGAAAATAATACAAAAATAATTATGCATAATATATACATATATATAGCTGACAACGGGCAATGTGCATTTAAAGCGGGTAAAAGGACTACCTCAAAATCGTTTGAATATGCCACATTTACTGCAGCAGCTGGTGCCACTTAGACCATAAACTACAACAGCCACATCCATGACATCACTTCAATTTAGATGAATTTCATGTCATGATGAATTTCATGTCATGATGAATTTCATGTCATTTCATGTCATAGGAATTTCATAAATAGGTCACTTTCAAATGAGTGTGAAGTTATCTTTTGCAGCTCAAAATTGTTAAATAAAAATGTATCTCTTTATTTTATCTTTAAAGTTGCAGTAGGGAGTTTTGAGAAAATGTTGACTTAGCCTGAAAATTTGAACAAGCACAACTTCCAGGTCCAACCCCCTTGCTCTCTGCTGCACTACAGCCCTCCCTCCACAGCTCCTCCCCCACAGCGGAGCCTGCCGTGAACGCGCAGACTAGTAAGCAGGGCCACCGATGACGGCAGATTATAAACAGTTATGGAACATTCACTAATAGGGACGAAACATCAACAATATGCTTTACATTGACCATGGCCTGCCCATACTTTGACTACAAACTTGGTCCTCAAATCATTATGCAATACATGTAACTTTATAACGTTGCACTCTTTCTATAAGTTATAAATAGCTAGTAAGATAACGTTAAAGGATTAGTTCACTTTAAAAAAAACTTTTGCTGATAATTTACTCACCCCCATGTCATCCAAGATGTCCATGTCTCTTTCCATGTCGAAAAGAAATGAAGGTTTTTGATGAAAACATTCCAGGCTTTTTCTCCATATAATGGACTTCAATAGGACACAAACGTTTCAAGGACCAAATGACAGTTTCAGTGCAGCTTCAAAGGGCTTTAAATGATACCAGACGATGAATAAGGGTCTTATCTAGCGAAACGATCGGTCATTTCAAAAATAAATAAAAAACTTTAAGTTTTATAAGCACAAATGCTCGCCTTGCTCTTTTCTGTGATGCACGTTCGTGACTCTCCTGTTTGAACTCGTTCATCAAAATGAACAAATCTTTTTTTCGAATCATTTCGTTCGTTGAATGAACGAAATGACTCCGAAAAAGACTCGTTCGAAATGAACAAATCTTTTTTGCAAGTCATTTCGTTCGTTGAATAAACGAAATGACTCGAAAAAAAGATTCGTTCATTTGGATGAACGAGTTCGAACAGGAGAGTCACGAACGACGGTACGCGCTCGCGCTGTGCAAGAGAGGGGTAATCAGCGCGTACACGAGCATGATTGACACTGCTAAGACATTCCTCCTGGCTCTGATTGGTTGTTTCTGACCGGGAGCGGTGTATTTCTGCAAATGGCAATAGGACCACAGGGAGGAGCCAGAGGAGCTCGATTTTTTCCACAGATTATCTGTCTCATATTCTACTGTGAGGACATAATGACAGTTTTAACAAATATTTGTTTACAAAAGCTACCTACTGGAGCTTTAAGTTTTTAAAAAATATTTTTATTAACCTTATTATTAAACTAGGATCTGTTTCTATCAGTTTTAAAGACAAAAATAAAGGGATAGAACCAGTTTATTTGTAGTGCACTGACAACATAGTTTTATATAATTAGTTTAATAATAAGGTTAATAAAAAAATACAAAAAAAACTTAAGATAAATAATGACTGATGATTCCAATGTGCGTGTGCAAAGTTTCAAGAGTTGAGCATGTTAAGGGCCCCAAAAGTGCCTGAAATTTTGAAAATAATTTTTTACCTTAGGAAAATAATTTAGGCCCTTTGCCCTAAGGGCTTGGGCCCTAATAAAAAAAATCCATGTCATGACCCCTTTAAGGGTGACCCACCCATATGCTTATTCAATGGAAAAAGTACATTAGAGTAAGGAATTAATGAGGTAAACCATAGACAGAACATTAATAATCTCTGACCTGGTCATTGAGACCCACGTTGATCATGACCATCTCTCCAACCATACCTATCCAACCAGAGCCACAAGGATTATGGGAATTCACACCCCGTCTAAACCAGACCTATTAGAAATAAGAAGATGAGGAAAAACAAGCTAAGTAACAACTAAATAAATAATCAAAATATATATATATATATATATATATATGTCCAAAACAGTTAAAAATTTGGGGTTGGTAAGATTTTTTAAATGTTTTTGAAAGAAGTCTCTTATGCTCACCACGGCGGCATTTATTTGTTCAAAAATACAGCAAAAACACTAATATAGTGAAATATTATTACAACTGTTTCTATTTTTATATACATTTAAAAATTAATTTAATCCTGTGATGGCAAAGCTAATTTTTCAGGAACTATATCTGCAGTCTTCAGTGTCACATGATCCATCAGAAATCATGAGAAAACTTATTATCATCAATGCTGAAATATTTCTGTGGGAACAGTGATTTTTATTTCAGGATTCTTTGGTGAATAAAAAAATGGAAAAGAACAGCATTTATTTGACCTACAAATCTTTCGTAACATTTCGTATAAATGTATTTACTGTCACTCTAGATGTTTAATCTTGATATCTAATATTTAAGATTTTGCTACATTTGTAGTATGGATAACACAATATGAATGAATAATATACTTTTTATAATAATAAAAATAAATAAAAATAAGTTGGAAAAAACGAAGCAGTTTTACTGGTGGTCTCAGATTTTGGACCCAACTCTATGTGCAAGTGTAACTATATTAAATTAAAATAGGACTTACTTTATGATCTTTAGTGACAGCCCACACTACATTCACACCAACAGATATGTGTACGGCTCCAGCTTCAGGGCTTGGCGACTCCACTGTGACCCATGATGACCCTTTGATTACAATATTATTAAATTTAGACAGGGGATAGAAATATTTTATCTACTCAAAAACATTTATTAAGGTTACAATAGTAACTTGTCAAAAAGTGAATATACTGCACCATAGCACTCACCATTGAGACAATCTCTGCCGATGCCCTCTCTGACCATCAGATTACCCTCCCACAGGACGGCCCACACCAGGTCACCCGGCCCACAGCTGATCTGCACCACCTCCCCTGGTACGGGCACCTCCTCCCAAAAGGAGCCCTCAGGATTATGGTGATTGATGTCACACCTGAACCACACCTGCTCGAATGTTGAAACAAAAATTTTGAATCCCCTTTTTGTGGATAAATGGACGTGATTCAACTTTTTATCGGTGTTCCAAGAACCAATAATGCATACTGTACCCTCTGTATAGAATTGAAAAATGAATAAATTACAGGAGCACAGGGTGTTGTTGGACATAGGACAGTATGTAAGCCTGGAATGAACTGAGTTCTGACCTTTCCCTGCAGAGAAACCGCCCACAGTGCCAAACACCCTCTGGGCTCCTCGGTGATCTCCCAACCACCACAAGTGATGTCATTAAACGGGTCAGGAAGAGACTCCATCTGGTCCGAGGGGATCTGCTCTCACATATAAAATTCACAGACACATAGAGACAAGTTTTTCATCAACGTTAAAGACAGCCAATGAAGATAAGATATATAATTGCTCTCAAAACCTTTGTACTGGTACACACCTTGACCCATGTTTCCTGTGCTTTGTACCTTCTGTATCGTATCCATCTGCGGCGACGCACGCAAGAGTTCCACTTTTTGTCTTTTGTATAAGTGGCTGGAAAATCAATGGCATATGTCCATCCCTGAAAACACACAGAAGATCAGTTATGGCTTAAAGCAAGTGAGAGCTCTTTTTTAGGTTTAAGGGGGCTTTCAGACTGCCAGTTCAATTCGAAACAAAGTGAAAGCTGTCATGCTCATCGCGGTACCGAACCTGAGACTACCTGAAGGTGTTCAGCAAGTAAAACAACATGTGCATGTTTTTTAGACAATTTTAATACATTAATTTTAGTGCTGTCAAAGCGATTAATCACGATTAATCGCATCTAACAGAAAATATTTTGTTTACATATGTGTGTATATAAGTATATATATAAATATATATATCTGTGTGTGTGTGTGTATACTGTACACACATACACATATATATATAAATATAATATATATACACAAACATATATAATGTAAACAAAAACTTTTATGTTAGATATCGCTTTGAAAGCACTAATTAATTTACAATTCCACCTTATACCACCTTTTACTGTCAGTGAGAGAGCAAAATAAAACAATATATTTATATATGCCCAAAAGGCATCAATACTGACCCCTTTTTCAGTGGTCTCTCCTCCAAAGTTTTCATCCATGTACCAGTCCGCCTCCCACTCCCAGTTGTCAGAGGGCAGCTGAAAGTCCCCCAGAGGCTGGTGCTTCAGCCCTGTGACATCACTCCACTGCCAGCGGTCACTAGGCAACAGCCGGTCCGAGAAGCCATCCACGGGGTTCCACCTCTGTGAGGGAACAGGAAACACAGTGAGCCTCATTCACTATCAGGTGCTCTAGGGTCAATGACAAATAAAAGGTGTTCACAATAAAGTCTAGTTTAAAACACGTGCAAAGTTCAAAGAATATACTCTTTGTATTCATGTTGGTTTCGAGAAACATTTTTCAATTTAATGACTCTGAAAATGTAATGTGGCGTAAACATCAAATAAAAAGTAATAACATTTTCATATACCTTGAATAAATGTGAGTGAACAAACCGTAATATAAAATATATATATATATATATATTTTTTTTTTTAATTTTTTTTTCTCAACATATACTTTTATTCAGTAAGGACACTGGTCAAAAAGTGACAGTAAAAACATTGAAATGTTACAAAATATTTCTACTTTTCTTTTGAACTTTCTAGTCATCAAAGAATCCTGAAAAAAAGTTTCTACAAAATTATTAGGCAGCGCAACCGTTTTCAATGTTTCTTGAAATCAGAATGATTAGAATAATTTCTCAGGAACCACGTGACACTGAAAGCTGGAGTAACGGCTGCTGAAAATACAGCTTCGAACTCACAGGAATAAATAACATTTTAAAATACAATAAAAAGTAAACAGTTATTTTAAATTGTAATATTATTTCACAATATTACTATTTTCGGGAGCATAAGACACTTCATTCAAAAAACATTTTTAAAACACTTACTGACCCCAAACTTTTCAATGGTAGTATGTGTGTGTATCTGCCCATCCATCCATCTATCTATATATCCATCCATATATATATATATATATATATATATATATATATATATATATATATATATATATATATATATACACACATACATACATATATATGTGTGTGTATATATATATATATTGACCTACATGTCAGTCTGTATATTGCTATTGAGCACACCTGGTTTTCATACGTCTCCTCTTGGTAGCGGATGGGCACATCACTGGCATGGACATTCAGGTAGATGTTGTGGTCACATGCGATGCTCCAGCAGCACTGCTGCACAGCTGTGATGCGCTTGAACTCCAAGTGGGCATCACGGCAATATTCCCACTGCTGTCCAGCTGTGGAAAGGCAATAAACCCTCCCGTACACATCAACAGCCCACAGGAGGGAGCTCGGCATGATGCACCCTGCTGCAACAGACAAAAGAAAGAGATCTGCAGATAAACAAACACCTCAGCCTCAGTTTGTGGCAACAAAAAGTGTTTAGTATGGAACAAGGACTCTAAGTTAATTACTCTCAAATGAAGCAGAATTTCCTCTGCTCTGAAAGCAGATCTGCAGTCAGCTGATTCTCATTACTGATCTGCAAGCTGCCAAAACACTGAAGGAGACCTTTTGAACACTGTTATTTTGTTGCCTCCTAAGCTATAAATGAAACCCAAGATATATAAATTGTCTCTGGCAATACACAATAAACTCCATAAAGCTCAAATTAAATCACAGACCAATCTTACAAAACAATGTGGTGGTACGGTGCAAAGCATGTAATAGTATTATATTGTAATACCATGGAACTGAATGATTGCCATATTCAATTACTATATCAACATAGCACTACAAGGCACTTCAAAAATACAATCATATTAGTACAGTAACTGAGCAAGTAGTAATTTGACAGATCCTATGGTAAAAATGTAATTATGGTACCGGGTAAAAAATGGTAAAACCATTGTATTGTTATACTTTATTTGTTAGTTAAGTTAAATATGTTAAAAAACGTTAATGAAGCAAATTATCTAATGAGGAACAATAAGATATTGAGAGTTCATGTTGTTGTGCGCTTGCTTGTTGATGCAGGTTACGTTAACGTAATACCGGTTACTAGCACGCTAGCTAGCAATGACAGCACATAAGAGATAAACATGTAGAGTAACGTTACTTCACAACAACATATTATATGGGGAAAAAACAAGAATAGAACTTGGATACAGTCAGAAGAGAAACATACTGAAACGAATGACTGCACCTGCCTGTCTTCCGCAGTGACAGGTTCATGTACATTAGAATAGGGATGTAACGTTACATATCCTAACAGTTTTGCATTCAGTGTAGGTGACAGTATATCAGCTGCTGTCCAGCGTAAAGTTACATACCTTATCTGTGTCAGGGTGTAAGCACTGTGCTTATGTTGTCATTTTGAGACCATTCAGCTTTGCGAAATCGGTTTGTGATTTGCCCGATGTGTAGACTCAGAGATCCCAAACAGGAAGTGGTAAGAATTGTGTTGTGTTGCACTGGGTTATTGGCCCGGCAGGGGATGCCATTAACTCATGTTCAAAGATGATGGGATGGTTAAGGTTGTTACTGAGGTTCCCTCAAAGCGTACACCACCTCATAAACCTCTAAATGTAAACACGTAACGTTAGAAGATATAAGTCTCCGTCACAACAGAATGTTGCGAGGCAACAAAAGTAACTATCGGTTGGTGCGCAGAGATAAGCTATTAGGCCTTATAAAATAAATAAAATAAAAATATATATATTATATATAGTCAGATTTTAACTCTAGTGTGTGTATATATATATATATATATATATATATATATATATATATATATATGTGTGTGTGTATGTGTATTGGTGAAGGTCTGATTAACAGAAACATCCTACACAAATGTAGCTGTACTCTTTTTAGTCTCAGCCTTGACTACAGCACTGAAGGAAAAGGGCAAAATTAAATAACTGTTCTGCCATGTGATATGGTCACCTTATCCTTGCAGGATACACACGTCACATAAACCAATTTATGACAGATTCAGACCATCATAAAAACAACTCTAAGTTTTACAAGGTGAACAGTGCTTTGGATAGTAGCCACTGTAGCCAATACTGTAGAGTTGTAATAAAAATCCAAGGCATTTTCATACA
This sequence comes from Gila orcuttii, assembly GCA_026230005.1. Lineage (NCBI taxonomy): Eukaryota > Metazoa > Chordata > Actinopteri > Cypriniformes > Leuciscidae > Gila > Gila orcuttii. Next base: position 22,701,461 of record JAPDVR010000017.1, read on the forward strand.
TATATGAATATATCTTTATTTCTGAGTAAATGGTATGACAGGATATGGGGCAATGAATCAATATCGCAACACAAAAAAGAAAAAGGTCTGAAATAAACTGTTTCCCCTACTACATTAAAAACATGCTTGCAAAGGCATTATTACGTACATGACCTTACAAGAAAAAAAAAAAAAACTATTTATTTAGTTAGGACCAAAGCATTTCTATTCCATGGTGAAAAATGCTCAAGTTTGAGATGATGTCCAGATAAAGCCTATAAGCCAACAATCAGCTGTGCCGCTAGTAGGAATGTTATCACCACACATTGCACTCATCTTTAACATGAGGAATAAACAATATAACTAAGTGTGTTTACATTTCTCTTTTAAACGTGGAAAATGTGTGAAGGATAAGGAACATATCAGCATTTTAAAACAATGAAATCATGATATTGTATAACAAAAACAGACTACAATTAATCAATTCCAACCAGAACAATTTGGCAACTGGCAAATCTAACACTACTTCACTGGATTTTGAAATGAAACATGGTTTGGGCATGTGTCGTGTTTCTAATTAGGGGCTCCAATACTTAAAATATACATTTGGGATTTCGGTTTACTTTCACAAGTCCCCAGACATAGGACCAATATGAGTCTGTTTGGTGCTGTGCATTTTCTTGGAAACACAAGTGTATGAATCCAGATACAATTTAAAATAATAATTTAATCAAAGTCTAAAATTCTTATAAATAATGCTTCCTGTAAATATGCTGGTTTGTATTTTTAGAAAATGTAAGGATTAAAATTGATGATGTAACAGAATCCTTTAATTTGGTTCTTCTGCCATATCTGCAATGCATCAATATAGACACAACTTCACATCGGGGCAGGGGCTGAATGAACTATTATCATATGATTGGTGCAGATCTGTCATTTGTGATGGTGGGTCGTAGTTTGACCGTGGAAAATGGATTCCCACCCCTGAGGAGGAAATCAAGCATTGTGATTGCAGAGAATGCTTTAAATTCTAGAGCGCTGTAGTAATATGGGGAATTAATTCTGTTAAAAGACACTCACCCAAGGAACGGAGGCACTGAGTGACCATTTGGCAAAGACACCTGTTGCAAACACAGAAATAAGAATAAAAAGTGATTAGCATAAACGGTGCTTCCAATCTTTAGAACATGCAAGAGCAGAGTTGATTTTCCCTGTCAGACTGGTTCGATTAGGACATCAATACATAATTCTGTCGTTTCACCAGCCGACTTAGTACCTGGAACAATCACTGTGTCCTATGACCTCATCATATGCGTCAGAAATCTTGATAATCTTGAAATGCTTGCTTTCTCTGCCTTAGTGTTGACAATCTAATCATAACTACTTTAAGAGACAATGAACTGTAAACAGTCAGGGAAGATGCATATAACTTTATATGAGAGAAGGATGGAGTATTTTAGAGATAAAATCTGACAAGTTTTGATCAAGGCAGGCCTTATTCCATATTAATAGAGTAGTTCACTCAAAAATGAACATTATGTTACAATTTACTCATTCATGTCATTCCAATGTCATTTTTCTGAACAACAACAAAGCGACCACAGGCTGTCAAACTAAACAAAAACAAACAAATATACAAACGCACACCATAAAAGTACTGCAGTCCATATGATTAACTTTTCCAAACAACAGTTTACAGTGACTATAGGCTGTCAAACTTCAAAAAGGACAAAAAAAAAGAAAAAAAAAAAAAAGGCCGAATTCATTTTAAGCCATTACCATGGTTTTAAGGAACAGATTGACAGAATTTCTGTTTTATGGAAAGTTGAACGAAAATCCTTAAAAAGAATATCCTGTTGTGTTCCATAGCAAAAAGTAAAATGAAGTAGAGCAGTGGTTTTCAATCCTGGTCCTGGGGACCCACTGCTCTGCACATGTCTCTCTTATCTGACACACTTAGTTCAGTTCATGAGCTGATGATCTGAATCAGGTGTGTTAACATACAGAATATGCAGAGCTGTGGGTCCCCAGGACCAGGATTGAAAACCACTGAAGTGGAGTAAATGACAGTTTTCCTTTTTTTGGGTGAACTATCCCTTTTGTCATCAGAGGACAGACTTAAGTTCACATACCTGCCACAACAACAGTCCACATATCTACAAGAGTCACCAGCCCACCATCATATGATCACATTCAAGGTGAAATAGTTGTGTCTAAACACTTTCACTTTGAACTCGGTGCCCTGAGGCAGTACATGTGACTTGAGGTCATTCAGGAGAGGGAGCCAGATACTCACATACAGTTTGACATCAGTTAATATAGTGCAATACTCTAGAGAATAGAGAAAACCAGGTAGGGAGCATTTTTCAGATGTCTTTTTATTTTTCACAATGATAACAATGCAGAGCATTTATCTACCACTCCCTAGGCCCCCTGGCAAAGAACAAAGGTTACATTATTGCAGGTCTTATAAGTAACTTGTAACTTATGTAGATCTAATTTGTACAATTTAAAGCCTATTGTATGACTGAACAAATACAGTGGGGTCCAAAAGAAACTACTAGTGAAAATACTTGCATATATTTGCATTGCAAATTGAATACATTTTTTCTTTACAAATTATATTAGCAGCAAAAATGTATAGAAAAGTTTAATTTGAAAATTGTACATGCCTTTCTGAATGTCTTTGAATTTGTTTTAAGCCATTTTGCTTTAATGACAGCAGCACTCGTAAAACGTGATAACCATGTTCTTCAGCATGATGAGATGATCAAAAGAGTATCTTGAGCTTCAATGGAAGAACATCTGACTGCATGTACGAAGAGTTCACATGGTCAGTGTCACAAATTTACTTGCGACTCAGAAATGGTAGTCTTAATTTTAACTTAAAAAAATCTTGAGACGCATTCCAAATGAAACTGGGCAAGTGTAAATGCATCTGGTTTTACTCCTCCCAAAATGAAAAAATGAAAATTAAATGGAAATAAACTGCCGAAAATGAAAGTTCGGCGTTGCATCCTGAAACTCAACACACAGTCATCTTCATTAATAGTGAGACTAAATCAAACTAACTTGGACTAAATTATCGTACTAGTGTTAGCGCTGCTCGCTCTCCTATTGCGGTCTTTGATCTTTAAATTAGCTGATGATAAATAAAATGCAGCGCGTATCTGTTGCTTTCGTCGACGTGAACTTAAATTTGCATACAACGTGGGGATTGAAGATCGGATTTATATTCGTTTTGCGGAGACACATTTATGTGGCCAATTCTAAATGAAACAGTTTTAACAAATTGGATGGTTATCCGATCAGTAAAAAAATGATATGCCCCATATGTTTCACAGTTCAATACAGTAGTATTTACAAAAATAAATGTTCTTTAATTCATTTTAAAATGTAATTTATTCCTATGATGGCAATGCTTAATTTTCAGTAGCCATTTTGCCAGTGTCACATGATCCTTTCTTATCAATGTTAAAAACAGTTGTTCTGCTTGAAAAAAATGGCTGGGAGCACAAAAATAGCCGGTCACCGTGATTTTGCCAAGTAAGACATGTTCCTGGATCAACATATTTTGTTAATCCTGGAACAACATTCCTGTCCGAAAATTTAGTCCTAACCCTATCCCTAAACCAAACACTCCCCATAACTTTTCCCTAAAGGGAAATAATAGGTGAATAACACTGATTTAGAAGCGCCACAAAAGGATAAGACGCATAGATACTACCGTGTCTCTCTTTCCAGAAAATGGCTCCTTTTCCAACTAACTTTGCTCTCAGCATTACTATTTGCCACTGCACTGTGTTTACCGTGTTCTGTGGAGAGGGGGTGGAGTGCTTGATGGGTCTGTCCCTAGATGAGTCACTGTAGTCAGGCGGGGGCAGCAGCACGGGTTCCTCCACCTCCTCGTCTTCCTCCGGCTGTTCTGGAAGATCAGTCACACTCTCGACTCTGCTGAACAAAGTACATAAATTGATGTCTCACTGTTTGTTAATGGTTAGATAAGCATTATTTTCAGTTGAAATCCCATCATTTTTGCTCTCAAATAAAAGAAAGAGCAGACTCACCTGTTTGTGATTACTGGCTCGTTGTACGTCCGGCAATAAGATGAGGGAAACCAGCCCCGCCTGCAATTGAAAGCAAAAAATATCCATAATGTGCGTCATGATTTTCTAACAAAAATGGGTGCCAGCTCCATTTCCACATGCATTAAGACAATTTTTCTGTTCTCTGCCGTTGTATGACTAATTAGAAACCACTGTAGTGGCACAAATATACAGCGAAACACCATGTAGTATGAAGAGTTCATTTGGTTTTGGTTGCTTAGGAACTGTCACACCGCCAGCTGTGGATAACTTTGAACTGAGCCTTCAAGAGTGCGTCAGTGCATTAAGACATTTTTACTTCTCAAAATAGTGGTGCCAGCATAATGGGTAGTGAGAGAAAATCTGTGGACCTCAGACCTCTGAAATGGCAGATCTAGTCAGGGATAACAGAGCTGCTCATTAAATTATACAAAATAAACAAGTGTAAGACCACACAAAGCACAGACACTGATGCTTTCACCTGGTTTGTATGTCGCTATGAATAAATGATTGCATGTAAATATTAATATAACAAACAGATTCACCTGTTAGCTTTAAAATGATGTTTATAATAAGCCACCAGCATCACCAAATCAAATTGCAAAAAGCTGTCGTTTTCAAAAAGGCAAAGAAAAACAATCAGATGGTTTAACTAATCTAATCAAAAATCAGCTTCACCCTAAAGAACAGTTAAACATAAATTTAGAACTTTATAATTTATGTGCATCAAGAAATCGATATTCTTTTGCTGAGTTTTTATGATGAAGCAGAGCTGTGTGACACACATTTTTCTGTGGATTAACTTCCATGAAATAATTCTTCAAGACTAGTAATATGCGCTAACAATCTAAATAGTGTAGGGACTGGGCGAGGTGAATCTGAATAACTAAATACATCCTAGCTAAAATCAAAGGAATGTTCACAGAACTGTGGCTCTCTCTGAATTCTAACCAAGGAGGAGAAATGAATCCTGTATTCATATATGTATATATATATATGTATTTGTGGTTTGGTCCATGTTTCTCGACAACTCTAATGGGATAATGTTTCAAACTTTGCCAACTAATGTTTAACCAAATCCATTTGTGGCAAGTTTGGTCTCGATAAACTCCAATTTTCATTCCCCATTTGTTAATTGACATTACATTTTGCTAAACTTTGTGACACATTAGTATTATAAGAATTGTGAAGATTCTTCTCTTAAACACCCAATGAAACTAGAGATTTAAATGCCTGGTTATAACACAAAGGGTCATAAAATCTCCCTCCAAAGGGACAGCTCCTGATTGGACCCGCTTCCAAAAGAAGGCGGAAACGTCAGGTCTTCAAAAGGACTGAATACCAGTTTAGCCCTCTCTTGGTTTTCCATCCTGCCGCAAACACTGTCTCGGGTGATACGGGGAAACCCCCCCCTCCCCCCTCCATGGGGGCCAAGAGGCCTTCCAGCAGGCCTGGATCCCAACCAGATCTGGCCTCATGGAAAAGAGAGGACACTCTCTCACAAAGAACCAAAGACAATCTCAGGAGTTTTGGAACAAAGACTCCAACCAACAACGACTCCAATCACTTCTCCTGGGTGCTCGGCGTGGCCTCAACAGAGTCCCAGGCCTTGACCAAACCAATCATGCGTTCCTGGAGAAAGAGAACGCTCAACCAACTTCCACTTGACACTGCCGGAACCATCAACGACTTCAATTTTCAACAACTTCAAGAATTGTTCCCATTACAAATGCAAGTATTCAATTCAATGAAATGTGAAAATGAAATTCTGATGGTTCTTCTCATAGACCCTCTTCCGGTTTCCAATTTCATCCTATCACTAACCTATTTATGTATTCATGCGTGTATGTTGTTTAGTTTATTTATATTCATATAAATATCTATATTTAGTTAATAAAACTTGTACATAATATGTATTTGGTTCTGCTTTGTTTGCAATACAATGTCGCTTTATGATCACGGTTTTTGCTACTGGCTCAACGTGCGGTATATGCGAAGAAATAATTATTCTTCTGTGGCCATGGAAGATACCCTTTTCTTAGAATAAATTAATAATCAAAAGAGTTCGTTGGACGAACTGATTAATTGATTGTAATATTAATTCAGCCACATCAAATTAATCCAATTAACTGACCCAAATATTTATAATTAATAATAACAAGATATTATTGATTATTAATATTTCCAAAAAGCTGAGTTCCTTACAATAGTGTCCATTTTGATTTCATGCAGACTTTAAAAACTACTAAATGTGAAAACAAAACTCAATTCATTTGAAGTTTCAATCTACATTCTCATTTATAAATAATTCCTTACTCAAACTCGCTCTAAACGTGTCAGGTCAAATGTCAGCTCGCCCCGTTGTTACACCACCCAAATTGGAAGCACATTCCCAGGTCAAGTAAACTTTCATTTGGAAATATAAAGACTGTGATAAGTGGAGAACGAATGCCCTTCATCATGTCTAACTGAAGGCACCACTTTTGTTTGGGCCAATAAACTTACTGCCCTGCAAAGGTTTACGCCAGCGTGCTTGTTCCCTCGTAATGACTTGTGTAAGCACATCGAACATGTTTGACATGTTGAACATGCCTTACCAAATTGTGCAAAGAGTAAATCTGACAAACAGAATCATGGAGCCAGTATTTCCAGCTCAGAAATGCTAATGTTGCTATCATCCAAGTGCCAAAGGGGTACCATGGACAAAGGAAATATAAATGAAAAGTTGCAGTGTCTTTAATGAGCCTCATATTGTTCCAAACCTATATCAGTGTTTTCCCTACCAAAATATATTAAAAAAAAAAAAAAACCAAAAAACGGACTTGCGAGCTCCATGTAGTTTAGTGGTAACAATGGAAGAAAATTTACTTTATTTCTTAAAATCAACAAAATCCAGAGAAACAACTCAAGCAAAGCCAGCCTCTGTGTTAGATGGCAACTGACGATAGCGGATTAAATACAAGCTCATTGCAATTTTCTGAGGAGCGAGCAAGAACCGTGCTATTAGCAAAAGCACCGGACTTAGATAAAACTCTAATTCTAGACAATGAAAAGCAAAGAATGTGTAGGGCCCTATGATTTCCGCGATGCAAAAAAGTGGACAGAATCGGGGAAAAAACGTAATTTACTGTAATGTGGAATTTCACGGAATTTTAAATTTCTTTGATGAATAAAAAGCAGTCACTTGAAATCAAATCGCGATATAGACTAGTGTATGAATATTAAACCGCAAAAAGACTATTTATGTGCACACTTGTCATTTCAGCTCACTCTAGAAATGCACCGATACAAACAACCGCCTACTGTGCGTATCCATAACATGCCCGCTCTGCAACACTAGTAGACCCCACGCAACCCCCCCTGAAAAAAATCCTAGGGGAAACACTGTATATGACTTATTTAGCGGAACATAAAAGATATTTTACAGAATGCTTCAACTGTTTGTTCCTAATTAAAGTCCATGGAAACTTTTTTTTTGTTTTCCACAGAAAAAAGAAAGTCATTTAAGTTTAGAACATAATGAGGGTGAGTAAATTATGACTGAACTTTCATTTTGGGATGAACTATCCTTTAAAGGATGAAAAGCAATTTTGAATTGAATGAATGTTTTTTTTTAGCACTTACTGTCCAGTATGTTCTAGTTCTCCATATAGCCATCCATCTCGCTCCTCGTGGATAAGCAGCGTGATAATGTCTCCATCATCAAAGCTCAGCAGGGTCTCGTTATTTCCCGCTGTGTGGGGGAAGATAGTTTGCACCCTGTTCTTCTTGGGCACATCCATACCGCTAGACACAGACGCAGACCTAGAAAGGCTGTTTCCATCTAGACTGTCTACATCTGTTGATTTCAAAGCAAGCGCAACTTAAGTGACATTAACTAAAAATATTCAGAGGCAGTAATCAGCTAAATTAGTAATCACAGCGATGTTTCAAGGACTGCCTCATCAACACAAAGACTACTGTACTGCACTTGATTGTTGAGAGCAGCAGTGATGAAGTCTGATTAGATCGAAGTGCAAGGGAGCCGTCAGCTTGCCTGAGTACTGCTCTGATGAGATGGGGCTTTTGGGAATGTCCTGGGAGAACATGCTGGCCAGTGGACTTGTGTGGGCTTTGAGTGAAGGGGCTGGGGGCGGAACAATCGAACTGGAATTGGTCTGAAGAGAAAAAAAAAAACTTTTTTCAATAAAAGTTAACAACTCATCGCGTTGATGTTTTGGCTTAAACATGTGAATGCTATGTGCCTCTCAAACAAACAAACAAACAAACAAAAAATAGCATTTAAACAGTCATATGTAAATTTAATGGTGGTACACCATGTTCTAACATTAGACTAACCCTCTCACGGCATTCCAATGTAGGCGAGGACTCGGGTATGACTGACATTGAAGTCCGCAGACCCTCAATCATGGATATCACTGTGTCTGGTACCCTGGTGACATCGGTACACTTATCTTGCCAGCTGGGCAGTTTGACGGTCAGTATCTCCTTGGCCTGTGGGTGCAAGTGCACAAACAGTTTGAAGAAAGAAATGCAAACAAGGTACACTACCATTCAAAATGTTAGGGTCAGTATGTTTTTTGTTTTAGTTTAAACTTACCAGTTAAGGCATTTATAATGTTACAAAAGATTTCCATTTCAAATTAATTCTGTTATTTTCGTCAACTTTCTATTCATCAAATAATCCTGAAAAAGGATTTCCAAATCAGCATATTAGAATGATTTGTGAATTATCATGTGTCACTCAAGACTGGAGTTATGGCTGCTAAAAAAAATCAGCTTTGCATCACAGGAATGAATTACATTTTATAAAAAAAATTTTAATCGTCTTTTTAAAAGGCATTAAAACTATTGTACTAAACCAAAACTCTTCAAAAGTAGTGAACTTGTACCATTTTAATTTGTTGTTGTTCCCAAAGTCTAACAACAATATTAACTGGAAAATCAGCAAGTTTAAAATTTGACTCTAAAAAGCTGAATATTTTCAGTGGGTCACCTTGTCATGGAAGGCTGCTAGCTGATAGGAGAAGGCACAGTGTTTGTCCACTAGGAAACAGAACCTCCTTTTCTCTTCCATCAGAGCCTCCTTACATCCTTCAGCAATAAAGCTCTGCATGTCTGTCTGCCGGGATGAGATGGTCTCCATACACTAGAGATGAAATCAATCATACGATATGGCTGCATCACATGATACACTCATAGTAGTCAGCTAAAATGGGACAGATATACTTGATTTCTTGCTTGAAATGCATCTTTTTGGGACAGATTTCATTGAGAAATACAAACAAAACATCACATTTAACCAAATGAGATACATCAACATCTTAAGAAGTCCACACAGTCAACACCTCATGCTAATGCTGTCATTTTCTTGTGAGTAACTCTTTTTTCAGACTGAGAAGTCTATGCTTTTATAGAACAGAGCTGTTACCCAGCAGACCTGTGAAAATGACACTAGAAACAGAGCTCTGTTCTTCTTCACAGGAATCCCCTCGCTATTATACAGTAGTTCTGTGCAAGTTGTCATAGTGACTGTGAACATTGCTTGTTTCCTTGGAGTTGTTTTCAGAATCGTTCGCAGATCATGCCTGGACACGCAAGTCCCACACAACAAGTATTGTCTCTCAGTGCAATATGAATGTATGATATGACTTCATCGCTATCTGAAATTATGATTCGGTGGGTTTTTGTCAGGGACATGATCTGACATGTTTTTGGATAAGATTCTAGTCACTACTGAGGTGAATGACATTTCATCAACTCAAGATGTACATACTTGCAGGAAACAAGTTTTTATATATGTACATCATCTGCCCCCACACAAAAAGATTTGTTGCTTTTATGTTATATAGGACAGTAGGTGGACAGAAAGGAAATCACGGGAGAGGGGAATTAGACCAGGAAAGGACCTCAAGTCAGGACTCGAACTCTGGTTGCCCGAAGTGCAACCACACCAAATGTCTGAGCTTTATGTTTGATACGGTGTTTACAATGGCAATTTCAAGTTTCAGATTTATTGTGACTAAAAAGCATTTAAATGCTAATGTTTGACTCAGTTAAAACAATTTACATAATTGTGCGTGATGCTTTGTTAAACTCAGCAGCTCAGTTCAATTTTCCTTCAGATGTCTGTCAAAAAAGACACTCAAAAGCAAACACATTACATAAAAAAAGGTTTACATTGCTAACCGTTCAAAGAAACAGTACGCCTTTGAAAGGAGGAACAATGGTGAGCTATTAAAACTGCAAATTAATAGAGCCCACCCCAGTAGAGCGTATTAAGTGTCATATCATGTTCCTGATATTGAGTCAGAAACTAAATTGAATCAAGCCATTCCCTTTGTCATGTAGAGTCAGCCATTTGTCATTGGTTCACTTGAGAACTTCCTTTTGGCTTTTAGATTTTGGATTTATAAGTAAATTATTGTATGAAATGAATACTACTTGAAAATATTTTTACATTTTGCCCTCCAAAATAAATATATTTTTTTTGAAGCCACTCTTTTTTGTTTGCTTTTGTTTTGTTAAAATGTTGCTATAAAGACTAAATGGTTGACTTATCAAGCATATAAACCCATCCTTATAGTTGTAGTCTTTAGTAAAATTGACATTAAGTAAAATTTCATCTGTTTTCTAAATGCATACATGTATTTTAGATATTGTGAACAAATCATTCATGCATGCCTTTTATTAAAAAAATTGACCTAATAATGTTTATTCAAAATGACATACTGGACCTTTTATCTGGTGACGTATGTAGGACTATAAGTATAATTTAGTCCACTTAAACCCTGCCCCTGCAAACTCAGATTCATCTGCCTCCACTTTTGAGTGCAACATCTCAAAATCCAATCAACAATCGATGCATAACCAAGTCCCCGCCCAACATTTTTCTTTTTCGTTACACAGTAATGGCACAGTATCTGCAAAATTCATGCTTGATGTATGACTGTGTATTTTTCTCGAGAGCATGTCTATTCAAGTAATATTAAATCACAGACATTATTAATTATAAATTGTTGCCACTAGCCAAAAAACCCAGAGGGAAACCATGGCTCAAAAATGCTAATTCTCATCCATATATTAGGACTACAAAAGGAACCGCTTTGTTGAATAATCAGACAGAAAAGACTGCCAGATAGATAGATTTCATAGCAAAAATACAATAAATGCTTACCTCATTTTCTTTGATCTCATACTTGGACAAATGCTTCCCTTGACTTTTCCGGCGCAGTTTCTTCAGGTCAGCCTGTGATTTGTCCAAGAAGTCTTGCTTAAATTTGTGTTCTGACTGGTATCTTTTGAACGTGGCCTAGAGGGAATACCACAGTATCATGGTAAGTGCAGTATGGGAAGTATGACTAGAAAAACACACAATACTCACATTCATGTACTTGATATCCATATCAGTTTTCTTTTCAAGTTCAGCAATGAGCTCTCTGTGGAACTTCATGAACTGTAACAACAAGGTTAATGGCAATAAATCATCACACAGCGATAAAAAAATCAATATCAGTGAAATTGCATGAAATCACTCCAATACTACGATAACATGACTAGAGAATTCGAACAAAGAGGGTTATCTTATCAGCTTCAGTGGTTAAATATTCATAACGCTGTGAGTTTGAATCCCTAAGATCATTTGATAAAAAAAGGTTTTGGAGGAAGAAATGCTCTGAAAGTCAAGAGAGCAAAGGGTCAGTAGCCCTCAACACAATCACATACCACAGATAAGTTCAGCACACACTATCCCTAAGGCAAAATATGACTGTATGATTTATAAGGTCAAATCATGTGACTACAAAAATGTTTGAAGTTACAAATTCACAAAGCTCATGCCCTAAAGGTTTCCTCCAATAGCATTGCCTGGTACAGTTCTGCTGGTAGGTTTTAACACTTGAACACTTAGTTTTTTTTATTACAGCCCTACAACACTGTAAAATGTACATTTAATTTATTTAAAATTACTGTTTTTATTTAATATATTATAAAATGTTTTTTATTCCTGTGATGGCAAAGCTGTATTTTCAGCAGCCATAACTCCAGTCTTTAGTGTCACATGATCCTTCAGAAATCATTCTAATATGCTGATTTAGTGCTCAAGAAACATTTACTATCATCAGTGTTGTACAGGTGATGCATTTTTTTCAGGATTCTTTGATGAATAGAAAACTCAAAAGTTCAAATCTTTTGTGACATTATAAATGTCTTTACACTCACTTTTGGTCAATTTAATGAATCCTTGTTGAAGAAAAGTATTAAGAATTTTTGACCCCAAACTTTTGAACAGTAGTGTATACATTCCACAAGGCAACATAATAATAATTCTGAATTTACAAAAATGATGCTGTTGAAAAACCACAAAAGGCTCCAAGCAGTCATTGATAAAGGCAACACACAATATGAAGAATCAAGGGTATGCTAAATTTTGAAAGGAAAAATGTATTAATTTATTATTTTAATTTGTGGAATATACAGAATATGTGTTCTTCAGCTTCTTCAGGAGTTGGCAAGGAATAAGAGAAAAAAAAGTAATGCATCAAGATCATAAACCATTTGAAGAACCTTGCATACTTACAGACTGATCCAGCTCCAGTTGGACCTTCTTGTGCACTTCTGAAATCTCCATCAACACCACGCCTGAGAAGAAAAATGAAACATTATTGCTACATTACTGATTTTTTACATTACAGTGTTTTGTTTCCATCTCAACTGGATAAACAGTTCAAAGTTACCTTCAAAGAGGTATCAAGTTGTATTTTAGACTTGAACTTCTCTTTACATGTGTATTCTTTTATGACTACACCTTTAGCATGCGTCTCTCCTACTCCGTATGATCAGTATCATTTCATCTTGCTAGGGCTCCATTAGTGTTGCTCATAAAAACAAACCCCAGAGCAAACAAACTGAGGTGAGCTGCAGCATTATCACTCATCTAGCAGTTATAAAAGCATCATTAGCATGGTAAGGTCAGTGGAGTGAGTTGGTAAATGCAGTCTTTGTACTGAGAGTGTCAGCACCTGCTCTGTGTTTTCACAACCCCAGAGATGTAGCAAAAAGGTACTCAACCTTACAGAGGTTACAGGGCATCCCTGCCAATGGAAAAAGTCTAAATGGAGAATTATTATCAGTAAAATCAACTTTTAAATGTATAAAAGCTAAATGAAAAAATGTAATACAACAGAAATCAAAATGTACCCCTTGTAAATGTAATTTCTGCTTCCCCGGCTTTTTTCTTGATCAAATCAGTTCCCATCCGGCAATTTTTTACAATGATTATCCCATTTCACAAATATGTCATATTACAGATAAAATGGGATTTGAAAGATGCATCATGTTGATTTCAGACTATTTACAATCAGAGCTTGACATTAACTTATTTGCTCACCACCCACTGTGGCTAGTGGTTTTCCAAAAAGTTAGCCACCAAGTATTTTCATTGGCAACAATTTTGACATCGATACCATGGGGAAAAACTGCCATATAGATATTTTTAATATCATCTCATATTTTGGCAGCAGGTATATTAGGCTGCTGTCACTTTAAGACCTGATGCACAGATCCATTATAGTTACACATGTGTTTTCTTTCTCAACTGTTTAGATTCACTTAAAACATAAAGGACTGCGTTTACATGAATACTTGCCAAGACCGGCATTTTGACATTATTTTGTGTGTATTTGACTGTTTAAGCGAAATAAGCAATGAGAAATCAACAAAACAACAAAAATAACTCAGTTTAGTACTGAGAGGCGGCTTTATGTGCACACACTTAAGGTGTGAGACCAAAATCTGTGGGAATGAGTAAAATTATATCACTTTGAGCCCTGTAACACCAAAAATATTAATCAGGAGCAAATTAAATGAGAGAGCTGGTATCTAGCGCGTATCTTTTCCGTGGAAAATGAGTATTGGAGGCGTTTCAGATATTTCAGTATCAATAAGTATCAGAAAATTTATATTTTTAACACTACAATTGATCTCATTTGTCAGTTGCTTTGGATAAAAGTGTCTGCTAAATGAATAAATGTACAACATTGCACTTATTTTATTATTTAGTCTTTTTTTTTTAAAGACAATTGAAAAACTTTAATATTATATATAAAATTCAACCTACCAAAGTGGCTAGTAGGAATGACTTACACACCACTGCTGAAATCCACCCAAATGCAGGTGTTAATGTCAAGCCCTGTGTACAATAATGGGTTGTCTACAATGGATAATTGCATCAAATATTGGTATTCCGAACTGATAACTGTTCCCTCCTCCATTTTATGCTGTGATGTGATTGGATCCATTCACCAGACCTGGCCATCTCAAGGATGTTCCATCATGTCACTAGCAGATTGCACACTAGCTATCTGGGCAACAAGTCAAGTCAAGTCACCTTTATATAGCATTTTTTACAATACAGATTGTTTCAAAGCAGCTTTACAGTGATAATAGGATAATAGAAAGATTGTTTTGTCTGTACAGCAGCTCTAGAAGAAAGTCATTGTCTAGCTTAAGTAAGTTTTTAATTGATTCATTACCGTTATAAAAATTATTAGTTATTAACTTAGGGGGTGCTTACACGACACTGTTCACAACCGAAAACAAAAAAAACTTTTAAATGCACTCTGGCTGTTCATTTACACGACAACTGCATTTTGGTGGCCTGAGAACCAAACTTTGAAGTAGGTTTCAAAGTCCAAGTTTTTGAAAACGAGTTTTAAAAGCGATACTGTTATAAGCAATACATTATAAACTGTTACACCCGTGTACACTTTAAAAACGTTGATGGCATGCACATGCGTATTACATGTTTTGTCTACAGGCAGGCGAGTTTAAATGTGTATGTGCGTGGGCGCATAGTCTTTCATTATAAAGTGACATTGTCAATTACTTATCTGGCATGCATAATACAGCGTTTTTAGTTGTTTCCGCGGAACTGTGTGAACGGGAATCATTTTGATACCGTTTTCATCTGTACAGAGAAAAAAAACATTTGTCGTGTCGATGAGGCCTTCACAGGGGATAGTCTAGTTGACACGGCCTCTGCTGACATTTCAGGGTGTCTAGGAGCAGGTCCGTCATCTGATCTGGTTTCGGCCTGAATTCAGCTGAGTACAGTAAACCTCGGGATAAAAAGAGAGACTAATACAAGCGTAGATGCCAGTCGTCTTATGATGTAACCAGTGTTAATTTTGACAGCAAATGTTGATTCAGTTTTAGTCATATTTAAATCATTAGAATTGTTTTAGTTTTAGTCAACGAAATACCATAACATTTTAGTCGACTTAATCTACAGTAGATTTAGTCGACTAAAATCTAATGGTTTTGGTTAAATTGTAATGCATTAATTTAGAATTTCCAAACCTATTATATACTCCCGGAGAAAACATTTATTAATCTGTTAATATGAATGATTTTAAAGTTTGAACATGCAATACAGACACAGATTTAACTACTGTGATAAACAAATATCTTAAAACTAAATAAAACCACTTCTCCTAAAGTAGAATAACGGTCTGCTTTTCAATGAATGATATATTCATTCTTTATAACAACTTGCATACATCATTCTTTATTCTTTCAGGCAGACATTTGTATAAATTAAATATAATTAATCCATATTAAAACTATTAAAGAGCAGTGAATCCTTTACTCTTTTTCTTTTGTTTTTTGATTAATATTAAAGGGCAGACAGCATTAGGTTTATTACGCAATGTCACTTTAAGACATTGGATCATGTCCAATGACATGCGGATCCAATTGCACTGATGCACATCTAATATTCTTCTCACAACTGTTTACGTTCTGTAAAGACATAACCGACTGAAAATAGCATCACAGTCCAGCTTAAGTAAATTCAGTGATGTTTCATTTTTGTTGTAAAAAAGTTATTAATTTAGTTCATATATATATATATATATATATACACACACAGGTCCTTCTCAAAAAATTAGCATATTGTGATAAAGTTCATTATTTTCCATAATGTAATGATAAAAATTAAACTTTCATATATTTTAGATTCATTGCACACCAACTGAAATATTTCAGGTCTTTTATTGTTTTAATACTGATGATTTTGGCATACAGCTCATGAAAACCCAAAATTCCTATCTCAAAAAATTTGCATATCATGAAAAGGTTCTCTAAACGAGCTATTAACCTAATCATCTGAATCAACTAATTAACTCTAAACACCTGCAAAAGATTCCTGAGGCTTTTAAAAACTCCCAGCCTGTTTCATTACTCAAAACTGCAATCATGGGTAAGACTGCCGACCTGACTGCTGTCCAGAAGGCCATCATTAGCTGCGTTTACATGGACACTTATAATCGGATTGACGGCTCAAACGGACTAAAAAACCTTCATGTAAACACCTTAATCGATCCGATTGAGCTCGATCCGATTGAAATTTAGATCCGATTGAAATGGGTGGTTTACTCCTTTTGTAATCCGATCGAGAGAACATGTAAACACTTGATCGGATTGAAAACCGAAACTAAAAGGACTGCGCATGTGCAAAGACGTTGAAATAGCGTAATGACATATGACGCACGGAACGAGCTGTTCTTCCTGTTGAATAAAGTGAATATAAAATGAGTGTTCCGTTATTAAAAATTTCTCATTTCACTCAGCGTCTGTGAAGTGAAGCAGGACAACGTCCCACCAGTGCTTGTTTAAGATTATCATCCATAGACGACTAGTTTTGGGCGCGGGGTTTTACTGCGTGATCAATATAAGCAGCACGGCAAAGCGGTTCATGCTCATCGTCTCCAAATCATGACCAGCGATGGATAAATATTAAGTCTGCTGTTTAAAAAAAATAAAGAACCAATAGAGGAGAATATTATGCAATAGAGGAGACTAGTTATGCGCGAACAGCGGCATATTCGTGCAGTGTGCGCATGTCAAGAAATCAATTCTGATTTGAATCTTGTGACATATAAACGCGCACATTAACCTGATTACTTTATTTATCGTTCATGTAAACACCGTGTTCGGATTCATCAATCGGATTGATTTCATTCCGATTGAACCATGTAAACGCGACTAGTGACACCCTCAAGCAAGAGGGTAAGAAATTTCACAGAAAGAAATTTCTGAACAAATAGGCTGTTCCCAGAGTGCTGTATCAAGGCACCTCAGTGGGAAGTCTGTGGGAAGGAAAAAGTGTGGCAAAAAACGCTGCACAACGAGAAGAGGTGACCGGACCCTGAGGAAGATTGTGGAGAAGGACCGATTCGAGACCTTGGGGGACCTGCGGAAGCAGTGGACTGAGTCTGGAGTAGAATGCCAAAATGCCTGAAGTCCAGTGTCAAGTACCCACAGTCAGTGATGGTCTGGGGTGCCATGTCAGCTGCTGGTGTTGGTCCACTGTGTTTTATCAAGGGCAGGGTCAATGCAGCTAGCTATCAGGAGATTTTGGAGCACTTCATGCTTCCATCTGCTGAAAAGCTTTATGGAGATGAAGATTTCATTTTTCAGCACGACCTGGCACCTGCTCACAGTGCCAAAACCACTGGTAAATGGTTTACTGACACTGGTATTACTGTGCTCAATTGGCCTGGCAACTCTCCTGACCTGAACCCCATAGAGAATCTGTGGGATATTGTGAAGAGAAAGTTGAGAGACGCAAGACCCAACACTCTGGATGAGCTTAAGGCCGCTATCGAAGCATCCTGGGCCTCCATAACACCTCAGCAGTGCCACAGGCTGATTGGCTCCATGCCACGCCGCAATTTCTTTCTGTGTCTTACCCTCCTGCTTGAGGGTGTCAATGATGGCCTTCTGGACAGCAGTCAGGTCGGCAGTCTTACCCATGATTGCGGTTTTGAGTAATGAAACAGGCTGGGAGTTTTTAAAAGCCTCAGGAATCTTTTGCAGGTGTTTAGAGTTAATTAGTTGATTCAGATGATTAGGTTAATAGCTCGTTTAGAGAACCTTTTCATGATATGCATATTTTTTGAGATAGGAATTTTGGGTTTTCATGAGCTGTATGCCAAAATCATCAGTATTAAAACAATAAAAGACCTGAAATATTTCAGTTGGTGTGCAATGAATCTAAAATATATGAAAGTTTAATTTTTATCATTACATTATGGAAAATAATTAACTTTATCACAATATGCAAATTTTTTGAGAAGGACCTGTATATATATATATATATATATATATATATATATATATATATATATATATATATATATAATATATGTATATAGCCGCTCTGGAGAAAACTGTGATGTCATTGCCCAGCTCAGTTCAGTTCTTATATAATGGTGTCAATGCAGGCAGATCAATAATATGAATATTTAATTAAATGTCCCCAACTAAACGAGTCAAAAGCCAATGGCAACAAAGATGAAAAAAGGCGACAGTGGCAAGGAACCAAAACTCCATTAGCTGACAGAATGGGGAGAAACCAGGCTCAGTCGGGGGACCAGTTCTCCTCTGGCCAACGAACGAAGTGTACGATTATGATTCAGGCAGTATTATAGGTCAAAAGTCAGATTAGATTGGAACAATCAGAATATTATCCAGTTCCATCTGTTCCATTCCTTACATGTAAGAGTATAGAATATCGGGATATCAACGTTTAGTGTTGATGCGATTTTAACGTACATGTTGCCGCATACTGTCATAATAAAAGATCATTACGACTGCCAGTCTGCCACTAGGTGGCGAATTCCGAGAGTCCGAATGTCGTGTGCAGTGGAAAGGTGGCTTTACATTGATTTAAAGGGATAGTTCACCCAAAAATGAAAATTAGCCCATGATTTACTCACCCTGAAGCCATCCTAGGTGTATATGACATTCTTCTTTCAGACGAATACAATCGGAGTTATATTAAAAAATATCCTGGCTCTTCCAAGCTTTATAATGGGAGTGAATGGGTGTATGTCTTTGAAAGTCCATCAAAGCACATCCATTCATGATTAAAGTGCTCCACACATCTCCGGGGGGTTAATAAAGGCCTTATGAAGTGAAGCGATGCGTTTGTGTAAGAAAAATGTCCATATTTAAAACTTTATAGACTAAAATTTTAGCTTCCGGCAGACGGCCGTACGCATCGATTTACGCCAAAAGAGTAACCCTTGAACTTGACGCTCAACGTAATGACGAACACGGTTGACCAGCCCTGTATGTTTGAACCACGAGAGGCGTCAAAGCTCACGCTACTCCTACATCCTACATCGTCAAGTGTTACTCTTTTGGCGCAAGTCGACTTGCGTATGGCCGTCTGCCGGAAGCTAGTTATTTTAGTCGACTAAGATAGTGCATTAAGTACCACAGACAGATCCCAGCACGGAATCAGTGGCTTTGAAACCGTTCAAACGCCGCCCACCTCTCATATACCTGCATACCTTCCCGAACAATGCTAGGAAGACTATTCCAGACTTTAGGTGCTAAATAGGAAAAGGATCTACCGCCTGCAGTTGATTTTGATATTCTAGTTATCAACTGGCCAGAATTTTGAGATCGCAATAGACATGAAGGACTATAATGCGTTAAGAGCTCACTCAAGTACTGGGGAGCTTAATCAATTAATGCTTTGTAAGTAATTAGGAAGATTTTAAAATTTATACAATGTTTAATAGGGAGCCAATGCAGTGTTGACAAAACCGGGCTAATATGGTCATACTTCCTGCCTGGTTCTAGTAAGAACTCTAGCAGCTGAAGTTTGTTTATTAAGCGTGCAGGGCAACCACCCAGTAGAGCATTACAATAATCTTGTAATGATTCTTGATTCATTACATGAACTAACTTTTCAGCATTTGTCATTGAAAGCATGTCGTAATTTAGATATATTTTTAAGATGGAAGAACAAAGTTCCATTTTGTTCTGGTTTTCCAGATGCTACAAACGTGGCTTTCAAATGAAAGATTGGTATCAAAAAGCACACCCAGGTTCAATCACCAATGTTTTTTTCCAATTTGTTGGTACTGAAATCCACCCGCCAGCTAGGTCTTCACGATATATCGTTTTATCATCAATATCGTGATATGCTCATCAGTGATAGTCACATGATCACAGGATGTGCAATGTCAAGAATAGGGATCATAGTTTATCCATAAAGACCAGGCACTATGGTTCAAAATAAACTTAATTCTCTGATTACTGTAATTGCAGTTTAACAATCGTAGAGCAAATGTTTATCATTTGCACGTTTTAGGTCAAACACACATTCAACAGGAAGAACAGCTCGTTCAGCGCGTCATACGCCATTATCCTATTTCAACGTCATTGCACATGCGCAGTACTTTCACAGTTTCGGTTTTCAATCCAATCAAGTGTTTACATGTTATCTCGATTGGATTAAAAAAGGAATAAACCACCCCTTTCAATCCGATCAAAATAAGGTTCGGATCGAGCTCAATCGGATCGATTAAGGTGTTTACATGAAGGCTTTTCAGTCCAGGTTGAGCCTTCAATCCGATTACTAACGGATTATTTGGTTGCATGTAAACGAGCACGGAGCTCAACCATCATGGTTTTGTTGCTTGTTTTGTGTTCTTTATGATTATGCACATAGGCCAGTATGAAATTCACTAAATTGTATTGTTGTGAAATGTTTTTTTTAACATTTTATGTTCTTCATGTAACATCAATGAGAAAGTGTGCCTGTCATGCTACAACTTGGCAACAATTATGTGTTTTTGTGCTACAGTATATTATGTCTCATTCACACATATCTTGGACTTAAAATATGTGAAAGTGACAGAGAGACGCTTCAATTTGGTAATTCCATCAACAGCTGGGATGGTTTTATTCTTGGAAGGTTGTAACCTAAAATAGCACACTAAAAACATTACAAACACAACTGCTGAATGTTTGTACAATGCTGTGCTTCTTCACCATTGACACTACACTTCCAGATTATTAATACTGAGAGCAGGCTTAAGAATTAACATATTCAAAACACCTGGTGCTCTTATACAATCGCTTTCTTTTTAAACAACACTAATACAGTTTTGATGCCATGGTTTCCTATGACATGGAAGAGGGTTTTCTGGACATGACAGGTGATGCTTTCAATAGCAAGTTAATATTATGCAAGAGAAACTGAGACCTGATCTGTGACAATAAATCCTTGCTACAACAACAATAACTAAATTGACTGTGTGAATCAAACTATTCCTAATGTACGCCTTCAGGTACACCTGCATTTATTTGGATAATATGAAAGTACAGTATAGTTCTGCAAATTAGCTATGGCCCACTATTACCTAAAACTGTTTCAATTAATGCAGATTGTCTGTCGTTCTTACTACTTTGAGTAATTATAAAGGATGGAGCAAGATTTATTTTGCAAACTTTAATGTTACATCAGTCATTCACATTAGTGCTCTGCTAACGTATGCACCATTACGGATACAGTTCCCGCATGTGCACCGCAATAAATTAGAAACATCGGTTTGTTGATGGACATACACCAGATAATGATGATATTGAGGAATTACAGTTGCAACATCTCATACTGTACCTCAAACTGGAGTAGTATATCACTGAGAAACATCCTGACTCATGCTCAAGTTGTCCTTGTGATTGAGGTTCGGGTTGAATAACTAAGACTCACACTTGGATTGATATGGCAAAATCAACGTAATCATACAATTCCAAATATGAATTTCTTTCTTCTGCTGATCACAAAAGAAGATATTTAGAAGAATGTCTGTAACCAAACAGTTGATGGGCACTATACTACCATAGTCCCCCCCTCCCCCCTAAGTGGGTAGACTATCACTTTAATATGTGGGTCTTGTAAGACTGGAAAAACTGGAAGGACTTTAAGAGAGGGCCACTCTCTGAGAAAAAAAAAAGGAAATTAACATTTGAACTCCCCCTCATGCACTATTGAGATGAAGGTCTCACCTCTCTCATCCTAATCTACATTTCTCTCCCCCATTCTTCATCCTGGCAGAGATCTCCCAAACTCACACAAGAATCTAAATGGTTTAATGTAAATGATTATCATCGAGTTTTATACATGTTATTATTTGAAATGTCTCGGTGCGACTGGTACAAATGTCTCATTCCCAAAGAAGTAAACCAAAAGGTAATAAAGTTCTTAGGAAGTTTAGAAATATCTTCCACACTGGAGGGTGTGTCTTTGAGTTAACACCTTCTGACCATTTGACTGAATGCTAATTTTCCACTGCTAGCAAATGGTGACTTACAGGTAAATTTCCACTGTGGATGATGTTTAGATTTGAAATGAGGTCTGGGTATATAATGAAACGCACCGAGAGCTCGGGGCCTTTTCTGTATCTGAGATCAGCCCGTGAGGCTGAGAGTTGCAAGACTCTCAGCCTCACGCATTTCTTGTCGGGTAAACTTTTTCCTCTTTGTTCTATCTAGAGCATTTGATGTTTTGCATTGATTATCTTTGAATTGATTGTGAAATTGTAATGATACATTTACCTGACATATTAAATTGTGATATTTGATTATTCTAATTGACTTTGACATTTTCATTCAAGAGTTTAAAAGAATAGTAAAACATTCGCTCACATTTAATGATGCACAGATATCATTAAAGCCTTTTCATTTATGGAGTCAGATGAAATAACGAGTAAATACATATGACAAAATGTATTGTATTTAACCAAAAATACTTTGCCGCGAGAAAAGACAGTAACACGCAGAGACCTTCCGTGCTGGTCGGATGCCGGACTTTGGGCCGATCGAGCACGACTTACAATCTTATGCTGTAAAGGTAGAATGAGATGTCAAATTATCCATAATTTTTTTTTAACATGCATGTTATTCATCTTATTTTGAAATATATAATATATACACACTACTCTCTGGTGTTGTATGCCAGACTCCATCCAATCAGCAACCGGTAGATTGAACCAAGACCCTGCCACCCATTTCTTTCAAAAATCAATTTCACTCGAATGTATGTCACAATATAGAGGAAAAAAAGGTTTGTCACTCACTACTTCTGTTAATTCGCAACCCTAAATATAATCTAAGTTATGGTAACTGGTTGTGTTTGTAGTCCTCTAATGTCTAAGTGCTTTCCTAGAGTTCATATGAAAACTACTGAGAAACATCATATTGACTAACAGAAAAATAAATATTTAAACTACATTAGAGGGAGTTAGAAAGCTTGTTGAGGAAAAATCCAGACGCCTTAATGCTTTTTGAGAAGGCTGAAAGAGTTTAAAAGGCATTAATGTGCGACAGCGGTATTCTATTGCCAACCACTGTAAAGATCTCAAATCGCTAGTACAATGCTCTAGGTGTTGATATATAGACCTATTCTAACCAAATACAGCCAAAAAACATGTTCAAGTTCACATCATCAAGCACCTAAACCGAACGGTTTTTGACAAGTTAGAAATTCACTATGTTCTTACCAACCACATTCTGGTTGAGATAATGTCTGTCACACACAATTCCACCATAAGATGACAAACATCTTGACACTAAGGAACTTGTTTTGTTAAAATAACAAAAGTACTCCTGCATTAGAAAAGCAATAGAAAAAGGCAGGGTGACTAAACTGAACACTTCTTACATTCCAGTCATACAGTCTCAATTGGATGTTTAAATATTCCCTAGATCTAACTAAATGGAGTTACAATGGCAATTCATAATATAGCTTCATTTGATGACACGTGTGGCCCAGACATGCAGTCTAGAGTACTAATTAAGTTAAATTAATTAATAATTAATTCAATTGTGTTAACCTACATTTATTTGGAACTTTCTTGCAGGCGTGTTGATGTTGACACAATCCTCACTTAATCAAGTCCTTGTGTCAATCAGGTGTCACAAGCAATGCATTTCTTATACGGAACAGGTTGACATAGAAGGCTGCACCAGTAATCACTACAGCATTAGATGTTGATATGATGCATCGTCTATGACTGCACTAAATGTTAATATAGATGGACAGCACTTTGAGTTTGCATGTTCCTTTGGAACATTTGAGCTATGATGCTTTTTGGAAGGGGTTCAGGGGCGGAAAGGTTTGCAGACAAAGTCTCAAAGAGTAACTGTTTGCTTTGTGTGTTTGCTGCCGGCATGTGCAGAGAATTCACACTGTCTGGTGGTCATCCGAGCCATCTGAAAGGGATTCCAGGAAGAACAGGGAACGACAAAGCCAAAGGAGCTCAGTCATTCACAAAAGGACACACCACTGAAGAGCAAAAGCTCATTTACAGTAAGTAGAAAAGTTAGGGATGCACCGATATTAAACTTTTTATTGGGCCGATAACGATAACGTTAAAACATACCGAACATATATCGGCAGATACCGATATGGTGGCCGATATATAGTGCATCCCTAAAAATGTATTTGCAATAAGGACATTGTGTACAATGTTTTTAGCAGATTAAGAATAATGTGAAGGCAAAGCCATCAATCTTTGTAATTTGCACAAAAAAACCAAACCTGCAGTGGTAGGGAGTATGAAAACCTGGCATGGCAGTTTATGAATCACAGTAAAGCTCTGTCATTATTTCCAGACAATATGAATCAAACTGATGCTGAGTCACAAAAAGTCAACAAGAACCAAACCTGTCTGCGGCTTAAAGCAGACGCAAACGTAGAACTGCCTTTTGACAAAATGAGGAAATAACAGGCACTGGATATTCAAAGACATGTTGAGTGCAATGAATCATCTACAAGGAAATGTTAAGCCGCTCTGTGCACAGAGCACATCCATTTCGGCGAAGACCAGATTAGGACCTCTGTGTGATGATTTAAAAAGTAATACTCACCCAGCTCCCTAGAAACCGGCGATACGGCAGCATTTTCCCCAATCTTTGAGACTGCATCGAAATATGCCGTTCCAGCAAAGGTCATTGCTGCAGGAGAGTGAATAACTCATATTGATTAACAGGAACTGAAATCCACGCTTCGTGTATCACAACAATTTTTAGGGAAATATAGAGTTTATTTGAGCAGTTGAGCATAAAATGCGCAAGTATGGTGCATATTTATTTTTATGTAAATTAAGTGATGTGATTACCTGTCACTGATTTCTCATAGCTCTTTCCCAGGTTAACCAGATTCCGCAGTCCTGGGTTGAACTGCTCCATCACATTCTAGGAGAGCAGAGCAAAGCTCATATTTCAAAGTTACATGGAAAGCAGCTTACTGCTGCTGAATGAAACTTAAGATCTTCAAAAACGGACTCAAATGAATGTGCCTACAACTGGGCAGATATTTTGAAAAATGTCTTTTTTTTTTTGTCCATTTGGAATTTGATGATGGTATATAGCCTAAATGAAAAAAAAAAGATTTTTGGGTGAACTATCCCTTTTTCCACATTTCAAAAAGACACATTTTTCCCATTCAATGTTAACCACATTTTACAGTAACTTTACTTTTTAAAAATACCTCTACTGTAGTTAAATATAGCATTGTTTAAACATTGACTTATAATTATATTGCCTGTGAGATCGATCAAAGCCCTGCCTATCACAAGGCCCTCTGGGTCTCTATTGAAAAGCCCTTCTGTAAAGTAATTCTAGTCAGTTCCTCTGCTCATTCCCAGGAACACACCCTTGGCAAAACAATGAACAGTCAAGTATGCAATAACAGAAACAGTCCAGCACAAACAGGTTTCTTAACTCAACCCAGAAACCCAACTGAAGCACTTCAAAATGCACTCATGACACTATTGCACAACTTACACGTACCTTGATGAGAAAAATGTAAGAGTGCCATAAAATAGCACTTTATTATATAACTTAGCAACACAACTTTCAAAAGGCTGTATGTAGCCTACTGGGTTTAATAACAGGTGGTCAGTAACAAATACAGCCTACACGCAGTTTAAACCGGCTTTTACCTTATATGTGCTCTCGGTGAGTTTGTTCACCTCCTCCGGGGCTCGAGACATTTTAGCAGGTATTCCTCAAACGTCCTTGGTGACAATGTGTTTGTTTTAACTTTCCCCGCACAAATCGTAAATCTGTGTTTTCGTCCCACCTGTTAACGCGTGAGAAGCGGTAGAGAAGAGAACGGAGCGCTCGGGCGCTCTCGAGGAGAACACGATACTGCACTGATGTACAGGAGGATGACACCTTTCCGCGCGACCTCATGCCACACGTGTAAAGGTGGGATCCGTGACGTCATAGATTTCTAAAATCAAACCGAAATGTCTAATTATCTATCCTTTTTTCGGTTTTATTTGTTTCACATCGTTGCTGTTTGTTACTTTTGTATATTGTTTTGAGAATGTTTTTTTTTTACACACACACTTACACTTTTACAATTACACACTTAATTTCCAAAGTACGGATTTTAAAAAGAAAAATTATATAATATAACCTACATTAATAGTAGTAAAGTTGTTCAGTCAAAGGCGAAATAATGTAATACATGGAAAGTCTTTATCATTAGGTCTATATTATTTTAGCCTATAGGCTACTATGCAGATTGTCCGTTTTCGTTTGTGGATTTAAAAAAAATCTTAAAATCTAATTAAAGCTCCTTTCTGTGACAGAAAGAATCTGTGATACACATTTCAGTTTTTACAGCGCCGCTTTGTGGACGTTTGTGTTGTAGGCTACTATATTTAGACTTAGAGTAGCCTACCTGAGTAATAGGCTACTTATAGTGAAAGGTGTGACTCGGCCTACTAGCCCCAGTCACTCACTAGCCTTCATAATTTTAAAGATTTGGGATAAGAGACCTTTGCACGTTCTCTAGAAATCCATCCAGAGGAATGGGCTTGTGAATTTGTCACGTTTCTGCATGAATTATGTTCTCTTTGGTAGCACAACGCACATCATTATTCAGATAAGCATAAGGATTCAACACGCGAATATGATTTCAAGCCTTTACCAAACAGCGTGTAAGACATAAAAGCTTGAACGTCTCAGTCATACCCTCACAAGTTACAAGCTGTACAGATTTGGAGGCCACATGAACTGGTAAATATAGCTTATAGTTCTAAATAATAGATATAAACATATATTTCTCTCAGTTTGTGGTCTAATAATTTAGTTTTTATGTTGAATGTTTATTTCAAACCGTAAACTGGTTTTTATCAGGATCCGGAGTGTTCTGGTTCACACTTTTCTCTCACTGATTTCCTCTCTTGCTTTTGGGATACCCGACGAATTATCCCATCAGTTATCTGGTAAGCTGACTAGTCCTCTTATCCATTTTGACTTGGTTGTCACTGGTGTAGGTTTTGATGTGACATAGTTTCTATTTTACCATAGGAAATGTCAAAGGAAAGATCATTTTTCATCAAATGGAAGGGAATTCAACATACTTGCGGGATAGTGGGAAGCTGGCATCTTGCATACCCACCATGGTTTCATTTGAGCTGTCTGACCCGAGACATAACCTGCACTCTGTCACATTTATATACACATGGGACATGGGCAATGGGTAATTTTTATTTGATCATCCATTTTAATAAACGGATATTTTAACTATAAAATGGTTTTCTTTACAGTTGTCTTTGTTTTTTAGGGAAGTGCGTAAAGGCTCGTCCCCTTTTCTGAAGTATTACTACACATTACCAGGGAACTACACGTTTAAATTGAGCATTGGAACCAATAACCCCCAACATTCCAGAATGACTGGGCTGTACTCTGTAGATTTGACTGTGTTAGGTGGGCTTATAGTCATTATCACTTATCATCAATGTTCTGATTTGACTATTAGATATTACCAGTGGTGTTAATGTTAAGTGGCATGTCAAAGATTATTTTGTTTTGTAGATGCCATAAGGAGCATTGAACTGAGAGGACCTTTAATTTATAACGTGGACGAAAGCAGCAGTCTGTCCTTTCATGTTGGAGGAAGGTAAAAATGTACTTCAACAAAGTTTAAAAAAAAATATTTGGAAAGTCAATTGATTTCTTCATAAAGTGTTTTAATTCTAAAATCATCCTGTAAAAAAAATCCATTATTTTCTTCTATCACATGTGATGTGTGTAGTCCTCCTGTTTGGATGTGCTGGAGAGTTTTGTCTGATTGCCAAACTCCTAGTCCAGCTTCCTGCAATTTAGTCAAGCTCTACGGGAACATATTCAATCTGAACTACACCTTCACATCAGTAGGAACGTATTGCTTAGACCTGAGTGTGAGGAATAATATCAGCAACCTCCAGACATCCTACGACATCTATGTGCAGAGCAGCCGTAAGTATAGTACAATTCTCTACAACAATGTTTTAATCAACTGGAAATGTCACTATAAGTGAGTAATTCCTATAAGTGGAAATCCTTGTTTATAGAGTGGCATAATTGGAACATATTGTGGCACAAATGAAAATTCTGTTATCATTTTCTCACCCATATGTTGTTCCAAACCTCTGTGACTTGTGGAACACAAAATGATTTAGCATAAAGTCCAAGCTTTTCCTTTGCATTCAGTGAAAGTGAATGTGGACCAGAGACACTATCAAACATAATGATGACAGCATTTTTTATTTTGGGTGAACTGTCCCTTTTAATACATGGAAAGCTGAGCCACGTGTATGAGCATGACCATTAAAAATCAGTTTGCGTCCGGATACTGTGTCTAACCACATTTGACGCACAACAGCATGGTCTCCAGCATATACCTTTAGGCCACTGATTGTCCATTCATGATTCATTCATCTTCAGCATAGAGAAGTCTGAATTACCCAATATTACAGCACAATGACATTCATGTTTTCAAGAAAGCTTTATGACTTTTTAACATGTTGAAAATTAAAATGATAACCTGAAAATTAAGTAATCATTTACTCTCCCTGGTGTTGTTCTAATGCCGTATGCTCTTCTTTCTTTTATCGACCACAAAAGGAGAATTTTTGTCCTGCATGCTTGCGAATAGCAGTGAAAAGCGACCAGCACCAAGATAAAAAAAAAAAGAAGCAAAAGTATCTCAGAATGATCCTATGCGACTGTAACGGTCACCAGCTGGAGTGCCCTCGAGAACCACCAGAGGGCACTCCAGATAAGACTATTATCACTCACAAACTACATTTCCCATAACTCACTGCCCGGACTTACCATCACTGATCACATTCACCTGTACCTCATTCACTGATTGCATTCACCTGTGTCTCATCCTGTTAGTCTGTCTATTTATACCAGGTTCATTCATTCACTCACCGCAAAGTCTTGTTTTAGTGTCACACTGCAATTCTGAGCATTCTCCCCGTTTTCTTGTCTCTTGGTCTTTTTGGATTTCTTGCCTGTTTTGGATTACTCTTTTGCCTCTGACCCCTGCCTGCTTTGTGTGTTTGTTTGTACGGACTGCCTGCCTGTGTTTGACCTTGCCTGTTTTGGATTACCCCTTAATAAAACTGCATTTGGATTCTCCACCTTCGTGTCTCGGAGCAGTTTCGTGACAGAAGACTTCGCCACATATAGATCCAGCAGTTGTCAGCAACCAGGCCCTGAGGAAGTTCCTTTCTTCGGTGTTCCAAAATGGCCAGCCTATTGAGAGGTATGCAAGGGACTTTTTGTCTTGCTGTCATCTGGGAACGTTAAATGACACCCAGCTCATGTACCTGTTTTTGAGTGGGCTGGATGATGATATTGCTCAATTGATGCCGGAGGACTATACCGGCTGGACCCAAGAAGGGTATGTCGACCTAGCCCTCTCCTTGAGCGGTACGGCATTTACTGTGGGCTTGGCTGATGAAACACCCTGCAAGCTCACAGTACCCCCAGAGCAGTCACGCTGGCCGCGTCCAGTTCAGGGTCTTCACAGCTGCACGTCCAGTCTGCCCAGCCAGAGTCAGTTCAAGTCTCGCCTGCCTGGCCTGGGAATCATCACATCTTGCTAACCATCAAGCCAGCCACTGGATCGGTCTATGGACGTACAGGACCGGTTTCCAGCGTGGCCGATCCCCCGCTTATGTCTGCACGCGCTGCCAAGAGGGCCATCGTTCAAGGGTTCAGTCCTGCCGAGCCAGACCCAGAGCTTCACGTCAACCACGTCCAACCAGAGCTTCACGTCAGCCACGTCCAGCCAGAGCTTCACGTCAGCCACGTCCAGCCAGAGCTTCACGTCAGCCACGTCCAGCCAGAGCTTCACGTCAGCCACGTCCAGCCAGAGCTACACGTCAGCCACGTCCAGCCAGAGCTTCACGTCAGCCACGTCCAGCCAGAGCTTCACGTCAGCCACGTCCAGCCAGAGCTTCACGTCAGCCACGTCCAGCCAGAGCTTCACGTCAGCCACGTCCAGCCAGAGCTTCACGTCAGCCACGTCCAGCCAGAGCTTCACGTCAGCCACGTCCAGCCAGAGCTTCACGTCAGCCACGTCCAGCCAGAGCTTCACGTCAGCCACGTCCAGCCAGCCAGAGACCGTCCAGCCAGAGACCGTCCAGCCAGAGACCGTCCAGCCAATGTCTACGGACAAGATGGCTGAACCAGAGACTGTTCACGTCACTTCCTCCGAGCCAGTGTCTACGGACAAGATGGCCGTCTCCGAGCCAGTGTCTACGGACAAGATGGCCGTCTCCGAGCCAGTGTCTACGGACAAGATGGCCACCTCCGAGCCAGTGTCTACGGACAAGATGGCCGCCCCCGAGCCAGAGTCTGTTCCTGTTCCCGAGCCAGAGTCTGTTCCTGTTCCCGAGCCAGAGTCTGTTCCTGTTCCCGAGCCAGAGTCTGTTCCTGTTCCCGAGCCAGAGTCTGTTCCTGTTCCCGAGCCAGAGTCTGTTCCTGTTCCCGAGCCAGAGTCTGTTCCTGTTCCCGAGCCAGAGTCTGTTCCTGTTCCCGAGCAAATGTCTGTTCCAGAGCCAGTGCCTGTTCCAGCGCCAGAGCCAGTGTTTGTTTCTGTGTTTGTGTCTGTTCTTGTGGCTGTTATAGTTTTGGTGTCTGTTCCTGAGCCGGTGTCTGTTCCTGAGCTAATGCCTGTTCCTGAGCCAGTGCCAGTGTCTGTTCCAGAGCTGGAGCCAGTGGCTGTTCTAGAGCCTGAGCCGGTGCCGTCTGTTCCAGAGCCAGTGTCTGCTGTTCCAGAGCCGGTGTCTGCTATTCCTGAGCCGGAGCCAGTGCCAGTGTCTGTTCCAGAGCCACCGCCCTGGCCGCCCGAGGGGTCTTCACCGCCCTGGCCGCCCGATGGGTCGTCTGCTTCGCCCTGGCCGCCCGATGGGTCGTCTGCTTCGCCCTGGCTGCCCGATGGGTCGTCTGCTTCGCCCTGGCCGCCCGATGGGATCGTCTGCTTCGCCCTGGCCGCCCGATGGGATCGTCTGCTTCGCCGTGGCCGCCCGATGGGTCGTCTGCTTCGCCGTGGCCGCCCGATGGGTCGTCTGCTTCGCCCTGGCCGCCCGATGGGTCGTCTGTTCCGCCCTGGTCGCCTGCACAGCCTGCTCCACTCTGGCCTTCCGTCCTGAAGCAGTCTCCAGGTCCTCTTCCGCTCCACGGGCCTGGCCCTCCATCCCACCCCCGGGTCCGCCTCCGCTCCACCTCCCTCCTGGACAATTTGAGGAGCGTCTGGAATCCGCTCCTTAAAGGGGGGGCTATGTAACGTCACCAGCTGGAGTGCCCTCGAGAACCACCAGAGGGCACTCCAGATAAGACTATTATCACTCACAAACTACATTTCCCATAACTCACTGCCCGGACTTACCATCACTGATCACATTCACCTGTACCTCATTCACTGATTGCATTCACCTGTGTCTCATCCTGTTAGTCTGTCTATTTATACCAGGTTCATTCATTCACTCACCGCGAAGTCTTGTTTTAGTGTCACACTGCAATTCTGAGCATTCTCCCTGTTTTCTTGTCTCTTGGTCTTTTTGGATTTCTTGCCTGTTTTGGATTACTCTTTTGCCTCTGACCCCTGCCTGCTTTGTGTGTTTGTTTGTACGGACTGCCTGCCTGTGTTTGACCTTGCCTGTTTTGGATTACCCCTTAATAAAACTGCATTTGGATTCTCCACCTTCGTGTCTCGGAGCAGTTTCGTGACAGCGACACATGCCTTATATTCCAAGTGTTCTGGGGGTTTACGATAAGGTTTAGTAAATGCCTAGAAATCCCCCCAAAAAAAAAGTATCTTTGCATTTTTTCACTGAGTGACCTTTAGGTTACAAGTCTGACTCTCTAACCATTAGGCTACAACTGTCCTTAAATATAAATATAAGGCACGTCACATATCATATATCATTCTGTGATACTTTTTGTTTTTTCAAAAAAAGCTTGAGGCTGGTCTCTTTTCACTGTCATTATATGGACAAATGCGAGTGGGACATTTTATTTTTGTGGTCCATAAAAGAAAGAAAGGCATACAGTATTGCAACAGTTATGTTATCAGCAATAATAAGAATTTCTGTCGTGAGAACAGCTGATGGACACCATGCTGCATTGTCATGGGAATATCCCAGGTTAATGAGGAAATTTCTTACATTGCTCCCTTCCCCAAGTGCGTTGCAAACGGCTACATAATGGCACGCAAGTGCCATTGTCCCAAAGTCCCCAATTCAAGGGCACTGCCCTTCAAATGAAGTAGGGCATGGGGATGCTCACTCCCATTTGGAATTTGCCCAAAATGTCAGCTGTAGCCAATGGATCTGCAGAGGTCAGGTGAGATTGTAGTCACAAGTCAGTGTGATGCACCTCCAGTAGTGATTGGATCATTGAATCATTAATTAACTGATTGATTCAAAACACCAGTTTATTCAGTAATGAAACATTTTTTGTTGGTTGGAAACCTATTGACTGAGTCAAATTCTTTAACTTTGTTTAAAACTTAGTAGAGCACAGACAACGTAACTGGCAATATTGTGTCTAAAATGAAAGTTACAAAATATTAGCTTCTTGTTTATTTGACTATTTGCTGTATAAAAGCACTATTATGCTATTGGCTGAATAGGCTGTGACTCGGCCGTCCAGTCCCATTTCCCGCATATCAATGTTTGCTATTTTTCTGTTATACATTCAATCTCGCATGTAAATATATTTTCCCCTTAGCTGTGAGTCTTCTCTTCATTTTACCCTGCGCTGCAGTGATTGTCGCTACCCTCATATTCATCTCTGTGTCAGTGTGTCGTCCACAGCAGCAATCCCTCATGTCTAAGGCACTGGTGAGTGATTCACATCAGGAAAGAGAACAAGAACAGAGAATAATGTGAAGATGTTTATATTTTTTGTGCTTTTTTGTGGAAATAGCCTCAATTAAGTGTAACATTCAGGTTTGTCCACTAGAGGTTGACATACACCAGAAAGTATTTAAGCCATTGTTAGAGGATGCTAAATTATCCTTCAAGTAACTAGTCCATGCTCTTTCTTCCTTTTGTGGGGGTGAAGTTCATTGTATAATGTACTCTCTTTAAAATAAGCTATGAGTTAAAATATTCTTTTTAAATTGGAAAAACATTTGTAAATTAATGTAGTTTTAAAGATTCAATAGTTGTTGTTTTTTTATTATCTTGTCTCTATTAGTTACCTTTACTTAATTAGTTAAAATAAGTGTTAAGAAATAATTAAGACTGATCACCCCTTGACTAACTGCTAGTTGTCCAGACTAGTTCTTACACACTCTTAAAAATAAAAGTGGGGTTTCCACAGAGATGCCATACAAGAACCATTTTGGGTTCCCCAAAGAACCTTTCAGGGAACAGTTTTTAAGAGAATTATTGTTTTCTTAGTGTAAAGACCATTTAAATAAAGTACCTCTTTCCATAATGGAATCCAGTGGAAAGGTTCCATGGATATTAAAGGTTTTTTGTGGAACCACTGTAGCCATATTTTTAAGAATGTAGGACACATAGTGTGGCTGTTCATGCAACTGGCCAGGAAAAAACCTAATTCACACTGTTCAGAAACATATTTTCATATTTAAAAAAATTTATCATATTTACTTTTAGTAAATAATACTTTTTTTGTTTTTATTATTATTTTATAATTTTCCAATGAAGGTTTTTGTCATGCAGGTCAGGAAATAAAAAGTGACAGGTGAGCACAGCGTGACAGTTTGTAATTATGCGATTATATACAGTATACAGTATATGATTTGAGAGTATATGTATTTAGGTGTTGTTAGCAAATATAATAAGTGTAATTTTTTCTTTTTGTCTGTCTTCAGGTGGCAGATAGAAATTATCTCTCCTTCACAGACATCGAGCTACGTGTCAAGGATGCAACCATCCCTTTATAGGGCAATTCTCCTGCTTCTAAGACAAATGAAGCCCTGCCCCTTCTTCATCAGCCGGGGGCTTCCCACAACACCCAACCCTGTTAGTCTCACTGTGACCGCCCCAAACTAAATTACATTTAAAGTATTCCTTTCCTTTTGATCCATCTTTCATTGCATGAATTTCATTATTTTGCTACATTGTCAATCTATTTACATTTGAAGCTGAGAAGGCAGGTATAGACTCACAATCCTATGAATAACCCAAATCAGAACCCATGAAAGCTTTTCATTTTGCACCTTCCTGTTTTCTCTGCTCTTTTAGTTCATACTTGAGTAGGTTTCAAGGTTCCACTTCATGAAGGTTCCATTTGTTAATGCAAAACTCCTCGAGATCCTAATGGATGTTGACATTGGTGATGAACCTTTCAAAGTAGGAAAGTACATAAGGTTACAGGGATTGCATGCAGTTCAACAAGCGTGCCTTTGAATATTGTTACAATTTTAAACCTGACCCAAATGTACAAAACACACGGCTGTACTGAAAACCATCATATTTCTTTGCGAGTGATTATGAGTGAGAGTTTCCTTGTATAAGACCTAGAGCTCTTTCTGCTGGAATGAATGAGTATGACCTGTATATTCCTGCTGTGATGATCAATGACATTTGCCATGTGCACTGTGAGGGACCAGGAAGACAAGAATTACAGCTCCACAAGGGACTGCACAATATCTCTGTAGGTTAAAGGCTACAGATGAGCAATGCATCATACGTCTAGTAATAACTGTGCCCTTCAGCTCAATAGCTGAGGCATTATTCTTGCCTTTGGAAGTGTAACGGGAGTCATATGTGTGGAAGGACTTGAAAATGTTTCTTTACAAAAGTTAAGCAAAGATTTGTCTCATTTTTTTTTCACGAGGACAGTCGACCAATTAGTACAACCTGTCGCCTACACACTTATTTATCATAACTTGTAGTACCATTCACAAGGTTAGGGTCAGTAAGATTTTGTTTATATATTGAAAGGAGTCTATTATGTTCACAAAGGCTTTATTTATTGGAAAACTGTAATACAGTAAAAACATTAATACAGTGAAAGCAGTAATTTATTTTAATACAAAAATACGGTAAAAGTAATATTGTGAAACAGTATTACTATTTTAAATAACTTTTCAATATTATAAAATGCAATTTATTTCTGTGATGGCAAAGTTCAATTTTCAGCAGCCATTCTTCCTTCAGTCTGTAGTGTCACGTGAGCCTTCAGACATGATTCTGTTGTGGTGATCAAGAAACAATTTTTTTTTCAAAAGAGTTAAAATTTGTTGAATTTTTGAGTTCTAAAGAAGAGTATTTATTTAAAATGTTGAAAATGTTGGCGCATTGTCTGAAAATGTTGGCGCATTGTCTGAAGTGTCTTTGAAGTGAAGTGTCTTTCACTTTTGATAAATTTTAATGCATCTTTGCTGAACATAAGTATTCATTTCCTTTAAAAAAAAATGTCTGAACAAGAGTGTGATTATTTTGAGGCGTGCTGAAATGAGACCTTTAGATCTAGCTATTGGAGACAATAAAGTCATCAATAAATTCAAACCTTTGATGTGTCATAATTTTACTTATTTTTTTTAACTCAGAGAATGAATTTATTTTTAATTAAGGTGCTTCAAATATATATGTTTTGTATTATTAATAATTTATGACTGAATTTTAAATTTTAAAATAAGAATTTTAAAATGATTGAATTTTACATTTTAAAATAAGAATTTTAAAATGATTGAATTTTACATTTTAAGTAGATTTAAAACCATTACACCTTTGAGACCTCATCAGTATTTTCACATAAAAGCCAATAATTAAATACAGTAAATTCTATAAACAAAGGTGGACACTGTATGTTATTAATACATATATAATACTCTCATGAAAAAAAAGCATTCACAATCTTTTGAAATTATTATTATAATACTTTTAGCTGTAATGTTTTAAATGATCCAATTATGTTTATAATTCTAAACAAATACTAAATATGTCACTCTTCCTTATTCAGATTAATGCTGTTTTGCAAATTATTAATCACACAGCCAGTAGTATAATCCGTTATCTACTTCCCTTCAAAGCTCATAATGTTGATGTGTGACTGAAATGCATTTGGCAGAGCATGAGTAAACAGAATTCTTTAAAGTGTTAATCATCTCAGGGATGTGAGCTGTGAGGAAGCCGGAGATTTTCTCTCCCTATAGGTGAAGGTCACAGAGATGCAGCTGTTTTCTTTCTAGAACCCTGAGACCTTCTCAATATCCCTGGCTAAAAACGGTATGCGCTGACCTCTTACACCACCCATTAACTTTTTAATGTTATGTCCACCTCTCTAAAGGTCATTCTCTTTTTTAAAATAGTTTTGTTTGTCCAGTCTTGTGAAATGTCCCTCTGTGACACGAGCTTTGGCTTGGCAATGATCTTATCCCTTAAGACAGGCTAATGCCTTCTGAGCCACCTGTCCATCAGAACGGTGTGATTACATGCTTTCCTTCCACTTTTTGACCTCAACCACAGTTATATCTGCAGAGGTTTGATTCTCATTACATACTTTTCTAAAGTATATTTGGGTAGATTTGGTAAAAACAAATGTACCACTGCCACAAACAAGCAGGGCTAATGAACAATGTCTGCTGTATAGAAAATTACTGCCTATTACAATACTATATGTATTTATTGGTGTTGAAAAACAAACAAACAGATTAAACCACAATAGAAAATATAGCAGAAGAACAATAAGATTTCAACGCTATTTTATTCTTCATTGGCAATTACAGGTAAGCACTGTCAAGCAAACCTTGAATAATTGGCACAGTAAACAAAAAAGGCTTTTTATTAAACAAAATATGGGTATCTTGACATTGCATAAACAAAACAACACTAAATTACATATCTGATATAAAAGCAGGGTATAAAAATATGATCATATATTCAAAGAAACAGACCTTGCAACATAATTCACAATTCATTCATTGTCTTCAAAATATCTGACAGTGTTAAAGCATTTACAATCTTCAATGGGTAATTCACGCAGCAAAAATGGAGATGGGCTTTAGACTCTAAAAAGAGTTGGTTCTCTATATTTTTAAATAAATATGTATTTATAAGAACCTATGACAGATTTGAAAAAGATTGATGGTGGTTTAACCACATTATTTGCTCAGATGGTGCTAATGCTAAACAGGCTAACTGTAAAAGTAATCTCAAATGTGGTCTCCCTCACCAGTCTAAATTTCAGACTTTTGACTTGTGAAGCACAAGATCTTCCTATATAATACATGACATTGTTCTTCAAATCAAAAACTTAGTAATGAAACGTGACTTAGGCTTAACGCAGCTATATTCTAACAAGATAAACGTGTGTGCTTTTCTGTAAACCAACCAGGTGACATGGTAATGCACCATGGAGTATCATGTAAATACATGGTTCATAAACATGATGATCATTCATTTATATGGTATTTAATAGAGTACCATGGTAGTACCATCTGATATAATACTTTCTGTAATGCCAATTTCCTTTAGCCACAAATTTGTCAACTGAATAGCCTATATTAACTGAAATGTTACATTTATCTATGTTGTAATCTCTCCAAAAATATGTAAATACATTGTTGATTTAGGTTGATTATTCTTAGAACTATTTGCTACTTCTTGTTTGAGTGATGAAGATAAATCTTTTTTAGAGGATGAAAAGGATATCATATCGCTCACAAATATCCACAAACACTTTTAATTGTCAAATAGCCGGTCTTCACACAGCTCCAGCGGCCACTTTGAGGCTCCTCCAAACACCTCGATGTTACTGTCGGTCCAGGCCACCACATTCCCAGGCATGTAGGATGAGCAGTTTGACATAGCGATGATATCCGTGGAGCGCAGGACCCGATCCCAGATGTTAAAATGGCTCAGCTCCCCCACAAAGGCCTGGGTGGCATCAAAGCGCCCCCCTACTACATCCTGTTCAGGCCATAAACGACAGGCCTCGTTAAGACAACAACAATATCCCCTTTTATTCACTCTTAGAGCATTCGCATGCTAACTCTATGACATTGTTTGCTTCCTGAGGTCAAGTTTTATTTAAAATGTTCATGAGTCAGTAACACTATTGTGCAGGGACTGCACAATATTACAGCTACAGTGCGGCTGGGTCTGGTAACTGCAGTATCAGCTCTGCTTATGTTCTCACCTGCTCTTGGCCCAGGATGAGGACTCCTCCAGGCTTGATAGGGTGCCAGGGGGCCAGATTGTCTCCTGAACCCAATCTTTGGCCATCCTGGTAGGCTTCCCAAAGCCCATCCCTGGTAGTCCAAGTGATGCAGACATGGTGCCACCTCCCATCGCTCAGTGATAGAGGTAGTTGCACCACCTATTTGACAACAGGAGGTATTAAACAATATTTTATCAATATTAATAGTTGATCAATTTTCTTTTTTTTTTTAAGGACAAAGTGAGATCTTATGTTTCTGTTTTCCACACAAGGAAAATGGATGGTGATTTATACTGTCAAGCAACAAAAGTAGTCATATGGAGCTGTACAATTGCTTTTTATGATAAACAGACTGAAATGTAAAAGGACAGTTCAACCAAAAATATTCAAAAATATTCCAATTCTTCCTTAAGTCATTCTTCTGTAGAACGCAAAAAAAGATATTTTGAAGAATGTTGGTAACCAGACCTTCTAAAAAAAAAAGAGATTTTTTCAAAATATCTTCATGTTTTACAGAAGAAAGAAAGTCATATAGAGTTGGAATGCCAAGAGAGTAAGTAAATGATGACAGAATTTTCATTTTTGGCTGAACTATCCCTTTAAGTAATCTGATAATCTTCCTCTCAAATCGCATTTGCAGTAGTGTTTTTTAAACTTTTAAAGTCACGTAGCTCCACCTCGTGCAACGCATCTTTTTTTTTACACAATTGGAAATGGGATTTTCAAAGCTGCAGTCGCTAGAGAGATTAACAGTGAAAATTTATTTTAATTTAATCTGTTTTTCAAACTAAGCTCATATGGCTTCAGAATAACAACTTTTATTATATGCTTTTTCTTTTTTTGGAGCTTGGCGATATAAATCACCATCCACTTTCATCAAATCTTTTGTGTTTCACAGAAAAACTAAATAATGATGAATGAGCAAATGATAACAAGATATACATTTTTCAGTGAACTGATCGTAAAAAAGTAAGACAGACATTTCTATTTTTAGTAAATATACATTTTCTTATGCACTTATCTATACTGATGATTAAATGATGACTAATAATCTGCAATTGCAGATTACTGAACATCAGTGTCCTCATAACATTTGATGCCAAGCTTTCTTTTCTTCATACGTCATTTCTTTACCTTGTCATTGACGAGCAGTTCTATGGGGTTATGGCCCCATTCGATCAGTACGATCTCATTTGCCTGTCCGGGCACTCCGTAGGAAAACGGGGTTCCAATGCCCGGGCTTGCACCGGACTTGAGCCACATGCAGACAGTGAAGGCGTACATTTCTGGTAGGCTTTTCTTTACTTGTCCAAAAAGGTAATTTGTGCGAAGAGGAAGAGAGATTTTGAAATTCTCTGGTGATTTGAATCCAGCTCCTCCTAAAAGCCAAAAATAGTGATTTATTATTGCATCATCTTTGGAATTATGCAGAAATATGCTGACAGACCACAAAACAACCTGATTACCCATCGGCCCTAACTCTTTCAAATCAAACATTAAGATGATGTGGACAGCTATTATCAAGACTAGATTTTAATGTAGAGGAAAAAAAGATGCGAAATGTTTCACTATACCAGATAAATATGGTAACATACAGTAGCCAACATTTGAAGTGGATCAAAAAAGTGAATCAAAGTTGTCCTAAGACAAGAACGAGTATTGTTCAAAATTCATGTATAACTTTGGTAAAAAGTTTTGATCCACTTCAAATGTCGACTACTGTATATATATATATATATATATATATATATATATATATATATATATATATATATATTATTGGATAGAACAGTGTAGAGATCAGACAGGAAAGCATGGGGTGAGAAAGAGGAACGCGATCGGCAAAGGACCTCGAGCCGGGATAGAACTCAGGTCGCCGGATATATATCTCTATATGTCGGACCGCCGCCCACAAGGCTTGAATTTTAGCAATTTTTAATGCACAAGCACACAGTGCTAAACAGTTTCAAACATTTGAAATAAAATGTTACAACACTTTCCAGTCTCTTGTCCTTTGGAAATAAGAATGAGTAGAGAACGTAGGAGTGTTTTGTGCTAACCTTTCTCCAGTTCAGAGATCCTGTTCATGAGAGAGTTGAGGGTATTGTCCGTGCGCTGGCGATGAGCGACTGTCTCATTGTATAGCTGGGACTTCTCATCCTCGAGCTCATTGACCTTTTTCAGCAGTTGATTCTCCAAGTCCTCCAGTCTACGCTGCAGTAGATTTCTCAGCTCATTAGGGAAGGAGCCACCAGAGATATTGGCTCGCATTTGCTGTTGCTTTGGAAAGAAAATATAAAAAAACGACAATCGTTGGATTGCTAAACATAGCTTACAGACTTACACAATGGCTTTGTCTTTGCTTGATTGAACATATTCCGTTCTGAACTAAGAACATTAAAAAGAAGTAAAACTCTTTTGTACATAATCCAGTTCATTTTCTTTCTTTTTTTGTACACATTTTTCTTCTTCTTCTTTTTTACATCAATATAATATTTAATGTCCAGGACCCAGTTATGAAGAAAAGATAATGTTTTTCTATTCACAAATCAAATTTAGATTTCAAGCATCTTCTTTAACAGGTGAAAATATTTGCATTGAAGTCAAAGAAATCAATGTCATTCTTGAAGAAAAAGAAATCATACTCTGCTTCGTAATGTCACAATTGTTTTGTTTCTTAAAATAAGTTAATGCTAATGATAATTATGTAATATCACGTAATATTCCTCTTTTCATATTTTTTTTTTTTAAACAGAAAGATGTTTTCGTGGCCAAACCTCAAACCAATCTCTGAAAAGCCAAGAATGACTTCTTGAAGTTACACCATGTTGGATAAATAAAAATAAACAATAAAAACATGTAAATGAATCAGGACAAAAATAAATTGTTAGGTGTCTTGAGGATATACTGTATCTGTATGGTTATGGATATTTTAGTGACACAGGGACACTGTAAAAAGAGATAACCTGTCCTGCAATTGTTACCTTAAAGAGCTTTTTTTTTTCAGTGTAAGTAAATACAAATATTTTTAATGAATTCATTTGGTTTATATTTAATGGAAATGTAAGGTTTTGCCCAATTCTGCCTTTTATCAAAAAGGGCTTCACAGGTAAAATATTTCATTGAGCAATTAACCATAAAACACGAACTAACTAAATGAACATCCCCCAAAACTGTAGTTTGTTAACAAAAACTAATTCAGTGCCACATAAGACCACTTCATGTAAAAAAAATATCGAGTTAGGGTTAGCTCCATCATTTCACACAGTCAGATTAACACCTGATATTTAAGTGGCATTGACACGTTCCAGACATTTTGTCGCGTGGGGCATCATAAGTAACTTTGCCGTTTGTGGTTAAGGGATAGAGACGTACTAACTAATGAGATAATCCCAGTAAATCTTCAACGCCTCCACATAATTACCAGAATAGTCGTGGCAGAGAAACATCCAACACAACTGCTTTTAGTCATTTAATCTCTTTATTTGCACATTTTGAACACGGCAAAGCGTCAAACTTATGTTAACTTATATGGCTCTCTTACCTCTAGGTTTTCCAGTCGATCCTTCAGACCCTGCATGGTTTTTCCAAGAACGTCAATGGTGTCATTTGGATCTTTAGGCACATCATCCATTGTGTCCTTATTCATTTTCCTAAATGTTTCAGAGTCAGACTCGCATCGTGACAGTTTAGACGTCAACTCTTTAATCGTTCCAAACTGATTGACAATTGTCTCCTTCTGCTGTAAAATTATCTCGCGAAGTTGCATGACCGTGTTTCTCAGTTCCTCCTCTTGGACCGATGAACTTTGCAAAGGCAGAGACTGCACGGGGCAACTTGTATCCTTGTCAATTGGTACTGCAGTGCATAGAAAACGCTCACCTTTTTCATTTTGTCCATAGACATTTTTTACACACGTCAGTGCATAGACGCATATGAGTCCGGCGATCAGATGAAGCATTTTGTAGTGATGTAACAGGCGCGCGGATAGGTTTAATAATCTGTATAAGAAGAATGTATTGAGTTAATTCTCAAAACTTACCTTAAACTACTCACACCGAGTAAAAGATTTCCATCGGTGGATATTATTAATGATCCCCTGCCCTTTGAACTACTGACTCCGCGCTTCACGCGCTGGTGCTGCTGACAAGAAGAGCGACACAGTCAACAAATGAACTTCAGCGATCGGAGGAATCGGATTGGCTGTAGTATTAACGTCACTGGCCCTTGTAGCTATAATAACCTTCTTGAAAAGAAAACCAAGCAGCTTTAATCCAACAAGTAAGCGAGAGTTTCTTAAGAAAGGGTAGCCTATAGGCTATCTCTCCAAAAACGGTGGCCAGTGGCAAAAATAAAGGCCTTAATTATAAATCTATTTAACACATGGATTATTTGAGTAGCCTATTACTTAGGGCTTTGTGTAGCCTAATATAGGCTACCTTTAAATTATAAATTGTATTTATAGGGGGATGGTGACCGTGCGGAGTTGATTATTTTAACGTCTGTCATGTTGTATGTGCATATTATAAATTGCTTGTCTAATATAAAGTAGGTGAATTTTAATTTTTTTTGTAAATTATTTTCATATGGGCCACAAAAAGTGGCATTGTTACAACGTAGCCCACAACCTGTTGAAAACTAATTGAAAACATGGACATTTAAAATTTTAAGCATGAATTAACTGAAGTAATAAAATTATGTTTGATATAATTACCATTTTGCATCACCACCCCACTGGAAAGAACAATAAAAGAAATACATAAAATAACAGACAGTGTGTGTGTGTGTGTGATTCATGTATACCCTACATTATGGGGACAAAGATGGCAAAATCCAAAATCATTGTCTTTTTGTGGGGACATTTTTGTCCCCCTGAGGAAAACAGCTTATAAATCATACTAAATTATGTTTT
Organism: Gila orcuttii; assembly: GCA_026230005.1. Classification (NCBI taxonomy): domain Eukaryota; kingdom Metazoa; phylum Chordata; class Actinopteri; order Cypriniformes; family Leuciscidae; genus Gila; species Gila orcuttii. Next base: position 22,744,733 of record JAPDVR010000017.1, read on the forward strand.
TTTAGAAAATGTAAAAATGTAGAAAGTTTACTGTGTGGGTTGTATTTAGGCATTTAGATTAAAATAAATAATATATATCAAATTATATAGCAAATTACAACAATAATGAGGATAGCTGCTGACTGTTCTGTTATTTAAAATCCATAAACGCAAATCAGATTTTACTTTCTTGCATAAAAATTTGTTTTTGACTGTAAATGTTTTTTTTTTTTTTTTTTGTTACAGATAGCCTACTTATACAACTTCTACTGTCTGATCATAGGGTGATGGTGGTCATGTATGATTGCACCTCTGCTCATTTCTAATTGGTTAAACTAATTTTAATCTGAACACTTTCCGGTGTCCCCTATTGCTTACATATGTTCTGTAACTACGGATGTGGACAAGATGAAGTTAAATGAGATTAAGATTAGTTTTACAGGTCACTGTGAGGGTTCACGTGCCATCTGCAGTAAAATGGAAATCAAAACAGCCAGTGCTGCATTATAAGCAGGCGACAATAGCTTTTGCCAGGTTACTCAATGACATCGTCAAACTATTTAAATACTTTATTTTCAAATGTATATAAGTATTCATAATTATATAAACAGACGAAATAAATCTAGAATACTAAAAATATTAGGTTATAATGTTGATTTATGTAACTAAACGTGGTGTGCCTTTGGACTGGATCAGAGGTTTAACAGGATCATGATCAGAACTTGGCTTTTCACCAGAGCCACTGCAGAGAAAACTGATGCCGGGAGCAGCCCAACCAAGCATATTGCTGAGCCTGGCAGAACTTTGACACCTCCCCAACGGTGGTAAGAACATACTGTCAAACGGACACTGCACAATTAATAGTACTGTGTGTTAGAATGTGTTTGTTTCATACGAATACAAATGAATTGACAATCAGGGCAAGTTACTATCAAGACAGAGACCTTTTTGATTGGTATTGGAAATAAAGCAAATACCAGTCAAAATTAAATAATTTAGTAATTTTTTAATATTTTTTTTAAAACCGACCATTTTATTAAATGGTTAGTTCACCCATAAATTAAATTTCTGCTACTCACCCTAATTTCCTTCCAAACCCGCAAGACCTTCGTTCATCATTGGAACACAAATGACGATATTTTGAATGAAATCTGAGAGATTTCTGTATGAATTGATACTGAATGGCTCACTTACTGAACGGCAAGTCCCATACTTTGGTTAATACAAAGTGATGGTGGGTACAATGGACCATTATTGAAAAAATTGTAACCTGCTATTGTTTCATTAAAAGAATTTGGTTTAACCCATAAAATTTAGGGTTTTTTTTCGGCAAATGAATGTATATTCCTGTAGTTCAGTATAATGTTAAATTATATTTGAACCTTTTTTAATATAATTATATCTATAATTTCATATAATTGGGAATAAAGTAACTTTTTTAGGTTACCATTTTTGTCAGTGTATTTTCAAGGCTTTTCATCAAGAGCATGGCGCTAGCAAGGCCATTGGTAAATCACTTTGGATAAAAAATAATCAGCCAAATGCATAATGTACAAGAATAAAATGCTAAGATTGATATATATAAGAAATGACACTTTGCTACAATGTAAAGTAGTAAGTGTACAGCTTGTATAACAGTGTAAATTTGCTGACCCTTCAAAATAACACACAGCCATTAATGTCTAAACCGCTGGCCAAAAGAAGTTGAGTATACATGATCAGCATCATATCCAGAGGTTGGCTTTGCAAAATAGATGTATGAGTGCTGCCAGCATTGCTGCAGAGGTTGGAGGGTTGGGGGGTCAGCCTGTCAGTGCTCAGACCATTCGCCACACATCAAATTGGTCTGCAAGGCTGTTATCCCAGAAGGAAGCCTCTTCTAAAGATGATGCTAAAGACAAGCAGACTAAGGACATGGATTACTGGCACCATGTCATGTGCTCTGATGAGACCAAGATAAACTTATTTGATTCAGATGGTGTAAAGCGTGTGTGGCAGCAACTAGGTGAGGAGTACAAAGACAAGTGTGTCTTGCCTACAGTCAAGCAAGGTGGTGGGAGTGTCATGGTCTGGGGCTGCATGAGTGCTACCAGCACTGGGAAGCTACAGTTCATTGAGTGAACCATGAATGCCAACATGTACGGTGACATTCTAAAGCAGAGCAAGATCCCCTCCCTTTGGAAACTGGGCCGCAGGGCAGTATTCCAACATGATAACGACCCCAAACACACATCCAAGATGAATATAATGAAATATTTACAAAAATGTGATGGGTGTACTCACTTTTGTGGGATACAGTGTATGTGTCATATTATACATGCACTGTAAAAAAATATTTGTTAGTTTGACTCAAAGTTACCTGGTTGCCTTAAAATTGAGTTCATTGAAACTAAAAATGTGAGTTATTACAACGAGTGATTAAAGTTTTTTTTTTTTTTTTACTTAACGTTGTTTTGTTGTCATAACTTAAGATTAAATATTGAATCAACTTATTCAGGCAATCAAAGGGAATAAGTTAATGTAACTGGTGTGAATTATTCTTTAAATATATATTTTTTTATATTGTATTGTTTTCTTTAATTTACTGTTTATACTAAGTTTTGTACACTCCTATGTATGTGAATTATCTCTTAATTCTCTTAATAAACTCTTAAATTCCATATTACCTTTTGGTTTACTTCTTTGAGAATGAGACCTTTGTACCAGTCGCACTGAGACATTTCAAATGATATCAAACGTGTAATATGGTATGATAATAATTCACATTAACCCATATAGATTTTTTTGTGAATTTCAGGTAATCTCAGCATGATAGCACAAGAGAGAAATTCAAATGTTGATTTCCTTTGTTCTCTCAGAGAGTTGCGCTATCTTCCAGTTTTACAGGCTTGGCGGTATATCGAGTTTGTACGATATATCGATATTTTTTTTAAACGATATGGAATGAGGCAATACCGTTTTATATCGATACAGTAGTTTGATACGAGCACATCTGAAAAATAGCGGAGGACGCAGTGTGAGCTGCTGCAGTGAAAGTATATAGTACAATGTCCAAAACGCGTTATATTAAGGGCTTCAAAATAGTGAAAGTGAAAGTGACACGTGATGGCCAAGTATGGTAACCCATACTTGGAATTTGACCTCTGCATTTAACCCATCCAAGTAAGTGCACACACATTAGGAGCAGAGTAGTGAGTAGTGAACACACACACACTGCAAACGTGGATACACACACCCGGAGCAGCGGGCAGCCTTGAGTGGCGCCCGGGGAGCGATTGGGGGTTAGGTGCCTTGCTCAAGGACACCTCAGTCATATTCCTGCCGGTACTGGAATCGAACCAGCAACCTTTGGGTCACCAGTCCAACTCTGTTACCATTAGGCCATGACTGCCCCGTAAGATATAGTAGCTGGTAAGATATAGTTAAGTTTAGACTAGCTGGTAAGATATAGTTATAGTTAAGACTAGCTGGTAAGATATAGTTAAGTTTAAAGCAGCTTGCCCTGTCAAATGCTCTGACCGATACTGTTGCTGACTGACAGATAAATACTTGCGCTGTTTAATGCGTTTGAGATGTAGTGCTTTCCCAGAGCTCGCAAAATCGCTAGCCCGATGTCCCGGGGCTATTGTGCTTTCCAGTGCTACCAAAATGCATTACCGGCCTGCCCGACGGGCTATCTGAAATGGTGTAATCAAATAGCTCCCTTTAATCACATTTTTGACTAGTTATTTTAAGGAAAAATATGACCGCGCAAGTTTTTGATCATGCTGAATTATCCGCAGCGCAGTTTCTCATGAATTTCCGTGCCTGTTTTAAGAGAAACACATGATCAGTGGCACAAGTTTGTTTTAAAAAGTCGGTGGGACAGGTGTGTGTGTGTGTGTGTGTGGGTATGTTGCTAATACAATGCAAAATCAGATATATGTAACAATTCAAATAACAATTTAAAAAAAATAAAAATAATAATAACATTACGATGTCTAGAAATCAATTTCAATAGTAACGTTACATTGGGTTTAATTAGTCTTTTAATGAGATCCACTAATATTGTTGGTGCTGAGAATTTTCATGTGAATAAATGCGATCAGCGATTTTGCTTGAGTACTTTAGTCTTGTAGTTAAAACATTTGCCAAATGTGTCAGAGGTTGTGGGATCTAATCCGCACACGTACACATTTTTTTTTTCTCATCAAAACTGAATATGTTCATCAGTGGTTACAGTATCAAGTAGGGACATATTTGTGTTCATTTTGTTTTGTGATTTCACCGGAACAAATAGTCTCCGCAACGGCGATAGATTGAAGCGTGCGTCCGAGTGAAGACTGCGCGAGCCACAAAGAACACTGTATCCATGCAACCGATCGCCGTGGCAACAAGTGCTCAGCTTGATTTAAAAAACAACACATTTTAGTGCTAGATTGGTTACAATGTGATTCACAAATGCATTAACCATGAAAATACTTTACAAATTAAACCCATCACATCATGACATGCAGAGCAATTGAGTGGCAATTGATGGCATCACAGTTCCCGAAACCAACTTGAGGAAATGTGGAGGAATATTGCCTCCAAATTTTGGGAGAAATGGAATTTTCCAAATTGCATAGGTGCAATCAATGGAAAACATTTCACCATAGTGTCACCAGCACATCCTATGAGCTTGTATTTTAATTACAAGGGGACATTCTCTATTGTCATCCTAGCAATGGCTGATGCTAAATACCGATTCACTTTTCTACAAGTGGGTGACTTCGGAAGAACAAGCGATGGAGGAGTGTATAGTGGATCAGCGCTTGGAAGAGAAATGGAGGCTAGAAAGTTGTCTGTGCCTGCAGACTGCCCTTTGCCAGGGTCTTGGGCTCAAGGTCCAATGGCATACACCATGGGAGATGCTGCATTTCCCATGAAGACATATCTGATGAGGCCATTTCCTGGAAAACAAATTCCACAATGGCGCAGAAGAGTCAATTACAGATTGTCTCAGGCAAGGATGGTTATTGAGTGTGCCTTTGGCATTCTGTCATCCAGATGGAGAGTGCTCCACACAAAGATGCATGTGAAACTGTTAAATGCTGATTCTGTGGTCACTGCAGACTGCATCCTCCACAACTACCTCCTGAATCCTTCCGAGAACCTTACACTCTGAAAATTACACTCTGTTGAATGTTCAGGACATTTTGAATTGTAAATAGTTTTACTTTGTTAAAAAAAAAAAAAAAAACTGTCTTAATTTTAACGATGCACATCTATATATTCAGAGTTCGGCCCTTCATACATTACATAAAATAATTGTAAATAAAAATGTATGTAATATATTTCATGTGTAAACTTGTATACACCACCTACATGTGAATGACATGGTGGAAGGTGACGACCAACAAAATAGTTAAAAAAGAGCAACACATTATTCCCATTTAAATAGAAAAACAGTACAGCAATATTAGCTATATTTGTATTCATGTAAAAAAAAAAAGCCTACAACATGTAGGCTAAACTTGTCACTTAAAACAAACATTTTAAAACTTACCATCAACACCGACAGCTGAGGAAATTGCTTCCTATGCATTTTCCTTGGCATTCAAATCTTTGTACAAGACATTTTTCAGGGATAATCACCAGCACCTGCACGCCATCTGCTCATCACCACAAACACTTATAAACACACACATCACTCTGACGCTTTGTCTGGTCTCGTAAAAGAGTAAGGACTTCTTGAGTATCTTTGCTCATCTTCCACGTTTCCTAGTTTGTCTCCAAGTCTCCAGTGTCTCCCCGTTCGTCATCATCTTCGTCATGTAAAACACTGTGCTGCTGTCTTTTTTGACCTGGCTAAGGCTTTTGACTCTGTTAATCACAGCATCCTTATCGGCAGACTCAGGGGACTGGGCCTCTCAAATGAGTGCCTTGCCTGGTTCTCGAATTATTTTTCTGATAGATTTCAGTGTGTTAAGTCCGAGGGCTTGTTGTCCAGGCCTCTGGCTGTCTCTACAGGGGTGCCCCAGGGTTCGATCCTTGGGCCGACGCTATTCTCCATTTATATTAATGATGTCGCTCTTGCTGCAGGCAATTATCTCATTCATCTCTATGCAGACGACACTGTTCTATATACATCAGGCCCCACACTGGAAATCATGTTGGAAACCCTCCAAAAGAGCTTTGAAGATCTGCAATTTGCTCTGCGTGACCTCCAACTGTCTTTAAACTCTGGTAAGACAAAATGCATGATTTTCAATCGGTCACAGACTGTACCTTTTTGCCCAACAAACATCACCACCCTGGATGGGTTAAAGCTGGAATATGTGGAGAAATACAAATACCTAGGGGTCTGGCTAAACCCCTCGCTCTCCTTCCAAACACACATAAACCATCTCCAGTCCAAGATTAAATCAAGGATTGGGTTTCTATTTCGAAACAAGGCTTCTTTTACTTTTTCTGCAAAACATGCCCTTGTGAAAATGACCATCGTCCCAATGCTTGACTTTAGTGATGTAGTCTACAGAACTGCTTCAAGCTCTCTCCTCAAGAAACTTGATGTTGTTTACCATAGTGCTATCCGCATTGTAATCAACGCCCCATATAACACCCATCATTGTACCCTTTACTCATTAGTTGGATGGCCTTCGTTACACACCCGGCGCCTAAGCCACTGGTATCTTCTAATCTACAAGTTCTTATTAGGCAAAACACCATCTTACCTAAGATCCTTAATACCTGTAGCAGTACCTACACTCAACCTGCGCTCGAGTAGATACATACTTTTAGTTGCTAAAAAAGCCCGCACCTCATTCGGCCGCCTTTCTTTCCAATTTTCTGTTGCAAACGATGTCTCAGGTTATCTAATCTCCAGCTATACTGCTTGTGTTTTCATTTATCATTTTAAATTTACTTTTAATTTTTGTTAATTTTTGTACTCTATGTTCAGCATCTTAATTGAACCTGAAAATTTTTATGTGTGATTACATATTTGAATGATGTACACAACGTGTAACTTTATGTTGCCTTGCACTTTTAGCCTTGTCTTGACCAGGTCGCGGTTGCAAATGAGAACTTGTTCTCAACCGATTAACCTGGTTAAATAAAGGTGAAAAAAAAAAAAGCCTACCATTACTCATCTCTCAACCAACGCCGGTGTGTGTTCCATCATCCACAGTATCGTCAACCATCACAACAGAAAGGACAGTCAGTATCTCCGGTTCTCCATCCTCCATAGACTTTCATTCAAAACAGTTCCCGCTACTGCCATTTACCTAATAAACCCGTTTCTCACATCAACCATCTTGTTTGGAGTGTCTGTTTCTTTACAGAAGACCAGACCAACACCGTTGAAAAATGAGTTCTCCTGATCCATTCCAGGATCTCGTGGATGCGCTCAAACGAGCACTCACCGTACCCACTTCTGCATCGCCCGTCACCGCCCCTCCTTCCCCACCAGTCCCGTGGCCAACCCGGCGCCCTATTCTGGTTTGGCGGAGGATTGCAACAGATTTTTCCTTCAGTGTTCGCTGGCCATGGAGATGCAGTCGTCCCGCTTCCCCACCGAGAGATCTGAAGTGGTATTTATTATTTGACGGGGCGAGGGCTTAATTGGGCCCGGACCCTCTGGAATCAAAATGCCACCGTTACAAAGTCTCTGAGTTCCTTCACCACTCACTTCCATGAAGTTTTTGGGATTCCAGCTGGTGAATCTTCCGCTGGTGAGCAGTTATATCATAATCAAGAAATGTCAGGGTTCTGTCACTTCTAACTGGTTTATATCTTGGTTTGGTGACAGAGCTCTGACAGTCCCGGTTTGTCATGTGTTTGTGTTTAGTCTGGTCTGTTGTGAGCACATGGCTTGTCATGTATTTCCTTGTGCCATATGCTCTCCTGTCAATTGTCTAGTCCCGCCCATCTTATCTCATTATTGATTAATTTCCCCCACCTGCCTGGCTTGTTACCCTCTTATGTTTGTTTCCCTATTTAGTCTCCCTGTGCTGGTTCGTTGTCCAAGTTGTCCATGTTCCTTGTGTTTCCTGGTCCTGCCTGTTATTGTTCTCGTTTTCCACCACGAGGGAGTTTTGTTTGTAGTTTGTGTTTGTTTGCTTAATAAATATACCTTATTGCTTTGCACTTGAGTCCTCGCACCTTTAATCAACCCATTCCGTGACAAGAAAAGGATTCTGTTTCTGATTACACCATCAAGTTCCGGACTCTAGCGGCCGCAAGTGGATGGAATGAGCGCTTGCTCCTCACCACCTATCGGTAGGGACTTAATCCGCGTCTACGATTGCAACTCGCTGCATACACCGATTCCATGGGTATAGAAAGGTTCATTCAGCTCACCATCAGCACTGATCATTGTATGCAGCCCTACATGGAAGATCTACATGGTCAGTCATCACATTTTCTACCTCGCCAACCAGAGTATTCCAGCACTCCAGAACCAGTCCCCATGCAAGTGGATAACACTCGCCTAACACTCACGGAATGGCAGAGGCGGCTAACTCAGGGTCTTTGCCTATACTGTGGGGCTTGGCTGAACATCGCCACCACGTTGCGGAGGTCCTCCAATGCCTCCGTGAACATCAACTCTTCCTTAAATCCGAGAAATGCTCGTTCTATCAATACACCATCCAATTTCTCAGGCTACAACATTAGTGAACACGGCATCCAGATGGATGAGGAAAGAAGAAGCTGTTCGAAACTTGCCAAACCCTTCTACCATCAAAGAACTCCAGCATTTCCTAGGATTTTCAAACTTCTACCGTCGGTTCATTCACAACTACAGCTCCATCACTGCTCCACTAACCAATCTCCTCAAGAATAAGCCCAAGTCTCTGTCCTGGACACCTGCCGCCACTGAAGCTTTCCAGAGTCTCCAGGATTCCTTCACCAATGCACCGCTCCTAGTCCACCCAGATCCAAATAAACCGTTCATCGTTGAAGTTGACGCCTCAACCACCTGAGTAGGAGCGGTGCTATCTCAGCAGCAGGGGAATCCATCTCGTCTCCATCCACGCGCCTTCTTCACCAAGAAGTTATCCCCGGCGGAGATGAATTATTATATCGGTAGATCTAACGATCACCGGTAGATCAGGTACTCCAAACGATCACCACAGCGCCGGGAGTCCAAGATCTCTCGGACTGTGTAGATCATCGGTTCCCAACAGGGGGGTCAGGGGCCTCAGCGAGCTCTGTGGGGCGTCGCGTCATATTTTGAAAAGTTTTGAGCAATGAGCATTAAATAAAAGTCCTTAACTTTTTTCTGTTCAAAATGTACAGGTTCTTCTAAAAAAATTAGCATATTGTGATAAAGTTAATTATTTTCCATAATGTAATGATAAAAATTAAACTTTCATATATTTTAGATTCATTGCACACCAACTGAAATATTTCAGGTCTTTTAGTGTTTTAATACTGATGATTTTGGCATACAGCTCATGAAAACCCAAAATTCCTGTCTCAAAAAATTAGCATATTTCATCCGACCAATAAAAGAAGTGTTTTTAATACAAAAAAAAAAGTCAACCTTCAAATAATTATGTTCCCTTTCGTCCTGGGAACTCCGACGTGTCGTCTGGGGAGTTCCCCTGACGAATTGGGATCACGCTAGGGAGACCAATTGCCTTCGAGTGAATTAAAACGAGCCAATGAAAATTGGCATGCAAGATTTGCATTCCGCGACCCGCCTACCAGCCAGGGTATAAAAGGCGGAAGTAAACATTGCGCAATGCTTTTAGCTTCGGAGCCGACCGATTGTGTCCTCTTTGAGTGAGTGAGCTTTAAGATTGTATTTTTCTTACGTTCTACGAGTCTGCTGTTTCGGGAGGGGATCTCTCTGTGTTGGTGAGATGGCGTTTCAGCGACCGAGCGGTTTCCTGTCTGCCGGCTGCGTCTATATGCTGTTCATTCAAAAGCTGTTTTCACAGCTGGTAAACGGTTGAGTGCGCACAGCGGGCTTGCAGTTTCCCCGCTGTGTTGCCGCGTTGGGTCCCTGTGTGCTTCAGCACGATAGAGAGAGTACTTTCTCCCTGAAAGAGCAACACGTGTGAATATCGCGTCCTTTTCAGGATGACGTTTCACTCGTGTGTTTCTGGATGCGATCGTTTCCTGTCCTTATTTGACGGCCACGTTCATTGTTTCACATGCCTAATCAGTGTGTGATTCACATGCCTAATCAGGTAGTCTCACACTACGTTCGTGGGTGGCTCATGTTCTCCCAGGAGTTCATGACCACATCGGCACGTTGTTCGTCTCCCCTTTCTCGTAAAGGCTTGAGCCGCTCAGCGTGCCGTGTGCCGTCGAGCGCTGGCTGACAGCGCGGGTTGTCACGGCAACCCAGCGCGCGTCATTCGGCGCTCAAGATGCGCGGTCAAAATCAAGACTCATGTGCCTCTATGAGGTGAGTCCCTTTGCTTATTTCCCGATCTAGTTTCTCTTTGGCGAATAACATTGGTGATCTGAGGGTTTCAGTGAGCACAAACCACTCACTCCTCTAGCGCATCGCAAACATGCTGAGACTGTGTTCGTGGGTGGTTTATGCTTTCTTATGAGAGCATGACCACGTCGGCACGTTGTTCACCTTGCCTGAAGGCTTGAGCGCCCAGCGTGCCGTGTGTCATCAAAGCGATGGCCACGTTCACTATCTTGCATGCCTGGTTGACGGCCACGATCACTGTTTCACATGCCTAATCAGTGTGTTGGGACTGCGTTCGTGGGTGGTTCATGTTCTTTCAGGAGTGCATGACCACGTCGGCACGTTGTGCGCCTCCCCTTTCTCGTAAAGGCTTGAGCCGCTCAGCGTGCCGTGTGCCGTCGAGACTTTCGGATGGGATTCTGGTCCTTCTCATGAGGGACCAAGCATTTCATTCGGGGCCCCAGGGAGGACAGATGTCGATCGCTACATCGGAGAGAGGGCTGTTATACTCTGAAAATGATGCTAAGTTCTTACTATAATGGTGTGTTTCTCATGCTGAAGATTCAGACTTAACAGCCACACTTTCCTGGGCTGTTCTAAAGTGCCTGGATGTGTGTGAAGAATTTTGGCAGTATGGAAGCATTTTGGTGCCAATATGGCAAGCCAAACATGCCTAAATCTGCAGAAGTTTTTCCTCTCTCGCTACCACTGCACGTGCGTAGTTCTAACTCGGGGTTGAGCTGTGCTTAGTGACTGACCGTGATTAGTCACAGCGCTGGCCCTTGATTAGACGATGTCCACACTGTGGTCCAGAAGCACCTCAAAACCAGCCCGCTCGGAGTTTGTTTTCCCCCAGCAAAGGGAAGGGAAACAACCCTGAGAGGAGCGACCCAGAGTATGTGACGATCTGCTCTTTGGGAGTGCGTGCCATCACCACTCCTTCCCCCGGGGGAGGGCCGGGTGGAGAATTTCGCTTCTGTTCCGCCGCTGGTTATCCAGTAATCAGCGGTACCCAAAGTTTGAGCAGTCCATTTCCTCTGAGTCGTTCACGGGCCCCAGCGCTCAGATGGCAGTGAGGGCTACGGCCTTGTCACTCTCGTCTCTCGCTGGGTAAGGGGAAACCAGGACTCGATGCCCCCGGGCCTCGTTCCTCGTTTCGCCTCAAGGTCGAGACTGGCAGTATAATAAGACCAGTTTCCTCCGTCCGAGAGGGTCAGAATGGCAGTGCGTGCCGCCCCCGAGCTGCACCACTCCCGTTCCCCTCTCCCCAGCTTGCAGATAGCAGTGACGCAGCCTTGGCTGCGTCGCTCCGGTCTGCAGCTGGGCCCGGAGGCGCAGAGACCAGGACACGAGGAGTCAGGGCCTCGTTCTTCGTCTCTCCCCCTCCCTTCGCCACCGGGCAGCCCGCAGCAGAATGCCCACGGGCCTTCTCTGTCGTCTGCCCTCAGGTGGAAGCAGGTTGGTGTCAAGTTAAAACGCTCAGACCCCGCTCTTGGTCGCTACAGTGCCACCAGGGCCAGGTCCCTGCCTTCCACCTCACTGCCCCTCCGCGGGTACGCCGGTGGTTCGGGTTGGTTTGTTGAGACCGTATCTGGAAGCCTGGCTAAAAAAACGCTTCCGGGTCCGTCCCGATGGCTCATCCGCACCGTCCGGTTCGGCTATGCAATTCAGTTTGCACGCCGGACTCCCAAGTTCAGGGGCGTCCACTTCACCCGTGTGCGGTTGGTGGACGCCTGTCTTGAGGAAAGAGATCGATGTCCTGCTGGCGAAGGACGTGATCGAGCCGGTCCCTCCTGCCAAGATGAGGTCTGGGTTTTACAGCCCCTACTTCATTGTACCCAAGAAAGGCGGTGGGTTACGGCCAATCCTGGACCTGCGTGTTTTGAATCGGGCCCTGCACAAACTCCCGTTCAAAATGCTTACGCAGAAGCGAATTTTCGAGCGCATCCGTCCCCAGGATTGGTTTGCAGCGATCGACCTGAAGGACCCGTACTTTCACGTCTCGATTCTCCCTCGACACAGACCGTTTCTTGGTTTGCTTTCGAGGTTTGAGCGTATCAGTACAAGGTCTTACCCTTTGGGCTGGCCCTGTCGCCTCGTGTCTTCACGGAAGTCGCGGAGGCGGCCGTTGTTCCCATGAGAGAACAAGGCGTTCGCATTCTCAACTATCTCGACGACTGGCTCATTCTAGCTCACTCGCGAGATGTGTTGTGCGATCACAGGGACATGGTGCTTCGGCACCTCAGCCAGTTGGGGCTTCAGGTCAACTGGGACAAGAGCAAACTCTGCCCCATGCAGAGGATCTCTTATCTCGGTATGGAGCTGGACTCGGTCGTCCAGACTGCGTGCCTCACGGAGGAACGCGTCCAGTCAGTGCACACCTGCCTCAGGTCTTTTTGAGGCAGGACAGCGGTTCCACTGAAACAATTTCAGAGGCTCCTGGGGCATATGGCAGCCGCAGTAACGCCGCTCGGCCTGTTACATATGAGACCGCTTCAGCGCTGGCTCCACGATTGAGTCCCGAGGTGGGTGTGGCACAGCGGCACGTTCCGGGTCAAGGTGACCCCGCACTGTCGCCAAACCTTCTCCCCGTGGTCAGATCCTGCGTTTCTACGGGCCGGAGTGCCCCTAGTCCAGGTTTCCAGGCATACTGTGGTTTTCACAGATGCCTCTGCCACCGGGTGGGGGGCCACGTATAACGGGCATGCAGTTCGGGTCTGTGGATGGGGCCTCAACTGCATTGGCACATCAACTGCCTAGAGTTGCAAGCAGTACGTCTAACCCTGCGTCGCCTCAAGGGGTTTCTCAGACACAGGCACGTACTGGTCCGTACGGACAGCACTGCGGCCGTTGCGTACATCAACCATCAAGGTGGTCTACGCTCCCGTCGTATGTCGCGACTCGCCTCCCACCTCCTCCTATGGAGTCAGAAGCATCTGAGGTCGCTTCGTGCCGTTCACATTCCAGACGAGCTCAACCGTGTGGCAGACGAGCTCTCACGGTTGCCTCCCCTGCCAGGAGAATGGCGACTCCATCCCCAGGCGGTCCAGCTGATTTGGAGTGTCTTCGGAGTCGCACAGGTAGATCTGTTTGCTTCTCCAGACACGACCCATTGCCAGTGGTTTTACTCCCTGACCGAGGCTGACAGCTGGCCCCGGGACATGCGCAAGTATGCGTTTCCCCCAGTGAGCCTTCTTGCACAGACTTTGTGCAAGGTCAGGGAGGACGAGGAGCAGGTCCTTCTAGTGGCGCCGAATTGGCCCACCAGGACTTGGTTCACGGAACTCATGCTCCTCGCGACAGCCCCTCCTTGGCCAATCCCTCTGAGGAAGGACCTTCTTCTCAGAGACGGGGCACTCTATTCTAGGTGGTCTACCACTGGCAGTGGTAGACACCATCACTTCCGCTAGAGCCCCCTCTACGAGGCGCCTCTACGCGTTGAAGTGGATTCTGTTCGTCGATTGGTGTTCCTCTGCGGATTTATATTGACAGAACGGAAAGCTTCAGAACCTCAGATCAGCTTGCTACGCCACTCCGTGCCTCGGCCGGATACGTGCGTCTTTTGCTCCGTTGGCGCCCTACATCGCTGAGCCTCGTGAGTTCCTCCATCACCCCTCCGGTGCCAGGCGTGGCTGACCGCCCGGCGCCAGGTCTGCTACCTCTATTAGGAGTTGCTAGTAGACTGGGTGTTTTCCAGTGGTCTCTACGGTGACCCATGATACCACGTGCAGTTCAGCCGTGTCTTCCCCTTGACAGACTCATTCTGTCGTCCCTGTTGAGTACGCTCCCACTTCCTTCATATTGGGACTACCTCAGGGACTGCCATATGTTCACTATCCCACTGGGCTAGTACATATGTGTATTCCAGGCCTTCCTCAGGTAGTCTGGGCTTCCGCAGCGTTCCCTTCCCGTTTTTATTACGGGTTAGGGCACGCTTCCCAGTGTTATCCATGTCCACTGATTGGGTCTTGCGGAACAGCAGTGTGATTCCCTAGCTAGCTCCTGCAAAATTTCTGGAAACTGCTGCAGGGTAGCTTAGCTTGGCGCTGGAAGGGGCCAGCACCATGGCGTGTTATTAGGGATCCCAATTCGTCAGGGGAACTCCCCCGACGACACGTCGGAGTTCCCAGGACGAAAGGGAACGTCTCGGTTACGTATGTAACCCTTGTTCCCTGAGTACAGGGAACGGAGACGTGTTGTCCCTTCGCCATGTTGCTGTACCTTTGCGGAGGACTGGACACCATTCGGCTCCTCAGCGAAAAGCATTGCGCAATCTTGCATGCCAATTTTCATTGGCTCGTTTTAATTCACTCGAAGGCAATTGGTCTCCCTAGCGTGATCCCAATTCGTCAGGGGAACTCCCCCGACGACACGTCTCCGTTCCCTGTACTCAGGGAACGAGGGTTACATACGTAACCAAGATGTTCAGTTATGCACTCAATAGTCAATACTTGGTCGGGAATCCTTTTGCAGAAATGACTGCTTCAATGCGGCGTGGCATGGAGGCAATCAGCCTGTGGCACTGCTGAGGTGTTATGGAGGCCCAGGATGCTTCGATAGCGGCCTTAAGCTCATCCAGAGTGTTGGGTCTTGCGTCTCTCAACTTTCTCTTCACAATATCCCACAGATTCTCTATGGGGTTCAGTTCAGGAGAGTTGGCAGGCCAATTGAGCAGAGTAATACCATGGTCAGTCAACCATTTACCAGTGGTTTTGGCACTGTGAGCAGGTGCCAGGTCGTGCTGAAAAATGAAATCTTCATCTCCATAAAGCTTTTCAGCAGATGGAAGCATGAAGTGCTCCAAAATCTCCTGATAGCTAGCTGCATTGACCCTGCCCTTGATAAAACACAGTGGACCAACACCAGCAGCTGACATGGCACCCCAGACCATCACTGACTGTGGGTACTTGACACTGGACTTCAGGCATTTTGGCATTTCCTTCTCCCCAGTCTTCCTCCATACTCTGGCACCTTGATTTCCGAATGACATGCAAAACTGAGCAACAGTCCAGTGCTGCTTCTCTGTAGCCCAGGTCAGGTGCTTCTGCCGCTGTTTCTGGTTCAAAAGTGGCTTGAGCTGGGGAATGCGGCACCTGTAGCCCATTTCCTGCACACGCCTGTGCACGGTGGCTCTGGATGTTTCTACTCCAGACTCAGTCCACTGCTTCCACAGGTCCCACAAGGTCTGGAATCGGTCCTTCTCCACAATCTTCCTCAGGGTCCGGTCACCTCTTCTCGTTGTGCAGCGTTTTTTGCCACACTTTTTCCTTCCCACAGACTTCCCACTGAGGTGCCTTGATAAAGCACTCTGGGAACAGCCTATTTGTTCAGAAAATTCTTTCTGTCTTACCCTCTTGCTTGAGGATGTCAAAGATGGCCTTCTGGACAGCAGTCAGGTCGGCAGTCTTACATGATTGCGGTTTTGGGCAATGAAACAGGCTGGGAGTTTTTAAAAGCCTCAGGAATCTTTTGCAGGTGTTTAGAGTTAATTAGTTGATTCAGATGATTAGGTTAATAGCTCGTTTAGAGACCCTTTTCATGATATGCAAATTTTTTGAGACAGGAATTTTGGGTTTTCATGAGCTGTATGCCAAAATCATCAGTATTAAAACAATAAAAGACCTGAAATATTTCAGTTGGTGTGCAATGAATCTAAAATATATGAAAGTTTAATTTTTATCATTACATTATGGAAAATAATTAACTTTATCACAATATGCTAATTTTTTGAGAACGACCTGTATATGAGCGAGTACATCATTAATCCATCAATCCGTGTTTTTGTCTTATCCTGAACCACTATGGTACACCTATAATAAGTGTTTACATTGGGACTATTTTACACTGGTTCGGATCACTGCCGCTGCGGAGTAGCTAAAGCGCCAAAAACATAAAAAATAAAGCCTCACAAATTACTTGCAAGTATTGTGGCCCCAGACAGCAGTCATTTAGTAATAGCCTATATTCTTTCTTTTTTTTACCTACACACCAGTGTGAATATTTTTGTTTTTGCATTTTAAAAAGGGCCAATATAGGCTTCTCCTAGGCGTACGTTTTTAAATTACAAAGGGCCTACTGATGTTTTTGTTATTGTACTTCTAATATTATAGGCTATTATTTGTGCATAAACATATCTGGTTGTAGTAAACATACCGTTTGTTTGAAAACAACATATTTTGTCATCCTTGCTGCAAGATTACAAGAGCGATAATATCATTAAATGTGAAGGGGGCCCTAAAATATTTTCCTGGGAAAAAGGGGGTCTCAGACAAAAAAGGTTGGGAACCACTGGTGTAGATGGTTCCGTCCTCCTGAATCAGGAATCAGGGTGTTTCTCTGTCGGGCCTGGCTCTGTGGAGGGAACGGACACAAGTGAGTGGTAAGGTTTAAGGAATGAAACATGAAATGTAGAGTGGATTCTGTAGTGTGAGGTTAGCTGGAACTGGTAGGTGACGGGGTTGATCTGTCGGATGATGGTGAAGGGACCAACGTATCTGGGACTCAGCTTTTTGCAGGGCAGGCGCAGCTTGATGTCCCGTGCCAGGCTCCACCACCACACAATCACTGAGATCACCATCACCTGAGTATTAATCCCCAGCACCTACACGCTATCTGCTCATCACCACAAACACTTATAAACACACATCTCACTCTAACACTTTGTCTGGTCTCGTAAAAGAGTAAGGACTTCTTGAGTATCTTTGCTCATCTTCCACACTTCTTGGCAACATATCGTTGTCTCACAGAGTTTGTCTCCAAGTCTCCAGTGTCTCCCCGTTCGTCCTCTTAGTTGTGCCTACCATCGCTCATCTCTTAACCAACGCTGGTGTGTGTTCCATCATCCACAGTATCGTCAACCATCACAACAGTGAGGACAGTCAGTCTCTCCGGTTCTCCATCCTCCATAGACTTTCATTCATAACAGTTCCCGCTACCGCCATTTCCCTAATATATAATAAACCTGTTTCTCACATCAACCATCTTGTTTGGAGTGTCTGTTTCGTTACAACATTCTGCGGGTCATAAAGAATTTGTGTTTTTCCACCTCCACGATGAGACGAGTGTCATCCATGTCACCTTGATTTGAGTACTTTTCTGTCCATCAGCCTGTCACGTGATTAGTGATCGACCGATATTGATTTTTTTTTTTACCAATTATTTGCATGTTTATGTGCCCGATAACCAATATGCAGAACCGATATTTATTTACTGTTATACTTCTGTTTTTGACAATTATTACAACACAACTGAACAAACCATTTTATTTATAACAATCACTCCCTCCTTACATACAAAAAAAAAAAACGTATTTATACACCAATAAATAGAGGGGTCTGAGTGCAAAAAATAAAGTGCACTGTTACTAAAGTGTCTTTGTTTAAAAAATAAAAGCTTTGAGGTAAAGCACAACAATTATTCAAACCAATTGGGGGGAAAAAATCTAAATCTAAATTACCTGAAAAAAATGCATAGCTATTTTAGTGTAGCTTAATACTCCCAGTTGACAACAAAAACATTTATATTATTTATATAATTTATATATAAATTATACATATAATTTATAAGCATCAGCAGCAATGTTAATGTTAAAGGGACAATGTGTAGTTTTTTAGGTATTTTATTATCTAAAAGCAATATTTTTATTCATAAATATGTCCTCAATGGTGTACAAATACCTCTGCCAATTATCTGGCTTATCCTCGTAAACGAAGAATGTATTATCTTTATATACATGTGACTGGTAGGTCCACGGAGGCTTCCATGTCGTTCCGCCATCTTGAAAAACTATAATAGCAGAGAGAGTCAAAAAGTACTAGGCCATTGCGTTTCCACAACGCGTTTTCGTTCAGAGCCAGCGTCACGTAACTGAAAGCAGCAGAAACGGAGGATCAGAGCAGTGAGAGGCGCTTGTCACTGCCCCGGCAAGTTTAAAAGGCTGCATTGCACTGTTATTTTTAATGGCATAAATATGCCGAGTGTAACAAATCAGAAGGCTGAGGCAGATCCATATGCAACAACTTTAATAACTAAAAGACAGTCAGAGAGAAACACAGGAAATTCTTGAATAAGGATGTGCTGACTGCGGGAAGAAACCAGGCTTGAAGAAGTAGGCAGCCGGCGTGAGTTCGGACAACAGGGACAGGCGAAAAGGTCTGGGCAGGCGGCTAGAATCAGAATCCAGATCAAGCTGAGGGTCGTGAGGCAAGCTGCAGACAATCAGATAAGGTTAGTATAGCGAGGATCAGAAATACGGGAGATCTTGATACACAGAAACGGCTCGGACATGCACACGTAGAGAGGCAATACTTAGAACAGGTGATGGGTAGTCACAGCGCAAATGATGCATACTAATAGGAGAGTATGCAACACACTAGAACTCAGGAGAGTGCGCTTGTGGTTGAGAGATGGTGGACTCAGGGAGACTGGACGCCGTAACACCGAGCCACAGGAGAAGAAATCCTCGTCGCCAAAAAAGTCCAAAATTGAACGTAAAAGGAAACGTGACTGGAGATTACAAAAAACAAGAGTCAACGTCGGGATAGCTTTTTCCAGGTGGAAAGAGCTAATGCAGGAGAAACATTTCAAAAGAGACGCTGAAGTTGCCTGCTTTCTCCTCGACAAGTAGGCTAAGTCAAGTCAAGTCACCTTTATTTATATAGCGCTTTTTACAATACAAATTGTTTCAAAGCAGCTTTACAGAGATAACAGGAAAGTAAAGTTGTAATAGTATTGTTAAATTCAAAATTAAATGTTAAATGTCCCCAACTAAGCAAGCCAAAAGCCAATGGCGAATAAAGGCGACAGTGGCAAGGAACCAAAACTCCATCAGGTGACAGAATGGAGAAAAAAACCTTGGGAGAACCCAGGCTCAGTCAGGGGGCCAGTCCTCCTTTGGCCAACAAGCGAACAGTGTACGATTTAGGCGGCATAATAAGTCAGAAGTCAGATTGGATCAGAACTTTCACAATATTTATCCAGTTCATCTGGTTGGGGGTCGGAGTCATCACGCCGGTATGGAGATGAGTTTGTTGAGGTGTCCAAGATGCCTTCACAGTGTTGATGAGGCTGGCACTTCAGGGATGCGTTGTCGTCGTGTCCATGTGATGGTCCTTCCTCAGATCTGGATATGGCCTGGATCCGGCGGTTTGCGGTAAACCTCGGGATAAACAGAGAGACTAATATTAGCGTAGACGCCATCCTTCTTATGATGTACAAAGTACATCAGGATTTATGGGAAGTGTTCCCGGTTCCGGCTGATCTAAACTATGCAGCCTAACATTGAATTATAGCAATCTATAAATTGTTATGTGTATGCTAAGCCAAAGAGATGTGTTTTTAGTCTAGATTTGAACTGACAGACTGTGTCTGCTTCCCGGACCATGTTAGGAAGATTGTTCCAAAGTTTTGGTGCCAAGTAGGAAAAGGATCTACCGCCAGCAGTTGATTTTGATATTCTAGGTATTATCAACTGGCCAGAATTTTGAGATCGCAATAGACGTGAAGGACTATAATGGGTTAAGAGCTCGCTCAAGTACTGCGGAGCTAAACCATTTAGTGCTTTGTAAGTAATCAGCAATATTTTAAAATGTATACGATGTTTAATAGGGAGCCAATGCAGTGTTGACAAAACCGGGCTAATATGGTCATACTTCCTGGTTCTAGTAAGAACTCTAGCGGCTGCGTTTTGAACTAGCTGTAGTTTGTTTATTAAGCGTGCAGGGCAACCACCCAGTAGAGCATTACAATAATCTAGCCTTGAGGTCATGAACGCATGAACTAATTGTTCCACATTTGTCAATGAGAGCATATGACGTAATTTAGATATATTTTTAAGATGGAAAAATGTGCTTTTACAGATACTAGACACGTGACTTTCAAATGAGAGATTGGTATCAAATATTGCTAAGGGGTCAATGACGTATAAGGATTTTCAACAGGCCGATTTTAAAATACAAAAAAAATAATACCTGTTGCAATTGTTCAAACATTAAAGATGTTGTGTACACATAAATTCATATAAAATCTTTAATTTAAGTGATTTTAGTGTTTTTTCATCTAGATGAATTGGCCACAGCCTTAAAAAATGTCATGTGGTGTGACCGTGATTTATCTTAAAATTAATTAATTTCCTTAACATGCTTAACATTTTTTTTACAAGTTCTTAGTAGTTAAAGTGTTTAGAAACAAAGTATTTGCATTTCTTTTAAGTTTTTGTAAATAATGATCACATTTTTTTGTTCTATAATTTTAGAGTTGCCGCCTTAAATCTAGTTAACAGACTTATTTTTCCTGTAAATCACATAAAACTGATAAAAATGTTTTAAAAATACCATTCACTTAAGCATACTTTATCAGTGATTCATATTTCAGCCACAGAAATAAGATATTTTATTTTAAATTTAATACAGAGATTGCTTTTATTGGTCGCACCACATGATGAGTGGTGGCTCCAAATGACAACGAAGACCTTATATAGTTAAAAATCTATTTAAAGAGATCAATGAACAATGCATTTTATACAAAAAATAGATTTAAACCAAATTTTATACAAAATTCAAAGAATTTTCCTGAACATAAACATTTTATAAACATTTTTTTTTATAAAAAATCACATCGCAAACCTAAGTGCACCATTTAATTTAACTTGACTTAGAATTTCTTTCTAACAAATAATAATGTTATATATATATATATATATATATATATATATACATACAAATATTGTATAGGTAACATTTGGGGTCAATAGTTTTTTTTTTTTTTTTAAGTAATTAATACTTATATTAATCAAGGATAAATTTAATTGATAAAAAAGTGACAGTAAAGATATTTAGGCTAGAATTTTACAAAAGATTCTATTTAAAATAAATGCTGTTCTTTGAACTTTCTATTCATCAAATAATCCTGACATAAAAATTATCACAGTTTCCACAATTTCCAGTAGTAACAAAAATAGTATAACTAAAATCCTCAATCCGGAAATTGAGCGTTAGATCTAGAGCATAGATCAGCATCAATAATAATCAAGTTTCTTGAGCAGCAAATCATTATATTAGAATGATTTCTGAAGGATCATGTGACACTGAAGACTGGAGTAATGATGCTGAAAATTTAGCTTTGATCACAGGAATAAATTACAGTTTACTATATATATATTCACATAGAAACCAGCTATTTTAAACTGTAATAATATTTCACTCTTATCCTAGCACTCTTCCTGCAGGGTCAGAATTTTTACTTCACTTGGCATTGGCATCTGGTAAAATAGATTAAACTAGTTTTAAATAAATAAATAGGCAATAATAAATACATTACTAATAAATGCATAATTACTAAACTAAAATTACATGCTATAACTTTTTTGTTGCATTTTTCTCATATTGCACAAAGAGTAAACTTAAACCATCAGAAATATAAAATCCCAAATTGCATAAAAATCTATTCCAAATTATACTAAATTAAAGTACTTTCTGTATATAAACCATCAATTGAATATAAAAGCACAAAACCTGCCAATCTAGGACATATATCTATCATGAAAAACAGTCTGCAGTGGTCACACCACATGATATTTGGTCACACCACATGATATTTTCAAATTCAGTCAAAATTTACAGGCACAGAATTAGTCACCTAAACAAAACAAGCTAGCTTTCCACAAAAGGTCAATATAAAATTTAGAATAAAAATATATATTTGTAGAAATAACTTTAATGTTAATTTTGTTTAAGGTCATACCACATGACATCCAACTTTGGTAACTGCATACCAACCATTACAAAGGTTTATTTTTTTTCCTATTTGAGAGAATTACAAACCTGCTTGTGACTTCCATGGGTCCTTGGTAAATTGGTACATGATGTAACTTCCTGTGTTTGAATAGTTTTCAACATAAAAGTCCCAAAATGGTAGTTCCTTGATGGTCGCACCACATGATATTTCATAAAATGGACATCATCGGACAAAGTTTGTTTGTATATTATGATGGAAATATAACTACAAATGCTTTGATTTTTTTTACAGAATTACAAAACACTTTGGAAATCATGCCAAAGAGTGCAGAAAATATTTTTTAATAAATTTAGAGTAATTTCAAAGACGTTTTCAAAACAGAAGTTAGGGGAGGACGGTCGCACCACATGATATTTTGACACTTAACCCTTGTGCATCAATTAAAAAAAGTTACACATAGGTACACAGAGGACAAAAATGTCCATGTTTAAAAACTGTCATAAAAATGGGAAGCTTGGGAGCACAGACTTAAGTTTGGTATCATTTTAAAGAAGACCCTTGGGAGATTATTGCTGAAGTAAAAAAATTATAATAAGTAAATCCAAAAAAAAGTTATATAGGTATAAGTTTATGAAAATTATTTATGAAAATTATTTTATACAAAATATATATTTTATAAATCAAATTGAACTCTAAAACGGCAAGAAAATAAAAGCCATAAATCTAACTAAATTGTGTTCCAAATTTGAGGATGATATCTCAAAAAATGAGCTTTCGGTAAGAGTTTGTTTGGGCGCAGTAACAGATTTTCCCCATTGGGTGCCAGCAAAACTCCACTAGTCACACAGTAATTGGATTTGTTATTTGCAGTTGAGTTTTTCTCTCTCAATATTACAAACACACACATGCACACACACACATATTTTTTTATAACACACATACTAACCACACTCTGACATCCATACCAACACACCCACACAAATATCGTTGCATAATTTATCCAATTGGCTCTATAATATGCCGAAGCAGAAAACAGGAATAAAGCGATATTTGTTTTAGAGGCCAAACCTGGAAAAATGGCACCATCTGATAAAAAAATAGTCAAAATTAAAAATTTTAAGCCTTGTCAACATAATGAAAGCCTCTTAACAAATATTGCATCATTTTATAGTTGAATGGCCCTGAGATAAAAAATTGCAGTTTTAATGGGTTTCAATGGGGACATTTTTGTCCAAAAGGCGCTGAGAGGGAAGTATTTTGTGGACCTAGTGCAAAAAAGATTTTTCAAAGGAAATGGGGGTGAAATAGTAAAATTACAATAAAAATACACACCTGTGCCAAAATTCATGCAGTTACCATTTACAAAAAAAAAAAAGTTACACATAGCTACAAAGTGGACAAAAATGTCCATGTCAAAAAACTGTCATAAAAATTTTAGGTTTGGGTGCAAAGACTTAAGTTTGGTCTCATTTTAAAGAGGACCCTTGGCAGATTATTGCTGAAGTTAAACAAGTGAAAAAAGTCAAACCAAAAATTTTGTATAGAGGTTTAAGTTTATGAAAATTATTTATGAACATTATTATCGTTATTTTATATAAAATATATATTTTATGAAACATGTTGAACTCTAAAACTGATATAAATTCAAAGCCATAAATCTAAACAAGTTGTGTTCCAAATTTGAGGATGATATCTCAAAAAATGAGCTTTCGGTAAGAGTTTGTTTGGGCGCAGTAACACATTTTCCCCATTGGGTGCCAGCAAAACTCCACTAGTCACACAGTAATTGGATTTTAGATTTGCAATTGAGTTTTTCTCTCTCAAATATTACAAGCACACAAACACATATACACACACATTTTTTTTTATTACACACATACAAACCACACTCTGACATCCATACCAACACACCCACACAATTATCGTTCCACAATTTATCCAATTGGCTCTATAATATGCCGAAGCAGAAAACAGGAATAAAGCGATATTTGTTTTATAGGCCAAACCTGGAAAAATGGCACCATCTGATAAAAAATAGTAAAAATTTAAATTTTGAAGCCTTGTCAACAGAATGAAAGCCTCTTAACAAAGATTGCATCATTTTATAGTTAAATGGCCCTGGGATTAAAAATTGCAGTTTTAATGGGTTTCAATGGGGACATTTTTGTCCAAAAGGCGCTGAGTGGGAGTATTTTGTGTAGCTAGTGCAAAAAATATTTTTTTAAGAAAATGGCGGTGAAATAGTAAAATTCCAATAAAAACACACACCTGTGCCAAATTTTATGCAGTTAGCATTAAAGCTCCAGTAGGTAGCTTTTGTAAACAAATATTTGTTAAAACTGTCATTATGTCCTCACAGTAGAATATGAGACAGATAATCTGTGGAAAAAATCGAGCTCCTCTGGCTCCTCCCTGTGGTCCTATTGCCATTTGCAGAAATACACCGCTCCCGGTCAGAAACAACCAATCAGAGCCAGGAGGAATGTCTTAGCAGTGTCAATCACGCTCGTGTACGCGCTGATCACCCCTCTCTTGCACAGCGCGAGCGCGTACCGTCGTTCGTGACTCTCCTGTTCGAACTCGTTCATCCAAATGAACGAATCTTTTTTCCGAGTCATTTCGTTCATTCAACGAACGAAATGACTCGCAAAAAGATTCGTTCATTTCGAACGAGTCTTTTTCGGAGTCATTTCGTTCATTCAACGAACGAAATGATTCGAAAAAGATTTGTTCATTTTGATGAACGAGTTCAAACAGGAGAGTCACGAACGTGCATCACAGAACAGAGCAAGGCGAGCATTTGTGCTTATAAAACTTAAAGTTTTTTATTTATTTTTGAAATGACCGATCGTTTCGCTAGATAAGACCCTTATTCATCGTCTGGTATCGTTTAAAGCCCTTTGAAGCTGCACTGAAACTGTCATTTGGTCCTTGAAACGTTTGTGTCCTATATTGAAGTCCATTATATGGAGAAAAAGCCTGGAATGTTTTCATCAAAAACCTTAATTTCTTTTCGACTGAAGAAAGAAAGACATGTACATCTTGGATGACATGGGGGTGAGTAAATTATCAGCAAAAGTTTTTTTTAAAAGTGAACTAATCCTTTAACGTTATCTTACTAGCTATTTATAACTTATAGAAAGAGTGCAACGTTATAAAGTTACATGTATTGCAAAATACATAATGATTTGAGGACCAAGTTTGTAGTCAAAGTACGGGCAGGTTATAGTCAATGTAAAGCATATCGTTGATGTTTCGTCCCTGTTAGTCAATGTTCCATAACTGTTTATAATCTGCCGTCATCGGTGGTCCTGTTTACTAGTCTGCGCGTTCACGGCAGGCTCCGCTGTGGGGGAGGAGCTGTGGAGGGAGGGCTGTAGCGCAGCAGAGAGCAAGGGGGTTGGACCTGTAAGTTGTGCTTGTTCAAATTTTCAGGCTAAGTCAACATTTTCTCAAAACTCCCTACTGCAACTTTAACACTGGCAAAGTGATCAAAAAAACAAAACTGAAAAGGACAAAAATGTCCATAAGGATGCACAAGGGTTAAAATATAAAAAAAAGTTACAAATAACTACGTTTTTTTAAAAGTTAAAGTGAGTACATAAATGGGAGAGGTACTACAAATATACAGTATCTTTTTATGCATTTAAACCCGTTTTTACCTGAACAAATGCAATCTTACAGAAAATTTAGGCGTCACGTCATTGACCCTATTAATATTACAGTCTTAATGACATGCTTTTTGTCACTGCTTGGTTGTGTACTTTATTATATAGACAGTAGAACATTTATAGTTAAAAATTAAACAGGCTCTTTGATGAATAGCAGCTATTGAATAAAGTTGAGAAGGGGCTAAAAACAAGGTTTGTAAGTTTACTTTTTGTAACCTAGAAATTCGATAAGAATATATTTTAATAGAGCATATGATTGTTCCTGCATTGTTTGTCATAGCTTTTTGGTACATAACAGCTACCGTAGATGCAACATGCATTTGAAAAAGTGTGGCGCTGGAGAGCACAATTCGTTTGAATGCAAAATACAATTTCACCGCAAGATGGGAGAAATTCCTACACAATGTCCCTGTAACTATAGGCAAAATAAATGTGAAAAGTCTAATGTTTTCAAATGGAGAAAATAAATAATTGACAGGAGTCATATCAACTTTGCAGAAATGTAATTATTCATTTTAAACAGTTTTAGAAGGTTTATGCGCCGTTTAATAGGCTTAAGAGTGAGGAATAATTTGCTGGGTAATATTAATTCACTGGAATAATACATTGTCAGGAAAGTAACAAACAAAACAGCATATTCATCATTGCATTTCTCAACCAGTATGTCATCAGAATTATTAATGTTTTTGTCGGTCTAGATAAAGAAATGCCTACTGACAAAGCGCTGTTTATCTATGCATTTCCACAGAACTATTACTCAACTGTGATCGCTCGTGGAGATAATAAATAAATAATTTCCACAGAGCTGTATTTATTTAGATGTGTATTAGCAAAATAATGGTTATGTAGTAAATGCTAATATTATTTACGGTGTTTTAAACAAGTGAATCTTGAACAAACTTTTTTTACGAGACTAATGGTGAGCAAATACAAGAGCAAAAAAAATTTAAATTCAGCGCTTTTATTTCCAACATGCACTCATTCTTTCTGTTTTATTTAATTCATGTAAAATTACATCTTTATTGGGACAGGACATGACAGATTAGGCTACGTGACTCCGTAAGTTTGTCTCTATTTTTTTTTAGAGCCAAGCTGCATAAATAAACTACATATCAGGCTTTTATGTCTCAAATCTCATTTTGTGCATTAATGTCTGTTATGTTAAATAAAGTTGAATAATTAAAGCAAAGCAAGTAGTACATATACTTTACTTGTGCACGCAGTTGTCTCGTCTCTCCTCACTGTAGAACATATTACACTTTAGTTATGCGTATATGATGAAATTATTAAAATTTCGTGTCAATACATGTTAATTTTAGTGCAAACAATGCGCTGTCGCTTTGATTCAGCGTGTGCAGCACAGCAAAAATAGAATCGGTGCGGAAACGATCGCTGCACTGCTGTATATGCACCGTAACTGGAACACACTTCCGGACCACATCCGCGTGCAGTGTGAACGCTCTAACCCAGGGGTGTCCAAACTCAGTCCTGGAGGGCCACTGTCCTGCAGAGTTTAGCTCTAGCCAGACTCAACACACCTGCCTGGAAGTTTCTAGCCTATAAGACCTTGATTAGCTGTCGGTCCAGGTGTGTTTAATTGGGGTTGGAGCTAAACTCTGCAGGACAGTGGCCCTCCAGGACTGAGTTTGGACATCCCTGCTCTAACCTGTATACATTGGTATGGAAAAAAATACACACCACATACACACTGCAAAACGGAGTATGTGTGAAACAGACGTTAAGCCTCCTTTCCATTGCACACGACATTCGGACACGACTGACGGAATTCACCCCCTAGTGGCAGTCGCACGGAACTTTAATTACGATCAGTGTTTCCCACACATAGACTAATTTGTGGCGGTGCGCCACAGAATCAACACCGGCCGCCGCATATTGCGTTTCGTTATTAACTTATTATGCTATTTTAAACGCTATTTTATTTTTAAACGCTATTTAAAAAGCAGCGTATTCGTTCAGCTGCATTTCCTTTCCCTGGTCTCCCTCTGTCCCTCACGGGTGTCTCACACTCACAGTCTCTCACATACACACACACACACACACACACACACACACACCTCCGTGCACACCGCGTGTCTGTGTCCATGAAAACGAGATCATCCCTGGAAGCGTGGAAGCTTGGCCTATTTGGTGCAGAGAAGACCGCTGGCGAAATTCACAAGTTCACAAAAGGTTGGTATCTCGTGAACACCTTTACACAATCACACATTAAAAATATTTTATATTACGAATACAATGTTGTCATTGTGTTAATGTTGGAGACCCGACCCAACCCTTAGCAAACATGCAATTGTGCCTTCTTTAGAAAGTTAACTAGTCGCAAGTTTGGGGTAAAATGCAGTTGGTTTGTCGAGGTCAAAACACTATATGTAGGAGCTGTGAATCAAATAAACTTATTATAAATAATGTTATGTCATTTTTTACTTTTACACTGAATGTTTGCTGCTTCAATCTAGATGAGTATTGAAAAGTATTTTCCACAACTGAAAAAGGCACGTGTTGAGGATGAGGACCAGCCTAAACCGGAGGTATCATTTTGAAACAGAGCTGAACAGTCCGACCAGTGTAATTAGTTATTTTATTAATTCATATTTTCAGGCTTCAACCAGTGCTGCTCAAGCAGAAAGACAGGGTCAGGGAAAGAAAGAGATAGATTCGTTAGGCATAGGGCTGGGCGATAAAACGAATGATAATTATTGCGATATAATTTTTCTCGATAAAACGATATCAAGATTTCGATAAATGTTCGATAATGTTTATGCGCCAAATGCGGAACGAAACTCATTTGAACCGCGCACCACACGTACCATTTATCCGCTCGCTCTAAGTCCAAACGGCAGCGCAGCGCGAGCTCACTAGTAGTGGGAAGTTCGGATCATTTTACTGACTCGGATCTTTGAGTCTCGTTCAGCAAAAAGAACAAATCTTTTTTCGAGTCATTTCGTTCATTTCAGCATAATATAATTAAAATGGCATGTTAAATATCCCAACACATCTAGTACTTACGAAAATGTTTATTACATTTGTAAAAAGAAAAAAAATAAACTATAGGGTAATGCAGCTAAAGCCAAATTATAAGAAACCGAAATATTTTATTAATTGATTTTGGGTCTTAAGTTCAAACTATTGCAGTCTGATTCTGTTAATTCACCTCAGCTCCTGATCCGAGACATTCTTTCCTTTGCAACTTCATATTTATCAGGTTAGTTCTCCTCTCGTGTCTCGAGACGTTAGTTGTCGACTCGTCGTGACTCTGATCTGTCTGCTGGGCCGACCTTGCCGTGTGTGATACAGCAGGGACGGAAAGAAAAATTATTAGTTCATTTTCTTCGAGTCTCGATTTCGGGTTTTAAATCCTTCGTTCTTTTGTCACGTGACCGCTGGTATCTCGCATCAAATACAACATTAGATTCGTATTATTGACTGCGTCTGAATTGTTTTATATTTAGGAATTAAAATACAAAATATGTGCAATAAACATTATCTGAAAAATAAATGTTCCATCTTATTAGCCTATTGTCCCTGTCCGTCTCTTTTCTAAATGTTTCTTGTGCATCTGTGGTGTGTTTTATTATATATTATACATTAACTATGTGCTTGTTTGTAAAAAGGTTGTGAATTAGTAGGGTATTCAATACGGTGACAAGTCACGTAACAAAAGAACGAAGGACTCAAACCCGAAGACTCGAAAAAAATGAACTAATCATTTCTTTTTCCGGTACTGACAGAATAGCCTCTATTGGACTGACAGGAAGAACGAAAGACTCGGACCCGGCCGAACCCGAACTCGAGACTCGAAAGTTGAACTAATCATTTCTCTTTCCGCTACTGACAGCATAGTCTCTATGGACTGACAGGAAGAACCAAAGACTCGGACCCGTCCCGAACCCGAAGACTCGAGAGAGATGAACTAATCATTTCTGTTTCCAGTACAGATTTAGAACCCATATGTTTCGCAATGCGCATGCGCGGTCAACACAAAATGAATGAATCACTCTCTGAGACAACTCGGTAGTCCCGAGTCATATTAAAGATTCGTTCAAAATGAACGAATCGTTCATGAACGACACATCACTAGAGCTCACTAGAGCGTTTACTCTGATCGGTCTCGGTCACGAGATCCAGTGAGAAACACTTGAATTCAGCGAAGAACACAAATGTCCAGTTTAAACCAGTTTAAAGGCAGATGAAACCGCGCTGACAAACAGGAGAAACACTGTGCGCAACGATACAGTCAGAATCTGAATTGATACTGAATCCATTTACCATGGATTTACTGTAACGTTAGCCTAGTAATATTAACTGCACCATGAAATGTGGGATATACATATTGAATTGTATTATATTATTAATTAGACAATGTATAAATGACTAATGGAATATAATTACAGTATTTAATAATGTATTTAGGCTACTGTTTTTCATACAAATACCATAGAAACCATAAAGTTACATTTTGCCATGATCGTGAGGTGCTATAGGCTATGCCTGGTTTATCTGTGGTTATCATGATCTAAATGCATAATACTGGTTGACCAATGGTTAATTTTAATAAAACTCAAACAGTCAGAATTTTACATTTTACCAAATAAAAATGTGGTTGTTACATTTTTTTTAACAGATGTTACTGTTTCTGTTAATGAACATAAATTTAACATAGTAGTATTAACTTGAGTTAGGATGCAGATTTACTGTCAACTCACTGTCAAATATGAATTTCGAGACAAAACATGTAATATTAATATTGCAGCCTGCACTGAAAACTGTGCTGAGATACGTGCCATCAAAGTCAGGCAACAAAAACCTGTTTCAAGACTTGAAACAATATCCCCCCATTAGCACATGCAGAAACTAAGAAATATATTTTTCTATTCAGATATTTATTTTGTTAAGGAAAAATGATAAATGTTTGAATGTTCAACCTCAGATTTGTGAAATGTTCACCTGTGTGGCAAGTGTTTGTCATGATATGTTCTGACAATAAAGAGTAGTTTAAAACCACAATTAATGCTCTGGTTTCTACAACTTTCACTTAGGAGCAAAAATCTGCCTTTAAACTTTATCGTGATAATTATCGATATCGACTGATATAAAAAATTTATCGTGATAATTTTTTTTGGCCATATCGCCCAGCCCTAGTTAGCATATATATATATATATATATATATATATATATATATATATATATATATATATATATATATATATATATATAAAAAAATCATAATTTGTTACTTATGCATTTTGTAAGAGTTTTGGTAACACTTTAGAATACGGTTCCTTCGTTAATGAATAACTACACAGGAACAAATGAGTAACACAATATTAACAATCTAGTAACTACTATTAACTAACAAGAAATTCTGATTAACGAATTAGTAAGTAATAGCACACAGATGAAAGTGGTAGTTCACTATTAACTAATCAATGACTACTATTTTTTTAATGCTTCCCAGAGAACTACTGAAAAAGTTTCATAATTCATGCAAAACTAATCAATAACTAATGCAGGACAAATGACTAGCACTACATTAACATTTTAACTGCTACTGTAAATGAATACACAAGGTTTATCAATATGTAATAGCATAGCAGACTTATGATTTGGGAAATAATTAGCCTATGCTCTCTCCTAGAGAACTATTTATCAACTGAATAATTTTAAAGAAATGGATTTTTAAATGCAGTTGTCAGGACCTTACTTGTCCTGTGGCCTATTTTCCGGCATTCCTCTGGACTGGCATTGAATCACTAGAGTCATGGTGAGTACTGGAACATATTGAGTTATCAGCCATCCAAATACCATTTACAGTGATTTTATTATTTAACCTACCTCACAAAAAATGTTTTTATGTATGTCTCCTAGCTCATATATGTGTGTGCAAATATCTTGTGAAGGATTAGAAGATTCTACACTTTAGGATTGGCTTTTCATTAGTAACTACTGTAAGAATCATGGTAACTAACTAGTAATGACTCAGTGTTACTACATACTTCTAAAGGAATTACTAATTATTTGGATCCGTATTCTAAAGTGAAGATCATGGTAACTAACTAGCAATGACTGAAGTGTTACTACATCTACTTCTATGGGAATTACTATTTAAAACTTCACCAAAAACCTCAAAAGCTTAAAATAATTAGTAATTCCTTTAGAAGTATGTAGGTAACACTTGAGTCATTACCAATTAGTTACCATGATCTTCACTTTACAATACGGATCCAAATAATTAGTAATTCCTTTAGAAGTATGTAGTAACACTTGAGTCATTACTAGTTAGTTACCATGATTCTTACAGTAGTTCTCTGGGAAGCATTAAAAAAATAGTAGTCATTGATTAGTTAATAGTGAACTACCACTTTCATCTGTGTGCTATTACTTACTAATTCGTTAATCAGAATTTCTTGTTAGTTAATAGTAGTTACTAGATTGTTAATATTGTGTTACTCATTTGTTCCTGTGTAGTTATTCATTAACGAAGGAACCGTATTCTAAAGTGTTACCAAAGTTTTAAGTGTTTCGGATCAAGTTTTTTTTTTTAAGGATTAATAATTCTCAACTTGTGCACACTGATTTGATTGGACTACATTGGAAGACATCACATCCGGTCGTCCGGTCGCATATGGTCTATTCGCAGAAGTTCAGATATTTCAACGGATCCAAAGCTCAAATCGGATCTGAATTTTCCACATATGACCGGAACTCCCCTCAGCTCCCGTACTACTCTCCATTGGAAATGAATGACTTCCGGTCCGACGGCTGTCGTGTGCAGTTGAAAGGCGGCTTTACGGTGCGTGTACAGAGCGAGTGTGTCACTTTGTTGCTGCGTGTCGCTGGCAGTGTGAACGGGGCTTTACGGTGCATGTCCACTGGCACGGAGAAAGCGTTTTCAATTAATTAAAATTAAAAGTCGAGCTTCACGCACGCGCAGGGATTTTATGCAAATATCAAGCGAAAAACACGGTCGGCAGCCAATTGCTGTGAGGTTCGGGATGTGACATCTGTCTTGAGAGTTTAAAAATATGCGAATTGTGCCGGAGTTTATGATGGATTTAGTGCGTAAATCATTTTGTTTACAAATTAGACGCTTTGCACTCATTCGAATTTGACAAATAATCAATTTTCTTGTCCCTAATAGTCAACATAATGCAGGGGAAACTGTAAAATGAACTGCAGCAGTGCTAAACTCGAACTATAAATGTATGAATTAAACTCACTGAGACTGTCGACAGTTTCTTTTCCATGGATCATTTTATGGTTACAGTCAAATCATATAAAACAGTGAAATTGCCCTCGAACTCTTCTGTCTTCCCTGCACTCGAGACAGTGACGTGAGCTCCACTGAAAGGCTTCTTTCCTATTGGTTGTCGCTCGCAAAAATCGCTTCTCATTTGCTTTAAGTTGAAATTTCTGAACTTTTGCCACGTCACTGACGCTTGTGTCGCCGGAAGTCGCCAGCGCTCCATTGAAATGAACGTGATTGTGTCACTTTGTTGCTGCGTGTCGCTGGCGGTGTGAACGGGGCTTTACGGTGCATGTCCACTGGCACGGAGCGAGCGTAGGGCCCTATAAAATCCGTTTTATTTTTTCCCAAATTCCGTTTTATTTTTTCCCAAATTCCGTTTTTTCCGTTTTAATTTTTGCAAATTCCGTTTTTTCCGTTTTAATTTTGGGGAATTCAGTTTTTTTCACCCTTTACTGTTATTTTAGTCGCAAAAAGAGTGTGCTTTTAATGTTAATGATTAAAATGTACACAAATAAAATAGGAATGACCTTAAATTTATTGAGGTAACAGACATTTACTCTTACTTTTCAGCACAAATACTACATGATGCAACATAACACAGCACTCTAAGTACTTCAAGTAACAACAAAATGTGGTTAGGAGCTTTAAATTGTCCAGTAAAATAAATTACATTAGTTTAGTTTAAATAAAAGTCACACTCTGTCTCTGTCTCGCGCACTGTCGAGCGCGCTCTCGGACACACTCGGACGGTCTCTCTCGCGCTGTGTCGCTTCGCTTTTGTCCAGTCCGGCGCGTGTGCACGGAGGGGATGGGTGTGTGTGTGTGTGTGTGTGTGAGAGAGATAGAGAGAGAGACGCGTGAGTGACAGAGAGAGGGAGGGAGAGCAGGGAAAGGAAATGCAACTGAAAGCGTTAAAAAAAAATTAACGAAACGCAATATGTGGCGGCCAGTGTTGATTCTTCGCCATGAATTATGTGTGGGAAACACTTCATAAAAGTCACGTGCGAAATGCTCGGCTCGGTACTGAGGGCTTAGCGTTGAGTTTCTTAACTTTTTCGCCAATGAAAGCAGAGCCGTGGGGAGCCGCTTCGCCATGCTTTCATTGTTTTGATGCCGTCATTGGAGCTGAAATGACGGGAGGGGTTGTGTCGCCCAGGGGTTGTGTCGCCCAGATCAAGCTTCACGCTCACGCAGTGCATTGTGGGATTGACAGTGGACCGGAGAAAGCGTAGAGAGCGTCAAAAAGGTTGGGCCGTTCTTTATCTAAATACTATATGACTTTATCCAAATACTAAGCAAAAAAAGTGGTCGGCAGCCAATCGCTGTGAGGTTCGGGATGTGACGTGTCTTGAGAGTTTACAAATATGCAGATTGCGCCGGAGTTTATGCTGGATTTAGTGTGTAAATAATTTTTTTTTTTCAAATTAGTCACTTTGCAGTTGTTAATAAATGTTAAACATTTCAGTTTGGATGTGTTCATTGTGATTATACTGGCTGCAGTTCACAGAAGTTTATAAAATTTAACCCCCTAACCACCCTAGCAAGATTTTGGGACCTCGGTATTTATAAAACCCTGCGTACAGCCCTAAGGAATAGTCACTCAAAATTTATAATTATTTAGTATTAATAAATAATTAAAAGCCAGTATTAATTGCAAAAACTGCACCTCTTCTGTGGCTAATATTAATTTCATAATGATCCTATCTCCGTGAAGTCAAGCAGCAAAAGTTAAGTGATAATGTGCAAATACTACTGGCCCATTTTGGGGTGAACTAATATGCAAGACTAGTCTTACATGTCACTGTTTATAACACAGAGCGTTCATTCTTTTCTGGGACGCTTAAAAAAAATATTGGGGGCATAAATTAAGTGCATACCCACTTCTCCAGGCACCACTACATCACTGGCAACACGCAATCGTGTCACGACGAACAAGAAAAACAACTATAAAATATTATGATATATCATGATTATTTTAATGTTGAATATCTTTACTAACAGCCTTACTAAACATAAGAAACCCACTATTTTAAAATGGCCACAATGGAAACAAGTCAACGAAAGAAGCCTTTAGGAATTTTCTGAGGCATAATTATTATAAATTTAAACCATTTTCTGACTTTTCGCCGAATAGGAAACGCATTAAATTACTCTTAGAAAAGAGTTGAGGTAGAGGCATTGAATTTTAAAATTGCACAAACAGCCTAGCTGAGAAGAAAATGGTATGGAGTCAATATAATGCCACATATTTTTGCAAAAGAATAAAGTATCGCAAAAGAAAATCAAGTTTTACTCACAAAAATAAAGAATGGTATGGAAGTAAAATAATGCCAAATGTTTTTGAAACAAAAAGCCAGTTGAATTGTACTACTTGAAAAAAATATGCATTGCATTAACCCTGCTTGTATTTTAATGCATTGTATTTTTAGGGCTTGCATTTTTATGGGTTGAAATTTAGCATGGTTGAATATTTAAGGTGTGAATATTTAAATTCAAAACATTTCAAACACATTTTCATTAGTAAAATTTCAATAATCCATATTCACCTTTCATATTTCACTTCCAAAATATTCAAACTGATTAAAAATACAACCTATAATATTCAAAAGGCGTTTTTCGATCCTTTATATTTCGCTTTGCAAATTCGCTTCCACAAATTCAGTGGTTCAAATTCGACAGTTAATTCAACGTTGACATCCAGGAACTGCAGGAAAAGCAGTAGATTACCGAGCATAATCTCCATCTGCTGTTAGTCGACCTCACCAGCAGGGGGTGCAAGGGCGTGTTGTTGACAAAGACCAGAGAAACAGTTAGAGCAGGTTAGAGCAAGCCATTCATTCAAAAAAACTAATTTACAACAATGTAAGTGTATCTGTGATTATTATGTTTTATGTGAAATTCAGTGTCTTCACGATTACTTTTCCTGTGTAGCCTACATGCATCTCTAACGTGAACGAGATTATAATGTTATTCCCCCGATGCGGATGTATACAGATCCAATGTTACATTTGAGTTTGACATATCTATTGGTTGTTTAGTTGCCTC
Organism: Gila orcuttii; assembly: GCA_026230005.1. Lineage (NCBI taxonomy): Eukaryota > Metazoa > Chordata > Actinopteri > Cypriniformes > Leuciscidae > Gila > Gila orcuttii. The sequence goes on from JAPDVR010000017.1 coordinate 22,780,822, forward strand.
AACCTTATATTGCGGCGATTGTGCTGCATAGCTACTACGGTTTCCCTCAATACGTCAGGATTCCCCTGCTGGACATATAAAACGCTTAACGTAGCTTAATGGACTAATACAGTGATATAAAAGACCAAACTCGCAGGCAAGCAAAAGGACTCCGAATATGAACTTAACGCGCAAAGTTTAAAGCTGAGCGTTTCTCAGTGATACTGGCATAAATTGGCTTGACATTGGTCCTTTTGCTTATATCACTGTATTAGTCCATTAAGCCGCGTTAAGCATAGCTTAAACGTTTTGTCCTTGTATATGTCGCAGATATTGTATTTTCTTGCTGAATATTCATCATCTTTTGAAAGTTTTTTGTTTTGTTTGTTTTATAAATGTTGTGTAATACTTATTTGGGAATTATATTTTATTTGCATGATAGTTTGGCAATAGTGACACCTACTGGAGAAAATGTGTGACATAAGACGTACTGGTCATGTGATTTGATTTTTGCGTAAAAAAAAAAAAAAAAAAAAAAAGGAAAGTGAGAAACATGAGGTGTCGCACACGAATTGAGAGGTGTAATATTGAGGAGAGTTTTTGATCAGAATATGTCTCCTAATGTCTCCTGAATCCTGATTGGAAGGCACACGGTATGTTTGCATATATCTTGGTTATCGTTTATGTGTATTGATTTGAATTTAATAAGCTATATCGAACAATGTCATGGCAAAATCTCTTCATCACGAATTTGATTGTAATTTTGGTTTATTTTCAGTTTTTTCACTGTGTCCATTTGATGTTTGTGATGTTAATTGTCCTGATTCTTGAGAGGAAGACATTAAATATAGAAGACATCGAAGGCGTCAGTTGAAGCGTGATTTTTTTCTGGTCAGGAGAAAACATTCAGGAGCCGTTATAGTCCTGATGGAAGGGGAATCCTTGAGTATGATGAGGTATTGAGGGAAACCGATTATAATCCCGTTCATGGTAGAAAAAGTTGATAACATGTAGCCTAAGGCTACACAGGGAAAGTAACAAAAAAGTTAATGAATGAAACATAAAAACGGCTTTTGTGCCTTTATCATCTTTTCCGCATATATACTGACCCAGATAATCATCACAAAAAACTTAATGCATGCTCAATTGTTGTAAATTAGTTTTTATGAATGAATGGCTTGCTCTTACTGTTGCTCGGGCTTCGTCAACAACATGCGCTTGCACCCCCTGCTGGTGAGGTCGACTAACAGCAGATGGAGATTATGCTCGGTAATCTACTGCTTTTCCTGCAGTTCCTGGACGTCAACGTTGAATTTACTGTCGAATTTGAACCACTGAATTTGTGGAAGTGAATTTGCAAAGCGAAATATAATGGACCGAAAACCGCCTGTTGAATATTATAGGTTGTATTTTTAATCGGTTTGAATATTTTGGAAGTGAAATATGAAAGGTGAATATAGATTATTGAAATTTTACTAATGAAAATGTGTTTGAAATGTTTTGAATTTAAATATTCACAGCTTAAATATTCAACCATGCTAAATTTCAGCTCATAAAAATGCAAACCCTAAAAATACAATGCATTAAAATACAAGCAGGGTTAATGCAATGCATATTTTTTTCAAGTAGTACAATTCAACAGGCTTTTTGTTTCAAAAACATTTGGCATTATTTTACTTCCATAGAATGGCAAAGCGGGGAAAAAGTACTGAGGAAAAAAATTGTTTTGTAAACAAAAATAAAGAATTGCAAAATAAAAAAAAAGTACTGCAAAAAGAAAGATATAGCCTAGTTAATTACAAAAATCAATGGCAGGTGTAATCCTATTTTATCTCTGCAACATATTTTCCATACTCAAACCTAACTAAGTTATTTGCAACGCTGCTTTTATTCTGCGTTTCAGTCAAGCGTGTGCTCGCAATACCGTTTTTCCTTTGCGCTTCACTTTTCTCTGCGTTTCTCTTCATGGCGCTGTTTTAACGTGGGGGTGGAGTCAAGAAACCCCGCGAAGCCGCGTCATCAGCAGGATACGCAGATCAAAACAGTTAAAATCACCATGGCAGAGCAGATGGATGCTGGTGGATTCGTGTACAGTTGATTGTTTCCCTTTATTTCACAAACATTTAAATCCGATTAGTATTAACGACGATTGCCAAAGTTTAATTGATGGTGGCGGTCTTTTCATCTTGAGTGCTGTGTGTAACTTACGTGTGCGTGAGTGTTGATGCACAGGTCTACGAGAATGGTGACTTGCCATTTGTTCACAATAAGTGATATCAGAATATCCAGTCACCATTCCAGCACTCGAGATGAAAAGACCACCACCAATTAAACTTTGGCAATCGTCATTAATACTAATCGGATTTAAATGTTGGTGAAATAAAGGCAAACAATCAACTGTACATCTGGATTTATCGGCGTAATTTGTGGGTGGGACATGTCCCCACCACTTTTTGCCAGGCTCGATATTGTCCCCACCACTTTTGAAACATTTCGCAGCACGGATGTAACTAATACAAATAAATAAAACATCTCCAGTTAACTAGCAGAGCATTCATTTCGTTCGTTTGTTAATTAAGAGGTGATCTAGCATGCTGAAATGTGTTGTTTTTTAAATCAAGTGATCAAAGTGCTCGTTGACTGCGATCAGTGGTACTGATAAAGTGTTCTGTTGTGGCTCGCGCACAGTCTTCACAAGCGCTTTAATCCGTTGCGGAGACTCTATTCGTTCCGGTGAAATCACAAAGTAAAATGAACACAAACATGTCCCTGCTTGATATACAAACACTGATAAACATAATCGGTTTTAATGAGAAAAAAAAAACTATGAGTGCGGATTAGACCAACCTCTGACACGCTTGGCAAAAGTTCTGCCACTGGACCATTAGTACATACGAAATACAGTTGGATCTATTGGATCTATGGACAAATTAAACACAATGTACTATTTAAATCGAATGCTGGACATCGGTATGTTACTGTACATAGGTACATATGATTTAGCATTGTATTAGCAACAGTGGCGTAACTTTGTTTTAAAAAGTGGGTGGGACAGGTAGGTGTGTGTGTGTGTGTGTGTGGGGGGGGGGGGGGTATATAATAGTACATTTACATTTACATTTAGTCATTTAGCAGACGCTTTTATCCAAAGCGACTTACATCTGAGGACTAAAGCAAGCGAGTCATCGTGAAGAGGGAAGAACGACGCAAGAAGTGCTCAAAATACAAAGTTCAGGCATTGCTCAGAGTAGCAAAAGCCAGACAAGGGAAGATTTAAAAGGTTTAAAGGAGATTTTTTTTTATTTTTTTTATGTTAAGTACTCACGGAAGAGATGAGTTTTCAGTTGTCTTTTGAATGCTGTCAGGGATTCTGCATTCCGGACGAGGGTGGGGAGATCATTCCACCAGCATGGAACCGTGAATGAGAATGTTCTGGAGAGAGATTTAGTGCCTCGCTGTGATGGCACCACGAGCCGTCGCTCCTTGGCCGATCGTAGGCTTCTGGTAGGGACATAGACTTGTAGTAGGGAGTGAAAGTAGGACGGAGCTGAGTCTGTGGTAGATCTGTAAGCAAGCGTCAAAGCTTTGAATTTGATGCGAGCAGCGAGTGGTAGCCAATGCAGGGAGGTGAACAGCGGAATGACGTGGGCCCTTTTGGGCTCGTTGAAGACAAGGCGGGCTGCAGCATTCTGGATCATTTGTAGAGGTTTAGTAACACATGACGGAAGTCCAGCCAGAAGAGCATTGCAGTAGTCAAGCCTAGAGATAACCACGGCCTGGACGAGAAGTTGTGTTGCATGCTCAGTTAGGAAAGGCCTGATCTTCCTGATGTTATACATTGCAAACCTGCATGATCGAGCTGTCTTTGTAATGTGGTCTGTGAAGGTCAGCTGGTCATCAAATATTACTCCAAGGTTTCTGACCGACCTTGATGGGGTGATTGAGGATGACTCTAGCTGGATAGTGAAGTCGTGCTGTAGAGACGGATTGGCAGGGAGAACGAGAAGTTCAGTCTTTGCCAGGTTGAGCTGCAGGTGATGTTCCTTCATCCAAGCCGAGATGTCAGCCAGACAGTTTGAGATTCGTGCAGCTATTGTGGGATCATCTGGTTGAAATGAGAGGTGGAGCTGTGTGTCGTCAGCATAGCAATGATAAGAGAAACCATGTGCCTGTATGATGGGTCCCAATGATGTGGTGTAGATGGAGAAGAGGAGCGGTCCAAGCACTGAACCCTGGGGAACCCCTGTGTTCAGTTGATGTGCTTTGGATACCTCGCCTCTCCATGCAACCCTGAAGGACCTACCTGTGAGATAGGGCTCAAACCAGTGGAGGGAAGTTCCTTTGATGCCCAGTGATGAGAGGGTGGACAGAAGGATCTGATGATTCACAGTGTCGAAGGCAGCAGAAAGATCCAGCAGAATGAGAACTGAAGATTTGGAAGCAGCTTTTGCGATCCGCAGGGCTTCTGTGACCGACAGTAGTGCAGTCTCAGTTGAATGGCCTCTCTTGAAGCCAGATTGGTTGACATCTAGCTGGTTGGTCAGAGACAGGAAAGATGACACTTGGTTGAAAGCAACTCGTTCAAGTGATTTCGCAATGAATGGTAGGAGAGAGACAGGTCTGTAATTCTCTAATAGTGATGTGTCTAATGTTGTTTTTTTAAGCAGTGGAGTTACCCGAGCCTGCTTGAATGCTGAAGGGAAAATGCCAGTGTGGAGGGATGAGTTGATGATGTGTGTGAGTGCTGGTAGAAGTGTGGGAGAGATGGCTTGTAGAAGGTGTGAGGGGATGGGATCTAGAGGGCAGGTGGTAGGATGACTGGAGAGGAGAGGTTTAGATACTTCTTCCTCGGTTAGCGGAGAGAAGGTAAACGGAAGGTTTCCGGTAGTTGGAGAGGATGGTTTGGGTTCCTGTGTGTGTGGAGTTGAGAACTGACTGCTGATAGTAGTTGTTTTGTTGGTGAAGAAGTTAGCAAAGTCATCAGCAGTTAAAGAGGAGGTGGGTGATGGTGGAGGTGGACAGAGGAGAGAGTTGAATGTCTTGAAAAGTGTTCGTGTGTTAGAGGCGCTGTTGATCTTGCTGTGGAAATATGAAGATTTTGCAGCATGAACATCAGCAGAAAAGGAAGAGAGCAGAGATTGATACATACTTAGGTCAGACGTGTCTTTTGATTTGCGCCATTTTCTCTCTATTGCCCTGAGTTTGGTCCGGTGTTCACGAAGAACCTCAGATAACCAGGGGTTAGAGGGAGTAGCGCGTGCTGGCCTGGAGGAGAGAGGGCAGATATTGTCTAAAGAAGAAGTTAAAGTGTAGCAGAAAGTATCTGTTGCGGTATTCACATCTAGAGATGAGAATTGTGAGGGTGAGGGAAGAGAAGATGACACAGCAGAGGAAAGATGGGAAGGAGAAAGTGAGCGCAGGTTACGTCTGAAAGTAACTGGTAGGGGGGTTGGTGGAGCATGGGTAGTGAGCTGTAGATTGAAAGTTATGAGGAAATGATCTGAAACATGGAGAGGTTTCACCAAAATGTTGTCTGGGATGCAGTTGCGTGTGTATACCAGGTCCAGTTGGTTGCCTGATTTGTGAGTACCTGTGGTGAAGAGCTGTTTGAGATCGAATGAGGCTAGAAGAGAGATGAAGTCTGTTGCATACGCCTTTTCTAGATGAATGTTGAAATCACCAAAGACTACGAGTGGGGTGCCATCCTCAGGGAAGGAGGACAGCAGCACATCCAGCTCCTCAACAAAGCTTCCCAATTGACCTGGGGGGCGATAAATAACTACAATATGGATCCTAATGGGAGTTGTAAGTGTAATTGCATGATATTCAAACGAGTTGTTATTGCATAGAGAAGAGAGAGTTGAGTATATCCAGTTGTTAGAAATGAGAAGACCAGTACCCCCACCCCTCCCAGACGGGCGAGGGGTGTGGGAGAAAGAGAAGTTGTTAGAGAGAGCAGCAGGGGTTGCTGAGTCTTCTGGACGGATCCAGGTCTCAGTCAAGCCCAATATATTAAGAGTAGAATGGGATGCAAAGGCTGGAATGAAGTCAGCTTTATTGACTGCTGACTGACAATTCCATAGACCCATAGAAAGAGAGAGAGGTGTGTGTGTGGATAAGAGAATGGGACGCAGATTAGCAGTATTGCGCTGCCTTCTGTGCTTGATTAGTGCACGTTGTCGAGAGACAACAGGAATGTATTGAAAGCACATGTTGAGAAGGGGAAATACGATAGAATTGGGAATGGAAAATGAGAGAAGATGATACTTAAGTGCCTTGCCGGTGTCCTTGCTCGGTGGAGTCGCACAGGTAGAGTCGATGATCTTTACCCCTGTCGGTCTTCACACGAGGAGGCTGAACGCTTCCGCTGCCGCTTCCGCGACAGCGCGGACACTACAAAGATATAATGCCTACTAACGCCTGAGTGAGGACAGCTGTTTCTGACCAGCAATTAACACAGCAAACGCAAATTACCCGAATAATGGGAGAAATCGAAACTGGCTGTTGGACAGCGCTCACTTAAGTGCTATAAAATTTAAACTGCAATACTATTTAGAGCGGCTGTTATATATAAAGTGGGAACGCGTCTAATTAAAATACAAATATGTGAGAAGGCAAAGAAAGAAAATAACCAGAGAATCGAAAACAACCTTACCTTGTGCTAGATAATACACTGAAACAACAGGAGAACTGGATATTCAGAAAAACGACTTGCGTACATTGTAGTACATTGTACATAATAGTACATTGTGTTTAATTGTCGTTTAATGAGTAAGTGCCGAGAATTTTCACGTGAATAAATACATAGATCCGACTATTCTACATGTGTACTTTAATGGTCCAGTGGCAAAACTTTTGCCAAGCGAGTCAGAGGTTCTGGGTTCTAATCCGCACACAGTAGTATAGTTTTTTTTTTCCTCATCAAAACTGATTGTTTATTCGTGGTTGTATATCAAGCAGGGACACGTTTTTTTGTGCATTATGTTTTGTGATTTCACCGTAGCAAATAGAGAGTCCGCAACGGATTGAAGTGCGCGTCCGTGTGAAGACTGTGCGCGAGTCACAACAGAACACTGTATCCGCGCCACTGATAGCAGCGGCAACGAGCACTTTGGTCACTTTATTTCAAAAACAACACATTTCAGATCGCCTCTTTAACAAACAAACGAAACTACTGGAGTTAACTGGAGATGTTTTATGTATTTGTATTGGTACATCCGTGCCGCGAGATGTTTCAAAAGTTGTGGGGACACAATCAACCCTGGCAAAAAATGGTGGGGAAATGTCCCACCTGCAAATTACGCCTATGATTAGCAACCACTCTACTCCAAAGTTACGCCACTGCCTGGAATCCACCAGCATCCCTCTGCTCTGCCATGGTGACTTTAACTGTTTTGATCTGCGTCTCCTGCTGATGACGCGGCTTTGCGGGGTTTCTTGACTCCACCCCACGTTAAAACAGCGCCATGAAGAGAAACGCAGAGAAAAGTGAAGCGCAAAGGAAAAACGGTATTGCGAGCACACACTTGACTGAACCCATAGACAGTAAAAACAATGGACACAGCAACCCCCTTGATTTCAACAGAGAAAACTGAAGCCCGATTATAGCACTCACTTCCTGATGGCTGAGCGTACATCGCAGGCTCAAACTGAGCTTGACGACAGTCTGACAGTTGTAAATCTTCTAGTAGCTGTGCCAAGTCAAATCTGAATCACCTAATTCCTCAAAAACGTTGTTGAAATATTTTGTCCTGTTGCTTTTATGGACTCTCTATCTATGGGCTTCTCCCTTGACTTTATGCCTCTATGTCCCTCCGATTGCCTCATAGACAGTAAAAGTTTGCCTGCAAGCTTCTCCTCCTGTCTATACGCTAATTTCTCTATTGTGCGCCAGAAAGTCGCGTGGTTATGACGCAATCGTTAGCCTATTTTTGCAAAAATGGCTTCTACGGGGCCATAACATAAGATATAAAATAATGGAGCCTTTTATACATTGTCGTGTTTCTTTAGAAATAAATAATGGACAAATGAAGTCTTTGGATGCCTCAGATATAAAGTTATTCGCTGTCAAAGTAACGCCAAAATGAATGGGAGTCAATGGAATGCTAACAGCAGGTGAAGTTCTACTACAATGGCGGCTGCAAATAACTTAAGTTATGTGTGACTATGGAAAATATGTTGCAGAGATAAAATAGGATTACAGCTGTCATTGATTTTTTAAATTAACTATATCTTTCTTTTTGCAGTACTTTTTTTTATTTTGCAACTCTTTATTTTTGTTTGCAAAACAATTTTTTTTCTCAGTACTTTTTCCCCCCTTTGCCATTCTTTATTTTTGTTAATAAAACATTTTTTCTTTGCTCAATACTTTTGCGATACTTTATTCTTTTGCAAAACTATGTAGCATTATTTTGACTCCATAATATGGCGCAGGGGCGTCGCTAGGCCCTTTTTAGGGGGGCTTTAGCCCCCCTAAACTTCTGCCTAGCCCCCCTAAAAATTTGTGATTAATGTAGGCTACAGAAATTCGTGTTCGCTTCAGTCTTGTTATAATCAGATTCAGCACGTTCTTCCTTTTCAATCCGCAGCGGCGACGAGCAGAGAGAGCACGTCAGAAACAGAGGACAGGGTGTGTGTGTGTGTGTGTGTGTGTGTGTGTGTGTGTTCATCTGAGCCTCATTGGTCTGTCACTGCTCGTCAATGTCAGAATATTTGAGATGGCCAATCAAATCAAAGTAGGAGGGCTTTATGTTCACTGACGCTGCTGAGCGCGAATTTTAACAGTGCGACTCGACGCGTACGGTCAAGTGCTTGCGAGATAAGATGTAAGTAGCTAAACTTAACATTTTATATTTGACATTTTTTTAGGTCATAAATGTTAAACGAATGACAAAAAATAATCAGGCAAACTAATATAGTTTTGTCTATTTTTGCCATTTTGAACTGAAAATAGGCCTATGCAACGTGTAGGCCTAATGTAATAATTAGTTTATTGTCATTGTGAGGGGGCAAGAAACATTAACAAAGCCGTTTTCATCATGTTAGGCACAAGATTAATAATGAATGTGTACATATTGAGAATATAATACAAATTGTAGCCTTTAGTAAATTAAAAAAGCTCAGCTTTAGGAGGGGAAGAGAAAGGAATGAAGAGACTGAGAAAAAAACAAAGAGTGATGGAGATGAGGAGAGAGCAGGTATTGACAAATAATCTACTGCCCACTGACATGGTTTTAAAGCTATTTCTTATCCTTTTTTTTTTTTGGTCTTAAAAACGTCTTGAAATGCACATATCAGAGAAATAAAAAATCTGAACCCCCTACCAACCTCAAATTTAGGACCTCTTTGATTATAAAGCCCTGTCTACGGCCCTGTATTAGGCATAAGATCAATAATGAATGTGTAGCCTACATATTGTGAGTGCAACCTATCAGTTGACCCTAATGTTTACTTTCTTCACTGACAGACAAAAATGAAAAGCCTATATCAGTCAAAGCTCAGCTTTAGGAGGGGAAGAGACAGGGCAAGATTTTTTTACAGTCTATGATAAAAACAAAGAGAAAAAGAGTGTGATGCTGATGAGGAGAGAAAAATAATCAGCTGCCCACTGACATGGTTTTAAAGCTGTTATCCAATTTTTTTGGCCTTCAAAACATCTTAAAATGCACATATGTAGGCCTAGATCAGAGAAATCAAAATTTTCTCGGGGAAACCCCGAACCCCCCCCCCCCCCCCTACCTCCGATCTGCCCTACCTCACATTTGGGACCACAGTGATTATAAAACCCTGCCTTTGCATGCTAATGAAATTGATAGTGAGCATTAGATCCTAAACTAAAGTGTTAACTTTTTTTTATTATTTAAAAAAAAAAATCATACCCTCATTGGGGGCTTAGCCCCCCTAAAATGAAAATCCTAGTGACGCCCCTGATATGGCGCCTTCTCGTTTAGTTTAGGTGTGGTTTGTGTCGTGGTGCAACGTTATTGGCAAACAGGTTCAAAAGCTCAACAAATCTGAAATATCCCATAAAAGGAATAATTTGAACAGTATTGCTTCAGCAGCATTGGTATAACCATTCAATCTCTATTACTTGCCGTTTCCTTCTCTTAAATCCTGAATGCATTTTGAAACGAGAATGCAATACGCATTTGTGTTTAATCACGACGAAAAATAAAAGTAACTAGGCCCATAAAACATGATTTATTGGAATTATATTAAAGTTGAAACGCTTCATTAACAGCCTTACTAAACTGTATTTGTAAAGGTGACATAAGAAACCAACTATTTTAAAATAGCCTCAATGGAAACTGGTAACGTTAAGAGGCCGTTAGGATTTTTTTGTCTTCTGTAATTTCTGAGGAAAAATTATTACTTATCTACAAATCTTAAACCATTTTCTGACTTTTCTCCGCCTAGGAAAATAATTAAATTACCCTTAGACAAAACCAGTCGATAAAGACATTGAATTTTAAAATGACTTACCATAAACCTTTTTTCCTTGCTTCTGAAGAAGCTGAGAGGAAAATTGCGCATTCTCGTTCAAGTGTGACTGTCGTCGTTTACTCATGAGCGTCCGGCGCTGCGGCGCATGCGCAGGGAAATGAAGACTAGTGCTGCGTCCCAATTCGCCTACTTATACTACGCCCTAGTATGTACTCTTTTTGTGAAGAAAAAGTACATACTCTTGAGTGTGTAGCAAAAGAGTAGGCAAGCTTTGGGACATACTACTTCGTCATCTTTAACGGACAGCTCTGTCGCGTGCATCACCGTAAACTGCCCTGTCAATCATCTCGTCACAGTTAAAATCCTCCATTCAATCTAATATAATTTCTTACCATTACGGAGAGAAATTTAGTAGCTCGTTTATCTGCCAGTCGTGGGTCTTTCATGCGGAGACTCTGCACTCTCCTCATGTGTTTGCAATTTGAATGTAATGATGCATTTAATGGCTAAACGTATCTTTACAAAAGTTCACAATGCTGCTGCAGATGCAATATAACGTAGCCAACATTGAATAAATACATTTTCGTCAGGTTAGATACCGATAATTAATCACTTAAACCCCTTTATCTAAACCTATCTACACAACGCCCTGACTCGCGCGTCCTCCATGTCTGTAGTTTTTTAACACTTTTCACTCGTGTTTGTAGTTCTAACCGAATCCTCGTCCAACGCGCGATGGGTTGTGGGCAATATCAGCCGTTAGAGTGCGCATCGATCTGCACTTCGGATTCTGACCGGATATAGTAGACCATCCGGGTCTCTTTGGAACACTCATTTCAACATACTACGATTTGGGACGTACTAGTTCTATTTTCGAATACTATTTAGGACGGATAGTATGCGAATTGGGACGCAGCATCGAAGTCTAAACTATCTATTAGTAGAATAAACTAATGTTTTTATTTTATATCAGTGCATTGCCACCATGCCATTAGTTGAATCAACATAAACTAAAAACATGTTATCTGAACAACATTAGTGAATAAGGTTGATTTGACTAAAGATAAAATGTTGTGATAAATCATGAAAATACATTTTTACAGTGTATATATATATATATATATATATATATATATATGGGTGATTATATAATTAGGGGTACATTTCAAGTCCATGGGTTGTATTTATCATTTTTACTAAATATTCACTTCAAGCAATGATCATTTTTATATTTGGGCACATTTCTCTTTATTACATGCAGAAAAGTAAACCAGTTCCATAAGTTAATTAGGAGAAAATGCATATGCTGTATAGTGGAAATTGCAGTTTTTGTGCTGTCCGATTTGCTGAAAGTCAAGTTTTGCCTTTCAAATTAACACTACAATACATGTTTTTGTATATTATTTTCATCATTATTTGTTAAAAATAATCATTAAAACAAGGCAAATGTTTTTTTTTTTTTTTTAAATCTATTAAATCATTAACTTTGTGTGTGTCCGAGAAATCTTTGTCAACTGTGTTACCCATTGACTAGTCTCGCGTAGCCAGACCTTCAGACTGACGGCAGAAGGTTGGACTCTATCGCAGCTTTTCTTGGTGGACGTTTGACTGACATGTAATGCAACCAATCACAGGTCGTTTTGTTCCGCTTCATGTTTAGGGACGTGCCAATATAATGTCGATGTCACTACAATAACAGACCGGCATGCGTCTTAATAAATTATTCATTCAAGAACGTTGTGCAAGTTTACTGCAACAATGGAGCCGCGAACTTTACATACATTTGAAAAAACAGCGTTTAGTTGATCCTGGTAAGCGCTCATTTGTCACAGTTGTAAACACAACGGCTTTCATCTTCCACGAGGGGTTTTGGCGTCACGGCATTTGTTTCCAGGCCGACTGTTAAAGAACGCGACACACACGTCTCGCGGACATCCTGTAGAATTCAACCAATCAGGTTGCGACTTCGAAACTCCTGAAGTGTTTCCAGAAAAGTGTGCCATATGCATCAGACGTTTAGCCAACGTTCCGTGGGCGTGACGTCTGAGGCTGAGACTACCCATTGACAAACCCCCTATAAATCAGCAATGGTTTGTTACAAAGTCACATGTCCAACATCATGTGATGTCACGTCCTTCAGTGGCGGGAATTTTAAATACAGTGTGGTAAGTTTTTACTCCTACTCTTCAGTTTTTAATCATTATTATTGTCTGCACATAGAGTAGATGAATTGCTCATCAACCGTGTTATCAACATGGTCTTGTGTATTTACTTTAGATATTGTGCTGCCCTTGCAATGCAATCTCTTGTGCAAAGCTAGACAGCCAGTGAACATTCAAAAGTCCTCCAATAAACACACAAGGCTTGACTTTTCTTGTATTTTACTGAAGTTGTTTCCTCTTGTTGTTTTGTTTTGTAAAACTGAAACATTACAGAATAAGAATATAAATCAGTACACAAAATATGAACATATGCATACATATAACTAAGTTACATAATTCCTATCAAAGTGTAAAACAAACACTGTAGCCTAATGAATACAACGAGCAATGTAGCCTACTGTATGAAAACACAGTTCACCTACAAGTCACAAAACAATTAAAAAGCAGAGCTAGCTACAACTGCACTGCTAGCTAACAGAGCACATGTTTACCAAAACATAAAAACGTTTCTAACATGACATTCCTTACCAATGCAAGTGATTGAAAATCATTTACACATTACTTACAGGCACATAGTCTCCAAGGCAGAATTTATCAGTAATAAATTCAGCAACATGAATCCAGCACTGTCTTTCTTGCCTGTCAGAGTTCAACTGAAGAAAGTGCTTCACTGAATTATTAACTCTGACTAGTAGAGGGCAGCACCCCGCAAGAACTACTGAAATTTAACTTAATGTATTTAATGTTTTAAGTTTTTAAGCTCACTTTTTAACTTTTCCAACGAATAACTTATTTAACCCATTAACTTAACTTTAAAGACAGCACAGATATTATATTTACAAAAATGTAGAGAAAATGTATAAGAACACGAGTTGATCAAGGTAATGTGGGGACATGTTCAAGGTCTACAGTTAGCACAAGGTCCTAAAATGGAAGAAATGTCAACTGTGTTACTTGTCAACTGTGTTACCCATCAAGTGTAACACAGTTGACAGGGATTAACACCGTTGACAATATTGGCTGGGTTTCTTGTCATAGTTTATGCCTAGATTGAGTATTGTTGATAAAAACATTTATTAACTATTGTTATTACACAGGAATGACATGGTAAAATATGAACAAGTGTAATTAGCTACATAGTAATCGTTATTTTATAAAAACATATGAATCACATTAAGGGATTAATTTAACTAATCTTAACACTATTATTGTTACGAGTCTATGAGAGAGAACTCAAGCGCAGAATGAGGGTTAACAGATTTTATTGAAAGACAGTTGACAAGACGAGAAATGGTGGATGAGGAGGTGATAACAGTCCAAACAGTAGGCAGGGAACAAAGCACAATGTCAGGCAAGCTGAGAGGGTGGCAGTTGAGACCAGCCCAAGGTGAACACACTGGTGTTCTGCGGTAGATGTGCTGCACAATGCCAATGGATGCAGCAAGAGCCAGACAGGATAATACTGCACACGAAGATAGACTCACAGGGCACGATCAGTCACTGCACCGGTCTTGCTGCTTGGTAGAGAGAGGAAGTAGCCAGCATGCAGGGCTGGGACAAACAGGAACACAACAAACACAAGACAAGATATCCAGGCACTATCCACAACTGAAACCATGAGCAACAGGTAGCACAACACACTCAATGATAACGAACTGGCAAAACATGAGGGTAAGAGAAGACATATAAAGGGAGGTGAGAACATGAGAAACAGGTGACAACACTTGGACAAGGAACTGGTGAACACACTCAGGTAAACGAGGACTCAAACAAGGGAGCAGAGAACATGACATGAGAAGCAGGTGATAACACTCGGACAAGGAATAGGTGACAACACTCAGACAAACGTGGACTCAACTAGACAAGAGGGTGTGGTACAGGGAAACAAGGAGGCAGGAACAAAGGAGCACATGGCCAACACAAACAAAACCATAAGTTGAAGCACAACACAAACATAGAGACATGAAACAAAGACAACACCGACAAAGCTGCCAGGGCAGAACCCTGACAGTACCCCCCCCCCCCCACTAATGGACGCCTCCAGGCGTCCAAAACAGGCAAAGAAGTCCACGAATGCAACAACTGGGGGGTCGGGTAGGGTGTAAACATGAAAGTCCCAAACTGACCAGGGAACACAGAGGAAGGGATGGGGCAGGAGGGAACAGAACCAGGCAAAAAGTTCAAGGCTGACCAAGGAGGTGCCGGCTTAGGGGAACCATAACCAGGAAACACAAAGGGTGGGATAGGAGGAATGGGAACTTGATTGGAGGCACTCTTGGACACAGGAACTGTCCTAACTGGTCTGGACTTCCAACAGGGCTTGACAGATTTGGGAGCGAAGACAGAACTGGCAGGATAGGTGAAGGTCTTGGAATCAGGAACAGGGACTGACTCAGGAGCGCCCTGCTGGGCCGTGCTGGCGTGCTCGGGGACTGTCTAGTGTGTGCCCTCCAGGACTGCGCTGGCGTGCTCGGGGACTGACTCGTGTACGCCCTTCAGGGCTGCGCTGGCGTGCTCGGGGACTGACTCGTGAGCACCCTCCTGGGCAGCGCTCTCCGGAGCTGGAGCAGTGGACTCGGAAACGGCCCTCTCTGTAGCGGCCTCGGTAACAGCTCCCTCTGTAGCGGGCTCGGGAACAGCTCCCACAGCAGCGGGCTCGGGAACAGCTCCCACAGCAGCGGGCTCGGGAACAGCTCCCACAGCAGCGGGCTCGGGGACCGCCTTCACAGCAGCGTCACATTCTGTGGTCACGACAGGTTTGGCAGGAATTATTGCTAGAGACTTGACAAGATCTGCAAGACATTCAGAGAAGGCCTCTGCGGCAATGACAACAGGCAGTTTGGGAATGGCCTCTGTGAACATGACAGGACTGGCAGAAATTGTTTCTGAGGGCATGACATTAGTCAACTGCATAGAAAAGGATTTCACTGAACTTGACACCTCAGGAACCATTACACATGGAGCTGGAGAATGGAGATTCGTAGACTGTTCGGAACGGGCCTTTCTCTTCTTCCTCTTTCGACGGGCTGATACTGTGTGCTGGGCTGCCTCTGTAATATCTACAGCTAAATCAGCAAACCTAGGCAGAATAGTATTGACCTTCGTCGACTCATTGACTGAAACGGACTCTGAAGAGACAGGAATATTCTTGGCAGTTACTGGGAAGAAAGAGTTTAAGTCAGCAGACTGAGAGATGGCTGGAACTGACTTGAATGGATGAGAGATGACAGTGGTTGACTTGACTGGTTCTTGAATAACAGATATTGACTCAGATTTTGAAGTGACTGGAACTGACCTGGATGCCTGGGAGGATATGGCGGTTGGTTTGACTGACTCAGGGCTAGCTGTGGGGGTCTGGGCTGCCCTCATCCTTCTAGATCTTAATTTCTTGGTAGAAGCCAGAAGAGGATCATAAACTTGGCATGACAGGCGACGAAGGGCAGGGTGATTGCTGCAAGCAGATTCTGGTCGACTTGGCATTCCCCACTTACTGCAATGACCAAGGTACCTGGAGAACCCCCAGAAATCCAGAATTCTGAGAGAATCCATCTCCCATGCAGGTAGGGGGTCATCCAAGCAAGAGTTAAAGATGTCCTTGAGAGCAGCATCATTATAATCTAGCCCCACAGACATGGACAAAAAAATTGAGCAAAACCCCCCACCTCAAAACCTTCCTGGCGGAGAGCAGTGAGACCACGATGACGTGCCAGTCTCTCCCGGGTGTTAGCAGGTGGCAGGATTCTGATGCTCATTCTGCTGAGTCCTGGACTGGCCAGTTCGTTCTGTTACGAGTCTATGAGAGAGAACTCAAGCGCAGAATGAGGGTTAACAGATTTTATTGAAAGACAGTTGACAAGACGAGAGATGGTGGATGAGGAGGTGATAACAGGTCAAACAGTAGGCAGGGAACAAAGCACAATGTCAGGCAAGCTGAGAGGGTGGCAGTTGAGGCCAGCCCAAGGTGAACACACTGGTGTTCTGCGGTAGATGTGCTGCACAATGCCAATGGATGCAGCAAGAGCCAGACAGGATAATACTGCACACGAAGATAGACTCACAGGGCACGATCAGTCACTGCACCGGTCTTGCTGCTTGGTAGAGAGAGGAAGTAGCCAGCTTGCAGGGCTGGGACAAACAGGAACACAACAAACACAAGACAAGATATCCAGGCACTATCCACAACTGAAACCATGAGCAACAGGTAGCACAACACACTCAATGATAACGAACTGGCAAAACATGAGGGTAAGAGAAGACATATAAAGGGAGGTGAGAACATGAGAAACAGGTGACAACACTTGGACAAGGAACAGGTGAACACACTCAGGTAAACGAGGACTCAAACAAGGGAGCAGAGAACATGAGAAGCAGGTGATAACACTCGGACAAGGAATAGGTGACAACACTCAGACAAACGTGGACTCAACTAGACAAGAGGGTGTGGTACAGGGAAACAAGGAGGCAGGAACAAAGGAGCACATGGCCAACACAAACAAAACCATAAGTTGAAGCACAACACAAACATAGAGACATGAAACAAAGACAACACAGACAAAGCTGCCAGGGCAGAACCCTGACAATTATATTATCTTTATTACATGGCTTGGTTGAATTCTAATGTAGAATGCGGTCTGTTATCAAGAAATAACAAATAAGCTGCTAAGTATAACACACATTATGTCTAAACATAAGATTTATGTATTTGAAGTAGTGTTGAAGTTAATGAGATAATTAAGTGTTGATTGAGCATTAATTATGAACACCTGCTGTTAACAAGCAGAACCACTGAAGGAAAGAGAAATGCAAAAACTACAACTGAATTCCAGACACAGTCTTAGATTAAATCAACTGAAGATAAAATAAGATGTTAAATCTCTGAAGATCTCAGCAGAGGATGATTAAACAACTCACTAGCTTCACTTATTACTAACCAGATTTACTTTATTTAATTTCTGTTTTAACCCTTTCACACGTAAGTTTAAAATATTCTAACTGACCCCAAAGCGTGAGTTTTTCAAGGCGACTGTTATTTAGAACTTGTCACTTTAATGTTTCCATGGTGACGCGTCATTGCTTGTCACTTGTCAGCGCAACCACAACACGGCGCTGAATGAATGATGATCTGCTTTTATGTCATTTTTCCTTTTTTATTAAAAACATACACAAATGTATTAGCTATAGCATGAAACACTGATATTCCTATTGTCAAATATGTGCAAGTGGATGTGTTTTGTTGTTTAAACACCTTTATAACGATCGCGTTAGTTGAGCTGTATGCGCGATGGGCGGCGCCATGTTAATTTAGTTTGTTTCACAGTTCAGAGAATCAGATCTGTTGGATTTACAACACGTCAAGTTCTCCACTTCTCACGAAATACAGGAAAGTAAATGGCCGGTGAACTTTGAGAAGAATAGGGTAAAATGTAAAGCTACTTACACAATGTGTATCTGATATGAATAAAAGTGTCATCTTATTATAATGGAAAGGATTATTATTGCCACTTCCATAGACATCAGTGTGTATTTTACAAACTCAAAATCATTGTTTTGCTACTTATGTGTATTTAAATGTCTGAAACCTAAAATAAACATTATGTGGTTGATTATGCCAGCCAGCCAACGCGCGAAAGAATGTTTGAATTTAGCAGTTGATCACGTGATGCACTGTCCGTTCTAATCACACCGGTGTGATCGTACGCTCCAGGGACCAGCCAAGACTGATCACACTGGTGTGATCGTACGTGCGAAAGGGTTAATGAAATCAATAGTTGTATTTAAGTCACCATGATGGTGGTCAGTGTTTGCTTTAGTTGGGCTCTTGACCCTTGACTGTGACAAGTGATAGAGAACCAGGTTACTCTTCGAGTCCTGAAGTTGATCCGCAGCCTCAGCATTTTTTAAAGTTGATGTTTGTTTTCTCCATTGTTTCAAGAGAGTTAATTACTTGTTGCTGACACTTGTCAAAATAAAAAGGTTTTATTTTAAAGAAAGGTTTCTCTTTTTCTCCTAACGCATTCTGTCAACCGTGTTACTCTTGTCAACTGTGTTACTTTATCTGTCAACTGTGTTACGTGTGATTTTTGCGTCATAAATCTTTAAATGTAGGCTAAAATTTAATACAAATTATAAAAAGGACATCTCTAGAGTGAACAGTATTACATAAAGACGTTTAATAGCTCTAAATTCAGTGTAATGGAGAAGTATGTTGAAAAAATATCCAACCTTGATAATAGTATACCAAAGAATATACGTTATTCAGTTTAAAATTCATATTTTTTAAATCAGTTAGACAGACAAGCTCAAAACCCCTGGGGCCTCAAGTACAAAGACTTGCGTTGAATTCATACTAAAACATTGCGTACGGACAAAGCTGTAAATGTGCGTATGCACAAAAAAACCAGATGTATGAATCTCTGCGTACGAAGGATCCCACGCATATTCTCTTTGTACATCCCAATTAACGTAAAAATGAGCGCACATGCACGAGCACAACGTCCCACCCAGTCTCCTCCCTTAATTAAATACATTTAAATATGGTAATGAGTCCACTTTGGCAAAGGAAAAGGAGTAAGAAAATGGCTAAAGCAAGCGGCAAGAAGCGAAACTTTACAGAAAGTGAATCGGAGGTGCTACTATCGGAGGTAGAAACGAGAAAAAAAAATATTTGGAACTTTGTCCTCCGGAATTAATAACAAAAGGAAAAAATATGAGTGGGAGAGTTTGGCTGATGCCGTCAATGCGGTGGGATCTGAAAGTCGCACTGTAAATGACCTTAAAAAAATGGTCTGATATAAAGGTGGACGTTAAATGGAGAACTGCTGCGCACCGACAAAGTGTGGGCAGAACAAGCAGTGGTAAAGGGGTCAGAGAATTGCCTCAATTATGGGTGACACTTTACTCTCTGGAGTAGTATCCGCTGCTGTGGGAGACTCGGATTTACTACAGGACTGCCACGAAGGTAACCAATATTATCTGCACATTTATTGAATGGAAATGTTTCCGATTCACAAATGCAAATTCTTCTTCAGATGGCGCCTTTATAGCAATGCGTGTGCAGTCGATCGCTCCGATTACATTAGGAAAACCGGCTATCGCTGCAAATTGCGTTCTCTTTCATCATCTCGTGTTCGAGATCCACCTATGGGAAGGGCATCCGTACCTGACCTCTGCAGAAGCATCCAATTGCACCAAGTCTGGCTAGACAGACAGAAGCGCGCAGCCAATGCCAGGTGAGGCCACACCCCCTCACCTAAGGGCATATAACATCTGGGCGCGCTGCTATTCCTCAGTTGACATTCGCTTCTCGCGATCTCTGCATCTCACAGCTCGGTTGGATTTTTACACTGCTCACCTCGTGTCTTCAGGAGGACATATCGACCAGATCAGCCTCCGCCGGACGTGACAGTTGTTTATTTTTCAACTACTGCTGCTTTGCATTCGGAGCCGCCCACGCTCTCGCTATTTTCACCGTTTCTCCTCACGGCTGCCCGCCACGGATTTCTCCGTCTTCTTCGCTGGTATGTCACTGTCTAAGCCTGCAGCCTCTCCAGGGGATAGCATGTCACGGGCCTGCCCGGCCGCGTGTGGTGCCCTCATCGCAGCTAAGGATCTTCATCAGCTTTGCGTGGTCTGTTTGGGTCTTAAGCACGCTCGGGAAGCCCTTGAAAACCCGGAGAATTGCAGTTTCTGCCTCATCCTGCCTAGGAAGCTGCTAAAACGCCGTCTTAAGGTGGCAGTGACACAGTGCACCGGGCTCAGCCCTTCTGACTCGGACGGGGGACACGGTGATGACGACGCGCTACCGGGGGCCTCCCGGGGCGCAACGTCTCTCGTCTGGGCTGACCAGCCCAATCCCGCCTTCCCCGAGGAGGACATCTTCGGGGACAACCTCTCTCTCGTCCACGACCTGCCCGGTCCTGGCGAAGAGGAGGATGCGGCCATTCTTGGGGTTTCAGAGGACGAGGAGGCCATCCCGCCCTCTGGTGTTCCCCAGGCTACGGCCCACGCGGTTCTGCCTCAAGCCATCCTCCTGGAAGTGTGTGAGCGAGCGGCCGCTCGTCTCAACATCGAATGGCCGGCACCGCAGAGCGCCACCGACCAGGAGAGGGATATTTATGATGGGAAAGTGCTGGGACCCCCTCCCGGCCCGAGGAAACAACTCTTCCCCATCCTCCCGGCGTGCGCGAAGCACATGAGAAATTATTGGAGCGACCCGCTCGACTTCAAACACGGTCTCACGGGACTCGAGGTTAAGGACATGGCTGCGCACGGTATGGGCGAACCTCCCACCGTCGAACCTTCCATCGCCAGGCACCTTAACCCCGCTCAGGGCGGGCTGCTCGCTCCCCCCAAGCCGGTCTTGCCCAACAAGATGGACCGTTTTGCTGCCTCCGTTCACCAGGCAGCTTATAAGTCCTCGGCCGTGGCTGTCAGGGCCCTTAACGTTTCTTCGCTCCTCTCCGCCTACCAGGCGGAGATCCTTGAAGAGTTAGGGCAACAATTAGAAAAGGGAAATCCTTCTGAAACCCTGTGGAAGGAGATCCTAACGGTGAACGACCTCGTCCTCCGCAACGCTCGGCAGGCCGTCCAAGCTTGCGGGCGCTCCATGGCGCTTTCCGTGGTCGGAGAGCGCGCGCTCTGGCTGAACCTGTCGGGACTCCCTGACAATGAGAAACGGCGCATCGCGGGCGCGCCGGTGGAGCCCGGCCGGGCTCTCTTCGGCCCCGCCGTCGCACTGATGCAACAACGGTGTGACGATAAGAAAAAGGAGGATGAGGCCTTCAAACTTTGCCTTCCTAGGAAGTCAGTCCCACGCCAGGCGCCCCCTGTGCGTTTGCCTAACCCACCGGCCACGGGACGACAGTTTCATCAGGGCAGAGAAAAGCCCCGCAACAAACCACCCCCTCGGCAACATAACCCAGCACCTACACACAAGCACTGGGGTAAGCCCGCTCCCGCCGCGGCCGGGAGACCTGCGAATTCCAACCCCACCGACTCGAAACGCAAGCGGCCTGCCTGATGTTCAGCCGATGGGGGCTTCGAGTCCATGTTCACGGGCCGCAAGCCCTTCGGACTCCCCTCCTCTTCTAGGACCCCCGTCCAAAAAACCCAGGGGGTCCCGCGGATGGGTCAGCTCTCCGTGTGTAAACGAGACTGCCCAGCTCGTGTGTTCGAGAAATGTGTGTTTTCCCCCCACGTTCAGGGGGCCCTTTGTAAGGGAAAGTTTAAGCTCAGTGACACCACACTGCCCACACTCTGTTCCCCTCACTCTCTCAATAAAGGCTTCGGCCCCAGTGTTTGCCCAACACAAAACACACAAAACACAAAAAAATACGAATCAAATGAATTCGTTTCGGAGGGAAAACCTCTCTCCGCAGAGAGAATTCATCTCACTGCAGAGAGAGAAAATCCCTCCGAACCCCTGCATGTCGCCTCTAGTGTGCCCACTAGATGGCGCCATTGCATCACAAATAAACCTGTTGGTCTCACACAGCTCCGCTCTGGCCCGAGCGGGAGCTCTCGCGAGTCACGAAGCGGCTTGGCGAACCGTTTCAGCTCCCGAGTGGGTGATGCGTACAGTAATGCAGGGTTACAGATTGCAATTCGCAGTAAAACCCCCGCATTTCAACGGCATTCTCTTTTCTCACACGGAAGAGAACGCCTCTCACATTCTGAAAGAGGAAATTTCATCTCTCTTAATCAAGGGAGCGATTCAGGTGGTACCTCCCAATCTGATGAACCAGGGTTTTTATTCCCGTTATTTTCTGGTCCCGAAAAAAGGCGGCTCTCTCCGCCCTATCTTGGACCTTCGAGTGTTGAACAAACATTTGAGGAAATACAATTTCAGAATGCTGACACAAGGCGCACTCGCCTGTGCCATAAAACAGAACGACTGGTTCACATCAGTCGATCTGAAAGATGCTTTCTTTCACATAAGCATCTATCCTCCGCACAGGAAGTTTCTTCGTTTCGCCTACCAGGGCATATGTTACGAATTCACAGTTCTTCCGTTTGGACTCAGTTTGAGTCCCCGATCTTTCTGTCTGTGCGCGGAGGCGGGCTTAGCACCTCTGAGAATATCAGGTCTGAGAATCCTGACTTATATAGACGATTGGCTCATCATAGCCGAATCAAAGGAGAAGGTGTTGCAGGACACCGACCGTGTGCTCGCGCACATCACATCGCTCGGGTTTCAAGTGAATGTGAGCAAGAGCAATTTCACGCCCAGTCAGAATGTCATTTTCTTGGGCCTGGAGTTGAATTCGGTCTCCATGCGAGCGCGCCTCTCTCAAGAGCGCGTTCGCTCTCTGATGAACTGTCTGACGCAGTTCAGAGAAGGGGCGAAAGTGCAATATCGCACATGTCTCAGGCTACAGGGTCTCATGGCTTCATCCAACCAAGTTGTGCCATTGGGACTTCTGAGGATGAGGGCGTTCATGAAATGGGTCTTGTCACTACATTTCAGCCCGATTCGCGACCTTTGCCGCTCGGTAACAGTGACACGCGCCTGCTCGGCGACCTTGCGCCACTGGGAGAGCGAGAACTTTTACGCACGGGGAACCCCTCTGGGGGCGGTTACGATGCGGAAAGTTGTGACGACAGATGCGTCCTTGACAGGCTGGGGTGCCACCCAGGAGGGCAGAACGGTGAACGGTCTGTGGCCAAACAGACTACGTTCAGCGCACATAAACTATTTAGAGCTTTTAACCATTTGGAAAGCTCTGAATCATTTTCTGCCTCGCCTGCAGGGACATCACGTTCTAGTACGGTGCGACAATACCACGGCTGTGGCTTATATCAACCGTCAGGGCGGCATGCGCTCGTCGAAACTCCACGCTCTAGCTTACAAGCTTTTGGTGTGGAGCAGACGGGTTTTCCTGTCATTACGCGCAACTCACGTTCCGGGCATTCTGAACAGAGGTGCGGATCTGCTATCAAGGGGAAACCCAATCTACGGAGATTGGCGTCTTCACCCTCAGATAGTGGAAATGCTATGGATGAGATTCGGACGGGCGAGCGTAGATCTATTCGCCTCGCGCGAAAACTACCATTGTCCTATGTTCTTCTCTCTAAGGGACATGGACGCGCCCCTCGGGGTAGACGCACTGGCCCACCCATGGCCCAGAGTGCTCCTGTATGCTTTTCCTCCCCTGTGCCTGATAATTCCCTCATTGGCCAGGGTGAGAGAGCAGGGCCTGTCTCTCATTCTGATAGCACCCAGGTGGCCCAAGGCACCATGGCTGGCGGAGATAATTCCTCTGTTATACGCCGAGCCGTGGCGCCTTCCCGTTCGCACGGATCTATTGTCCCAAGCCAACGGGGAGATTTACCACCCCCACCCGGACAGGGTGGCTCTCTGGGCCTGGCCCGTGAGAGGACGAACCTGAACGCACTTGGGCTTTCGCCGCGTGTGGTCGCCACTATTCAGAATGCCAGGGCCGTCTCTACACGGTCCTTATATGGCTGTAAGTGGCACGTGTTCGAAGGGTGGTGCGATGGGCACGGTCTCACATCTTATCAGTGCTCAGTTCCTGATATTTTGTGTTTCCTTCAGGACCTCATGGAAAAAGGGAGGTCTTTTTCCACCATTAAGGTCTATTTGGCTGCGATTTCAGCCTGTCATGTGGGTTTTGAGGGCTCTACTGTCGGGCAGCACCCTCTAATCCGCAGATTTATGAAGGGTGCACGCCGCTCGTTGCCAGTCATCAGGAGAACTGTTCCGGAATGGGACCTCTCCATGGTGCTGGAAGCACTGTCTCAACATCCTTTTGAGCCCCTGTGGAGTATTTCCCTTAAGCTGCTGTCCTTCAAGACAGCTTTGCTCTTGGCCTTGGCATCTGCCAAACGTGTCAGTGAGCTACATGCACTCTCGGTTCACCCCTCGTGCACTAAGTTCTCCCTCAGTGGGGATAAGGTTTCCCTTAAGCCTAACCCGGCCTTCATGCCGAAGTGCTTCCCTGCGTTCACTTCGGAGGTGTTGGAGCTGTCCGCTTTTCACCCTCCACCTTTTACCTCTCTGGAGGATCAGAGGCTGAATGCTTTGTGTCCAGTCCGTGCTTTACAGGCTTATATGACCAGGACCAGCGCTTTCCGGAAGAGCGACCAGCTCTTTGTTTCATGGGCCCCTCCGCACAGAGGGAGTCCCATATCGAAGCAACGCCTCTCACATTGGGTTGTGGGCGCTATAACTATGGCTTATGAAGCAAAGGGAGTGCAGCCCCCAAGGGGCATCAGAGCTCATTCCACAAGGGGCTTAGCCGCCTCTTGGGCTTTGTTTAGGGGAGTGTCACTGCAGGACATCTGCTCCGCTGCCAGTTGGGCTTCTCCTCATACCTTTGTGCGTTACTACCGGCTGGATGTCACCAGAACCTCGGTAGCGCATTCGGTTTTAGGGGTTGGGTCTTCTTAGCTCTTCCCTGTACCCTGTTGAAACCAATAAGAGTGAATGGGCCGGCTGGTCATGTTCATTCTTGCCACCAAACATTTACTTCCCGTTATGGGTTTAGTTTATGTGCCTTGGTGGGTTGGGGGTACTTTCATGTATGTGTCTCATGCATGCTTCATGTCCTGCTTGTCCACAGCAGTCGGTGTGGCGTCACCTTTGCAGGTTCATGATTAATGGACGTGTCAGGCACCGCCTCCCCGAGGTGACCGTCTTTCTCTGGCTTTCAGTACCTCACTGTGAGTGTATTGGGCAATCGGGGAGCTGTCCATGTCTCTCCCATAGGTGGATCTCGAACACGAGATGATGAAAGAGAACAATAGGTTACTATCGTAACCCCGGTTCTCTGAAACATCGAGTGGAGAGATCCACCAGCTTTGCCCCGCTTGCTGCACGAGAAGCGAATATACTTACTGAGGAATAGCAGCGCGCCCAGATGTTATATGCCCTTAGGTGAGGGGGTGTGGCCTCACCTGGCATTGGCTGCGCTCTTCTGTCTGTCTAGCCAGACTTGGTGCAATTGGATGCTTCTGCAGAGGTCAGGTACGGATGCCCTTCCCATAGGTGGATCTCTCCACTCGATGTTTCAGAGAACCGGGGTTACGATAGTAACCTATTGTTTTAATGTTTGGCTGGTCAACTGCATTATATGGGAATATCATATGCTTTTATATGTTCTTACTTAATTGCATAATTGATAGAATATTCCCATAAGGCTCGTGTGACAATATATGTAAATTATTTTATAAATTCCAAATTAATAGCAATGCATCCCACAGGTGGTAGTGCGATAGAGTTGTAGAACAATTCGTTGTTTAATGTTTGCAACTTAACTTCATTGCCTGTAAGAGTCGCCAACGAACAAAAACTATGAGAAATGTACGTACGCCAGACATGAAATTGGCGTGGAGGAACGTCCACTGTTAGTACATCCGACCGTGAGCGTGAAAGCTGGCGTACGCAAAGTTTTTGTGCGTACGCAAGATTGATACATGAGGCCCCTGGGCCCGTATTCCTAAAGAATCTTAATGCAAAAAGTAGCTCCTAGTGACAAAATTCTAAGAAAATTCTTAGAAATGTGGGCGTTTACTCTTAAAATTAAAGAAAAAATCCTAATAAAGAAAAAAGTAATTCAGAAAGCATCTTAACCCTTAAAAGAGGTCTTAAGGTCAAAATTGTTAGGAGCACGGATGAGGACTTTTAAGAGGCTTAAGAGTTTCTTTAGCAGAGGAGAAAATGGCAGAAAGATGAAGAGGGAGAAGAAATGCATTGCAGACAATAGATGACAGTGAGTTAATAAGACACTATAGATTATATCGTGCAGGGATCATGTTTGTGACCGATTTTATTAGAGACACAATAACATCTCCGACACAGCGCAGGAATGGCATAGCGCCAGAAATTAAATCACTACTGTACATTAAGATATTTGGCAGCTGGGAAAATGCATCAATACAGCAGTGATGATTTGGGTCTGTCACAAACTTCTGTAAGCAGTGATCACAAACAATTACAGCACTTTCAGAACCTCTTATTGTGTCGCAGTTCATTTTGTTTCCACTGGACATTCCCACCTTGCAGGCTCAAAAAAATGCATTTATGAATATAGCAGGCTTCCGCAAAAGCAGGGGGAATGAACCGTAAATAACTTATTATTAACCGCTATAAGCTCCCACGTCTGCTTCTGTGCTGTGACACCCGGCCTGAATTTTCCTTTAAGGATGGCCTTGTGTTCATCCACTAACTGGGCTCACAGTAAACACTGTTCCTCTGTCCAGTTGAGCTTTCTTGTCCTTCTTGTTTTTTTATTCCATGTTTGCTACATTAAAACCAACATTCAAACCACCACTTAAATAGACAATGGAAATTTTGTTTATCATTCTAATCCAATTAAATACCTTATAGGAAATTAACAGTATGGTAAATAAAAAAAAAGGATTTATATACACATATATAATGTGTGTGTGTGTATGAGAATGGTCAAATAGGAAAAATTACACATGTAATTTCAAAGTGAAGGCTTAGAATAGACCCTATACTTAAAATCACTCTTTTTTCCCTTCTTGGACAACCAACCAATCAGAGTCTTCAAAAGATTGTGTCACACATAGCAACGGGGTCAGCCCCGCCTCCTCACTAAGATGAAATTTTTTGTCTTTTCCTTACTCAGAGTTGCTCTCAGATCGGTCCCAAATAACTCTTAAGCTAAGACTCCTACATAAAAGTTTTTAAGCTAAATTAAGAGTTTTCTAAAAGGATTCTTAGATTCTTTAGGAATACGGGCCCTGGTGAATAGACTCAATTTTCAAACAAATGTTTTATCATATGTGTAGTACTTCATTTATGTCTTCTATGACACCACTTTTGTCTGTAACACAGTTGACAAAACAATGAATCGAATATTTATTTTCATTTAAATATTTAAAAAGTAATTCGAGCTTAAGCTTGGCAACTAATGAATTTAGAACAATATGGGGGTATATTATGGAAACAACTAGGTTATTTTGCAGAAAAGCACACTGATTTCTTCACTTTTTTTCTTGATCTGAAATCAATTTTGATCGATAAAATAGATAATAGACAATACCCTCTCCTGGTCCTGGATCCTCCAGGTTTTGAATGCCTAGAAAAATGTGACTACAGGGCTTTGCGTCACGGCTTGTGAGTAGCAAACAATATAGCACAACCTATAGTCTAGTAAGTTCACAATCAAATTACATTAATTAATTGATTCTTTGATTAATTGTTCACAAAGAAATCACAAAAGTTACCAGATTGAATCTGTGTGATGGATAATTCACTGAATGAACTCACCGAATCAGTCAGCGTGGACACTGAATAACAACATGACATGAAAGTTCCATATCATAATTTCTTTAATATATCCATTAAGCTCAAATATGCTGTGCCACCAAGAAGTGCACCTGATCCTGTTTCAACTCATAAGATCATTAACAGAGTGCACATGAATTCAATTAGACACTGTATCAAACAAGGTACACATCCTATGCAGTGTTGAGGGCCCTCTGTATGACCAGAGTTGGGAACCACTGCTTTAGGTGATTTACCCAAAAGTAGCCTGACATCACCCCATGGAAAGACAAATATAACTGAAAAGTTAATCAATAATATTTCAATGAGAAACACATTAGTCCTTACCCTTGAATAGTGCACTTATATGACTAAGAACATCTCATACAATCATGTTTTTGAGAGATGGAAAAGCCAGTGAATAAACAAGGTCCTTCACAAAACTAAATTAGTTTCTCTGGAGAAAAAAATGTTATCCAAATATTATATTTTGAGCCTGATACCATACACTCATTAAACAGAACAGATAAGAGCTCTGTTTACAGTGGCAACACATTTGTGCTGTGAACCTGTGACCCTCTTATACGGCTGAATGTGAGTCACCAGGTGTTCAGGGAACATCGCTGTGTTCTTACTGCTACACACAAATACTCTTTATACTCTTTATAATACTTAATACTCTTTACTCTAAAATAAATTTTAGATTTCAATTCATTTTCTAGTTTGAATTTCTTTCCTTACATCTACTTGCCATAATGATGCATATTCATTTTTAAAGTATACAGTATTTCTAAATGCATGTTATTGATCTTGAATCGAGAATGATTAATCCAAGCATTTTTTTTATTTTTATTTGTTTTGACCTTATAATTTTAAATCAAAACCTTCTTTCATTATTTTATTTCACTTGGATGTATGTCAAAATATGGGGAAAAAATATGTTGCAACTTTAATATTTAAACTGGTGAACAAAACAATCAGGACCCTATATTCACAAACTGTGATGATGTGTTTTCACTTTGTAAATCTAGCAACACCTTTATATTCACTTTTTTTTATTGATTGTAGGTTTATATCACTATGTTGTGTTTTTTTTACCTTGGGATTAAATTACAGAAAACACTGTAAGCACTTTAGGTTAGCACTGCTGTGTGAGTGTTTCTAATACAACAGCCGAGGAAGTGACTGCAAATTTAACATCTTTCTCTTGTTTGACCAACGTAATTGTCACAATTTCCCCTGTGTTTTGTGTGTTCTGTGTGTTATAGGACTCTTATTTTGAAGTGCATTTTATGTCTCCATTGTTTCCTGTTTCCTCTTCCTGTGGTTTGTTCCTGTTTACCTTTGTTTCTATAGCTACCTTGTTTGTTACCATGACAATTCATTACACACCTGTTCCTTGTTAGCCACTTGTTTTCCAGTGTATACACTTAAAAATAAAGCTTCTAAAAGGGTTTGTTTTGCAATGATGCCATAGTAGAACCATTTTGGGTTCCCCAAACCTTTCAGTGAACTGTTCTTAGTGTAAAGAACATTTTAATTATCTACAGAACTTTTTTCTACTATAAAGAACCCTTTGACCAATGGAAAGATTCCTTGGATGTTAAAGGTTCTTCATGGATCCATCAATACAGAACCTTTATTTTTAAGAGTCAGTCGATGTTTTTACATCCCTACTGTAAATCTTTTGCGGTTACGTTTACTGTTAGGTTTTATGTTTCTTGTCTGGATCTCGCCATACCTTTTTGGATTTGGATTTTTCATGTTTGTATTATCTTTGTTTTTGTGAATTCATCAATAAACTGCTAAAAATATCATCACCTCTCCTCTTCCCTGTGTTACCGTAACAGAAATAATTCTCACAATATTTTTTTTCCTCTATTGGAAAGTTATGAAAATGCTATTGTGGATTTTCTCTTTTGCTATTGGGGCAAACGGGAGTGCAAAAATTATAATTATAACTTTTATATAATTTTTTAATTTTTATAATTATAACTCCGGAAATGTGAAAAGAGTCCATTTGCATTACTTTCATATTTTATTTTAGGTGTAATATTTTTTTTTCAGTTCATGTAAAACTATTACATGAATCAGAGGTT
Source organism: Gila orcuttii (assembly GCA_026230005.1). NCBI lineage: Eukaryota > Metazoa > Chordata > Actinopteri > Cypriniformes > Leuciscidae > Gila > Gila orcuttii. The sequence continues at coordinate 22,810,758 of JAPDVR010000017.1, forward strand.
CAGTGAGAGACAGGGTCCTGTTCCTGCTTTTATGCACCCAGCCCAACAGAGGGGCTATTGAAATGATAATGTGACCTTTCTCCATCTGGGCTGTTGAAGCTCCACCAGGATTACATCTGCTACCACTGCTTTGATTGTACTCAATTAGTATGATTGGCAATAGACAGCTGTGATGATGCGGAAATTATAAACGTATATAATTAAAATTCAAACAAAAGTATTCTGGTTGTAAAATATGACAGAAACATGTCCATTGTTGCTGCATAGGACATCTCTGTGAACTTGAGGGGACTGATTTTTATACATAAACTGAAATGTCCTTAAGGTCTGTTGTCAAAATCAAAACAGAACAAACATGGGAAATGAAAATAGAAAAAAAATATTTCTTAACTTGAGTTCTTAAATGTGAAAAAGTCACAAATAAAACATGTTTGTTTGACATTTCGTTATCTCTGTCAGTGCCACGAAATTCTGATGTTTTATGAGTTACTTTAATGATCGTTTTGGGTATTAATACACCTGGATGAGTTTCGATGAGGATCCAGCTTTTCTATCGCCTACAAGTGGTCACATATGTACCTACATGTTGTTTGCCATTAGATTTATTTAACATCCTTATCATTGTCATAATTAATCCAATAAAAAGCACCACATCAGTGCAGCTGATCTATAAAGCATGTATCCATTTATCCAATAGTATTCTCTATAAATGTGATTCAACCTAAACGTATGTCGATAAATAATTTATAAATAAATGTATTATTTCTAAATCTCCCTGAATAGATTATTCAAATTATTATTATGTTGTTTACTGGGGTGCAGTAACGTTAAGTTAAACATTTTATATACCAGTTTATTGAAAACTGGAAGACCTTCGTTTTCGATGGTCTTCACACGCCTGCCTTCTCTGTGGTATCCATCCGCGTGGAACTATATTGCTGTCTAAATATGAAAATCACTGCTTGAAACACACCTCGGGCACCCAAATCAATTTGGGGAACACTAGTATAAAAGCATACAATTTGCTTTATACGGTTTACAAAATATAATAATGTACAAAATTAGTAAACAAAACAACGGCGGATTGTTTTCAGCCCTTCCACTAAATTTCATTCGGTGTAGCGGAAGTTCATTTACAACTCCTTCCGGTCCCCTTGCTGGTAAGTTGGTGCTGTTTCTTGTGAGTAATTTTGTAATTTAGATACATAACGAGTGCAGAAGTCTCTCATTAACATTTGTCTGAAAGAAATCCGCACCAGAAATTTGGACAAATTAAGGTAAAAAGTGAAAATCTTGAGTTCTGCATGTGAAAAATGTCTTGGACTTGGTATTGGGTTAGCAGCCGGCTAGCTAGTTAGCGACAGTAGGCTCTTTCTTCTGTAAATGGCCTGGTTGTGTTGCTAGCTTATTCTATACTATTATAAACAAATTAATTTTCAGAAAGCGTAAAAGTCTCTGTGTCCGTGGCACCTCTGTTATGGATAGGTTAATTTAGTTTTTAATATGAGCACTTTGGCTCGAGCGCGTCATGTCAGTGAGCGTGACTGCAGTAGGCGTGTTGTTGCAGTTTGGCGCGCCCATCGCTTCCCCTAAACTAGAGGTGAACTTAACTAAAACACTTCGTAAGTAATTGTGCTGGATGAGATGTTATTTTTGTTTTAGATTATTGTTGTTTGCATTTAATAGTTTATATAAATACATTGTCACGTCACGTTTGTTTGTATGTTTACATAGCGTTTTAAACAACAGATTGCTTCAAAGCAGCCTTGCTGTAATAAACAGGAAAAAAGCGTCAATGTTGCAAAATTATTATAATGATTAAGCTGTTCTGCAAAAGACGATGTAGTATCATTATTCAGCTCAAACCCCAATTTAAAATTTAAAAGGCAGCTATATCATTTCCATGTATAGAGACCCAATTTTTACCAATTTTAAAAAAAGACCATTAAAATGTGTAAAATAAATATTGAAAATATTTTCTATTATGTTACATTATTAAAATAAATTCTACTCAATATAGTACTGTTCTGTTAGATGTTTTTTTATTTAAATAAAATGTATATTTCTTCATATCCAAAATGAAGTGGAAATGAAGTTTATCCAAAACCACTAGAATAATGTTATATTTTGTTTGCTTGTGTAACATTATCCCAAATGTTTCAAAGAAAGTTCTAAATCCAGAGAAATCAGCTATTTGAACCAGTGTAACGGCCTGTGTCATTACCTTGCTTGTCAATGAAAAAAAATCTGCGCTACCTTTTCCTTCAGTAGAAACCATGGAAACACCAAAGGCTCTTTTATATATTATGCGTTTTATTAGACCGGTGAGCAACTGTTTGGATACATTTATCGACAGAAAACTAATCATTGTTATAGTCTTATTGTTTGAATCTCTCATTTTCTTGATTTACTGCGAGTAACATGTTTGTACCATGCTTCAGAGGCCACACTATTTTGTCAAGTGAATAAAGCATAATCAGAAAGATCTGTATTTGTAGAAAATAGGAAGTAGCATTTTCTCCACCATACAATATGTTTTAAAATTTATTGCATGCCATTTAGTAACATGACGAGTCATCCAGCTTTTATTTATTTGATATTCTAATATTGATCTAGCTCAATGCAATGTGCATAATAAAAACAGCAACGTAAAATGTCCTGCACTGCTTCATACCACAGTAACGTTAATAAAACTTGAATACATTAGCTCAGCCATGAACATGATTTCTGCATGATTCCCGTCTGATTGCTTTCCATCAGCTGTGTAGGTGAAGACAACAACTCCCATGATTCCACGCTTATTCACGGCGTCATCAAGATACGCCTTAGTTATTGTTATAAGCGACCTCTAGCGGTGAAACTTACATAATGTGCCTTTAATATGTTTCTTATTTATTTTAATCAAGTTTATTTACTTATTTATTTTATAATTTAATTTATTCTATTTTATTATTATTATTATTTTAATAACTCTTTTACAGAGCCCCTAGTCCCCGAACCCCATATTGCTGTAGAAAAGGGGTTTACTTACAAAGTACCATGGTAATACCTTTTTTTTGTGTGTAGATACCATCATGCTTTTTTGACATGTAGTATCATGTAAATACCATGGTACGTGAATTTGGTAATAATTCAATACCACTGCATTTGTAGAGTACTGATTTTGTACTAAAGTATCATTACTGTTCTTGATTGTGCAAGGCTGTATAGTAAAATTAACCGTTCCTCTTGTTTACTCACCTAAAGATTACATGAACTTCTACTGAGACGAGCGCAGACACTAGTCTGCCCCTATACAGCGCAATCCTGTCTATCCCGGCCGCCACCATGTCTTTCGTCCCCACCCCTAGCCCCACCGTGGTGGATCAGACCACCCTTATGAAGAAATACCTGCAGTTTGTGGCGGCACTCACTGACAACAACACGCGTGAGTCTATTTCCCTCTGCTTCAATACTATGTTACTATGTTAGATGAAAGTGTTATTTCTGCTTACTGGTGTGTTTTTCCTTCATTTAAACATCAGCGGATGAAACCAAACTGAAGATGATGCAGGAAGTCAGTGAGAATTTCGAGGTAAACTCTTATATTTTGCTTATGAAAAGTTTGAAATGAAAGCTGATTTTACGTAGTAATTGATGTTAGTCTCTTCCTTCTCAGAATGTCACATCCTCACCACAGTATTCTACTTTCTTGGAGCATATCATCCCTCGTTTCCTAACATTTCTGCAGGATGGAGAAGTGCAATTCCTTCAGGAGAAACCAACACAGGTGTGCTTTTTGATAAAAATCATATTGCTCTAGTTATCATCAATGCCTCGTTCCTGGCATTGAAATAAACTTGTGGGTGTCTTTGAATTTCATTATAGCAATTAAGAAAACTCGTCCTGGAGATCATCCACCGAATCCCAACTAATGAACATCTGCGTCCCCATGCCAAAAACATCCTCTCTGTCATGTTCCGCTTCCTTGAGGTCAGTCTTTACCTGACCTTATGTCACACTTCAACTGATATACAGAGATTCTATAAAATAGCTGTAGAATTCTCATTTTACAGAGCATTTTATTGGATAAAAGTTTGTAAATGCCACTACCTGCAAGAGGGACATCATTTTTGTTCTGTTTTCACATAAACATGATCAGCAGAGACACAATGATGAGAGCGATGTGCTTTAGTCCGGGGAATGGTACTGTGTGTGTCAGAGAGAGAGAGAGAGAGAGAGTGTGTGAGTGTGTGAGTGTGTGTGAACTCTAAAGTACCAATAAGTCTGGGCGCTGAAAGTAAAACTGATAAGATCTGAGTGTCCAAATGCTGATCTGTGTGGATTTTGAATTATAATACACTAGCATATAGAATACAGTTCAGTTTGGTGTCCGTAATCTTTTTTTGAAAGAAATGAATACATTTATTCAACAAGGATGCAGATAAAGATAGATAAATAGATAAAGTGTCAGTACAGGCTTACATTGTTTAGATTTATTTTTCCATATAAATGCTGTTCTTTTGAATATTGAAAGAGTGTATCTTGATTTCCACAAAATTATTAAGCGGCACAACTGTTTTCAATATTGATATTAATAAAAAATGCTTCTTGAGCAGCTAATCGGCATATTAGAATGATTTCTGAAGGATCATGTGACACTGAAGACCGGAGTAATGATGCTGAAAATTCAACTTTGCCATCACAGGAATAAATTACATTTTGAAATGCATGAAAATAGAATATAGTTCTTTAAAATGTAATGATATTTTACAATATTCATGTTTTACTGTATAGTTGATTAAATAAATGGTGAGCCTAAGGGACTTCTTTCGAAAACATAAAAAATGACTGACCCAAACATTTGAACGGTATTTTAGATGGTATCAAAGCTTTTATACATGCACTAAAAGCCACAGAACTCTATATTTGATTTTATTAAGTCATTAAAGGGTAATTACTTTATAGAGAATTCAAAGAGTGGATTATTTCACTTAATTCATTTAGCAGGCACTTTTGTCTAAAGTTACTTAGAAATTAATCAGTGGTTGTAGAAAACAATTTATTTTACATTTGTTTACAATGCATCATCTTGTGTGTTTTTTAAAATATATTTTATATATATATATATATATATATATATATATATATATATATATATATATATATATATTGGTTCTTGCCTCTGTGTTTCATCATTTAGATTGAAAGTGAAGAGAATGTGCTCATTTGTTTACGCATCATCATTGAACTGCATAAACAGTTTCGCCCGCCGATCTCTCAAGAGGTGAGATGCAGCCTTCTGGCACTGTGTAATGATGACTAGCATTTGCATTTCCTGTGTTTTAATAAATGTTATTACATAAACATCTCTCTGCCCACTCTTACAGATTCATCATTTTTTGGACTTTGTGAAGCAAATTTACAAAGAACTGCCAAAAGTTGTGGTAAGCTATAACAAGAATTGGATTTATAGTTTGTGTGTGAATATCTGTTTTCTAAATCTGTGTCTCTGTCTGTCAGACAAGGTATTTTGAGAATCCTCAGGTTATAGCAGAAAACACTGTGCCTTCTCCAGAAATGGTGGGCATGATTACCTCAGTATTGGTGAAGACCGCACCGGAGCGTGAGGACAGCGAGACCCGGACGGTCAGTACACATACTCTCTAACTGCAGCAGACCTGTACACAATCCTCATTATCTCAATAGTTTTGACAAATGTGATCAGCAGAGACACAATGATGTGAGCGATATGCTTTAGTCCAGAGAATGGTACTGTGTGTAAGTGTGTGTGTGTGTGTGTGTGTGAAATGTAAAGTACCAATAAGCCTGGGCGCTGAAAGTAAAACTGATAAGATCTGAGTGTCCAAATGCTGATCTGTGTGGATTTTGACTTGATCACTAATGCTGTGTTAAATGTATCAAGTGTTTCTGAAATAATTCTCACACCGATCTGATTGAAATACATTGGAATACATCACATCTGGTCAGCGTGCCGCATTTGTAGTAGCTCAAGTTCAAATTTTTTAATGCATCCAAAGCTCAAATCGGATCTGAAAATTCTGCATCTGCAGATGGTCGGCACCCCACATAGTCCCTGTGTGACTCTCCATAGCAAATGAATGACTTCTGGTTAGGGATGCACAATGTATCGGCCACCATATCGGTATCGGATGATATATGTTCATTTTTAATGTTAGCATTATTGGCCCGATAAGAAAATTTGGCCAATATATTTAAGCAGATAAATAATTGATTATTTCCTTCAGATGTGCACTGTTCGCCATGATGGTTTTGAATTGCTTGAAATATGATTGGAATCACTTTAAAAAAGGAAAATACAGTTAAGTGCAACATGTTCTGTCATATAGGCTACATAAAATTATGAGAACATTATAATTGTGTGCTCGTGACATGGCATTTAATGGTGAGACTTTTGTTGTAATCATGCTCTCTAAAATTAGATAAAATTTTGGATTTAGATTTATCGGCCAATATATTGGTTATCGGCTTTCATATATATAGAATTGTAGGTTATCGGTACCGGCCAAAAATTTCATATCGATGGATCCCTACTTCGGTCCATTGGCTGTCGTTTGTGGTGTGCAGTGGAAAGGTGACTTTACTTTATTTGTAGTTAGATACTACAAATACAATGTTGTCACATGCCTTTGTGACCACCACAATATGTGCATTCAGTCACAAAATGTTTTGAACCGTTGCACATCTATTTTCAGCCAAGTCCGCGAACATTTGTAAAGTGTTTACATTCCTGGAGTATTCTAATCATAGACTGATTCTAATGCGAATGATAGTTTCTTTATGTAGACACTAGAGGGCACCAAATTTCTGCTTATGAACTTATGAAGAGGTGCTAAAATGCAGTTGCAGTTCAGCTCTTCTGAAAAACATTTTCTGCAAAGCCGCTTTGAAACAATATGTATTATGAAAAGTGCTATACAAATAAGCGTGAATTGAATTGACTTTTACTATCAACAAAGACAACTCCATATAGATGTTAAAAAGTTTTAACGTAACACCTTGTGTAGTCTCTCACTGGCCCCATCTGTCTTCTCTGTGTCCTCCAGCATACCATAATCCCCCGGGGATCGCTGTCACTCAAAGTGTTGGCAGAGCTTCCCATCATCGTAGTCCTCATGTATCAGGTGAGAGCCCATAAAAACACTCATTCAATATTGACTTTATGCCAGCCCTCCTCAATTAGATATTTGGCTCATTTATAAAAGGTGTTGTCAATCATCTGAAACACATATTGCTAGCTAAATCCATTGTTTACTCTAACCTGGCACGCTTATCAAAAGGGTGTTTGTGATTAAATTTTTTTTGTGTGCTTTTTTGTCTTTGTCAATATGAGCTTTAATTGCAAAGAAAATACATTTTGATATTTTAAATAATAAAATGGCAGTCTGTAGCTGTCAGGAGGCTACAATCAATCAAAACATGATTTTGGGTTACATTCTCTGCATGTTATCATTTTACATTTGACCAGCAGGTGTATTCCTATTTTCTGCCTAAATACTAGAACCCACAAATATCGCAGTTGGTTGTCGTTGTGTCTTAAAATCCTCAGGCAGCTCTAAATCAAGTTTTGCATAAAAAGTTCACAACATGATATGTTTTTAAAATGCTTAGATGTTTTGGTAGATTGTAAATTGTACTGCAACAGTGTGTACGTTTCAAGCAGAGGTCTGTTTTCTGTCTGTGTCCCACTGTACTTTGATACATGAATTGCTTTTCTGTATGATGTTTTTCCTAGCTGTACAAACTGAACATTCACAATGTGGTGTCAGAGTTCGTGCCTCTTATCATGAACACCATCATGCTGCAGGTGTCTCCGCAGGCTCGGTCAGTAACCTCTCTCGTTTCGTTGAGTGTGTGGCGTTACATCACCACTAATGCACTGAAATGGATGCAATTTAACACATAGTGACATTTAAAGCATTTTCTGGTTTCTCCCCGTGACAGGCAACACAAGCTGTTTAACAAGGAGCTTTATGCAGATTTTATCGCCGCTCAGATCAAGACCTTGTCGTTCCTTGCTTATATTATCCGGATCTACCAGGTAGCGTGGCTCAGGAAAACATAGCTTGACCACCTGTTAATTAAACTTTTCTAAACTTCTTGTAATACTCAAACGGTGACTAATGTGGAAATGTGTGTGTATCAGGACTTGGTTGGGAAGTATTCCCAGCAGATGGTGAAGGGGATGTTGCAGCTGCTGACTAACTGCCCCCCCGAGACGGCTCACCTGCGGAAAGAGCTGCTGATCGCTGCCAAGCACATCCTCACCACAGATCTACGCAGCCGTGAGTCATCCACCGCTAAACACTTTGCAGGTTGTTGGCAGATATTCCCAAATAAGATATGCAAAGCGTTCGCTATTGTAGGAGAGCTCGCATCTGGTGTTAATTACGCCACTGAGCTTCATGGGGTACCGCTTTGATATGTAACGGCTGCTTTCTTTTTGAGCTTTACCCCTCAATCAATAGTGTTTGAGAGAGGAATCTGATACACTCTTCTAAATCATTAATCCTGTAGAGAAGGTTAAATGAATCGATAAGAAACTCTCACTGTTGAGACCCGACATTGATGTATCTCAGAGTTCATGGGCCCTTGAGCCGTTTTGGTTGAGCTTTAGAGCCTGCAATGGCATCTGATAAAAGCTGTTTGTGTTGCAGAATTCATTCCATGCATGGACAAGCTTTTCGATGAGTCAATACTCATTGGCTCAGGATACACTGCGAGAGAGACGCTAAGGTAAGAACCCAGATTAACCACCTCCAAACTTATATGGTATTGTCCAATATAAGCAATCTGTGCAATATGCAGGGCACACATTTAACTTCTAAAGCATAGTTAGGTGCCTGCGTAGGCAGTTTCAAGGAATTGTAGATGCCCTCATGATGCAAAAGCTCTTTTCTAAAGCCAAATGCTGTGCTCTGCAGAGAAGACCATCTCAGAATGCATTGCGACAAGCAAGGTGAAAAAATGAATCAAGAGTGTTGGCAAAGGAATATTGGTAACGCTTTACAATAAGGTCTCATTTGTTAACATTGGTTAATGTATTAACTAACATGAAATAACTATAAGCAATACATTTGTTTCAGGATTTATTCGTTAGTTAATAAATATACAGTCATTCATTGTTTGTTCATGTTAGTTCACAGTGCATTAATGTTAACAAATACAACTTTTGATTTGAATAATGTGTTGTAAATGTTGAAATAATCATTAACTAAATCATTAATTAATAAATTCTGTAGAAGTATTGTTCATTCTTAGTTCATGTTAACTGCTTTAGTTAATAAAACCTTATTGTAAAGTGTTACAAAAGTGAAAGTGTAAAGTGAAATATATATTTTTAATTTATTAACATTTTTACCACTTACAAACAGCCTGGCACTTACAAGAATGGGGAGAACAAATACATGAAGGAATATGTATATATGTACATCTATGTATATGTGTATGTACACACCATACCTCAAAATATTATAATCATATTATGGGGTCCATACATTTTGAAAAGTTTATTTATAAATTAACATATCGCTTTGCCATATATTTGTCAACAGAAGCATTCAATTCATTTATTACTGAAACTATTAATGAAAAAATTGAGAAAATGATTGGCTGATACAGATAAGCTGATAATTTTTTTTAATGTGATGGATGATAACTGATAAATGGATGATATTAAACTCTTTAATGAATAAATAAAAAATGAAACATTAAAAACTTAAAATTTAAAGGGATTTTAGGCATCACAACATTATAATGTACAGTGTGAAAAGTGAAATAATTTTTAACTTTGTGTTTTTAAAGATTAACTTTAAGATTTAGAGGATGGCAAAGATATCTAAAAAAAAATGTTAAATTGAAAAAAATGGCCAATATTTGTAAATGCTATGCATTTTACTTACTAGAGTATCACATTGCTAGCTTAAAAACACGCTGACACAACTAATTTTACTGGAGTTTGAAGTTCTGAAAAACTCTATTTAGATGACACATGTTCATACTTTATGATTGCCTGCTTAGAGAATTGCATTACTTATGAGGTTTTATTTCGGTTATGTTGCTCTCTTAGAAGGTGGCCGCAATGTAGCTGATTTTGGAACATTTTGGAATGAGCTGTAAGGGCTCTTTTTTATTGTAATTTCTTCAGTATGGCTTGAGGCCACAATCCCTTTCCTCACAAGTTTCTTGGGGGAAAATTTTAGATTTCATCAAGTGCAACGTATCAGAATTGATATTTAATGGTGCTTGACTGAGCTGAGATGCCCCACTGGCAGAGGAGATACAGGTGCCTATCTTCATGTGCCAGGCTGTCCTGGCATTGGCCACTCTCTGTCTCCCTGCCCCAGATGTCATGTGCCTGCCAACACCACCTCTCTCTCATCCACGGCTTCCATCAGCCTTCAGCAGGCAAATTTGGCTGGACTCACAATCTGTCAAAGCCATTAGTGACATTTATTCTAAACTTTGCCTGAAATCTCCCAAGTATCGACCAAAGATATTATTATCAGCCAGGGTCGAGAGCTATTTGCTCTTTGAGGGTTGGTTTTGATCAATTTTAGGCTGGAGGTTCTACACCACAAGAGTAGGGATGTCTGTAAGGAGTCAGTAGTACTATAAAATTACGCTACTGTTCAAAGGTTTGGGATTAGTACGATTTTTTTTTAAGAACTAATACTTTTATTCAAGTAAAAATGAGCAAGGGCTCATTAAATTGATCAAAACTGACAGTAAAGACTTTTATAATGTTACAAAATATTATAATATGCTGTTCTTTTGACCTTTCTTTTCATCAAAAGAAAAAAAAAATCTTATGGTTTCCACAAAAATATTAAGCAGCTTCATATTAAACTGTTTTAACTATGATGATAATGAGAAATGTTTCTCGAGCCAAATCAGCAAATTGGAATGATTTGTGAAGGTGACACTGAAAAATTGAGTAATGGCTTCAGCTTTGTCTATCAAAATTGAGAATCGTGAAATTGGTATAAACGGAACAGAAATCCTCTAGAAAGCATGAATGCTGTTGTCTAACTGCGAGTCTGTTGATGTTTTAGGCCCTTGGCATACAGCACACTAGCAGACCTAGTACACCATGTAAGACAGAACCTCCCGTTGACTGACCTCTCCCTGGCGGTGCAACTGTTTGCTAAGAACATTGATGACGAGTCCCTTCCCAGCAGTATCCAGACCATGTCCTGTAAGCTGTTGCTAAACCTCGTAGACTGCATCCGATCCAAGAGCGAACAGGAGAATGGCAATGGCAGAGACATTCTCATGAGAATGCTGGAGGTGAGAGAGACCACATTAGCCCATGTAAACCATGTTGTGATCGTGATTACAATGGGCTACAAAATGCCACTGTCTGGCCATATGCAAATGCATTTGTAAAGCACAAAATCACTGATCTGACATTGCACAATTTCTATATCCTCAGGTTTTTGTGTTGAAGTTCCACACCATTGCACGGTACCAACTGGTATCCATCTTTAAGAAGTGTAAGCCCCAATCAGAGATGGGTGTGGTAGAATCTGCCGCATTACAAGGAGTCCCAGCAACTCCTACTGTAGCTACGCCCGCCTTACCTCCATCTGCGCCCCCAACACCCGTCACCCCTGCACCACCTCCGTCCACGTCTTTTGATAGACCTGGCGAGAAGGAGGACAAACAGACCTTCCAGGTGTCCGACTGTCGCAGTCTGGTGAAGACCCTTGTATGTGGAGTGAAAACAATCACATGGGGCATCACTTCTTGTAAAGCTCCTGGAGGTGAGATGGATGGACATTCTTGGCTTTAGATGGTCCCAAGTCATTAGATATTAGCTCTGTTGAACATTTTGGTATTTAATGTTGGTATTGTTGTATTTCAGAGGCCCAGTTCATTCCCAATAAGCAACTCCAGCCCAAAGAGACACAGATTTACATCAAGCTGGTCAAATATGCCATGCAGGCCTTGGACATCTACCAGGTACGACCGTCCACTGATTAGTGCAGATTACCACAGCAAAACCCTCAAACAGTCTCCTAAACTTTCTTATAGAACAGTAGAGGTGTTTCCAGTTATGTTGCCCCATCTCATAGCGTAATACAGTCGGTTTACTCAAATTCACATGATCCTGAGAGCTGAAGTTTACAGCTTATCACAGAGCCAACCCCCTTTTGGCTAGGTACAGATTGCCGGCAATGGACAGACGTACATCCGCGTGGCTAACTGTCAGACGGTACGGATGAAGGAAGAGAAGGAGGTTTTGGAGCACTTTGCCGGAGTTTTCACCATGATGAATCCTCTCACTTTCAAAGAGATCTTCCAGACCACCGTTCCATACATGGTGGAACGCATATCCAAGAACTATGCCCTACAGGTACTGGTGCTGCTATTTTCGTTCACTGCAGAATTGAATTGGCTTTTTCTTTCTGCAAAATTCATTGACCTTTGATATGACATGGCTGTCCAATCCTTCAACAGATTGTGGCAAATTCCTTCCTGGCCAACCTAACCACCTCTGCACTGTTTGCCACCATCCTCGTGGAGTATCTGTTGGAGCGTCTTCCTGAGATGGGCTCTAACGTGGAGTTATCAAACCTCTATCTTAAACTCTTCAAACTGGTCTTCGGCTCAGTGTCTCTCTTTGCTGCTGAAAATGAGCAAATGCTCAAGGTGAGGTCTTATGCACATGAAGGTTTTTAAAGTAAATTGTATCCTCTTTTGTCTTTTAGTTGCCTAACGTGCTTATTTAGATTATAGAGTAGGTAATTCACAATTTAATTTTTTCAGAGCGATTGGATAAGGGATCGCTCACACCCTCAAAGCTCTGATGACACTGTGCTGTCTAACGCCTCAGCGCCAGTAACCGCGCTGCATTAATTTTAATGCGTTCTGTCAGCTCCTCTGATGAGAAATGACACTTGTGCCTCAGATTGACAGGAAAGACCAAAGTGAAGGTCACTGTGAAATAGTGGAAAGGAAGAAGCTTCTGTATCTCACTTCCCATCAATCCTGTTGTCCGCTGAAATTATCATCTTATTTTCAGTGTCACTGTTTTGAAATGGTCTATTTTTTTTAAGCTGGTTGCAGTTTACTTTTCACTTTTCTTTCTCACACACTTTGTTTTACTGTATTTGGACATTTGGCCCTTACAAGTATAGCTGTTCAAAAGTTTGGGGTTAGTATGAATTTTTTTTTAGAAATATAATACTTTAATGCAAGGATGCATTCAATTGATCAAAAATGAAAGTTAAGATATTTATGATGTTACAAAATACTTTCATTTAAAATAAATGCTATAATAAGATATGTTTTTGAGAACTAAATGAGAATAATGAAATGATTTCTGATGGATCATATAACACTGAAGAATGGAGTAATGGCTGCTAAAATTATAGCTTTGCCATCACTGGAATAAATAAAAAATTGAAATATGAAAAAAAGTTACTTAAAATTATATTGTGAATTATCAATAGAACTTAATTATATTTTTGATCAAATCAATGAAGCCTTATGAGCATGAGAATTTAAAAAACATTTAAATGTTTTACCAACAATAAACTTTTGAATGGTAATGTAAATGGGTGTCAAATGCATGTATAGATTTAATTATCACCAAATCATCAAATATATGCCAATCAATTAGCCTGACACATTTATCAGAAAAGCATATTTGTTCACTCTTACATACAATGACGATGACATATGGAAGTTTTGTTAACTTACTAAAGGATGTACTGAATTTCTTTCTTTCACAGCCTCACCTTCATAAAATAGTGAACAGTTCCATGGAGTTGGCTCAATCTGCCAAGGAGCCCTATAACTACTTCCTGTTGCTGAGAGCTCTTTTCCGCTCAATAGGAGGGGGCAGCCATGACCTCTTGTACCAGGAGTTTCTGCCTTTGCTGCCTAATTTGCTGCAAGGTGAGTGAGATCCCTAACCGTAGGGTTTTTCAGAACAATAGTCCTCAACTGTTGGTTTACAACCTTTCTGAAAAGGTCACAGACAGTAGGTAAAAAAAAAACTGCTAAATGCAAAAACAAAATACAGCTAACCTTATAAGTAAATATGAGTATCAGCTCTTCACATATCTTCTATTGTTGATGTAAAACCAAAACGAGTTTAGAACCACTGAGATGTGTGTTTTTTACCATTACAAAACACTAAAAACAACTATGTAACTGCCTTGTGTATTGATTCTTTGTGGCTTCTCTTTAGGTTTGAACATGTTGCAGAGTGGCCTCCATAAGCAGCACATGAAGGATCTGTTTGTTGAACTGTGCCTCACTGTCCCAGTGCGGCTGAGCTCTCTTCTACCCTACCTGCCCATGCTCATGGACCCACTGGTGTCTGCCCTCAACGGTTCCCAGACTCTAGTCAGCCAAGGCCTGCGCACACTGGAGCTCTGCGTGGACAACCTGCAGCCTGACTTCCTCTATGACCACATCCAGCCAGTCCGAGCCGAACTTATGCAGGTAAAGCCTTTGAGCTGTCACCTTTGACCTGACAGAGATCTGAGGGATGATTCAAATGTTTTCTTAATGCCTTTGTGAACAGGCATTGTGGCGAACGCTCCGTAACCCTGCAGAGACCATCTCCCATGTTGCTTACCGGGTACTGGGAAAGTTTGGAGGAAGTAACCGGAAAATGCTGAAGGAGTCACAGAAGCTGCAGTATGTGGTGACTGAGGTTCAAGGCCCCAGCATCAAGGCAGAGTTCACCGACTGCAAAGCCTCCATTCAACTGCCTATGGAGAAGGTGATGCTTTTATCATTTTCATACAGGCATCTCATTGCAATGTCATTGCGTCATATATGTAGTAGCTTGTAGGGACTGCACAATACATAACAATCAAATGTATTTTTATGAAATACTACTTAAAAAAAAAAAATCATTTTTAATAACTATCACATTATTTTAGCATTTCTTTAACTTTTATTTATTAATAATCACAAAAACTATTATTTCTCTCTCTTACATATACAGTATATATAAGAGAGAGAGAAATAATAGTTTTTGTGATTATTAATAAATAAAAGTAAAATAAAATGCTAAAATAATGTGATATATATATCTGCTCAAATGTTATCATGTCAGTTTTCCCCCAGTATAGTGCAGCCCTAGTACCTTGATATATAGGCCTACTCATCTTTTCACATACTATTTTTTTTTATTTTGGAGCTTGTCAGCAGGGGATCCAAATTGGTTTCATTTTAATGGAAAAGAATGGCCAGCACATTATGTCCTTTGGCCTTGAAGTGATATTTTCATTTAAGGTTTAATTATTTCTTTAATAGGAAATTGATAAATATATTCATATTAAATAGCCTTTTCAGTGCTGAAGAGGTTTGAATTTGAGGTTGATTTGAGATTAATCCACTTGTGTTGGTTGTTATTAAGAACTTTCACAGAACCATAAGAGGCTATGTCATGTTTTTGAAAACAAAGAACCACCGCGGCATACCTAAACACCAATTTTGGTTTCTGGCTTGGTTCTCTATGAACCGTAACAAATTCACTTCCTTTTATGTGTCAGTTTGCCCTCAATATGTGTGTGAGAGGCATGGGGGTGGTTCAGGGGTTGGAAGAGGGATTCTCGTCATGTAATGAATCCTTGTCAAAGTGTAGTGTGTGCAGAAAGACATCGTCTTCCCCAGGTAATTAAATAGATCATCAGGCTGTAAGCTGTGCTCATCTCTTCCCTCCTGCCCACCCCCCTCTAATCAATCTCTCCCTGCTGTGCAGACGGGATTATTTACTCCAGCTAAATGGCCTTTCCTGCTGCTCGTCGCTGCTTGGGCAAACGCAAACTGTCATTTCTGTAATTGTGTTCACTCCACAAAGATGGATGCTACCGCTGTTGTGCCGTTGCTGATAATTTCATTTGCATGCGTCCTGTGGTTGCCGCAGGCGGCAGCTGCTGTTTGCAGCCGCCTTCAAGCCCAGCGACGTGTTTGGATCGAGACAGACAACAACTCATTCTGTCCCCCATAGGACCGGCCTTCACTCTCGAAGCATCCTCGCTTGTTTCAATATGTGTGGGAATCAGTTCACAAGCGCAGTTTGATTTGGACACCAGCCAAACTGAGCCATCTTCCCATTTAATATGAAGCTGTACTTCTTTCCTCCTATCCAGGAAGCCAGACGAGGAATGAGAGCTAATGAGAGCAGGAATGAGCGCTAATGCTGCGTAGTTCAAGGAAGTTCTCTGTTTCTTTTCTGGTCAGAGTAGGGATGGCTCGATACCACAATTTTGGCTTCGGGACGATACCAGAAATTAATACCTCGGTATCGATACTAAATCGATACCACAGGTTAAAAAAAAAAAGTCTCAATTTAAGTGATACTTAAAAAAAAACACTGCTTGAAACTCTCCACTACCAAATGTGCAAAGAAAAGGTATCAAAATGTACATTAAAAAAAAAAAAAAAAAAAAAAAAAATCAGTCAGGGAACATACAGTAGGTTAAATTTTGATTTAGAAAAAAAAAAATACCCTTGAAATTATACAATTAAAATAGGTTAATATCTATAATAATAGATTCACATATAGGCTAATAATAATAGAATAATGAAATGACATGTAAACCATAGCTGTCATGCATCAACAGAGAATTATCAACATTTATTGCATTTATTCATCTTGGTTTGGTTACTGTTTGGGTTCATATTAGTTTAATGCATTGCATAAAGTAATGTTAACATGCTAAACATGTATTAGTATATTTAATTTTTTAGGTAATTTAATTACTGATTGATATAGATGAATAAATGCTATAATACTGTTAGGTCAGGTTACCTAATGAATGTCGACAAATGTAGCTTAATTGTAACATTAGTAATATTCATATTACTACTATCTCTCTCTCTGCTTTGGTCACCACAGCGGCACTAATATGCCATTCATTTTACTATCACTAATACTAAAATTAATATTATTCAAATTTTTATTCTTTATTCATTCAAATTCAATTAATTTTGTTTGAAAGTATAACAATGATGAGACCTAAACTGAATTGGTTCTAGCGTGTCATGCAAGGAGATTTGAGCTTTCGTGTTTACCGTATCATATAATTGATAAGCTCTTACGTATGTGCGCTGTTCAATAAAAGTCTAAATTAAATCAGTTGAATGATGGACTAACCTGTCGATCTTTGAACAAGTCAAGATGAGGAACTGACGAGTCAAGTGAGGCAGATTTGATGTGTTGTCTCCGCGTTTGCAGAGTGGTGCATTGAGATCTGTTTCTTTACTTTTCTCACGACTTTTGTAGGCAAAGTAATGCCTTATTTCACTCATACTGCTCTCTCTATTTATTAATTTCGGGCGTGTAGAAATTCGAATGAGCTTCGTTTGATCCGGTTTGATCCATCGTGTTCCTCTGTCACTGTTTGCCGGTTTCGCATGACCCGCGTCAGTTTAGATAGCGCACTGCCGCCTAGCGGTGAACTTCGAAACAGCAGCGCTATCAAATACCGAATTGAACAAAATTATGATATTGTACCGTTTGAAATATAATATATACCGGTATTTTTGCAGTACCGGTATACCGCGCATCCCTAGGTCAGAGACAGATTGTCTTCCCTCAGTGCTAATGGTCTCTCTGCATGACTGCTTGAGTAATCCTACCCATATTTATCTGATTTCCAAGCATCATGGTATTAAACTAAATTTAAACATTCGACATGGTCAGAGTTCATTACAAGGGGTTCCTAGGCTCATCTTCTTGATGCCACTGAAGAGGAACTCCTAGAGTTTTAAAGAAACTAATGCTTTTATATATAACACGTACACATTTTTAGGGGCCAGGCCTCCACTGTAGAGGCCTTGAGCTTTTGAAAAATGACATGGTTTGTGTAGAGGTACCTTCTGGGAATAGAACATGTGTACAAGGTTATGTGACATTTATAATAATGTCTCAACAAGGCAGAACAGCTCAGGACCCACAGGAATTGTAAAACAGTGCTATACTGAGAAGTGTGGCCCTCTTTTCCTCAACTCTTGTGCCATTTATTTAACCTTTTCCCAGAGCACATCAGTATTAAGAGCTGGTTTTGGAGATTGTGTCTTGAAATGACTTGCATGGCTGTCAGTGGTCACACTGTCTTCAACGATAATTTATTCAGACAACCCTTTCTGTGGCAAGCTGCCTTTTTTGAATCTTATTAATTAGCTCATCTTCTCCCTCGACATGTCTTAGCACTTTAGCTTGTCTCTTTATAATTTAAGGGTTTAAGAGGCATCTAATCACTGCAGAATGTTTTAATGTTTGATGGGTCTTTAAGTGTCATCATAGAAAATTTCACTCAAGCGGGGAAGATTAGTGTCATATATGTGCAATGAAACTTGAATAAAAATGTCAAGAGCGCAATCATGTGTCATTTTGTGATGAGATTTTTATCACTTTAACTAGATTTTTGTGTTTATAATGGGATGTATTAAGCTGTTTAATGCTATTTTTTGATGCGTACGTTTGGTCCACTAAGGCTTAATGCTGTTCTCCTGATGGATTTAGGCTATAGAGACTGCACTGGATTGCCTAAAGAGTGCCAATACTGAGCCGTATTACAGACGACAGGCCTGGGAGGTGATCAAATGCTTCCTGGTGGCCATGACCAGCCTGGAGGACAACAAACATGCCCTTTACCAGCTCCTTGCCCATCCCAAGTAAGACAACCACTCAATGTATCATGCACTGGCACCCTTGTGAATAGCTCAATATGAAACCATTTTTTTCTATTAAAAATCTTGGATTAGTTACTGTTATGTTTATCCGTAAATGTTAGAACGGCTTGTTTATTACTATTTTGCATAATGGCTCGTTCTAAGAGCAAGAGGGTCTCTGTTAAACTTAAAAAAAAAAAAAAAAAAAAACCTGACTAAATGGTATAATGTTAATGTAGTGACTTTTTTTTGGCAAATATAGCATAGCCTAAATAGTTACTGTATTTTCAATAGCCTTAAAGTAAATTTATATATATATTAAGGTCCCCTCTTTTTTTTAAGGCATGAAAAATTCTTCATGCCTTAAAATAGCTTGAATGTAACTACACCCTTGCCTCATTTAGTGTACACAGTTCTATGAATATGCAAATTAGCCCCGCCGTCACTTACTCGCACCAGCTAAGAGATCCACTCGTTGACGTGATTGGTTACAAGGTAGTTTGTGACGTCAGAAACACCAGTGATTTCAAACTGCGTGTTTGGTTCACTGCAGTTTTAAGGAAAATAAAAATACTCAGCAATTGTTTTGATTTATGCAAAACACCACTGCCTTATAAACAACATTAAAAGCTTGATTTTCACCACAGGGGACTTACTTTTTTTTTTTTTTTATGAAATTAGAAAAAAATTAGGCTTTTTAAAAAAACATTAATCAAAATATCATTATCAAAATAACTATTAATTGCAGCCCTATTCTTGTGCACTCTGAGGCTGAAACGTCCCTTTGCATTTTTTGCTGTTTTTGCTATGTGTGCAGCTCCTCTGGGCCTCATCCAGCCTGGCCGCCACTGTCTACAGTGTTCAAAGGGCTAATTACTCAGAGCCGTTTCTACTGGCTGGGCAAGAGGGTCACATAACATTGTCATTGATCTCCACGCTGAGGCTAATTGACTGTACTTTATCTGTTTACCCCAAAAGCCAGTCATACGGGCCCCTTTCTGAAGTAACCGAGTGTCAGTTAATTGGGAAGAGAGCTGCTGTCAGATGTCTTGATTCATGACATCTTCTCTCCCTCTTTCAGTGTGGTACACTGTGCTGGTCATCATGAAAAGGGCCTTTTTCAGAAGGCGGACTGCCCTCTTAATATCTCAAATGCCAGGCCGGATAATTGAGTCCCATTGAAGTGGCAGCGTTATGAATTTGAATTGATCTGACCGCTCTCTTCGGCTCAGTCCTTTCCCTAAGCCAAGCCTTTTAAATAGCGATAATGAAATGGAGTGATCCATCACCACTGCTACCGGCTTTGGTATTATAGAATGCAAGCTTGAGGAAGGATAAAACACTCACTCCATCACTGTGCTGCTATCAGCTGGGGTAAATAACCAAACATGAGACAAAATGTCAGCCAGACACAAAGCCAGACTCCCATGGGGCTCAGCTGTCTAAACACAAAAAGCCTTTTATACTCGGTAATCAAATCAAATTGCCTGATTAGGTTATTCAACCTCAGGCTCTTGTAATTTAGCGAGTTCATGGATGCAATGCGAATTATGAGCTAAATCCCTTTGCTTGTTTTCAACAGCTTCACAGAGAAGTGGATCCCTAACGTGATCATCTCCCACCGGTACAAAGCTCAGGACACCCCAGCGCGTAGGACATTCGAGCAGGCCTTAACGGGGGCGTTCATGTCTGCGGTCATCAAGGATCTCAGGCCCAGCGCTCTGCCTTTCGTTGCCAGCTTGATCCGCCATTACACCATGGTGGCAGTGGCTCAGCAGTGTGGTGAGGAATCTTTTTGCCTATGTGCTAATTTCATCCTTATTGAAATTCAATCTTAACATGACTTGAGATGGAAATACATGGATTCTGGGGCATCTGGATTATTTAAAACTGTAATTAGTATTCCTTTTAGACCACAAACTTGTCTTAAATATCTACCTGTTACAGTATGTGATCCTTATCCCACAAAATTTAATCAGGACTGTCAGGCTGGAAGCTTACGCTGCTATTTTGAACCAATAATCGGAACAAAAGGCAGTTGAAGGATGACTTGCATAATTTAGTTATTTATCTGACTCCAATATAAATAATCTGTCTCAATTAAAGTTGTTATTCTTAAACCTCTTATTATTTAAAGGTAAAAGTCTTTCTTAGAACTGATAGGAAAATGGCATTTAACCTGAACGTTTAGATAATGAAAGTTATAATCACTTTAGCTTTCAACATCATCAGTGATAAAAGGAAAGATTCTCAAAGCCTTTAGAGCAGGCAAATTTATTTATTAGGTTAAATGTTTAAATATACAGACAGTAGAATGGAACAACATACTGTATAGAAAACTTTGTTGTAACAAATAATGCACTGCTGTGCAGAAGAGTCTGTAAAAGCCTTTCTCATAGTATGAGGTTATGCACTGGTGTGCGGGAGTGGCAGGGTTAAAGCCTTTCTCCAAGATCAACAGTTACCTTTCCTTCTTATACCCCGAGCAAAGCATTGTTAAAAATGAGTGGAATACCAACACCGAAACCAAAAGATGAGGCAAATGGATGGTGATCAAGAGGGGGGAAAGAACATTAACATTCTCTTCAATGGATGTTTAAAGGGACAATGTGTAGTTTTTTAGGTATTTTATTATCTAAAATCAATATTTTTATTTATAAATATGTCCTCAATGGTGTACAAATACCTCTGCCAATTATCGGACTTATCCTCGTAAACGAAGAATTTATTATCTTTATATACATGTGACGGGTAAGGTCCACGGGGGCTTCCATGTAGTTCCGCCATCTTGAAAAAATATAATAGCAGAGAGGGTCAAAAAGTACTAGGCCAACGCGTTTCCACAACGCGTTTTCGTTCAGAGCCAGCGTCACGTAACTGAAAGCAGCAGAAACTGAGGAGCAGAGCAGTGAGAGGCGCTTGTCACTGCCCCGGCAAGTTTAAAAGGCTGCATTGCACTGTTATTATTCATACTGTAACATTCGTTTGATCGTTGTGTCAAGTTGCAGTTTGTTTGAAATAACAAACCTGTTCACCCTAAGGAAAACTCGACGAAGTGCTATTAGAAGACATCCTGTCATAGCTTTTTGGTACATAACAGTTACCGTAGATGCAACACGCATTTGAAAAAGTGAGGCGCTGGAGAGCACAATTCGTTTGAATTACAATTTCACCGGTAGATGGGAGAAATTCCTACACAATGTCCCTTTAAGCAATAGTACCTAGATTGTACATTTGGATACTTTAATATCTCTATTAAGTTCACCACCATTCAGTTCAGTTTATAAGCTGTCAGATAAGACCAAACATGACATAGTTACATGTTACAACACACTAGTAAATAAACGGTATGTAGTTGAAAGCATATGTCCTGTGAAGCAAATGGTACAGATGTGTCATTGAGGTGCAAACAACTCTGTCTCTCCAGACAGAACCATCCTGTGTCTAGAGTGTCCCAACAGTCCTCAATCAGCATATTTATGAAATCCCCTTGCACTAGATAGGTATTAGCATACTGTGATGATGAAGGCCATTGTGCCACATTTAATTCACATGTATTCCTTTAAAAGGATTTCTGAAATACTAGGGCAGTGAAGAGTTCTACCCAATTTGCTCAGCCCTACAGGACTATCGTACTGAAAACAGTGGATATGAAGATTCATCATAGTTGTCTATTCGGTGACCTATGTTATAGATTTGAATTTGAATACCGTTGCACAATTAAAGTAGTGATTATGGCTTAGATTTTTTAAATTTAATGAATGTTAAAATGGAGATTTTTTTTTTTTTACTTTAATAATATTACTTTTGTACTATAAAATAAATCTAATTTATTATTATTATCTTGGCCACTGAAGTGTATCAGAAATACACCCAAGTGTCCTAACACCCTTAAACAGTAACTGTTTCTATTGGCTGCAGAGACATTGGAGACAATTTCTTGGCTTTTATTAAGTCCTATTTTAATACAGTGTAACAATGTTTATGTTCAGGGTAGGAGGAGGCAGGAACCGGTGAGTATTCAACGTAACTTTAATAATAAAATAAACATAAACAACAAAACGAAAGTAAGAAACAGCCCCTCACATATGACTGTCGCATATAAACATCATAAATAAAGCAACATTAAGTCCCATGCCTTTTTCTCTCTTGTCTTCCACTGTCATCTCTCCTCCTTTTATCCTTCCCGAGCTCCTCCATGGGATTTGACACCAGTGTGTGGCACAGGTGGCGCTCATTAACATTCACTCCACCGGCCTCGCTCCGCTCTCACGGCTTTTAGCCCCCGCTCTGCTTCATGCCACATATAGTTTTATGACTTTTTGCTAAGCAGCAAAAATATAAGATTTGATTTTCTGTCTGTGTGGGCGAAACATCAGAAGTGCACTCAGGTCATTGCATAACATTACATTTTCTGCCCTAGGTCCTTTCTTGCTACCATGCTACCAGTCAGGAAGCCAGCCCAGCACAGCCATGTTCCATAGTGAAGAGAACGGCTCCAAAGGCATGGACCCTCTCGTGCTGATCGATGCCATCGCCATCTGCATGGCCTATGAGGAGAAAGAGCTGTGCAAGATTGGGGAAGTGGCACTTGCTGTCATCTTTGATGTTGCCAGCATTATTCTGGGCTCCAAAGAAAGGGTGAGTTTTTTTTTTTCTTTTTTTCATTTTCCCACAAACCCTTTATAGAAAATATTTTACAATTGAAGGATTTTCTGTTGAAACTCGATCTGGTTCTTTTTTCAGGCGTGCCAGCTTCCATTGTTCTCCTACATAGTGGAGCGACTGTGCGCATGCTGCTATGAGCAGGCCTGGTATGCTAAGCTAGGTGGAGTGGTGTCCATTAAGTTCCTGATGGAGAGGCTTCCTCTGATCTGGGTGTTGCAGAACCAGCTCACTTTCCTCAAAGCTCTGCTTTTTGTCATGATGGACCTCACAGGAGAGGTACAAACACTTTCTAATGTCATTGGAAATCATTTATCTTTGGGTTACCTGCATGAACTTCTGTATCCCGTAATGTCTCTCTCAGGTGTCTAACGGTGCAGTTGCCATGGCAAAGACCACGCTGGAGCAGCTGTTGATACGCTGTGCCACTCCTCTAAAGGATGAGGAGAAGACTGAGGAGCTTCTGTCTGCCCAGGACAAATCCTTCCACCTGGTGACCCATGACCTGGTACGAGAAGTGACCTCCCCTAATTCCACTGTCCGCAAGCAGGCCATGCACTCCCTGCAGGTGCTGGCTCAAGTCACAGGAAAGAGCGTCACCATCATAATGGAGCCTCATAAAGAAGTTAGTATGATACACTCAATACAATTATAACAGAAATTGCTTTGCCTGATCCGTCATATTTTTACTTGCCTTGCCAACATTAAAAAGAGTACATTATATTATTAAAAACATTTTTATGTGTTCGAAAAAAATAATTTGTTCATGAAGCTTTCTCTAAAAAATAAATTATTTGCAAATAAAATTAAAATTAAGACAACACATGTTTATTCTATAAGTTTAGATAACTGTAGACTTTCGAGTGAGTGTTCCATCAACTCTTTTAACACAGGCCCAGGGCTATCACACAATTCTTATTGTTAACTCCTGCAAGGAAGGAACATTAGGTCAACTTCCTTCCTGTATTTAGGGAAAGTTTAAAACTCTCCTTATTTCCTCCAGGTGCTGCAGGATATGGTTCCTCCAAAGAAACACCTGCTGCGGCATCAGCCCGCTAACGCTCAGATCGGCCTGATGGAGGGCAACACCTTCTGCACCACCCTACAGCCCCGCCTCTTCACCATGGACCTCAATGTGGTGGAGCACAAAGTCTTCTACACCGAGGTCGGTCTGACACACTCTGCACTAAAGTGGGAAATATGAGTACATCAATGTGTTTATGCTCTGTGAACTTCCTTTCTGATTTGACACAGTTGCTGAACCTGTGTGAAGCTGAAGATGCTGCCCTGATGAAGCTGCCCTGTTATAAAAGCCTTCCTTCACTGGTACCGCTACGCATTGCCGCTCTCAGTACGTGCTACTTTTTCATTCATATGTACAAGGAACTTTATAAGCTCTGTTCTAAAACATGGTAGGCCGTCTTGCTGTTTTATGCCTACACAGACTGCTGCCTTTTATGACAGAATCGTAACTGAAGTGGAACCTTAGAACCTGGTACCTTACATTGATTTGAACAATTTACAGAGGCGGCAACTCTGTATGTCATACAAATAAAACTCCTCGCACAGAGCGCATAGGAGGCTTGGCTCTCAGCTGATTGGAAAAGTTTATTTTTAGCATGTTGCTAAAGTCCATGTTTAATTAGATTTAACTTGTTTTATTGATACTTTGTGTACTTGCAGTACCATTCAAAGTTTGGGGTCAGTAAGATATTTTTAAATGTTTTTGAAAGAAGTCTCTTATACCCAGCAAAGCTGCATTTTTATTTGATCAAATATACAGTAAAAACAGAAATATTAAAATTTTAAAATAAATATTTTAAGATATTTTTAAATGCAATTTATTTTGCCTGGCAAAACTGAATTTTCAGCAGCCATTACTCCAGTCTTCAGTGCCACATGTTCCTTCAGAAATCATTCAAATTGATGCTCAAGAAAGAAACATTTCTTATTTTTAATGATTAAAACAGTTGTGCTGCTTAACTTTTTTTGTAGGAACTGTGGTACGTTTTGTTTAGGATTCTTTGATCAATAGAAAGTTCAATAGAACAGCATTTATTTGAAATAGATTTTTGTTGTAACATTATAAATGTCTTTACTGTAACTTTTGATGAAATTAATGCATCCTTGTTGAATAATAGTATTCATTTGTTTAATTTGTAGAACTAGTATTCAAATTTTTGGTGTGTGCCACGTAACTGAAAGAAAATAATCAATGTGTACTGGATTTTAGGGCCTGTAATCTTGTCAGTCTTTAGGATTTTGCTGTTTAACCCTTCCTCGTGTGTTTGTCCAGACGCTCTGGCGGCCTGTAACTACCTTCCCCAGTCCCGAGAGAAGATCATAGCTGCCCTCTTCAAGGCCCTCAACTCCACTAACAGTGAGCTCCAGGAGGCCGGAGAGGCCTGCATGAGAAAGGTCAGTCCTCTACCCTCCACCAGCCTCATTTCCTTTCTCCAATCTCTCTGTCTCTTCCGCACTCTCTTCCTCTGCCCTGCTGCCTCTAATGAGTCCTGCCTGAAAAGATCAATACAGGATGGAGTGAAACAGGCTAAGAGGAAAATGAATTTGGCCATGATGCATCGTCTCATTGCGAAAGGCTGGCGTGGCCTTTCTTTTGGTCTGGTCTAGAGTTTTTCTGCTTCTGTGAGTTGATAGGACAGTAGTGAAAAACAGGGTTTTAAGATGCTATTATCATGTAGTCTCCCTTGTAGGGCATGTAAAAGCAGCTGTCTCTATTAAGCACCTGATGGCTGTTTAATGGCCATATGTAGGTGTTGAAGTCTGAGTGTGTATTCATGTTCCTATGCATTTCTCAGTTCTTGGAGGGGGCTACCATCGAGGTGGATCAGATCCATACACATATGCGTCCCCTGCTGATGATGCTCGGAGACTATCGCAGTCTGACGCTCAATGTGGTCAACAGACTGACGTCTGTCACACGACTCTTCCCCAACTCCTTCAATGACAAATTCTGTGATCAGATGATGGTAAGTCAATACTGTAAATTTACCAGTTTGGGTTAAATACATTTTAATAAATCTATTTTAACCAGAATGTTCCCTTAATAAAGGTATTGATGACTAGTGGTTAGAGCTGGGTAAAAAATATTGATTTCTTGATTTTAATTGATTATCATTTTTAAGAACCGATATCGATTTATAAATCCCAAGAATCAATCTTTCAGTCTATGCTGTTTTCAGTTGATAAATGTAAAAAGTTTGTAGCGCGCCTCCCATCCAATAAATTGCAATAAGCTTTGATCTTTGTTACTTCTAATATGAAACAAAGTAGCAGCTTTCAAATTCTGTAAATTTTATAACAAAATTAAAACAATAAATACCGTTTTGTTGCTCTTCAATGTGGCTTGTGGAGCACGTGATTGGATCATTCAATTCCGCTTTACTAGTTGTTACAGTACGAAATAAACATGAATGAACATCGGAAGGTATGTTGAAAGAAACGGTTCAACTTATCCAAATCTGTATCATGTCTCATGTAATCAAGCAGTGTTTCAACTGTGGAAAGACGTCAATAAAACAATAGGTTACTAGCGTAACCCCGGTTCTCTGAAACATCGAGTGGAGAGATCCACCTATGGGAAGGGCATCCGTACCTGACCTCTGCAGAAGCATCCAATTGCACCAAGTCTGGCTAGACAGACAGAAGCGCGCAGCCAATGCCAGGTGAGGCCACACCCCCTCACCTACGGGCATATAACATCTGGGCGCGCTGCTATTCCTCAGTAAGTATATTCGCTTCTCGTGCGGCAAGCGGGGCAAAGCTGGTGGATCTCTCCACTCGATGTTTCAGAGAACCGGGGTTACGCTAGTAACCTATTGTTCTCTTTCATCATCTCGTGTTCGAGATCCACCTATGGGAGAGACATGGACAGCTCCCCGATTGCCCAATACACTCACAGTGAGGTTCTGAAAGCCAGAGAAAGACGGTCACCTCGGGGAGGCGGTGCCTGACACGTCCATTAATCATGAACCTGCAAAGTTGACGCCACACCAAACTGCTGTGGACAAGCAGGACATGAAACATGCATGAGACCCATACATGATAGTAACCCCAACCCACCAAGACACATAAGCTATACCCATAACGGGAAGTAAATGTTTGGTGGCAGGAATGAACATGGCCAGCCTGCCCATTCACACTTATTGGTTCCAACAGGGTACAGGGAAGAGCTAAGAAGACCCCACCCCTAAAACCGAATGTGCTACCGAGGTTCTGGTGACATCCAGCCGGTAGTAACGCACAAAGGTATGAGGAGAAGCCCAACTGGCAGCGGAGCAGATGTCCTGCAGTGACACTCCCCTAAACAAAGCCCAAGAGGCGGCTAAGCCCCTTGTGGAATGAGCTCTGATGCCCCTTGGGGGCTGCACTCCCTTTGCTTCATAAGCCATAGTTATAGCGTCCACAACCCAATGTGAGAGGCGTTGCTTCGATATGGAACTCCCTCTGTGCGGGGGGGCCCATGAAACAAAGAGCTGGTCGCTCTTCCGGAAGGCGTTGGTCCTGGTCATATAGGCCTGTAAAGCACGGACTGGACACAAAGCATTCAGCCTCTGATCCTCCAGAGAGGTAAAAGGTGGAGGGTGAAAAGCGGACAGCTCCAACACCTCCGAAGTGAACGCAGGGAAGCACTTCGGCATGAAGGCCGGGTTAGGCTTAAGGGAAACCTTATCTCCACTGAGGGAGAACTTAGTGCACGAGGGGTGAACCGAGAGTGCATGTAGCTCACTGACCCGTTTAGCAGATGCCAAGGCCAAGAGCAAAGCTGTCTTGAAGGACAGCAGCTTAAGGGAAATACTCCCCAGAGGCTCAAAAGGATGTTGAGACAGAGCTTCCAGCACCATGGAGAGGTCCCATTCCGGAACAGTTCTCCTGATGACTGGCAAAGAGCGACGTGCACCCTTCATAAATCTGCGGATTAGAGGGTGCTGCCCGACAGTAGAGCCCTCAAAACCCACATGACAGGCTGAAATCGCAGCCAAGTAGACCTTAATGGTGGAAAAAGACCTCCCTTTTTCCATGAGGTCTTGAAGGAAACACAAAATATCAGGAACTGAGCACTGATAAGATGTGAGACCGCGCCCATCGCACCACCCTTCGAACACTTGCCACTTACAGCCATATAAGGACCGTGTAGAGACGGCCCTGGCATTCTGAATAGTGGCGACCACACGCGGCGAAAGCCCAAGTGCGTTCAGGTTCGTCCTCTCACGGGCCAGGCCCAGAGAGCCACCCTGTCCGGGTGGGGGTGGTAAATCTCCCCGTTGGCTTGGGACAATAGATCCGTGCGAACGGGAAGGCGCCACGGCTTGGCGTACAACAGAGGAATTATCTCCGCCAGCCATGGTGCCTTGGGCCACCTGGGTGCTATCAGAATGAGAGACAGGCCCTGCTCTCTCACCCTGGCCAATGTGGGAATTATCAGGCACAGGGGAGGAAAAGCATACAGGAGCACTCTGGGCCATGGGTGGGCCAGTGCGTCTACCCCGAGGGGCGCGTCCATGTCCCTTAGAGAGAAGAACATAGGACAATGGTTGTTTTCGCGCGAGGCGAATAGATCTACGCTCGCCCGTCCGAATCTCATCCATAGCATTTCCACTATCTGAGGGTGAAGACGCCAATCTCCATAAATTGGGTTTCCCCTTGATAGCAGATCCGCACCTCTGTTCAGAATGCCCGGAACGTGAGTTGCGCGTAACGACAGGAAAACCCGTCTGCTCCACACCAAAAGCTTGTAAGCTAGAGCGTGGAGTTTCGACGAGCGCATGCCGCCCTGACGGTTGATATAAGCCACAGCCGTGGTATTGTCACACCGTACTAGAACGTGATGTCCCTGCAGGCGAGGCAGAAAATGATTCAGAGCTTTCCAAATGGTTAGAAGCTCTAAATAGTTTATGTGCGCTGAACGTAGTCTGTTTGGCCACAGACCGTTCACCGTTCTGCCCTCCTGGGTGGCACCCCAGCCTGTCAAGGACGCATCTGTCGTCACAACTTTCCGCATCGTAACCGCCCCCAGGGGGGTTCCCCGTGCGTAAAAGTTCTCGCTCTCCCAGTGGCGCAAGGCTGCCGAGCAGGCGCGTGTCACTGTTACCGAGCGGCAAAGGTCGCGAATCGGGCTGAAATGTAGTGACAATACCCATTTCATGAACGCCCTCATCCTCAGGAGTCCCAACGGCACAACTTGGGTGGATGAAGCCATGAGACCCTGCAGCCTGAGACATGCGCGATATTGCACTTTCGTCCCTTCTCTGAACTGCGTCAGACAGTTCATCAGAGAGCGAACGCGCTCTTGAGAGAGACGCGCTCGCATGGAGACCGAATTCAACTCCAAGCCCAGGAAAATGACATTCTGACTGGGCGTGAAATTGCTCTTGCTCACATTCACTTGGAACCCGAGCGATGTGATGTGCGCGAGCACACGGCCGGTGTCCTGCAACACCTTCTCCTTTGATTCGGCTATAATGAGCCAATCGTCTATGTAAGTCAGGATTCTCAGTCCTGATATTCTCAGAGGTGCTAAGCCCGCCTCCGCGCACAGACAGAAAAACCAAGTCCAAACGGAAGAACTGTGAATTCGTAACATATGCCCTGGTAGGCGAAACGAAGAAACTTCCTGTGCGGAGGATAGATGCTTATGTGAAAGAAAGCATCTTTCAGATCGACTGATGTGAACCAGTCGTTCTGTTTTATGGCACGGGCGAGTGCGCCTTGTGTCAGCATTCTGAAATTGTATTTCCTCAAATGTTTGTTCAACACTCGAAGGTCCAAGATAGGGCGGAGAGAGCCGCCTTTTTTCGGGACCAGGAAATAACGGGAATAAAAACCCTGGTTCATCAGATTGGGGCGTACCACCTGAATCGCTCCCTTGTTTAAGAGAGATGAAATTTCCTCTTTCAGAATGGTAGAGGCGTTCTCTTCCGTGTGAGAAAAGAGAATGCCGTTGAAAAGCGGGGGTTTTACTGCGAATTGCAATCTGTAACCCTGCATTACTGTACGCATCACCCACTCGGGAGCTGAAACGGTTCGCCAAGCCGCTTCGTGACTCGCGAGTGCTCCCGCTCGGGCCAGAGCGGAGCTGTGTGAGACCGACAGGTTTATTTGTGATGCAATGGCGCCATGTAGCGGGCACACTAGAGGCGACATGCAGGGGTTCGGAGGGATTTTCTCTCTCCGCGGTGAGAAAAGTTCTCTCTGCGGAGAGAGGTTTTCTCTCCGAAACGAATTCATTTGATTCGTATTTTTTTGTGTTTTGTGTGTTTTGTGTTGGGCAAACACTGGGGCCGAAGCCTTTATTGAGAGAGTGAGGGGAACAGAGTGTGGGCAGTGTGGTGTCACTGAGCTTAAACTTTCCCTCACAAAGGACCCCCTGAACGTGGGGGGAAAACACACATTTCTCGAACACACGAGCTGGGCAGTCTCGTTTACAGGCGGAGAGCTGACCCATCCGTGGGACCCCCCGTGTCTCTTGGACGGGGGTCCTAGAAGAGGAGGGGAGTCCGAAGGGCTTGCGGCCCGTGAACATGGACTCGATGCCCCCATCGGCTGAACATCAGGCAGGCCGCTTGCGTTTCGAGTCGGTGGGGTTGGAATTCGCAGGTCTCCCAGCCGCGGCGGGAGCGGGCTTACCCCAGTGCTTGTGTGTAGGTGCTGGGTTATGTTGCCGAGGGGGTGGTTTGTTGCGGGGCTTTTCCTTGCCCTGATGAAACTGTCGTCCCGTGGCCAGTGGGTTAGGCAAACGCACAGGGGGCGCCTGGCGTGGGACTGACTTCCTGGGAAGGCAAAGCTTGAAAGCCTCATCCTCCTTCTTCTTATCGTCACACCATTGTTGCATCAGTGCGACGGCGGGGCCGAAGAGAGCCCGGCCGGGCTCCACCGGCGCGCCCGCGATGCGCCGTTTCTCACTGTCAGGGAGTCCTGACAGGTTCAGCCAAAGCGCGCGCTCTCCAACCACGGAAAGCGCCATGGAGCGCCCGCAAGCTTGGACAGCCTGCCGAGCGTTACGGAGGACGAGGTCGTTCACCGTGAGGATCTCCTTCCACAGGGTTTCAGAAGGATTTCCCTTTTCCAACTGTTGCCCTAATTCTTCGAGGATCTCCGCCTGGTAGGCGGAGAGGAGCGAAGAAACGTTAAGGGCCCTGACAGCCACGGCCGAGGACTTATAAGCTGCCTGGTGAACGGAGGCAGCAAAACGGTCCATCTTGTTGGGCAAGACCGGCTTAGGGGGAGCGAGCAGCCCGCCCTGAGCGGGGTTAAGGTGCCTGGCGATGGAAGGCTCAACGGCGGGAGGTTCGCCCATACCGTGCGCCGCCATGTCCTTAACCTCGAGTCCCGTGAGACCGTGTCTGAAGTCGAGCGGGTCGCTCCAATAGTTCTTCATGTGCTTCGCGCACGCCGGGAGGATGGGGAAGAGTTGTTTCCTCGGGCCGGGAGGGGGTCCCAGCACTTTCCCATCATAAATATCCCTCTCCTGGTCGGTGGCGCTCTGTGGTGCCGGCCATTCAATGTTGAGACGAGCGGCCGCTCGCTCACACACACACTTCCAGGAGGATGGCTTGAGGCAGAACCGCGTGGGCGGTAGCCTGGGGAACACCAGAGGGCGGGATGGCCTCCTCGTCCTCTGAAACCCCAAGAATGGCCGCATCCTCCTCTTCGCCAGAACCGGCCGGTTCGTGGACGAGAGCGAGGTTGTCCCCGAAGATGTCCTCCTCGGGGAAGGCGGGATTGGGCTGGTCAGCCCAGATGAGAGACGTTGCGCCCCGGGAGGCCCCCGGTAGCGCGTCGTCATCACCGTGTCCCCCGTCCGAGTCAGAAGGGCTGAGCCCGGTGCACTGTGTCACTGCCACCTTAAGACGGCGTTTAAGCAGTTTCCTAGGCAGCATGAGGCAGAAACTGCAATTCTCCGGGTTCTCCAGGGCTTCCCGAGCGTGCTTAAGACCCAAACAGACCACGCAAAGCTGATGAAGATCCTTAGCTGCGATAAGGGCACCACACGTGGCCGGGCAGGCCCGTGATATGCTATCCCCTGGAGAGGCTGCAGGCTTAGACAGTGACATACCAGCGAAGAAAACGGAGAAAACCGTGGCGGGCAGCCGTGAGGAGAAACGGTGAAAATAGCGAGAGCGTGGGCGGCTCCGAATGCAAAGCAGCAGTCGTTGAAATATAAACAACTGTCACGTCTGGCGGAGGCTGATCTGGTCGATATGTCCTCCTGAAGACACGAGGTGAGCAGTGTAAAATCAACCGAGCTGTGAGATGCAGAGATCGCGAGAAGCGAATGTCAACTGAGGAATAGCAGCGCGCCCAGATGTTATATGCCCGTAGGTGAGGGGGTGTGGCCTCACCTGGCATTGGCTGCGCGCTTCTGTCTGTCTAGCCAGACTTGGTGCAATTGGATGCTTCTGCAGAGGTCAGGTACGGATGCCCTTCCCATAGGTGGATCTCGAACACGAGATGATGAAAGAGAACAGCTAGTAAACAATGTCACGTAATGTTACATTTATCCCAGAAAAGGCATTCAGTGTCAAAACACTTGTTAGTCAGCTAGACAAATAAACTCTATAGAGGGGCATTTTGCTAAACTAATAGAGTGCATATTCATAGTATTTTTACTTAACCTGTTCTTCAATATTTAATGTGTGTTTAAATCCTTGTGAAAAGAATCAAATCTTAATGGAATGGAATCGTGACATTTTTGTCAATGCCCAGCCTTACTATTGATACAGATTAGATGAATGCTTAATCACTTATGTATGAGTGGACAGACCCTAAAGCCATTTGAACCATTATGGGTATGATTACAGATATGATTACATGATTATATATATATATATATATATAATATATATTTTTTTTTTTGACAGATTTTTCATAGATATTTTTGTAGATATTTTTAAACTATTTTTAAAAGGATCAAGAGATAATGGTAGAATACACTACATTATTCAAAGAATTTAAACAGTCAAGAGAACAGACTCAATGTTTTTCCTGCTCTTGCAGCAACATCTACGTAAATGGATGGAGGTGGTGGTGATCACGCATAAAGGAGGCCAGCGTAGTGACGGCAGTGTGAGTATAAGCTTGTTTTGATACCTCTGTTCCATATGCAGGGCTTTGTTGGTCTTTGCTGCCAACAAAGGCAGGTATTTTGCTTTTACTTGAATTATTTGTCAAATTTCACAAGGGTGGCAGCCTCGTAATGTATCTGTTAGCGGAAGGGATCTGTGGATATGGAGAGCTGAGATGAGCGCTCTGGACTGGACTCCCCCCTCCAGCCCAGATCCCCCCTCTC
Organism: Gila orcuttii; assembly: GCA_026230005.1. Classification (NCBI taxonomy): domain Eukaryota; kingdom Metazoa; phylum Chordata; class Actinopteri; order Cypriniformes; family Leuciscidae; genus Gila; species Gila orcuttii. The sequence continues at coordinate 22,844,398 of JAPDVR010000017.1, forward strand.
AGACTCTGTGAGTGGCCATATTACAATCAATGATTAATTAGGCGCCATCCACCCCCAGGCCGCCTAAGTAACGAGCCTCAGAGTTCTGGATCCTCGTTATCTTGTTGGACAGATAACCTTGTAGAGTAAGAAAAGGTGAGGGGGAAAAAGCCTAGCTGTTTCCACGTTTCAAAACGAGCTGCCATTCTTTCGGTCTCGTTCACGCCCTGCCTCTCTCTAAAATGTATTATAATTACATGCAAATTGGCCCTCTGTTCCTGCAGTTCTTAATATTCTTACAACAATGACAGAATGACCAGCCATACATGACAATGAGGTGGGGTCAGCCAGGTTCGGGGTTGGAGGGGTGGGGGGGCATTCAGAAAACTAGTTCCAGAAGATTAGTTTAGTCATACAGAGAAAAAGAAGGTCGATTCAGGGAGACCGTACAGATTTAGGCTACATAAGAGCGCATGCTCAGATTAGCCCATGCCGGGCTGCTAGTTCTGTAAAGGGATTGTTCCTCATTGCTTGTTTTTCAATGTTTCCTCTGTGTAAAAATATCTTGACAGTGTCCCAAAAATAACGAGAAGATGCACTCAGGGACTTATGAAGACTGTGCATTGTTTTTCTGCTCCATTCTTTACGAAAGGAAATTTTTATTCATATTTATCTAAAAAAAAATGTGTGAAGTTCATATTTTACCCTTACGAAAAAAATTGCGATTTTGGCATTATGACATGAATTATTTTTGCTGTAATGCGAAAAAAAACCCCTAGGTTTTTATATGCATTTATACATCATTGCAGCATTTGTTGTAATGTCTATAAAAGTTGTAGTTTATTTTAAGACATTACAACTCGGCTTGCTGCGATAGGCGATGTTACCGGTGTTACGTGGTGTTCAGCCGCACACCGATTACATCACTTGCCCACCACTATACCACCCCCCATCGTCGTTTTGATTTTTTTTATAGTAATAAAATTTGTATTTCTTTTATCAGCATAGTGTATGCCGTGCTTATTCGTTTTGTTAATAAAAGTTCTGTTTATTATAAGCGAGATTGTAATTGTACTGCTTTGTTGTTTTTTTCATTAAGAATAATAATAAAGCCACCATTCAAGCAAATGCGCCCCTGAAAGTAGCGAAAGTAAAATGCGCACTTCCATTCATTAGCGATGTAAAAGCGAGGTGGAAAAGAGGGAAAGAATGCCAACCCATCCGCATATATTTGTTCTCATTAAAATACACTAATACCAAAAAACAATAACGCAGTGTGAGTGCAGTGTTTGTGCCCACACAAAGAAAAACCAGAACATATAACAGAATGGAGATATCCAAGATTAAGGATGTCTTTTGTAAATGTATCTAATTTAGGGGTGGGCGATATGATGAGGGTCATATGTAATTTTATTTCATGATAACGATATATTTCACAATATAGTTATTTTTGCTTTAAAGTTTTTGTTATATACATTTTTTATACCATTGCTATTTCATAAAACTCAGTGATAAAATAGGATCAAACTAATTTAATTACAAGCAATAGGACAAATTACAATAGAACAAAGACGCATATGAAATAGACCTAACTGAAAAACTTCAAGCACTAGATAGGCCTATAAATAGGCTACTAGAGATATTGTATATAATAATAATAAAATATCCAAAAAACTCTACTGCCTTCACTGAGTAAATTAAATGTACATTTATTTTTTTTAAAGTTATGAAAGCGAGTTAGTCAGGAACAATGAGATTGCTTGATTAACATTAATGGCACAGACAGCAGCAGAGATATTAGGCTGCTGTCACTTTAAGACCGAATACACTGATCTAATATACTGATACACATGCACTTTCTTTCTCAACTTTTTATGTTCACTTAGACATAAACAACTGTGTTTACGAAGATACTCGCAAAGACGGGCATTTTGACACATTAAGTTTGTGTATTTGACTATTCAAGCCCAATAAGGTGCCAAACAGAACTCTGTTCAGTACTCACAAGCTGTATGAACAGCTGCTTTATTATGCCGAAATGAGTCCTCTTTCGCTGCTCATTGTGATTTGATCATTTTAAAATCACTTGTTTTTAGACAGCAAGGCTTAGAAACGCATTCAAATGATACGTTTTCGGCACATGGCAGCACAGCACGGCAACGTCACGTGAGCGTAACCATGATAGAGACGATAGTCCAAAATCTCTACCGGTTGTTCGTGTCTACCGGTATATCGCCCACTCCTAATCTAATTAATTGAATATTAAACATTAATTCAATAGTCATATCTGTATAACCTCTGTTCATGAGCTGATAAAGTGAAGCACATTTAGTGTATTGAGTGCACAGTGGCATATACGTGAGCGTTTCAGGAAAACATCATGTGATTTCTGTGCTGCTGCAATGGAGCAGCTCTAAATGTGTGCCATTAAATAAAATATAAAATACAAGAGAATGGTCAAATGAACAGTGAAATTAACAGAAGCCTGTGCGTTTTAATAGGTATAATTACAAATGCAATGAATGTACAGGTATCGGCATCAGAAAGGACCAAATAAGAAAGTACCAGTGTCATATTCAAATGAATTTTTTTTATCGGAAAGTCCTTAGTTTTAATACGCTAAAAAAACGTATACAGTAATTTTTCATTAAAAAAACATTAGAAAAGACAATACTAGATGGATTAAAAAAATAAACAAAATGTAATAAATAAAATTTGCTTATTTGTCCTGAAAATAATCTCAATGCAAAAAATTCTAATATCTGATCATAATAGTAGATTGTTGTCTTCATGTGTTTTTTTTCTTTTCTTTTCTTTTCTTTTCTTTTTTCTTGACAATTCCTGTTAGGTTTTGTGAGATTCACTTAGATATGTGCAATACAATATAATGTGTGTATGTGTACATATAAAATATGATCCCCAATACAAAATATTATTGAAATATATTTATGATACCTGTCTTATTAAATTATGGAGAGGTTATGCAGTTATTGTTCTCTGTCAAGATAATTAAAATGCATTTAAATGTTTAGAAAAGATCATTGGTTTTCCGGTTATGCGTTATTTAGCACTATGATCTTAATCCCTATACCTTTGTAGGATGCCCTATTACCGCACAAGATTTCTCCCACTGTCAGTTTTCACACTGAAAATCAATAGACCTGTGGATTGAGTCCAGCTGAAATGCTGCCTGTTCCAATAATAATAAAAATACTGTAGCTTTTTTACCTCCAGTTTTTTTAGTTTGCCTTCTGCACTGAATTATTTTTTTTTTTTTTGCGACTTGAGTTGGCAACAAGTGTGCAGCCCAGAAGGAATTTTCCTCTGCACAGAAATACACACACACCCCACCATTCACCTGAACCCATCCCTTCAATCCATACAGTGCTCATTACCCACACTGCTTTGCTGATTGTTTGTTGTCTCCTGTTCTGGCGCAGCCTGCCATGGAGGGTGTAGAGGTGAGATGGCGACCTGCTGTGGGGTCTTCACTGGCTCCGCTCTCATTGTGCTCGTGATTTCTCTGTGCTAGTGGAGTCTTTGTAACTGTATCTCTGTGTCTGTGGTGTTGTGTTTGATTCTTACATTTTACATTTCTGAGGTGGTCCCTCTCAAACCGGCTATCTTATGATGCCCCAATGGTTCTGTGATGTTTTTTCAGGAACTAACCTGCCACTCTGACTTTCCTGCAAATGTTCCCCATCTTGTCACTATTGATTATATATTACAGGAGGTAGGCTTGGTTTTCCACTGCTAGTTATCACTAACAATCATTGTGATGCATTCCTCTGTTCACCTCTGCAGGAAATGAGGATCTGTTCAGCCATTATAAACCTTTTCCATCTGATACCAGCTGCTCCACAGACCCTGGTCAAACCTTTGCTGGAAGTGGTCATGAAGACGGAGAGGGCAATGCTCATAGAGGTACAAGACTGCAGCTCAAGGGAATGCTGGTTCAGTTTGTTTGAACTGGGCCTGTTAATTGATTCAATATTCAAGTGACTTGCATAATACTCTCACCAAATAATCAAATGTCAAAGATAATAAGAATCAATAATAAAGAATCAAAGATAATCACACATCAGTATTTATATCAGCCCACAAATGAAGATTGTTCAAACACTAATATGGCATATTTGTAAATAATTGAATGGACTTCATTCAAACACACTACTGTTCAAAAGGTTTTTTTTTTTTGTTTTGTTTTTAATTTATACTTTTATTCACCAAGGATGCATTAAATTGATCTAACATGACAGTAAAGACATTTACAATGTGACATAAGATTTAATTTCTTATCAATTATTTTCTTTTGAATTTCCTATTCTTTAAAGAATCCTGGAAAAAAGTATCAGTTTCTATAAAAATATTTAAGCAGCAAGTGTTTTCAACATAAGTCAAGTGAAAGTGACCCATACTCGGAATTTGGCCTCTGCATTCAACCCATCAAAGTTTGTGCACACTCATTAGAAGTAATGAGTAGTGAACACACACACTGCAAACCATGGACACACACGCCCGGAGCAGTGGACAGCCATTTTGCTGTGGCGCCCGAGGAGCAATTGGGGGTTAGGAGCCTTGCTCAAGGGCACCTCAGTCGTTTTCTGCCGCTATTGAGAATCGAACGCAACCTTTGGGTTACCAGTCTGACTCTCTAACCATTAGTCCACGACTGCCCTGAAAAAGAAAGAGTTTCTTAAGCACCAGATCAGTGTGTTAGAATGATTTCTAAAGGATTATGTGACAACGAAGACTGGAGTGCTGGCTTTGCCATAACAGAAATTGCATTTTAAAAATATATTGAAATAGAAAAGTTATCTTTAATTGTAATAATATTTCATAACATTGCTTTTTTGATCAAATTAATGCAGCCTTGATGAGCTTACTAATTTGTAGGCTATTTTATGCAATGTGAATATTGTGGTTTTATGCAATTATTTTGTTTTCATCTTGTTACTCCACAGGCAGGCAGTCCTTTTAGAGAGCCGCTGATCAAGTTCCTGACGCGTCACCCATCTCAAACAGTGGAGCTGTTCATGATGGAGGCCACTCTCAACGACCCACAGTGGAGCCGCATGTTCATGGTCTGTTTGTTATTGTTGTTCTTCTCTTTACCTCATACTGTATTTTGTGCCTTTGTTAAAAAAAAATCTTGCCATTAATGTCTTATGAATATAAATAAAAAATTCCTTCATAAATTTCCTTTTTTACCATAATTCATTTGCAGAGCTTCTTGAAGCACAAAGATGCCAAGCCACTTCGAGATGTCTTGGCTTCTAACCCAAATCGGTTTGTCCCTCTGCTGGTTCCAGCTGGGCCTGCAGCAACTGTGAGACCTGGGTCTCCCTCCACCAGCACTGCCCGCCTTGATCTGCAGTTCCAGGCCATCAAGGTGGGCCACACTCTCTAAACAGAATCATTGACTGTTAAATTTGATTTAATGTGCTTGTTTGTAGAGCTTGAATATGAATGATCATTCATACACTTCCTCAGATCATAAGCATCATTGTGAAAAATGATGAAGGCTGGTTGGCTGGTCAGCACTCTCTAGTGAGTCAACTCAGACGAGTATGGGTCAGCGAGGCCTTCCAGGAACGCCACCGCAAAGACAACATGGCTGCAACCAACTGGAAAGAGCCCAAACTTCTAGCGTTCTGTCTACTTAGCTACTGCAAGTAAGTGTTTGTTTGATGGTGCGGAAATGACACACTTCACTAATGTTGTTGCAAATATTTTAAGTGTTATTAGCTTGGAAAATGGAAAAACAGCACTTTTTCGCTTTGATTTTGACACTAAAGTTGTGGATTTTCCTTCAGACGCAACTACTCTGAGATTGAGCTGCTCTTTCAGCTGTTAAGAGCCTTCACTGGCCGCTTCCTGTGCAATATGACCTTCCTGAAGGAGTACATGGAGGAAGAGATCCCCAAGAACTACAGCATCACGCACAAACGAGCACTCTTCTTCCGCTTTGTGGAGTTCAATGATCCACACTTCAATGATGAGCTTAAGGCAAAGGTGAGGTTCTACCATTTATACTGCTGTGAGTTTTAAAATGCGAGGAGAAATTGTGAATTTTGCCTTTGTGAAGACCTCTCATTTTGGGCTAGCATGAGTGTGTCTGATGTTATGACACGGACCTCTATGGCCATCGTTATAAATTCCACCTTTCTGTTCAGAGTGGCTCAGCGTCACGCTCTCTTAGCGCTGACCATCTAATGCGGATAACAACTAGCCCCTTCTGAATATGTATGTTTGAAAAGGGGAAGGTGACAGAGACTGGCCGTGCATGACACACTTGGCTCTCAAAGGCACGTCTTCACCCTTAACCGAAGTCTTTGAAGAACGCTAATGAATATTTATCTGCAGATTACTCTAATAGCCATTGCTATTAGAACTTTGCCTTTAATCATCCCTGTTAAAGATAACTTTTTCTTCTAGCTCACATGCACCAGTAACTTGTTTTGGTGACATTTTGCCCATCACTAGCTGCGTTTCCATTACAGATTTGTGCAAACCTTTTGCGATATTTTCTAAATGTCGATAAAAAACTGGCGAAATGATGGCGTTTCCATTAACTGATGTTATGTGACTAAAACTTTATTTTTTCCTCTAGCGATAAGTCATTCCAAAAATCATGGCAACGGATGTTGGTAGGTTTACATATATTCCAGCCACCGCACTAGCGATTATTTTTAATCGAAGGAGACGTAGGCGTGTTATCCAAGCATTAATGACAAGGAAAGCTCCTTATACTTAGAAGTGTCACCTATGAGGTGTTTCTGGGTGTTTCTCCCCTTCTATCTACTTCAAGGTCTTGATAAATTGTGGCATTTCTTTGTTGTTTAGAATCCAGTATTTCTGTAATCCTTTTTTCTTTTATGATTTTAATAAAAAAACTCTCTCGTCTTCTGTCCAAACATACCGCGTCATCTTTAAAGAATGATCGACTTTTATGTACGCCAGATGACTTGTAAATGTGGAAAAACTGTTTCCATTGCGGTTTTGTGAAATATTCCTTTTTCGAATTGCCTGAAAAACCACCACATGCGAGCGTGTAAAATTTTTTGCTATATATGGGAGTTTTTGCGAAATTGACGTGTTTCCATTAGGCCTATTTTCAATTCGCACAATTTGAAGGGTAATGGAAACGCGGCTACTGAGGCAAAATTAAAAAGAATCTTGGCTTTTGTTTAAATGACAAATTATCACATACTTTAATGCAGCATTTTTGACAATGGTCCCTTCTGTTTTGATTCTGTGAGCATCCTTATTGTCTTATTGTCTATGAAGGGGTTTTTATAGTGGGCCAGCACTACATGGAGTACATGGACCCACCTGTAAACGGGTCATTGTGGTATTCAAGGCTGCTCTTCTTATTCCCACTTCATGTTTATTCATGTGAAAGAATTCCATCAAGTTTGAGAAAAAGATCAAATGCCAGTTGATTAAAATGAACTGGATGTTCTCCTCCAAATGTCACCCTCTACAATGACATTGAGAAACGGTAGCAGATCATCTTCACAGTTTTGATGGCTGAGGCCGTTCCTGCTCTGCTATATCACCTCTCACAGCCAAACAGACGTTGCATCCCAAGCATTCCCCAGGAGAGCTCAGTAGCTGCACGCTCTTAACAGAATTCACGTTTAAGGTGATGTTTTCAGGCAGCTAGAGCCTCGGTGGTTTGGGCTGTGATGGATTTTGTAGAAAAGGATTTGTTGTGATCCATCACTCATGTGAAGGGAAGAGGGGCTCATTAGGACGAGGGATAATGAAGGAACACCTGCAGCCCTACAGCACCAATGTTTGAATAAATCCACTTGCTGATGCACACTCCAGCTACCAACCAAACAACACAATCATTGTGTGACATGACAAACTATCGTCTCGTCTAAGTACAAAGCTAGTAGAGATGCACGGATGGGCTATTATTTCATCCGCAACCGCATCACAAAACTCATCATCCGTCCGCCATCCATCCGCACCAACGTTTTTGACCAATTTTCAAAACCGCACCCGCCCGCCATCCGCTGCTGATACAAGGCGCTGCTGATGACAGCCGCCAGACTAGAAACCGCCCGCCACCCGCCCGAATTTAATTAATTTTTTTTTGCATCACGTCATCTGCCCGATCCGCGGTTTATCCGCGGAGTCCGCGGCTATAACCGCCAACCGCGCATCTCTAAAAGCTAGTATTATCCCATAGCTTAAATTGGTGTTCAAAGACACTAATTATTTAACACGTAAGATGTGACATCTGGGAAGTCAAGGTAGGAAGAATTAGGGTTTTTGAATATCTAAAAACATGGTAACAATTAGCTGATGACGGTAATATGATGATCATTAGAGTGGTTAATAACAGTGAGCTTTCAAATGAACTGAATCTAGGCTGCCACATTTTGCCTGTCTCTGTCTCTTTTGTTCTCTTCATACTTGTAAATTACTTTATTTATGGCGGAGCTTCCAAAGCAGCCCTGGTGTTGATCATTTAAGCAAATTCAATCAATTTAATAAATACGATGCTTAAAACAATGTTGTTTAATTGTAGATTATTATAGATTATAATAATGATTATAATTATTATTATTATTATTATATAAATATAATTAGGTTATTTATTATCATTTTTTAACAAGTATATCTAAACAAAATGTAATCCAAACTATATTAAAACAAACTTAAATATGCATTTGAATTAAAAGCCAAGTCTGGGTCAATATGGACAGCTAAAAAAAAAGTAATTTGTCTTTTTTTTTCCCTCTCCAACAATAGTAATACGGCTCATTTGAGAATATCAAAGCACTAGGAAAGTGTCTGTCTATTGATGTAAATAAATAAATGCTGCTTGTACATTATTTTTGTCCATTGTTCAGGTGTTGCAGCACATCCTGAACCCAGCCTTCCTGCACAGCTTTGAGAAAGGGGAAGGCGAGCAACTCCTTGGGCCGCCCAATCCAGAGGGTGACAACCCTGAGAGCATCACTAGTGTCTTCATCACCAAGGTAAACCCTATCCAGCAGCTCCAGACCAGCTGCAGTGGCAGTGCTGTCACTCTCTCTTTATCGAGTCGCTACTTCATCTATGATGACCCCTGGCTGTTATTTCACTGGCCGAAATTTCAAGGCATCACTAAAGGTCATAGTGTTTGTTTTTCAAACTAACCCAATGAGACACAGAGGTGAAGGTTAATAGCCTTCATTTATTGCATGCTTAAATTGATTGTCTCTCCCCTGCTAGTAATCATTGCAAAGAGCAAACCAATCAGTCTGTTTGTTTCCAGGGTCTGTTTTCAACACCTCCAGCAGGAGAGGAACCTGTTGAAGTTGAAATATACTTTTAAATCTGCTGTACATCACAGCTGTGACATCACGGCACTGAAGACAATGCATCTTTTAGTGTCTTTTGACACATGCCTATCGTTTTTGCAGGTACTTGACCCTGAGAAGCAGGCAGATCTGGCAGATTCATTGAGGATCTACCTGCTTCAGTTCTCGACCCTGCTGGTAGAGCACGCCCCCCACCACATCCATGACAACAACAAGAGCAGGAACAGCAAGCTGAGGCGTCTCATGACCTTTGCTTGGCCGTGCCTGCTCCCCAAAACCTGCGTGGATCCGGCATGCAAGTACAGTGGCCACCTCTTGCTGGCGCACATTATTGCCAAGTTTGCCATTCACAAGAAGATTGTTTTACAGGTGAGCATGCACCAAATTTTCAGCTGCCGAAAATGCTATGAAATGCCTTTATCTGATTTTGTCTGATTGAAAATAATAAAAGGTCCAAAGAAAGTAAGAGAAATAATTTCTTTAACAGTTGTTCACTCAGTCTTTGACGTAACAGCAAGCCAGTGAAAATTATCCAGGTTTAATCATATTAGTATAATCAACAGCTGATGATAAATATGATATTAGGAAATATATAAAATATCAGTGTGTATAATATATAATATACAAATATAAGTACAGATAGGTTGTAGAGTACAGATTTGAATTGTATTACCTAAAATCAGGGTTTTTTTAATGCATCAAAAAATGTCTTTGACAATTTACACTACCATTCAAAGGTTTGGGGTCTGTTATTTATATATATATATATATATATATATATATATATATATATATATATATATATATATATATATATATATATATATATATACACATTTTTTTTGGTTTTTAAAGTATGTTTCTTACCAAGGTTGCATTTCTTTTATCAATAAATGTTCATAAAATTTCACAATATTGCAATTTTGACTATTTAAGCAGTTTTCATAAAAAAAACTTTTCTATTTTATTTTAAAATGTAATTTATTCCTTTGTCACATGATCCTTCAGAGATCATTTTAATGTTCTGATTTTGGTAATACGAAGGACTCTTATCAATGTTGAAAATAGTTGTGCATGTTTATATTTTGGTGAAATATTTATATTTTAAATGGAGCTGTTTTGTAAAATTTATACATGCATTTACAGTCACTTTTGATCAATTTAAAGCATCCGTGCTGAATAAAACTTAAAAAAAAACAAAAAAACATGCTGACCCCAAACTTTTAAATGTTAGAATCAATATGTTGATAAAGCATTTGTTTTTCTATTTTCTCATTTTATTGAAAAAAGAACCTACAGATTTGGGCTGTTGAATCTGTTTTTTTCTTTCTGAAATAATTAACCCATAACATATAACACATTTACAAACAAATATGGTTTCAGAACTTTGCTGATAAAATGCATTTCTCAAACCCAAATTCCTCACTTACCTCAGTATTTCAAAGGATAGAGATTTTGCTACTCCAAGTTTTTTGGGAAGTTACTTCAGTCAACTTCTACTGTGAACTACTTCTATGCAGGTTTTCCACAGTCTGCTAAAGGCTCATACTATGGAGGCACGTGCCATTGTTCGGCAGGCCATGGCAATTCTCACACCTGCCGTACCTGCTCGGATGGAGGACGGTCATCAAATGCTCACGCACTGGACCCGCAAAATCATTGTAGAGGAGGGCCACACAGTTCCCCAACTTGTTCATATACTTCATCTCATTGTACAGCACTTCAGAGTATGTAACATCACTTAATTCACCATAAAGATAATTGTCATAGTAATGTCTCCCATAGTACAGCTAGTGCATATCCACTGTGTATTTGATTTGTAATCATATTTTTTTTATGTAATAGATTTAGTAGGGCTGGGAGATAAATATCTATATATTTTGACTTTTGCTTTGGGGATACTGTGTTATTGCTTATTTAATTATTTTATCCGATATTCACAATGTTCAATTTATATTGCATAGCTTTAGCTATTAGTTCATTTGGTGGTAATATAACATTTAGTTTTTTTGTAGAGTTTGATAGTGTATTTGTCTCTGTTTACAGGTATATTACCCAGTGCGACATCACCTTGTTCAGCACATGATCAGTGCTATGCAGCGATTGGGCTTCACCCCTAGTGTGACTATCGAACAGAGGAAGTTGGCAGTGGATTTAGCTGAGGTGGTCATCAAATGGGAGCTCCAGAGAATCAAAGACCAACAGGTCTGTCGCCCGGAAATAAGACGGCAAAATCAGTTTTGGAAAAAAGTTTTGGTTTTCTGTGATTAAAATGTATTGTGCTTTCAATTCCGTCAGTTTATTGGGTATGAATTTCTTTTTGCAGTCGGAATCGGAGGCTGATTCAGTAAGTGTGGGCGAGGGCACGAGCGGAGCCTCTGCTGCTATGAAGAGAGGAATATCTGTTGATTCGGCACAAGACGTGAAGAGATTCCGCACTGCTTCTGGTACTGTCGGCACGGTGAGGAAACCTTAAACCGCTCGCTGACGTCTGAGTGTGACCACTGTAATCAGTCTTTTGCGTTCTGTACCCTGATAGACTCTGCCATGTTTAAGCACATTGGCTGTATTATGTTTGTGTTGGTATGTGCAGGTCTTTAGCCGCAGTCAGTCGATGCCAGGCACTGAGGCTTTACTTACCAAACCTGTGGAGAAGCAGCACACAGATACTGTCGTCAACTTCCTCATCCGCATCGCCTGCCAGGTAGTTATTTCATACCTGCTTAGTGAAACTTACTGAGGCGTTCACTAATACTTACACAGGCTAAATCCTGCTCTGTGTTTGCAGGTGAATGATAGCACTAATGTAGCAGGCTCGCCCGGTGAGCTGCTGTCCCGTCGCTGTGTGAACCTCATGAAGACTGCCCTCAGGCCGGATATGTGGCCCCGTGCCGAACTTAAACTGCAGTGGTTTGACAAGCTCCTCATGACTGTGGTAAGTTTGAAGTGTCTGAGATTTTTTTAATACCAAAAATGGTGCATTTCAAGCTTTATGGGTTTTTGGTCTCTTTTCCTTTATTCTTATATAATTTTTTTTACATTTATTTATGAATGAGACTGGCAACAATAGGGAGAAGGAAGGAAGTGGGATCAGGGATATGGATTTGAAGTCTTGTTGCAAGGAAGAGCATCAAACTGTTCACTGTTCAATGTATTAAGTGTATAATAGCTAGGCCATGACTAAAATTGAGTCTGAAAGTTAGATTTATTAGTTCTTGTCTCATTGTAAATAAAACAAAAACAATTTAGTCTGTTTTTCGCATGTGATTTGTCTGTTCAGACTAGTGCGTAAACAGGCTGAAGGAAAATGCAAATTCACTCTCTGACTGTAAGTGGCGCATTTAGAAAAGCAGAAATACCCTGGCTACTCCAGGCACAAAGCGCTATGTAACTTTGTTTCTGACACCTTCCTGTCATGAAGAAGAAAATAAGTCAAACTTTATTTGCATGTTTTCATGTTATTTCGCAATGGTCTTAATCAGAGAACGCCAAATACAAGAGTACAGAGACGAACCCGGAACTCTCTTCATATGCCATTAGTAAAATATCTCTTTGCAAAATACTGTGCTCGTGAGTGCCACCATGTTGTGTGGTTTTATATAACAGCTGCAGCTCTGGGCATGTGATCAAAACCGTGAATCCTATTGGTTGGGTGGTTTTCTTTGCAGTGTCATGGAAAAGAGATTAGAACTGATCAATGAAAAATTGATGGTGCATTGATGGCATTCAAATGGTTGTCAATCTGAACAGACTCATTAAAAGCCGGTCATTCAAATTAAAATGTTTATTGCAAATTTTCATCTTGGTGTGAACAAGACTTGAAGTGTTCGTCTTGGAGATGAAGGCCACCATATCCTGTTCCTCTCACATCCCTCTTCATTATTTCCAGTGCCTTTCCAAGAGCAGTTTTGATGCCAGCAAAATCGATATCCTCCCTCTTATGAATGATTTTTCTGTCTTTGGAGTTCACTGGTGTGACTAACTCAGCTGTCATCTGAGAGAACATTTCTCAGTTAGTGAGCGTCAGCCACCTGCAATATTATCACTGTAACCTCCCATCCTCTCTCACTCCACCTATTGAGAAGCAATGGGCTTCCTGTTGTTTGGACACACCACACTATCGATTCTTTTTTAGGGCAGACAGTTATGCGACTCCCTATGCTCATATAGGCCAGTGATTGAAAAGATATGGCAGAGAGATGACACAGATGGTGGCACCAGCGCCTGATTTGGTAGCACCAAATATAAGAATTAATAATATGAATTATTAGTATTACATGTTTTGTTTCTTGGAAATGCACATTTGACTGTAATTTGAGTTGACAGTAGCTTGAGATGTGGACGTAAATTTATTTTCATTAACAAAAACATTAACATCTATAAAAGTTGTAACAACCTAATTTTTATAGGGTGAACTCTAAGTATTCTGACTGTTAGAACTCTACTCTTAAAATTGGTCTTCCGTAATGTTATATAGTTGTAGATTATAACCACGCATAGCACCTCACTACCATGCAAAGAGTAACTTTATGGTTTTATATTTGTTATATTAGCCTAAACACAAAGTATAAATACAAATGCAAAAAAAATATATACCTTAAATAATACTGTAATTATATTCAATTACTTCTTTAATACATGTCTATGTTATAACAATAATAGAATAAAATGTAAGATTATCACATATTTATGCCACAATACCATGTTTACAGTTAATGTTACTATAATAAATCCATGGTAAATGTTGGTGATTTGTGGATTGAAAAGCCTTCTAACTTGATTGTTGTGACACAATGTTTTTCTTTTTTTCTGCGTCAATGTTTTTGAATGTCAGCACTGTTTCATCTGGCTTTAAACTAGTTTAAATCAACAAGATATTAGTGGTTTGCAAAGAAGAACTCAGTGCTGAACTCAAACACGTTTCACTGTATCTCACATTGGTGTTTAGCACGTGATGAAGATGGTCAGTCTGTAGCTTGCACTGCGCTGTCTTTAGAGCAGAGTTGATAAATCATCTATGTGGAACGGTTCAAACGAGTAGCGCTGTTTCTTTCCACTTGCTGCATTTAATGTTTTTCATACACAACAGAAATGGCAGCGCTTATCAGTTAGTCAAATTGGTAGAGGCATCAGTGTGACCTCTAACAAAATTAGTCGCACAGGCAGGAAAAAAGGTCACAAAATGCGCCCATTTAGTCAGTCTAGAGCCCTGCATCCTTTCCGTCTTTATTTTCAGAGTGGGTCAATGACACTTCCTGTGGCATGAGTTTGACAAACAGGTCACTCATCGGCTGTGCCCCAGAGCCCTGTTGAGTGAGTGAGGTGATCCTTTCAGGTGCTCTTATCCAAACTAATGAACAGTGCTAAAAAACTTTGGGGCTTTTATCATCTCATTGTGCCGACTTGTCAGTGATTAAAAACAGGCTGCATGGATGGCTTTGGCTTTGTGGAGGTCTGTCTGCCAGTCCCTCAGCCCTCAGGGGCCAGACCATAGTTGTCAATATTCAGTGGCCCCTGAAACCTAATCAGCACTGGTTTTTACTCATTGTGACAAGCCTTTGCATTACTTGACATAAATGAGAGAATATAGAGATTTACCAGTGTTAATTAATTTTAAAACTTTGTGTGACCCCAGAAGTTTCAGTAAACTTTTGGGTTACTCATTGAATTGATCAAAAGTGACCGTAAAGACATTTATAATGTTATGAAAACATTCTATTTAAAATAAATGCTGTTTTTTAACTTGTTATTCATTAAATAATCCTGAAAAAATGTATCACAGTTTCCACAAAAATATTAAGCACAACTGTTTTCAGCATTAATTATAATAAGAAATGTTTCTTGAGCACCAAATCACCATATTAGAATGATTTCAGAAGAATCATGTGACACTGAAGACTGGGAGTAATGATGCTGAAAATTAAGCCTTGTCAACACAGTTATAAATATGCTATTTTAACGGTTCCTAATCTCGTTTTGGAGGTCTCCCACAATAGGTTTACATCCATCCAAAGTAAAAAAAAAACACTTTTATTTTCTCATAATATACATTGCAGCGTCACCTCTTTTCTCACAATGTCTGAAACGGCTCTATCAATGATCCAGTCCCTCTAAACTAGGGCTGGGCAACTGTGGTCCTTGAGATCCATTTTCCTGCTGAGTTCAGCTCCAACTCTAATCAAACTCCACTTCTTGCAGCTTTCTAGTAATCCTGAAGATCTTGATTAGCTTGTTCAGGTGTGTTTTATTAGGGTTGTAAGTAAGCTCTGCAGGTAAGTATGTCAGGGCCAGTGTTGCTCTTTTTCAAGAGCCTCCTCTGATCTGATTGGTCAGAAAGCTCTTTTTTTGTGATTTGTTGTGATTGGCACACCTCGGAAACTAATCGCTATTGCCATATTTGAATTTCCTTTGGAAATGGATGCATATTGGATTTGCTTTTGTAGCACAGACAACAGCATCTTCTCAACATGTCAACAACACAAACCAAACTCTTCCAGGCCTCAGCTACAACAACAGTGTTTGAGGGCGAGTCAAAATATAAGTTTGCAGCCATTGAAGATCATAGACTGGCATTATGTAAATCTTTACAAACTGATTTAGGTTCATGCAGTAAGTAAGACTGAAATTACTGACCACTCGTTTCAGACAGTTCAGAACCGGTTCTTTTGGGAGACAATAACTCTGTTTATCGTTCACTTCGATCTTTGAAACTTTGCACATCTTTTACATTTACAAACAGCTATATTACACACTGCATGAAAGCATAAGACACTTTTCTCAAAATGTTAATACATATTACAGACCTCAAACTTTTGAACAGTAGAGACAGTTCCTGTTTACTCTTATTAATCAGTGCATCCTCTTCTGTTTTTCAGGAGCAGCCAAATCAGGCGAATTTCTCCAATATCTGCACAGGACTGGAGATTCTCAGCTTCCTTCTGTCAGTGCTGCAGCCTCCAGCCATCCTCTCACATTTCAAGCCCCTACAGCGTGGCATTGCAGCTTGCATGACCTGTGGCAACACCAAAGTGTTGAGGGCAGTCCACTCCCTCCTGTCCAGACTCATGAGCACCTTCCCCACAGAACCCAGTGAGTAGATCAAGCTCTGATCGATGATATCTTCTCGTGGAGACCTTAGTGCAGCACAGCTGTGGATATGTACGGTAAACAATAATTGCATCATTTGATTTGCTCAAGTGCACAGATAATGCGCGAGTCCCAATTTTCGTCTCTTCCACGATTTAAAATAGTTTGAATGTGTAAATTGACAAGACAAAACACGTCCAATTTATAAACTTTCACTCTATGATGGGTAAATTTAGCAGTTAATCCGCGAATCACATGCGTGCCGAACCGTGGTGCCTGGTCCATACGCATCACGGATCAACTGCGATCCGTTCCACCCGTACTATTAAAACATTGTTAAAGTTGGCATGAAATTGAAGTTGCGATGGTCTGTTCTTCCCTATTGTGACATATGTCTGAGTGAATGGGTTCTTGAACAAGAAAAAAATATAGGGAGGGATTTGATTTTGTCCATTGGGAATTGATTGGATTGTTGTCATTTGAAAACTAGGGTAACCATTTACATTTTTCTTCCAATATTTTGGTTTTTCTTTAGGCACATCCACCGTTGCTTCCAAGTATGAGGAGCTGGAGTGCTTGTACGCTGCTGTAGGAAAAGTCATTTATGAAGGCCTCACCAACTACGAGAAAGCCAGCAGCGCTAACCCAACTCAATTGTTCGGTGAGAATTTAATAGCTCTACTACCTGACCAAAGGCTGAACAAACACTAAATAGATAAAGGTTTTAACTTTTTTTGTCTGTTATATAGTTGGTATGGAATGCAAACCAGATGGTCACACATATTAGGTGTCTTTAACTACTATGTACTTTAACATAAAAATTGTTATGTACAGTGTACTTATTGTGTTCATGATGTATTGTACATGATGTACAGCAAATCACTTTTGCTGCTATTGAGGTGGGATATGGGTAAGGTTAGGGACAGGTTTTGTGTATGGTTAGGTTTAAAAATGGGTTTAAGGGAAAGGTTAAAAGTGAAATTCTAGATGTAATTACATGCAGGTATTTTTTAAATGCAAGTCGAATATAAAAGCTTGTATGGAAACAATGTGCTTTTTATCAAATTATTAATTTAAGTGTTGTTACATAGTAGTTAAAGACACTTAATATAAATTGGGACCTATAATTGTATACTTCTTATTGGGTTTTGTACATTACCATTCAAAAGTTTGGGTTCAGTATGATTTGAAAAAAAAATAATAATGCTCTTATTTGGCAAGGATGCAATAAATTGATTAAAAGGGACAATAAATGCTATGCTTTTGAACTTTCCATTCATTAAAGAATCCTGAAAAAATATATAACCATTTCCACATAAAATAATCAGCAGCACAACAGTTTTAACATTGACAACAATAAAAAATGTTCTTGAGCATCAAATCAGTATATTAGAATGATTTCTGAAGGATCATGTGACACTGAAGACCGGATTAATGGCTTCTGACAATCCTCTTTTTAAATTGTGATAATATTTCACAATATAACTCTTTTATCAAATAAATTAATCTTTCTAAAACATTAAAAAAATCTTACCAATCCCCAAACGTTTGGATGGTGGTGTACTTGTATATGGATCCCTTTCAGATGAGATATTTTACAAAAGTATACTCTTTAATTATTTTATAATTGAAAACCAAAAAGTGATAACTCTATTGAATAACATTCTAAAGTTACCAGTGTTTCATTTCAGCCCAAAATGGCATCATTGGTCAATAAATGCCTCCTGATTCCGCTCTGACAGTCCTCTAGAGTTACATTTACCACTGATGCACTGTATGTGTCTCCATCGAGGGTGACTTTTTACATTTATCTTTTCTCCCCAGAGCTGTTCTCTAAGAAATTCATTACTCATAGATTTTTTTTGTGTCCCTATCCTTACCCGGTAACTCGGTTAGATTTCTTCAGAAACGTCCTTGTAATACAACTACAGGGACAAAGAAGCTGCACCCAAAGTCATTAGCAGGCGCATGTCGCTTGCTGTCCCTGACAGTGTCGTGAGAGCAGCAGGGCTTCATGTTACCAGCTTCTCTCTCCTCTGCTTCCAGGAACGCTGATGATCCTGAAGTCCGCCTGCAGCAACAATTCCAGCTACATCGACCGCCTCATTTCCGTTTTCATGCGCTCCCTGCAGAAGATGGTGAGGGAGCACCTGAGCCCGCAACCCAACCCCGGAACTGCTGAAACCAGCACAGGTGACCATTCTTTAGACATTTGGGTCAAGAAGTTTTTTTTTTTTCTTCTTTTAGTAAATTTTAATAATTTATTATTTTATTTTACTTTATTTTATTTGTTTGTTTTTTTCCTACAATTACTTATGACTTTGATATTTAAAAAAAAATGTTGCAACCAGCATGCAGGAAAATAAAAACAGAAAATGATATCATAGAGGGGACCCGTGCAGACCCTCATCACTGGGTGTCAAGTATCTTAAAATATCAGATATTTTGCTTGAGACATGGCTTTTAATGGTGAGACTTTTGTTTTTGTAATCGGGCTCTCAAAAATTATATACCATTTTGAATTTAGATTTATTGGCCAATACATGGTTATCGGCTTTCAAATATAAAGAATTATCGTCATCGGTATAGGCCAATATCGGTGCATCCCTAGCTCAGATTGTAAAATGCCATGTAATGCGGCGACTCAAAAACTGATTGATATTTATAAATTAACAAATATCATGAATTATTAAAGAAACTACTTTTTATCTTAAATATATTCTTTTTTTAATGAATAATATGTTTACACAAATGTATTCAAGGTTTAATGAAAATAAGTTATTACTTTATGGCCACTCATTATTACAATGTAAAGTTTTCTAAACCGAAATGAAAGTTTTTCAAAACCATATAAAACATGATTTTTAAACTTTGGATTTTTAATGTATTATGTATGACATATACCCACTAAGTAAATTTAAACCGAACAGGCAACACCGAGGTCAGGTCAGTTCTTATTTTGATGGCACTCAGAGGATTGCTAAATCATCTGAATCAATCCTAATTGGCTAACTGTCTAGAGGCAACCATGTAAAGTTAATGCAATATAGTATGCTCTGCTCAATTTAAACAATTTTGTACTTTAGCACTGGCCTCTTACTGTCATTAGCCCATCTGCACTTGGTTAAGATCACTTCCTCCCTTCCAGGAGGCCGTTTTCAAGCCTTTAAAGATTTTATTTTGGATAGTATATGGAAGCCAGCTGAGGTAGGTTAAGATCTATTGCTTTGTCTGACAGAATGGGTTTTCTTCCTCTTGGCCCAGAAATGACAGTCTGTCTTAAATTTTGGCTTTTGACAGTATGATGGAAAAATATACACTCTTACTGGGACAGCTTTAATTCTGTTGTCTGCAGTCATCTGGAAGAGTTTAAAAAGTGGGCAGAAAGACAAAAAGACACGTTGTCACCTTGGAGCAGAGTGTGAGAGCGAACCGTTAGACTCCAGCGTGTGCTGTCCATATTTGACCACTGGGTGCTGCAGGAGGGCCAATCAAATGCTCTGAGACCAGCCCACAAATCCATCCATACTGAGAAACATCTTCTGTGATTGAAGTCAAAAATCTCCAACTGTGTCCACTGGAATATAAAATCCAGACAATCCCATCTGCTCTGTGCCTTCTAGATGCTATTATGGTTTTTAAATGGTACATTGAGATGGGATTGTACAGACACGCGCATATTCGCACACTCTCAGCCCTGCCTGTACTGTGCTGTCTCAATGGCCTCACACTGCAATGTCACCCTGACAGCGTCGCCCAAGACCTCCTCACAGCATGAGTCAGCGGCGAACTAGAAATCAGCCTCTAACATATTCTCCCCCAAGGCTTCGACTCATCAGAACAATCACATTTTACCTTGAGCAAATCAAGCAGAAAATACGTTCAGAGGCCAAACTAAACTCATAACCCGTCTCCGTTCTGCTACGACTCTCCGTGCTAAAACTCGATCACGTTTCCCCCATTTTCAGCAGAATTTTGAATTTTGTGGTTCATATCCTCAGCTGTCTTTGAGCATTTTTGATACATGTTCAATGCTTGCCTTTGAGATTTATGTAATATTTTGGCTGTATGAGCTTTGTGTAGTTTTTCCCCTTTGTTAGGTTTTGAAAATGATAGGCCTGTGAACCTAAACAAAAGGGAAAATTGTGTTCAACTGTATCACAAATTTCTGTTGAATATCACTCATATAATCATGTGCTCACATTCTTCTATGTTGTTTGTAGTGACAAGTGAGTTGGTCATGCTCAGTCTGGATCTGGTGAAGACGAGACTGTCGGTCATGAATATGGAAATGAGAAAAAACTTCATCCAGGTCATTATCACCTCCCTCATCGAGAAATCTCCAGACCCAAAGATTCTTCGCGCTGTTGTGAAGATTGTGGAGGAATGGGTCAAAAATTCTGGCAACTCCATGGCCACCAACCAGGTAAACTCTTGTCAGGCTGATGTCTCAAAATATTTAATCTGTCAGAGCCTGGTGTCGTATGAGGAATAACATTTTCCTTGGTATTTTGAGTTTAGACTTCAGGGAACTATGAAAACATACTGCAGCAACTTTCAGAACTTTGCCAGTCCAGAAAGACTATTTATTAAAATTAAGCAGCAAAGATATAATTTACATGTCAGTCATGGGTGATTAGAATCTTGGCTGCTCAGGGACGGTAGAGTAACATGGAGGATAAAGGGTTTATGCTATTTTTCCCACTGTGTGGACCATTGGTTCTCAACATTTTTGACTCCAAATACCCCATTTGTTTGCTGAGGACCCCAGCCTCCTGGTTGAGGTGGTTTGAACTATATGCTGTTCCAAATGATCACAAATTTAAAAACGTGCAGCAGAAATTGTCTTTTATGAGATCTCCAATCATTTTAAGCTGACCTTGATAGTTTATGTGGTACATTTTTGGCATGGATTGTTTTGTGGTCGTAATGCAGACTTTGCAAAGAGGCTATTGAATGATGGGACAGTAAAAATGATAGTCGACAGCAAGGTCAGAAAGAGGATGCAAAATAATCATTATAACTAGACCTCAGGGAAAAGTGCTAAATAATAAAAAATGTATGACAAGACACCTTAAAAGGGACTTTTCATTTATTTATGCATTTATTTTTCTTTTATTCTTTTTTTATTTATTTACACATTTTGGACATTAAAAAAATCTGATTGTCAATTTGGACAGGATGTGCTCTAAGATGAAGAAAAGAGATGAGTGATATTCTGTGCCACCAAACAGAATTGCAAAAACAATGACTGTTTTCAAACAGATTTGCCTTTTGTCTGTTATTGGTCTGACCAGTGACCACCCCAAACTTACGTCACTGCTTAAAGGTGCTCTAAGCGATGTCGGGTGATGTCACTTCTTGTTGATGTTTAAAGTATTGTCGCAATAATCCCCCAAACCCCACCTCCAAATCCTTCTTGTCGGTTATTTGCTGGAACAGTTTGTTTCGTGGTGCGGGTTAGCCCAGTTTGTTTTTGTTGCCGTTTGTGAAGCCTGGGGTGTCTGCCAGAGATGTGCGGATGGGCTATTATTTCATCCGCAACCGCATCACAAAACTCATCATCCGCCCGCCATCCATCCGCACCAACGTTTTTGACCAATTTTCAAAACCGCACCCGCCCGCCATCCGCTGATTGGGCGATACAAGGCGCTGCTGATGACAGCCGCGAGACTAGAAACCGCCCGCCACCCGCCCGAATTTAATTAAAATATTTGTTTTCGTCACGTCATCCGCCCAATCCGCGGTTTATCCGCGGAGTCCGCGGCTGTAACCGCCAACAGCGCATCTCTAGTGTCTGCAGAGACCGCATTTTTTTACAATGTGTTCAGGGGACAGGCAGCTAGCGGATAGTGAGGAGATGTTTGCTGTATGTGACAAAAAATATTTTGGCCTAAAAAACGCGTGACATCGCTTAGAGCACCTCTAAGCCATTGTTGTTGGTTGAGATACAGAAACGAGCAGAGCTGTGTGTTTTGCCACAGTTCTTGATATTTTTAGGGAAATCAACTACAAATGGCACCTGATTCATGCTTCTTGCATTATTGGTTTAACATGTTGTAACTAGGATTTCCAGTTCTGTAGACTTTCTAACCTCGCAATAGTAAACCAACCTTGTGTCGACTCTGAATAGACCTGTGTTAAACACTTGAGCTCATAGCCCACCCTGCTGTAAATGAGGCATTGTGTATTCAGCCCGCTGTGGCCCGGACAGCTGAACTCGGGTGTCTGTTCTGTTAGCCCAAGGCGAGAGAGCAGACAGGGAGAAAAAGGAGCCGAGCAAAGGTGCTGCACAGCTCTCCTGATAGATGAAAGATAAATGGACTGTATCAATCTATTGCCCCCTCCTCCTTTCTCCTCTCCTCTCTTCTTGCAATCCCTTTCTATTCTGCTGTCTTAATCTCTCTCTTTGTCTTCGTTTCTTTCCTAGGTGCCTAATCCAAGAGAGAAGTCCATTCTGCTGGTGAAAATGATGACCTACATTGAGAAGCGCTTTCCTGATGACCTTGAATTGAATGCCCAGTTCCTGGACCTCGTTAATTACGTCTACAGGTAATTATGCCGATTAATCACAGGGTCTGCTGTCCGTGCTGGCCCTCCATCTATTGCTATTAGCAACAAGACTGCGGCTGGTGGGTGGTAGGCCGATTTTGATTGCTAAAGTTGGGGCTGTGGTTGTTTGGCGGCTGAGGGGCAAAATGCATTAGGGGCCACCGTCACCCTTGGCAAAAGAGCATTTCTCCAGCGTCAAGAGCAAATCATCCTAGTGAGAAACTACATGTCTAAGTCAACAGTTCTAGTTGCATCTATGCTGGAACACATGTAGTCCTTAATAGCTGTGGATTACTAAAGACCTACCAAGTTGTTTATTGTCACGCTGCATTTCATGTGTTCTCAGAAGGCAAATACAACAACAGTCTTGCAGCGTTTTGTCTGAAGCATTTCGGTATTTGTTTTTTTTTTTGTTTTTTTTTTCAGAGATGAGAACCTTTCAGGAAGTGACATCACATCCAAGCTGGAGCCAGCGTTCTTGTCAGGGCTGCGCTGCACCCAGCCACTCATCAGAGCAAAGTTTTTTGAGGTGTTTGATTCATCAATGAAGCGAAGAGTCTATGAGAGGCTTCTGTATATTTGCTGCTCGCAGAACTGGGAGGCCATGGGCAGCCACTTCTGGATCAAACAGTGCACAGAGGTACAGGCATATTTTATTGGGGGGGAAAAAGAGGAAAATGTATAAAAGATGTGAAAATTAGTTTCATTTTTTCTTGCTGGTTAGAGATGCACCAATATTGAAATTTTTGAAGAAACCTGCTAATTGTGTTTGACTAGTAGATATAGTATATATATCCAATATAAGTAAGTGACATGTGAAGGCCAAGTATGGTAACCCATACTCAGAATCTGTCCTCTGCATTTAACCCATAAAAGTTAGTGCACACATATTAGGGGTAGTGAGTAGTGAAAACACACACACACACACACACACACACGCACACACGCACGCACACACACGCTGCAAACCATGGGCACACACACCCAGAGCAGTGGGTAGCCGTTTTTGCTGTGGCCCCTGGGGAGCGATTGGGGTTTAGGTGCCTTACTCGAGGACACCTCAGTTGTTTTCCTGCTGGTATTGAGAATCGAACCAATGATATTTTATATATATACATTCTTGTATGTGTATACTGCCTATGTTATTAGACTTTTTTTTTTAAATAGTAAATATTATACATAAAGTATTGAATGAAATCTTAAACGTTGATTGATATAAATAAACAAATATTTTAAAAAAATATAAAAGCATAAAAGAATATATTATATAAAAAAATAATTTATTCATTTATTTAAATAAACATTTTTGGTTTCCTTTAGTATTTTAGGAATGTCAGGCATGTCCTAGGCATGTCACCACAACAGGATATGTCAATTTTTTGATAATAATAATAAAAAAAAAAATTGTACATCTCCAATCACTATGCAAGCTCTATGCAGAATTGATAATACTTCATAATAATGCACATGCTTAAATTACACAGAAGCTAATGGCACTTTACATAGCACTTAAATGCATACTGACAACGTCACAATTTTCACCTTAATTTTTAATAATTTTTCTATTGATTGTTAATGCATTCGCCATAATGTAACAGCTCTGGTTTTTGGCTGCTCCTGCACAAGTCAGGTCACAATCCATCCATCTCAGCCGCAATCAATGCTACACTGGCTCTTGAATTATTAATGCTGGCTCTTGAATTATTAATGCTGTCCTACACATGGCGGCTGTGTGCGCGATTCATCCTGCCGTGATGGAGTAGAAGAACATTCACTGTTGGAGCTCTACAGATGGTGTCAAGCATTTAGATGTATGTACGCTAGTGTTTAAAAATGGCAGCTGTTAAACAATGCTGGCTCATGCAGGTGTCATTTATGTGTGAACGTTAGCTACTTTCTTCCATGTGATGTGTTCCTCACAGCGAGAGCAGCTGTTTGCGTGTGTGTTTGAGCAATCGTGGCAGTTCAGAGTTTTATTCTGTCGTCTCTGCTTCACAGCTGCTGCTGGCGGTTTGTGAGAGGAACACCACCATTGGCACCAGCTGCCAGGGCTCCATGCTCCCCTCCATCACCAACGTCATAAACCTGGCTGACAGCCATGACCGTGCAGCTTTCGCCATGGCGACGCATATCAAACAGGAACCTCGAGAGAGAGAAAACAGTGAGACCAAGGAGGAGGTCAGCTGAGCCATTCTCTGTATACAAATATCTTTACAGAAAAGCTTGTTTTGTGCCTTTATGGCCTAATTTAGCTCTATCAAATTCTGATATATAGAGAAAGTTTTAATTAAAACCAAAATTATGCATTCATCAGAATTTAGAAATTTACTACTTTTTAATGAGTTGTATATTGTATGATCTATATTGATGTTTGACTACATTTTGAGTTGGGGCGATATTAGAGCAGGAGATAAAAAAAATGGGGATTTGTGAGGGAACTGCTTAGAGGTTCTTGCAATTATGTATGAAACATAATTACAAAAAATGTATAATAATATAAGAAATATATTAGGGCTGCCCTCTAATAGTCGACTAAACGTTAGTCGAAGAGAAGAGGATTGGTCGACTGCATTTTAATAATTCGGTTAGTTGTAAAGTCACGCAATGACAGATCGCTAACACAGCTAGTCCATGTGTTATGTCGGGCAAAAAAACACAAAACACAAAAAAAGTGTTAGAACATTTCAAAAGTGTAAAGACTGACCACAAAAGAGTGATGTGGGACCTCAAACATGACTTATTTAAAACAAGTTGGTAGTAGCCTAATATTAGGCACTTAACATGACCGCTCTCTCTATCGTTAATGTTAACCTACTGTATATAAATGTGCTTTAATATTAGGCACATATCTAATCATGCAGAATATCGTGTGGAAGCTAAATTTGTACCCCATGACTGCATGACATGTTTAATTGAACTTCCACATCCACGCTATCGGAGGGCATTTTCTCAAAGGCCGGCTCCATTGCGAGAAAGACAGAGCTCACTTCTCCCTTTCTCATAATATGTGAAGACTGGGATCAGAGGAAGAAAAATAGTGACTGTGAGGCAGGTATAACCTATTGTCCATACTGTTGTAGTGTTTCAGTTCGCTGCTATATATTTTATTTATTTGGGTTTATATAATGTATATTTTTTTTGTTTGTGTTTGGACCTCTGAAGGCCCCGATATACTCACGGCGAAGTACTTTTTCGTTCTTTGCTTAAGGATAAAACAAAGTTCAAAATACGTGACCAGCGATATACTGTTAGCGAACATCCAAAACCGCCCACACCGCTGAGAGCGAAGTTTAGATGAATATGTAAATATGTGCTGCACGCTTTCCTCTCAATAAACGCAAAACAAAATTGAGAAAACGGCCAGCATTTTTTAATAAAGCATAGGAAAAGGATCTGATCATAGCAACGAAATGTTTGCACAAGCTCTGCAATTCGGCACTCTAGTAAAGTCACATCACATCACTTTATTTATATAGCACTTTAAACAATAGATTGCTTAAAATCAAGCAGCTTTACCGTATTAAACATGAAAAACAGTGTCAGTGTCTCATTTCATCAGAAGTACAACTTCAGTGTCTACTATAAAGCAGCTCTCCAGTGTGCTCATGTTTTCACTCGTGGATGTCTGAACTCGACGGACTGAACAGGAGAAATGAAGCGGAAAATATTTCCACGTGAAAGAAAGTGGAGCCTCCACGAGTCCACACACATCTACCTATATACCAATGGTTGTACAAAGGTGTTTAGCAGCCGAAGTGAACTTTTCTGGAAAGTTCTCTTTGGCCAGTTGCTTCATACTCCCAAAACGAACTCCAAACAAAGTTTGTTTTTGCCTGATTTTGTTTTGAAACAACGTCACTTCAGTTTGTTCTTCGATTTCTCTTGAAATATATTTGGGCCTTGAGTTTAATTCAATGTTAAAGCTATTTTCTGTTGGCCTGATTATGTTTGCACTGATATTTCTCTTGAAGTGTTTCTGTGTGCTGTATAATTTATTTTTTTGTTTAATAATACAATTGTCATTCTATTATAGGTTATTTATTTATTTTGCTTTCTGATCTCAGAAAGGTTCATGTGATGTTTACTGGTGTCATTGCAGCAAGCTTAAAGCACATGCTGGAGCTCTTCGTTTCTATTTTAATTGCTCATTTTTGTTTAGTAGTATTTCTCCCTCGACTAATCAACTAATGGCTTAAATGAACAACTAACTTTTAGTCGGGGGTAGCCCTATTAAAATAATATACAAATTACAAATGTATTACATAAATCTTTATATAAAAAATGAAAAAAATATAAAAAATGTAAATAAATATATTGTTGTATTACGCATTTATTATTACGCATTTCTATGTATCTGGCATTGATCAGAAGTTGATTATTAACATCATCTAGTGGTGATAATTCTTACTTGAAATTCATTATTTAAAATATCACTTACACCAGCTATATGAAATTTCATTATTTTATTCTATTTAAAGCTGCAGTCTGTAACTTTTTTGGGTTAAAAATTATCCAAAATAAATTTTTGAGCAGGTACATAACCAGCCAGTGTTCAAAACTATCTGCTTGCCTTTGCTTGATTCAAAACGGTAAGCTTGTTATAATGTTTTTAACTCCATTGGTTTTGGTGGATTTCTGAGGGAAATTCGAGCATGTCTTCGCGTCATTACGTCACATCTGTACACATAAAGGAGGAGTCTCGGCTAGTAGGCTATATTGTTTGTGAGGATGTTGGAGGTGGAGATTTATAGCCTTTTCTCACAGCACTTGATATAATTAAACGTATCAATTTGATGGCAGATCCAGAAAGGTTCAAACGACAATCAC
Source organism: Gila orcuttii (assembly GCA_026230005.1). Classification (NCBI taxonomy): domain Eukaryota; kingdom Metazoa; phylum Chordata; class Actinopteri; order Cypriniformes; family Leuciscidae; genus Gila; species Gila orcuttii. Next base: position 22,872,165 of record JAPDVR010000017.1, read on the forward strand.
CAGTGACAACTGGAGATTCACCCATTGTAAAATGCAAAAGACTTCGGACTTCGGAGTGGCTACAGAAAAAAAAGTGACTGCAACTGGGCCCGTGCGGAAACGAAGATAAATATCGGAAGGGCATTAAATGTAGTCATGCAATGCTGATGTTGTTAACGTTAACAATTTGAGAACAAAGTATAATTTGCATGGTTTGACGTGATATGATAAGTGATCGTTAGATTTATTCAGCACGATTTACTGCAATGCTTTTTTTCCCCTTAGTTGGTCAGAACAAAAGTGGATGTTACTTACTTGTTAAGATGACATTTTCTTGACATTTTTGGTGAAAATTCTTATGTTGGTCATACTTCCAAAAAGTAGAATCTGTGATTTCGAATGACAGTTTCCACACCGGCGCGGTGACCAACAGCCGCACATTCTCCTCAAAACATTAAATCTTCCTCGTTGTGCTTTGCCGAGGTACAACCCACGTAAAGTTGCTAATTCCGCGAATAACTGCAATTGTAGATTTCTGACAGAGATGGCAACAAAGAGGAAAAACTACGGACTGCAGCTTTAAACTACTTCCTTAAATTCAAATTAGATTTTCGAATCTGAATCCTGCATCTGAGCTCAATTCGAGTTCAGTAATTTATTTCAGGAATTCAGAGACATTCTCAGTTCAGTTCCAAATGGTGCAGACCTCAAGTTCATAGTGGCCTGCTGTAATTGTAGCAAGTAAACAAATGTTCTTCCAATGTTTTATGTTTTTGTGACCTTTTCATCTGTAGGATGTGGAGATAGACATTGAACTGGCACCTGGAGACCAGACCAGCCTCCCCAAGACCAAGGAGCAGGCGGAGAGAGACACGGGCAACCAGCTGCACATGCTCACCAACCGCCACGACAAGTTTCTGGACTCCCTGAGAGAGGTCAAGGTGAGCAATCACCTCAACATATGTGGCCCTCACGAGTGCACCCCCTTAAGCAGTGGGAAAAGCCAAGCAAAACTTACAAAAGGACGTATGTAGGAATGAGTCACATGTAGAAGCCATACAGGCTTGAACAGTGAGATTTTAATATGCACCTTTGGTTCTTGCTACTTTCATCGTAGCCTGCTCTTCCTCATTTGGCTTCTCCCTCATAAGTGTCTCTGTTAAAGAGAGTTTGATCAGGGAAACATGGGATTCTGTCTCTGAGTGCTTTGAGGTCACAACGTCATTGATTTCTATTTAATCCTGGACACGGTTCTGCTTTATATGCACCTCTCAAGCAGGCTTTAGATAAATGATGAAGTAAGGAGTTCAAAGACCTGACCTGCCTGCTTTGCCCACCGGAGCCGCTGTCAGGAACCACAGCACACATTTGAGTTCTGACTTATGCTAACATCTCTATTCTTCTTGTGGTCAGAGGTCCAAACCTTTTTCGTGCAATTATGCCCTAAGAATTATTCAGTGGCAAGATGTGATTGACCGGTCATGCATTTTAAAGTACACTGATCCCTTATGAAAAGTCATTTTTTGAGAAGCAATAGTCTCTTTTGCCCTTGAATGTTTGGTGCCATAAGTGGAGATTAAATTGTAAGTATAATTTTCTGCTTTGCAGAATGTTAGTTTAACTTGATATACTAAAACTGAAAGAAAACAAATAAAAATTATACAAAAACACAACAAAATTACAAAAACTTTAACTGTTATTACGGTATGTATCCAGTTTATTTTAATTTTTTTAATATTTTAAAAAGTAAAATGGTTATTGTAACATTGACAAAGGTTTCCAAGTAGATTTTGGAACTGAAACAAGGTGCACTTCTGTTAATCGGCTGAGCTGGCACTGTTATCAGCCAATGCGATAATCTCAAGTGGCTAAATGTGGGTTGATTAATGGCCGATATATTGCCTATCAGTAAATGAGTCTCTTGTGTGTGTAATCAGACGGGAGCACTGCTGAATGCTCTGGTTCAGTTGTGCCACATCTCCACCCCACTGGCCGAGAAGACCTGGGTCCAGCTCTTCCCCCGCCTCTGGAAGATTCTGTCGGACCGCCAGCAGCATGTGAGTACTTCACTGCCCCGCTTCTCCAAAGAGATGAGCTGACAGTTGGCCGTTTTTTAATCTAAACATTTTCCATCTAAATGCAGCATATGACTGCTGATGGCTTTAAACTGACCTTTGTTGTGGTTAAAGTGTAGACTGACTGTTTTACTACTAATAATGCATATGACTGCAGAATCAGCATGCAAAATGTGTGTTAATGGTGTCAGAGGTTGTGCCTATCCGCTCATCTTGGAGACCTTTGCATGGGTGGGGGTCCGATGTGCTGTCTTTCTGCCCCTGCCGCTGAACTTAAACAAGGAGCATTTGCTAATGAGCAGAAATTAAACCTTTTATGCAAATTTCAGAGTTTAATGGACCAGATGTCTGAAGTATTAGAATTCTCATTAAAGAGCTTTAATTTAGAGTGACTGAGGCTGTAGACTGTTACAACAAATATTCAAAAAAGAAATCTTCAGCTTTATGGCTTTTGTTTGTAGGAGGTATATATAAAAAAAAACTTAGGATATATTTACTGCGCCAGTCTTTTCTATAATAATGCAAAACTCTTTGTGTAACTATTGTGCTATTTTTCTTTAGAGTTGTCATGCCTATTGAATATTTATGTCAAATTCTGATTGTTTGGTGTGATGTTAGGTGAGTGAGGAACTACTTAAAGGAGTTTTTTGTATTTTATTTGAAATTTTATTATAAAGTTCTCAAACTTATTCTATTCTATTGATTAGGGTAAAGCATTATTAAAATTCAGGCCGAGGCCATTAAGCCAATGCAATAAAAAAGATAACTAAAATGGAATCTTAAATCAATTTTTCTTAAAGCATATAAAGTATTATATAGATATATTTGTATTCAATGTTTTTGTTTTATTAAAAAAATGTAATATTTTATTGTATGGATATTAAATGAGAATTTCTGTAGATTACATTTAACAGTGTTCTTAGAACTAAAGGTAATATAAATGTAAAAGTGGGGAAAATGAACATGGCCGATAAAAATTAATAACAATTCAGCCAATGACCTTTATTTGCATAAAATATATCATGCATTTCTAATTTTTAACTTTTCTATCCCTTTTTTAGGCACTGTCAGGCGAGATGGGTCCTTTCCTGTGTAGTGGTAGTCATCAAGCTCAGAGAGATTGTCAGCCCAGTGCTTTAAACTGCTTTGTGGAGGCCATGTCTCAGTGCGTGCCGCCCATACCCATCAGGCCCTGCGTACTGAAATACTTGGGCAAGACCCACAATCTATGGTTACGCTCCACCCTGATGCTGGAGCAGCAAGCCTTTGAGAAAGGCCTTAGCTTGCACATCAAACCCAAACAGAGCACGGAGTTCTACGAGCAGGAAAGCATCACTCCTCCACAGCAGGTACAGTGATTCATGAGCTCTTCTTCAATCTTTGTTGCCATTGATATTCTTGGCAGAGGAAGTTTTGTGTTCTGAAGCTTCTCCAGTGTCACCCAAAATTAACTTGTGTGCTGAATTTCCAGTTGGCTTTGTTTTGACCTGTCAGTGAGTTCAGTTTGAAGTTATCCCAGCATTCAAGCTGCTTATGCTAAGCAGTCATCTCATTGGAACACCTCTGAATATGGATGTGTTTGTCCCCTATATTCTTTGAAGATGTGTTTTTGTATTCCCTCAGGAGATCCTTGACTCGCTGGCAGAGCTATACTCCCTTCTGCAGGAGGAGGACATGTGGGCGGGGCTGTGGCAGAAGAGATGCAAGTTTCCCGAATCAAGCACCGCCATTGCGTACGAGCAGCATGGCTTCTTTGAACAGGTGAGAGAGACTGAAATGATCGTATCTGCATGTATTTATTTAGGGCCAATTGATTTCCGCATTGCAAAACATGCAGATTGAATTGTGGAACACAGTCATGGAATGTCATGGAATTTGGCCAAATTCGGATGAATAAACCAAAAAAGGGTTGTACACTTAATCAAATCACTAATGTCAGTGAATATTAAATTGCAAAAAGACTGTTCAGATTTCATGTTGCTTTTCACAAGATTAATTAAATTGTTAAAGTTTTTTTTTACCATCATTTGATTAACAATGTTTGTAATAAGAAATTATATAATCATAAAACAGCATCCTGAAAAGTTTAAAAACGGACAACACAGAATTTCTGAAAAAATAAAACATTTCATGGGTCACTATTAGGGTTGGGTACCGAAACGCGGTGCCCATAGGGAACCGGTTCTGACGTAAACGGTAGTAACCAGACCGAATAAGAACGAAAATTTCGGTGCCTGACTGAGGCGCACACACGCAAGGTCTCGCACGCCCTCTCTCTCTCTCCGCCGTGCGCGCACAATACTGTTTGAAGCACAGTCTGTTCTGTCTCGCATGCAAGCTCTTGCTCGCTCGCTCTAGATTCCAGGAGATTTTAACTAATTTCCGGGCATCAGGGAGCCGTTATCAATATGCGGGAGACTCCCGGAACGTCTGCTGATTGCGAGGGGATTAATGAAGATGCCGAAGACATAATGCTCCAAGGTTTGGCTGCATTTCACGTGTAAAATTACACGTCAGAATGCCCTCTGGGTGTGCCGATTGTCTGAAGCCATATAGAATCACGCCAATCCATTGGCTGATGGCGCTGGCGCCGCCTCGACGCTCACGTCGTCATTATATTGGCACGCCCATCATCTGCTCCTCAGATTCTCTGCCGAAAAAGGAAGCTTGTCGGCAACGCAAGGAGTTTGGCAGCGAACGCAGCGTCTCGTTCCCTATTCAGAGAACATAGGTTCACCAGTAACCAGAGACGTTCTCTTTCATAGGTTCACTCAACGCTCAGTAGCTAAGACGCAGTGAGAATGAAATACCAAACTCGCCAAGCGCTGCCGTTCTAGTGCAACGACCAGATAACTTGCATGACTGGTTCAAGCAGACAAAACATGGGAACCTGTTGCCATGTCGAGATTAGATTACCCTGGTAGTAATCTCTATTAATCTCCAGTATTATTACATTGTTTGATACAATATTGTTTTATTTGATATTATGTAAATGTGAATTTTTATTTTATATTGGTTTATTTATTATTACCATATATGTTACTTGTATTTATATTGTTTAAAGATTTAAGTTAATATTGTGTCCAGTTTGGCCCTGTAAATAAAAGGGTATTAGTTTTTGACAAAGTGTGTGTGGTTTCGTTTTCTTAAAGGGATAGTTCACCCAAAAATGAAAATTCTGTCAGTAATTACTCACCCTCATGTTGTTCAACCCCGTAAGACCTTCGTATCTTAATTCGTGTTCCGAAGATGAACGAAGGTCTTACGGGGTTGAACAACATGAGGGAGAGTAATTACTGACAGAATTTTCATTTTTGGGTGAACTATCCCTTAAAGTACCGTTTCAAGAACCGTTTAAGCACCGGAACCGTTTAAAAAATACCGAGTAGGTACTGGTATCGGATAAAACCCAACCGATACCCAACCCTAGTCACTATTATTGTTAAAATTGTTAATTTTAGGAATTCAATGGATTAGGCATACTTTTTGATTATTAAATGTAATTAAACCATTAAAACAGGAAAACAGAAAATACAGAATTTGGGGAAAAATAAAATGGATTTCTTAGGGACCTATGTATTGTCACTCTTATATTTTAAGATGTTAACAATTATGGTTCCATCATCATTAGGCTCAAGAAACCTACGAGAAGGCAATGGAGAAAGCTCGCAAAGAGCACAATGTTTCGCCCGCCATCTTCCCCGAGTACCAACTGTGGGAGGATCATTGGATCCGGTGAGTTGAAAAAGCATAGCTCAGACTCAACACTTGATATGTCCACCGTCAAGTAAGTTTTCCATCCTCATTGAAAATACTGCAGATAAGACAAACCACCAACAAAACCACAGCCAATAAGACACATTATTTTTAATATACCCAAAAAGAGTGTGGCAACCTAGCACAATGCAAATATATCCAAATGACTGACATAGATTGACCAAAATTATGCTCTCAAAGTTTTGCTCTCAAAAACTCAGTGTCAAATAATTAATTGTCACACATGGAAATTGTCAGCTGTCAAAACACTAATATGATCAAAAACCCTTTTTTATGAACATTCTGGACCATCAGTTATATTCCAATATATAATGTAAAATGTAATATAATAATTCTAAATTGTATGTTGATTTCCAGCTGTTCTAAAGAGCTGAACCAGTGGGAGCCTCTGACTGAGTACGGGCAATCTAAAGGCCATAACAACCCATACCTGGTCCTGGAGTGTGCCTGGAGAGTGTCCAACTGGGCCGCCATGAAAGATGCTCTGGTGCAGGTAAACTCAGTACCACACTGCAATCAACACACATAGGGATTTAAGATTTGTGAGAAATTGTCTGTTTTATTTAAGGTCTTTTCTTCTATCTTGTCTGAATACTTGCCCTGTTACTCAACACAAACCTAAAGCAATATGTTTTAGTAAGTTCACAATCAGTCTATAGATTCATACACTACCTGTAAAGTCAGTAAGATTATTTTAATGTCTTTGAAAGAAGGCTCTTCCTTCACACACACACTTCCAGTCCAGTAAGATTAAAACTTAAAACCATAGTTATGACTTCACTGACACCTCAAATTATTATTGGAGTTTCACCATATTGCCAAATGTAAAAAGCGCACCACTTTTTATGCAGAAAGTCACACTCTCAACTATTCTTGTGGAATTGTTTATGACTTCAGAATTGTAGCCTTGCCGTCGGTGGGTAATTTATGGGCTTCACTTCTAAAACAAAGTAGAAAAAGTGTGCGATAGAGTCTGGACACATTATAAATACTCTTGGCTCTTGTTCAAGGAGACTTGGAACAAATCCATTCAGGTTTGTGTCCTAAGGTGACACCTAATTAAATTGTCCAGCCCAGCAACCCTCCCACTCCTCTTCCCTCTCCGTTCACTTTGCATCTAATATTTACGGATACATGCTTGAATAATTGCTCAAACATCTGCTGGGAAGTGATTTGTTTTCTCCGTTCCAGGGCAGGCTGCTTGGCAGCAGCAGTTGCTCTCGGGAAGTTTAAATGTCCCCTCTTTCAATTAAAGGCAGGTGGATAAGGCCAGCCCTGACGCAGGGTTATTTATCAAATGCCGGCCATGATAAGTGCACACTGACCAAAGAGTGTAAATCCCTCCAAATTTTCATACTGCACAATGCCACCAACCTGTACTGACTTTTTATTCTCCCTACGACCACCTATTTAGCTCGAATTGCAGTGTGCACTGTGGAATAGGGTGACCAGATGACCATGAACAAAAACTAGGACACACATGCTGCTCAGGGATTCAAGTTCAAAATCATTATTTATAGCAATCAAACTAAAGCTTCGGTTAGCGTCCCGTCTGTAACCCCATCAGGATGTGGCTTGTAAAAACAAAACTAGTCACTCTAACTGTGCAAGTACACTACTGTTAAAAAGTCTGGGGTCAGTAAATGCAAAAAATTTTAGGATTGATCAAGAGTAACAGACATTTATAAAGTTACAAAAGATTTCTTTTTCAAATAAATGATATTAAGCAGCTATATTAACCAGCACAACTGTTGTCAACATTGATAATAATAAGAAATGTTTCTTTCACATCTGCATATTAGAACTGAAGAATCAGTTATTTTGAATTTGTAGTAATATTTCACAACATTACTGTTTTTACTGTATTTTTGATCAAATAAATGCAGTCTCGGTAAGCATAAATCATTTTAAAAATTCTTACGACCCCAAACTTTTGAACGGTAGTGTATGCTGATACAGCTGTGTTTCCTGTTTGCATCAGGTGGAGCTGAGCTGTCCAAAGGAAATGGCCTGGAAGGTGAACATGCATCGTGGATACCTCGCCATCTGTCACCCAGAGGAACAGCAGCTCAACTTCATCGAGCGGCTGGTGGAGATGGCCAGCAGTCTGGCCATCAGAGAATGGAGGAGACTGCCACACATCGTTTCTCACGTTCACACGCCCCTGCTGCAGGTTAGGAGCGTCAGTGTGTGAGCTGACAAACACCCTTTAACAAGACGTTTTCCAGCTCTAATTTAATGTTCTTGTTGGTGTTCTTCACTTTTTCGAGCAGGGTAGCTCAATCAGAGCACCACAAGCGATCTGATCTAAATTGATTGTCAATTTTAAATGATATCTCAAAAGCAGAACATCTGGTCCGATATCACCGCAGACAAGCTAGAGACTCGGGCAATCTCATTTCATGTGCAAGCGCGTGACTTTATACAAACCCTTGTAGCAGAGAGAGTGGTTAAAGCAGACACTTTTCTTATAATTGCCTTCACTCTGCATTTTTGCACAATATCACTTTTTCCTTTGTCAGACCTGGTCGCTCCGTCCCTCTTTTTGGCCCTTTGGCCCTTTCTAAAATGCCTGCGATAGTGTTGACTGCACCATTGTGGTGCTCAATAGGCAGCTTGTATTAATATTCAGCAGAAAGAACAGCCTCCTGACTGCCACACGCATAATCAGGCAGAGCACACAATGGGACGGAGCCGAGGTGATGTGTGCCTGTAGATTAGGGTAATGTGTGAGAGCTGTCCACGCACTGCGTCCTCTGGGGACTGTTAGAGACTAGAAGCACTCTTCTTGAGCACGGCTGTGGTGTGATGGCAAATATGACAGCCAAATTGAGGAAATGAGGCGTTGTTGTTGGAGAATGTGAATACACCACTCAGGGTGTTATGGGTAATGGCTGATAGTTCTGTGGTCCGCATGATTGAAGAGTTGGATATAGTAGATGAAATCAGAACATCTTGAATACAAGGAATTTTTGAGACTTTATACTATTAGTAAATCAAAACTGTATACTGTGATGTATCAGTATTTTATTATGATTATTAATATTATTAAAAATTGTTTTAAATAAAATTGTAATCTATAATTATTATTATTATTTGATTATTGGTTCTTTAATTTCTTCTTTTCTCTGTTAAAATGAAGAAACCAAGAAACATGCTATGAAACAATTATTCACTAAATTATTGTATTTGCATTTTCTGAAAAGTGCTTGTAATGCAGAAAAAAAGTTTTAAAATGTGATCTGTAGACGAGACGTGCCCAAAAAAATATACTTGATTGTAGGCTGTGTGCCGAAAGACAATGTTGCATTATATTGAGCAATATTATATTTTATTTGTTTTTAATTATACAATTTATTTATTCAATGCAAAAAATAGAAGTGAAATATGCTTATGAAAATAAGTGTAAATGTACAGTTACATTTTTGGTCATTCAAAATTGGAGATTTTATTTATGCTCAAAGCGAATAAAGTCTATACATTTAGGCGATTTAGACTGAAGTTTGACACTGCTAATTAGTGTAGGTAAAGAACAAGCTGTTATTAACCTATGGTAATGGGCAGGCACGTTTTTGTGTCCCAAAAATTCGGTCTTTGCCCCAGAGCCATTGACTTCAGGGATAATTGAATTTACTGATAATTTAATCTGTTTACGCCTGCACTCCTTAATGCAACCATACAGAAGTCCAATAAGAGCGATTGGAATGGATGAGAGAGGCAGACAGAAGCCATGAGACAGAGAGAGTGAGAACGCCACCAAGTTTAAAATGACTCGTAATTACTTTTCCCCATCAGATAGTGTTTGATTAAATACCTGCAAGAAAATTAAATTTACATGATGAATGGGCACTCAGAATGAAGGTTATAATGTGCCATCAGCTGATATTAACAGATAATTGTGAAAAATATTGTATTGCTTAATTTATTTTGTTGTTTGGGGATTTGATTTGGCAAGTCCATGGACTGATTTGAGCCATTTATCTTGTAAAGCAGGCATTACTATTGAACGGATTGTTTTTGGATGCATGTATGTGTGTTCGCAGGCATAATTCATTATCGGTGCTCAGGCTACTCATCGTGTGTGTAGTAAACCATCATGTTGTAAATCACCTTGTAAGTGCCAGACTCCCTCCCTCGTCTTTTCCAATTCATAGAAGATATTAAAGATCCATGTGGCATTTTGGTTAAGAGAGCAGGGTGTGTTTTTACCATCTGATATGTTAAGGTCATCCATTGGTAGTTCGTGAGAAATGAGTAGCATTTTTTGGGTCACCGTGGTCTGTGTCCTCTGCTGGTGTGGTCTAAGTGTCGTCTGAGAGCGCGATTAGGCATTAGGGGAATAGACGCTTTACTTGTGCGCTTCTCTCTCTCTGCCCGTTCTCTGAGTAAATGGCTTTTAAGATACTTTGATCCATCCATTCGTTCAGCCACCTCAAGACTTCATTTCTTTATTTATTTTTCTTTCTCAATAGGAATCATAAGCCTGTAATACATTTGCAGTAATGGATTTCAGGTGTGTGTGTGTGTACCTGGTATTACCAATGTTGTGGGGACATTTTTAGGTTCCCATTTTGAAAACAGCTTATACATCATATTAAATTAAGTTGTTTGAAAATGTAAAAATGCAGAAAGTTTTCTGTGATGGGTAGATTTAGGGGATAGACTACAGTTTGTACAGTATAAAAATAATTACGTCTATGGAATGTCTCCATAAAACATGGAAACCAGTGTTTGTGTGAGTGTGATATATGGGTGTCTGTAGCCCTCAGATTTAAACTGAGCTGGAGCTTTGAAGAGAATGTGAGTTGTTACATCTTCCTGATGTTTATTAATAACTACATTGAGATTCTCATCTGTTTATTCCTGTATTGTTCTCATTCAGGCGGCTCAGCAGATTATTGAGCTACAGGAAGCTGCTCAGATTAATGCAGGACTCCAGCCTGCCAACTTGGGCCGCAACACCAGCCTCCATGACATGAAGACTGTGGTGAAGACCTGGAGAAACAGGCTGCCAATTGTCTCAGATGACCTTTCCCATTGGAGCAGCATCTTTATGTGGCGGCAGCACCACTATCAGGGTAAGCAAGGATATGGCGATGAATTCCAGTGACATTCTGATTCATCATTTTATATACACTTTTACTATTTTTTTTTTCTTTTTTTTTTTCTTCTGCAGCCATTGTGACCGCTTATGAAACTAACACACAACATGACCCAAACACTAACAATGCCATGCTTGGAGTGCATGCCTCCGCATCAGCCATTATTCAGTATGGGAAGATCGGCCGGAAGCAAGGTCTGGTCAATGTGGCTTTGGACATTCTGAGCCGCATCCACACCATCCCCACCGTGCCTATTGTAGACTGCTTCCAGAAGATCCGTCAGCAGGTTAAATGCTACCTGCAGTTGGCTGGAGTCATGGGCAAGAATGAATGCATGCAGGTGAGTGAACTGTAAGCACGAATACATATTTTCAAAAGTCGTTGAGTTCCCTGAATAACTAGTCAACTAATACTCTTAAGGAACACCTGTATAATATATGTGGCTTTGTGTTCACCTGACCCTGATCAGATGAATTTCATACATAGTATTCTGTATTCAAAAGCTTAAGGTGCGGTCGCATTTACCATTGTTATTGTATCCTATTGGAATCTGATCTAACATTATTGATGTCCACACTGTGTATCACAACTGTTCAGATCCGATATGTGTGTCATTGCAGCTCTTTTGTTTTCTGGAATATCTGCACTGGTTTCTATGGCAATGACATTGCATTGGTAGGAATACGCCAAATACAACAACAACCGCAACATGGAGGGGTTTGCAATAGAGATGTTGTCTTATTTAAATTTTACAACATGACAAAGTGTAGCTGCCTCGCTGGTCTACTGCGTCTTTTGAGGCTGCGGCAGAACCGTAGGAGGCTGATATGCACGGCTTTTTTCCACTCTGCCGTCTCCGTCGGTTTACAAACATGTCTCCGTTATATTGTCATTTTCTGGTCGTCTGGCACTTTGGAACAACACAGCCTTATTTCGGCAGCGACTTTCAGCATGTTTCCTATTACAACGTCTGACGTTTACGTTTTACGTGACGTGAGAAACAGCGGTCAGACTGAAACGTATTTCCAGAAATGCGATTTGAATAGGATTTCAAACCACATATGGATGTAGCTTGAAACAGATTTTTTTTTTTAAAAACGCATTTCATCTGATTGTATTTCAATCGGATATGCACAAAAATTTGAACTGACAGTCTGAACGTAGCCATAGATTTGCCATGTTAACCAACATAAACTGGCTTGGTTTGAAAGTGACTTCACTAGTGAATTGCTGGACATTTTTACCTGCTATATTTTGCTAATGTGACCACCTTAAATTCATATTGAAATGCATTTTCATCAGAAGTTGCGATAATCTTTTCTTGCAGCACTATTGTGATATATATCTAAGTGAAACAGCTTCTTGAATAAGAAAAAAAAGTTAAGGGCAGGACTTGATTTTGAGGACCTGTGCAGAGGTTATCTGAGAATAGATGTGATGTAAGGGGGAGGGGAAGTTATTGCTTTTGATTAAAGATTACGAGGACACGTGAATTTTAAAAATTAGGTGCATTAAAAACAATTTGGTGCATGGATAAATCATTTATAATAAACATTGTTACATTCCATAAAAAATAAGAATTGTCCATTTTGATTCCATGGTGACTTTAACAGAATAGACATGAACACAAGTCAGTACAACAAAAGCCAAAAATGTCCATCTAAATGTCATTTTGGCTGTAGCTGTTTGGAGATTAATTAAATACAATGAATTTCACTTCTCCAAGCAGGTTTTGGTAAATATAAAAAAAACTGGATTTTGGTAAATATAAAAAAAACTGGATAACTAGTCATCCTTTGTGACTTATCCATAAGGTTAGTAAGTTTATAAGTTCATATAAATCCAATACTTTTCTACAGTGCTTAAAATAAATTAATATTTTCTCAGCATTTCAATGTTTTTTTACACTCTAACAGAATATTCATATATATATATATATATATATATATATATATATATATATATATATAATATATATTATGTTGCTGTCAAGCTGACTTCCTCTATAATTAATCAACTTTACTTTGTCAACTCACCTGCTGATTTTGCTGTTAGCCGGACTCTTAATCCAAATAACGCTGCTCTCATTACGGTGAGAATGACTACGGTGCTGTCACAGTAAGAAATGCATTCCAAACAGTGTAAGGAATAGGCTGCTTGCTGCAGCATTCGCTTAAGCCTGATTAATGGAGCTGCCTCAACTGAGCTCAAGTCATTAAAGTACCATTGGATTTAATAAGTCTCTCTCTCTCTCTCTCTCTCTCTCTCTCTCTCTCTCTCTCTCTCTCTCTCTCTCTGTCTCTCTCTCTCTCTCTCTCTCTCTCTCTCTCTCTCTCTCTCTCTCTCTCTCTCTCTCTCTCTCTCTCTCTCTCTCTCTCTCTCTCTCTCTCTCTCACTCTCACTCTCAGCTATCACTTGGACCTGTTCTGTTCTCTTTATCATTTCTCTTTAAGCCACTGGCACTCACCTGGGAGTCTCAGATTGAGCTACAGAGATGTCTACAGCAGATATAACATTACTCTATTGTCAGTGGTGTTGACTTTTGATGTATAGGAATTCTAGGTCAGAAAACTACACGTTGACTGAGTCCGACAAATTAAACCCCTTGTTTTTGAGGGATATAGTATCATTTTACATGAGTAAATGGAAAATTCATACCTGTGAAATACTTCGATTAATTGTATATGCAATCATTGTTATTGTATATTCAGGGTTTGGAGGTGATTGAGTCCACTAACCTGAAGTACTTCACCAAGGAGATGACCGCCGAGTTCTACGCTCTCAAGGGCATGTTCCTAGCCCAGATCAATAAGTAAGAGTTGATCCCTGGCTTTGTTCATCTTCTCTCCTTTTCTGCCTGTCACTTTGAGTCTTCTCCTTATCACCCTCATTCACTCTTTCTTTGTATTTAATTGACACTGCTCTCGTTATCTTTTGTTTTGTGCCAAAGTCTGATTTGCTCTGACAATAAAGAATCTGAATTGGCGAGATCATGAGCTCACTTTTTAAAACGGACCATTCTGACAAAGAATCATTATGGTGAGGAAAGATAAACATCTGTGCGTGTGCATGTGTTTGTGCCAATAATCATCACTTCTAAAACTTTATTCCAATAATGAGGTCAGAACAGTTGTTAACAGTCAATATGAGAGTATGATGAGTAATTAACCTTATACAGCATGTCTGCGGCAGAGAATAATGACATTGAACTCATGATGAGTGATTATCTCCTGTCATCTTTCTACTGACTGGCATTTTCACGAGGCACTATGATGAAAATCTGTCTTGTAATTGTAAGGAATTCAAGATAATGAACAGGAGAATCTTTTAAAACATCTCATTTAAAATGTATGTGCTAATTTCTAAGAAATGTAGTCTTTTCATGTCAGTATCGTACATGATTGAAGAAAAATATAGATTACTATATTAGGGTTGTAACTGTACACAGAAGTCACGGTTTGGTACGTACCTCTGTTTTGAGGTCACAGTTCGATACACGTTCGGTACAATAGGAAAAATGGTCACACTTTAGTTTAGGGTCCAATTCTCACTATTAACTAACTATTAGCTATGACTTTTGTTTCAATAAACCCCTAATCACTGCTTATTAGTTAGCAAGGATGTTAAGTTTAACTATTGGGTAGGATTAAGGGATGTAGAATAAGGTCATGCAGAATAAGGCATTTAATAATAATAAACAACCAATATCCTAGTAATATGCATGCTAATAAGCAACTAGTAAATAATGAGAATCCACAATGCTAGGTTTATTTTATTTTATTTTGAACAGACACTAGTGCAAATTACAGTTTTGTTCCACCTAGTGGCATTTAGTCCCGCCTGAGGTCGTTGGTACAGTACAGCCTCCTTAAGTGTATTAAGCACTAAGCAGTAAACAGATGTACTCTTGCATAGGTCTTTTTTTTTCAGGGCCATCAAAATAAAAAGAATAATGAATGGCCATGTTACACACCTAACATATATATATATATATATATATATATATATAATCAAACATTTATTTAATTATGATAATTTTTACAATTTTTTTTCTTTAATTATATAATTAAATTGTTTTAACTGCATATAATTATAATTGTTCTTTACAATAATTTTGTAATAATTGTATTACAAAACCACTTGCTTTTTAAGCAATTTAAGGTAAGTCAAGTCAAATATATTTATATAGCGCTTTTCACAATACAGATTGTATCAAAGCTGCTTCACAGTATCAATCAAAACAACTTAACAATGTTTGTTTATTACTGGAAAAAAGACATCCAAGTTTGGTAGAGCTGATCAATGGTATGATTGGTTAATTCATTTGAATATCCCCAACTGAGCAAGCCAAAGGCAACAGTTGCAAGGAACCGAAAAACTCCATCCAGTGACCTAATGGTGTCCTAACACCCCATCAGATGACCCAATGGAGAAAAAAAAACCTTGGGAGAACCCAGGCTCAGTCGGGGGCCAGTTCGCCTCTGTTGTTTATAAACTAGAGGCCGAATTTACAGTAACTGTAAGATAAAAAATGTATATGAATGCCTGGCTAAATAGATGTGTCTTCAGTCTAGTTTTAAACTGGGAGAGCGAGTCTGAGCTACGAACAATATCAGGAAGGCTATTCCAGAGCTTCGGAGCTAAATGTGAAAATGCTCTGCCTCCTTTGGTGGATCTGGATATCCTAGGAATGACCAGAAGCCTCGAATTTAGTGGTCTTAAAGAGCGTGATGGTTTGTAAGGCGATAGAAGATCCGTTAAATAGACTGGAGCTAAACCATTTAGAGCTTTATAAGTCAAAAGCAATACCTTGTATTTAATACGGAACTTTATAGGTAACCAATGAAGTGATGATAAAATCGGTGTTATATGATCATATTTTCTTGATCTAGTAAGAACTCTAGCGGCTGCATTTTGGACTAACTGTAGCTTGTTTATTGAAGATGCAGGACAACCAGCTAATAAAGCATTACAGTAATCTAGTCTCGAGGTCATGAATGCATGAACTAACTTTTCTGCATCAGAGACTGATAGCATATTACGTAGCTTAGCAATGTTTCTAAGGTGGAAAAAGGCAGTTTTTGAAACATATGAAATATGCTTTTCAAAAGACAGGTTGCAGTCTAATGTAACACCCAGGTCTTTTACTGTAGCGGATAAAGTAACAGGGCATCCTACTATGTTAAAGTCGTGCTGTGAAAGGTTTTGTGGACAGTTTTTAGAACCGATAAGTATTACCTCTGTCTTGTCTGGATTTAATAAAAGAAAATTATGCGTCATCCAATCTTTTATATCTTTAACACAATCTGTCAATTTGGATATATATTTGAGTGTCATCAGCATAACAATGGAAACTAATTCCATGTTTCCTTAGAATATTACCAAGTGGCAGCATATATATTGAGAATAATAAAGGGCCTAACACAGATCCCTGCGGCACTCTATAGTTTGCCGAAGTTATAATCGATTTTTCTCCATTTAAGTAGACGAAATGGTAGCGGTCAGATAAGTATGACCTGAACCAGCTTAATGCTTGTCCTTGAACACCAGTGTAATTTTGTAGTCGATCTAAGAGTATTGTGTGATCTATAGTATCGAACGCAGCACTAAGATCAAGTAAAACTAGTACTGAGATACAGCCTTGGTCCGAAGCTAAAAGTAAATCATTTGTGATTCTAACAAGCGCAGTTTCAGTGCTATGATGTGGCCTGAATCCAGACTGAAACTTTTCATAGATGTCGTTTTCTTGCAAGAAAGAGCCGAGTTGAGCGGACACAACTTTTTCTAATATTTTTGACAAATAGAAGATTCGAAATGGGTCTGTAATTTGCTAGGTTATTTGGATCTAATTGTGGTTTCTTAATAAGAGGTTTTATAACTGCCAGCTTGAACGTTCTTGGAACATGACCTAAAGATAAAGATGAGTTAATAATATTGAGAAGAGGCTCTTCCACTATAGGTAACACTTGTTTCAGTAGTTTAGTTGGTATAGGATCTAATAAACATGTTGTTGTTTTAGATGAAGTGATAAGTTTATTTAACTCTTTTTGTTCTATGGTTGTAAAGCATTGTAATTGTTCTTGCGGGGTGATAATTGCTGCCAAATTATAAGGCGCGAGCAAAGATCGAACGTTTACGATTTTGATTCTGATGCTTTCAATTTTCTCGGTGAAGAAGTTCATGAAATCATTACTACTAAACTGTAACGAGGTATTTTGTTCAGACGACGTCTGTTTATTTGTTAGTCTAGCCACGGTATTAAATAAAAACCTTGGATTATTTCGGTTGTTTTCTATTAATTTGCTGAGGTGCTCAGCCCTGGCCGTTTTAAGTGCCTTTTTATAAAGTGACATACTGTCTTTCCACGCGATTCTAAAGACCTCTAAATTAGTTTTTTTTTTCCATTTACGCTCTAAATTACGGGTTTCTCTCTTTAAAACATACATAGTATTATTGTACCATGGTGCTATACTTTTTTCTCTGACCTTTTTTAATCTAATGGGTGCAACAATATCCAATGTTCTAGAGAGAATGGTGCTCATAGTGCTAGTAAGTTCGTCTAATTCATCTGTTTGTTTGGGTTCAGGCAGCAGCTGAGACAGATCAGATAAGCTATTTGAGAAATGATTTATGGTGGATGGACGATTTGTTCTACCTGGTCGATAACGTGGCTCAGCATGACATATTACAGCAGTGCGTAATATGCAAGTTACCAAGTAGTGGTCAGTGACATCATCACTTTGTGGAATGATATCTATATCGGTTGGATCGGTTCCATATGATATAATTAAATCGAGTGTATGATTAAGACGATGAGTTGGTCCGGTGACGTTTTGCTTGACCCCGAAGGAGTTTAATAAATCTGTAAACGCAGCCCCTAACGCATCATTTAAATTATCTACGTGTATGTTAAAATCTCCAACAATTAATTCTTTATCGACGTTGACCAAAAGATCTGATAGAAAGTCAGCAAACTCTTTTAGGAAATTGGCGTAAGGCCCTGGAGGTCTATATACGGTAGCCAATGCTAGAGATAATAGGGATTTTTTTCTTACATCTAAGAGCGTAACATTTAGCACAAGCACTTCAAACGAATTAAACCTATGACGAGTTTTCTGAGTAATATTAAGGATATCTCTGTAGATTGTTGCAACACCGCCGCCACGACTGATCAGACGGGGCTCATGCTTATAACAGTATCCTGGCGGAGTAGACTCATTTAGACCGAAATAATCATTTGGTTTAAGCCAGGTTTCAGTAAGGCACAGAACATCGAAATTATTTTCTGTGACCATTTCATTTACAATAACCGCCTTAGGTGTGAGCGATCTAATGTTTAGAAGACCTAGCTTTAGAAATTGTTTTTGTTCACTAATAGCGAAATTTTTTGTTTTAATAACAATTAGATTTTTTCTAGATCCCGCAGTAGATTTATTATTTGATCTTAGTAAACGAGGAATAGACACAGTTTCCATGCAATGTTCTACACTAGTATTAATATCAATTAAATTGGTGCAGTAGAGACTGTGATTTGGATTTTTGGTTACTAGTCAAATGGTATTTAACATCTTGGAGATGTTATCCGACAGAAGATCTGCCCCGATTCTACTTGGGTGTAAGCCATCAGCGCGGAAGAGCCTTGGTCGCTCCCAAAACAGATTCCAATTATTTACAAAAATCAGTTTCTGCTCATTGCACCATGACAATAACCATTCATTTAGCGCGAATAATCTACTGAACTTTTCATGCCCTCGTCGGTACGTAGGAAGCGGTCCAGACACAATAATCGATGTTTCAGGCGATGTGCTGCGTACCGTATCGATAAGGCTCCTGAAGTCTTTCTTCAGAACCTCCGTCTGTCGCAGCCTAATGTCGTTAGTTCCCGCGTGCAGCTCAACAGCTCCGACGCGCTCGTCACCGTTCAGGATCTCAGTTACCCGCGCAGTGATATCGAGAACACGAGCACCAGGAAAGCAGTGACTGTGCACCTTACTTTTACCTAACGTAGCGTGGACATGTCGGACGGTGGATTCGCCGATGATCACAGCATCGCGTTCCGTTTCGCGAAGAGAGGAGAAGCGGTTCGCCATTTTAACAGATGGACAGTAAGTTACCAATGATGCAACCAGTGATGCTATTAATATTTATATTAATTTATGACTCAAGTCTTGGGTAAAAAACGTCTTTGTAGTGGTATGGGTGTAATGTAGACGCACGATAGACGGGAAAACAAACAAACTCACAGCAGGCAACGAGGCTGACAAAAGCAGTCGATCGCAGGGCGAACAGCAGTGAAGCGGTGTCTCGCTCTACGACCAACAACCAATGTTCAAACCGTATTTGCGCAAACAAACAAACTCACAGCGGGCAACGAGGCTGACAAAAGCAGTCGATCGCAGGGCGAACAGCAGTGAAGCGGTGTCTCGCTCTACGACCAACAACCAATGTTCCAACCGTATTTGCGGTTCCAGCCGTATAATGGCTTGAGACGCGTCTGGCCAACAGTCCGAGTTGTAATTATGAGTTAAATGATGGTTCACAACAGAATAAAGAGAGAAATACGGAAAAACAGAAGGAAATGCGAAGCTAATACGAGGCTTAGACAGCCACGACGCAAACAAACTCACAGCAGGCAGCGAGGCGGACAAAAGCAATCGAGCAAATAGACAGAGTAAGTATTATAATAGCAAATTGAATAATTCAGTTTTTTTCATAGATGAGGTGAATTCAAATGATTGTCAGTATGAATAGCATTTTATTGATAATTTAATATCCAGAACAAAACACCATCATGTCGTTATCTAATAAACCTATATTGATGATAACCTGTTTTTTTGCAACATCTTAGCTTCATATAGGCCTTGCTCTTTTCCTCATCATGGGTGAATTGATGGTGAGCCCAGAGCCTGGCACTGGATTGAAATAGCTTATTAAATACACATGCTGAATAATTAACTCAATAGCAATTTCTGAAATCTCTGTGATCAGCAGAAGTTTCCCCCAGCCTCAGCAGGGCCTAATGTAATCATTATATTTTCACTCTCTATGAATATTAACGTAGGGATTTGATAAAGCAGCAGAGCTGTCGGAGGAAGATGTTTGACACTTGACTGGGCGTGGGGACTTATGTGCTATTCAGGCCCGACTCTCAGCAAAGGCCATGAGCAGAAACGTATTATACATGTCCACGACTGATGAGACGCTTCAGTGGATTTGGCCTCCCCAGACTCCCATTGCAATCAAGTGTTATTCTGTTGCTTGCCACATGCTCATTAAAAGTTCCCATTATATGTGATTGGTTTAGTAGGTGTGTCGTTGGGTAACATTTAGAGATGGTGATGGTAAGGACAGAGGCCTCAAGCACAGATTGTGTGTCCCATCCAGGTCTTTCAGTCCCTTATAAAGCTCTTTACTAGCCTTTCTCAACTTCTATTCTTAAACTGCTTCTATAAAAGGGCCCTAGAAAAGATGCTCTTGGGGGACAAATTGTCAAAGCTCTAAAACGGCTGATGAAACAAAAATGTTGCACCCAGTCAGCTAATTTCAGTTAGGTGCTGGCCAGCTGGATAGTTTTTTTTTTTTTTTTTTTTTTTTTGAAGTAATAGTGTTTCTCAAGTTTTTTTCCATCAGATACTCCTCAAACTGGGCATGTAATCATGATCAATTTTACATGGCTCCTGTTTACCAGTGTACCATTTACATATATTTTACTGACTCAAGCATAATCCTCCAAATTACTCAGATTCTTTACATTCTTGAGAAATCAAGATTGTGATGATCAGAACTGACACATTCCCCGCTCATTCAATTTGTCGACTTATCTCTCTCTTCTACCAGGTCAGAGGAAGCAAATAAGGCATTCTCTGCTGCAGTGCAGATGCATGATGTTCTGGTGAAAGCCTGGGCTATGTGGGGAGACTACTTGGAGAACATATTTGTCAAAGACCGCCAGCCCCACCTTGGCGTCTCCGCCATTACCTGTTACCTACACGCCTGCCGCCATCAGAACGAGAGCAAGTCACGCAAATACCTGGCCAAGGTAAGATCTCCTCTCTCTTGGTGACCTCATTGAGTTGTCCAGGTTTCTTCCACCAATGAGGACAATGTCAGTATAAAATCATGCACCCAAATGTTTGTTAAATAGGTAAACAGTAGTCTATCATTGTTCTCTATCATTATCTTGTGGTTGAGATCCACCTATGGAGAGAAGCAGGGAAAGCGTTATTTGCCTTATTTTAAGGCTGCCAATAGTTAATGCGCCAAATGGTATAATTGAAAAATTCTTAACTACGTAAAAATTCTCAGTAAAGTCACAGTTAGTGTTATTTTCAATGAATAAAGACATTTTGTTTTAGTTTTCGTTAATTGTAATAACACTGGTAGCCTAACCCTTTAAAACAATGAGACAGCTGCATAAACCAACCAATAAAACGTCAAGAACTACTGATCAATGGCCTATCATACTGCATAATCTAGATCAGGAGTTTTCAAACTTTTTGTGTGTGTGGACCACTATTTGTAATCAAGATTTTTCGCGGACCAACTCATAGTAGACATAATAAAATGTCTACACACAGTCCTACTCGAATTAATCCGCACCTCTAAATAGGCTTACTAGCACTAAAACTATAACTGGTCATCACATCGGTACAACAGGCTTGTTAAAAGAAAGTTTACTGCACACAACGGCTGCCGCATATTTAATTTATTTATTTACTCAAGCGCCCGAGGGCATAATCAGGTTAATTTGAACCGACAGGCTTATTTCCATAGCAATGGAGTATGAAATCTATACAGTAATAAGAACACTTGGATAGTGTCAACATTTCAAAACCTTTGGCGATTTTAGGGGATTATTAATCTTCAGAGTTTTACAAGTCCTCAAAAAGTAGGCTTGAGTTTGTCCACTTAACAGCACATCCGCAAAACATTTCAGAAACGCGAGATCAAGAAACTAACTGGAAATTAAAATAATAACAGGCCTTATTCATTCCATTTATAAACATTTCGTTACCTCTGCCTCTTTTCTCTTCAGAGAACCTGTTGCTATCCACCGATCCATGTTGTGGTTTTAATGGCACTGAACTTGAACGGCACGGCCGAGCGCCACTAGCCTATTTTAGTAATCGCACAATAACTTGACAATTTAATTTAAATTTTATATCAATATAGGCCTACAAATTCTTTTTACTTTCTATTTTTTTATGGGAATTTCCTGGTAAAATGAAGGTAAAAAAATATTATTTTATTATTTATCACAGACCACCAGTGGTCCACAGACCACAGTTTGGGAATTGCTGATCTAGATGACAACATGCGCTTAGTGATTTACTTGTTAAAACTGGCAAAAATGGTTGGTGGAGATGCACAGAGCATGTCATAAAAGGGTAGCTTGATTTTTGACAGGTCTGTAATTAGTTTTACCATTAACCCTCTGAGGTCTATGGGTTTTTTGGGGTCCTTGAGGTGTTCTGACATGCTCTGACATTTGTGCTTTTTTCAGTTATTTATAAACATATTAATTGCAAAGGTGTAAATTCACTCTATATAGCACAAACGGGGCTACCGTAATATGTGAGCAACATGTATGTACAAAGAAAAAATACTGACATCTCTCTCTTTTCATACAGATTACATAAACTGAGAATATTTGTTTTTTATATAAATTAATTCATTTAAAAGAAGAGAGTTCAAGCTTCATTATGGAAAAACACTCGTGCCTGTATGACAAGCATTCGCGGAATTACAGTTAATTTTCGGACGCGTTTCAGAATGGACTTAACTGACAGAGACAAGACAGAGCGCGCATCATGTTTGTTTTTCTTTATTTGGCGAAAAGCACAACACTTTCTTTTTATTGTGAGTATCCAGAAAAAAAATAGACACTTATCAGGATCTAATGATGTACAACACTTAATATGTAAGATCAAAATCAACAGAGTATTTTGAGTTTCTTTTGCACTGATAAGAAAAAAAGCGAGACTGTCGCCCGCGCGATAGCCGACCTCAGAGGGTTAAACCCATTTACCATAAAACACAGGCAAACTCAGTGCTCATTTGTGGTCCAGTAAACCCATTCTGCTCTGATGGCTTTGTTAAATGGGGGGCATATCCGTCACTGTGTGCCATTTCTGAATTAATGCAGCTGTGGCGAGGGGATGCACTGCATTCAGACTGATGAACCTCCAATGATGGATGTAATTATATTATTAGACTAGATGATGGGTTTTGTATGGATAGTATGTACATGGCAGTCTGCTCTGTAGAGTACTGTACGCTAGATCAAACGGCTCTATTTGGCTTTTTCCTTTTTTCCAGCATGGGATTGAAGGGGCACTTTAGATTGTGTCTGGAGTGCTGCTGGCCGTTGAAGCTTCAGAGACGGTGGCGTAGTTTACACGTGATTAATGAGAGTAGCTGCTCGCTGATTATCAGTAATTATCCGTAAGCCATGTGGTCCGGGCTGTCCAGTGCTTAATGTCTCCATCAGGCCTCAGCTAAGAGGAAGGTTTATCTGTTACTGGCCACCATGGGCGTAGATTACGCGGGGGACGGGGGGGACATGTCCCCCCCACTTTTTTAAAAATGTAAATTCGTCCCCCGCACTTTTTCATAGGGCAAATGTGTCTATGACAAGCTGAGGTTTCCGCGGGTGTGTATAGCCTGCCCTACATCGAGATTTAAAATCCAAAGAGTCAAGGTCTATCTACATACGTGACTTTCACGCTTCCATGGTAATCAGTCACTCGTGCATTAGCTTACGACACGCCCATGCTCGCACCCGCGCCGAATCCATCAGTTTCATAGAGTTCAAAACGGCAAAAAAACTTTTCACTCCTTTTTCACGAAAAAGTCAAGCACTGTAAGTTGTCATGTGGTATACGAATTGTGTTGCACAATGATGAATAACTCTTGCCTATTTCTCTTGTTGAATAATTAACAAGTTATGTTGTAAATTGAAAATATTCACTATACCCGCACAAACGTGCACTATTTTCGATCTTTTTTTTTTTCATTTTATTTTCACAGATATGTTATCAAAGACCTTCAAATTAGAATAAACATGGTGATTGTTAATGCTGAATTTGTATGTTCATGCATTAACAGCCACGATCTGCTTGAATCAGGCAATAACGTGTAGACTATGATGTTTACCATAATTCGGTAACACTTTACAATTAGATAAAAAAGTTTGTAGACAAACTTTAAGTTCTCTTGAAAAAGCCTAACTAAAAAGTTTGAAGTATTGTTAAAAGCTTGATGTTTGAAGGTTTTCAATTGGAAAGTTTTAGTTTAGTAAGACAGACCATAGGCTATTAAGGAAATGTTATTTTGCCAAAAGAAGAACTTTTATTTTAAGTAAATGTTATTTTTAAATCAGCCTACTTCAGTTTGATATTTAACCATATTACCATGCTTAACAGTAACACTTATAATTTGAATAATTGTAATGCGATGATCAGATATCTAAATCAGAGAATATCATATGTTTGGGCGGTTGACGGGTGGATTATTTATTTTTAACAGTGGATTCGGGGGACTCAAAGTGCACCAGATTAATGAATTTATCTTTAAAATATACAAAATTTTCTTACGGGGGGCATGCCCCCGGACCCCCCTAGAAGTACCGAGATCCACCTACAAAAATACTGTGGGAAACACAGTAGGCTAAATGATGGTCTACGAAAAATAAAAATGTTATTATCTAATTAAAATACATGATCAGGATTTTACCACCTCCGCCTCGTTTTAAGCCAGGAAAAAAACCTGCGTGTCAAATATAAAGTACTGAACATCTGCATTTCTTTCTTTCTGTTTTTTTTTGCTTTAAAAATAAAAAACATATTAAGCCAATTAACCTGTCAACAAAAGTCTGAAAAAAAAATGGTATTACACTTGACATTCTGTCCCCCTCACTTTTGAAATGATGGCTACGCCCCTGCTGGCCACTGTACCAGAGCCCCACCAACAATAGCAAGAAAAGGCAGCAGCTGGTTGGAGTGAAGTGGCCGAGATGATTTTACAAGCCATTAAGCCCTTGAGTAGCTATTTCAAGGAGCTGATGGCCTCATCTTCAATCGCTGACATAGTTTTAGTTTAAAATGAAAACGTTACCCGTTCAGTCCTACAGGTTGATGAACATTTTCATCCAAACCTACATTTTATGAATGTTTGAGCCAGAGATCGAAAAAAAAAATTTGACTGGGAGACTTGACTTTTTAAATTAGTTTAGTGACTACATGCATGTCTACATGAAGAGGTATTTTGCACATTAATGCAAATAAAAAGACAAATTTTCTCATTTGAGTGAGTGTTTACAGAAAGTTTGCCTGTTGTTTTTATATGAATTATCCCTCCTTTGCCGATTTGACTGTGTATTATAATTATTTTAAATGTATTATTCATTTTAAATGTCTATGGTATTAAATATAAAATGATTTTGTTCAAGTAAAATGTCAATGTAATTTTTCTTTATTTTACATAAATCCTGGGTGTTTCTATTGATATCTCTAGACATAAAACATGTATTTATGATATGAATTGTCCTGCAGCAGGATTTATAAAATCAAAACTATTACCAAAAGAGACGGTTTCTCTTCTTCAGGTGCTGTGGCTGTTGAGTTTTGACGATAAGAACACCTTGGCCGACGCTGTGGACAAATACTGCATTGGAGTGCCGCCCATCCAGTGGCTGGCTTGGATCCCTCAGCTCCTCACGTGTCTGGTGGGCTCAGAGGGGAAACCACTCCTCAACCTCATAAGCCAGGTTGGATTCCACACTTCATTACCTTTTCTTAGCAGTACATTCATGCTTGATATATCCGTCTAATCAAGATTAATTTCTTCTGCTGTCTTTAATAAGAGACAGTCTTCAGTCAGTCCCTTCTTTGTCAAATTAATAGTTCTACCGGTTCCCTTTTTAATTATTTGTGCAAAGCATTGTTATTGGGTTAATATCAAACACTCTCCAACTGTGGGAACAGAACCACCAATTAAACAAGAGACTAATTTGTCCTCCTCGATGGAGTATTATTTCCAAGCCATTTAAAAAGCTCCTGAACTTCAAAGAGGAAACAGCTGCTCCAAGGGCTCAAAAAGAGGGAGAAAAAAGATATGGAGGAGAGACTTCTGTGTTCTTAACCCACGTAAAATGACGGTTAAATCCCCCTCTCGTTCACTGACACGTTCCAAACGGGTTTTGCATGCAGCTCGACCACCTCTTTTCTCACGTACACATGCCAGACCAGCGACTTCTAATCTCTCCATTTCAGCGCTGACGCACCCGTGCAGTGGAAATGCTTCACTTTGAGATTAAGTACACTTGAGTCCCTGATAAGCACCCAATGAAATGGATATGTTTGCACACCATAATCTCAATTATTGGACTTGTCAAGGCTGTTTTAGGGATGACAAGTCTCCTTGTTGAAGGATCTTTGGGGTCTGATCTAAGGCAGGGATGATGAGTGAAAGGTAGATGTTTTGTAAAACTCTTGATTTTCAAGTGGAATCTCCAGCGGATGGAGCACCTTTATCTCGGGCTCTGAATTATTTAGCTGTGCTCCAGTTGGCGGGATGTTTTAAAAACGTTTAATGAAATATTGATGAAGGTGAGCTGTTGGGTTCCTTGAGATGAAACCGAGGCGAGGAAAACTCAACACCTTTATGCACACAGACACCCATCACATGCCAGCACTCGCACACCCTAAAATATGATGAGAATTCTCTCCAATTTTAGGGGTGATCTCTTACCCATTTGCCTCGTTCATTTTTAATGCGATACTTAACAAGCTCTTAACAGAAGGTCTTGGCCGTGGCTGCTTTTCATGTAAAAGCCCATCTGGACTCAGAGGTGTCTCTTTACATCTAAAGGCCAGCCTGTTTTCCGCCGTCTGCTTGACAAAGATCGTGTTTCCACACTAATGGCCTGCTTGAGCTGGGTGCTGTGAGACCTGAGAGGGGCTGCGGGTGGTTTGAGAAGGAACGCTGTCTGCCGCCTTCATATTTGTCTTCATCTCCCCTCACACTGATGCGGACAACATTCACACCCCTCACGGATATTGCAGTGCCAGGAGAGAAAGAAGAGAGGAACAAGTTGATAAGCATGTTTTTGGGACTATTACATAACAATAAAAGGATCCAAAGATTGGGTTATTGGTCAGACTCCTCTGTTGGTTGGATTTAAAGTATAGAGCCTGGGGGCAGACATTTTTTTTCTTCAAAATATGTGAAATAGACCTCACAACTTAGTGCTTTGATTACAGCTTACAGTTTTCAAACAGGTTTCCCAAACTCTCTGCCTATCTACAAGTGATTGTTCAAAAACATACCATAGGTACCATTCATACTGATTTCATGTAATTGGTTACAGCCCTATTGTGTCTTAATATTCTAATAGAATTAATTGATTAAATGTAAGAATTTGACACACAAGATGATGCAAACATTTAATTAGATTACAAAAATGCATCATAAAGCCCATAAAAGGTAAAAATCTATTTAAACTTGTTGGAAAAGATGATTTCTGTCACTACTATGAACTGACCATCACACAGAATATGAAAAATATCAAAAACTTTAGGAGTCAGCTGTCAACGGCAGTCTTAAACCTGCCAACTCAAACGCACTCAAAATATTGTCTAATTATCATTATCGATAAAATCCCAGAAAATATTGAGATGATAAATTTTTTTTATCAATATCGCACAGCCCGAACTGCCATGAAACTAACTACTAACAGTAGTTTTCAGGTACAGAAATTTAATAAAGTAATCAAATGTTAAATAACACTGCATAATCTGCACTTTATAAATTAAACAGATTAATCCTTATTAAAGTTACAAAAGTTGTTCAATCAAGAGCAGTTAGTGATTTTTCTCTTTCCTTTGTTGTTTGATTAACATTAAAAACACAGACAGCAGCTGGAATATTAGGCTGCTGTCACTTTAAGACCAAACGACGTGAAACAGAGCTGATTTCATCGTCCGCACTCTGTCTGAGATAGATGCGCACAGAAAGCTTCCCACACAGTGCACGAGTAATAAAATTAGTTCCCTTTCGCTTCGTCTTCTGCTTGAATGTTTAAATTGGCAAAACTTAAACTTTTTAGACGATGCTGCACTGGCCCGTCAAGGGTCATGGTCTAACATTGCATTGTTAGAATTCATAAAATTGTTACCGGACAACTGGCAATTGACAGTTTCGTTTACTCGACAACGTAGATTTTTACTCGCATTTGACGCTTGGTGTGTGTTAATTTTAGGTATGTATGTATGTGTAAATGTTTATGTATATTAGAGATGCATGGATCAGCTCTAACAACATTCGAATCTGCTGTTAAAATTAAATCATCCACCCACCACCCACCTTGAACCTATGGTTTTAGGCTTTATTAGTTTATTATCATATACATACAACGCTTCAGAACTGTTATAAATCACTGTCACATACCCAGCACTTGATTCGTCCTTATTAACTACTCCACTATAGCGCTCCCACACGGTACTTTTCTTTCTTTCTTTCCTTCCTTTTGTTTTGTTTTTAAATTTCCTTTTTAAAATTTCTCTCGGATCTGGTTTGCCTCCATTGCTGCTTAAACAAATGGACCCTGCAACTGCATTGCATATTTTCATCATTAATAATTTGTCATCCACAATTTTCAGAAATGCTAATGTTATGTTTTTATTACTTGGCCCCCCCGACCCACAGATTATCCACAGTGTCTGCGGATATAACCGTGATCCGCGCATCACTAATGTATATGTACATACATATGGGTGTGTGTGTGTGTGACAGTGGGGATTTCTTTAAGACTGCAAGGGAAGCTCGGCTTCCCCTATAATGACAAAAAATGAATGGTCAAATATGTACTATTGTGTTATTTTATTGACTAAAAATGCGTTAGTACACGTTCATCTCTAAGACGAGTTCGTTCAGAATCAGCTACATATAGCAGGTCGGCTGACTCGATTTCCTTCTCATTCATTCCTGGAGCGTCACAGTGCATTTCCCTGTTGAAGCCTAGCGTCCATTGACTTCAATGGGGCTGCTTTAATCAGTTTTTAGTGCTTCGAAACTAGACATTAGATCTGCGATTATGTCCCGCACACGGACGCTCAGCTTCTCTGGGGTGAATGGAGGAGTGGGTGGGCCTGGACTCTGGGCTTCTGCGTGATGATTGGAGGGTCTGTCC
The DNA here is from genome assembly GCA_026230005.1 of Gila orcuttii. NCBI lineage: Eukaryota > Metazoa > Chordata > Actinopteri > Cypriniformes > Leuciscidae > Gila > Gila orcuttii. The sequence continues at coordinate 22,901,288 of JAPDVR010000017.1, forward strand.
AAAGACTGCATCTCCTTTTGATTGACAGCGATTTTGTACTATAAAAAGTCGCTGACGCTGAAGCTATTCGAGTTCTGTCCCATCGTGGATTTTGCAAGTGTAGTCGAAAGACAAACTGCTGCAACCTATTTCTTGGTATTTGCTTGGCGAAATTGCTAGCCAAGTTTCATCATACATTTCACACAATTATACACCACATTCCTTGTTTCAGTTCAACCTAATTCCCACATTTCCTCCGTCGAGTTTAATATCTTTTTTTTAGATAGTTTGTTCTTTCATTCATACAGTATATATTTAAGTATAAATAAATGAAACATTTTTATGATGTAGGCAGAAAATGAGTTTTCCCTCTTTGAAAGACCAGCAGCCGCCACTGGTGTGTGTATAGTGACGACTATAATGATAACTATAATGATTTATACATCAGTAACTATAACAACTATATTAGTGTCCACACCAATGCACCTTATTGTTCTGTTTATTCTAAGCATGCACTGCAATCATGCACAAGCAAGCATGCACAAGAAATCACTGCTTCCACTTTAAATGCTCAAGCTCCCTAAAAAGCAGGGTGAATTCTGATTGGCTGCCAAAGCTTTTATCATTCATCAGCTGGGAAAAAAAAGTTACGAAAAATTGATTCCAACGATATTGTTTCTCTGTGCCGTTATAGTTGTGGTGTGGACTCTGCTATTCTTTTACATTTAGAATGATTTTTACAACCATACCTTTATCGTTATTGTTATCGTCCTTGCTGTGAACGGGCCTTTACTGTGATATTACGCATGACCAACTCTGTGTTAATGTTAATTAAAGACTTTTGTTCTTAGTGCCAATGTATCATTGCAATTTTAATAAATGCATGAGCTTTTGGGCTAAAGCATGAAAAATCCTGAGCCTTCTTTTTGTGATGCTGTTCAAGGACACAGCAGATCTCCGAAAAGGAGAAAGTGTACACTCGAGTTTGACAAGCTTTTAGTGAGTGTCATATTGAGCCATGGTTTTAATCTGCCCTTGATGTTTGTCCATCTCATTGCTTTCCCCCTACGGTTTCATTTTCAAAAGCCTGCACTATCATAGAGAAGTTTCAAAACATGTCAGCACAACATTTCTCACTCTCGCTCTGACCCAAGCCCACAGGGACGATCTGAAATGTAATCTGCAACTGTTTCTCTCAGGTGGGACGTGTCTACCCTCAAGCAGTGTACTTTCCGATCCGAACCCTGTACCTGACGCTGAAAATCGAGCAGAGGGAGCGCTACAAGAGCGGTATGACTGGAGTTTTTTCAGAACATTCATATCCAACAATATAAAGTCCTACAAAAGTCAACTTTTTTTTTTTTTCTTCATGTGCTGTTGTTTCTCACTTTTCCTCAGACTCTGGCCAGCAACAGCCCAGTTCAGCGACTGCCCAGACCCACTCTGCCTCTGACCCAGGTCCCATCCGTGCCACCGCTCCCATGTGGCGCTGCAGCCGGATCATGCACATGCAGCGTGAGCTCCACCCTACCCTTCTTTCCTCTCTGGAGGGCATCGTGGACCAGATGGTCTGGTTCAGGGAGAACTGGCATGAGGAGGTGAGTGGTTTTATGTGTTAAAGAGAGAGTTTTTGTATTCCAAAGGTGAGTGGCTACCTCTTAAAGCACATCAGCCCCAAGCGCAAGTTAAACATGACATGAATGCGTTTTCTGTCCGGTTTGCTTACGTTCTTTAGTCTCATGCCGCATGCTCTCGTACACGTAGCTGTTTTCAGAGAGCCGGCTGACTAGATGAAACCTGACAGAGGGGAACGATTGGGGCTCAGTGAGGCTGAAAAGTGGTTTTGCAGTGCAGGTGGACATTGGCGCTTCAGTGCTAATCGGGCTTTGGCGAGAGGCTCGTCGTGATTGATGGGTGAGGGGAGTGTAGACTAAACGTGTGGAGATTGGATTGCTGTGACAGGGCTGATGCGTTGTTGCGTCGAGACTGGACAGGGATTCAAGAGCCCCACTCCTGTGGGGACACGCGGCCACAAACGGCCGAAGAAGAGGAGAGAAAAAGGGCGAGGAAAGAAAGTTTAGCAAGGAGAACTGGAGGATGAAATAAATTGGCATTGAGAGAGCTCAGTGAAGTAAAACATGGGTTTAATTTTCCAGACATTGATGAAGTGTAGTCCCAGACTAAATTAGTCTGTTAATGGTGATCTTCTTCACTTGAAGTCTAAGCTTAATCTCTGCAGCAGAGACCGGTAGAGGCAGGCTTTTACTGATCTCTGGTGAACATATTCGCCTCTGAAGGATTTTTAGTATTATCAAAATGGCAAATTGGATTGAATATGTGGAAATGGTGTTATCCTTCATGGTAAATTGATAAAAACTGGTTAACCATTCATCCTTGTCTCTTGGTTTCTCATCTTTCCCTCATTTCCTTCCCCAGGTTTTGCGGCAGCTACAGCAGGGCTTGGCGAAATGCTACTCTGTGGCATTCGAAAAGAGCGGAGCTGTGTCTGATGCTAAAATCACTCCACATACACTCAACTTTGTGAAAAAGCTGGTCAGCACGTTTGGCGTGGGCCTGGAGAATGTCTCTAATGTGTCCACCATGTTCTCCAGCGCTGCCTCAGAGTCCCTGGCCCGCCGAGCTCAAGCCACCGCTCAAGACCCTGTGTTTCAGAAGATGAAGGGCCAGTTCACCACAGGTCAGAAAACACAATTCAATTCTTGTGCATGTTATTTTACATAGAAAAATATCTTTCAGCAAAGGGACGTTTTTCCACCTCCAAGTTAAAAAATGCAATTTTCTTGCATCTGAATCTGAGTTTGTAGGCAGTTTGAAAAATTATACAGGGTCTTCCTAGAGTAGCGGTTTTCAAACGAGGGTCGCGAGACTTAAAAAATGGGTCGCCAGGATGATTTAAGGAAAATGGAATTAAATAAATAAATAAAAAGTTTAAAAAAAATTTGTTTTCATGAAATCAGTCTATAGACCTATATAAAAGAAACATGTGAAAATGGCTATTTAAATAATTAACAGATTAATAAAACGAAAGAAAAAACTGCGACAGAATGCTGCGGAGTTTGGTTCATTTCTGTGAGGCGCGGTGCTCCACAAACAAGTTGACGGAAAGGAAACCGAGATGGCAGTTTGTTTGTTTTCTTTATTTTACAAAAGCACAATGTTGTGTTTTATTGCGAGTGTACACAAATATAAGTAAACACTTTGCTGTTTCGAATGATGTCCTGTATGAACAAAATGGAGTAACACACGCCTCACACACACACACAACATATTCCAGCATTGCAATCTTGACATCGCTGCCTGTTCATTATCAAAATAAAATTGTCAACCTAACATATAAAATTTACACTGCTCTGTTTAAATAGTCAGTAGTACAATTCGTGCCATTCACTGTAAGCACTGCTCCACTCGGATGTTTCCAAGCACATTTTTGCGTATGTGAAGAGTGATGATTTTTTTCCGTCAATATTGGAACGTGTGTGAAGTACAAAGCCTATAATAAATAAGTTTAGCATCCAAATACAATGCGGACATGGGAACATTTTGATTCGAATGAAAGAGTTACGTGGGCCCAACACCGCTTACTTTCACTTTCGCTTTAAATTATTTCGTTTTGGCTTGTATATAGTTTTTTTTTCATTATTGTTTTGTTCTAAATATCATTACCTTTGAAGAATTTGTTGTGGAATATTATTGTATTTTTTAAGCATGCAGCAAATGATAGTAAGCTATTAATTAGTTAAAATTCTTACGATCGGTTAATAGTTAACCGGTTAATTAGCATCATCCCTGTATTAGTAGTTAGATCAAATTAGTGCAGAATCAACTGTACGTTGTGATCGCGTCAAGGAGCAGCCAGTGCACGTGCATAAACAAAAGCGGTTGTTACGAAAAGTGCTGAGCTGAATTTTTGTGCCATCTGTGCACAACGGTGTTTTAAAAGAGAATAAAGTCAAATGAGCCCCATTGTTTTCTGTATGCTTGGCTTAAGAATAGGCCTATATAGGCCTATGGGTCGCGTCAATAAAAAAAATAAAAAAAGGTCGCTCTTGAAAAAGTTTGAAAACCACTGTCCTACAGTCATGAAAAACTTAGAAACATCAAGTAATCTCAAAAGTGAGATTTAAATTCTAAAAAGTCATGGAAATTTATTTAGTCAAAATCAGTGTTATTTTCATGTATTGCTATGGTATTTATTCATATTTACTATTTAGTATTTGCTTATATAATTGTTTTTAATTTTGTGCCATTTGTCACTTTTATTCGTTTTTGAATTTATTTAATATATAATATAAAATATTTCTATTAAAAAAAAATCGTATTTTTTTTAGTAATTAAGTTAAACTTGAACTTATTTCAGTTAGTTGCCATTTCAGCTTTATTTAAATTACCGAAAAAATTTATTCGTTTTAGTTTAACAACAACACTTGAAAGTATAAACTTGTCTTGTGATTGTAATCTCTATAAAATTAACTTAAGATTTGTATCCAATGAAAAATCATGTAAATTAATTGGTCATGGTCTGGGAACCCTCATTATAGCTGGATTTTCTTGATCCAATCAAATCTCGAAATCAACCCCCACCTTTATTCAGTTTCACTTTAAAATGGCAAATTACAGAAGTTTGGTGCGTTCTGAATGCTGTTTTTTCAAATGTAGTTGAATATCATTGACAAAGATAAAATAATTCAAGTCAGCTGACTCTGAGAATGAGCTGTCACACGTGGACTTCTCGCAGAAGCGTCAGCAGAAGTCTAAACTGCAGGCAAGCACACTTAAAGGATCACGTCCCCTGTGCACAATTACACATGCTTTCGTTCTTGTCTCTGTTCTTTATAACCACTTCTGCTCAGAGTTAACCACAGGCCTCTCCACCAGACCGACTCAGAGAATAATTGGCTCTGTGAACCATGTGATTAGATTTAATGGGAAGATGACTATGGGCAGAACTGTGTGTATAAAGGTGCTGTTGACTGTAAAGAAATTACACAGCTTTAAGTCAACATGCTCACCCCCCAAAAAAAACAGAAAAAAACAACACTACACGTGCCAATTATGTGTGGATTGGTTTGGAGGAAAAAGGTACAAAACATTTTTTTGGTAATTTGCTAAATGTTTTGTATTTTGTAATATTACTTTTTATTTAAAATTTGATTGTTGTTTAGTTTCATTAGGTTAAGGGGAAGTGTGGAATTTCTGTCACTTATGATACCAAACAAAATGGCAAACATAATTTTCAAATGCTCCACCTGTCTTCCATTTTTCAACAATTCGTTTTTTCCCCAAACTCATCCCACAGGTTGAGCTTGTTACCCAATCATCTGGCCCACTTTTACCCATGTACATTTTAATCAGTCTCCTTTTGTTTTGTTTGTGTGTTTGTTTTACTTTTAGTGAGGAACCGAATGCTTTTTTCTGTGACTTTACCTTTAAATCCCAAATGTCCTTCACCCCCCCTCGAGATGTTTGTTTTTAAAATCTCTCTGAGTACGGAAGAAGTTGCCACGGCTCTTTCCTGAGGCCAGTTTTGTACACATTGCCCGACAATAACCTTCCAGTGCCCCCAGTGTACACCTGGCTCTCAGGAAGCAGAGCATGTGTGATCCGAGGCGTATGTTAAAACAAACTCCCCCTCAGCTGTCCTCTGCTCAGGAGAGCAGAATATGTTTATACTTTCCTTCCATGTCCACCTACAGTCTCTCCACCTCAGTAAACCTTGAATCCTGGAGCTACTGTTCTTGTTTGCTTCATTTTGAGTTCTATCCGGAGGCCTGTGTGTGTGTTCATGGCCTTAGAGGACTGTTAAGAGTGTAAGGGTGTAAAACCGATGTTGTGGTGCCAGCTGTCTCTGGGCAGTGAGGCGTGGCCAGCGCGCCCCGAGTCTTCTTTACTCACCTGACACCGCGTTCTACTGGGAATGAGTTTTTGGAGGGGAAAGCACACAGCCTCTTCAATCTCTGTATCCTTCTCTCCTTTTCCCTAAAAGTTTCTCCTCCCAACCTCTCCATTCCAACACGTGTATAAAACAAACACTCAGCACCATTTTTTAAAAATCTTTTAAACCAATCACGTGCAAGCCAGGTGTATGTTATTGTTTATCATAATGTGGGCTGCCCAAAGACTTTTTTTTTTTTTTTGTTAAAAATATAAATACATTTTTAACTTTTGATGAGATCTCATTTAAATTTTTTTTGCACTCAAAGAATATTTGACCAATTTAAGAAAACGTCATACTAATATTAAAGACATAAACATGTTGAAATTGAACTATATCACATTTAATTATTTTGAATGAAAATGTAAAATTATGAAATGTATAAATTTGCTTATATTTTAAGTAAAATGTATATTTAATATATATATAAAAAATGGGTGTGTACTATGAACATTAGGAAATTTTCCTGAGGTAAATGTAATGTTAGATGACAAGTTGTTTACAAGCTATTTTATTGACATCTTCCTGTGGTTTAATACTGAATGGGTGATGGCATAACAATTTGTCTACACTGAACAAGAGCATTTTCTGAAAATGCAGAAAAAGGAAAGAGTCCTTTATTGATGATAATAATAATTTGTTACATTTATATAGTGCTTTTCTGTGTACTCAAAGTGCTTTACATATGGAAGGCTGGAATCTCCTCAATCATCACCAATGTGCAGCATCCACCTGGATGATGCGATGGCAGCCATATTGCATCAGAACACCCCCATACACCAGCTTATTGGTGGAGAGTAGACGGAGTGATAAATCCAATCAGTAGTCTATATATATGGGGATGATTAAGAGGCCATGATGGAAAGAGGCCAATGGGCAAATTTAGCCAGGATGCCGGGGTTACACCCCTACTCCTACTACTTTTTTTTTTTTTTTTTTTTTTTTTTTTTTTATGACCACAGAGAGTCAGGACCTCGGTTTAACGTCTCAACCAAAGGACAGTGCTTTGACATGGTGTTCCCATCACTATACTGGGGCGTTAGGACCCACATAGACCACAGGGTGAGGACTCCCTGCTGACCTCACTAACACCTCTTCCAGCAGCAGCCTGGTTTTTCCCAGGAGGTCTCCCATCCAGGTACTGACCAGGCTCAGCCCTACTTAGCTTCAGTGGGTGACCAGTCTTGGGTTACAGGGTGAAATGGCTGCTGGCATTAGAATCAGTGTTTCTGTCTACACTGAAAACTGAGTTACATTTGCTCCATTCGAGACTCTTTGCTATTTTTGTTTCAAATATATGGGAGTCATAATGCCATTTCATAACATTTTAATATTGTAAATAATTTTTTCATGAATATACTTTTGGAGATTTTTGTAGTTTTTCTTTACAAACACCACTATACAGATACATTTTTACATAAATGCTTAAATTGTGTACCTTTTCATTTTGCATTGAAAGTAATGTAGTGCTGGGTAAAAAAATACTAGTAAAAGTACTGTGATTGAATACTAGTGGTGTTTATTTTTCTGAAACGCTTGTTTTACCTTTGTGGGGTTATGCTATTCTCGAGCGTTGCTGTCTACATTGATCTAAAGCGGGAGCGTGTCTTTGGGGCCGACGCTGTTTCAGGGCTCCTGTTGTGCTGTACACTGTGTTCACTCAGGCATTTCTGTGATGGAATTTAAAGTAGAGAATTCACCGGAGACTGCTGCACAGCGAGCATCGCAGGCAGACGGCCGATTGGGGGGAGGGGGGAGGGGTATTTTTAGCGCTTGGCCACCTCCACCGCCCGAGCATTATTAGGTGCAGAAAACTTCCGCCTACTGTGTATCTCATTCACAGGTCAGAGAGCAGAGACTTTGTTTTCTACAGCAGCAGGGAGCTCAAATCCCTCTAGAGTTGAACTGATCCTGGGTCAGTGAGAAGGCTGAAACTGAGTACATCGTACACCCCATCCATGCTCAAAGATGCTACATTTATCAGAAAAGAACCCGTGCTGCCCAGGAGGTGCCGTTATCTGAAAAACCCCTCGCTTCGGGCCACTGTCGCTGCAGGGGATTGTCTTTTCATTTTTTTCTAAATTGATTGCACCAAGTCGACCGCTGCGCGTAGCTGTGCTTTTCAAGTCAAATCTCTTTCTTAATGCTCACTGGTCATTAACCACCTAAACAGTCTTAAAGTCTCTCAGAAAGAGTCAGATTGGCGGAGATTACAGAGCGTGTCTGATTTCATACGACATCATCTAATTTGGGGCATGGAAATGGGCGGGAGCAGCAGTGCTTATGGCAGTTTACTGCTAAACAAAATGTCACACAGGACGTTGACGATATTGCAAGTGTCATGCGAGCAGTAAGAGTTTCTTAAATGGCCTTTCATTTTGTGTGGCAGCTCACTGGCTTTGACATGAGTGGCAGCTCAATGCAAGATGCTTTTGAATTAAAGCCTCTTCTGCCAAAGCATTAATTATACAAAGATATTTTTTCTGCAGGGTGTTTTTCCTCTTAAATGTCTAAAATTAAATACCAAGCCATTTCAGTATCTGCGGTATGTGGTTTATTAATGTGGCGCAACAGAAGTATGAAAGTGGAGCAGTTTTTAGCCTATTTGATAAAGATGTTCTGGCCTGGAGGTTGTCTCTAAAATTTGGAACGTGGCTTGCATTCCGACCATACCTTTTGTGCGTGTTCTCCAACTTAATGCACAATGTCATTTTGAAGTTGCATTGAGCAGTTAATCCTTTTTTTTCCCTCATCATGAACCTTGATGCTATCGGCACCATCACGTCGCAAGGGGAACCTGGGAGGAAGTGCACTACTTCTGTTTCCCTGATCCAAAGATAACGTCTCCTCCCGTCTCAGTCTCTTTCTCATACTCTCTGCCACTTTTGCTCTGCCACGTGTACCTATTTCACACATCCAGAGTCTTTTCCTCCACCTGTTTTTATTCCATCTTCTTTTGCAGTTTTTTTTTCTTAGCACCTATCTGTTCCTCTGTTTCACCGTGCCCCGTCACTCTTTCCGTACACAGATTTTGACTTCAGTGTTCCCGGCTCCATGAAGCTGCACAATCTCATTTCAAAGCTGAAGAAGTGGATCAAGATCCTGGAAGCCAAGACGAAGCAGCTGCCTAAGTTCTTCCTGATAGAGGAGAAATGCCGTTTCCTTAGCAACTTCTCGGCCCAGACTGCCGAAGTGGAGATCCCGGGAGAGTTCCTCATGCCTAAGCCCACACACTATTACATCAAGATTGCCAGGTAACAATTAATACACACCAGAGATGGGGTTGTGCTGGTCGACTGATCATTTAGTCATCTATTAACTGACTAGTTGATCTGTCTTAAGGAAGTCATAAATAATTAGCCTAGTTTCAACAATACCTGATTAATTTTGCCACATCAAATATATCAATCCTCAAAATCACAAAAAAACGAAGCTAGTCAGCCTCACTAATCATCAATTCACCCAGCTAGTTAGATTTATTTTTGCAAATTGCATTTGTGTAGGGGCCAGCAAAAACCAAATCTATCCTAATTATTCAGGACTGCCTTTAGACAAATAAGTTGACTAGTGATTTTTAAATGTAGCTTCATGTTCTTAATACACACTTGGACTCGTAGGTGGTTTTTGATTACATTTTGTTTTTATCCTCCCGTTGGAGTTCTAAGCTAGACTCCAGCTGAGACCTTAATTCTTTGATTACTTTGTCACTTACCCATCATTCTCTCTCTCACCCTCTTACTCTACCTCCTAAGGTTCATGCCCAGGGTGGAGATTGTTCAAAAGCACAACACAGCTGCTCGACGCCTCTACATCCGCGGGCACAACGGCAAGATTTATCCATACTTGGTGATGAATGACGCATGTCTGACGGAGTCCCGCAGAGAGGAGCGTGTGTTGCAGCTCTTGCGGCTACTCAACCCCTGCCTGGAAAAGAGGAAAGAGACCACCAAGAGACACCTCTTCTTCACAGGTACTACGGTAACCACAGATCACACAGAAACGGTCCCTTCCCCATGACTACATCTATTTATGTCAGCGCTTTGGACATGACCTTTCGTTTCAATGACCAGGTTCAAGTCTGAAGTTTATTTGTAATAAATAAATCATCAAAATAAAATCATGTAGAAGTATACTTAAAACATTAGAAAGAATAAAATTAAATCAATTATTTTAAATACATTTTTACTTCTCTAGTGACATATATTTTAAATTGTGGCATACATGTGTTCAGATCTGCCCCATTTGAATGCTGTCCATTTGCACTCAGTGCTGGACTCAATGGCCTAGTTGCTCTCAGACAGATTGGTGGAGGTAGTAGAGAATAAAAAGAGGCAGGATTGAGGTGAAAAGTACCAGAAAAGCTGTGTAGTTGTAACAGAAGAAGAAAGAGAGGGGACTGGAGCAGAAGGAATGAAAATGAGGTTGCTCTTCTCCCTGTGGAGACTAAGGGAGGAAGATCTAAATTGTCTTTTTTGTGACAGACACATTAAAGATGAAACTCTCTCAGGTTAAAGGTCCAGGGTGCCACGTTTTAGCTTTTCGCTGGAACATTTTGTCTTTACTTTTTTAAATGAAAAGAAAAGAGGTTGATTTTGATGCTGTAACGTAATTAATAATCTTAGGGATGGTTAAATGCACATTCTATTTTATCATGGATTAATGCATTTTTCTCAGGTATGAGATGTCCCAGAGGTCATGTGACATGCTTACCAGCAGAGCATATCCTCCTTAAATCTGTTCTCTTCCCAGTCCCAAGGGTGGTGGCGGTGTCTCCTCAAATGCGGTTAGTGGAGGACAATCCATCGTCTCTGTCTCTGGTGGAAATATACAAGCAACGATGTGCTAAGAAGGGCATTGAGCACGACAACCCCATTTCCCGCTATTATGACCGGCTTGCGACTGTTCAGGCTAGAGGAACTCAAGCCAGCCATCAGGTATGCCATGAATAATGTAAAAACTATATCAATTAAAAAGGTATGAAAATTTCATGAAATTGCCATGGACATGTTAAATATATTTTTTTCCTTTATTTATATTTTATATAAAGATTTGGATGCCTAATGGTAGTGAACATAGTAATAATAATATATAATATAATAATAATAATATATAATAGAATAACAATAGATTTGACTTGGGGAATAATAAAAAAAACAATAAATATCCTTACTTTTTGATTTTGGGTGGAAATGAACTGGACATTTACCCTAATATGCAGTTAAGTAAATGAACCAATAAAATAGCTTTTCTATCTTTTCAAGTCATCTTTTTTGTGCATGTTTTAAGGTCCTGCGTGACATTCTAAAGGAGGTCCAGGGCAACATGGTTCCTCGTAGCATGTTGAAGGAGTGGGCTCTGCACACCTTCCCCAACGCCACAGACTACTGGACTTTCCGCAAAATGTTCACCATCCAGCTTGCTCTAATCGGCCTGGCTGAGTTCATGCTGCACCTGAACCGTCTCAACCCAGAGATGCTACAGATCGCACAGGTACCTGAATGAATAATGAAACTGATCTCATACTTTATACTAGCTCTCTTTCATCAAATATCCATGCATCCAATTAGTCCAAAGCAGTGTGTTGGGTCATCACCCATGCTTCAGTTTTTGTTGGCCACTCTCTAGCTGTCCTGCAACATTTGCGATATGGTATCGGGTCAGTGCAGGTTCGCAGAGTGCATTTGAAAGTCTTTTATTAGATATGTGCATCAAACAAGCACCTCATCCTATGATTCTTATCTGCAGTTTTCTGACAGGCGGACGAATGGGCGGCTAAGTGGGTATAGTAAGCCCCCTTGCTGCCGGTTCCACTCTACAGATCTCATTAGGCACTGGGAGATTACCACGGCAGGCAGAGCGGACAAGCAGATATGTGCTGTCTTTGTCTCCGTCTCTCTCTCTCAATAACACACACAAACCATCATGCATTTCCCTGGTGTATCACTTCCAGGGTAACTCTCCGTTTGACTTTAGATATTGAGATTGGTCCTGTGCAGGGTCTAAATACTGAACTTAATCACGTTTGAACATGTTCTTATTGTGCTTGGAGTTTCACAATATTTGAGTGACACTTCATCATTATTAAACAAAAAAATCTAAATTTAGACAATTATTCAGATAATTATATTATTATATGAAATGTAATCTTAAACATGTTGTCTGTGAAATACTTTATTGGTGATGACGATGCTCTACGTCAAGGGCATCAGAAGGCAAATGGAGACTTTTATTCGTATGCTGAAATGCTGATGCAGACCACAGTGGGTGTAGGATCGATACTTCCTCACATTTTTGTGGTCGGATGTCTACAACGCTATCCATTTTTTCCCAGAGTGCTATAGATTAGCTGTTTTCTGATGTAGGTCCGACTTGAGTCCCACATGGGCAAATGGGCTCCTTTCCCAAATTTGCTTTATTTCTCTGGATGGAAACTAATGACTTGGCGCCACATGATATTTATCTCTCAAAGTTAGCTGAAGTCTGCAAACTGTACTTTCGGTTTGACAAGGTCAGATTCTCCGAGATTAATTAAATGACACACCCTAATGTGTTGTTCCCCCAACAGGACACAGGAAAACTCAATGTATCATACTTCCGCTTCGATATTAATGATGCCACTGGTGATCTGGATGCCAACCGGCCTGTCCCCTTCAGGCTGACGCCCAACATCTCTGAGTTCCTGACCACCATCGGTGTATCTGGACCCCTCACGGCTTCCATGATAGCGGTAGCACGTTGCTTTGCTCAGCCTAACTTCAAGGTGCGCTTTACGAAGAACAAGAATAATGAAGAATGAGATTCTACACGTTCAGTCTCTAGGATTCTTGACCCACTCTCGATCTGTTTCTCCTCTCAATTAGGTCGATGGCATCTTGAAAGCAGTTCTTCGGGACGAAATCATCGCTTGGCATAAGAAAACGCAGGAGGATACATCCATGCCTCTGTCCCCAGCTGGACAACCTGAGAACATGGACAGCCAGCAGCTGGTGTCTCTGGTCCAGAAAGCTGTGACAGCCATCATGACCCGCCTTCACAACTTGGCCCAGTTTGAGGGTGGTGAGAGTAAAGTAAACACATTAGTGGCAGCCGCCAACAGCCTGGACAACCTGTGCCGCATGGATCCTGCCTGGCACCCCTGGTTGTAGGTTGTGTAAAGAAAGAAATCCTGGCAGATCTCAGATAAAGGCAATACTGTGAAAGAGAATGTCAGAGTGGATGAATTTGTCCTGCACATGTTTAAAAAAAATGTCTTGGTTTGAATTCACGTATTTGGAAGGGGTTATAAAATGTGCAAACTGTAATTTAAAAAAGAAGATGATATTACCCAAGATCTTTAGTATTCACTGTTATATTCACAGGTTAGAGATACATGCAGCTTTGTTTGGTTGGACAGAGACTATTGTAAAACTGATGAGCTTTGTAAAGTGCTTATGTTGAGACTGTCGTGATTGTCAGCGAAGAAGTGACGGTACAATACAACCTTTGAGAAAATACTGTTTCCACAGCCTTTTCTTGGCTCCACACTGGAAGAGGGCAGCAGCTATCCCAGCAGATTTTATGCAACTCCCATCAAGCTCTCCTTTTACGCCTCTGCCATTTCTCTCTGACTGACGGCAGCCTTTTAATTTACATGAATCAACACTCAGAAATGTTCAGCATGTTGTTGTGTATGTCATTATTTAAAATTGTATGTTTTTTTTTTTTTTTTTTTACCTTTGTACATGTAAAAATTACATTGCATCCCTTAATTGCTTGTACTTTTCTACAGGTTTGTGCAATTTAAAGCCACCATGTTATTGTCAAACATTCGACTGTAGATAATTTTTTCCCCCCAAAATACTCTGGAAAGGCAAAGACTTATAAGCGTTAAGACTGGGGTAGCTTTATATTTAGTTCATTTTTAGTTACTCATAGCACATACAATTATTTTATCCGTTATTACAGCTCAAGGGTTTTCAACTTTGCCTTTTTAGGAGTGTCCCAAAGCGTTTGTATCTCAATGATGCACCTAAAAGCATTTTTGTATACATTCCCCTCTTTTGTAAAGGTACAGGATATTGTGCCAACATATGGAAAGTTACCTCGGCAATGTAAATATGCATTTTGTTTTAATAAAATGCTCTTTTTCAAGAAAAAAAATCCATTGGTGTTTTCATAAGAACGTCTGTGGATGTGTAGCCTGGCTGTGATATTTATCTCTGTGGGTGGTTGATTGAAGGACACTTTCAGAAAGAATAACCTTGTCTCTCGCTGATTGCCTGAAGTACAGGAGAGGACCTGAGTGAGAGCACGCCGTGGAGTCATTCGCATCAGGTCAGATCTCAGTCTGCTTTTCCTTCTTTATTGCACCCCATCAATATATCTCACCGAGCGCCGTCTTCTCAGAGTTACACATGCTGTCAGCGCTTGCTTCAATCCCATAAACCATTGCTTCAACCCTGTATTGCTTGCACAGCTCAGGTGCTTATCCTTCTTCCTCTGATCTCTCTTCAGCCCCTTTCTAACATCAGTCAGGGACCATACACTCCCATTTTTGTCCTCCTTTTGAGGTCCTTTACCACCAAACAGTCCTGGGGGCTGATGTAGAACTACACTGTCTGAACTTGAAAGCGCTGCAATATTTAACTCTGAATGTGAGAGATGTGTCGTGCGCACCCCCGCCCACACACAAACACACACACACACACACACACACACATTGCCTGTTGATGTCTAGACTGATAGGAGGAGGATGTGGGTTAACTGATTGATGGAGCCCCCTCGGGGAGACCTGTGATTGGCAGACACATGGAGGACAAACAAACCACCATTTCATCACAATGAGAGAGAAGAAAAGAAGAAAATAATCTTGATCTTCATCTACCTGCTAAAATTCAGTAATGTTCGTGAGTGAAAGTTGAATGAGAATTTATTTTTTTTGGTCAAGATGGAGCTGAGGGAGTGGCAAATCTTTTCTTCTGTATTGTGACGTACATCGGGTGAAACGGGTTTCCCTACGAAAAAAAAGTAAGGAAGGAACTTGGTTCTATTCATCAGTTGTTGATTGCACGATCGTATTTCAATTGCCTCCATCCAGTCAATTGTAAGAGATGCATGGTTTAAGCGGACTAAATAATTGTGAAGTTCAGCATACATCACCAAAGAGAAGAACGAGTTATGAGTTATGAAATTTTAATAAAAAATAAAAAAAACTAACAGACTTGTTTTCTGCATGTTTGGAATCGGTCATCTTTTACAGTGATGTTTCAGATTAATTTGGGACTAAATTAGGATTAGTAATGTGGCCAAATACTAGAATGGAAGCAGTATGTCTGTTATTTAAACTATTTAATCATTCATTTCTTCATAGGGTGCCTGGTATAATTCCAGCTAAAGCCAGTTTAAGTTGGTTTTACCCAAGGTTATTTGGCAAGTCCAGTTGTATTTGAATTAAACCAGATTGTTACAGATCCCTTCCAGTCATTAGTGTGAAATCAAAATATCCAAAAAAAATGGATGTTGAAGTGACTTACAAATTCTGACATTGCTTCCCATTATGAGCTGACAGCTGCAGGCTTACGATAAAATGTGTAAATGCTAAGCTGACATGCGCAAATGTGTCCGTAGGATGTCACCTATAAACCACAAACATTACCTCTATTTTTTCACACCCTAGACAAATTACAGCATCCTGTGTTCCTCTTATCCGCGATCTTACCGAGTGTGCCTTGAACCAAAGAAAATGTCATTTAACGCCTCTACACAGGATTTGAATTGGAATTGTTTTTGCTGAATAGCAGAATTCTCATACAGTTGAGCAACCATTATTTTCTGCTGTTACAAATTAATGGCAAAAGTTTTCAAGGTGATGCTCTGTGGTGCATTTACCAAGTAAAAGTCATTTGAAGGAGTGCCTCGTCCTAGTACTGGGAACAGTTGAGCTGATTAAGGATAGCTTTTGCACCTGCCTCTTTAGAGGACCCCTCTTGAAAGATGTCCAAAAAAACAAGATATAAAGTTGTAAACACAAGGTTGAAAGGCCTGGTTAACTTTGGTCTTTATAAATCATGGGTGTTCAATCCTACAGAGTTCAGCTTCAACCTGCTCCAACACATCTGCCTGTGAGTTTCTAGTAACCCTGAAAACCTTGACTGGGTCTGGTTCAGATGTGTTTCATTTGGGTTCAAATGCATTTCATTTGGGTTCAGACTAAACTCTTCAGGAAGGTGGCCTTTCTGGAGTAGGTTTGGATACCCTTGATATAGACATACCAGAGTTAATCAAGATTTTCCTTGAATTTGCAACTTTATATCTTTTTTTGGTAATCTTTCAAGATTGGTTCTCCAAAAAGGCTGGTGCCTGTGAAGGATTTTTTTAATTAATCATTATTAACTTCTTTTCCTCACAGGATTAATATTTATATGCTTTTGATACCTAAATTTCCCCAACACTTTGGCCAAAGTCAGTGTGTGTCTGACACATCTGAATATAACAAAAGGGGAAATGAAACTAGACAGATGTCTAAATATATAAACTCATGACTTTGAATAACAAAGTGAAGTAAACAAGAAATCCAGATTTGCTTTTACCTAGTAACAGAAGGGTTTGCTGAATTATATATTTGTAGAACCAATCATATTAGATAAAAATTATGTAATGATGAGTAATGTCATGTTACCTTTGCTATGCTCCTGATCTATAAAAACTGTTGTTCTGTTTTTGCTGGTTGGATTCTCTCTGAAAATGGTCTGAGGCAGCTGGTTAGTGGAGCACTAGATATCTTATTCCCAAGTGTCAGTGTTCATAGGGGGCGAGACGTTATCCGGTTCAGAGTGAGGCTCTTGGACGGGGTTCTGATGTGGTCAGGTAGCTATAATTCTTAGGCTGTTAGTGAAAGTTCTTGAAAACTGAGACGCTTACACGAAGGTGTACTAATGTGTCTGTAGCAATGTTCAGGGAAGAAGGAGGCGGGAACCGGCGAACATTCAAACATACTTTATTTAAAATAAAACAAACAAACCAAAATACCGCCAGCAGCACCTCGCGGACGACTGCTGGCTACCGAAAATAAACATAACTGCCAGCAACCCCTCGCGGACGACTGCTGGCTAAAATAAAATACAAAAACCAAACACAACTAAAATACAGGCCTGTTCCTCTCTCGATCATCAACGTCGTCGCTCCTCCTTTATGCTTCCGCTCCTCCGTGAGAGATGCGAGACCGGTGTGCTTCACAGGTGTTGCTCATTAGCAATCGCACCACCGGCCTCACGCCGTTCTCTCACGTCCCTCAGCCGTCCTTCGCCACAGTGTCATTCATTCATTCATTCAAATCAACAACAACGATATCAGCTTACTTAGTATGTACTTGAAGTATATCAGGGTGGGATGCACATCATTGCAATCTTTCAAAATAAACATAAAAGTAAAAAAGTGTTTTTCAAAAACAAAAGTTACAACATAGGAATCTAATGCGTTCAGAGTAGCTACAATTTGGCGTCAACCAACGGGGTCAGAGTGGGAGTCACCTGAGGATAATATTGCAGGTGTCAGGGATACCTGGTTTAACTTCAGTCAGGTGCGTAGGGGAAAATCTAAAACATGCCCGAGGCCATCGCAGGACCACAATCTGTCCTCGCTTCGCTCAGCTGTAGCACGTGGCGCTCCTTCAAATGACTTTTACTTGGTAATGCACCACAGTGCATCACCTTGAAATTATGCATCTCCATTGGCTTGTTTCTGGGTATTGGTCTTCTCAGCTTAAGGCCCCTGGCAATCAGAGGCCCTGGGCAGGAGTAATGGGCCAAAATGACTCATTACTCCTGTCCATAATCTGCCCATAGCTTATTTAGTCAAAGTATCAGCGTTTAAGTGGCTTGCAGTAAAATTCATTCTTCCTGAACCAATAACCACTGATTTGATTGACTAGCTGGTTGGAGAGGTACATAGTGTCATTTTGTTTGGTGAGGCTAAATTACTCATTGCAAAGCTTCTCTAAAATCAACCTCTGCTGAAAGTATTAGCTTCATTACCTGAACTTTCCCAGCTCTCCTCCTGAGATCATTCTCTGCAGTTCCTCTGTCTTTGGGTGCTCGTCAGAAACACTTCACGTCCTAAACCAATTAACCAAGCTCTTCTCAGAGTGCCCTGATCTCCTGACAGGCTGGGAGGAGAGGCTGTTGTGCGTCTGACAGGATCTCTCCCCGCTTCTCCTCCCAGTTCGCTGATTTAATTTGTTTGGTAATATGAGGATTGGCGTGTTCAGCCCAGATTCACTGCAAAGTGAAATTGGACAAGGGCATTGGAGCTTCAACATGTAAAACTGTCTCACCTTGACAGCTGGCTGAGTGGACTGGGGATTGCCTGCAGAGATACCTGAAAGGACCACACACACAAATACAGTCTCCATCGTATGGGTTCAGGGGACATCATGATGGAGAAAACCTATGTAGTGTTTGTTAAAGGGAGGAATAGAGACACTTTGTAAATCTCTTGATCATTTTGGTTGCTGAACAGTGAACTTTTCCCAAATTGTCCAAAACACGGTTAATATACACTTTCTCTTGTCCATCAGCCTATAGACAAACGAAATGGAAACTGTTATTCACTGTTTTACTTATCTCACTTTCTACTCCATAACTCTGTTTAGATGGAGAAACGCTGACACTGCAGCTACAGAAGATAATCAACTTTATCCAAATGTCAGTGAACATTACTTGGGTTGATTCCAGCCCGTCAGATCCTCTGCTCTTCATCATAGATCATACAACTTTGACTGACATTAATGGATTCCTGTGGGATTTTGCAGAATGCTGAGTATTTAAAGTTAACGTGTGTAAATTGGAAATTTTATTTCCCCAGAAAGTGTAAACACTGTGCCACTTCCAAAACATAGCTGTTTGTTTGACCATTCTGACCAGCCCAGCAACACTGATTCAACCAATGGTGTGAGTTTGGGGCAGGGCTATCTGTTAGATTGACCAATGGCAGATAGGTTAAGTATTCTGCAAACCTGTTTGAAAACAGTT
Source organism: Gila orcuttii (assembly GCA_026230005.1). Taxonomy (NCBI): domain Eukaryota; kingdom Metazoa; phylum Chordata; class Actinopteri; order Cypriniformes; family Leuciscidae; genus Gila; species Gila orcuttii. The sequence continues at coordinate 22,920,227 of JAPDVR010000017.1, forward strand.
ATTATTTTTGCTATTTTGTTTGGTGTCATTAGAGGCACATAAATTACACACTTCACTTTTAAAATACCCCATAAATTGGCTTAATGAATGCAACTTGGTTTTCTATAATAACAGGAAGTTTGGGCAGGGCATATCAAGGGAGTTGTCCGTTTTTTAAAATAGCTAATAGGCTTGAAGGGACAGTTCACCCAAAAATGAAAATTGTCATAATTTACTCACCATCATGTTGTTTTAAACCTGTATGAGTTTCTTTGTTCTTTTGAACGCAAAATAATATATTTTGAAGAATGTTGGTAATAAAACGGTTCTTGTCCCCATTGACTTCCATGTTTTTTTTTCCATACTATGGAAGTTAATGGGGTCTGGCAGATTTTTGGTTACTCATATCTTCTTTTGCATTCGGAAGAATAAAGGAACATACGGATTTAAAACAACAAGATTGTGAGGAAATTATGACAGAATTTTCATTTTTGGGTGAACTATGCCAATAGGTTACCCCGGTTTTCTGAAACATCGAGTGGAGAGATCCACCTATGGCAAGGGCATCTGTACCTGACCTCTGCAGAAGCATCCAATTGCACCAAATCTGGCAAGACCGACAGAAGTGCGCAGCCAATGCCAGGTAAGGCCCCACCCCTTACATGCGGGCACATAAAGTCTGCATGCACTGCTGTTCTCCAGTCAGTATATTCGCTTCTCGTGCGGTAAACGGGGCAAAGCTGGTGGATCTCTCCACTCGATGTTTCAGAGAACCGGGGTTACAACAGTAACCTATTGTTCTCTTTCATAATCTCGTGTTCGAGATCCACCTATGGTAGAGACAACTACGCTCCCCGATTGCCCAATACACTCACAGTGAGGTTCTGTAAGCCAGATAAAGACGGTTCAAGCGGTTACACGCGCTTCAAGAGGCACACACGCACATTTGCACACACACGCAAGGTCTCTCGCTCTCTCCCTCTATGCCGAGCGCGCGCTACATGGTTTGGAGCTCGCGAGCTCTAGATTCCGGGAGATTTGAACTAATTTGCGGGCATCAGGGAGCCGCTATCAATATGCGGGAGACTCACGGAACTTCCGGGAGACTTGGGATGTCTGCAATATTATAGCGTACACAAGCTTCAAGAGGCACACACGCACATTTGCACACACACCCAAGGTCTCTCGCTCTCTCCCTCTATGCCGAGCGCGCGCTACATGGTTTGGAGCTCGCAAGCTCTAGATTCCGGGAGATTTTAACTAATTTGCGGGCATCAGGGAGCCGCTATCAATATGCGGGAGACTCCCGGAACTTCCAGGAGACTTGGGATGTCTGCAATTTTTATAGCGTCCACAAGCTAATGTGAGAGGCGTTGCTTAGATATGGGATTCCACTTGCGAGGGGGTGCCCATGAAATAAAGAGCTGGCCACTCTTCCGGAAAGCACTGGTCCTAGCCAAAAATGTCTGTAAGGCATTGACAGGACACAGGGCATTCAGCCTTTGATCCTCCGCAGAGGAAAAAATGAGGAGGGTGAAAAGCGGACAGCTCTAACACCTCCGATGTGAACGCAGGGAAGCATTTCAGCATTAAGGCCGGATTAGGCTTAAGGAAAACCTTATCTCCACCAAGAGAGAATTTAGTGCACGAGGAAAGGACTGAGAGTGCATGTAGCTCACTGACACGTTTAGCTGATGCCAAGGCCAAGAGCAAAGCTGTCTTGAAAGACAGCAGCTGTAGGGAAATATTTCTCAGGGGCTCAAAATGGAATTGAGACAGAGCCTCCAGCACCATGGAGAGGTCCCATTCAGGGGGAAATCGCTGCCAGGTAAACCTTAATCATGGAAAAGGACCTGCCCTTATCCATAAGGTCTTGAAGGAAACACAAAATATCAGGAACTGCGCACTGATATGATGTGAGACCACGCCCATCACACCACCCTTTGAGGCGCCACGTCTGGACGTATAACAGAGGGAAAAGCATATAGCAGCACTCTGGGCCAAGGGTGGGCCAGTGCATCTCCCCCGAGGGGTGAGTCCTCATCCTTTAGCGAGAAGAACATGGGACAATGGGAGTTTTCGCACGTGGCAAATAGATCTATGGTTGTCTGTCCGAATCTTATCCATATCATACCCTCTATCTGAGGGTGGAGGCGCCAATCTCCATAGAGTAGATTCCCCCTTGATAGAAGGTCCGCGCCTCTGTTCAGAATGCCTGGAACATGAGTCGTGTAACAACAAGAAAAATCGCCTGCTCCACACCAAAAACTTGTAGGCTAGAGCGTGAAGTTTCAATGAGCGCACGCCATCTTGACGGTTTATATATGCCCCAGCTGTGGTATTGTCGCAGCGTACGAGCACATGTCCCTGCAGGCAAGGCAGAAAATAATTCAGAGCTTTCCAAAAGGTCAAAAGCTCTAAATAATTTTTGGCGCTGAACGTAGTCTGCTCGGCCACAGACCATTCACCGTTCTGCCCTCCAGGATGGCACCCCAGCCTGTTAAGGACGCATCTGTCGTAACAACTTTCCGCAACATAATCGTCCCCAGAAGGGTTCCCTGTGCGTAAAAGTCCACGCTCTTCCAGTGGCGTAGAGCTGCCGTGCAGGTGCGCGTCGCTGTTACAGAGTGGGAAAGATCGCCTAACGGGCTGAAATGTAGTGACAAAACCCATTTCTTGAACGTGCTCATACTCGGGAGTCCTAGGGGCAAAACCTGGATAGATGAAGCCATAAGACCCTGTAGCCTGAGGCAAGTGTGAAATTGCACTTTCACCCCCTCTCTGAACTGCGACAGACAGCCCATTAGAGAGAGACGTGCTCTCATGGAGACTGAGTTCAGCTCCAAGCCCATGAAGATCACACTCTGGCTGGGTGTAAAATTGCTTTTGTTCACATTCACCCTGATCCCGAGAGATATGATGTGCGTGAGCACACGGCAGGTGTCCTGCAACACTTTCTCCTTCGATTCGGCTATTACAATCCAATCGTCTATGTATGTAAAAATCGTCAGACCTGACATTCTCAGGGGAGTTAAGCTCGCTTCCTCTTGCGTTTCGAGTTCAGTTCAAGGGTTTTCCCACCGCGACAGGAGTCGTTTTCCCCCAGGGCTTAGCAGAGGGTGGGTTGCTCTTTCGTGGCGGGGGTTTGTTGTGGGGCTTTTCCTTGCTCGCAGGTTTGGACAGCCTGACAAGCGTTACAGAGGACGAGGTCATTAACAGTAATGATCTCCTTCCACAGCGCGGGTGAGGGGAATCCCTTGTCCAACTGTTGGCCTAAGTGGTCCTAAATCTCCATCTGGTAAGCGGAGAGGAGGGAGCAGACATTCAGGGCCCTGATAGCCAAGGCCGAGAATCTATAAGCGGCCTGGTGCACAGAGGCAGAGCGGCCGCTCGCTCACACACTTCCAGGAGGATGGACTGAGGCAAGGCCGCATTGGCGTTGGCCTGGGGAACGCCAGAGGGTGGGATGGCCTCCTCGAGCTCTGAGACCCCGAGAAGGCCCGTACTGTCGTCACCACCAGAACCGGCCGGTTCGTCGTCGAGCGGGAGGTTGCTCGCGAAGATGTCCTCTTCGGGGAATGCAGGATTAGGCTGATCAGCCCAGATAAGAGACCCTGGAGGCCCCGGTAGTGCGTCGTCGTCACTGTGTCCCCCATTCGAATCAGAAAAGCCAAGCTTGACACACTGGGTCGCGGCAACTTTAAGGCAGCGTCGCAGGAGTTTTTTCTGGCAGCATCAGGCAATGACTGCAGTTCTCCGGGTTCTCCAAAGCCTCTTCCGCTTGCTTAAGGCCCAAGCAGACCACGCAGAATGGGTGAAGGTCCTTTGCGACAATCAGCACACCACACGCGGCCGGGCAGGCCCGTTGAATCAAAGGGAAACAGGTGAGAAGATGCGAGAGCGTGGGCGGCTCAGAAAGCAAACACCGCTGAACTTGGTAGAAAACAGGTAAGGTAAGGGGGTGGGGCCTTACCTGGCATTGGCTGTGCGCTTCTGTCTGTTTTTTGCAGACTTGGTGCAATTGGATGCTTCTGCAGAGGTCAGGTACGGATGCCCTTCCCATAGGTGGATCTCGAACACGAGATGATGAAAGAACTTTGTCACAGCTATGAATCATGATTTGCTAGTTGATGGTATCTCATTCTAGATAGATGTTCGATTGGATAAAAATATATGTAGTGCAGGGGGAGTCATCAATATTCTTGGTCTGTTTTCCTTGAAGAGAAAGACTGTATGTTTTAAATGTGTGTATCAAATGGATCAAAAAGCACAACTATTTATATAGTAGCCTATATGATGAGCTGATAAGTTAAGTAACAAGAATCAGCTTACAAATGTTTTACTGTTATGTTATTGTCATATTTATGCAATGCAAATTAAGCTGAAATGACTGAATAAAATGATAATATCCAGCTGGTGGGTTAATTAGATAAAGTACATTAAACCGTGCACTGCCATGTTCTTTTGCACTGCAGACATTATTCCCAGACTCTCTGCCTAGTTGTCCTGAGAGACCGACACCAGGAGCATCTTAAGTCCGGCTCATTTCCACCTCCAGTGAAGGGAGACGGCTCCTTAAGGTGTGTGTATGAGGTGTAGCCCTCAGGGAAGATAGCCGATCTCAGCCAATCCCAGCACCCAGCAGACAGACATGATCCTTTTGGGGACTCAGTTTGGAGACTTGCTTTATTTTATTAATGCTTAGGTCAGAGAATATAACTTATGGTTGTTCAAAAATGCTCTCTATTCAGTCTGCCATGTATTCATAATATTCAATATAATTGCTTTATTCATAATAAAATCATAACATAACCATTTTGTGACCAGGCCTACATTAAATCTGTATGTGCAGAATCCACACAGAATTCTGCTAATTTCCATAATCAGAATTCCCATCATTTAAAATGTTCTACATGTCCCCATTCTCTTGTGTGTTTCTCCATTCTCTTGTTTATTATAATTCTGTCAAATTACATTTTACCATTTTTAAATCAATTCCACAGATTTTCCTCCCAAACCAATGCTGAAAATCATCAAAATCAAAACCCTTCCTGGGTTCTATCTATCTAACATCTATCTGGGCCTGCTTATGAGGTTGGTTGAAACTCTAATATCATCAATAATATCATCTTTTATTTTTACTTTATATATTACTTTAATGGCTGATCTTTAGTACATTGTTTCCGAACCAAATATTTAATTTGGTTTGCTATGATGAAATCCTGCTCTATTCTCTCTTAATGTTTTATGCTAATCACTGGAACAGCTCTGGATGGTGCCAAATGGCTCTTTTCTGATATCCTGCTGTATCAGCAGCACAGCAGCATGTCGTCACCCGATCGAGTGACGCTTCGGTATCCTGGGATTACAGTCTTAATGAAACATTCCGTGCACCATTTCTCTTTATGGCCTATAATGATTATTAAACAGGGCCGTAGCACTATCAGGAAAGCACAATAAAAGCTAATGATGTAGCCAATGCTTTAGCCAAGCTTCATCAAAACACCTGATATTTCTGCATTGGGAATCCCTGATTAAATATTTAATTACATATTTCATACTTCAAGTCACTGAGGACATTCATGTGGATTTGGGTGTTTGTACAAATGCTCTGGTGAGGTTCTTTATAGTATTTCAGAGATGCATTTGGTCAGTGTGGTTGCTTATATCTTGGTTGCTCAGGTTCGGTATGTGTTTTTATGTATTTTATTAATCATTTAAAAATATTTTAAAGGCCTGCCTAGTTTTTTCTGAATCAACCATTTTGTCATGCAAAGAAATGATTCAAATTATAGAACAACACACAGCCGGCCCATATTGTATGCTCTGTTAGTGTCTACGCATAAAGAAGACCTCGATTTATCCTGCTATTTGATTTCCATAAAACAAACATCACACTACATCATAGCAGCACTTGCTGATTTCTCCATATGCATAAACCATTAGCTTCCATTACAAGCAATGTGTTTAAGCTAATGAGCAAAGCATCGCTCCCTAGAGAGAAAAACAAACAAAAGGAAAATCAACTAAATCTAGTTTACAAAGCAAATCCTCCTCCTCACATAGACCTGCTGCTCTTTACAATCCGACAGATGCGGCTGAATACTGCCAACATTTGTATGTAATGGGATCATGAGTTCAACTGTCTCAGATGAGATTTTAGAGGCTGTAACACCTAAAAATTATGTTTAGTGATGTTTAACCCTAGAAAGCCTATATCATGATGCATGAAATTTTAAGGTCTCTAAATGATCAATATTATCAGAACTTTGCTGAAAGACCTGTTGTCCGCAATCTACTACATGCCCTAGGAGTAACTTTTATATTGTTAGTAATATCTGAAGATGAACATTTACATTACAAAGCTATAAGAATTTCATCTTACCTTTCATCCAAAGTTTTTATATACAGTAAATAACAGCATCTGCATCAGCATCTGTTTTATTTGTTTCTAAATAAAACTCAGGTGTTTTTTTTCACACTATGAGCCATTAAAGCCTGATGCATATATGGTATGAATGTGATACAAAAACAAAACTCATATGCATAACTTTTTTTCATATATATTTTGTCTGAAGGTTCAATAAACTGTTTCATTTAAAAAAAATGTGTCAGGCTTTACAGGGTTAATAATTCAGGTGGTTTGAAATAATATTTATGCTTGCTTAAACGGAAATTTCTAATAAAAAGTCATCAGCTGTTACAGAACACAATGTCATATCAAATTCTGTATTATTTGTATAACCATTTGCCTTGTGATTGATTAGCGCATATGATTATTATTTTCAATAAAGCAGAGGGAACAATAGAGCATGAATGCCTAAAAAATTGGCAAATCTCTTTTCAGTGCTCCGGTTGAATTGGAAATTACATCTGCTTCTATTTTCATCAGCAGGCTAATGTAATGTCATGACTAATATTATCCCCATTGACATGACAGGCACAATTTATTTCTTAATACTCTCAGAGGGAAGCTAGCTCAGCGGTGCTTTTCCATCTCACTGATAGCCATCAAACTGCGGCCCTCATTTCAAACAGGGCTCAGCCGTCGCACTGCTATGAGAAAAGGAGGCCTTTCATTCACACTGTTTCTATCTTCTGTCTGTCCACCCAATCGCCTGGAGAAAAGTCACACAACTCCATTTAACTTTGTTGTCCATTACAGCGGCATGATCTATTAACAAGAAGGCAGATGCATCCCAATGACAAATTCCAAATGTAATAGGATTCTGACTGATCATGATCCTAAATTATCTCTGAGGCGAATAGTGATTTTTGCATGTTCCAGCACCTTGAGCCATAGAGCTAATACAGCTATGATCATTGAGATCATTGAGTCTGATTTTTTTGCATGTTGATAATTATTATTATTACATTCAGTAGTTTGGTGCTAATTTAAAAAGATCTACACATTAGGAAATAAAAAGTGTGAAGAGTCATCTAAATCTACTTTCACACATATAAAGATAAAGACTGTACTTAATAATTTTCTATGAAAGTGTTTTTATATGTGTGTGTGTGGCATGCAGCGGTGTTCTAAAATTAAGAGGCAAAGGTTGTTTTTTTTAATCAAATGTAAATTCATCCATTAGTCTTTCATGTCTCAAAACATAAAAGAAAGCAAATTAAATTCTATTTTGTATTTTTTACATTAACTTGATATGTATACTTGGTTTTAATAAATAGAACATTATATTGTTAGTGTTTTTAAGCATTTTTACATTTATTCCAAAATAATAACTCAAGGCAACAACAATTAAAACAATATGTTTGGTTACACTTTATGTAAAGGGTCCAATTCTCACTATATTAACTAACTATTAACTATGACTTTTGCCTCAGTAAACTCCTAATTACTTACTAAGTACTTAAACAACCAATATCCCAGTAATATGCATGCTAATAACCAATTAATTAATAGTGAGAATTGGACCCTAAACTAGTGTTACCATATATTGTATTTGTGATATGATGTTCAGCTGTTCTTTTTAAGTCAACTTATTTTCAGATCATCAGTCATCAAACTCGGTAAACATTGGTCACAGAAACAGAGATGTACCTGTAATTTAACAAAGCTGTTTGCAAAGTGGATTTTGTCACAAACTGCTCTGACAGACAGGTTGAAGATCCAAATGCAGTTTTATTAAGGCAATCCAAAATCATAATACATGTAACAGACAGAGGGTCTAAACCAAGGCAAACAATGACAGAGTCCAGGACACAGAAAAACTTTAGCAACACTTTGCAAAGACTGAGAGAAAACACAGGGCTTATATACACAGACAAGCTAAGCTAATGACATACAGGTGGATGTAATCAGTGCCGCTGCTAGCCATTTTGGTGCCCTAAGCATAACCCCCCCCCCCCCCCCCCGACCCCCCTCCCCCTAAAAAAAATAAACATTTATTTTTGCCAGTTTAACTTTTTATTACCAAACATATAACTCAATACCAATAACACAATAGCCTACTGTCAAACTTCATCAGGCGCCATGTACTCCAACGTACCACTGAGCTTGCGAAGTTGAGTGTGTTTGGGGGGAGGGGCGGCGGCGGCACCATCGTTACTTTCTAGAGCAATTAAATACTCTTTTTCCGCCTGTTTTGTTATATACATCCCTAAAAAGTGCCTAATAATATTTCTATACTGAAATAATATCGGTATTATAATTATTATGACTATGATATGATGATTGATTTTTCATTAGGCTATTTTTGGTGCCTCCTCAGCACTTGGTGCCCTACGCACAGTGCGTGATGCGCATGGTGGGAGCGGCGGCGCTGGATGTAATCACACGATAATGAGTCCAGGCAAAGGTTTATTGGAAACGTTGTCCATGATGGAATGGCAAAGGACTAGGGAGGAGTGCCCTCTGGAGGCTATTATAGGCACTGTGACTGACATAGGTGAAATAGGCACTCCGGCTTCTAGACGCTCCTAAGACAGTCACATAAATCTAGGATGGAGGTCGTGCAGAGGCGGAATCAGGGGAGGGATGGAGGTCCATGGACAGGAAGCAGGACTGGGGACTGAGGAGGATTAATGAGCCAGGGCGGAGCTAGCAGAGCAGGCAGGGCAGATGGCCAGGGCACCGCTGACAGGACTGAAGATCATCTCAGCTGAGCAGATGACCGCCACAGCCGAGTAGACGGGACTGAAGTTCCCAACGGCAGAGCAGAGGACAACCACAGCAGAGCAGATGGGTCTGAAGACCACCAAGGCTTAGCTGAGGACCACGACTGCAGATCAGGTGGAACTGGAGAAAATAAAATAAAGAGGTTAGGGTTGGCCTTTGGTGCCATGTCAAATCATGCAGAGAGTTCAGTAATGGCCTCTTTGGCCATAACAGGGCAGACAGGACATCCAGGGGTAATGTCCATGACAAGGTAGTGTAGTGTATCTGGACAGTCTCACATGCCTTAATCATTCTGAGTTTTTGGAAAGCTTTTAACCCTTTGAGTTTTGCCCTGTAAATCAGGCCTGGCACCACAGAGTCTGCATTAAAAGTGCCCAGTGACACCTTTACGGCATGAACGTGTTTACCCAAACCCCAATAAAATAGAACTCGCCGAGCCTCAAAGAGATCAGTATCTCCTTAATCATTGTAATCCTCTTGGTCCAACTGAGTTGGTCACGTACAGGAGACTACAGTAAAATGTATGATTCTCTGTGCACGGCTTTCTGGAGTATGAAATTACATTTCTTACAATGTCATAAACTAGGTAAATGAGCTGCTTCGACAAGACAAAGGAACAAGTTTCCCGCTCACAGAACTCCAAGTCGATTGGTCAGTTTCACCCCAAAGAGGTGTGGACTGAGTTTCCTTAAGAGGACAGAACGCCAATTTTTTGCTCTCTTCAACTCTTACTTCTTCCCTTCGTGACTCTCTTCAAGCTTCTCCAGCTTCAGTCTTCGTCTTCGTTTTCTTTTGTTTGTTTCTTCTTTAAGCTTTTATTTTCCATTTTCGGATTCGCCTTTGTTCATTTCCACCGACAAGTGAAATGAACTTAGCCTGAATTATCTGGCAAACGTTACCTTCAACGGACTACCTCTCACGTGAACGCGCGCAGCTCCGAAGGACCGAGACTCTGAGAGAACGCGCACAGCTCACAAGGACACACACACACACGCTTTCTCGACAACACAAGAGAGCTATATTTGCAAGTATTTCGTCTATTGAGTTTTCAAAGCATTAAGATTGGTAACCCTTAGGGCGATTGTGATTCCTTGTTGGTTCTCTCTCAAGGTTTTGTCCCGGTAATTTGCTAATTCTGTGATCCTTACGTGATCTATCTCACCTTCTCCCTCTTTCTATCACTCTCTCTGATTCTCATTTTCTTTCATTGTTTTATTGTGTTGTATATACATTTTATTCCATGTAATCTTAGTCACCGATATACGTTGTGTTTCCTTTATTAAATCCATATATACTCATTTATTGACCCTGTTGAGCTCATATTATAAAGTCCCTTTAATGTCCGATCAAAAGCAACCTGCTGTACAATTGCTGATACTTAAATAGTATTTTTTTTATAGAACGAGAGAGAGCTGTTTTTCATGGCCAAGAAGAACAGTCTCTCTTGAAAGTCTATAAAAAAAGGATAACTCCTCTTGTGATTTGATAAAAGATCATATGGTCAGTTTGCTGGACGAACAAACCATTCGATAACAAATTAATTCCATTAGGGGTTATCCTGAAAATAGAATCGACAATTGATATATTAATATTTAATTATAAACATGTTGTGATTGATTATTGATATAAAAATTTATCTATTTTTGCCTACCTGTATGGATAATTGGTCACAATTCGTTGTGTTCAGTTGTCCATACAGATATGTGGCAAAATATTCCCGTTAAGGGTAATATTATAAACTGTTGTCGATTCACTGATCATATCCTGACCAGTTTGTTAAAATTCCCTTTATTTGAGCTAAGAATCGCTACAGTAGGGAGAGTCTTTAATCGTGGCCTCGTCGGCTGCAACTCTGGAACTCAGCCTCTCTGGCTGAGACAAGACAGAATTTCAGTGGTCATATCTAGGCAATCAGGAAACTCAGGAAAGACAGGACACTCAGGGATGACATCCATGGTCGTGTCAGGACAAAGCAGAGAGTTCATTGACAATCTCTGTGGTCATGTCGGAGCAAACAGGAAGGTTATGGGCAGGTGTCGTCACCTCTGGAGAAACTGGAGAAGGGTATGTGGCCCAGACACACAGAATGGCCATCGCCATCACATGGAGTACAATTGCCGGTAGGAGAACCCCCTGACTTGATACCACTACTGAGATGCCACTGAGAGTGCTGGGACACATTCACACTCACACACACTCCTACGGACAATTTGGCATATCCAATCCACCTAACCTGCATGTTTTTGGACTGTGGGAGGAAAGCACCCGGAGGAAACCCACACTGGAGAGAACAAGCAAACTCCAGAAGGGACTCCTGGCTCAGCCGGGGCTCGAACAGGAGACCTTCTTGCTGTGAAGCGACAGTGCTACAGAATCTCTGTGTTTAAAGAGTGCAGAATGCTAGAACAAATTTTTACTAATGCAAATTTCAAAAACATCAATAACAGCGTTAAAGGTGCAGCAAGAAATTTCTGATAAACGTTTTTGAAAGTGGATCGGACCAAGCACCACAACCCACTTTTAGCCAATCAGCATTGTGGGCGTATACACACCTGACGGTGGAGGAGAGAGAGTGAGCAAGAGGGAGATTTGAAAAAGACTGTAGAAAGAGAGATGACTGAGAGACATTACAAAAGAGAAAAGGTCTGAGGAATATCACTGGAAAAAGAAGAAAGAGCAAGAGGCAAGAGCTTTAGAACCCACGTTAATATTATAAAGCTTTCTAGCGCTGGAGAGACCTAAGCGAGAAGGCCTGAAAACGGACTGCAAGGTTGCGTTATTTCTGCTCTGTACATGAGTAACATTGTTTTGCTATGTTTCACAGAACCAAGATATGCTGTTGCTGTAATGTTAGCCATAGTAACAGGACAGTTTTGAGTGTTATTGTTTTCTGCTGGTGTGCTGCTACTGACTAACAATGCTTGCTTGTATATACTCTTGTGAACTGTATGTTAATTTTTTGTTATACCTCGTTGTTTGTTCATCTTTGCTTTATTTTTCATGAAGCATTATTTTGCTTTGCCTCAGCTATGGTAAAGAGACATCCCCTCTTGCATTGTGTGTTCCTGCATTTTGGGGGCGTGGCAATGAAGAGAGGTGTGTGTTTGTTTTGGTTGATTTCAAATATCAAAGGCGTGTTCGACTTGAAGTGGTGCTGCAGGCCGATTGGTGTTTGACATCAAAGTACCGCGAGAGTGGTAGTATACGGAGCATACAGAATTGTCTGCTCTTTAATCACTTTAATCACTTACGCAATACTTTGATGTCATACACCGATTGGTCTGCACAGCGCCACTTCAAGTCGAACACACCTTAACAGTGTTTTGCTTACTGCACCTTTACCTTGTCAGTGCTGGAAAGTGCCCATGCCATAAGTTGGATAATCCAATAGTTTTGGCTGTGTCTTTGTGACAATGATGCTGTTGTTGTGCATCTCTTCTTTAGAGACCCACCAAATTCTGGAATTTATAGATAAACCTGACTTTAAAGAACCAATAATTGATGATTACATAAAAGCAAATATTTGGTCAAACAGATAATACTTTTATCCTTGTTCACCCCATTTTTTGAACTATCCAATTAACATCTATTATAAAACCAAATTCAGTCCCACACAGCTTTTCTATGCTGAGGCAGGCACTTTGAAGAATGGTAGGGCTGAGAGCTTAAGAGAGATAAAGAAGACCCATCAAGTCTGCTGTGTTCTGTCACATGGGTTGTTCTAAAACTTCATTCCGTTAAGTGTGCTGTTCTAATGCTAATTAGCTGGTATAATTGCTTTTCAGTTCTTCAGCTGTGATTACCACCTGAGCTGTGTTCTTACTGATTTGTCTTATGCTGCGTCTCAATTCGCCTACTACGCCCTAAAAGTATGTACTCTTTTTGTGAAGAAAAAGTGCATACTTTTGAGTGTGTAGCAGAAGAGTAGACAAGCTTTGGTACATACAATCACGTCATAAAATAGCGTCTTTAACGGTTGCTCTCTGTCGCTTAGTTACACGCATCCTGTCACATAAACTGACCTGACTAATTTAATTTAAATTAAAGGGGTGGTAAAACACGATTTCACTTTTCTAACTTTAGCTAGTGTGTAATGTTGCTGTTTGAGCATAAACAACATCTGCAAAGTTACAACGCTCAAAGTTCAAAGCAAAGGGAGATATTTGCTTTTAAAGAAATCAATTTCTAAGGACTACACAGTAAACGGCCGGTAGGGACTACACGACATTCCTCCAGGGTTGCTGACATCACTAACCCCAATATTTACATAAACCCCTCCTCCGAGAATACTAAATAATGGGGGCGAGGCCATTTTATATTGCTTTGGAGAAGAGTTGTTGTGGTATAGTAGGCTGGAGTGTTGTTGCCGCAATGCCGTCGAAACGCTGTTATTTTCATCCGGATTGCAGGTCCACTTTGTTCAGCCTTCCTATGGTCGGGGGAGTTAGGGATCAATGGTTAAAATTTATTTTTAACTCGGTCCCTCATACCCAAATCTCGCTCTCTGTGCTGCACATTTTATGGAGGAAAGCTTCCACAATCTTCGCGAGTTCAATGCAGCATTCGCACAATGGCTTGTCCTGAAAGATGGAGCAGTTCCAACTTTAAGAACAGAAGCTGTAGTTTATGGGCCACAACCTTGTAAGTATGATTTATTTTTCGTCTGTGTTTTCCTGTAATAGTTCGTATTGTTAATTGTACATTGTAGCAAGGAAGTAAACAAATGACAACGCTGTTTGGCTCTGCAAGCCAGTTTGTTAAATGCTCATTCATACTTAATGTTATCCGACAAACACCTAACGTCACAAACTTATTTTAATCTCAACAGCGAACTTGGAATTAGTGTAAATTATTCTTTGATTAGAGATTTTATGTATTGTTTCTCTACATGCTTGTTTATCTACAGGCATGCTAAACATGGTTTTGTGTTTGATTTGGCTACTGTAGTAAAGCCAAAGTTTAGTGTTCGTTTTGGGTTAATAGTCCGATTCGGGCTCAAATTGGTATGGTTTTATTGACGCCATTGTTTATAATACACCAAAGCACAAACTACCGGTAAAGGTAAGGGGCGTGAAGTTTCCGAAAAACGTGCACTAGGCGGTTAGCGAATCACAACACACTGGGCCAGCTAACCAATCTGAGCCCATTGCGTATTTTTGAGGGACTGGCTTCATAGAACCCGGAAACCATCAGACCGTTTTTACAAGGAGGAACAGAGCAGTGTAGAATAAAGGTAAAATACATGAAAAATAATGCAATTTTTTAAAAACGAAGCATGAACACATGTTACAGTGCACCCCACAAACACAATCAAGCCTTTGAAAAAATGTGTTTTACCACCCCTTTAATTTCCAACTGTATCAGAGAGAAATGCAGTAGCACTTTGAACTGCCAGTCATTGGTCTTTCATGCGGAGACTTGTATATCATGCATAATGATGCATTTAATTAATGGCCTAACGGATCTTTATAAAACTTCCCGTTGTTGCAGATGAAATATAACACAGATAACATTACATAAATATTTTTTATCAGCTTAAATGTTGATTAATAGTCACTCAAACCCCTTTAACTAAACCTCTCTACTTAACCATCGGTCGCACACATCTGCCATGTTTTGTATTTTTCTGAACACCTTTTACTTGTGTTTGTAGTTCTGAACTGGATCCTCCTCCAAAGCGCAATGGGAGGAGTTAAAAGGCTAAATATTAGCTGTTATAGTGAGCACGGATCCACACTTTGAAAATCCACCAGAAATAGTAGACCATCCGGGGACTTCTGGTATACTCTTTTCAACATACTATGCTTTAGGACACACTTATTTTAATCTCACATACTGTTTAGGATGGACATTGAGACGCAGGGCTAGTCTGAGCAGACAAAAGGTTTCGCCTGTAATTTGCCCATCAGTTTTCATCAACAAGCAAGTAATTCAAGTCCTTCAATGGTGTTCAGCATTATTTTGTCATAGGAATGAGAGGAAAAACTCGTCAATTGTTACCAGGCACAAAAAGTAGTTCTTGTCAAAGGACACTTGCCAATGCCTTCAGTGTGGATTTTTTTCATAGACGGCCAACAGCATGTAAATGTCTGCAGCATCATGATTAATGGACTAAATGCCCTTACTGTATCCTTCACTGAAGCTACTGTACCCTCACCAGTCCTGTTCCCTACGGAGACAAATTCCTATAATTTACACATTGATTGGAAAGCACACAGGAACGGACCATGCAGCTGGGCTAAAGTGGACTAATGACTAATGCAGATCCTAATTGTACATTTACACAAAAGTGCATGTGAGGGATTTGATGCTTATTTCAACATAAGCCATTAATATTCATTTTGTTCCAGAGATGCTTTTTCTCATCAAACACCACAATTTGTGCACATATCAAGATATAAGGTAGTGTATATAGTGTAATCGTTGAAATCGTTGAAAAGAAATACTACCCAAATACATTTTCAAAAGAGACCCTATCATTTATACACGTGCAATACAAAGCACAACTGTGTCATACAAAAAATGAACACAAAAGTAGCTAATAGAGTACACTATAAGCTACATGGAAAAGGTACATTATCTTGCTACATTTATGCTACATAATAATTTTTGTGAAAATAAAAAGCTGTAGTTATTAAAAAAAGAGGTGTAAAACAAAATTATATATTCATTTGTCATGCATATGTTTGAGGAGAAAATAATAATGTGACATTACATGACCGCATTCTATCAAGACAAAGCACCTTTAACAGGAGTACAATGTAAAACAGAATTTAAAAGGAATAGTTCACCCAAAAATGAAAAAAAATCACAATTCTCTATTCCAATTTCGAAATCACAGCTAAAACAACTAGCTAAATATAATATTTAAAACATTATTAAAGACAAGTGGATGTTAAATACCATTTGACTAGTAACCAAAAATCCAAATCACAGTCTCTACTGCACCAATTTAATTGATATTAATACTAGTGTAGAACATTGCATAGAAACTGTGTCTATTCCTCGTTTACTAAGATCAAATAATAAATCTACTGCAGGATCTAGAAAAAATCTAATTGTTATTAAAACAAAAAATCTCGCTATTAGTGAACAAAAACAATTTCTAAAGCTAGGTCTTCTAAACATTAGATCGCTCACACCTAAGGCGGTTATTGTAAATGAAATGGTCACAGATAATAATTTCGATGTTCTGTGCCTTACTGAAACCTGGCTTAAACCAAATGATTATTTCGGTCTAAATGAGTCTACTCCGCCAGGATACTGTTATAAGCATGAGCCCCGTCTGATCGGTCGTGGCGGCGGTGTTGCAACAATCTACAGAGATATCCTGAATGTTACTAAGAAAACTCGTCATAGGTTTAATTCGTTTGAAGTACTTGTGCTAAATGTTACGCTCTTAGATGTAAGAAAAAAATCCCTATTATCTCTAGCATTGGCTACCGTATATAGACCTCCAGGGCCTTACGCCAATTTCCTAAAAGAGTTTGCTGACTTTCTATCAGATCTTTTGGTCAACGTCGATAAAGCATTAATTGTTGGAGATTTTAACATACACGTAGATAATTTAAATGATGCGTTAGGGGCTGCGTTTACAGATTTATTAAACTCCTTCGGGGTCAAGCAAAACGTCACCGGACCAACTCATCGTCTTAAACATACACTCGATTTAATTATATCATATGGAACCAATCCAACCGATATAGATATTGTTCCACAAAGTGATGATGTCACTGACCACTACTTGGTAACTTGCATATTACGCACTGCTGTAATATGTCATGCTGCGCCACGTTATCGACCAGGTAGAACAATTCGTCCATCCACCATAGATCATTTCTCAAATAGCTTATCTGATCTGTCTCAGCTGCTGTCTGAACCCAAACAAACAGATGAATTAGACGAACTAACTAGCACTATGAGCACCATTCTCTCTAGAACATTGGATATTGTTGCACCCATTAGATTAAAAAAGGTCAGAGAAAAAAGTATAGCACCATGGTACAATAATACTACGTATGTTTTAAAGAGAGAAATCCGTAATTTAGAGCGTAAATGGAAAAAAACTAATTTAGAGGTCTTTAGAATCGCGTGGAAAGACAGTATGTCACTTTATAAAAAGGCACTTAAAACGGCCAGGGCTGAGCACCTCAGCAAATTAATAGAAAACAACCGAAATAATCCAAGGTTTTTATTTAATACCGTGGCTAGACTAACAAATAAACAGACGTCGCCTGAACAAAATACCTCGTTACAGTTTAGTAGTAATGATTTCATGAACTTCTTCACCGAGAAAATTGAAAGCATCAGAATCAAAATCGTAAACGTTCGATCTTTGCTCGCGCCTTATAATTCGGCCGCAATTATCACCCCGCAAGAACAATTACAATGCTTTACAACCATAGAACAAAAAGAGTTAAATAAACTTATCACTTCATCTAAAACAACAACATGTTTATTAGATCCTATACCAACTGAACTACTGAAAGAAGTGTTACCTGTAGTGGAAGAGCCTCTTCTCAATATTATTAACTCATCTTTATCTTTAGGTCATGTTCCAAGAACGTTCAAGCTGGCAGTTATAAAACCTCTTATTAAGAAACCACAATTAGATCCAAATAACCTAGCAAATTACAGACCCATTTCGAATCTTCCATTTATGTCAAAAATATTAGAAAAAGTTGTGTCCGCTCAACTCGGCTCTTTCTTGCAAGAAAACGACATCTATGAAAAGTTTCAGTCTGGATTCAGGCCACATCATAGCACTGAAACTGCGCTTGTTAGAATCACAAATGATTTACTTTTAGCTTCGGACCAAGGCTGTATCTCAGTACTAGTTTTACTTGATCTTAGTGCTGCGTTCGATACTATAGATCACACAATACTCTTAGATCGACTACAAAATTACACTGGTGTTCAAGGACAAGCATTAAGCTGGTTCAGGTCATACTTATCTGACCGCTACCATTTCGTCTACTTAAATGGAGAAAAATCGATTATAACTTCGGCAAACTATGGAGTGCCGCAGGGATCTGTGTTAGGCCCTTTATTATTCTCAATATATATGCTGCCACTTGGTAATATTCTAAGGAAACATGGAATTAGTTTCCATTGTTATGCTGATGACACTCAAATATATATTTCCTCACGGCCAGATGAATACGCTAAATTATCCAAATTGACAGATTGTGTTAAAGATATAAAAGATTGGATGACGCATAATTTTCTTTTATTAAATCCAGACAAGACAGAGGTAATACTTATCGGTTCTAAAAACCATCCACAAAACCTTTCACAGCACGACTTTAACATAGTAGGATGCCCTTTTACTCTATCCGCTACAGTAAAAGACCTGGGTGTTACATTAGACTGCAACCTGTCTTTTGAAAAGCATATTTCATATGTTACAAAAACAGCCTTTTTCCACCTTAGAAACATTGCTAAGCTACGTAATATGCTATCAGTCTCTGATGCAGAAAAGTTAGTTCATGCATTCATGACCTCGAGACTAGATTACTGTAATGCTTTATTAGCTGGTTGTCCTGCATCTTCAATAAACAAGCTACAGTTAGTCCAAAATGCAGCCGCTAGAGTTCTTACTAGATCAAGAAAATATGATCATATAACACCGATTTTATCATCACTTCATTGGTTACCTATAAAGTTCCGTATTAATTACAAGGTATTGCTTTTGACCTATAAAGCTCTAAATGGTTTAGCTCCAGTCTATTTAACGGATCTTCTATCGCCTTACAATCCATCGCGCTCTTTAAGATCACTAGATTCGAGGTTTCTGGTCATTCCTAGGATATCCAGATCCACCAAAGGAGGCAGAGCATTTTCACATTTAGCTCCGAAGCTCTGGAATAGCCTTCCTGATATTGTTCGTTGCTCAGACTCGCTCTCCCAGTTTAAAACTAGACTGAAGACGCATCTATTTAGCCAGGCATTCATATAAATTTTTTATCTTACAGTTACTGTAAATTCGGCCTCTAGTTCATAAACGCCAGAGGAGAACTGGCCCCCGACTGAGCCTGGGTTCTCCCAAGGTTTTTTTTCTCCATTGGGTCATCTGATGGGGTGTTAGGACACCATTAGGTCACTGGATGGAGTTTTTCGGTTCCTTGCCACTGTTGCCTTAGGCTTGCTCAGTTGGGGATATTCAAATTAATTAACCAATCATACCATTGATCAGCTCTACCAAACTTGGATGTCTTTTTTCCAGTAATAAACAAACATTAAGTTGTTTTGATTGATACTGTGAAGCAGCTTTGATACAATCTGTATTGTGAAAAGCGCTATATAAATATATTTGACTTGACTTGACTTGACTTGATCAGCTCTACCAAACTTGGATGTGTTTTTTCCAGTAATAAACAAACATTGTTAAGTTGTTTTGATTGATACTGTGAAGCAGCTTTGATACAATCTGTATTGTGAAAAGCGCTATATAAATATATTTGACTTGACTTGACTTGACAAGTAACAGTAGTTCTGTTTTATTCCTCCTGACCGCCAGAGGCAGTGCTTAAAGGGATAGTTCACCCAAAAATGAAAATTCTGTCAGTTATTACTCACCCTCATGTTGTTTCAACCCCGTAAGACCTTCGTTCATCTTCGGAACACAAATTAAGATATTTTTGATTAAATCTGAGAGTTGGATCACTCCTCCATAGGCTTCTAAGGGATTGAAACTTGTTCCCCGAAAGGTTATTAAAGACATCGTTAAAATAGTCCAAGTGACTGCAGTGGCTCAATCTTAAGTTTATCAAACGACGAGAATACTTTTTGTGCGCAAAACCCCCCCAAAAATAACGACTTTATTTCAACTATTCATTTCCTTCTCTGTGGGCCTCGAGTCAGTTCACTAGTATAATAGCATAAGCTTTTGTTGTTGTACATCACACGCATCACACGCATCACCCACATGACCAGCGTCGGCCAATAGTGAGCCTACGTGTGACGTTGCACTACGCTATCACACTACGTTAACTGACTAGAGGCCCACAGAGAAGGAAATGAATAGTTGTAATAAAGTCATTATTTTTGTTTGTTTTTGCGCACAAAAAATATTCTCGTCACTTGATAAACTTAAGATTGAGCCACTGTAGTCACTTGGACTATTTTAACGATGTCTTTAATTAATTTTCGGGGCTGGCAAGTTTCAATCCCTTAAGAAGCCTATGGAGGAGTGATCCAGCTCTCAGATTTAATCAAAAATATCTTAATTTGTGTTCCGAAGATGAACGAAGGTCTTATGGGGTTGGAACAACATGAGGGTGAGTAATAACTGACAGAATTTTCATTTTTGGGTGAACTATCCCTTTAAGCACTAGTGAATTATCGCAGCGTGTTAAGCGAAGGGTCCCCCTCTCCAGTTCAGGCGGAGCTCGACCTACTCAAAATGTTCCAGAGGGGAGCAGCGAAAGTCTCTATAGACTGGCCATCACAGCAGACAGAACCAGGGGACAGAGAGAAATCTCTATGACGGCAAGAGACTTCCGTCACATGCTCCACCCATGAAACAGCTCAGTCCAGCGGTCCCCATTTGTTTTTTAGAAATAAAACATTTCTGGAATAAGCCTGTTTCACACAGGGTTCCTGTAAAAGGATTTTGTAGGCTGGGTGTTAATAACATGGAGGAGATAGGGATGTCAAATGCCCCTCCTATTGAGCTGTCAGTGGCACATCACTACTATGATCTACTGCTGTGCGCTCCATCATAGCAGCAGGCAGAGAGAGAGAGAGAGAGAGACAAAAATGCACGAGTCTCATTTGTAGCGCTTAGGCTTCAAGATAAACTAGACAAAAAGCTGCTTTGTGCCCACTCAAGAGATAATTTACCTGGGTCTCAGAATGAACTCAGACCTGTATCAGGGTTTCTGTCGGAGGAGCTCTCTCTATTCCGCAAACTCCTCAAGGGAGCATAAGGCCTGAGCAACATTCTTCCAGCGGACTAGGTTTTGGGCGACTCTTTTCAGCTGGGCCCACGACCATCTGGCTGCCGTCATCTCATCAGAAGACTGCTTTTACGTTAGTAGTGAAGATGCGGACTTTGGTCTACTTGGAGAGCGCTGTTGAGTTCCAGATGGGGCGTAAGGTGTTGAAAGCATGTATGGCTTTGTTGATGCGGCTCCTGATGTTCTCATCTGCTCTTCCGTCCTTGCTGACCACACTGCCCAGGTAGGTGAACTTGTCAACATTGCTGATGTCCATACCATGTAGTTGGATTTGGTCCTGTTGTTGCCTGTGTGACAGTAGGCTGATATTGTGCGAAATCGAGGTCCTTCAGCTGTTTGATGAAGGACCAACGGATCCCTGTGTTGGCATTTTCTGTGGACATTTTCAATATCCAGTCCACTACCAGCAGAAAGATGGTCGGTGACAACAAGCAGCCCTGTTTCACTCCAGTCCGCTCTTCAAAGGGTTCTGGAGTATGGAGACAAACTTGGGTGGGATCCCATAGTGTACCATTAGCTTCCAAACAACTTCTCAGTCTACACTGTCAAAAGCCTTCACAAAATCCACAAAGACTGTGTAGTGGAGACTGCCATTCCAAGGACTGCTCACTGGTGATGCGCAGGGTGATGTAGTCTATGCAAGACTTGTCCTGTCTGAAGCCCATCTGTTCATCTCTCAGTTGCTTGTCTAGAGCCTCCTTCAATCTTTCAAGCATGATGCACGCCAGGATCTTGCTGGGGACGGATAAAAGCATGATGCTTCAGCAGTTGTTGCGGCTGAACAGATCGCCTTTCTTGGGGAGTTTTACTAGATGTCCTTGCCTCCATTCTTTGGGTACGTGTTCTTGCATCCAGATTTTTTGTAGCAGAGGGAAAACATGCTGTTGGTTGTTGTTGTTGTAATGTCTGCTCTCAAGGCCTCTGGTGGTACGCAGTGTGGACCTGCTTATTTGCCTGCTTTGATTGCCTTCACTGCCTTGGTGATCTCGGCTTTGGTGGGTGGATTTGTGTTGACATCCAATAAGCTGTATGCTGGAAATATAGGTGGGGTTGCTCTGGAGGAGGTCTGTTGAGTTTCTTTAAAATGTTCAGCCCATCTTGCTCTTTCTTGGCATTCGTTTGTGATGATTCTGCCTTCTTTATCCTTGACTGAGCATTTTGGCTGGGTGCTCCTGCCTGCGAGAGTTCTGGTGATCTCATACAGTCTTTTCATGTCCCTTTGCCCTGCTGCTGTTTCTGCCTCTGTCAGGTAGTGAATAAATTTCCTCTTATCTGCCCTGGTTCTCTTATTCACTCTTCGGTTGGTATTCCAATACTTTGCTTGCAGGTTTTCTCTTGCTGGTCCTGGCAGTCTTGATCTGCTGTTTCAGTTCTTTCCTGTCTGTGATGAAGCCCCAGGTGTCTGCTGTTAGCCACTCCTTGTGCTCTCTGGTCTTCTTTCCCAAAACCTATTTGCAAGTGTCTGTCCAAATCTTCTTTAGCTCTTTCAAATTTTTTTCTACCGTCTCCTCTGCCTAACTTCCCAATGCCTCAAACAGTTTTTTGGCTGCACTGGTATCCCATGTTTTTCCTGGTATCTTTCAGGCTTTTGATGTTATATTTGAATGATGGCCTTTGTGCATGGTCTCTGTGCGCTTTCTGCTTTAGTTTCAGTGTTGCATGCACTAGGTGGTGGTCTAATGCAGCATCCGCTCCTCACTTCACTCTTACATCTAGAAGATTTCTGCACCATTTTCAACTGATGGTGATGTGGTCAATCTGGTTTTCTGTTTTTCCATCTGGGGAGGTCCAGATCTTCTTGTGGATGCCCTTGTGTGGAAAAAAGTGCCCCCTATGACAAGGTCGTTGAACGCACAGAAGTCTGAGAAAAGTTCTACATTTTTGTTCTTGCCCCCGAAACCATGCTTGCCCATAATAAGCTCTTTGTTACTGTTTTGCTGTCCTACTTTGGCATTCAGGTCTCCCATTAGAATCTTTCTGTCTCTTCTGTGTAGCCTGTCGATGGTAGCCTGTAGTGCCCCGTAGAAGTCTTTCTTGTTTTTCTCTGCAACATAGGTGGGTGCATAACACTGGATGATGCTGATGTTTCTTCCCTTAAAGTTTAATCTTGCTGTGAGGAGTCTTGCAGAGACAGGTTACCATTCCAGGACATTCCCAACTCCAAGTGCGTGTGCTTCTTCTGGGCCTGAATATGTTATGGTCTCTCCGCTTGCCATTTTTGTCAGTCCATTTTCATTTAATCTTGTCTCACAGAGTCCCAGTATCTTGAGGTCGTATCGTTTCATCTCTGTCGCTACTTGCACAGTCTTCCCACTTTCATACATGTTCCAGGTTCCAATTTTGGTTTTGGTCTTGGCTGTCAGAAAATTAATCGCCGCACTGGCTTCCTGAAAGCTTTCACCAGCGTGCATCATGAGCTCTACTGGAGAGAAATCATCCTTGGCCAAGTTGCTATCTGCACATGTTCCTGCGGTTTCAATAACTTTGAGTTTTTTTTATGGGAATGGGTTGTTAGCCCAGAGCCCAGGCCCAATCTGAAGGACCAGGGACCACTCTTTGTCTGGTCTCTACCTTTCAACCGCAAAGTGATAGTGATGTCACTCTGCATGCAACTCGAGTCAGGGACTCTGCTGGGGGCAGTTTCACTGAGAAAGGTGGTTACAATGGATGTGTCACTCACAGGTTGCTCATTGCTCTCTATTCTTCTCTAAAGCAAGAGACAGTGCGCCTATGGGTGTGGACACTCTGGCTCACCCGCGGCTAAACAGAATCTGATTGTGCCAACTTTAAGAAGGGTAAGAGAGTACGGTCACTTATTAAAGTTGATTGCCCTGAACTGACCAGGGAAGTTGTGGCTGATGGAGATAAATCAACTCCTATGCGACCAGCCTTGGCCTCTCACGTTGTGTAGGGACCTCCTCTCACAAGCGCGTGGGGATTTTTTCTTACCCAGCCCCAGAAAAAGTGGCTCTCTGGTCCAGGCCCTTGAAAGGTTAAATTTGAGTTTTTATGGTTTTGCCTCCGAGGGTGATTGAAACAATTCAATCACCAAGAAAAATTGCAGTGTGTTTATTGAGTGTTACTTGTTGCACCCTGATGGCCAGCCAGGCCTTGGTTTCCCATGCTTCTGTCATTACTGGTGGGCAGGCTGTGGAAACTTCTGCTTCGAAAGGATCACAGATGTACAGTGCTGTTTGGCACCCGGATCCAGCCAGTCTACAGCTTTGGGTTTGGCCTCTAGGTCTGACTGTCTTTTAACCTATTGTGAACCCACTGTTGTACGTATAAACCATAAATACAAAGTTCTGTCAGGAAACTCTAGATGGTGCAGGCTAATAGGTCCTTTTATTCACCTGTTCATAATCACATCGTTATCTAGGGCGCAGCTGATTGGTTCCTTAGTTCCTAGTCAATGGGCTCGCTGCTCAACCTTCAAATACTTGGGTAGCATTTGCCCTAGCAGTGCAGAAATCCTCTGAAATTCAACATCTAAGATAAGTGCATGGGTTTTTACGCTATATCACTGTGTTTTGCGTAGTCTGCTTAATCAATTCCTTATAAACTAACCATTCACAAGGTCTAAATCATGGGTCATGTCAGCAGTCCTGAATTAATGCTAGAGTGAATCACTAGCATTAGCAGCTAGAGAATGTGCATTTTACAATTATGCAGCAGCAAGCTTTTTTCATAACTACATGACGAACAGTGATGTGTGCTAATGTCAGACTCACTGCTCACACGTAGAATGATAATTGTCATTTCAACTTACCTAGAGCGTGCAAGGCAGTTTTCATGTATTTCTCAAAGGAAAAGCAAGTGCACCACAGCGATGCTGTATCATTTAGGCAAACGCTCCACCGGGTATGTGTGTGTGAGTGGTGGATAATTTTAGGATTCCGTTTGCAGTGTGTTTGCATCATGAACATGTCGTTTATCATGTGAGGTGGCCAACTTGGGTAGCATTTACCCTAGCAGTGCAGCACGCTTCAGAAACCCTCCACCTTCCTTAGCCTGTATAGATCTGCTAAGGATAATTCATGTACGCTATATTATACAGCAGCAGCATGTCTTACTTGCTCACAGCAGCGTGTCGTGTATGTATTGACAGTAGCAAGTCCCGTACTTGCTCTGCCGCAGCAGCAGCAATAACCTACAGCAGCAGCAGCATAGCAGATCTATTCTGCCAATACCAAATATACAACATTGTCATACCCATTACCATGCCATGAGAGTTGTCATGACAGTATCCACAAGTCAGCTCTATGCAACATGTTAGAATTTCTATTCTTAATGGTACAAGGATTGTGGGTTGGATCCTACAATCTGTGAAGTTCCAAGAGTTAAATTTTTTGGATTTTCCCAAAGCAGCTTCCACGTTGAAGGTATGTGTTGCGGCCATTTCTGCATATCATGTACTGGTTAATGGTCTTGGTTCTCATACTCTTTACAGGCCACCAGTGCACCATACAGATTTTATCAACACGTGTCAGGATCATTTTCGTAATCATACTTTAGATCTATTATTGTCACATGGAATCAATGTTGATGCCGTTTAAATTCTGCAGCAGAGCGATGACATCTCAGATCATTATTTAATCTTATGTATACTTAATTTAGCCAAGGTTGCAAAGCTGACTCTGTTATAAATATGGTAGAACTATCACTTCTGCCACTAAAGATTGCTTTATAAATAATTTTCCTGACCAGTTTCAATGCGTAAGCGTCCCAGATAGCTTAGAAGAACTTGATGTTGCAACAGAAATGATTGACTCTCTTTTCTAGCACTTTAGACACAGTTGCTCCATTGCGCTTAAAGAAGATGAAAGAAAATAGTCCAAAGCCGTGGTACAACGAGCACACTCTGGCCCTAAAGAGAGCAGCCAGAAAAATGGAGCGTAGCTGGAAGAAAACAAAATTAGAAGTTCAGGCCTTAGAAACTGCTAGATCTGTTTAATTTTCAACACTCTTAGAAGAAAACAAACACAACCCTAGGTATTTATTCGAAACAGTAGCTAAATGAAAAATAAAACTTCTGACACCGGACATTTCTTTACTTACAAGATTGATAATATTAGAGAGAAAATTATAACTACGCAACCGTCTACTACAGTATCGCATCAGATTGTAGTAGAATGAAATTTCATTCATTCATTGCTTTAGGAGAGGAAGAATTGTCTAAACTCGTTAAATCATCTAAATCAACAACCTGTTTGTTAGACCCTATACCGACTAAGCTATCGAAAGAGATGCTTCCAGAGGTCATAGATCCTCTTCTTAATATCATTAATTCATCTTTGTCACTAGGATATGTACCGACAACTTTTAAGCTGGCTATTATGAAAACTTTTATTAAAAAAACGCAACTTGATCCTAGAGAATTAATCAATTACAGGCCAATCTCGAATCTACCTTTTCTGTCAGAATTACTAGAAACGGCAGTATCCTCACAACTATGTTCCCTTTTTAGAAAGAAATGGTATCTGCGAGGATTTCCAGTCAGGATTTAGAACATTTCATAGTACTCAGACCGCTCTCATTAGAGTTACAACTGATTTGCTCTTGGCATCCCACCGTGGTTGTATCTCTCTATTAGTGTTACTTGATCTTAGTGCTGCATTTGATACCATCGACCTCAACATTCTTTTGAATAGACTTGAAAATTATGTTGGCATAAGTGGAATTGCACTAGCATGGTTCAAATCATACTTCTCTGACCATTATCAGTGTGTAGCAGTAAACAAAGAGATGTCATATCGATCAAATGTTCAGTATGGAGTACCACAAGGCTCAGTACTAGGGCCGTTGCTGTTCACCCTGTACATGCTACCCTTAGGAGATATCTTTAGGAAGCATGGAATTAGTTTTCACTGTTATGCTGATGATACTCAGCTCTATATTTCTTCAAGCCCCTACGAAACGCACCAATTCACAAAATTAACGGAATGCATAGCTGATATAAAAATTTGTATGACTAGTAATTTCATACTACTTAATTCTGAAAAAACAGAGATTCTAATTACTGGACAAAAAACTTCCTCACGTAATAACCTAGAATATTGTCTAACAATTTATGGCTGCTCTGTCAAGTCTTCGCCGTCGGTTAGGAACCTGAGTGTGCTCTTTGATGCCAATCTTTCATTTGAAAGCCACGTTTCTAGCATCTGTAAAACCGCATTCTTCCATCTTAAAAATATATCTAAATTATGACGTGCTTTCAATGAAAAATGCAGAACAGTTAGTTCATGCGTTCATGACGTTCTCTTTTATCTGTCATTCACATAGAACATTATACATTTCTATTATTCAAATCAGTTAAATGATTATTAGGCTGCATAGATTAGGTCAGCCGGAACCGGGGACACTTCCTATAAGACCTGAGGTACTCATTACATCATAAGAAGAATAGCATCTATGCTAATGTTAGTCTTTCCGTTTATTACGAGGTTTACTGAAGTCAGCCGGATCTGGGCCGTATCCAGATCAGATGGTGGACCCGCGCCTAGACACGACCACAACGCATCCCTGAAGTGCCAGCCTCATCAGCCCTGTGAAGGCCTCATGGACGAAATGGGGGTTTCGCTAGAGAGCCCTATCACCTTCGAGTATTAGAAAATGGGCCAATGGTAGAAAATACCATGGGTCTGTGGAATTTACATCGCAAACTCCGCCCCATCTCGTGGGTATAAAAGGAGCCACGAGTGCAATCTCACATTATCTTACTTGCTGAGGAGCCGAGACTGTGCGCCCCGGCCGTTTCAGCGGTACAGCGGTAGTGGCAGGGGGACGTAACGTCTCCATTCCGTCCTTCAGGGAACGAGGGTTACATACGTAACCGAGATGTTCCCTTTCAGTCAGTCACTACGAGTAACGTTAGTGACTGACGAAATGGGGGTCCCAATCTAATCTCGCCACTGCGGCTGTCTTCCAGTGTCATATGTAAGCCACAGCTCCCTGTCATGAGGCTAGCACGAGCGAAGAGCCAGGCTAACGCAAGAATACCAAGGTATACTGAGTAGCATATCCCAGGTGGAATATGTAACACAGCGCCTACCCGCAGGGAGGACTTAGAATACACATATGACCCGAGTATGGCATGCATATGGAGAGCTCAGAGGTATCCAGCCCGCAGGGTGGAATGTTTTAGCCTCGAGATGGCAAGAGAGGTCTTGCCGAGGGAAAGACAGATGCTTGGAGGAGACTTATCGTGGAAATACACACGTGGGGGTTGCCCAAGAGGGGAACCATGCACATGGAGGCAACTAGCCAATCATGAGGGCTGACCAACTGGGCAGGCACTCTGATGACGTCATCAACAGTGCAGGAGGAACTCAGGGTCTGTGGAGAACTCATCTGAGTAAAATAGCGCACGTAACCAGTCCGTGGAGTGGAAAGGCACAGCAAGCGATGACACAGAGCAGGTCCTAGCTACTGGCCACTGGGAGTGAGTACACGAGAGGACACTGGCTCTACACAGAGATTGTAGAATCACCCGAATGTGTTATGTGTCGCCCAGCCTGCAGCTCTACAGATGTCTGTTAGCGAGGCGCCATGCGCTAGTGCCCAGGAGGAAGCCACACTCCTGGCGGAGTGTGCCTTCATCCGTAGGGGGCATGGCAGGCCCTGCACCTGGTAAGCCAAGACAATTGCGTCCACTATCCAGTGAGACAACCTCTGTTTGGAGAGAACCTTTCCCTTCAGCTTCCCTCAGACAAAGAGCTGGTTTGAGGTCCTGAAACACAGCATTCTGTCTGCGTAAGCATGAAGGGCGGGTACTGGACAGAGTAGTGCTAAGGCTGGGTCTGCCTCCTCCAAGGGCAGCGCTTGCAGGTTCACCACCTGATCCCTGAAAGGAGTGGTGGTAACCTTGGGCACATATCCAGGCCGGGGTCTCAAGATCACGTGACAGTTCGCCCGTAGAAAGGAGAGGTTCGACCACGGGGTGAAGGTCTGATGGCAAGCCTGAGTGACTGGTACTCGGAGCGTGCCCTGTTGCCATGCCCATCTCGGGACTCGATCGTGAAGCCAGTTCTGAAGCGGTCTCATATGAAGCAATCCGAGCGGCGAGAGTTTGCTCTTTTCTCAGTTGACCCGAAGGCCCAGACGGCCGAGGCCCCTGTGTTCGCAAACCTGCTCTTGAGAGTGTGCTAGAATCAGCCAGACATCGAGATGGTTCAGGATGCAAACCCCGTGTTGCCTGAGTGGCACAAGGGCTGCCACGACGACCTTCGTTAAAGGACAAGTTCGGTATTTTACACTTAAAGCCCTGTTTTAAGATCGTTTCTGATGAAATAGAACGGTTAAGATTGAAATTTGGACAAATGCTGCTGTCCCGAGAATTTTCGGTTTCGGTTTCTGTATTAGCACCCCCCCACCTCCACAATGGTTTCATAGGGGCACTGGAAGAATCATTCATAAAACGCATTAAACTTTAGTTTACAAAGACGTGAAACTCACCGAGTGGTCTGGGGTGTTCACTGATATGCTCACACAAAAATCGCTGCAAAAGATGCTTTCCAACAGGTTATATCGTAGTTTTTGTCCAACTCCATTGACTTGTATTGGATGTTCTGTGAGGTACGGTATTACTCCACCGCCGGAAACGGAAATGGGGTTGTTTGTATTCTTTCTGTAGTCTTATGCAGTCGCGGTATCGTAGGCTACGCTATCCAAACATTGGCAAAGGTGCATTATCACCACCAACTGGGCTGGAGTGTCTATTATTCAAGCGCTCAACAAAAGAATGTCTGGTTGTGAGGCGTTTGGAAAAATACGAATGGTACAACGAATGGTAAAACACCTGTTGGAAAGCATCTTTTGCAGCGATTTTTGTGTGAGCATATCATTGAACACCCCAGACCACTCGGTGAGTTTCACGTCTTTGTAAACTAAAGTTTAATGCGTTTTATGAATGACTCTTCCAATGCCCCTATGAAACCATTGTAGAGGTGGGGGGGTGCTAACACAGAAACCGAAAATTCTCGGGACAGCAGCATTTGTCCAAATTTCAATCTTAACCGTTCTATTTCATCAGAAACAGTGCTTGAAGTGGGGAAAGAAAGGTGCCGTTACTCTCTTGCATTGGCAAATCATGACATTTCTACAGTGAAAAACAAAACTTGGATATATTGCTGGTACAACAATTTATTGTTATTTATTAACAACATAAATGTATTAAAACAAGTCGTATGTGTATGTGTGTGTGTGTGTGTGTGTGTGTGTGTGTGTGTGTGTGTGTGTGTGTGTGTGCGCGCGCACGTGCGTGCGTGTGAAAACGGAACTCCTCCGAGTCTACATTTATGGTGAGATTACTACAATTCAGTGCGTGCAGCACACCAAAATAGACTCGGAACGATCTCTGCACTTCTGTATATTGACGGACCGCACTGCAAAGGAACGGGCGTGACACTGACGCTTTTTCTGTCAGTGGTCGAGTACCGGCTACATGTGAGAAGTAGCGGTACGCAAGAAAAAGTGCAGGTACGCTTAAGAGTAAAATGTAGAAGTGCCGGTACTGCGTACCGGTGAGTACCGCCCCACTTCGAGCACTGATCAGAAACGATCTTAAGACAGGGCTTTAAGTGTAAAATACCGAACTTGTCCTTTAAGACGCAAGGAGACAGGGCTAACCCGAATGGGAGTACCGTGTACTGATATGCCTATGTATGTACCACACCATGGTAAAGCGGAATCCCGGGGCCTGATCGTTCGCACGAGCCAGCAGGACAGGTTGGGAAGCTCTAGCCAGGCTCCCAAGAACTGAACCAGTGGGGTCATAGGAACTACAGGCGTACCCACGATGGGGCAGCGATGCAGAACGACCGGCCCAGACATGGGAAGCGTAGCGTCTCGGGCCAGGGAAGGACTAGCGTTCTGCGGCGGTCTGCTCTGACAGAGGTCTGGTGACAGAGGGCGACGAGAGTGGCAAGGCATAGCATCACACACTGTCATCCGCGGCCGAGAACTGTTGGGCGAAGTCCTCGACCGCACCGCCGAAGAGCCCAGCCTGGGTTATGGGGGAGTTGAGAAAACAAGTTCTCTTAGGCTCCCGCATATCAGCCAGGTTGAGCCACAGATTACGTTCCTGGACCACACAGGTGGACATTACCTGACCCAGGGATCGCACAATGACCTTCGTTGCCCGTAGAGCGAGGTTGGTGGCAGTGCGCAGCTCTTGCATGAGGGCTTGGGGAGGGCGGCAGGTGCCAGTCCAACCTGATGCTCTCAGCTGCCCCGGGCAAGTATGGCCATCAGCTCTGGATCTGACTCGGACAACGCTGGCACTCTTGAGGGAGGCAACGCAGCCGAATCCTCATCCCCAGAGGAAACAAGCCCGCCTTGTGATGTTGTGAGTGACATGGCGTCATCCACCGGAGCCCCGAATGAGACACTGGGTCCCCGAAAGGAAGGCTCACCTGGAACCTGGAAGCTCCACGGCTTGCAAGCCACTGCACAGACCAGCAGCAGGATTGTGAATCTGCTGAAACGCGCCGTCACACCAACACCGACTGAAGAGCGTTCGTTGCTTTGAAGAAGGCGAAGGAGAAGCACATACACACTTTGGCCCCGAAGCAAAAACAAAATGTGAGATTGCACTCGCGGCTCCTTTTATACCCACATGGTGGGGCGGAGTTCACGATGCAAATTCAGCAGACCCATGGTATTTTCATACCATTGGCTCCTTTTCTAATACTCAAAGGTGATAGGGTTCCATAGCGAAACCCCCATTTCATCAGTCACTGATGTAACTCGTAGTGACTGACTGAAGTGGAACTAGTGTTTTTGGATGCCTGAAATATGGTCTGTGGTTAATAAAAGCTCAAGATTTTCACATTTTACTTTATAACATAAAATACATCAGTAATACCTCCTTGTGACTTTTTTGTAAGCTTCTACAGTACTTATCTTGAATTATCTTGATGAACAAAACTTGTAAGAATCATAAACTTGTTTGGTACAGAGCTTATTTTTGACAATAATTCAAAAGCCAATAGCAAAAAAATCCTATTGGGTTTTTGTCAAGGAGCCAGGGTGATGCTAACTTCCAGCTTGACCTAACTTCAGAGGTTGACTTACGGCATCAGTTGCATTTCTTCACTGCCATTCATACATTGGATGTACACTTAGGAATCTCTTCGGAATTAGTAGGTCATACTTTCGCCTACTATTTTATTTTATTATCCTTTTCACAAACCGTTTTTTTTTACCTACTATACATGTATAAAGTTAAAAAAAATATATAATTCCATGAGAATAGGGAAGTCCACACCACAACTATAATGATAATAACACAGAGGAACTTTATCATTGGAATCACTTTCAGAATGTTATTATTTTTCAGCTGATGAACGACAAAGAATGGAGAGCTAATCAGAATTCACCAACTTTAAAGAGCTTAAGCATTTAAAGTGGCAGGTGAAATATCTGCAGCGTGCACTTATAATAAACAGAGCGTTATCGTGTGTTGGTGTGGACAATAATATAGTTAGTGTTATAGTTATTTTTTAGTAAGGCCTATTGTTCATGGTGTGAAAGGGCCTTGAGGGCTGTGTAAATCCATTAGGCATGAGACAAGCTACTTTACAAAATATTTGGCATAACTTAATTGCATGGACTACAATGCATTCATCAACAAAGATATGAAGCAAATTCATCTAATGTTAGATGTTTTACATGGCACTGTGATTCTGCCTATATATCCTGCTGGATATCCTCTTCACGTACTTCACAAAGGTCAGTCCCTATGCCTTATTGTGACGAGGAATGGAGATTAAAGTAAGAAGAGAGATTAAAGCTCTTAATATGTACAGTGTGCTCTTGCCTCAAAGGGTCAGAGCCATATAATCATCCGCAATAACATTCTTATCTACCTAGAACTGTAGTTACACTAGACACTGGGAACAATTGTCAAATTAATCAAGGTGTCAGGTTATGGTAGAACAAATAACCTCATTCGGCTTGTATGATTGGTGGATTGTACCTGGACTATCTAGCTATAATTAAAAGCAGTAATACAGTTGTCAATGTCAATAAATCAATTCTCCCTCTCTGCAGGAAACAAGAGGAATGGCCTTGTCCCTGACTTTTAGTAGTAAACATATATTTTCATTCAGTTCTCACGAGAGATCTGCCCTTAACCTGAGCTAAAATAGCTGAAACAATACTAATTGCTAAATATCCTGTTATTTTCTGTCAGGCTAGCCCATGTTTTGGCTGACCTTGATTTAGCCCTGACGACTGCGGTTAAAAACAAGCTTTTTATACTCTATTTATAATAACGCAAAAGTTTAGCATTTACAAAGGCTGGCTATCTGCTCATATAGACTGAAAACAGATAATATCGAAAACTTTCCTCCTTGCAAATTTGGCAAAAAAATTATTTTTGCATAATTTTTGGGAGCCTGAAACTGTCAAGGTAAGCCATAAATTTTCCATCTGCTTCCGCCGTTGCAGTGTCTCATATAAATGAACACATTTGACACACCCTAGCAATTGAGACAAATGAACAGCACAGAAAGTATGCAAGCGTGTTTGTGAAATGCACAAGTACAGGTGGAGAGAGTTTCTGTACTGTTTTCCCAAAGTCCTCTGTGAATGGGTGGTAAATTGACAGCCTGTAGTAATTACTGATCATGGCAGTGATAGCCCTGTAGATTAAATCCCAGATTGTTTTCAATCAGCTATTTGTGAATACGCCTTGTCTCATCGGATCTGGAAGGTTGCCAGATAATTGGAATTAGAGCTTCGGAGGTGTGTTGCGCCATTAAACGGCAGAATCAATCATTGGGATTGGGACACTCGACTCCCACTTCAATTGTTCACATGCGGCATATTTCATGGATTAAAAATGAGAGCAGCTTTCATAACAGCGTTGGCAAGAAAAAGTATTCACGATTGTCTGCTGTGCGTGAAAATTATTTCTTTACTGCGTTTTATATTGTCTGCTCATTATCTCTTTATTATATGGCTTCCTCATTATCTTTATCCTATTTTATCACACAACTTAATCATTACAGTCAGAAACCTCAGCTGGAAAGATGCTGAGCAGCGGTGCTGTTTGCTCATGCTGTCTTGGCCCCAGACATACAGTTGTATCAGGTTAGTGTTAAACAGGAAGAGTGATGAGGTTTTGCTGGGAGACAGCATCTCTGTCATGCCAAGAAAGTGTGGGCTCCCAGTCTACATCAGTGTCAGCGAGAAAAGTAACACACAGTCAGGGAAACAGGATGTCTGACGGATGAGCCTTGACTACTTCTTGTTCACATTAATGGGTCTTCTCTGCATTAATTGATGTGAAGGAAATTGTTTTCCATTTAAGAAGTACTATTAATGTTGTAATAGTTAGTGTGGATACATTATGGAGTGGATGAAACTCAAGAAGAAGGGGGGGGTTTTTTAGCATAAATTTGGTCCAATTAATAGGAAGCAATGCAACAATTTTGGGATGATCTGGAGATAATTCTTTTTTATTTATTTTTTATTTGTTTATAAATACCGTAATACATAACTTTACAATTTGGATTATATAATTACAGAAAACCAGGATAATGGCGGTCTTTCAATAATAGGAAATAATGCAACAATTATGGGATGATCTGGAGATAAATACATGAGTTTTTATTATTTTTTTATTTGTTTATAAATACTGTAATATATACCCTTACAACTTGGATTATATTACAGAAAACCAGGATTATGACTGCTTTTAACATTTTTACAGGGAGGCATTATGTTAAAGGTAGGGTAGGCAATGTTTTTCATAAACACCTTTTGTTATACTGGTTGAGACTCTCTTCACATCCTGATAGCAATCAATAATAGAAGTGATCTAAATATTAAAAAAAGTCCATATATCTTCTGTGGACCAAAAATGTTCTTCCAATCACTGCATTCGGCCCAAATGCAATGATAGGATGCCCTACCTGCTCTTCAACCTATGTATACCTACCTCTGCGCACCCTGCTCGTGCAGACATCTGGGTGTTCCATGAGGCTATTCAGAGTTGTAGACAGGGCCTCATTTATAAAACAGATTTGATCTTGTACGCTAAAATCCACTGCAATGTTCATATTAATATCTAAGCAATTCTTGCCTCTCATTCTTAAACAAGATGGAGATCTAAAACCATTCAGCTGACCACAGTTTCATGATCATGTATGATTTAAAAATTTCACATCTGGAAGAGAGGCGTACGAGTTTGTTTGATAAGATCGTAAGATTGTTTGATTGTAAGATCAAATGTAGGAGTAGGACGGTTTCTATGTAATACTTTATAAATGAGGCCCACAGTCACAGGGCACAATTTACAGTTTCTCCTGAACCAAAGCAACAAGCTAATGCTGCGGTTACGCCATGTCGCAATTACCGTAATTAAGAGATGGCAATTCGTGACGTTCTACTCCTGTTCACGTCCTCGGACCCGGAATTATGCGTTTTTACGGTAACACTATAATCTGCAGCAGTCAGGAGGTAAAAGAGCTCTTTAAGTTGTTTACATTCATTATTATTATAATGTTATGTGCTTTTAGACATGAGCTTATTTGCGCGTTCATGGGTTTTGGAGGAGGCGTG
Source organism: Gila orcuttii (assembly GCA_026230005.1). Classification (NCBI taxonomy): domain Eukaryota; kingdom Metazoa; phylum Chordata; class Actinopteri; order Cypriniformes; family Leuciscidae; genus Gila; species Gila orcuttii. The sequence goes on from JAPDVR010000017.1 coordinate 22,955,870, forward strand.
GCTTTAAACGCTCTGAATGGAGTTTTATATTATATTATATTGTAAACTACCATTAAAGTTTGACAATAAAAATGTATATTATATAACAATGTTCTACACTAACAGAGCTAGGCAATGTCAATGGTATTCTTGAAAGCTAAAGTATAATTAATTAAAGGGAAGATCATTAAAAAAGATCAAACATAAAAATAATTTGGTTACTTGATGCATGACTTGACTATGCAATTGTGCTAATGCTAACAGTGTTATAGACTTCAATTGTGGTTTCTAAAAGTATTAACGTCTCGGTTACATATGGTAACCCTCATTCCCTATCAGTCGGTCACTTTTACGTACGCCGTGACCGACGAATAAGAATCTCGCTAGAGAGGCCAATCTACTTCGAGTGAAACTAAACGAGCCAATGCACATTGGCGTGCAATCATTTGCATCAGCTGTTCAACCTCGCAGTGCGGGTATATAATGAGCAGCAGGTGCGATTGCACTTCAGTTTTTTGCTGAGGAGCCAAGCCTGATAAGCTGGCCGCCCTGGTGGGCAGCAGCAGATGTGGCGACGGGACGTACGTCTCCGTTCCCTCCTTCAGGGAACGAGGGTTACCATATGTAACCGAGACGTTCCCTATCAGTCGGTCACTCTGACATAAGTTGTGACCGACGAATAGGAATCCCTACCAAAGCACCAAAGATGCTGCACCCCATCCAGCGATAGTACGATAGGAGAGGGCTTACACAGAGTGTACGTGTCACTGTTGTTCCGTGATAACCCATACAGTGAGATATTGGATAACACTGGGAAAGCGTGACCTTTCTGTTAGGAAGGAGAACGCTGTGGAAGCCACTTTCTTCAAAGGAATTATGTGGGAAATACATATGGACTTGCTTGAAGGTTATACTGAGTGACTTAGCCCAAGGGAAAGACACAGGCTCCTGTTAGGAGCAGCCGTGGAGAAAATATACACATATGGGATCCCCGTAGGGTCACACATATGGGACCCAGCCGGTTCTCAAGAATTCAGCGGATAAAGGCCTGGCGCCAGACGCTCTGCCATGTCAGGGCCGAGGGTGTTGGAGGACTCAACAGGTTTTTCACTCTGGAGTAATGAGGGTGCACAGTAGGGTGCAGCAAGCCGATAGAGCCGGACCTCTCGGTGCTTTTACCCGTTTAGATGCCTGTTCTACCCGGGTGAGAACACGGGAGGAGACTGGCTCTACACGTAGGCTATAATATCTAGCGAATGTGTTAGGTGTCGCCCAGCCAGCAGCTCTACAGATATCTGTTAGCGAGGAGCCACGTGCCAGCGCCCAGGAGGATGCACCACCTCTTGTGGAGTGAGCATGCAACCTGAGCGGGCAGGGCGTGCCTTGTGCTTGGTAAGCCAAGGCGATGGCATCCACTATCCAGTGGGTCATCCTATGCTTGGAAACAGCCATTCCCTTCTCCTGGCCTCCATAACAGACAAAGAGCTGGTCTGAGGTCCTGAGATTTTGTGTTCTGTCCACGTACAGACGCAGAGCGCGAACGGGACAGAGCAAAGCCAGGGCTGGGTCTGCCTCCTCCAGGGGCAGCGCTTGCAGGTTCACCACCTGGTCCCTGAAGGGAGTGGTAGGAACCTTGGGCACATAGCCAGGCCGGGGTCTCAGTACCACATGGTCGTCACCGGGTCCAAACTCTAGGCCCGATTCGTCGACCAAAAATGCCTGCAGGTCCCCTACCCTCTTGACAGAGGCCAATGCAACCAGCAGCAAAGTCTTCATGGAGAGAAGCTTTAAGTCTGCCGATTGCAAAGGCTCAAAGGGAGCATCCTGAAGTGCTCGAAGCACCAGGGAAAGGTCTAAGAGGGTATGGAGGGGGGTCGAGGAGGATTTAATCGTCTCGCCCCCCTAAGGAACCTGACGACCAGGTCGTGCTTTCCTACGGTTTCCGAAAAGAACACCACTCGACGAACAGGTTCAACTTCAAGGCATACACACGTCTCATGGATGGTGCCAATGCAGAAGTGATGGCTAGAACCTCCTCGTCCCATCCAGGTACCAGACATGGAGTTTCCAGAGGTCTGGACGTGGGTGCCATAGGGTGCCCCATCTCTGAGTCAGAAGATCCTTCCTCAGAGGAATGGGCCAGGGAGGGACTGTCACGAGGAGCATGAGTTCTGGGAACCAAGTCCGGGTGGGCCAATAGGGAGCCACCAGAAGGACCTGCTCCTCGTCCTCCCTGACTTTGCACAGGGTCTGTGCAAGTAGGCTCACTGGGGGAAACGCATGTGCCAGTGCGTCCGTGCCGAGTGTTCCCTCGGTCAGGGAGTAGAACAGCTTGCAGTGGGAGGTCTCTGAGGAGGCAAACAGGTCTGCCGGAGCCTCTCCGAACTCTCTCCAGATCAGCTGAACCACCTGGGGGTGGAGGCGCCATTCTCCCGGGAGCACAGCTTGTGATAGCTCGTCGGCCACACGATTGAGCACACCGGGGACATACATAGCTCGAAGTGACCTCAGATCCTTCTGACTCCAGAGGAGGATATGGCGGGCGAGTTGCGACATGCAACGGGAGCATAGACCACCTTGACGGTTGATGTACGCAACGGTCACAGTGTTGTCCGTATGGACCAGCACGTCCCTGCCTTTTCAAGCAGCTCAGAGCGAGATGAACTGCTAACAACTCGAGGCAGTTGATGTGCCAATGCAGTTGGGGGTCCGTCCACACCCCTGACACTTCATGCACATCTGTGAATACAACAGCATGCCTGGACACCTGTTCCAAGGGGACTCCTGCCGGCAGGGAGGAGGGATCTGACCACGGGCTGAAGGTCTGGCGGCACGCCAGTGTGATTGCCACCCGGTGAGTGCCGTGATGCCATGCCTATCTCAGGACTCGGCCGTGAAGCCAGTGCTGAAGTGGTCTCATATGGAGCAGGCCGAGCGGGGTTACTGCTGCCGCCGCCGCCATATGGCGCAGGAGCCTCTGAAAGAATTTCAGTGGGACCGCCGTCCTGCCTTTGAACGTGTTCAAGCAGTTCAGCACTGACTGAGCGCATTCCTCTGTGAGGCGCGCTGTGTGTGCGACCGAATCCAACTCCATACCGAGAAAAGAGAATCCTCTGTACAGGGGAGAGTTTGCTCTTTACCCAGTTGACCTGAAGACCCAACTGGCTGAGGTGCCTGAGCATGAGGTTCCTGTGTTCGCATAGCTGATCTCGAGAGTGTGCTAGTATGAGCCAGTCGTCGAGATAGTTGAGGATGCGAATGCCCTGTTCGCTCATGGGAACAAGGGCCCCCTCTGTGACTTTCGTGAAGACATGGAGACAGAGACAGCACGAAGGGCAGGACTTTGTACTGATATGCTCGACCCTCAAACGCAAAGCGTAGAAACGGCCTGTGTCGAGGAAGAATCGAGAATGAATGTATGCGTCCTTCAGGTCGATCGCTGCAAACCAATCTCGGGGACGGATGCATTCAAAAATGTGTTTCTGCATGAGCATTTTGAACAGTAGTTTGTGGAGACCCCGATTCAAAACTTGCAGGTCCAAGATCGGTCGTAACCCACCGCCTTTCTTGGGTACAATGAAGTAGGGACTGTAGTACCCTGACCATAATGTGGAGTGGATGGCCCGGCTGGACGCCCGGGGGGACGCCGGGGGGACGCCGGGTGAACTGAAATCACATAGCCGAGCCTGATGGTCCATATGAGCCAGCGAGACGGACTGGGGAGCGCTAACCAGGCTTGCAGAGACCATACAAGTGGGACCAAAGGGACCATAGGTGGGGCAGCGAAGTGGAACACAGGGACATGGCTTGAGAGTGGATGAGGATTCTCTCCCCCACTGCTCTCCGGGCCCTCTTCGGACCCAGAGATGAAAGAAACTGCTCTTTTATTGAAAATTTGGGTACCTCTGGTTTTGAGGCCAGCGGCGGAACACAAACAAAAGGAAACTGAAGATTTTCCACCCGGCCCTCTTCCGGGGAAGGGAGCAGTGCGATCACCGTCTCCTGGAGAGCAGTCCCGTCCATCTCTGGGTCGCCCGTCCTAGGGCCGCTTACCCCTGGCTTTGCTTGGCTTTCTGGACCACCAAGGTGGGTCATGCAATGTCCATGCAACTGACCGCGCGGTGACCATCACACGAAGCGCGAGGTCCGTTGCAGTACGAAGTTCTTGGAGAACCTGTGGATCGTGACCACCCTCGTGCAGGTCCTTCAGTGCCTTGGCCTGATGGACCTGCAGCAATGCCATGGCAGAGGCAGCTTCCCCACAGGCCTTGTAAGCCTTGCCGGATAGGTCCGACGAGTACCTACAGGCCCGGGAAGGAAGACGGGGAGGAAGGTTCTCCACGCCAAGTGGAGTTAGGGCACAGCTGCATAGCAACAGCTCGCTCCACTGGCGGGATACGCGTGTATCCCTTAGCTCCCCCGCCATCAAGGGTGGTGAGGGAGGAGGAGCCACCGAGACTCCTCGTGCACTTCCGGGAAGAAAGGCACTGGAGATTCCTATTCGGTTGGTCACGACGTACGGCAGAGTGACCGACTGATAGGGAACAATAACCCTTTATTTCAAATAAATTATTTCATAACATTAATAATGCAATTAGTAATCAATGATTTATTATTTCCTTTCTATCTGTTGTTGTAAAAAACATTGATATAATGTAGGTGTGGTGAGAGTATTGAAAAGTTTTAGCTGGATAAAAAGTAGTTAATTGACAAGCTGATCGTGGTTATTAATTCTTCAGTATGTTGATAGATTTTCTTAGATATTTTCAAATGAATTAGCTTTGCCTCGGTGCCCTGTAAAAGTGCCTAATACTGTAATGAGTTTGATTTTATAACAACACTTCACTGCACCGATCCCAAGGCCTGGGGCGCTAATTAAAACGTTGAGCTATTAGAAATAATTCAAAAGGCAAGTTACAAAGAGATGAAAGCTCATAGAGGTTTAATAAAACATGTTAGCTTAAGAAATGTTCAATTATGTTGAAGTGAGCTGTCAAAAATACTAAACAGGATACTGGGTGTGATATATGGTTTATATTTACAAAATTATTCTGTTGCAGTTTTGCTCAAGGGTGTAGAGAAACAATGACATGAAAGTGACTTTCAATATCAAGTGAGGAACCGAGACAGTCTAATTGTCTGAAATAACAAATACTGATGTCTTTTGTTGGGAGTGTTATTCATTTTGTGTTTATAATTTGTTTTATGCAGCTTTGTTCTCAACTTCTTTCCTACTTTAAAACCGTTGTACTTTGCAATACTAGAGGGTTTACAATAAGTGAATCTAATAAGACATAATCTCAAAGAGAAAAATAAAAGCAGTTAAAGAGTGATGAGAGTGAGACATGGGCCTGTGGACACAACATGATACTTCTGAAACATAATATTAAACATAAACATAAACATGTATTACACCTTGTTAAATATAAATATACAGTGCTAGTTAGCTTAATTAGCACGGAAACAAAGGTGAATATACGAACATACACTGCTGTTGAACATGTAGTTTGCCACGTTTACAGTGAGAGCAGTTTAATGGAGGATCCTGTCCCATGTCAGCTGCACTTCATCAGAGGATACAATTTAATATAGGCTGTAATGAGTGCTGACAGGAAATAAATATTAATTAAATGAGATCAAAAAGTGCTCCAGCACATGCCTTGATTAAACTTTTAGCGAATGCGTAATTTGGGGTGTAGCTACTGCAATTCGGAAAGGGGTCGCATGTTGTTCTCCGAGTGTCTTCTAATCTGTTTGTGTACGTAAACTGGTGTTACTACAGGCTAATGGCCCAGCAGTCAAGTGCCAAATATCAGCTTTCATAGCTTTTATGAATTTTAAATTTCAAAATTAGCTCCAGCAGTCACATGAGTGATATCTATTTCATCTGTTTCGTGAGTGGTATCCATTTCATAGGAATGGATCAGCATTCTTCTTTTGATGTTCCCAGCGGTTTTCTGATTACCATTCGCTGTGTGGATTTTCCATTGTTTATTGATTAGGTGTTCATAAATTGTGAAAGAATATCGCAACAATGAAGTTGTTAAAAGCATTTTTAAATCGATTACTGTTGGCAAGTGGGAAAGTGCTAAAGCAGAGGAGAACTTTAAAATGAGTGAGGGCTTACTGCAAACCCCAGAGTCACATTGAGAGATTACAGGCAGAGCAGCACTGGAGCAGTCAGGATTTATTTCCTGTCCCCTTTGGTTGCAATATTGTGTTTTTAAATTGAATATGGTTATGGAAATGTTTTTGATCAAGGAAGGGGGAGGGGGGGGCTACAGATAATTGAGTTGTTTAGATTAGAAAAAGCATTTCTCCATGCCATTATGACATGACTGCCTGGACGGCTAGCGCACAACGTGGCTCGGTCGGCTGTTGCTATAGCCGTATAGAAAATAATGTTTAAATTGTAATGCTGTTCTCGTGTGTCAGAGTCATTTGTCTTTGTTCTGTGCGCTTGTGTCTCACTGTGTATCACAGGAAAGATGAATGCGGCTAATAGACTGTGACACAACCATTAACTACAGATGTAATGAAAGTGTAATAGAATCAAACAGTAATTTCTCTGCAGAGCCCCAGAAGATACAGGTAAACGTCTGAAGACCGGACACAAAGGCCTATGCTTTGCCTCCACATTTCGCCCTTGAACTCCCATCAGCCTCACTGGAAACATCAAACATCTGGGGGAAAAAAGTGGCTGACTGATCAGCTCCTTTACATATGAAACAAATCCACTGACTGCATTATTCTTTCAGTCTTCGACAAAGGAATAAGGTGTTCTTTCATGTGTGATCTCAGCTTTTGTGAGCTTTTGTCCTTGCTCTGTTGGAAATATTGACTTTAGAGATATTCACTCATTTTATGGAAATGTTGCGCATAAGGGACAATAATAAGCTCTTGTTATTAAAGGCTGCTGGCCCTCTTCTTTGGACCTGCAATAATGGAGGCACGAGTTTGTCTGGTGAACAATTGTCTTGTCAATGGGGAAATAATTCCCAGAACTAATTTTAATGTTTTTCATATCATTTACATAAAATCAATATTTGTAATTACCCCTGGGTTATATCTATGTTTCATGAGATAAAATAAAACACTTAAACAGTGCCTTCTGTGTCCAACTGTAATAGTGAAGTGATTTTCACATTGGCTAGACAGATATACAAATGCTTATCAAATTATTAAACTATTATTCAAAATAATCAAACAAAATGTAATAAGTAACTTATTAAAGATACATTACCAGTTACAATTCAGTCTCCAGAAAATGTTGCTAGACCATATCTCAATATAATTGTCAGGTGTGTTTCGATCACTTGTTAGTTGTCATGGTTAGCACTTGAGTTGTGCACCTCTTTCTTTTGCAGTTAATCCTGAGTGTGTATTTACACACTCTGTTCTTTCTGTTCATTGTTCGGTGTTGTCTGTAGGTATTATGTAATGCTGTTGTGCTTGATTTGGATTTGCTCTTCCGTAGATTACTCGTTTTTGATTTATTTGTTAAATAAAATTAGAAGTTTGCTGCAGCAATCCTTCTCCTCATTGCCTTCTTCATCCTCCTCACTCACCAAACGTAACAGAACACTGAACCGAACAGTAAGGAAAATGAATCTTGTTGCATAAACTTACCTTCACTCAAGCCGGATTTACCATCGGGCCGATTGGGCCGGTGCCTGAGGGCCTCCGACCTCTAGGGGGCCTCCAAGAACCCACTAACTGTGTGGCCTCATCCTTTTTTTTATTATTATTTTTATTTTTATTTAAAATTCAATTAAAATAAAATTCATTAATGAGTGTTTGTTTGTTTGTGTGTATGTGTGTTAATTTACTTGCACACAAAGTATCATGATCCGTTTTTTGGCTGTGTCGGCTGTGTCTGATGATGACAATGAGTCAGCTTACCGCGGAAACTGTTGATAGTGGCAAGACAGGCAGTAGAAGATAGTGTTAAAAAAAAGAGTTGAGGACATCGAAAAAACAAACAACATGGATAACAGTGGAGCAGTGGAGCCGCAAAATGCAAAGCTAAAAGGGAGAAGGATAGCAGAGAGGATTTAATTAGGAGTAATATTCCAACCAGCACGATGCAAATAAAGGGCCTGGCGGTGCCGGTGCCTGCGGTGATGCTAGCAAAGAGGAGTTTAGCACAACATCCAGCCTTTCTATTTCAGATGAACCTGAGCATCACCAGCACAACAAGACTGAGAACCTCAGCCAGGCTGGAGTGACAGACACTTGTTCAAGTGCCCCACCACCACCACAGTCTCCGACTCTGCTTAAGACCGAAACCGAAGCAGGTGCTTCGGAAGCCGCTGAAGGTGACAGAGACCTGGCGGTGACGGGTAGGTTAACGTACATTACCAGTTTGACAGCCTCAAAATGTAGGCCTATCTATTACTTTTTCCCTTTATTAAAAACCCTGATTATTATAGATGCCCGGATCAGCGCAGAAGCCTTCCGAATCTGCGTCCATCGACCAACGTACATAAATATTTTTTCTGATTTATCTAGAGCCCAGCACCCGCCAGTAAGGAGGGTGGCCAGGAGGGGAGGTGATGAAGCTGTACCCAACCTAGTATATCGTTGATCATCTGTTTCTCCGTGAAGGGGAGAGACAGTGAGAGAGAGAAAAAGAGGTGCTCAACAATCAGCTGTTTTTCCAAAGTCTCCAAGATTTTGTGCCAAAGGTAGTCGAAAACGCATTTGACCGGATTGCGTTTGAACAGTCACAAAAAACATTATGGGAAGTGCGCTACCAAGACAGGATTTAAACTTTGTCAGCATTAAGACCCAAGTTTGGGTTGAAGACGAAAACGTACCAAGCATAATGTTCTCTCACCATTCCTGATTTCTACCTCGCACTCACAGAGTTCGGCGTAATCTTGTGACTGTCAGAGCAGAAACGAAAGCTGATGCTCTCCGTATGTTTTCCAGTCATCTCCGTGCGTGTTCATAAGAGGAAGATGGAACTGCTAATACTAATTAGGATGGCGGGAGACACAAGCAACGGGTGTTAGATCAGTCAGAATCAGAAATTGATGTAGTGGAAAAGGCAACTATGTCATCGGTAAGAGAATATCACTGATCAACTGAATGGTTTTTGGTATAGCTATTTATGTGACAGAATAATACACTAGGCTGTAGTTAGGGCCCTGCAGAAACTTGTGAATGATGCTCTTACAGTTGTGCCGTCACCGTTTAGTGACCTAATTTTATGTGGCGGGAAAACTAAAGTTGGGCAGTGTCGGTCACAGCTCCTTTTAATTGCTGTTTTTGATCCGGCATTTTTTATTTACAATTTAAACGTTGGCTGTTAGTCCTGCCCAGCCTCCCACTCCCTCCTCCTCTGCCAATGCCATCCAGTTCCTCGGCCCCACCTCTGCTGCTTCCCTTCAGCCCCTCGGCTCCTCCTTCACTGGCTCCGCCCTGCTGCTCAGGCCGCCTTGAGACCTCCAGATCTCAAGCTCCGCCCTGGTTTGTGGATCCCCTAGCATCACCTCAGGCCTCCGAGCCCTGGACTCAACCTCGGCAAGTTGACCTATCGGCTCCACCTTGGCTCCATGCTGCCTCGGCTCCACAATGGTACGTCATCCCTCAGGCTACGCCAGGCTCTTTCGACCCTCCGGCTCCGACCTTGGTCAGTTATCACCCTGTTTGCCTCATGGACTTCCGGGTCCCAGGCTACACATTGTCCCTCCAACCCTGTCATCTTTATGGCTCTGCTCTGGGTCACTCCTTGGCTCTTACCTCTGTCGTCTCCTTCCTGGCTCCTCCCTGCATAGTCTCCTCCCTGGCTCTTCCCTCCGATATTCTCCCAAGGACTCTTCCTCCGGTCCCCCCTTGTACTATTCCTCCTGCCCACCTCCGATGGACCTTTCTTTTCTGTTTCTCCCTCCTCCCACCATTAAGGTGTAGTTTTTGTTTACGGTGCCAGGAGGTGCCTACCGGGAGAGGGGAGTTATATCAGATGTTTCGTTTTCATGGTGTTTGTTTCAATCACTTGTTATTTGTCATGGTTACTAAGCAAGTTGTGCACTTGCTTCTTGTTCAGTTTATCACGAGTTTGTATTTAAGCTCTCAGTTCTTTCTGTGTATTGTTTGATGATGTCTTTATGTTATGTGAAGCCGTTGCGCTTGAGATTTGTTTTTTTCTTGTATTATTTATTACTTGTTTTATTTTTTGTTAAATAAAATTAGAGGTCTGCTGCAGCGATCTCTCTCCTCACTGCCTTTATCCTCCTCATTCACTAAACCTGACTATAATATAATTTATTATGTTTTTTATAATTTTATATCCAGCTCTTTGGAATACTCTATTCTGATTTGTCATTCGCTGCAGTCAGCAGTCTGATATTTCCTAATGATTGTAACGTTTAGGTACTCAGATGAAAACGAAGGTCCAGTAGATGTAAACAAAAAGGGGATTTATTCCAAAACGAGATAAATTGCTAACATCCGAAACAGTCTGTATAAGTCACAAACAGGTGCACTAACCACAAACAATAACTGACCTTGGACACAGACCAAGAGGAACTTAAATACACAGAGGAATAAAGAGGACAACAGCTGAAGACGATGAGTGGTGATGATGATTGCTTTCAGGTGCGGGTAATGGTAAAGGAGGTGCAGGTGTGGGCCAAGGAGGATGCTGGGAACTGTAGTGCAGACGGGGACTAACATAAGACAGTGAAGATGACAATGACAGAGACTAAGATAATGACAATGACAAGGACAACTAGATGGTGACTGTGACATAACTCCCCCCTCCCGGTAGGCGCGTCGTCGCGCCGTACATGGTGCAACCAGGGAGGGAGGGAGGGAGGGAGGGCGGGCGTCCTGGAGTCCTTATCGGAGGGTGTGCAGACTCCAGGACGTAGCAGGCGACCAGGGCGGAGATGACCCTTCGGGAGGCCACGGCAGAAACAACCCTTCGGGTGGCCAAGGAGGAGACGGTCTGGCCACTTTGGCAGAGGCTGTATAGTCGACTCCCTAGTGTTAATTTTGTCACCTATTTTTAATTTAGTCTTAGTCTTGTGCCAAATGTCCTTGTTAGTTTTAGTCATATTTAGTCATTCACATATCTTTTTTTGTTAGTCAAGTTTTAGTCGACTAAAAGTCTCGTCATTTTAGTCTAGTTTTAGTCAAAAGAAAACTCAATATATCTTAGTCAAGTTTTAGTCAAAACATTTTAGTCTTTTTTTTTTAAATAAATTATTTCTGAGATTATTTCTGATAACCATTTCAGTCAAATAGTGTTTCACACTTCTCAAATATTGGTTAAATGTCACAATTATCTGACAAAATACACTTGTTGAATGATTTTTGTTGAATGCAACTTTGTTAAACGTGTCTGGTTTTCTAAAGTTGTTCTGAAAAGTATTTTATTTTGAACTAACACAATTCAAAAGCTGGGGCCCAACAGACTCCGATTGACAAGTTACAAAGGTTTTTAAAACTGTTTTTGGTTGCCTTGTGTCTCATTTTTCTGTTCAGAGCAGAAATTTTATAAGTATATACCCAGAAAAACTGAAAAGAATAGGCCTACTGTAGCCTACTGTTGGCCTAAAATACAACCTATTTACATTCTAGGTTGGTCTTGAGAAATAACAAACAAATTAGATTTTACAAGGCTTAACAATTAATATTTCTGCTAGGTAACTGGTTGATTTACAGCGTAGATGTTTTTCCCCGATATTTTTTGTCCGCAGTGCTTCCCGTCAGTTATAATGACACATGATTTTGACCACTTAAGTTTTGTTTTGTAGAAAGCCTTTCTTTAAAGTGAATTTCGTTTTGTATAAATTGTATCTTCATTTTAATCAATGTTTCATCAACAAATTGCCTGGATTGATAAACGAGAAGCAAATATAGTACACAATATAATCCGGACACGAAGGCGCGGGCGCGTGAACTGGAGCGCGTCTCATAAATGAACCGAAACTCAGCGTATAAGATACTTGCCTCACAAACCTGAGAAGAATATCTATAGAAAGCCTGAAATGTGTACTTTTAAACAAAACAATTCAAAACGAAAAGAAATGGGCTGCTCTCTGCTTATGTAGGCTAATCCGTATGAAGTGTGCATTTCTCTCTATAGGCGCGTTCACTACTGCGAAGATGGCGAGTCAGCATCGTCAACTTTATCTTTGCAGCCAACACTGACATAAAACACTAGTTTATTAATAAACAAATCAAATGCTTAATGCATAATCATTAATTTTGCCGTTTTTTTGTGGCAAGCTTTATGCGTGCGTTGAGATGCGGAATAGGCAATATATAGCCTAACGAAAACATTCATTCTCTCCCATATATATATTTAAGTAATTAAATCAATATAAGTATGTGATTAGACTAATGGCTTAAATTAACTAGGCTACTACTAGTTGACTAGAAAAAAAACCTTTAGTCGTGCACGCCAGCCCTACTTATTTCACATATTTTCTAACCAGTGCGCCACTGTGGGCGTTCTGAGCGAGCGGCGCGTAATCTTCAGAAATGCGCTCTCCGCTCTAGAGTAAATATTACCACTCCGCTCACATGCTCTGGTGTGAGACAATGTGTATCTTCTTCTGTTGTCTGAGAGTTGATTGACAGCTTTTAGATGCATTATTGGCATCGCCACCCTCTGGTTACATGAACGTGTCACCGCATCAGAACCGAAAACATGGGGATTTTTTATAGACAACAATTGCACAACCTATTCGATATTCTATAATAAAATCAACTAATGGAATATTCGAAAATCGTGACTAATTCCTAGTAACCGCTGAATATTCTATCTCATGACGAAAAAGTAGGGACGATTGTAGACGAAAATGTAGACGAAATCTTATTTTTTATTTTATGCAAAACATTTTAGTCTCGTCTTTTTTCGTCAACAATAATGCATGTTAATTTAGTCTTAGTCATCGTTTTTGGACATTGGTGCAGTCTCGTCATCGTCTCGTCTTAGTCATGGAAAAAAAGGTCGTTGACGAACATATTTAGTCTCGTCTCGTCTAACGAAATTAACACTACGACTCCCCCCCAAATTTTGGTGGAGTTATGGGCACAGGCTCAGGGACAGGCTTTGAGGGTTCAGGCAGTGAGGCGGCCATCTTGGCCGGAGAATAGGGTTCAGTGGAGGTTGACCAGGCGTGAACAGTCTTTGGCTCGGTGGGCATGACGTGACCAGTCTCTGGCTTGGCGGGCATGACGTGACCCGTCTCTGGCTCGGCGGGCATGACGTGACCAGACTCTGGCTCGGCGGGCATGACGTGAAGTGCAGGCTCGGCAGGACTGACGTGAAGTGCAGGCTCGGCAGGAATGACGTGGAGCTCAGGCTGGCCAGACGTGACGTGAAGAACAGGCTGGTCAGGCCTGTCGTGAAGAACAGGCATGGCGTGAAAATCAGGTATGGCGTGAAGGTCAGGCTGATCAGGCATGACGTGAAGATCAGATTTGACGTGAAGATCCGACTGATCAGGCATGGATTGAAGACCAGGTTTGACGCGAAGATCCAACTGATCAGGCATGACGTGAAGATCAGGTTTGACGTGAAGATCAGGCTAATCAGGCATGACGTGAAGATCAGGCTCGGCAAGACTGACGTGAAGAAGATCAGGCTTGGTCGACAGGAAGTGAAGCCACTCAGGCTCAGTAGACCAGATGTGAAGAATCACAGGTTCTATGTCAACGTCTATTAAAGGGCACCTATTATGGCCCTTTTTACAAGATGTAATATTGGTCTTGGGTGTCCCCATAATGTATTTGTGAAATTTCAGCACAAAATACCCCACAGTTAATTTATAATAAACATTTGAATGTGTCATTTTTGGGGCCTGTTTTGAAACAAGCTGTTTTGAGGCAGACGACCTTAAATGCAAATGAGCTGCTAATCCCCACCCTGCCGCTGGATGTGGGCGTAACTTGCATAACTATGGCAATTAACCATAATGGCCGAGAGTGATAGACCCGCAATTGTGTATGGCATTCGGCCATACATGTTTGAACCAGAGTCCGACCTAGATGACGAAGAGACTCCGGCTGAAGAAACACGATCGAGAATGGACCAGGATGTCTCGGAATGGTTATTTGATACGTTTATGAACTCATTGCGTTGTCATCGCTGTGCAACACACACACAGACACACACAAACTGTGATAACGTTGACGCAAATGTTTGAAAACACCTCAGAAATCATAAAATACACTTACTTCTTCAGGAATTGTCGTTGGATCGCGAACACTAGGCAACGATCCACCCTTGAGGATTAATTTTGTAGCAAGACCTGCTTTGAATTGACCGCAGTTCAAAAAACAGTCACTCTCAAAATGATTTGAGCAAACATAAACGTACTTCGGGAGTGTAAGAGGCGCATTTCCTTCATAAATAAAATCCACCCACTGCGTTTTCAGTGGCTCTGATGTCGGAAGCAAGTGCAAACAACTATGCGAAGTATTACAGCCCACAACAAAACACTTATTTTTCTTAGGAGGCATTTTCTAGAAGGCAGCACAAATCTTCAGAACAGCGGTCCGGCTGTCGTTGAAACAACAATGGAGGATCAGTTCACCGAGGGAGGGGTCTGCCTCAACCACACTGTCAATCAAACCCCTTTCCCATGTTCTACGTCACAAAAAGCTGAATCTTAGAACAGCTCATTCTGAGAGAGTGCATATGAATTATTGAGATTGTAAAAAAAACACTGGGTGGATTTTTATCATTCTAGGGTGGTTTTGCTCACACACTGCCAACACACATTTATGTTCAAACAGCATGTAAAAGTGAATTTTGCATAATAGGTGCCCTTTAAGTTCATTTTTTCCGGACCTTGAATGAGGACAGGAACAGAGGATTCAAGAGGGACGATCTCGGCGGGAAGAGATTCAGGACGGGAGGTCTCAGCAGGATGAGACTCAGGACGGGAAGTCTCGGCAGGACGAGACTCTGGACGGGTGGTCTCAGTAGGATGAGACTCAGGACGGGAAGTCTCGGTGGGATGAGACTCAGGACGGGTGATCTGTAATGATGTAAACAAAAAGGGGATTTATTCCAAAACAAGATAAATTGCTAACATGCGAAACAGTAGGCACAAACAGGTGCACTAACCACAAACAATAACCGACCTTGGACACAGACATAAGAGGAACTTAAATACACAGAGGAATAGAGGACAACAGCTGAAGATGATGAGTGGTGATGATGATTGCTGGCAGGTGCAGGTAATGGTGAAGGAGGTGCAGGTGTGGGCCAAGGAGGATGCTGGGAACTGTAGTGCAGACGGGGACTAACATAAGACAGTGATGGGGACTAACATAAGACAGTGATGATGACAGTGACAGAGACTAAGATAATGACAAGACAACTAGGTGGTGACGGTGACAATGATATTTATTCTGATATTTCTAATATGTCTTCCATAGTAACGCTGTGTAAAACCAGTGTTTCACTAGAGACATTTTACTCCATTGACCTCCATTCATATGAATTTGAACACGGCAGACTTTATTCTGAAAGGTTTTGTGAACTCTGGCCAATAAAAGATCTAAACATCACACCTCTTGGCTAAATACAAATAACAAAATCCTCTATAAAGTTGTGTATTTCAAATTTTGAATGTATTGTTTCATTTTTTATCATAAAAATACAAGTCCTAGGACATTACATAATTTCCTGTTCGGTGTTGTGTCTAAAGTGATTTTGCAAGTCGTGGCTTAAAGTCTGCATGAAACGGAAGTTGCATATCCAAGTGAAATGGCTTCTCAAAAGTGAGAAAATGTTAGGTGGGACTTGATTTTGTCTTGGAATTGATAGTTGGATCATTGTGATTTGCTGGATTATTGAAGTTAATGGTTTTGAACAAAGAGGGCACATGAATAAAAAAAAAAATGATGTGCTCGGATAAATCACTGATAACAAACACTACAACATTCCATAAAAAAACTGAAAAAGAAAAACAAACAAAACTGGTGACTAATTGAAAACCGCAGCTGCTTTCCTGCCTCTCATATAAAAACATAATTTTGGATTTTGGATTGTATTGACAATGACCTGTCAGGGTTTATTTTGTGGACGGTCTAACTGGATCGCTTACTTATTATAGTCCTAAAGTTAACCTCACATCTTAATCAAACAAAATCTAAATCATTATTTTATTCTTAATTTATCTTAATTTATTAATTGTCTAAAATCTAATGTTATAATTTGAAATCTTATTAAAGGTGCATATACTAGTTCAACTCAACCTTCAGGGGTATTGATGGACTATATTTAAACTATAGTTATCTTGGATGAAAACAATGATTTATCCTATTTTCCATTTGATTGCATTTAATAATTGTTGAGAAGAAAAACATGTTTTCCTGCATTATCACCTTTCCAATATTATGGATTGCTCAGTTCACACACATTCGTGTGACACATGCAGATGAAGATACATGATTCACAATTAGCATGAAAGAAGAGTGACTTGTCACTCATAAGTCGTGAAACACTCGAGTGGCTGTTAGAGAAAAGTTACAAAGAAATGTCTCTATAGCTATGAGAGCAATAGACAGCAAATTACAAATATCCGGCTTACTAATGTCATGCAACACCAACATACTTATATTGATCTTGCTTTCGCACCGAACCCTCATGACAGACACGTTATAATAAACATATTTACCTTCAAATGATTATCTCTCTGCTTGAACACACAAACACGCAATTGGATAGATCCAGCAATATATCAAAGAGGGGTCTGGTGATGAAATTCCAGCTTGATGATGAATCTCTCATGGTTGTATATCTGGGGAAATAATACAACCGAATTTAGACTGATGAAAAAGCTCGATACACTCCACAATCTAATGATTTAATAATAAAATATATATAATGTGCAAATGCAAAGTGCTTCAAAAGCTCAGATTCATTTCTGTTGTTTAAAATGCTAGATGATGCACCATTATAACAAAACCATAGCAGGTAACTAATTAATCATAAAGCTTCATTACAACTGAATGATAAGCTCCACTGAGGGACATTATTTCTCATTTAAATCATGAAAAGCAAAATACATGAAAAGAGAAAAAAACATGATAAAACACAATCCAAGTGTTTCAATTTCTTTGCAGGAAAGCAACATTTTAAGGAAAGTACACATTATAACTGAAGGACCATGTATCATATATCATTAGACATATACAGTTCAGTCCAGTATATAGCTATTTTCAGTTTATGGAGCTGTAAGATAGATGTGTCACATCTTTTCAAGTATTATGGGGTCTGCTCGTCGATACCAATCCAACGTGCCAAAAATGGCTGAATTAGAGAATCTTTCTCTGGTTCTTCAAAGGTATTCTAACAATTTTCAAGACCAGCAACTTTAAAGTCTATAAAAATTGATTTGTTTGCCATGGGAGCAGACCCATTTAGACTCTTTGGGGCGTGAAATCTTTGTGAGAAATGGGTTTATCAATCAGAAACATGAAGAGATAGAAAGAAATAGAGGTTTGAGTTAAATATAGACATTGTTTGATGTACCAAATCCCTGCAGTATAAAACAAAGAAAAGAAATACTGCAACTCCACAGAGGTAGGTCTGTCCACACTTATGAAATCCAGTAGAAGAGGTTTCCTTACCAGGGCTAATTATCAGAAATTATTCTGGCGTAGGCTAGAGTGCACTTTTATTACATCTACAATAAAAATTGGAAATATACGTTTCATTCAAATAGAAATATTTTAAATAACATTATTATAAAATACATCCCCAGGACACATGCTCACTATTTTTTAACATGTTGAAATTGCACATCAGGTTTAGGCATCCTTATGACCCGGAGCTCTGAATTCTCATTCCATCCATCATGTTAAAGAAGAAACCGAAAGATGTGAACAGATAGCACATCGCAGACAACTGAAGCTGAAAATATAATTACATTTGATTGTCTTGCTATTTATAACTAATTTACATTTACATTTATCTGACGCTTTTATCCAAAGCGACTTACAATTTCTATATTTCAGAGGTCGCACGCCTCTGGAGCAACTAGGGGTTAAGTGTCTTGCTCCGGGACACATTGGTGTCTCACAGTGGATTCGAACCCGGGTCTCTCACACCAAAGGCATGTGTCTTATCCACTGCGCCATCACCACCCTCATTGAGGTGGCATACAGTAGACGCTACACTTGAATATAGTTGCTGAGTGAATATATTTTTGCTATACTGTATACCATCACCCTAATCTCAATCAGGGTGACAGTATCAAATTATCAAACTTAAACAAGGGCATTACTAAATATAACAAAATCACTCTAATTTATTCTACAGTACAGGAAGTCAAATCAGTGAAGCATTTTTGTGAATTTGTGAATAGCATAGGTCCATCCCTAAATTTAACCCTCAGTGTTGCATTGTACAAAACATAAAATACTTACAAATTGCCATGGCCACTGTTGGAAAGAACCAATTCATAGAATGAATCGAATTTTCTGCTACATATGAATGAGAGGACCCCTTACAGAAATTAAGCGTAGCGTCAGTTCTAGCAGGTCACGTTAGTCAAGCTCGCATCTGTCACGACAATAATGGCGAGGAAACAATATGCAAGTGAAAACTCTTCTCTTTATTAACAATGGTAGTAGTAGTATCCTGGACACGGGGAGTGGCGCAGGGACGTTGATGGTCAACAGAGTGCAGGTGGAGTGAAGAGAAGAGGTGATGATGAAGACGGTGAATAATCCAAAACACGGAGACGAAGACGCGACCGGAAACCAGGAACAGGAACAAGGCACAGAACTGGACGCCAACCGGGATCAGGAAACACACACGCGACAAACACCAAACAACGATCTGACAAAGGAGAGGACAAAACGGTGAGTATATGAAGGGTAAGGTGAATGAGCTGCAGCTGGTGATGAGAGTGAAACCAGCTGCGCGCTGATCAGTGCTGATGGTTTGATCACGCCCTCTACTCACACACCCACACACGAATAACAACAAAGACACGAGACAAGAAGGAAACCGTGAATTCATGAATCGTGACAGTACACCCCTCCTAGGAACGCCTCCTGGCGTCCCCAGACTCCCTTACCTGGCGATTGTAATCATCAATAAGGGAGTGATCCAGGATGTCCCTAGCAGGTACCCAACTTCTCTCCTCCGGACCGTAACCTTCCCAGTCCACCAAGTACTGGACTCCGCGTCCCCTCCGTCTTGAATCCACAATGCGATTGACCGAATATGATGGTTCCCCATCTACGAGTCGCGGCGGTGGGGGAACCGTGGCTGGCGGATTAATGCGAGAATAAAACACGGGTTTGACTTTGGACACATGGAACACGGGATTAATTCTCCTGTACGCAGGAGGAAGGTTAAGGCGGACTGCCACCGGACTAACGATCTTGGTGACAGCGAACGGGCCAATAAATTTGGGAGCAAGCTTATTCAAAACGGACCGGAGAGGAATGTTCTTTGTTGAAAGCCACACTTTGGAACCGACGACGTATACGGGAGGCTTACGCCGGTGGCGATCGGCCTTGGCCTTGGTGTGCGCCCCCACTTGGAGTAGAGTCTCACGGGCTCTAGTCCAAGTACGGTGACACCTCTGGACGAATGCGTGAACGGAGGGGACCGCGACTTCGGACTCCAGACTGGGAAAAATCGGTGGCTGGTAACCTACACTACACTCGAACGGAGATAGGCCCGTGGATGATACTGGTAAGGTATTGTGGGCGAACTCCACCATTGATAGTTGCTGACTCCATGAGGAAGGATTCTTGGAAACCAAACAACGTAACGCTCTCTCCAAATCTTGGTTGGCTCTCTCAGTTTGACCATTGCTCTGGGGTTGAAACCCTGAGGACAGACTGACAGTCGCCCCCAGTAACCTACAAAACTCTCGCCAGAATTTGGACACAAATTGGGGTCCCCTGTCGGAAACCACGTCAATCGGGAGGCCATGTAAGCGAACGACGTGGTTGACGACGGTCAACGCTGTCTCCTTGGCTGAGGGTAATTTGGGCAAGGGAATGAAATGGGCCGCCTTCGAGAACCGGTCCACCACGGTCAAAACTACCGTGTACCCCTGAGAGGGTGGGAGGGCGGTAATAAAATCTAGCGCTATATGGGACCAGGGTCTCGAAGGGACCGGCAGCGGTTGAAGTAACCCATCAGGAGGTCGATTGGAAGTCTTACCAGTGGCACAAACTGAGCAAGCCAAAACAAAACTGTGAATGTCACGAGCCATAAGTGGCCACCAGAATCGTTGCTTGACTAAAAATCTAGTACGACTGACTCCTGCCACATTGGAACAATGCCCCCACTGAATAACGTCGGACCGTAATCCCTCCGGCACAAATAAGCGTCTCGGTGGACACCCGGGCGGAGGCCTTCTAAGGCCGTCTTGACCTTCGATTCGAGCTCCCATGTGAGTGTGGAGACGAATAGGGTCTCGGGTAAAATGCACTCGGGAGTAGACGGGCGTTCGGAACGATCAAAAATGCGCGATAAAGAGTCAGGTTTTACATTCTTGGAACCCGGGCGGTACGAGAGAGAAAAATCAAAGCGACCGAAAAAAAAGTGCCCACCGAGCCTGCCTGGAGTTCAACCTTTTGGCAGTTCTAATATATTCCAGATTCTTGTGATCGGTCCAGACAATAAAGGGTACTCCTGACTCCTCTAACCAGTGACGCCATTCCTCCAATGCTAGCTTGACTGCCAACAACTCTCTGTTATCAATATCATAATTACGTTCTGCAGGAGATAACCGATGGGACAAAAACGCGCACGGGTGCATCCTGTCGTCTATGGGGGAACGTTGGGATAATACTGCACCTACCCCCACCTCTGACGCATCGACCTCCACCACGAACTGCCGTGAAGTGTCAGGGGTAACCAGGATGGGGGCCGAAACAAAGCGGCCTTTGAGTTTGGCAAACGCAGCCTCGGCTGCGTCTGACCACCTGAACGGAGTTCTGGGGGAGGTCAAGGCGTTCAGAGGTGCGGCTAGTTGGCTGAAATTGCGAATGAAACGCCGGTAAAAGTTGGCAAACCCCAGAAACCTCTGTAGGGCCTTACGGGAATCTGGACTTGGCCACTCCACCACAGCCTTAACCTTGTCAGGATCCATACGTACTCCCTCAGACGAAACAATGTACCCTAGAAAAGGAACAGACTGTGCATGAAACGCGCATTTCTCCGCCTTGACAAAAAGCCCATTCTCTAGCAACCTCTGAAGCACTCGTCGGACGTGCTGCACATGTTCCTGGAGAGAAGAAGAAAAAATCAATATGTCATCCAGGTAGACATATATGAACTGATCGACCATATCTCGCAGCACGTCATTGACGAGTGCCTGGAAGACCGCTGGGGAGTTCGATAATCCGAACGGCATTACCGAATATTCAAAGTGACCCCTGGGGGTATTAAAAGCGGAAGAGAAGCAGCACGAGACTTACTGAACACTTCCTTCAGGTCGAGGTGCTCTGCGGGCACGTTTGACAAATCCACTGTCTCCTCCTGAAACATAGGAACAGAAACAGACGAACAGGCAGAAACAAGACAAGACTCATGACATTGATTGCTCCATGACACAACGGTACACTGGTGCCAGTCCACACGGGGGTTGTGTTGTATGAGCCAGGGGTGACCGAGAACGATGGGTGCAAGGGGTGAGTCCATGATGTAGAATGAAAGTCTTTCAGTGTGATTGCCAGATGTGGTGAGAGTGATGATTTCCGTTGTGAATTCGATGGTTGGGAGCTCTTGGCCATTGAGTGCTCGAACTGAGATCTTGTGTGTGAGGGGTTTGATGGGAACATGAAACTTGAGTGCAAACGAATAGTCCATAAAATTACCTTCGGCTCCCGAGTCCAACAGTGCACGGTGGTGATGGGTGTGTGTTGACCATCTAAGTCTTACCGGGAGGAGCGTAGATGTTGATGAGGTCTTCTCGGCGGAGATCCCACCCGATAGTAGCCTCATAGTTACTATCGGGCTTGGCCTTTTACCGGACAGCTGTAAGCGTGGTGACCGGTCCCACCACAGTAAAGGCACAGTCCCTGGGATCTCCGCCTCTCCTTCTCCTCCCGGGAAAGCCGAGCTCGCCCCACCTGCATGGGCTCGTGATCGTGAGCGGGGCTGTCCGCCCCGCTGAAACGCTGATTCTCAGCTCCACTGGAAAACCGACTGGGCAGAGCCCGTCTCTCGACTCTGGTCAAACGTGCGTCAACTCTTAAAGCCAGTTCAATAAGCCCGTTGAGGGATGTGGGCAGATCCAGGGTGTAAATTTCTCTCTGGATGCGGTCAGCCAGCCCATGCAGGAACATGTCCCACTGCGCCGCCTCGTTCCATTGACACTCAGCCGCTAAAGTCCGGAATTCGATGGAGAAATCTGATACGGACCTTTCTCCTTGGCGTAGATCAGCAAGAACTCTAGCCGCTTCTCTCCCGGCCACTGCCCGATCAAAAACTTGTCTCATCTCAGCGGCGAGTGTCTGGAACGAGGCACAGCATGGGTCTTGGTTCTCCCACACCGCCGTCCCCCATAGTGCCGCCTTCCCAGACAACAGCGTTAGAACAAACGCTACCTTGGATTGTTCCGTACTGAAGGTTCTGGGTTGCAGTGCAAAGTGCATAGAGCAACGAGTGATAAACGCCCTGCAGAAACTAGGCACACCTGAATATGGTTCGGGCACTGGTAATCGAGGCTCAGTCTGGGAAGGATTCGCTGGTGGTGTGGGGGGAACAGGCGGCGTGGGTGGCGCAGTGGGAGCTCGCAAAAGTTGGATCTGCTGGGTGAGCTCGGACACCTGCGCCACTATAGCTTGAACTGCTCTCCCCGTGTCGTTGATGTTTCTCTCACAGGAATCCATCCTCTGCATGCTGTTGTCGACAAACGCTTGAAGAGACGCTGACGATTCACCTGCTGTTTCCATAATGGTCAGATCGTTCTGTCACGACAATAATGGCGAGGAAACAATATGCAAGTGAAAACTCTTCTCTTTATTAACAATGGTAGTAGTAGTATCCTGGACACGGGGAGTGGCGCAGGGACGTTGATGGTCAACAGAGTGCAGGTGGAGTGAAGAGAAGAGGTGATGATGAAGACGGTGAATAATCCAAAACACGGAGACGAAGACGCGACCGGAAACCAGGAACAGGAACAAGGCACAGAACTGGACGCCAACCGGGATCAGGAAACACACACGCGACAAACACCAAACAACGATATGACAAAGGAGAGGACAAAACGGTGAGTATATGAAGGGTAAGGTGAATGAGCTGCAGCTGGTGATGAGAGTGAAACCAGCTGCGCGCTGATCAGTGCTGATGGTTTGGTCACCCCCTCTACTCACACACCCACACACGAATAACAACAAAGACACGAGACAAGAAGGAAACAGTGAATTCATGAATCGTGACAGCATCAGCTGACTCTCAGCTGATCCACGTCTACCTATAGGAATACGAGGCCTATCACTGCATACAAGCTCCTTCAGTATTATCAGCATAGGTGGCCCTGACAGAATAAAAATATATGGGAATATAGGCCTACTGCAAAATATAAAGCGATATATTACATAATACATTTCCATAAATAGGAAACAAGTGCTTATATTTTTCAATATATATTTGCTTTGGCCCTGACTATTAAAGGAGAGCAAATGTTAAAATTAAGTGTTATTTAATGTGTTTTGCTCAATATTAATATATGGGGAGATCTGTTAATGTTTAATGTTCTATTATTTTGGAATTTAAACGGTTTTCTGGTATGACTGAGTTTTTGGGGTTACCGTTGTGCTGAAGAGTAGAGCCTGTGGTTCGGTTGAGATTGGCCGAAATCAATTAAGTCTAAAATTACTTTGTACACTCCTCAGCACAGTGTTAATCACAGGGCCGAATACTTTAGTTCATGTAGGTGTGCTTGTGTGTTTGTTAACTGCTTTGAAAATGGTAAATAATTAAAAAAATATAAGAAATATATTACATTAGGCTATATATCTCTGTGTGTGTTGCTGGATGAGTAAATATGTCTGCAATATATTACACATGCAGTACCATATCTGATCACATATACATATGTGTACTATAATTATGAAGTGTATTACTGAATATAAAATTACAAACATTATGATATATTAGTAAATATATTGTCACATATTTTTCAATATATGAAAAGCGGCAATTCCTTATGTTTATTCAATATATTGTAATATATAAACACAATATATTATTCTGTAGATTTTTAAATATACTGTTAAACCATTTAATATAATGATCATTCATATTTAGGGAAATATATTTTCTTTTTATAAGGAACCATTAGGACAATCGGATTCACTAGAATGAATCTGACCTTCCAACACTGTCTGCTTGTTAAATCTGACGTTACATGTCAATGGTTTAGGGTGCAAATGCTCTATCAGATGCCAAAGGCAAACAAATATGCTTTTTCAAAATCATGATCCTAACTTTTATCTCCATTCCGTAATCTCAGATGGCCAGTCAGTGATTAATCTTTAATGAATCATTAAAATATTGCTGTCCGGGATGGTGTGAGCCCAGAGACTGCAGTGTACAAAGTGAGTTTTTAAAAGCTTAGCTTAAATGTGTGATATGAATAAATAGTGTTCATAAACGGCTGTTGAGAGAGTATTCTCAATTGAAACGAGTAGAGGCTTGATTCCGGAAACAGTTGGTTATTCCTTATGTCACGACTTAACAAGCAGATAAGGGAGAGAGGGGCCATTTAGGTATTAAGAGTATACAATAAAAACATGTTTTAGCATTTGGTTGCGCTAATGCTAGCCATTGTATAAAGTAGCTTGTTACTGAAAAAGTTATATTATGACAGACTATTATGAAAGTTTCATCTACTTTTACATTCTACATTCTCCTCTACTTTTAGATTCTCCCCGACTCTGTATTCCACGATATACAGTCGGAACTGCCCATTTCATATTGTTTTTAACCTTCATTAACCATTAATACATACAACAGATAAGATTCCAAGTCATTTAACTAATATATGAACATATAGCATGGTTCAATGGCATCAGTGCTCAGTGGGTTCTCAGACATTGCTCTGAACATTGTGTGGGTGTGTGTGTGTGTGTGTGTGTGTGTGTGTGTGTGTGTGTGTGTGTGTGTGTGTGTGTGTGTGTGTGTGTGTGTGTGTGTGTGTGTGTAGTGGAGGTGGGGGTTGCTAAAGCGATTTGATGAATCACATGTCATCATTTTCCATCTTGAATTTCAACCCATAAATCTTCTGATCTCTGTCGCCAGTAATTGTTGCTTCATACCAGTGTCCCAAACCTCAGCCCCTGAACTAAAAACCCAATTACTCTTGCATGAAAGCCAGAGTAATTAGCCTTGACTGATAGGTTACCATACCATTATGCTCCTAATTAGGTCCCTATCAGACCCAATAATATATAATATTGTACTTCAGACTCTACATAATCAACACGGATGACATAACTCAGTGCATAATCATCTGTCTGCAGGAGAGATAAAGCTGTTAACTGATGCTAATGTACTTTTTAAGCAGCTTGGTGTTGACGGGGATTTCCTGTACTGTAAATGGCAACAATTTACTAAGCATATATTTGACATGTGACTGACGTGCCATAGCACCAAATTCGAGGAAGATGGTTGTGTCAGTATTGAAGGGCAAAGAGGACACGGGTGCTACCTAGATATAACAAAAATATGTTTTAAGAATGTTTTGCATTTATGCAGTTGTTTAAAAAATATTTCTGAATGTTAAAAATGTCCAGGTTTAAAATGTTTTAATGTTTTTAACTCTAAGGAAGCATTCAATGTGATCATTTTTCAAACATTATGGAACATTCTTCAACTCTTGGTGACTAGTAAAAAACTGAGAGCAAAATAAACTCTCAGCTGGCTGGCTTTTAAAAAAATGTGGCGCTCCCATTGAAAACAATTAGGGAAAAATACGCTAGCCTATAAAAAATGCTTTGGTGGACACACAGCCTTATAGAGAATTCCTTGCCAGAATGTTAGCCAAAGTTCTGAGAACGTTCCCTGTTTGCTGGGTAACAACCAGTTCTACACTTGCTAACAGCATTGTGTGCTTTGTGGGCACTTAGCAAAATGAGCCCAGGCTAATGTATCTCAAACGTACCCGCCTGGGACACACAAAGTCACTGTCAGACAGATAGCTTTATTAGCACAAAATTGCAGAAAGGAGAAAATTGATTTAAATTAGGGTTAATAGAACTTGCAGAGAAATCTAAAGCAGCATCCATTAAGTGTCTTTAATTCTCCTTTCATTTTCTCTCTAATCCACCTCCTGGCCTCCAGCCTCTACCCACTGACATGGAGGATAATGAGTACTGGCAGGCGTTAATTGCACCGTCCATTTTACAAAGACCTCATCCTCCAGCCTTGACCATTAGCTCCCCTCTATGAGTGTGAGATAAGGCCTGACTGACTGCGTTTGGGGCTGACGTCTTGTTGGCCACAGAGAACACAGTATTTTGTCTTTCATGTATCCCTCAGGGTTTCTTTACATGGCAGATTTCAGGCTAATTAATATAATTACCGAGCCATTGACCATAAGTTAGACACAAGACTCCCCTCTGTTAATGAAATACACACGCTGTGTGGAAGCTGAAGAGTCGGACCGGGAACCGCGCTCCAGGAAGATGCTGCTGATGTGATTTTCTTTCTTTTTTTCCCATATGGCACAACATTCGGTTTGGAATCTTCTTAAACATCATCACCATCTGTTTTCAAAGAAGAAAAACAGTTGAGTTGCAATTTATACACTACTGTTCAAAAGTTAGAAGTCAGAAAAAAGGGAAAAAAATAAATTAATAATTTTATTCAGAAAGTATGCATTTAATTAAAACATTTATAAAAGAGTTATATTACAAATATATACTGTCCCACTGAACTCTCTATTCATCAAAGAAACCTGAAAAAAATGTATCATGGTTTCCACAAAAAATATTAAGCAGCACAACTGTTTTCAATATTTATTTTTAATAAAAAATTTTCCTTGATCAGCATTTCAACGATTTCTGATCATGTGACATTGAAGACTGCAATGGCTGCCTAATTGATCTTTGCCATCATTAAAATACATTTTAAAATATATTAACATAAAACTGTTGTTATAATATTTCACAATTTTACAGTTTTTACCGTTTTAGATCAAATAAATGCAGCCTTGGTGAGCGTAAGAGACTTTTAAAAACATGGAAAAATTCTTACCGACTTTTTTTTTTTTTTTACTTTTTAATCTTAATAATCACAGTGACAATTTTTTTTTATTAAAAAGTATACAATTGTAAAAATAGTTTTAAAAAGGTTATGTGTATTTCCATTTGTAAGACATGCCTTTATCCTCGCAGTATGTTACTAGCAAAAACTGTTCCCCCGAATCCAGTGTGCGGATCTTTGAGAGCAGATATGATTACTCTGGGATGTGAAGAATAATGCGGGGGAACAATAACACAATTCTCTCTAAGGTCTTGAGAAAGCTCTCCACCATCTGGTTCAACCATATGGCTGTACTATATCAAATGCGATATTGCTTTTGAAACACAAATATCTCTACTGCTTCTTAACTAATTCTATTTGGCTTTGCAGCTCTATACCATTATCACAGAATATTCACAGAGCAGGGCCGGAGTGGCTAATCAGAGAGGAGTGGAGACAATTCCCGATAGGCTGTGCCTCATTTGGGTGTGATGTAATGTAATGTGATAACCAGCTATGACGATAGAATAAAGACGATTCTCTACAGAAAGTACAATTAGAACATTTTGTGATTTTATTATTATATGTACTGTATTTTATTTTTTAAATTTTAATTTTTATTCAAAACTGTTTTAATTACTCTGATTTCTTTTGATTATTTTAATTTCTTCTATGTAAAGCACTTTGAATTACCACCGTGTATGAAATGTACTGTAAAATCTAACATTGTTCTTACTAACTATTGTTTAGTTAACTTTAATTAATCTCCGGCAATGTGTTGAACTTACGGAAAAAAAATTAGTAATCTGTACTGTTTGCATGCTATGCCTTCATTACTCAGAAAACCCTTTTAAACATTACTTGACTGGTTTGAGTACCATTTTGCCAAAGCAAAAAAAAAAAAAAAAAGCAGGCGGGGCAAATGGTTTTTGATGCGGGGCAATTCTTAATAGACATTTCACTAATTTCTTCCACTTCTGCAGTCATCATTCTTCTTAGTTGCATACGCTCATTTTCCAGTCTTGTTGAATGTTATTGTCAATACAACTAAACATTTTGGGAAAACTTATGTGACATAAGTTGACTTCATAAATTCATGTTGATTTCCTAAAATCAACCTAAAATTCCTCACCATTATTGTGACTAGTGTTCCCTTTGGTTGGGCACTTGGAACTTCATTTATATCATTCTGATTCTCTTCCAATTGATGCAGTGATGCAACATGAAATCACAGTTATTTGATTTCAAAGGAAGTGAAGTAATAAATATTTTATATATACAATATTTATACTTAAATTATTTCCATGTTCTTAATGAATGTATTTATGATGTATAACATGATTATGTTAAATAATTATCTTTTTGCATTTTAATTGCAAACACTTATAGCATAAACTTTTAATTGGGTTGATATAATCCCTCTATATTTGTGACAATATCTTGCAATTTTGCTTGAGTCACACACAGACTTCAACATTCAGCATGCAAACCACAACAATGGTAACAAGCTTTTTTTAAATTACTTTAATTAATTAGACCATTGCAATTTTATTTGCTGTCTCTTGTCAGTATAACCCCAATAACGATGGCAAATACAATTTTAATGGTTAAATAAAGCCAAAAATGGTAAAACAAAGCAATTAATTTATTCATGCCGCAATGCACTCTGGGAGTACACTTCCTCAGATCACAGATAGAATTAAGTTGACAGAACTTAAATAGATTAATTAAGAAGAACTTGATGTAATTAAGTTATGCTTACTTACTTAAATTAAGGCAACGAGTTTGCACAATTTAATTAAGTAAACTGAACTAATTAGTTTTTACGGTGTATATAAATAAACTTGCCTTGCCTTGCCTTGCCTTGCCTATGATCATTGCCCAATGTGTCATAGTAGGCCATGCATTTGGCAAGCCATGCTTGCAGGCTGGCTTTAAGTTCCTTGAAAAATTAAAAAGTATTGTTTTAAAAGACATATAGGATTAATGTGTAGGAAATTGTTCTGTTTATATACACCAATGAGCCGAAACATAATGACCACCTGCCTAATATGCTGCCAAAACAGTGCCGACTTGCCAATGCAATGGAGTCTACAAAACCCCTGAAGGTGTCCTGTGGTATCTGGCAACAAGATGTTAGCAGCAGATCCTTCAAGTCCTGTAGGTTGCCATTGTGGACCGTACTCGTTGGTCCAGTAATACCACAGATGCTCAATTGGATTGAGATCTGGGGAATTCACATCTCAGGGCAACACCTTGAACTCTCCCTCAAATCATTCCTGACCAATGTGGCAGGGTGCACCAGGAAACACCATTGTCATGAAGGGGGTTTGCAACAACGTTTAGGTAGGTGGCATGTGTCAAATTTATGTCCGCATGAATAGCCAGATCCAGGGTTTTGCCCAGAGCATCACACTCCCTCATACAGCTTGTCGTCGTCTCACAGGGCATCCTGGTGCCATCACTTCCCCAGGTATACGGCACACACGTACAAGGTCGTCCACAGGATGTAAAAGAAAACGGGACTCATTGGACCAGGTGACCTTCTTCCACTGCTGGACAGGGGTCATCATAGGCACTCTGGTAGGTCTGCCCCATAAAACCAGCATTGTGTGATGCGCTGTGTGACAACTCCTATAACCATCATTAAAATGTTGCTTGACTTGTGCCACAGTAGACCTTCTATTGGCTCGGACTAGACAGGATGGTCTTCGTTGCCTTCGTGAATCGATGAGCCTTGGGTACCCAATACCCTGTTGCCGGTTTGTGCCTCCTCAGATCATTGTTGGTAACCACTGCTGACCAGGAGCAACCAACACGCCTTGCCGTTTCAGAGATACTCTGACCCAGTCGCCTTGCCATAACAATTTGGGCCTTATCAAAGTCACTCAGATCTTCCTGATTCCTGCCCATTTCTCCTGTATCCAACACAGTGATTATGAAAACTGATTGTTTGCTTACCATCTTACAAAGAACATTAAGCACCCATTTTCTGTTGTTTGAGCTACAGCAAGAACAAGCATCTTCGATCCTGGAGGGCCACTCTCCGGCAGATTTTAGCTCCAACAATGATAAAAACTCAGCTGCCAGTAGCTTTCTAGAAATCCTGAAGAAGTTAGGTGTGTTCGACTTGAAGCGGCGCTGCGCAGACCAATCCATGTATGATATATATATTCGAAAGCATACGGAGCCGTCTGCTCTCTGATCGCTCTTGTGGGACTTGATGTCATACACCTACAACCCTGCGCAGCACCGCTTTAAGTTGAACACACCTATTGATTAGCTTCAGGTGTGTTTGAACATTGATGGGCCCCAATAGCCCCTGCTGGTAGGTACTCTAACTATACTTTTTAAATGGCAAAAACACTATGTATTTTCACAAATAAATTTAAAGATAAAAATCCAAGCATTATATAAATGAACACATAAATTGCTCATTTTATTTTATTGTATTTTATTGACATTGTATTTTTGGAGGCTTGCAGTGTTGTAAGTCCAAGTGTGAAATTTACTTACATATTTCCCTGTCCACTGCCATTTGTCATGTGATCAGTCACATGCCATATATTCCTGTAATTCAGTGCCATAAGCAAGATGGCATCCTCCATCCGGAGAACCTTGTGCCAACTGACTGCCATTGAGATGAATGACAAAGCTTACAGATACGATTACATTTTCTCCAGATATTATAGACCTCCTTGGTAATATTTCACCAGGAATTCTGCACAATTTTGCACGTCAAATTTACTTGACTTCAAGTGTGATTACAGAAGCATATAAGGTAATCTAAAAAATCTTGGTAGGTCTCATGATAGGGCTGTCTTTAAGTTTACTTTATCACTAAATATTCTGGAGATTTTTTAATACATTTAATGTCTGTGTATACAATACAATTTAATCTAAAAATACTTTTATGTTTAGGGAATAAAATATTAAAAACATTTGATTTGGATAATATTGCAGGCTGATATAAACAGGCCTATCAACAGTGATTAATGTTATGAAAACTACAACCATGCCACAGATTGAGGGGATCTTAGATTTTGAAATGAGTCGCGTGAAACAAGTCAGATAAGAATATTTAGCACATATCAGTGGTGTTGGACATCCTTCAAATGAGACTTTTCATCACAATGAGCTTCCCACTCAACTTTCAGTCCTCTGCTCAGTCTGTTAGATTAAAATTCAGTTGCTGATGTAGCTCCTTTTGAAGCTCATCTCAATTTGAATTTCATTTTCATGTCTTAACCTTGCAGTCTTAATCAAAACTGTGCTTTATAAGACACATCAGTGAATGAGTGAGCAGGAATCAGTGGCCAGCAGTTAATGTTCAAGTCTCTTCTGATCCACTCAAAGGTCAGTCAAAATCACACCCCAGGCTTTCGAACCTCATAAAAGCAACCAGTTGTTTAAATTATGAGATTACTAAGATGATAATGAATACTTATATTTACTGACAGTGATTTTTAATAAACTCCCAGGATAAGTGATGGATATTTTGGTTGCAAAAATTGGTTGTTTTGGGATTTTTTTTCCCTCTCAATTTTTTCCTCTCAATCAAGAACTCGTGGATTACTAATACATTTATATATATATATATATATATATATATATATATATATATATATATATATATATATATATATATATATATATATATATATATTTTTTTTTTTTTTTTTAGTTTGTATTATATATCTCATCTCAATCGTGGGCCATTTAGAACAAAAATAAGATTAGAAATGACCTCATTAGTCATTCAGGGGCAAAAAAAGATGATATCAAAACGAACGAGGGACATTTCCTATTACGAGTGCATCATCTTTGACAGTAATCTATTCCCTCTTCTTGGGTACTAAGAAACCAAGGCCTGCTGTGGCCTCATTGACAGTAGTGTAAATGAGTTATAGATCCATTTCCTCCCTCTACACAAGATCACTGCCAGGTAATTGGGAGGCCAGATCATGAAGAAAGAAAGAAAAATCATTGGCTCTCGCAAACCGGACAGCTCTGTCCCTTCCCCCCTCGTCTCTGAGAGTAATATAGATATTATTTCAGCCTCTGCCCCATTTTCCTTCCAATGAAATTATGATGTCCTCCACCCAGTGTTAAGGGGAGAATTGGATGCAATATGAAAGCTTTATTGATGTAGACATTTACTGTTTGGGCACTACATAGGTCAGGTGGGGAGGAGCTGGGGGTAGTCTTTGTGATTCAAAGCAACCTGGGACTAGTAGGGGAAAGATAAATAATCTGCTAAATAATGTTAGCATTCTGACAGACACAACAGAGATATGTAACAGTACACAGAGTGTGTTCAAATAATGATTGGGTGTTTCTTGTCGAGTATAAACTTACTCTTACTAGTTTATTTTAAAAGTTTTTTTTTCTTTTAAGTAGGGCTGGCGATATGGCAAAAAAAAAAAAAAAAAATCACAATATTTTTCCCATATCATATGATTTTTCCCATATCATATCGTTATTTATCACAATATTAATTTACCACTAATGGGTAAGGAAATGCTATCCACATATTTGTTAGACCTTGAGAATGAATGTAAACATTGAAATTGGTTGTTCACAATTGAACTCCACAGAGTATAGCTACCTTTTTTTTCTTTCCTTTTAATGTTTTTTATCCGAATAAAAGCTTAAATTATCTGTTCATATAAAGCGATTTATAAACCGCTCAATTCATATGGATTAGTTTTACAATCTCTTTATGAACTTTTTGAAGAGTCAAAGTGGTATTTTGGTGGACTGTCAATGGAGGGACAGAAATCGCTTAAATTTCATTAAAATTATCTTCATTTGTGTTCCGTAGATGTCTTACAGGTTTGGAGCAACATGAAGGTGAGTAAATGATGACAAAATTTTCAGCAATTCGTAAATATTTTATGTTTTGGTGAATTGGTAGCCATTTGGTATCAGTTTGTGTGATCTCATATGCACATTTTTTTTACGGCCTGCTTTCCCCTCAGTGTCAGGTATGTTTAGGGGTGGACATTCATGCTTACTTTTTTCAAATAATTATATATATCATTGATAAAAATCAGGTTGGATTTTCATCGAACAAAATTAAGTTTTAGTCATGATACTTTGGACTCTTGCTCATTCCAATGGACATCTCACGTCTAATTGTAGCAGTTTTATTAGTTACTGGAAACAAACAGAACATTTAATGATGTCATTACTCAAAACTCGCCCTACAGTGCACTAACCTTGAATATGTTCATTACAAGTACATTCACATAAAATGCATTTTATGGAGGGGTGGAAAATGAAAATGTATGCTGCAAGCCATCATTCTGTGTTTTCATCTTACATATTTCTCTAAAATGAGCTCCATGGCATTTGACTGTGAACGTGTTGAAGGACCCATGCTGCATTCTCTGATGGCTGATCTAATATTGTAGGGGGAAAGTGAGCCTGCAGGGCCAGAGCTAACAGACAGAGGTTCAGCTCCCACGTGTAATGAGAAGTGACCGTATGTGTGTGTGGGTATATCTGTTACAAAGCTCTAATTGGATGTTTGATATACCCTGACCTCCTGACAAAGCACACCTCTTCAGGTGAAGAGCACAGGAGGTGCATGCAGCAACATGCTAGACCAAAGTTAAAGGTCTTGTTAAACAAAGGTGGGTATGTTTGGGCCGTTTTTCCCCCCCAACTACCACATGAGGTAATGTTCTAATTGGATTTCTTCTGGAAAATTCCGCTCTCAGATTTCTGCCACAGACAGCGTGACCTTTTTGGTCTTAAAAATGTGCATTGTCCTTTCATTGAAGGAGGAAGGTGCTTAATTCACATAAAGACATGAGGTAAATTGCTCCTTTTGTTTGTTCCATGTCCACTTTTGAAGCCAGAGAATATTAGGTTTCAGATTTATGAGTTGTAATAAAGAATGGAGGGCTTACTTTCAATATGAAGGGCCAGTATTGTCAGGTTTGTTGTTCAGGCAGACTACTTTTGTTCAAACAGAGTTCATTCTCATAGAAAGGCGATACTTCTTTCGTGAACTGACAATGTAATAAGATTATTTAATTTGTGTAAATAAGATAATTGTATTGCTAAAATATTACCACAATCAAAATGTAATAATACTTTTAAGTATACAACAGTTAATTCCAGTCCACAAATGTAATGAGGACTTATCAATGGTCTGTGTTTGCTCATTCTAGACAAATTGTCCATCTGTGTATTAGCTGTCAGGATTTTTCAGTGTCTTCATCTGCAGGTTACATCGTTACATCGACAAATGATTTTTAATGGAATATTGCAATATTTTACTTCCCCTCCTTCTTTCTGGCACATCAATTATTCTCTGACGATGTGTTTACTGGCATGAGGGCGAGACAACCTGTCACTTACATGAGATCACCACAAAAGCAAGCCACAACAATCACATCGAGTCCTGCGCCTACATTTCTTCTTCTTCGAGAAGCTGTTTCAGTCGGATATATGTCTCACAATAGGGAAGAAAGGTCTATCGCAACTTCCGTCTCATGCCGCTTCAAAAGCACTCAGCCGATTTGTTCAAAGCAGTTTCAAAACAGGAATTAATTGCTGTGCTTGGA
This sequence comes from Gila orcuttii, assembly GCA_026230005.1. Taxonomy (NCBI): domain Eukaryota; kingdom Metazoa; phylum Chordata; class Actinopteri; order Cypriniformes; family Leuciscidae; genus Gila; species Gila orcuttii. The sequence continues at coordinate 22,990,622 of JAPDVR010000017.1, forward strand.
GATGTGCAACAAAGTTTGTGGTTTCGTTTGGAACTAATTTTGTTTGTCAGATACTCAATATTAACTTCTTGTTTATTTCACTTTTTAATAAATGTTAATTGTTTGTTGATTATTTATGTGTTATGAAAAGAAAATATATTTCTCTATATATGAATGATCAAATTATTAAATGCTTCAACAGTATATTTGAAAATATACAGAATAATATATTGTGTTAATATTTTACAATATATTGAATAAAACATAAGGAATTGCTGCTTTTTATATATTGAAAAATATGTGACAATATATTTAGGGTACTAATATATCATAATGTATGTGATTTTATATACAGTAATACACTTCATAATATATAGATGTATATGTGATCAGATATGGTACTGCATGTGTAATATATTGCATATATATTAACTCATGCAGCATAAACACACATATATAGAGAAAAATATAATGTAATATTTCTCTTATATATATTTTTTAAATATTTACATTATAAATGTTTCATATTTTCAAGCTAGTTAACAAAAGCCATTAAAGTATTCAGCAAGGAGACTATCACTGTCCTGAGGGGTGCACAACCATTACTTTTAAAATATAATAATCATAGTCTTAATGGAGTTTTGGCCAATCGTCATCCGAACCACAGGCTCTACTCTTCAGCACAACGGTAACCCCAAAAACTCAGACATACCAGAAAACCTTTTAAATTCCAAAATAATAGAACATTAAACACTAACAGATCTCCCACCCATATTAATATTGAGCTAAACACATTAAATAACACTTAATTTTAATATTTGCTATCCTTTAACAGTCAGAAGCAAAGCATGCTGGAAACTAGAAATCTGTTGTAACTCATTCAGTGAATGTGTGTGTGTATATATATATATATATATATATATATATATATATATATATATATATATATATATATATATATATATATATATATATATATATATATATATATATGTGTGTGTGTGTGTGTCTGAACATCCACAGTTATATGAGAACATGTATGTGCAATACATATGTACACAATAAAGGATAACACTTTGTGAATATTACATGTAATGCTATTTTTGTCTTCATTTATAAATATTTTATATGTATTAATATACAGTATAGCCATACATGTCAATGCATATATTGCAGTATATTGAAAAATATAAGCACTATATGGAAATGTATTATGTAATATATCACATTTTGCAGTATATTCCCATATATTTTTGTTCTGTAAGGGTATACCATGGATATTTCTTATAGGCCTATCTATGATTGGAATATGTAAACTGTTCTCTTGAATGCCTAAGACAAATTAGGGAGGACTGTGCTTATCAAACAAGAAAAAATTTATGCCTCAGGACACAATTGATTGGATCGTTGTGGTTGATAAATACTGCAATATTCCATAAAAAAAATAAGAGTTGTCAATTTTTATTTTGTGGTGACATTGAGTGTTAGCCTATACAATATTGTTCTTGTGTGTCAGTCTTTTGTTCTATTTAGAGTGCATCATTCATCATGGTGTATACAAACAATTCAAAATTGAAGGTCAAGATTTTATGTCAAATGATTAAATAATATATTCATTAATTCTGCTCAACTGAATAAATAGATGAATCACCCTCTGTGTAAATGAGTGTAATCTTAAAATCAGTGCTTAAAGGAATTGATTATGACAGCTATACATATTGTTCAGACAAATTCTGATCATTTGGCCATTAAAAATCTATCTTCCAAAAGGCAGGTCTCCTAAAAGTTATCATCATGCTTTGTTTTTGAGAAAACTGCCACTTTTTAAAATAATAATTTACATGTATGACTTTCTGCTCTGGAAAAAAAAAGGATGGTGCCAGTACTTTTTTATTTATATTTTATATTTACTTTATTTCACATTTATGTAATTATGTAAACTTTCTTTTAATACAAATGCCTTTTAAATCCTTATGTCAGCAGTGGCAAAGAATGGAAGCTTGTTTCTGCCACAGAATAAAAAAATATAAAGGTAATTGCAACTTTTTATCTCACAATTTGAGTTTTTTCTTAGATTTGTAAGTTTCTATCTCGCAATTTGGACTTTATTTCTAGCAATTACAAGTTTATGACTCGCAATTCTGGGGCTGGTTGCATAAACCGCTAAGACAGTCTTACAAGTTAGTCATCCACTTTTTTTCTGTTCATAAAGACTTTTTTAAGTCAGTTACATAAAAACGTAAATTAGTCTAATTTGATACTGAAACTGATAACTCCTAACTAACTGCTCGTTGGTCAAACTAGTTCATAAGACACAAACTTAACTTAATGGCTATGTTTATGCGGCCCCTGGAGACATGAGATAGACGTTTTTGTGAGATATCAAAAAAGTTTTTAAAAAGTTCTTGAATTGTGAGGAATAAAATCGAAATAACCAAATATAAAACTCGCAATTGTGAGAAAAAAAGTCAAAATTGTGAGATATATACTCACAATTATGAGTTATAAAGTCCACATTGTGAGATATAAACTTGCAATTGCAAGAAAAAAAGTCAGAATTGTGAGCCGCACTTACCTTCTATTTTTATTCCATGGTGGAAACAAGCTTCCATAGTAAAGGAAAAGGACACAACATGACATTAGATTTCTCGTGACATTTGATAAGACAACTTGAGGACACAGAATCACAATCACTGTTCAATAAAGCTTTTGTGCTGTAAGAGACTAGCAAAGCTCCTGTTTACCCTCAGGGAAAGTCCCTCACACTTAAGCAGACAGGTCAGTCTACTTTACACTCAAAGCTCAACCTTCGTGAAATCTAGCTCTGTCCTCCAAAAGTCATGACACGGAACCTGCTTATATGTAGCATGCATTTATGTAATACTTTAAACATGCTCTGATTTCACATTCATACACATTGTCTCTTTGTAAGATAACAGATACGACACCTGCGTTAGACTTCTAGCCAAGCCCAATATAAGACCTCACAGTTCCAGAATTAGCATTTTGTCTTCAGACTTCTATATAAGAGACTATTTTTAATCTGGTAATTGGCAAACGCACAAAACCACTTAAATATGTGTGAGAGTGAGACTATTAGGATCCGTTTAGAGTGGCTAGACCCTCAAAATGTCTAGTTTCTCCTTAAGCAAGACATTTCACACCCATTTAAACAATGCTAACAGACTCACTGTATAAAGAGAGAAATACACAGTTCTCATTTAGCAGCATATTTTTATGAAATGATGAAGTATGTGCTGTGAAATATGTTAAGAATAATGCTAAAGCAAGGAAAAAGGTAATCAAGATCTGCTGAGCACAGCCGTTTTACTGTACGGCAGCTGCACGCTGGGGTTGCGAGTATTTCACTGGTTTTCTGTTGTTGTGTCTGCCACACGGTGATGTACTTCATGTAGTGATGTACTAAATAACTGAACTATGAGTCAAAACACCATGGCCTGACATCTCCCTTGGCCTAACTCAAGCCAAACAGCTCTGCCAATGCACTGTAATCTCATGTTTATGCAGGTGTTTGGATCCAGCCTCCTATAACAATACACCATGGTGACATTTTGCAGGGAGACAGCCCTGGTAATAAAGGTCTTAGCAAGCACTGCTACCTGCCACAGCCAAGTGTCTACTAACTTATAACTGCGAGAAGCTGCTAGAAGATAACCTGCCGAGTCAGCATTCATATAATTGCCATATAGGAGCTGTGAGGGGTACGATTGTAGAGAGAAGGAAACAGTCAAGACAGCAGAGAAAAAGTTTGCCTTTTCGAAGGTTCGGGGGAAACTTCATGAAGTAGGCTAAATTATAATGGCTGCACATTAAAAGCCTGCCAAAACATCCATAAGGCGAGTCTGACATGGTTATCAAGAGCTTGAAATTGTTGTGAATAATATTATGTACACTATATATTTTAAATTAATTCTTCCTAGCTTTGACTTCAAGAAATGAGGAAATTACAGTAGAAGAGAAAGGTATATGTGTTTGAGCTTTCGAGGCACAAATCTCACAGATTATCTGAATGTTATTTTAGTATTGTTTATATAGTATTTGTATATATATATATATATATATATATATATATATATATATATATATATATATATATATATATATATATATAATTTTCATTTGTCAACTGTTCAGTAATTTTAATACAGTGTAAAAAATATTTTACATAGTTGTATATAAAACTAGAAAATACTATTTCAGTTTTTCTGCTTTAAAAATTCACATTTAATTCAGTCTTACAGTGTCCTTGCAATTCTTTGTGAAGCTTGCTAGTTATGAGTGAAAATGGTTTCTACTCCCAATTTTTCGGTGTATTCCAATTAATTTTTTTATTTCAGTTATTTAAGTTACATTTTTTAACCTAATATTAATATTTGATTTTAGCTTTATTTTAATTAACAAAAACAGTTTTTAGTTTTAGTTAACAATAACAACACTGATATCTGTATCCCTCCCTTAACAATGGTGATTTTTGACTTTTTCAGAGGTCCAAACTATCCAGCAATTAAAGTCTAGGTATAAATTTTGAAAACATTTATATATATATATATATATATATATATATATATATATATATATATATATATATATATATATATATATATATATATATATAGAGAGAGAGAGAGAGAGAGAGAGAGAGAGAGAGAGAGAGAGAGAGATTTATACTCAATGAATTGTAGTAAAACTTCTTTAAAGTTTTGTTTTATTTAAATTAATTTTTATTAATTGACTTAATTTTCAAAAACAATAGCAGCATCATACATTTTATACATCAAACAAATAAATATATAAAAATGTACAAAATCATCATGCAAATATTCTTGTTTAATTTATGGGAAAAGTTCATTCATAACTAACAATATTTGGTCCCGAACTGGCAATTACCTATATTAAGTGACAGTTTAATTAAAGCAAAAGGTTTCACTTTATTTTGACGTTCATTTAAACACAGTAGTTCAACAACAGTTATTTAAACAACAATTCTGTTGACTATAAGTAACGTTGCACCCACATGTCTACTAACGCTCATTAGAGTGTTAGTAGAGTATTAGTAGAGTGGTAGGGTTAATAAGTTGACATGTAGTTGCAAAGTTATACTTATAGTCAGTAGAATGTCTGTTGCAGTACCATCACAATAAAGAGTTAGCAGATATTAAGCAGACAGTCTACTCTAATAAGAGTTAGTAGACATGTAGTTGCAAAGTTACCTATAGTCAACAGAATGTTCAAAAGGGACCATCAAAATAAAGTGTTACTAAGCAAAATGTTTAGCTCTGTTACTGTAATTACTTCATTTTTTTTGACAGTTTCAGGCCCTGTTTTGTAACCTATTCATGGAAAGAGTCATCAATACTCAAGGAAGCAACCCTCCGACTAATGGTGATCATCACTGACTCATCACAAAAAATCAAAAAATTAAAATAGCAGACGGTGACGAATAAGAAGGTGAGTGGCCCACATGCTGATGCCACATTTAGTACCCTAATCATCAGCACACACACATTAAATGATTCCATCGAATAATACATATTAATCTTCAACAGAATGATTAGCTAAAGGTATAAGGTAGATCTCACCATTCAAACCTAAGCACACGTTGTGAGATCCCTTTCCGCAGTTAGAATTTGCTAACTGATGTGTTATGTGCTAATAACAACAACCCCTCTTCAAATTACCATGAGAGATGCAAATTAACTCTCAGATGCAACAGTAATATTCTCGGCTGTACAGTCGGATTCATGAGTGAATAAGTCCTACATTTATTCAAATCATCCAGCTGAGTTCCTTCGCTTAGCGATGCTAGTCTGTGACAACAAACAAAGAATACTTGGCTGTCATTTTCAGTTGAATATATATATATAGTACTTGAGCAAAATAACAAACAGTGTGGCACAGATGACTGTTATTTGGACAGGGCAAGGAGGTTGTTACTATAATCACTGCTGACCAGCCATCCTTAGGGATGCACATTAAAACCCACACACTGGAATAAACACAAGCCTAACGAAATCATTTGAGCTAGAAAGCTTCACTGTCAAACCTCACACTCATTAAAACCATCCGCGCAGAGCTAATTATAGTTTTATATGAGGCCTGTAGTGCGCAACTTATTTCTCTGGTTCATCCACTCAAGACATAAACATTGCATGCTTCGGTTATGTGACCTCTCACTTCTCGACGCTTGCTTAAACAAACATATAGACGGAAGAGGTGTAGTTGCAAAATGTTGCTATAAATAAAAAAGGTGAAGACAGAAGGCAAACAGAGTGGGGGCAGCGTAAGAGTGCAGGGACAGGCAGATCTTTCATAATGTTATTGCTCTGGCTTATTTTAGTCTTGTGTGTTACCACATATCAGTACCCTGTTTACCTCTTCTGCTATCATAAAAATCATCCTATTTCTAGCTATCATAAGATTCTGTTTACTGTAGCTAACTGCATATAAAGGTTAAATAAAAATAACCTGTTTTACTTTAGAAACAAAATCTATTTTTCATCTTTATAATTGAAGAGTGCCATCAGTATCAATCTGAAATCTAAAATAGTATAATTAATCTTTTCTATGTGTAAAACCTAAGATTGTCCTTTTATATGCTGCACTTTATGCACAAAATAATGTTTTTAAATTGTTCAGTTGGTTTCACTTTCATGGACTTTTAGTTTGTTTTTTGTCTGTTTCCTGTTTCCTTTGTTTTAGTTTTCCCGCCCTTCTTCTGTTACCATGGATGTTAATTTAACTATCACAGCTGATCATTAAGTTCATTATCATTGAGTATTTAAGTTCCTCATTTCCTTTCTGTCATGGTCCGGTATTTTTAGTGTTTGCTTTTGTTAATAAACCTTGTTGTTATTTTGAAACGGTTAACCTGCCTTCATCATTTTTAGATTTTAAATGTTACAGAAATATAGCTCTAATTCAGTTATCATGTTTTGGCTCTTTTAATTTATTTCAATTTTATTTACACAATCTAAATTTGCACATTGATTCTTAAATTCCAAAGTGTTTAATTTACACATCCATGGTGTTCATTTCTTAGAAGACAAGTTTTAATTCACACCCTTAAATCTGTCTTTGTCGCAACCTTGGTGATAACATCTATGAACTGCCTGTTTCTCCCTCTTTTAGGGCTTCAAAACCAATTTTTTTTATAGCATTAATTGTTATAAAATATGTATTTATTCTGTTTTTTTTAGAATATATTAATATAGGTATCAGCCTTTTTTTAAATTATGACACTTTTTATCTGAATATTTTAAGTCATTATAAAATTGGTGTCTTTTTTACTTTTGTGATTTTCAGTGTATTTTTATCTGATGCATTTTCTGCATCAGTTCAGTCCTTGCTACCTCAGCATCATGGATTAAGTACACTAAAAACAAAATGTGGCAATGTGCATAAATTATGTCCGTAAATTATACAGTCTCTTCAACAAAAAGCAGTATAGCATTACTTAAATTGAAGTACTGTGATCATCTCATAAGTCATTATCAAGTTGTGTTTTTATGCATTTAAGTATGCCTTTTGAAAGCATAATAAAGCAAGTCTCATAATATGAATAATAACTGAATGCAACAGAAACATTCTTTTGGGGAGTTTGGGAATTGTAGGTCAAGTAAAAACATAAGCATTTTCCTGCCACTGAAATGTCTCTTACTTAAATGCTAATTTTAAGATGAAATCAATCCCATTACACCTCCTCACTGTTCCCTTCTGATCATTGACTGAAGTTGAAGCATATTGACTATACTTTAAATTAATTTCAACTTCCATCAAACCCACACTCCCACTCTCTCACTATCCGAGCAAATTGTAGCATAAATCTCTGACTAAATAATGAATAGACATGTCAGCCAATGCTTTCATGCCCTCGCCCTATCTGTATCTGTATCTCTATCTTCAGTATAATCCCCTATCTCTGTCCACAGAACTGTATCTAATGGTCCACCCTGATACCTTGCAGAGACATACAGGAGTGGTCATAAATCTATTCTGCCTTATTTACAGCCTCTGCTGTAGTCAGCGCTTTGAAAGGAACAAATCCTCTGTGTTGCCTTTGCCATCTGTGGAGCTCTCAAGCCAGTGCCATTCTGCTGGCCTGCTCACTATGAGAGATGCAACGGAGGTGGACCGAGTGTTGACACAAGCTGCGCATTCTGGTCTGAATGGCTTGTCTGTTGTCTCAGTCATTTTTGACATCCTTGTTTTTCATACGACACATACTTGTAGGCGAAGGACACGGCTGAGTTAATGTTATGAGGGAGTTATAGTTATGTTAAGCCAGACCCCACAGGAGGCTAATTGTTATGGCTTCTAGTGCCACAAAAGTTCGAGCTCAGGTTCTTATCATAGAATCTTATCATAGGAATATGATCTTATCACAGGAAATGCAATGAAAGAACAGAAGCTCTCTCATAGTGAAATCAAACCTTGTTTGAAATCAGTGATCATTAATTAGCTCTTTCCTCAGGCAAGAACCCAAACAACACTCGGTTTTGGGGTATTGCCACAAAATTCAGCAGGGAATTTGAGAAAAACTCCTTCCACAGACAATCAGCCATTCATTGTCATCTCTAACGGTTCACTTGTCTGAAATTTGACATTTGACCTAATATATTATAATATAGTGATTAGTGCTGTCTACATGTCTCTGTCTTATACTGAACCTGCTCTTTGTATAGAGAGACACATGTTCATTCATGTAAATTTTAATTACATATTTTATTTCATTATCTCTATTGTTCCGGCCTTTATTGTTCCTGTTCATCTTTGCTGCTTATATTTTATGGTTTGTGTCAATCTTATACATTATTTAAATACCTATTTGGAGCTTTACAGCATAGAATTGTGGAATTGATGAAATGAAGATTACATTTAGAGCAGTGCTTCTCAACCAGGGGGTCGCGACCCACTAGGGGGCCACAGCACTTCTGAAGGGACCTAAAATTATTTCTAAACCTTTAAAAAAAAAAAAAAAATATATATATATATATATATATATATATATACTCTTGCGGTTCAAACAAATAGGGCTGGGCAACAAACTCAAGCTCCTCCTCTTTACACATTTTCCATTTAGACTTCTAATTCGTGACAAGTGTTTTGTTTTGCTCTATCCTCTCTTTAGCGTTCGTCAATACGTCATGCGTTGGTTCAGCGGTCACTCTAGACTCGCGTACGGCCATTACCGGATCTCAGTGATTATAGTTTATAAAGTTATAAATTTTAATTTTTTTCTTAAAAACGCATCGCTTCGCTTCAGAAGGTCTTTATTAACACCCTGGAGCCGTGTGGAGCACTTTAATGATGGATGGATGGATGGATGAATGGATGGATGAATCGATGCACTTTTTTGGGCTTCAAAATGTAAGGTACCTATCACTCCCATTATAAAGCTTGGATGAGCCAAGATATTTTTTAATATAACTCCGGCTGAAAGAAGAAAGTAATATACAGGATGGCTTGAGGGTGAGTAAATTATGGGATAATTTTCATTTTTGAGTGAACTATACCTTTAAATGGATAGACCAACACCCCCCTACCCCCCCCCCCCCCCTTACCCTATAATGTAGAAACTTAAAAAGTATCAATATACTTTATTATTCCACAATGTGTGATGTAGTCCACATCGTCTGAAGCTACGCAATTGCTTTGGATAAGAAAACAGTCACGTTGAGTGATTTACTAAAAATCTTGAAGTCATCTTCTCTAGTTTGTTGTGTTTATGACAGAATAAGTGACATCAGATTTATGAGCTCATCAATGAATCAGATGATCCAGTTCATAATGCCATGTCTGAACAATTTCTTCACAAATGAGTTTTGTGTTTCACAGGAGTAAAATCATATGTTAGGATCAACACAGTAAACATACAATTTTAACTTTTAGGTGAACTCACTTTCTTCTAATCATATTATTTTACCTCATCATTTGCAGTAGGCCTTTGTCAACTGCTCCATGACATGCCACATAGAGAAAGACCAGAAATTTTCCACTGAAATAGGTGAGAGGGGCATGCGTGTTAAATACATCTTAAAAAGTCATTTTAGACAAAAATGGGTAGTAGTGTGTGTTCAGACGCCCTCTTCTTGCACAATTTGACGCTACAGGAAGCAATCCTGGACTGTATGTCTTCTATTTCAAGCTCAGCCAATCCTCTATGTGCGAGGGGCTTCAGCATCATGATATTTAACACACCCACCCTGAACTCCGACAGAGGTATTTCCTCAAGCGCCTGTCAATGGGCTGGCATCACCTTCATACCAGCAGGATGTTCAGGATGAAACGTTGAAACTTTCTCCACAGATCACATTTATCGACAGAAGGAGCTCGATGCGATGCCAGACTTTTTCGAAACCTGCCATGCGTTCATCGCTTTCAACGACTGAACAGCCTCGATTTGTACTGGATAAAAAAAGCGAATGAACTTGTGCAGCTGTGAAACAGATTTCGTGCGTTGTATGTAGCGTCAGTTGTGAAGTGGACCGCGGCATCGAGAACACGCACTTTTGTGGATAATTTATCTGATGAGGGTTGACTTAATTATATTTCGCAAATACTTGCTGCATAACAGCTATTAAATGTTAAAATAGACTATGACCGATTGTGTCGAGACTCGCGTCTCGTCAACTGACTGCACGGGAGGAATTTAATCGCGAGCGCACGTAAATAACTGGATTATTGTTTCGCATGGATGTGGATGAGCGCTTTTTCTAGATAAAACCCCATTTCTGCCCTTAAACTGGAACATGAAAACGAAAACGTTCCATGTGTTCTTCTCACAAAATTGGGAGCCCGTGTTTTATGTACTGTTGGCGATGTAGTGCGCTTGCTCACTTTTATCCCTGCCATTCCAAACAAGTCATTTCTTGAACAAGAGACCCTGAAGATGATCCTCTTTAGAAAATTCCGTGTCCTGATTCTGATGGTGTTTCTTATAGCCTGCTCTATGCACATTATGATAGACTTGTTACCGAAGCTGGAGAGACGGAGCAGTAGCGCGTGCTCGTGTTCTCACACACCCAGCGAAGAGCCACAGAACTGGGCTAAGCATCGAGCCAAGCCGGGATCAGAGTCCGGCTGGCCTAATAAACACACACTCAGAATACTTCAAGACTTCAGCAACGAGCCGAACTCAAACCTGTCCTCTCACTCGCTGGAAAAGATCACCGTTGGGGAGAGATCTGAGGCTTTGAAAAGATTTGAGCAGTTGACAGGTGACGAGAAGAGGCACGCGACGCGGGACTCTACCCTGAAGAACGCAGTTGTGAAGGGTTCGAGGCTCTCTGCGCTATTTGACCATCCTTTGTACACTAGGCCATTGCCTACTTTAAATGATGAAGACACTTTATTCAATGTCAACACTGATATAAGATTTGACCCTAAAGCTGCAGAGAACCCAGAGTGGTAGGTTGAGAATCTCAGGGGTTCTCTTTCTGGTTTCCCCAATTAATATTGATTTACTAATAACAACAACAAAAATAATAAGTGTAGTGATAATAGTATCCATTATAATAATAATAGCTAACTGCATGATTTGTATTATCTTAGAACTTTTAATATTTTGGACACTTTGACACAGTCACCTCACCTCTGGTAACAGATTACTCTAAATTGTAATGTAGAAACATGCATTTTTCTTTAAAGTTGCTTTGAAATGATATGTATTGTGAAAAGCCCTAAACGAATGTGAATTTAGTTGAATTGAAAGTATTGTTATTATCATCACGCATTTGATCTTGATGATGTCAATAAACTCATGGCGTTCAGAACAACATATTATGATTGATCTCTGTAATGGCTTATGAAAAATGCCACATTGTTCATTGCATTTGGGACATGTTGTCTTTCCGTAGGAATGGGGAAGGTAAAGATGGGGATTATGCTCCTACCGGCGAGATGTCCTCAGACTCATACCCAAACTGGCTCCGCTTCCACATTGGGATCAACCGGTATGAGCTTTACTCCAGGCACAACCCGGTCATTGATGCAATGCTGAAGGATCTGGTGTCGCAAAGGATCACAAGTGTTGGTAAGAAAATATTTGAGATGACACAATTAAGTAGCATTAGAGTTAAACGGAAAATGGGGAAGTGATTTTAGGATTGCAGTTGTGATGCGTGATTTGAGTGCAGCGTCATCTTTCAGTGCTGCTCCTCCTAACAGATTTAAATAGATACTTTGAATGAAGTTTCTCAAAGATAATGGCTAGACTCTTCCTGCACTCCAGATTCACTGGTAGTGGATTCCAGCAGGGTAAATGAATGAGAAGAGCGTGCAATTTAGACTTAATCAAACACCATGCTGTGGAAAAGTATCTCCTGCCAAGCATTCATATTGTCAAGTACACTTGTGCTTGATGGGCTGCATTTATGTGAAGCCCCAAGGTCAATTTCTCAACTTATTTCACGGCTCTCCTGAATACTTGATTCTGATTGAATGATTGCTGTATTCTGTGGTCAGAATATTTTTGTATAATAACCACTAAACTGCAGATTTGACCACTGTCCCTGACAACCAATCTCACTCGATGACAAAATAATTACTCAAATCAATATTTCATGTCCATTTATTTACTTATTTGCTAAGTAGTTGTGTAATAAGTTACAGAATGCACAGTGACCCGGTCATTATCACAAAATAAACCCATTTAGGATGATCCATTAAGGAACAAATACCTGGTTTGGATCCGTGTTTATTTAATTTTATATCTAAAGGAAGTTGCATGTTAATCTACGGTGATAGTGATCTTTAAAAAAACTGGTATGGGCACAGCAGCCTAATAAGTGACTTCAGGCGGTGTTCCCTTGTTTTCCTTCATCTGTTTGTGATTGCCTGCATATTCATTACAACAATTCATTACAGCTTTTAAAAAAGGTCTTATCAACTTCCCTAAAAGGACAGTGTGTATGGCCAAAATACACTTGTTGTCTTTCGTTTTTTTCAAACGTGTATAGTCAAAAACAAGACTACAGGACAAATTTTCACTATTGAATTTTCACATTGTTATTGCCACTTGCATAATGAGTCTTATCTTAAATGGTTCATTGTAAGAAAGCTCAAGTTGTTTTGCTGAGACGAGTGTTTAGCGCCACTCTTGTTCTCTCTGTAGCAATGAAATCTGGAGGCACGCAGCTGAAGCTCATCATGACTTTCCAGAACTATGGCCAGGCGCTCTTCAAGCCCATGAAGTAAGTGATGCAGTAATAGGAAAATGTTAATGAAATTACTAATTTACCCATGGTTAAATATTATAGTTGTGTGAACATCTATAATCTCAGCAGTTTTGATTTTTATGGGAATATTTCCTGTGATATATAGTAGTCTATACTCTGTTATTAAATCTTCTGAGGACACCATTGTGTGGTACTTTTAGCTCATCTGCTCAATTCTATTTGGAAATGTCTGTTATTATAATCGTGTGATAATATGCTGGGATCAGAGTTATAGAAAATGGATTTATAGTTGTCTACATAGTGATCCACAATGGACGGATCACATCCTATTTGAAATGTAGGTTACAAAGGGAGGGAGGTTGTTTTTACGGATTTGACAACCCCTCAGCACAAATAATAGTCGCCTCCCTGTAATTTTCCGGATCTATAAATGGCAGCAAGTAAATCTTTGGTGTCATTGTTAGATTCAGAGCAGCAGCCCCTCCATCTGCATGCGCCTTAACTATCTGTTTCACAGACACTGCTTATGCTTTCTCTGGCAGATTAGTATTTAATGTCTTAGTGGTCTCATTACTATAATCGAGATCCTTTCTGTTTCCTCAATGGTTTTTCATAGCACCACCAGTTAAATAGTAATGTATACAGGATGTGGGCCTTGGTGACTGAATCATTTCTAATGTGCTGGTCGACCGTATGTCCTGCCAGCTGAGTGCCTTTATTGGCCATGAAGCTGGTGTTCAGACTGCAGACATCCTGTATTCATAAAGACTCGCTTTAGCATTGACAAACTTTAATATGTGATATGTGAGCATGAAATCGAAGAGTTGATCAATATTCTTGTATTTTATATAGACGAATGTAAAATGCCCATGTTGTTTTCTGTATTCTTCAACAATGTTTTCAGAATTAAGGAAGCCAAATAGGAGGCACATGTGACCCAGAGGATTCAGTCATTCAGAGATGTTCTTGGTTTGTTCTTGGGGAGTATTTAAGGAGAGATGAGAACAATGGGTCTTTGGTGACAAGATGCTGACAAATGTTATTAGAGAGAGGAGGCCTTAGCCCAGGCTATTCCTGCTATAATTAGCACAGACCAACAAAGACACACTTATTTCTTTTCCAGCCACAAACTAAACACTTCACCCCCATCTTGCTTTTGAGATCATCTTTTTTCTTGCATTCTCCTTTTTCACTGATAGTTTGAAACCCAGGACTTGCTCGACCTTCTTTGAGGACACGATCTCAGATGTTTGCCAGCTAGCACATTGCTAATGTAATCAAAGTCAAGATGAAACTTCAAACGTCTTTACTCATCTCTGCCTTTGCTTGTAATTAATTTTGTAAATATTGTTTTCATGAACTGATTTGTCTACATGCTTTCCATGCCTTCTCTGACAAGTCAGGCAAGGACGTGTTCTTGCAACACTTGTGGTTGAGTAAGATAAGTTTCTTTCGTTTTGATTCATGCCCACATGTTCAAATATGCCACACACTCAGATCTTCCTATATTACTGTACAGCCTGAGGAAATTGCCTAATCAGCTTTAATTCTCTTAATCATATTGGCTGAAAAATAATAGAAAACTCTGTCATCATTTGCTCACCTTCATGTTGTTCCAAACCTGTATATTTTTCTTTCTTCCCTGGAGCACAAAATAAGATGTTTAGCAGAATGTTCCTGCTGCTCTTTCCCTCCCAATGAAAGCGAATGGTGTCAGCCAGAGGCTGTCAAACTCTATAAATAAGAGAAAGATCTTAAGTGAATAACGATTTTGTAAAAAAAATAATTTCCTCAGGCAATTTAAGATTTTTTTAAATAATTTTTTGCCAAATAGTTGCCATTCGCTTTCATTGTATGGAAACGAGCAGCCTCAAAACCATAAATAACATCTCCATTTATGATCTAAAGAACAAAGGAAACTATACAGGTGTGGAGCAGCATTAAATGTTTAATTCATTTATTCATTTATAGCTGTGTTTTTGGCAGAGGAACTGAGCTCCTGAAATAGAAAACTGGCTAGATTGTTTGCAAATTCCCTATGATCAGTTGATAGAATAAAAGCAGCTTGATTGGTCTCAAAAGCAGGTAATTTGGTCTGGAATTCTTATGTGGTTTCTGCTTAGGCTAGTACTTAGGGTATTTAACAGAATTAATGTGATGAATGGGTGCGTGAGTGGATTAGTGGGTGGACAGATCAGAGGGAGTGATAGTTTTTAAGAACTTCCACAGTTGGGCTCCTCAAGGTTTAATAAAGAAAAGATACAAGAACTCAATGTAGGAGAAGCAAGCTCCTCTGAATGCATCATTGCTCAAGCACTATTTAAAGATAAAGGAGATTTCAATAGCAAACAGACACGTCTTAAAGGCTGCTCTCTGAGGCATGAAATGCTTAAAAATGGATCTTCCTCTCTTCTGAAATAGAGGCGAATGGACAACAACACAATTGTTCTCATCTGCTTGCGTTGTTTGTCATATCCCTGTAAATATCACATGACAAGCACACAACACTGACTTTGAGCAGTGGTTCTCCACTGGGTTTGCTTTAGGACTCGTTTGTAAGAGTCAATGGAAATCAAATGTCAAATCAAATACTGAAATTGTTTATTTGACAAAAGTTTACTGGATTTTTTACTACAAAAATGTATTAATATTACTGTGAACTGTATTGGTCCAACAACATTAGGGATGCACCGATATGAAAATTTGGGCAATACTGAACCGATAATTCTTTAGTTGAAAGTCGATAACCGATATATTGGCCGATAAATCTAAATCCAAATTTGTATATAATTTAATGTTTTGATCACAAAACAAAAGTCTCACCATCAAAACACATGTCCCAAGCACACAATTATAATGTTCTCATTATAATGTAATGTACAGTAGCTTATATGTCAGACTTGTGCTGCACATGTTGCACTAAACTGTATTTTCCTTTTTTAAGTGATTCCAATCATATTTCAAGCAATTCAAAACCATCATGGTGAACAATGAGCATCTGAAGTGTCTCAGCTGAAGGAAATAATCCATTATTTATCGGTTTTAATATATCTGCCCTATTTTCTTTTCAGGACGATAACGATAACATTAAAATGTAGCATATTTTAGCCAATACCGATTTGGTAGCCGATGTATATTGCATCTAGGGCTGCACGATATTGGGAAAAAATCACATTGCGATATTTTATTTTTCTGCGATATATATTGCGATATGAAAACAATTTCACCAGATGACTTTATTAGCTCTCTTTGGAAAGAATGAATCATCTGAATGACTGGGGTGATTTTGTAATGGAGTAAATCTGCATAGCAACTATTATAGTTAACTAATGTAGTTAACTAGAGTTTAATAAATGGAACCTTATTGTAAAGTGTTACCGATTTGCTATGTCTCGTGAGTTCAGTGTTGGACAGGTCAGTTGTTTTAACCATTCATTAAAGTGAATCGGTTCAAAGGAGTCATTAGTTCGCGAATTGGAGGTGTCATTAACGGACCAGGGCAGACGTTGTGTGATTATCCCGGCAGTTTAGGACATCGCACAAGATTGGTCTCAACACAGAAAACATTTCACAACTGAATAGATTTTTTTGTTTGTTTTGTTTATTGAAAGTGTGGTTTATCTGAATGTGTGGAACGCTTTTCAGAGATTTTTTTTTTAGCACAATTCACAACCAGTAGTTCAGGAAAAAAATAAATCCGAATGCTTCACCTGAAACTTCGTTCTTCCGACCTTTTACCATTGTGTAGTATTCTCAAAGATATTCAGTCAACTCAATTCATTAATATACGCGAGGGAGGGAGAGAGAGCAAGACAGTTTGAAAACGGTGAGAGTGCGCGCGCGCGACCGGAGCTCTCTCTCTGCTCGTTCTCTCAGTTTAACAAGCGCAGCAGTCAGTCATCTATAGGGATGGGCGATACCACTTATTTTGTGTTCGATACGATACTGATACTTTCAAGGCCAGTATCGCCGATATCGATACCGATACCGATACTTCTAAACTGAACTTTTAAATTTGAAAATTTCTTAAATTATTGAATTACAAAGATTAAAATGGGTAATGATACCGACTTAACATTCTATTTTAAAGGCATTTTAACAATCAATACGCCTTAATTGGAATTTATTAGATTATATTTTTATTTACACGTGGTTACAATGTTTACTTGTAGTGGTAACCATGGAAATCTACAAAATATTATAGGCCTAGTTGAACTATGATCATTTTAATGTTAATTTTCATAGGGGACTACCAGTGACTGGCTGTTGCACCCATAAAATGCAACCTTTTTATTCTGACAGTGTATGATTTATATTAAAATTAGTTACAGAATAGAACTATGAACTTTTAACATTCAAAAAATAATTTATTTGCACAAACTATGTAGGCTATCATTTAAATTAGTTTATTGTGAAATAGCTCAAACATATGATGTTTTTCTGTCTTCTGTTAAGCATTGTTCTGGGCTGCGTTTCCCAAAGCATCAATGGTTTCTTGTGATACTTTTGGGAAACGCAGCCCTGTTTGAATGCATTGTCGGCAGTGTGTGAACGCTCTCTGTGATTGATTGCTTCTGACTTGCAGCATTTGCGTGTGATCAGATAAGCAGGAAAATAGTTATACTACACAATTATTTACTAAACAGGTTATTCATCCAATTCAATGAATATTGTACGCATTAAACTTCTTGTCAAATAAACAAAATCACTGGTAAAAAAAAAAAAACTGTAGTATCGATATTTTTATTTGAGTATCGATACTTTCGATACTCGCTGTCAGTATCGATATATCGATACTTTGTATCGATACGCCCATCCCTAGTCATCTATCACTCACCGGTCAAATAAGGCTTTGGCGGGACATAAATACGCTTTGGCGGCCGCCAAAAAATGTTCAATGCAGGAAGGGCATTCTGACTTTATTTTGAATTCTCATGTTCGTTCAAGCTCAGAAATAAGAGAAAGACCACTGATCTTTGTGTCTGCCCGGCTCACAGAAAACAACGCGCAAGTTCCAGTCTTTTTACGTTTGATGTTTAAACAGGACTTAAAAACACATGCAAATGATAAACTTTCACTATATTATGGTTAAACTTTGCAATTAATCTGCGAATCTCAAGCGTTTTTTTTCCCTAAGGCTTACATCGCAACATCCTGCGATGTGACTGTCGTGGATGTGCACATCGCGATATCGATGTTAAAACGACACATCGTGCAGCCCTAATTGCATCCCTAAACAATATGCAAAATTAGTAATTATACACAGATTATTCTAATATAGCTTGAATGTGAACATTTTGTTTTCTCTTGTATTTAGGTGTGTGAATAAATAAAAAATATTGTGTAGTGGGCACAAACCAAAAAAGTAAAGCATATTAAAAATTGTCTTTTTTTTACCAATTGTAGTTTTGTTCTTAGTTTTTGAGGCATATTTGGCATATTTATTTTGTCATCCTAACTATGGTTGATTATACAGTTAAGTGCATTTTAGCATTGTTTTTTTTTTCCATGCTGTCTGCACCCACCAGTTGAGAACAACTAGATAGAGAACATCTTAGTACGTGTGCATGAGTTTCAGAGAGTTTGAATGAAATGAATCAGATGAATGAGTGTTTGCCTGTTATCTCTCACTCATGAAACCTCCATTAGTGTTGATCCACCATGAAGCTGACTGCAGCCCCACTTCCTCAGAAACACTGACATGCTTCATCCATAATGAGTTCCTCCCTGGTCACACTAGACAGGATTTTTGGACAAACATGCTGTCATTGATTAAGCTAATCTGATGAGTCATTCCGTTGCTGCCCATTTAGCTGTTTGACTGATGAGAGATGCTAATGTAAAATTTATTCTAGAGGTAAGAATTTTACCAAGGAGAAAGAGACAGACCACTTGTAAAAAAAAATTATTTGAGAATGGAAGTCCCACCCCTCAGTTAAGAGAACCAATCAGCTTTTTGTTAGTTGCTTACTGTAGAACATCTGTGTGCTTTCGCTGGATCACCATGAAATATAGATTTTGCTAGATTGCATGGAAATAATTAGTAATAAACACAATATTGCATAAGAAAACAAGAATTGGTGACTTTAATATATTATACTATAATGTTATTTTGACTCTAGTTAATTATGTATAAAAGACAGAAAACAGTTAAAGAATGTATTGTAAAATAATCCATTTGATTGAATCACATAAATTACAACCTATACTTTAACTTTAAAATGGAGAAATATAAAAAAATAAATAAAAAAAAAACGAGTAGTTTGCATCACTGGATATTATGTTGTTTAACATTTCTAAAACAGTTGTCCTATATATAATGTTAATCTTACTCTAAAACCTCACTCTTTCACAGTTAAAACTGAAGAGTCATACTGCAATTCACTTTTTTGCTTCTGTGTAGAGTAAAGCCCGCCTTCTATGATTTGATTGGCCATCTCAATCATTTTGTCATTGATGAGCACTGTTAGACCACTTAAGCAGACCATCTTGAAAAGTCTACTTTTAAAACTTTTTGTCATCCTAAAAACAGAGTGGTGTGTAATAAAGTCCATATGCTATTGAAAAGTGATCTTGACAAGCATTTTTTGAGATTTCATTATTTTCCCTTGCATTCCCATTGCCTTAAAGCTACATGATTCCATTCAGGAGTAAAAATGATGGTAGGCCAGTGGACATTGGACCTAATCATCAAAATAAAAGTTTTTATTTCATAATGAAGTTTCAGCATTTGCAAACATGGATGTCAGAGTCATTCTTTCTTTTTATAAAACTGCAATAATCTAAAATAGCTCCCAGCCACTACTTGACAACCCTTATGCTGTCCATACTTTTAGAATTTTTTTGCTGTAACATTAACTAGGGCTGGACTGGGACTGAAAAATAGCCTGAGCCTAATCCTGGCCCATCACAAACCAAAGCAGATAATCTCCCACTAAATGTATCACTTATGCATACAATACAAACTACTACCTGCTGTACTTTCTTGTGGATATTGATTTTGTATTGTGTGTGAAAAAGACATGTTTACATTGAAAAGGCATAGCAATTAAATTACACAACAAATGAAAAAATCTATAAAGCTGAAGTGTGCAATTTTTTTAATGTTCAAATACTTTCTTATATCCCAGATTTATATAAACAAGTCATTTCTTTGTAGGCTCACTTCCTGAGAAATGTTAACACTGTGGTTCTGTGCATCCCAAACATCACAAAACAACCAGATTGGCTTGGGTTCGGGTGGGACTATGTTTGACTGACCAGTTGGCGAGACACTCGATCTGTCCATTTTGAAAAGCCCCGGTGCCATTAACTTGTCTTTATGCGTTGTGTTTAGTAGCCACAGGATCTTGCTGAAAGCGTCTTAGTTATTTCATGTGGTTTATACTGAAGCTTGATTCATAGTCTCAGAAGCATGTACTTCAGGGGTGTCTGTCATAAAGTATTACTATCTGAATGCTCTGAGGTTCTGTGCATCCACAAGGTTAATGATATCTACCCTGGCAGTGTAGTTTCCACAGATCTGTCCCCATCCAAGATATGACTCTCATGACAGACCTTAAGTCTTCCATAAGACAGCTCAGAGCTCACTCACAATTGTAGTGCTTTTGCTTAGTTCTTGTTCTGTCTTTATCAAGGCCTTTTTGCAGGTCTTTGACTCAAAAAAAGGGATTCATACCAGCTTAATGCCCCATGAAATTCCATGTCTCTTTAAATAATTAATTTTCTCAGTTTAGTTTGCAGTGTTAATTTATTAGAGATAGGCAATTGATTTGACCAATATTTTTTACTGATACGTTTCTACAATACTGGGACCATCGATAAATGTCATCATTTAGAGTATCTCTAAAGATTTCCACCCAACAATGCAACTGTGCGTTCAAAAGAAAGTGTTCACATGTGAAGTAACGTACTTAATTTAAGAAATATGTAACATTTTAAACTTAGCATTTTAAAAGGAATAATAAAAACAATATTTATAATGCATATTATTTAGTGAAAAAATGTTGCTGCCTTCAATTTTTAAGTATAATCAACGTGGATGTTTAAGTCATTTCAACTTAAATAACATCAAACTGACTTAAAAAAAAGTCAAAGCAATGTAAAAACATATGTTATCATTACTTATTGATCATATAATTGACAGTGTACTTATTATTTATTATTACTTAGACTACTATACTACTTCTAATTATTATTAATTTGTCTGTTTTGCCTTTTTTTTCCCCCAAAAACAAACGTTTTCAAAAACAATATCACCCAATCTCTGTTATGTAGTGTCTTGTCTGTTGGTGTAGTTTTAAAAGCAGATGGGTATATAAGCAGCATCACAGAGCGTAACAGCAGAAACGGATCTATTTTATAACCTGTAGTTACTGTCAGTCAAGCACCTCTGGGAATAATTAACTGATAATGAGGCACAAGGTAAAATACTGTTTTCACAGTTGTTAAAATTCTTGATTGTCACTCATAATTATAACAGCACAGGCGTTACATGCACGATTTTATCTGTTCTCAGTAGGACAAATTTCCTAATTGTCCCTGAATGTTCCAGAGTATCTGAAACATAAGCCTGAATGAAAGGGATAATTGGGGGACAACAGAATGCACACACCTAGGGCACAACAGAGTACACTAATACTTACTACTGTATGTGGAGCATTGTAGTTCTCTGCAGTGTACTGCAGCTTATGAGCAACACCGAAGCTTTGAAAACATCTGTTCTACAGCTTCAGATAGAGCTGATCTGTGGAGGACGAGGAGTGCTCAGCGGAATGGCCTTGACTTTCCTCTTTACTTTCCTCTCACTTGTGTTGGAGAAACGGCGAGGTTGGGTAGACAAAATAAATGATGTAACTGGCCTTGGATTCAAATGCCCACAACTAATCTGTGTTAGCAGGCGGACTCCCTCCCTCTTATGCTGTCTCTTTCACGTTTTCCCTCACATTCTTTCTATTTCTCCTTCTGCTTCTTCCAGGATTACCGCAGATACTTGTTTGTGTTGTGATAAGCGCCTCACTATATCCAGGAAAAGCACAGTGCATTGTACCT
Organism: Gila orcuttii; assembly: GCA_026230005.1. Classification (NCBI taxonomy): domain Eukaryota; kingdom Metazoa; phylum Chordata; class Actinopteri; order Cypriniformes; family Leuciscidae; genus Gila; species Gila orcuttii. The sequence continues at coordinate 23,012,848 of JAPDVR010000017.1, forward strand.
TTTAAGCCTCTGCATCGGGGCTCTTTGCTCCTCTCCATAGACTTTCATAGTGAAGGATCAAGAGAAAAGAGAATAACATCGCAGGGTCATTCCTACTATGCCATACATTTTTATGTCCCCATCATAAAATGCCCCCATGTCTTAATATATTGGAACTCACAATGTTTGAGGATTGAATTGTCACCAGGTACACTAACTTCTGACATAAAAAATGTATAGTTTATTAAAAAAAATATTCTAGATTCAGTTCCTAGAAAAATAAATATTCTGGTTTCATCATATGAAGTCTCTTATGCTCACCAAGGCTTCATTTGTTTGTTTAAAATATAGTAAAAAAAAAAAAGTATTTTATTTTATTATAATTATTTATATTTTATTTTTTTAACCATTTTAAATAATTGTTTACTATTTTAATAAATTGTAAAGTATAATTTATTCCTGTGATGGCAAAGCTGAATTTTCAGCATCATTATTTTGCTCAATATTTTTGTGGAAAACATTATTTTTTCCCCAGGATTCTTTGATGAATAGAAAGTTCAAAAGAACATTATTATTTTGAAATACAGTTTTTGTAACAATATAAATGTCTTTACTGTCACTTTTGGTCAATTTGTTGTGTCCTTGCTGAATAAAAGTATAAGTAATATCTTTCTTAAAAATAAAAATAAAAAAAGCTCTTACTGATCCCATACTTTTGAATGGTAATGTGTATATATTTTCCTAATCTTTTGTAATAACCATTATTGAAATCAGGTCTTTAATACTCCAGGAAGTGACATCATTTTAAGTGGAAAAACTACAGACAAAACATAATTATTTTAAAAAATTGCAATGTTCTATGGTATTTAATGGTTTCTCATTCAATCTTGGTATGTCAAATTGGTATGATAATACCCTGTGTCTGTGCAAATACATCTACTGATGCTACTGGACACATCTTCAGTGATGTTCCTGGAATCATTGGGTGTTTTGGATCTTTCAACATCATACACCTTCATCCAGGTGATCCAGCTGTGGCTGATCAGACCCCAGCTTGTGTCCAGTTGGCAAATCTAGCTATTCTGCCCCTATGGATCTCCTCTCTTGAGCCATAGCCATCTTGAGGCTTTCTCTGCCGCTTCAGTGGTATTGTGGATGGCTCTTCTCCTCCTCACTCCATCAATGCCTAACAGACTGAAGGCTCTGGACAGGGATCGGGCTACAAAGCCCCTGCATCCCTACCATACCCTACCATCCTACCTGGGAGACACCGTGCTCTCCATCCCGCTTGTCGACAATCACTGACCAGTCCCTCGTACTTGGGACTGTAAGTTCCAACAAAACCACTTGTTTGGTGGACTCAGACAAGAGAACGACATCTGGTCTTAAGGTGGTGGTCACAAACGTGGTTGGGGAACTTGAGTTCCCTTTCGTCCTGGGAAATCCGACGTGTCGTCGGGGGAGTTCTCTGACGAATCGGGATCACGCTAGGGAGCCAATTGCCTTCGAGAGAATTAAAAACGAGCCAATAGACATTGGCATGCAAGATTTGCATTCCGCGACCCGCCTACCAGCGCGGGTATAAAGGGCGGAAGTAAACATTGCCCAATGCTTTTTGCTTCGGAGCCATCCAGTGTGTCTCTGTGTGAGCTGCTGTGTTTGCCGAAGAGAAATTTAAATATAAAAACATACAACGAGTCCTCTTTGGAAGAAGAATATCCTCTGGTGCTGGTGTGACGGCGCTTCAGCGACCATCGCTTCCTGCTGCTGGCCGTTTTCCTCTATAAAAAAAAAAGAGCTGTTTTTACGGCTGGTATTGGGTGCAGCACACGGGCTTGCAGTTTCCCCGTTGTGTCTGCTGCGGTGGTCCCTCTGTGCATCGGCACGTGAAAAGAGTTTTCTTTCTTTTTCTAAAAGAGCATCACGGGCATTTCGCATCCTTTTCAGGGTGTCGTTTCACCCGTGCGTTTCTGGATGCGGTCGACTTCTCCCTCAGGAAGATGGTCATAAACACTGTCTCTCGTGTTTGGGCTTAAAGCACGCTGAGGCAGCGTTTGTGAATGAGTCATGTTCTCATTGCGGGAACATGACTGTGGCGATGCTGCGCTCGAGACTGCAAACCCTGAAACATGGGGGATTCCCTTCAGAGAATCCCCAATCTATTTCCTCTGCCGGCTCAGTTCGGCAGACGGCTACTTCGGTGATTCCTGTTGGTGAGCGGATGAGGATTACAGTGCAGAACGCTCCGTCTGGTGAAAGATCCTCACGGGCTTCTCACTCCTCTTGTAGCTCGTTGCCATTGGTTGTCCCGGGGAGCTTCCGGGGCCGTCTCGTACGGTTCCGGTTGTCTCCTTTGGGGCACCGCCTGAGGATCAGATGTCGATCGTGGCATCGGAGGAAGAGCGGTCATCTTCTGGTGATGACTCAGTGGGTCTACCCCCTTCGGGTGTGGTGGCTTCGGCTGAGCCGGATCCGGAAATGGCCGCTATGCTCGAAAGGGCAGCCGCAAATGTCGGGCTCGTCTGGAACCCTCCACCGGGTCCCGAACCTTCGCGGCTGGATGATTGGTGTCTCGGAGCGGGCCGTGCTGTTGCCCCACAGTCTGCTCCAGTACCATTCTTCCCTGAAGTGCATGAGGAGCTGAGGAAGTCTTGGCTGGCCCCTCTAGCGACCAGGCGTAGGCAACCTCGCTCCTCCTTCCTCACCACTCTTGACGGCGAAGCGGCGCACGGGTACGAGGGAATCCCCCCAGTGGAGCGGTCGGTTGCGATGCAGTTGTGTCCTAAGACCGCTTCCTCCTGGCGGGGTGCCCCTTCACTCCTCTCCCACGCCTGTAGGTTTTCCTCTGGTCTGACCGGGGATGCCTACATGGCGTGTGGAGACGTCGCTTCCGCCCTGCATGCCATGGCGCTGTTGCAGGTCCACCAGGCCAAGGCACTCCATGACATGCAGGGGGGTGGTCTCGACCCAGGATTGCTGCAGGAGCTGCGTGCAGCGACTGACTTCGCCCTCCGGGCGACGAAAGTCACCGCACGTTCCCTGGGTCGGGCGATGTCCACACTGGTGGTCCAGGAGCGCCACCTGTGGCTTACCCTTGTGGATATGCGGGAAGCGGAGAAGAACAAACTTCTCAACTTCCCCATATCCCAAGGGGGCCTCTTCGGCGACGCGGTGTCGGAGGCGATACGGCATGTCCTGCACAGGAGACGGACTGCTGCTGGTCCGTCCTCTGTGGCCGTAGAGCCTCTGGCTGCTCGTCGCCGAGGGCGCCCTCCTGCGGCCGCTCCTCCTTCAGGGCAGCAGTCTACCCCTGGAGGACGGAGGTCTGGTCGTAAGAGGGTGGCCAAGCCTGCTCAGACGCCTCCGGTCCCTTCCCGTAAGAAGAAGGGCGGACAGCGTCCCTGAGACGGGCGACCTGGATGAGGACCTGGATGCTGCTCTTCAGGAGGGTGCCTCTGCACACCTCCTTCCCCCGGGGGAGGGCCGGGTGCAGAATCCTGTTTTGAGTTTTGTTTCTGTTCCGCCCACATTTTCAATAAAAGAGCAGTTTCTACCTCCCCCTCCCCTCGCCACCGGGCAGCCCGCAGCAGAATGCCCACGGGCCTTCTCTGCCGTCTGCCCCCCGGTGGAAGCAGGTTGGTGTCAAGCACACCCAGACCCTGCTCTCGGTCGCTACAATGCTACCAGAGCCGGGTCCCTGTCTTCCACCTCGCTGCCCCTCCGCGGATGCGCCGGTGGTTCATTGGGACGGTATCTGGAAGCCTGGCTAGCACTTCCGGGTCCGTCCCGATGGCTCATCCGCACCATTCGGTTCGGCTATGCAATTCAGTTTGCACGCCGGCCTCCCAAGTTCAGGGGTGTCCACTTCACCTGTGTGCGGTCGGCGGACGCCCCTGTCTTGAGGAAAGAGATCGATGTCCTGCTGGCGAAGGACGCGATCGAGCCTGTCCCTCCTGCCGAGATTTGTTGCGGTGCCTGTAGAGTGCGATGCTACTTAGACTTTTCGGAAGCCCCAGCCATCTTCTGAGGTGGCTGCTGACCTTCCTCTCTAAGGTTTCCACAGTCGAGATTGGCACTTCATAGACGAGTAGTGGCCACAGGATCCTTGGAAGAATGCCATGCTGGTATAGCCAAGCTTTGAACTTCCCTGGCAATCCAGACCGGTCCACTGACTTCAGCTATCTGTCCAGCTCAGTGCAGGTTGACTGGATAGATTGAGGAGTCCCTTAGGGTGCTGTCCAACACCTTGCCTAAGCTCTTGACAGGCTTCTCAGTGGTCGGGATTGTTACACTTGCGACGCTGAACCGGGATTTGTCATCCACCTTTCCTCTTCTCAGCATGATTGATCTTGACTTGGCTGATTTGAAATGCATCCATACCTACTCCGTTAGCTTTAGAATCCACCAGACCCTTTAGAATCCACCGGCAGCCTGGGATTGATTCTGTGGTGACTGTGAGGACGTCCATAAATGCTCTGATTGGTGGCTGAAATTGAGCTGACTTCATCTTGGGCCCTCTACACTCTGGTTCAGCTGACTTTGTGAGCATATTCCTGGCCAGGGAGAACAGAATTACGGAGATGGTACAGCCCGTAATGATTCCGATCTCGATCTTATGCCAACCGGATGTCACTGCTCCTGAAGAGGTTCTTATCCTGAAATTGTTGTAATAGTCAGCGATGAGGTCTCTGACTCTGCTGGGGATGTGATGTTTTGTCAGAGTGAGCTGCACAAGCTTGTGTGGTATTGAGCCATATGCATTTGCCAGATCGAGCCACAGCACTGTCAGATTGCCCTTGTTCTCTCTGGCCTCTCTGATGAGCTGTGTTACCACTCCTGTATGTTCCAAGCATCCAGGCATTCCTGCGATTCCACCCTTCTGGACTGATGTGTAGATAAACCTGTTCTTTGAGAGGAAGGTGTTCAGCCGGTTGGAGACAGCACTGAAGAAGATCTTGGCTTCAATACACAACAGGGAGATGATGCGGAACTGGTCTATCTTCTATCTTGTAGTTCTCCTCCTTCGGAATCCAGACCCCTTCAGCAACTCTCCACTGTTTAGGAATCCTACCCCTCCTCCAAATGACATGCAGGATCTTCCACAGGCGCAGCAGGAGTTTAGGACAGTTCTTGTAGACTTTGTAAGAAGTGCCGCTTAGTCCTGGAGCGGAGCTTGCTTGCGTTTTCCCGACAACCTCTCAAACCTCTTTCAGCTGCAGCTCTGACATGTTGAACTGCACACTTGGCCCAGGAGGGTCAATCAGAGTGCTGCACTCCCCCAACTCTTGCTCTCTCGCTGGGTCACTGTAAGTTTCCTTTAGGTGGTGATCAATTTCCTCCTGAGAGCAGACGAGCTGGCCACTACGCTTCTGTCCTAGCAGCTCCTTAGTAAACTTAAAGGGGTTGGCAATGAATGCAGCTCGCTTTCGGGCTCTTTCGCGGCGGCGCCTCCGGTGCCACTCTTCCCAGCGGAGGATCCTGATCTTCTTTCGTAGGATGCTCATCAGCTGTGCCAGGCCAATGCGCTCTTCCTTTCCCGTCTGCCTGTACTGTCGCTTCACCAACCTTTCCAAAGGGTTAAAAAATATGTCAAAATGAATTTGACATCATCATATAACTATGACACGTCTCAATCCTCACTGAGAAATGGCTAACTTAAGCTCTTTATTTCCAACCTGTTAGATTCCATCCTGTTAATTTTATTGCAAAGTCGTAATGAATAAAGTGTAAGTAGCTGAGCTTGACCAGAGCATATTTTTTTATACCCTGCCATACCCTTTTCATAGAAATACTATCTCAAATTACAATTCAAATGTATTACATTTTTAAAAGTCAAAAGGTACTGCATAACAGGAATGACCCAACAATAGATTAACATCTGTTAAAATTGAAAGAGTGACAATTGTCTGCATCTTAGACTATAGGCATAGTTATAATGTGCTGTTAGACTGGGAGATGTAGTTGAATAACTGAACAGCACTAGAGCAAAACAACTTGCAGAAACCCATTGATCTGTTTACTCAGGATTGCAGAAATAGGCAATTGACCTGAGAAAACATGTGACCCCATTTGTGTTACAACATATGCAAATATGAGCTTTGGAGTCTAATTTTTAGTTGATGCACATGATTTTGCATCTAATCTCCAATCATGCAATGATGCAGCCATTATATTTTGGGCATTAGAATAATGCTGTTGCTCAGTTAGAGGATTCAGAGGAAATGGCTTTTGTCATGCGCAGAATATTCACAGACACACCTTCACAATAGCCAACACCCAAAAAGCTCTTATTGAGAAACTGTCTCAAAGTTCTCCATAATCCTGGTCTCTACAAACACAGTACCTCCTAAAAAGCAGCTTAACCAACACACATTATATAATCCTAATGAGTCATTCCAAGAGTAAAATGTATGAATTTTTTTTTTGGGGGTGGGGGGGGTGGTCAGAAAGTCAATGAAAACTTGCACAACCAGTATACCTAAAAACATTATGAATGTACATACTGTATATAGAGTGAGGGAACAGCAGGATATTTCTCTATTGTCTACCCTTCCTCTATAATCTATATAGCCTGTAATCTACTCGCTCTTCAGAAAGGCAGTATGCCACGTACTTCACTCTACCAGTGGGACTGCTGAGGATTTCAGGGCTTGCAGCCTAACAAATGTGTTTTTTTCCTTCTTTCCCCTGTCTTTTGTGTCTATGCTCTGGGAATTATGAAAGGAACTTCTATATAGCTGGAAAATGTGAACTCTTCAGACCAAGCCAGCATCAAAAGTGTAGTTAATCCAAGCTTTCTCTCACAAAATTGTTTTTATCCCCCTCTAAAGCATCTTAGACTGTTTCTATAAATGTTTAATGATTTCGATTCTGGCACTGCTTTCCTCAGTGTGGCCGATATGTTTCCTATTATGCTACGGCCAGCTACTGGATTCCATGTTCTCACCACACGGTCAATAGCTTGTGATTTCAATTGAATTTTACAGTATTTTGACCTTTTGAACGAAGCTATATTTCATTGTGTTAGATCTCAGAAGTGCAGAAGCCTTTGTCTCTTTTAGTCTGTGTTGATTTAATTACAGTTGCCTGTCTGTCATCTTTTCACAACTATAAAAGAATCAGATAAACCTTTCCATATAAGTTATCAAACTTATAAAGTTATCAAGTTATAAGTTATCAAGCATTTGTGGCAAAAAAACTCAAAAATAATTTAGACTTGGATCACTTACAATGAAAGTGAATAGGGCCAATCTATGAACTTAAAAAAGTAAAAAAAAAATTACATTTAAAAAAAATGGCTAGCACAACTTTACAACAATTTTTAACAAATGCTGAAAACAGTTGCTTAATGTTGCCTAATATTGCTGTGAAAACCTTTTTTTTTCATGATTCTTTGAAAAATAATAGCATTTATTTTAAATAAACATTATAAACGTATTTACTGTCACTTTTGATCAATTAAATGCATCCTTTCTGAATAAAAGTAAAAATTTAAAAAAGTAGTGAACAGTAGTGTGCTTTTTAATTTTTTCTTAAAATTTTTACATTTCTGTTTTTAAAACCTCCTAAATTTGGCCCATTCACGTACAACATTGAACGCTTATAACACTGATTTATTTATTTATTTTTACAGAAAATGGTGGACGAATCGAAGTGTGTTATGTTAATCAGCATTATGCCACACATACTATCGATTGATCTTAACTTATACTGAACTTGGAATATTATTTTTGAAAACTCTCCTGAAGGGGAAGCCCTCGCGCCTAAGTGAGGAGTGAAAGTACAATGTCTGTGAACGCCAGTGTTTGTTTTACGTTAGACTGTTGTAACCAGGGCTGGGCCTTTTCTTGCCCTTTAATTTATAGACCTCTGCTTATCAACTCTTGCTTTACTTTTCCACCCACTAATTTACCTAATTTCATGGTGGGATGCTTACCACAGACTCAGGGAGTTTTTTTTCCCCTGTTCATTGCTTACGGCTGCATTTTTACCTGGGAATGATATTTGTTATGGGGGCTGGAAGGAATACTAAAATATTACTCTGGATTTAAGAACTGCAATTGTGATGTGTTGACTTTTTAAACAGAAAGTAATCTAACATGTATTTATGGAGAAGAGGTTTACATTAGTCTCAGTTAGGGAGTCTGCAACTGTACTGCAGGGGGTCTGGCAATTATTATTATTAGATCTTTGAGGAAAAAATGCATTAAATAAAATACAATATTATGTTCAACCACTTCTACCAATTCACTATATTAAGAAGTTAACATTTAGCTAAATCTATAATTGTCCTTCAATTCAGTAATGGATATTTTAATTGCTTTGCAATGTGAGCATCATAGCAAAGAATGTATATGCATTAAGTTTACGCATCATATTATTCGCCAGGCTTAAAATGTGACACTCAATTTTATATATTATGTAACAGGGGTCTCTGGCTGTCCACCAAAGGGGTCATTGGCCGCAGAAGGTTGAAGACACCTGGTCTAAACAATTTAAACATATACAACAAAGGGATGCTGCTTTTGTAATTAAGTATGAGAAAATAAGAAATCATGTTGGGCACAAGTAAGGCCTTGCCAGCACGGTTGCCACCAACAGTCAGACCAGACTCCAGCAGTATAATTACTCTAATTGTCTCTGCAATAAATCTGAAGCCAGACATGAAAGAATTCAGGGAACATCTTTAATTATACTCAGTGGGGACCAAGTAAGCACTTAGCAACTTAAAAGATGTTTTATATAGAATTTATCTGGGGAACGTTTGATTTTAAAATATTTGGAGGAACGCTTCAAAAATGGTGTCTCTTCAGTTTGTTGATGTGCCAAATCTTAACCTCTTTTCATTTCAGAAGACCTGTTAAAACGGTGGTAAACAAGGAGACTTGTTCTCATGTCTAAATCATTTCTAAGCACAGGAAAGCTGATTGATTTTGCATTTGAAGCACTTCTAGTGCAATATGTTGTTGTCATCAAGAATTTCAGTGCGCAACCAGTTGGGGCGTCAGGAAACTGATCTTGAGGGTCCACCCCCCCTCCGTGGCGAGACAGAAGAGCGTCTCTGGTGCAGGTGAAGTGTTCTGCTATTGTCCGTCTTCTTATTGTAATAATTCCTCATAAGTGACTAATGTAGAATGCTTTACTTAAGGTGCTGCCACATTAGTGAAGTTTCTGTGAAATTTCATGTCAAAAAAGTTCCATTGTCTATTGTCTATAGTGTAGCTCTCACACAATTCACTTTCAAACCAAGCAGCTTTCTTTTGGTTAATCAGCAAATTTGTGTGACCAAATTGAACCCGTTTCAAAATCTGCCTGAGGGAAACTTTCGCCCTCACACAAATTCCTGATCTCATGGATTGCTATTGTAATGACTAGATTTCATCTGCGAAAATTCACTGAGAAACAGTAATGTCACACACATTCAAAAGTTTGGGATTGTAAGATTTTATTAATGCTGCATTTATTTGATCAGAAATACAGTAAAATACAGTAATATTGAAATATTATTACAATTTAAAATGAATGTTTTCTATTTTAACATATTTAAAATTGTAATTTATTTCTGTGAGGCAAAGCTGAATTTTCAGCAGTTGTTACTCTTCAATATCAAATGATTCTTCAGAAATCATTCTAATATGCTGAGTTGGTGCTCAAGAAACATTTAATTTTGAAAACAGTTGTGTTGATTCATATTTTTGTGGAAATGTGATATTTTTAATAGAAAGTTTACTGCATTTAATGAAATTATGTATATATAACTCTGTAGGTGAGTCCGATTTCTCAAAAGGCAGAGCTTTCCCTGTAGCCGATAGAGAGGAGTTAAACATGCAAAATATTTATTAATAATTTTCAGTGTTTAGGGAAAAATACAATTATTTTTAATCTACATTTTCTTTTGCTTTGTTCACCATCGGATCCTGCTTGGTGCACAGCTGTGGTTTAGGAGCATAACAAAAGATGACATGTAATAGTGTGATAATGTTATATTGAGAGCGAAGAAGTTTACTTGTCATAAAAAGTACAAGGCCTCTTGTATGAGTCTTTCTCAGCAGTGACATTTTTACCGCTGCTGTCAGAGCACCAAGGACAGGAAACAACAGAACACCCTTCTGCAGGCAGATGTTTCTTCCATTCTCAGCGTGGCCTCAGTAAATCCCTTTGGGCAAAGTAGCCAAGCTGTTTACAAGGAAAATAGAGACCAGCATCCCAGCAAAAGAGGAAATGCCTTTTAATCTCAGTCGCTCTTCTGAATTATCTGTGCAGCTGCAGCTGAGGTTGACACCATCCTGACCTGAGAAAAACTCTTAAAATGTCGATAAATGTCAAGTGCTTGATCCAAAGCCTGTTGACAGGGTATTATAGAAGGAAAAAGCATTTAAACATCCTGCCGATTCCCTTTTGTTTTATCGCCGGCATATTTCTGTTTCTGCATGTGGATGTCAGTTTTGCCATCCTTAGAGCAGCAATCACTAAATGCTTCGCATGTAAGCACTATGTGACTATGCTTGTATGGCTTGCAGACATTCAGTTTCTGTGATGCATTAAATATTGTTTATGTGAATTCTGTTAAGTAAATGAAAGGAAAAGTAACAAGCAAAAATAAAATGTTAAAGGCCTCCCTATTTATTTCGGCTTCTTTTGGGAGAGACTCACAAACTTGTCTAAATTAGTATAATAGATAATGTCTTGGAAGCCTTAGTAATAATAGGTTGGTAATTATAAACAATTCAGTAATGTTTTGTTGAATATGCCAACATTTTCCAGCTGAAGTGTTTAAAGCCGTCACAGTAATATTATAGGCATTATATGTAAAAATTTCCAGAAGTATAATCATATTGTACTATAGGTGCATTGGCTTTTCAGTCATGTGAACTATTTCAGTCAAGAAAGACATCATCTATAATTATTGAATTTGATTAAATTGTTTCATTTTTATTGTTTTTGCACATTTAAAAAACATTTGACCCTTGTCCCCTTCATCTGTTGTAACACTTCTGTTTGATCGATCCTTCCTTCCTTCCTTCCTTCCTTCCTTCCTTCCTTCCTCTGGGTTAAGCAGTAGTTCAAGAACAAGTAAAACAAAATAATTAGGGATATAATTAATTTAAAAGGAATATTTGTCCCTTGATTTCTAGTCATCGGTGTTATCAATGTTAAAAATTTGTATTTTGAAAATACAATAAGTTGTTGATAAATACTTTCAGATAAAAGTTCTGAGTAAGAAGAAGTTGTTTTTTTTATTATGTGATTATATCAAGATCTTAATTTCTTACCTAGAATTTTTTTGGAGAATGACCCTTCACCCAGAACTTTTCCATTGTGTAGGCTAACAGTTTCGTTCACGTCTTGCTTCTTTTGCAGCGTCTTGCGCATGACACCACATTCTACAAATGTGACACTTAAGTAAAAAGAACTTTCCACTCTCCTGTGTCTCACGTTTTTAACAGCAAAAACGTATTCTGTGTAAAGAAAACATTTAATGAATAGTATAAATAAATTTGTCTTACACCTTAATTAGAACCTTGTAGTTAAAAAAATTATTTAAACATATTTTACTGTTGAGTCCTAATTCCCAGTGAGAGGTCTAGTGTATGTATTTTCATGTTCCGTATCTGGTGCCAAATCCGCCTCTTAACAGCATCTCTCTATTCTCCACATTCTCTCTTCCCGCCCAGATGGATATCACTGCCTTAAGAATGACCATCCCCTCCTGAGAGTTTTTTTCTTCTCTTTCTCTCCCATGTCCCACTCGTTCGCGTCTGTCTCGATCTCTCTCACTGTCTTTCTGCCCTCACGCTGCGCTCTGGCCTCGGATCCTGTCCATTAAGCCGTTTCCAGCAGCTCTGTAATATGAAGGAATGGAGTGCCCTCGGCACCCTGACATTCTGGCTGTGTCATCATTAACCTGCCCGTCTGTGTATCTGCCCTCTGCGGGGCTTGCGTTTGCTGCATGGCTGAGGCAGGCGCTGGAATGGCACAAATTATGTGCTTTTTATTTGATGTTGGGGTTATCCTATTAAGGCGAAGGTAGAGTGGGGTGGATATGATATTGAGTGTAAAGCCCTAAAAAGCTCTCTGAATGCCGTCTAGAGATAATCCCTACCTTCACAACACAGACGTGCTCTTTTCTAAGCCTTTTTCCCATGCATTTATACACATTGATCCAAGAGGACTCCTAAACTGCTCACTGAATGCATGTTGATAGGAGAATAATTATTGCTATAATATCAGCTAAACATTGAGATTTTGTCAGCTCGCATATTTTAATAATCACCCAAGACTTAAATTATTATTTCCCCCCATAACGGTAAAGAAAACAAAAACAATAAGACAAGTTATGTCACAACCATGAAAGATGCTTTGCTACTTGCTGGCCTTTATTTTATTTATTTTATTTATTTATTTATTTATTTTAAATGTTTTTTGTGCCCCTATTATGCTTTTTCAAATATTACCTTTCATGCAGTGTGTAATAACGCTGTTTGTGAATGTAAAAGGTCTGAAAGTTTGAAAGGTCAAAGTGCACGACAAATAAAGTTATTGTCACATAAAATAAAGAATCTATTTTGACCTGCCAAAGTGAGTCGTCATCAATTCCAGTCTCACTTGCTGTTACATACCTAGCATTGAGTATTGAGGAAGTCTCTGGAGCTGAAATTCAGATATGGTAATGGTCATTTAATTTCTGTCACGCGCTGTAAGCGGTAGATCAATCACAACAGACTGGGCCGTCTGACCAATCAGAGTAGAGTTGACCGAAAAGGAGGGATTTAGGGAGACTGAAACCTGGAACAAACCTTTTTTAGACTCTTTGAGAAATGAGGTGATGTGCAATGTATATTACGGGAAAATTAAAATGTTTTTTTTTTACATTGGATGTATGTAAACCTGTTGGAGGAGACCTCCGAAGTAAAATTAGGAACCTTTAAAATTGCATAATAGGAGCACTTTAATATCATTTGCTGATTTTGTTTTGTTTTGTTTTCTAGACTTGACAGATTTCTTGTACAGAAAACTGAAGAGACAAAAAAACAAGTTACTGGGTTCCATAGGAATTCCAGTCGGAATTCTGTTACTGCTTTAAACAGAGTTAAGAGTAGCTGAAAACATAATCAAAGTAGCCATAATGTTAAATAAATAAACACAATGTTGAGATTGTGTACTAATTTCCAGAGCTTTCTGCAGAACTCTGCAGGCACAGTTTCCGTGTGGGTCTAGTTATCGTAAAAAATGTCTAGTTGACTCATCCTGTGCTGTAAATAATCGACCTTTAAATGCACACATACACACAACACACTCACAGCAGCTTATGACCATTAGGCTGTTGGAATGCTAGACATTCCTGGTAATGCCCCTTAAGAGAGGAGGGGGAATATGGGATATAAATGATGTAAAGCCTTCTCCCAAGAGCTCTGTCATATCCTGCTGTTTTGCTTTTGACTGCGTTGCAGCAAACTCTGTGTTGTTTTCCAGTCAGAAGATAACACCTAATGCTGCGGACCGATATTCGCCTCAGTAAAAGGCTTTTCCACTGTAAGACAAAGGCTAATGTGGTAGCTTGTATTAAACAATAAAGCAAACGTCCCCTTGTAAAGTCAAGAGTTGGTCATCCCCTGAGCAGTTATTCTGCTGTTCCCAGTGTTAGCATTAGCATTGTTTTCCTGCGGTTGAAGAATTGCTTTTGTGTTCTCAGCTGCAGGCTTTAGTCTGAGGAGAGACAATTAAGGTGTGCTACGTGCACTGAGAGCTAAATCCAAAATGGAGGACTCAGCCTGACTAATTAGTGCTAATTGCTGTATAGGCAAAGCAATTTGCTTGTTTTCTCTTCTGTACTGTAAGTCATACATCTTAAGAGACCACTTTCCTTTCAGAGCTTTGCAGTTTACCATGAGCATGCTAACATTTATGATTGTTTTAGAGGCAACAGTGATTAATGGGCTTTTTGAAAATGTGTTGTATTGTCTGATCCTTACATTTCTGTTTTATAAAGCTTTTTCACTTGACATTTTAGATACAGCATGTAATCACTCGTTTTCAGTTCTGTGTTGTTGTTCCTTTTGAAAGAACAACATGGAGTCGATAAGATTAATTTATGTCACAACCATGAAAGATGATTTGCTACTTGCTGGTTATTTGTATTTATTTTTTATTTTATTTGTTTTGTTTTGTTTTGTTTTTCTTATTTTTTCTATGTACAGTATTACAGCCATCCAATGTTGAGGTTGAGCATGCTTCTATGATTGTCATTCTATACAGTTTTAATAAAGATAATAAAAATAAGTGGTTTTTGCATGGACGGGGGCATCTTATTTTTGACAAATTTTAGTAGTACACTAGAATATAGATGACCTCAGAGATAAAATCTGAAAGCTTTAAAAACTCTCATTTTTGATTTTATGTAGCCTGCAAAACTGTTTAGTGAAACTTAGGCTTAGATCGAGCTGTAAAAGCCTGTAATGGATGCCACTACTATCAAAACACAAGACAATAAAGAGCATGGAGGTTGCACCAGATACTGAAGTCAATCGTTAAAGTGCCTTGAAAAATGTTATGTAGAATTTTTTTAAAAAAAATTATTGAGATCTTTGTTTGATGGGAATCACAATAACCTCATTATACTTGTTTTCAGCAGAAGGCAAAATCTCAGATGATGCATTTAACATTGACCTCGTCAGGGCTTTGTTCTATTTTTATAAGCAATGAAAAGCTGAGCACCGGAAATCAATGAGAAATACTCACCGATCCCATGGGTAAGTTGTAATTAAAAATGATAATGGCAGATGCTTTCTTGCTGCTGGAAAGCAGTGGTTGAGATGGAGCAGTCAATTCCAGTTACTGTACATTAGGGTTGGGTATCGGTTGGGTTTTATCCGATACCAGTACCTACTCGGTATTTTTTAAACGGTTCCGGTGCTTAAATGGTTCTTGAACCGATACTTAAGAAAACAAACCGCACACACTTTGTCAAAAAAATAATACCCATTTACTTACAGGGCCAAACTGGACACAATATTAACTTAAATCTTTAAACAATATAAATACAAGTAACATATGGTAATAATAAATAAACCAATATAAAATAAAAATTCACATTTACATATTATCAAATAAAACAATATTGTATCAAACAATGTAATAATACTGGAGATTAATAGAGATTACTACCAGGGTAATCTAATCTCGACATGGCTCCAGGTTCCCATGTTTTGTCTGCTTGAACATGTAAGTCATGTAAGTTATCTGGCCGTTGCACTACTTACGGCACCGCTTAGCTTGACGAGTTTGGTATTTCATTCCTACTGCGTCTTAGCTACGCAGCGTTGAATAAACCTATGAAAGAGAGCGTCTCTGGTTACTGGTGTAACCTGTTCTCTGAATAGGGAACGAGACGCTGCGTTCGCTGCCAAACTCCTCGCGCTGCCGACAAGCTTCCTTTTTCGGCAGAGAAATCTGAGGAGCAGATGATGTGCGCGCCAATATAATATGACGATGTAAGAGCGTCAAGGCGGCGCCCGCGCCATCAGTCAATGAATTGGCGTGATTCTGAAAGGGCTTCAGACAATCGGCACACCCAGAGGGCGTTCTGACGCGTAATTTTACACGTGAAATGCAGCCAAACCTTGGAGCGTTTTGCCTTCGGCATCTTCATTAATCCTCTCGCTATCAGTTCAACAAGTGTGCCGAGTAGCGCCACTGACGTCATGCAAGTTGACGCCGGAACACCAGGGGGTGGTAAAAAAAAGTCAGGCACCGAAATTTTCGTTCTTATTACTACCGTTTACGTCGGAACCGGTTCCCTGGCACCGGGTTTTGGTACCCAACCCTACTGTACATGGAGGTGCTTGGAACTCCAGTATTGCACAAACTTGACATGACCCAGAAGCAGAGTCAGAAATTACAGTGGCTTGGGGCAAAAATGCCACCAAAATGTCCCTATTAGGGGTGTAAGAAAATATTGATACATTGCGACATTATATTTGGCGATACTGTATTGATTCTCAAAAACACAGTATCGATATATGTTACTTTAAATCCAAGATTCGTGTCAGTGGCTTTGTGTTAGGTTTAAACCCGACCGCCAGAGTGTTATCTGAGAACGCAACTGTGAAGGGGAGAATTGTCACGGTCACAATTCTGCAAGATATAGGACCCAGACGCAAATGAACAGACAGGGGTTTTTATTAACAAGACTGAAGACTTGGCGTGAACCACAGTAGAGCAAGGCAGACGACAACGACAGGCAGGATGGATGACCACTGAGACCGTCAGTAAGATGGCGATGAAATTAATGCAATAGAGGCAGCTCTGAAGGAAAGACCAGGCAGGAACACAAGGAACATGCAGCTTGATGTAGATCTCAGATGTAGCTCCAGTCTTGCCACCAGGTAGAGGCTCACAGAACCAGAGGCTCGACACAGGGGATAGCTGCACCAGTCAGGCAGCTGAGAGTCAGTGGCCAGGGAACTCGGGATACAGGGCAGGAAGACACAGAAGAACATACAAGACAAGACTCAAGACAAGATAAGGCAACAATTAAGATAACCAAAACTAAACTGATAAGATCAATGACTTGAGAAACAAAAAGTAGAGAAATATATAAAAAGCAAACTAATGAAAACAACTAAGATCTAAGATAAAACTGGAGTAGCTAAAGAAAAGCAAGATTTCCATTTGACAGGGAAAAGAACTAAAGAAAAGAACTAAAAATAAAATTCTAAAACAAAAGAGAACTCTAACTAGATTATAAAGCACAAGAACTAAAGCTAAGCAAAACAAAATAGCAACAAGGATAATCGGACACAGGGAATAGGATAACAAACCAGCATAAGCACTAGGCTAATTTCAAGATCACAAAGTATATAACCAAACCTAACCAGCTAAAGCCTGGTTCACACGGGACGATTTTAAAATTGTCAGCCGATTTTCCAAACCTGAGAGACCCCACAGTTTTGGTCGTGCCGTGTGTGGTGCGCAGCCACACGGCAAAATCAACACATCACACACAAACCGATTTGACTCCCGAGCATTCCCAGGTCAGACGGAAAATCTTGCAAAATCCCTCGAGATCAAACGTGACTTCAGAGTAAACAATCATGGCGGATGATTGTAGTTTGTTTTTAACCGGAAAAAAAACGTTATCAAAAGAAAAGGCGATGGTCAAAGAAGTGGAGACAACGCGAGCATGGACGGCTGTTTTGATTTTGTTTCCCGGTGCTTCCTCTGCGCCTCATCACCTAGCTTTCTGATTGGCTACACGCCACAGTCCACAGGCTGCATGCTTGTTCGTCCCCGGGGGACACCACACACGAGGAGAAATCGGGCCAAAATAATCCAACATGTTGGATATCCCCGATTTGAGATCGGAGCAGTCCCGACGTCCTTCCGAGCAGACGAGAGCAGTCTTAACACACCACACACGGCAGGAATATCTGATCAGATTATTTTACGATAATCGGAGCATCCTTAAGATTGTCGGAAGGGGTAAATCGGGGCTAAAATCGGCCTAATTATCCTGCCGTGTGAACCAGGCTTTAGACGTAAGGGAAAGAGGCACAATATAAAGGGACCGGAGCACATGAGGATCAGGTGAGCACAATTAGTGAAATGAGGTGGACTAAACAAGGGAGCGTGGTAACAGGAAACAAGGAGGCGGGACATGAGGAGCACATGGCAAACACAGACCAAGACCGAGCCATGTGCTCAAACACAAGACAAACACAGAAACATGAAACCACAACAATACAGACAAGGCTGCCAGGGCAGAACCCTGACAGATGCAAACATGTGTGAATCGCTAGCGTTAGCATTAGCAAATCCAGCTCACTAGATGATACAATTATTCCAGCTCTGGTAATGAACAGCAGTGATTAGTGATATAAATGCAAATGCAGATCCCACTGTTTTTGATTTTGTTTTTGCTCAGGTTTTATGCATATGGTGGTATGTTCTTTATAACATTATTTTTTTTAATTACTGTCTTACAGTATCGCAATATATCGTATTGTACCTCTGTATCGTGATACGTATTGTATCGCCAGATTCTTCAAGCCCTAGTCCCTACACAATTAATTTAAATCTATTATGACTTTTGCGAACCAATCACATGCATTTCTGTTGAGCGTATGAATGTAATGAACCAATCAGAGTCGTTTAGTTTAGACCGGTGATAAAGAGTTTTGTTTAATGCTCACGTTCACTGAATTATGCTCTGTTGCGGATTCTCTCATCATAAACAACGAAGTGCAGATACAATGTGATTCATTTTGCAATGTAGACAACTACACTTCAGTGATTATAATGGAAGTTTTTGCGAGAGTGCATAACTCATGCTAGACTGAAGTCATGAACCGCTTCAGTGATGGGGAATATTTATGTATTATTCAACATTAAAAATCATTATTTCAATATCACGAACAATAATGATTAATAATAATGAATAATTCTGCCCTGTAATTAATTCCTGTTTTTTAATGTTTATAATTTATATACTTCATGTAGGCTATTTGCATGCAATTGTCATGTAAATAAACATGTCATGTCAGATACAGATTCTGCTCCACCTTTGCACTGTTCGGATTTTTGTTGATGTTGATAAAATTGTATTGATAACAATCTAAGTAATTAGTTAAATTTACGCATTTGACGTAAGAGAGAGATTGTAATGACAATCATGGAACCGGCTTTACTGACGAGATGCGCATGCGTCACGAGCTTTGAGTATGCGCACGAAGGGGGTCACGCGCGCTGGGGGTACAACCTTTTGATTGACGAACTTACTGTCCAATGATTTCAGGTGGTCTTGGAAATGATTGGCTGGAGTTTTTCGAGTCCTGCCCGTTCCACAGATGATTAAATTGCTTAATTTTCATTTCAGTGCTTCTAACTCAGTGGCTGTAAGTGGGTTAGGAATAGGATTTCAAGTTATTTTGAAAAAATTGACAAAAAAGAGAATCACATACCCCACCTTTAACCAATTTAAACAATACAGGTGAAAACAGTAGTATCACATCACTGTATGTTTTACAAAATATTTTAATTTAATAAAAAGTCTTAAAATAAGTAGCAACTGACATGTTTGATGTTTAAACTTTATTGGTCATTTTGACAGATGTATTGGCAGTGTGATTCATCGATTTGAATCACTTTTTGTAACCTAGTTTATGACTGTTATTCTTGGTTAACATTCAGTGTCACGTTTGATTTTAGGTCATTACAAATCATGTGTCCCATCTCACCATTTCATCATTAACCCACCCTGGGGTTTTTTACGACCAGCAGAAAGTGATAAAGCTCGGTAATAGAGACTGACAGGGTCACAGCCTTGATCATGGCTACAAGGCTCTATTTCACAGGGTACGCCACCAGAATTCACCCCTCACATCAGAGGCACCTAGGTACGGCATTCATGGCTGAACGCCCCATAGACCTGCTATTAAACGATACACGTTTATGTTTGAATGACCAAAATAAATGAATAAAGGAGTGAGAGTTTTGATTCAATGAGGTCGGCCAGCCAATGAGAGAGGAGACGAGCAGACCTGCAGGGCAGAGATAGGAGCTATTTGTCTCTGGATGTTAGGCCTGTGTGGATCATGGAGTTTCAGTACGCTGTCTCTCAAGGATGATACTAGGCAGTGGGTGAAATAGGAAATCATATTTTTAAGCCCATTTTTAAATCAAAGACTTTAATTAAATTGGGCATCTTAAATTTGTGAAAATGAAATTCGAGTAAGATGAGAACATTCTGGGAGTTTCTGAGACCTCCAGTTAGACTTTCAGTGATCCAGTGATCTATGTGTATTGCTGCAATATTTCCAGAACAGAGCCTTATGATAATGTGAATATATAGTATTAAAAATATATATATAGAAAATGACAGGGAAAAAAAATGAACAGTAGTAATGTATTATCATGAATTATAATAATACATTACAGTCTGTTTATTGTTTATATTATTTATTAAGTAATAATTATATATATATATATATATATATATATATATATATATGTATATTAGGGATGTGCAAAGCAGCCGGTATTTGTATCTGTATTTGTATTTGTTGAGGGGGGAAAGGTATTTGTATTTGTATTTGAGTAAAATTCAAAATAGGCGTAAAAATCCAGTTTTTTTTGTTTTTTTTTTGCGTTACACTTCTAATTTACATTATAGTGTAAGTATTCTTTAATTATATCCATTATAATAATTATGGATATGCAATATTGGTTGATGTTTTTCCATAAATCCAGCAATGAACATGTAACAAGGAACGTCATTGAAAAGAAAATAACATAACAGCCATTTCCTCATCCATGGTTAAACCAACAACTAATAAAATAGCATTGTGAACATTATGAACCCCACCACCACCCGTCCTTGTTGGAGGACGCTGAACAGGCAGAATAAAAACAAATAATACTTCAAAGAAAAGGGAAAACCCCCTTTTCTCAAGAATACTGAAGCCAAAAATTATCCTTAAATTTGCATTAATTTAAAACGCATTGCTGCACAGAGCAGACCTAGGCAATACAGCTCGCGTGCCTATTGGTTGCTCTGCGGCAACTGCTGCAGCCTATCGATGGACTATTCATGACGTAAGCACCAATGAGGGCGCGGGCGCCCTCGCGCGTCACGTCCCGCCAGAATGGGCGTGGCTTAAGTCTATATAAGCCGAGTCCAGATAGGATGTTCTTTGGTTTTTCACACTGAAGCGAAACCAGAACATAGCACAAGCACGGCAGGGTTACGCAACACTCGTTCCCTCATCTAGAGAGAACCGAGGTTACGTTAGTAACCGAGAGCGTTCTCTTACGAGAGTACTCTCGTGTTGCGTAAGTTAGCTTACGCTACGGGAACCCAATGTAAAACGCTGTGCGTGCTGAAGTGCCCACACATGGCCCCAAGGGTGTGCACCCGGGGAACCATATTAGCTCAGCCGAGCCCTCTCTGTTGCTGTGTGGAGCAGCCTGTGTCAGTCACCTCTTCCTGAACGTCACTCACTCACTCTATCTCACTCATCCAGGCATGCACTGCGGTCTCATGAGGAAACGCAGCTTTTTGATATACAGTTCTTCTTGTTCCCGAATACAAATATTTTTAAAGTATTTGTTCGAAATAAGTATTCGTAAATAACACGTTATTTGTACGTTTCCGAATACCGTATTCGGGTTCGGCTCCACCCCTAATGTGTATATATATATATATATACAGTCATGGTCAGAATTAATGGCACCCCTGGTAAATATGATCAAAACTGGCTGTAAAAAATAAATCTGCATTGTTTATCCTTTTGATCTTTCATTCAAAGAATTTGCAAAATTCTAACCTTTCATTGAAGTAAATGAATTGAAAGTAGGGGGGAAATCACATTATGAAATAAATGTTTTTCTCCAAAACACGTTGGCCACAAATATTGGCACCCTTTTATTAAATACTTTTTGCAATCTCCTTTAGACAAGATAACAGCTCTGAGTCCTCTCCTATAATGCCTGATGAGTTTGGAGAACACTTGACCAGAGATCAG
This sequence comes from Gila orcuttii, assembly GCA_026230005.1. NCBI lineage: Eukaryota > Metazoa > Chordata > Actinopteri > Cypriniformes > Leuciscidae > Gila > Gila orcuttii. The sequence continues at coordinate 23,034,348 of JAPDVR010000017.1, forward strand.
AGATCATTCCTCCATACAGAATCTCTCCAGATCCTTCAGATTCACAAGTTCATGTTGGTGCTTCTTCTCTTCAGTTCATCCCACTCATTTTCTATAGGGTTCAGTTTAGGTCATGGCAGAAGCTTCATTTTGTGGGTTTGCTGCCAAAAAGCCCTTTTTTTTTTTCTCTTTTTTTTTCACCTGACCATAAAACCAGGTCCCTTTTGAAGTTCCAGTCATGTCTGACAACTGAATATGCTGGAGTTTGTTTTTGGAGGAGCGAGGAGGATTTTTCTTGAAACCCTTCCAAACAACGTGGTGATGTAGGGGTTGTTTGATAAAAAATGTTTAGGCTTTCTGACCCCCAAGACTCAACTAATCTCTTCCATTCTCCATCTGTGATCCTTGGAGAGTCTTTGGCCACTCAAACTTTCCTCCTCACCATGCATTAAGACAATATAGACACACGTCCTCTTCCTGACAGATTCATAACATCTTTTGTTGATTGGAACTTCTTAATTATTGCCCTGATGGTGGAAATGGGGATCTTCAATTCTTTTAGCTATTTTCTTACAGCAACTTTCTATTTTGTGATGGTCAACAATTTTTTGCTGCACATCAGAACTATATTCTTTGGTTTTACTCATTGTGATGAATGATTGAGGGAATTTGGCCTTTGTGTTTCCTCATACTTAAACACCTGCGAAACAAGAAGTCATAGCTAGACAATTTCATGTTCCTAGTCACCCTGGTGTGCTAAAAAAGGTAAATATTAATGGGAATATACTTCAGAGATATTTTACTCGTAAAAAATTCTAGGGGTGCCAATAATTGTGGCCAATGTGTTTTGTAGAAAAACATTTATTTCATAATGTTATTTCCCCCCCACTTTCAATTATTTTGCTTTAATGAAAGGTTAGATTTTTGCCATTTTTTTAATGAAAGATCAAAAGGATAAACAATGCAGATTTATTTTTTACAGGCATTTTTTTTTTATCATATTTACCAGGGGTGCCATTAATTCTGACCATGACTGTATATATATATATATATATATATATATATATATATATATATATATATATATATATATATATGTACTTATTTTTTTCTTTAACTTGTATCTAGGTTATCTTGTTTTATTTTATGCATATTGTGTAACTTTTATTTTAACAATCCTCGGTTATAGTAAATAATAATAATAATAATAATAATCCTGACATAATTTTTATTATTTTTTAACTTGTATCTAGGTTCCCTTTCAGTCGATAACGTCAGACGTAGTCGACGGTCGACTGAATGGGGATCACGCCAGGGAGCCTATCATCTTCGAGTACTATTGAACGAGCCAATGTAATTGGCGTGCATGATTCGCATCACACACTCCGCCCCCGCGGCGCGGGTATAAATACGGAAGTGGATGCACGCACTAGTTGCCTTTCACTTCGGAGCCGATCGTTTGATGTCTCTGAGAGTGCTGTTGTTTACAACGAGCGAGTGTGTTGGTGTTCTTCAGGAAGACTCTCCCAGTGCTGGTGTTCTACGGTGATCAGCGGTGATCGCGAGCTTTGAGCTCTCAACTGCTGTTTTAACAGCAACAAATTTCTAAATGTTTGTGTGTGTTGACGGCTGGTTAGAGGGCGGAAAAGTCATTGCTTCACTGTTTCAGTTCTCTGTTCAGTGTTGCCGCGGTCATTCCCCTGTGTGCTCCGGCACTGGTGACGGTCCTATTTTCTGAAAGAGCAACACGAGTGCATTTGCGTCTTTTTCAAGATGTCATTCCACCTGTGCGTTTCTGAATGCGATCGTTCCCTTTTCCTCTCTGACGGTCACAATTGTTGCATCACGTGTTTGGGCTATATGTTTATATGTATATAAATATGTATGCATATGTGCTTATATGTTCAGCATGCTGAGGCAGCTTTTGTGGACGGTTCATGTTCTCATTGCGGGAATATGACTGTCGCGGTGTTGAGATCGAGACTCGCCTTCGTCCGCGAAGTGCGAGTCCCCATTACCATGCCCCACCCCGGGTGCAGTGTGGGATGGGTGATCGGAGGATAGTGATGGATGTCTCGCCCGGTAACCATTCCCTGTGGGCTCCTCACTCCTCCATCACACCGCAGCCGATGGAATTCCTGTTGAGCATACTGGTCCCTCTGTAATGGACTGATCAGCTGTTTCAATGGGGGTTCCCCCTGAGGATAAGATGTCGATAGCAGCATCGGAGGGTGAGCTGGCCTCTGGAAATGACGACTTGGCTGTGTTATCTCCCTCTTGGAGTGTAATGTTGCCCAAGCCAGATCCAGAAATGTCAGTTATGCTGAAACGGGCCGCCGAGGCTGCCGGGCTCGACTGGAACCTCCACCGTGTCCCGTTCAGTCTCGGTTGGAATCTGGAGTTTGGTATCTTGGGGCGGGCCGCGCTGGTTCTCAGCTCGCCGCCCCAGTGCCTTTCTTTCCCGAAATGCATGGAGAGCTTATCAGGTGGTGAACAGCATCTTTTGTCTGCCAGAAACTGCCTGAATAGCTTTTCCCCCTCACTACCCTTGATGGAGGAACGGTGAAGGGTTGCGAGGTGTCCTTCCATTGGAGCGGTCTGTCGACACAGGTGCACCTGTGTCCTGCGGCCGCTGCCTTTTGGGGGGATCCTTGTCTCCCCCCTAAGGCCTGTGAATTTTCGTCCGTTCCGACGGGCAGAGCTTACAAAGCCTGTGGGCAAGCCGCTTCCTTTTGCATGCCATGGCGTTGCTTCAGGTCTGTCAGGCCAGGGCACCCATGGCATGCACGAGGGTAATCCAGACCGTGTGCTCATAGGTGAGCACCACACTGCATCCGACCTCGCCCTCCGGGGCACGAGTGTCGTAGCGTGCGTGATCGGTCTGGCGATGTCCACCTTAGTGGTCCAGGAGCGCCATCGTTGGCTCAGCCTGGTTGATATGGCGGATGCGGACAAGGTTCAGTTCCTGGTCTAGCCCAATTACCCAGGTTGGGCTGGTCGGCGACGCGGTGGAGAACTGCATCCAACAGTTCTCTGCCGCTCAAGCGCAGACGGAGGTCATCCAGCATATCCTGCCCCGGTGGCCAGCTGCTGCCTCCACCCGCCGCCGGTGGCAGCTCCTCCGCCTGCTCGTCGCCGAGGGCGTTCCCCGGCCGCCGCTCCTGCTGGGCCTCCGCAGCAGCCTCCACCCAGGCCTCAGCATGGAGCCGGCCGCAGTAGAGACACCCAGCCCGCTCCAGGCGCTGCCAAGCCAGGTGGCAAGCGACAGCGAAAGCATTCCGGAGCGGGCCGCCCAGGGATGGATGAGATGCTCTTGGAGTGGCACGATCACTCCGTCCCCCCGGGTGAGGGCCGGGTGGAGTCTTTGTTGTGTGTGTGTCTGTTCCGTCGCTGGCTCCCTAAAAAAAAAAAAAAAAATGATAAAAGCGGAGCAAGCGGTACCCACACTTCATAGAGAGAGCAAATTCATCTGTTCCTGGGTCCCAAGAGGGCCAGTCTGGCGGGTGTGACCCTGTATAGCCTTACACCCCTCAGCTCCCCCTTGGTCGCCAGCAGGCAGCTTGGTGCGTTCGAGGACCCGGTCATCCGCCTTCTCACGTGCCCCCTGCCGCTAGTGGAGACAGGTAAGTGTTGCACAGCACACTAACACCACTCTCTCTACTTTGCTGCCCCACCTCAGGCTCGGCTATCCCGCTCAAGTCAGTGATAATCATCACATTAGGTGTTGAGCAGACGTGCTCCTGAAAATCCAGTGATATTCATCACACCTAGTGTTGAGCAGTGCTCCTGACTTATGCGTGCTTATCTTATTCTGCTGGCGAAGGATTTGATATAGCCACTCCTCCAGCCGGTATGAAGGCCAGTTGTAAACTCGTTCTTCATGCTACTAGGTGGTGGGTCGTGACCATCTTGACCCAAGATTGGTCTGCAGCTCCGACCTGAAAGACGTGCTTCAGATCTCTACCTTCCGCGCCGCAGGCCATTCTGTGTGTTGCGTGTGAGGGTTGAAGTATCAGTACAGAGTTCTTCCCTTCGAGTGCTCCAGAGCCCGTTGGGTCTTCAGGTCAACTGGGAGAGAGTAATTTCGCCCACGGGTTGAGTATCTCTTTTCAGTTTTGGAGATGGACTCGGTCCAACACGTCTCTCCAATGAGAGTGTGTTCAGCTGGTGTTGAAGTGAGAAAGGGTCCCACTGAAAGAACTTTCAGAGGCTCCTGGGGCATATGGTAGATGCAGCCATTGGCTTCCTCCATATGATGACCGCTTCAGCGCTAGCTTCACGATCGGGTCCCGAGGTGACCGTGGCAGAGCAGCTCACCCTGTGTGACTATAGTCATCCCGGTCTGCTGCCAAACCCTCTTCAACTGAGGGCCCATGTACAAGGGGCGTGTTTTAACGGGGGCCTGGGCGACCCTCGAATACACGGGCATTCGTGCATCGAGTTGTTAGACATTGTGACCGTTGTGCAAGCTACCCTTGCATGTCACAACTCACCCGTCACCTCCTCCTTGGAGTCAGAAGCTTCTGAGGACGCTTTGTTCCACTCTTCCCCCTCTACTCAATCGTGCCGCCAACGAGCCTCACGACAGTAATAGCCAGGGCAAGTGGAGACTCCATCCCCTGGGTCCAGCTGGGTCATGACCATTCCTGGGCCGCTCAGTTGCCTCTCCGGTTTCATCTTCCTGCCAGTGTTCTGTCCGAGTGGACTACCCTTGGACAGACACTGGCTCTCAGCTGCCCCGGGGGCCCGCAGAAATGCGTTTCCCCAGTGAGCCTCCTAAAAGCGACTGCGACTCATGGTCGCCTTGCGCCTGCTCAAGTCAGTGAATTCATCACACTTCATGTTGAGCGGAAATGCTCCTGAAACTCAGTGAAGTTCATCGCACTCAGGTGTTGAGCAGCAATGCTCCTGTAGCTCAGTGAATTCATCACACTCAGGTGTTGAGCAGTAGTGCTCCTGAAGCTCAGTGAATCCTTTTCGCACTCAGTGTTGAGCAGAAATGCTCCTGTTGCTCAGTGAAGTTATTCACACTCAAGTGTTGAGCAGAAATGCTCCTGTAGCTCAGTGATTTATCACACTCAGGTGTTGAGCAGAAATGCTCCTGAAGCTCAGTGAACTTATCACACTCAAGTGCTAAGCAGAAATGCTCCTGAAGCTCAGTGATCTTCACATGTTGTGTTGAGCAGTGCTCCTGTATTTTTGCGCCCGTCGCTTGCACCTACGGTGCCAAGTCAAGAGGGAGCAGGTCTTCATAGTTGCCCCTTATTGGCCCAACCAGACCTGGTTCCCATCGACAGCCTTCCTGACTTCCCCTGAACACTTTTTCAGGGACGGGATGGGTAGCGTGCTTACGTCTTTAGAAGTGGAACCTAGTCGTTGAGTGCGTCTTCTCTCCAGAGAAGATCCTGAAAGCTTTCGATCATTTCAGTGCTCTCTTTCCTGCAAGATGGGTTGGAGTAGGCTGTTTTCCTCCACCCTCAAAATGATGTTGCCTCGGTGTTTAAACGACGCTCATCGTGATGAGAAGTATGGAGAAGCACGTCCTGATCGTCAGGTTCCTGAGGAGCAAGGTAATGTTGCGTCCCTCTTTATCCTCTTGGGCCTTGTCTCTGGTGCTACTGCACTGCAGAGACCGCCCCTGAGCCACTGCAGGCAGTGAGTTAAAAATTCTGTTATATTAGTTCTCCTGCTCGCGTGGTCTCTACTAGAGGGTAGGGACTTGCTCGCTTTCAGTCAACGTATTGTGCCTGGAGTTCGGGCCGGCTAACTCTCACAAGCTGAGACCCCGGCTCGGTTTGTGCCCAAGGTTCCTACCTCTCCCGTAATAGGAGCAGGTGGTGAGCCTGCAAGCGCTGCCCCGGAGGAGGCAGATCCAGCCCTGGTTTTCTCTGTCCGTTCGCTTATAGCGGTTAGACGTGTACAGAACGCAAGCCATAGACCTCAGACCAGCTCTACAAATATCTGTTAGGAATTCAGCAGAGAGGGAAGGCTGTTTCCAAGCAAGGTTGGCCACTTAGTGCTTGCTTTCATTTCGGTAAAAATTCCAAAATGCAACATGTCCACTTAGGTGTTGAGCTCCTCTATGATGAGTGTAAACTGCTCCGCCTGGACGCTGACGCTATGCTTTGCTAACAGATTCTAGAGTTGGGGGCTGGACAACACCTAGTTGAACCACTGCTTCCCGTGGGCTCCCTTCTTATGAAGCCAGTTTCACCGTGAGCCCGGTTCAAGTGTCGGCTTGCTGCGCCATTCCCCTCCTATGGACTGGATACGTGCGCCTTTCTACTCCAGTTGAGTTCCCTTAAATTTGAACCCTGTTGAGTTCCTCCACACCCCTCTGACGTCGGACGTGCGGAACGTCTGGTGTGAGGCCTACCACTTGTAAGCAGTGTGGAACCTGTGTTAGGCTGGGTCCATATGTTGCGGTCCCTACGGCAACCCCATATGTGTATTCTTCCACGATACGGCTCCCTACGGCGAGCCCGTGTCTTCCCTCGGCAGACTCTCTCTGCCGTCACTGGCCGGTGAGTCTCCCCCCGTCTTAGGCTTGAGCCACCACAGTGTTATTCCATATGTTATACTGCCCGGTCATCCGCCCAGTTCATATGTGTATTTTCCACATTTTCCTCCCTTCGGGTAAGATGTGCTTCCACAGCGTCCCTTCCTTCCAATGTACGGGAACCCTTTCCCAGTGGTCCTGTAGGAACAGCAGTGACTTCCCTGGCCTAAGCCCTGTCCTTCCCCGCCTAGAATTGCGGGGGCATTAGGAGGCTTTTTTGTCAAGGCACTGGAAGGTGGCAGCTTTAGTGGCGTTTTCAAAGGTTATCCCCATTCAGTCGACCATCGACTACGTCTGACGTTATCGACTGAAAGGGAACGTCCTGGTTGCGTATGCAACCCACCGTTCCCTGAAGGAGGAACGTAGTCCCCTTGCCACTACCGCTGGACCACCGCTGACTCCGGGTTACGCTCGGCTCCTCAGCGAAAAAGCAACTAGTGCGTGCATCCACTTCCGTATTTATACCCGCGCCGTGGGGGCGGAGTGTGTGATGCGAATCACGCATGCCAATTACATTGGCTCGTTCAAAAGTACTCGAAGATGATAGGCTCCCTGGCGTGATCCCCATTCAGTCGACCGTCGACTACGTCCTCCGTTCCCTCCTTCAGGGAACGGTGGGTTGCATACGCAACCAGGACGTTCTCTTTTATTAATTTTATTATTTTTTATTTTATTTTTTATTATTTTAATAAATTTTTTAAACATGGATTTAATTCTTGGCTATAGTACATGATGATGATGATGATGATTATGATTAGTATTCTGGCAACATTTTTATTTCTATTCTTACTATTCTATTTTATTTTATATGCATTTAGGTTTTCTTTGACTATTTATAGTGACCCATGGAATTGTCATATGAAAGTCTTTGTGCAGTCAAATGAAACAATATATATCACAATGCATCAGAATACTTTTTGCGTCTCAAAACATCTCTAATCACTAAATGTATCATATTGTTGCCCAAACCTAGGCGATTCCCACCTCTGCCATTCCTCCACTTTGAGATGTGTGACAGCAGCCCCTTCAACATTGGAGAGCCCAGATCAAACTACAAGACTGAAAGCACACCGTCCACACACTGCACACTTTAACCTGATAGCGCAGCCATCACCTCGACTTGTCAGGCAGGAGATGTGTTCTGTGGCTCGTGTGTGTGTGTGCGCATGTGGGGGGTGTTATCCCAGACGTGCTATCATACAGGGAAGCCTGTCAGCCCAGGCCAGTAAATCTGTCAGAGATTATGTGCAGATGATGGATTCCTCTTTATGGCTTGTTGATCTGGCTGGAATATTTACACGATGCCATTACAGGGATGATGCGCATGAGAGGCTGATGCTGTGGTCTCACTTATTTAAGCCTGCCTGTCTTTCAGCTCAGTGTGTGCTCTCTTTTTATTTTTTTCTCTTTCTCTCTCTCTTTATTAACCCCTAGCTCTTCCTCTCTGATTCTCTCCATTTGTGTGTGTGTGTGTGTGTGTGTGTGTGTGTGTGTGTACTGTTTCCTGTGAGCGCCTGGGTTTCCTTTGCAGTCAAGATCTATTAGTCCATTGTCATCTCAGAAGTCTCATGTTCAGTGATTGTGAGAGCAGAGCACTCAATGCTCCACAATGCTCTGTTCGTTTTTTTTTTTCTATAGACAGTACTCACAAAGGTATAACGATCAAGATTAACTTAAAAATTGCCCGGAGTTCTCCTTTAATGTTATTAAATGCAATATGCGAAGTACTCACATGCACAGAAAGCTGCCTCTCAGACAGTGCATGATCCCGAGTTCAGTTCTCTTCCGCAGCTTATATGGCCAAAATCACACACAGTTATGTCAAAATGCCTCTCTTGGTGAGTATTCACGTAAACACAATCAGTTACCAGGGCCTCCAGACTAACTTTTCCACTGGTTGCACTGTAGCTTATTTAATGTAGCCTATAAATTAATGTAGGCTATATTTCCAAAAAACGGATAATGTCATAATTTGTAGTAGTGATATCGTGGCGTAATAATCTGTTTGGTTGTAAAATGTATTACCTTAATGAAATGAAATCGAATGTATCGTCCTGTGGAATCATTCATTCACAGACGGCATACGAAGATGTTCAACTAATAAAGATCTGCATCAATGGCAAAAATATGATGCATTTGCAGATTTGTTTTCACTAGACTGTAGGTCCACGGCCACTTCATCCAACGCTCTTGATGTTACGACTCTGAGTCGAGTGTGAATTGAAAGCCCTTCCGACTCAAAAGAGTGATTCATTTGTGAATTGAGCATCGCTCATGCCCATAAAAAGATACAGTGCGCTTGGAATAAACAACGCATTTAACAATATGTATTGCATTAAAAATGAAGAGGAACGAGAGGAACGTCGCCCAAGCACAGTTTTTTCATTCGAAATGTACTCGAGTTAAAATAAACGTACCCCCATTTAAAGCTACACTTAAAAGTACAATTTCTCCAAAAACAAATACTCAAGTAAATGTAACCATTTACCATCAGCGTGCAATGCGCGTGACGTGTACGTTCGTTAATAAATAAACTGCAAGTGTCTTGCGGAAGAACATTTTAGCCGGAGCTACTTCTCTCCATTAATGTCTATGGCGAGTCAAGCAGGCACTGGGCAACTCCGCAGCCGAGCCGACCCCGGGATAAAATAGTCAGAATATAAACACTTGTTATAGGCGTACCGTAGTGATTCAGGATAAGTCAAAAACACGGTTTGGAAAATGGATTCATGATGTACTCGTTCATTTTGAACATAAGTTACGGACTGCAGTAGCTGCTGATACAACGACGTTCTGTTGCGCATGCGTGAATTTAACTGAGAACATGACCATGCACTCGCACAAATGCAACCACTTAAAATTTTAACTCACACATTCTCAAAAAATGGTCGCAGTCTGGAACCCTGTGTTATGTCTTAAGTGGACTAAACAGTTGAGAAAGAAAGTACACGTGTAACAATATATTGGATCCGTGCAGCTCTTAAAGTGACAGCAGCCTAATAAACCTGTTTCTATCTGTGTGCTTAATTTTAATCAAACAACAAAAGACAAAGAGAAAATCACTCTCTACTCCTGACTAAAAAACTTTTGTAGCTTTAATAAGAATCAGTATATATTTAAATTATCCACAACTGGTTTACACAGATGTTAAAATGACAATTTTTATGTAATGCTACAGTAAAACACTGCTGTTAACTTTCAGAATTTGTAAGGATACTTTCTTCTCACAAAAAGAAGATTGTGAAACATGTATGTTGGTTATATTATTTCCAGTTTCTAAATATATTTGAATATAATTGAAATTTATTTTACACACTTAAAGCATTATCAAATATCGCATTATTTAACGAGTTATCGCATATCGCATTTTATTTTATATTTGATACAGCATGCTTTTTTTGGCTCATATATTATGATATAGTGAAAATATGGAGCTCAAAACTCAAGGAATATGAAAAGAGACCTAAATTGAGCAAATCTACAATTTGGTGCTGATATTTATATGGGCAAAAAGTAAGAAGAAATTGATTTAATCAGTGTGAATTTTACAACAGTATATCAGACCACTTGCATATAAATTTCAGTTGTCACTCTACAATATATTTTACAATGATATGTCTTAGTAAGATGAAATCTCTGTAGTTTTCATTATGGGGGGCAAAACATAATGCAAAGCGAGACTGTTTGTCCAGGCAATGGAAGACAGAGGGGGCAGAGTACTGCACCATTCAGAACTTTTTAAATACCAGATCAAATCATAATTTTGAATTGAATTTTGATTAAGGTAAGCCCATTTGAATGTGAGGATGAAGAAATAAAATGAATTATGTACTAATTTTAGAACAGAAGAGTTTGTTAAAGGTTTACATATGTGATGAAGCGAAATTAAAAAAAGATATATTCAAGTGTAGCAGTTTGTAAAAGAAAAAATGTTTGGTTCCTTTTCGAGGGAACTCGAACTGCGTCGTTAGAAACGACTCTTTGAGGACGCTCCCTAAGCGCGCGTCTCTGCAGTATGAATGAAAGTATTCCAATCCTGATTGGTGTTGCGTCATGACGTAACATGATGGCATAACCGGAAGTATAAAATGATGCCGGCACACACATGCGTTAGCTTTCGCTCTTCAGCAAGCGCTCTCTGTTGTTGTCTGTTCTATTTGGTGTTGTCTGTCTCTAGAACTATATATATATATATATATATATATATTATGGTGAGTGAACAATTCAAGCGATGTGTGCACCCTTGCCCTAGATTCTTAACGGGTGGGGACACGCATCACTTATGTGTGAATTGTTTGGGAGTGCAGCACGCCCGGGCAGCCCGAGGGGGCTGCTTGCGGTGATTGTGAAGCACTCCCTGTCAGAGTGCTGCGCTCTTGTCTGGCTATTTTTGATGAGGATGGCCAGACTCGCGTTCCCCATGGTTCGGGTCCCGTGTCCGTTGAGGCAGCGCGGCGACTTAGATCATGGGGTTCGCAAAAGGACTTTGCAGATGAGAATGAGACTGCTGCGGCACCTTATCATTCATCATCTGAAGGTTCTGAGGCCCCCATTCATGGTGCAGAAGCCCGCACTGTGGCTTCTTCTGCCCGTGACGAGGGCCCGATGCTTGAGCTGTCTGCTTCTGAGGAAGTGGATGTGCTCAGCATCGAGGCGGATGAACGTGAAGCAGACTCGCCAGTTCACGTTCCTGCCTATGAGGAGCTTTTAGAGGTTGTGACTCGTGCTGTGGCCAGACTAAACATCAGCTGGCCGCACGAGAGACAGGAAGCGCTTAGTAGAAGCAAGCTAGAAGAGCGCTTCCTGCAGCGTCGGTCAAAACCTCAGCGCCGGGGCTTACCATTTTTCCCAGATCTGCATAAAGAGATATCTAGATCTTGGGAAAAACCTCACTCATCTCGCGTCTTTAATCCCGCTGTGGTGGATTATAGCAATGTATTAGGCGCGAGAGAGTTGGGGTATGGGAAGATGCCGCAGATGGAAGAGGCTCTGGCTGGTTACCTCTCTCCTGAAGCGGCATCATCCCCACCCCGGTGCTACCCAGCAAACCATGCAGAGACACCCTCTGCATTGGTAGGCAGGGCATATATGGCGGCAGGTCGGGCTGGTTCATGTCTGCACTCAATGGCGATTTTGCAGGCATACCAGGCCGACCTTTTAAAAGATTTGGATGTGGGCGAAGGACCAACACCTGAGGATATTGCAGAGTTACGCAAAGCTACAGATTTATCTCTCCGGGCTACTAAGGAGACGGCCCATGCCATCGGCCGCTCCATGTCAGCTCTGGTAGCTACGGAGAGACATCTGTGGCTGAATTTATCCGGTATAAAGGACAAAGACAAGGCCTTTCTCCTGGATGCGCCGCTCTCGCCTTCTGGCCTGTTCGGTGACGTAGTTAATACTGTCGTCGACAGGTTCGACTGCGGCATTCCAGCAAGTCCTCCCTCGCCGCTATAGATCCAAATCTAATAAGGCTGCACCGAGCAATCAGCCCCAGCCGTCAACAAGCTCCTCGTACCGGCAGGTACAAAAGGAGAGCGTTGCCTCTAGAGCCCCTCCCTCGGGGGCCTGACCTGAGGGCCGTCCTTCAGGCTAAGAGGGCTTCAGGGAAAGGTCCTAGCCAAAGTATTAGGACCTCTAAGGGCTGTCCCCCCTGCGGCAGATTAACCGAGGTTGTTCTCCCAGCGGAGCCCTCAAAGAAACGATGTGGGGTTCCCGCCGTCCCAAGACGCTTTGAAGCCACATCAATTTCCAGCGAACGCACACCTTGTCGTTTGTCTCAAATGCTTGCAAATGACTATGATCACAAAATCAGTCTAGATGAATTCCTGCCAGTTCTCCGCTTCAGGGGGTCGAGAACAGTGCTCGAAAAACACCCGAGGCCAGCCTCGAGAGGCTGGTTTCCTTAGTAGATTTTGTAGAGGCATGGCAATGCCTACCCAACATATCTGCATGGGTCCTGCGTATAATAAAATTAGGATACAGACTGCAGTTCGGTCACACATGGTTTTCTCTCACACATCCAGCCCCATTGGGTTTGGATGCCATGGTACAGGTGTGGCCGAAAAGTTTGTACGCATTTCCCCCGATCGCTCTGCTAACTGCCCAGTGGCTTCAGTTCTGGAGTTCCTTCAGGATCGCTTCTCTGCTGGTCTCTCCCCGTCCACATGGTGTACGTGGCTGCTATTGCGGCTTTCCATGCACCACTAAGTGATGGGCCTCTGGGGAGGCACCAGCTGGTCATACGTTTTCTTCGTGGTACATGGAGGATGTGACCGACGACCAGGTCCAGAGTTCTTTCCTGGGACCTGGCGGTGGTTCTTGAAGGGTTATCCCTGTCCCCCTTCGAACCACTTCAGTCGGCATCAGCTAAGGACCTGACGCTTAAGATGACTTTTCTCCTAGCCATTACCTCGCTTAAGAGGGTGGGAGAACTCCAGGCCATGGCAATATCGCCAGCTTGCTTGGAGTTTGCCCCGGGAGGAGTCAAAGCCATCTTGCGTCCGAGACCTGGCTATGTGCCCAAGATGCCTTCCAGTATGGCACGGTCTACGGTCCTGCAAGCATTTCATCCTCCACAACATGTGTCGGCAGAAGAAGAGAGGCTCCATGTGCTCTGTCCTGTCAGAGCACTGAGCATTTACCTTGAGAGGTCCTCTTCTTGGAGGAGGTCGGACCAACTGTGGTGTGTTTTGGGTCACCTAAGAAGGGGCTCCAAACAAACAATTAGCAGTTGGATTGTACAAGCTATTGCCTCGGCCTACCAGGTGCGCAATCTGCCTTCACCTTTGACCATGAGGGCTCATTCCACTAGGGGCATGGCGTCCTCTAGTGCCCTCTACTCAGGAGTACCCCTCCAAGAGATCTGTGAGGCAGCCAGTTGGGCTACCCCACACACCTTTATCAGGTTTTATAGTCTGGGCCTCCCCAGCACGCCTGGTGCACCTCCCCAGCACGCCTGGTGCACAAGTGCTCTCATCCTAGCCTGTGCCTGAGACAGTTTCACACTAGGGCAGGCATATTTGGTGCGTGGCATAGTGGGCATTCGTTCCCCAAAGAGTTGTTTCTAACGACGCAGTTCGAGTTCCCTCTAAAGGGAAGGTCTTGGGTTACGTCTGTAACCCTTATTCCCTGAGAAGGGAACGAGACACTGCGTCGCCTTGCCACGCCCCTTCGTGCTTGGGAGCGGCTTGTTTCATCGCGAGGCTAACGCATGTGTGTGCCGGCATCATTTTATACTTCTGGTTATGCCGTCACATGTTACGTCATGACGCAACACCAATCAGGATTGGAATAGTTTCATTCATACTTCAGAGACGCACGCTTAGGGAGCGTCCCCAAAGAGTCGTTTCTAACAACGCAGTGTCTCGTTCCCTTCTCAGGGAACAAGGGTTACAGACGTAACCCGAGACATTCTATGGATTTTGAGAATGTAACAATAATGTTTCATAGTTTGGAGCGGCTCGATCGCTTCAGTAAACATTCTCTGCACGCGCTGAGTTTGAGTCAGTGTGTTTGAAAAGCAAAACACGCCAAACATTAGGCTTCATATTTTTACTCCAATCTCATTTCTTAATGAATGGAAATGTTTGAAGTAACATGATAATCCATATATTTTTGTCTAGTGTAGTGTTACTGAAGTGTTCCTTTTTAACGATTTATAGGCTGCCTGCTATCTAGGCTATTGTTATTATTTTATGCAGCCCTACACATATATACACAACAAACTTGGTGTTCATATATATATATATATATATATATATATATATATATATATATATATATTGTAAATTTCATAATTTTAACCAGAAAAATCTAAAATGTATTCCCAAAATCGTGCAGCCCTATAGTTTCTCTTGATATCAGCATGTTCACAGGTGTTTATTTTTTTTTATTTTTTTTTTTTACAGGGACCAGAGCCAGATCTTCAGTTTTTCTGAATTTTGACTAATCCTACTGCCGTTGATGGATACTGTAGATTGTAAAAAATAATGACTGCTTTCACAAACACTCCCTGAAACCTCATCCATTATTTTTGCAATCTCATTAATTCCAAAACACGAGTTTCACCAAACAAACAAAAAATACGTGTGGGAGTGACATGTAGGTGAGCAAATGATGACAAAACTTAAATTTTTGGGTGAACTGGCCCTTTAACGCTCACAATTAAGCACAATAAATTCATAAAGCCTATATTCCAAAAAATATATGCTGGCCTTGTGCGTAAGCAAATATAGAAATGTACCTCAATAAACCTGTCAGAGCTTTAAAATAAAAAAGCCGCATCCAGAGACAGAGAGAAAAGCATTTCCCTGTGGAATTTTTACTGCAGGTCTGAATATCCCCTCACATAAAGCAGGCTCAAGGCCGACGTCGGTCTCTTCTCTCACGCTCATCAACAACTCGACCGCCACTGTCAGACGCAACACTAAATACCAGACATCCCCACTGACCTGCCAGTAGCACTTCTAAGCCAGAGAGGAGGAATGGTTTGGCCTTAACTCAGGAGAGGTCGGCCTTCAGAGATGGAAAAACATCAACCACTTACATTTTCTAACAAAGAAAAATTACACCGCCGTTTGCTTTGACAAGTTTCTTAAAACAATGATGCTTGTCACTGGTGCAGAACAAGTAGAAAAAGGTAGAAAAGAGGCCTGGCTAAATATATACCAGTGTTTCTGCACTTTTCTTTTTTAAACTCTAATGTTATTGTGCAGTGCTGTGAGAAACAGCGACTGCTGAAGTTTATAATGTGAGCCGCCTCTTGACATTACCTGTTACCTGTTATCAAAACAAGCCACAGAATACAGCTTTATTCCCATCCTGGTGCCTCCTTCTCTAATATTTGCTCCCAACGCCATGACATTCGCTCCAAAGGTCGTTTCTCCATTCTTCTGCAGTTTAAACAATGCTCCGTTTGATCATCATTCACAGTCAAAAAGTTACAGGGTGGCTCTTGTGGAAAACAGCTTGGGATGTGACCAAATTTAGTACTCAGACCAACAGTTTTTCTTTTAAGTGAAAATTCACCTAGAAATTATAATTCTGTCATCATTTACTCACCCTCATGTCGCTCCAAACCTGTCTGACTTTTTTCTTCTGTGGAACAAAAAAAGATATATATATATTTTGAAGAATGTCCAAGCTGTTTCTTTGTATATAATGAAAGTGAATGGGGACAGTGGCTGGTATTGTATGAAGAAGAGCAGCTTGGCCAATACTACTAGATAACAAATGTTTTGTTCAAGTCATTCAGGTTTGAAAAGATGTGAGGAAATAATGTAAATAATAAATCAGTAAATATGTATGTAAATATGTAAATAATAAATCAATGTAAATCAGTAAATGTAAATCTGTAAATCAATGTAAATCTGCTAAATCAATGTAAATCAGTAAATAATGACTAATAATTTTTTAAATTTTGGGTGAACTGTCCCTTTAAGGCTCCAGAAGTGTCTGCTTGAACATATTTTTTTCTTCTTTCGTCATCGCAGTCTGACCAACACACCTCCTAAGAATGCTGGGATAAGCTTTTACAAGTGCTGCAGCCATCAGGCTTTGTGAGAAGAATTTGCTTTCATGGATGTTGTGTGAGCTTTTTTTGTGTTTGTCCAGTGTAAAGCCAACTAAGGGATTTGGCAGAATATAGTGTCCTAGATACCGTGTCCTGTTTGATTCATTTGTTTGCTCCTGTGTGTTTTCTTAACAGATCAGGGTTTTTTTTTTTTTTTTGTGGTTGTCTGTACCTTTCGCACTTTGTCCATCAGGAATTTTCTCATCTGCTACTGTTTTATTGTTTGCAATGCCAGCTTTTACATGTAGCCATGGCCTTGAAACCATATGTGTACAGTGAGAGACCGATATAGGCCTATATCTCAGCCAGGGCGATTGATCGGCTGGTATTTGGCTATTTCATGCCGAATTTGGACTAATTAACAAAAGTTCCTAGCATCTGTTTAGTGTAAGCTCCAAAACATGGGATGTTAACTGAATGAAATCCATTAGAAACTGTTGTACAATGATTATAAATTCTTTATTACTCTAAATGTTCTATATTTCTCTATAGTTTGCTTGGCATCCTCAAACAGGCAACAATTAAGTTAATGAATTGTTAATTAGTTTAATGAATAATAATAATTAGAGATGCACAATATATAAGTGCAGTATCGCTAATAGCCAGTGTTTGAGTTTTTTTTAAATCTTAAAATATATAGGCAGACACTGGATATGTAATTGCGAGCTAATTAAATGTTCAAGTCAGCAAATCTCAAAATGAATATCCATTTTTAATACTATACATTATAATGTTGTGATGCCTAAGTTCACTTGTAGCATTCATTTCTTTTTATTGTTTTATTTGAAATTTATTTACACAAAATAGTATTGAATTTCAATATCAGCCATTTATGGTTATTGGCCATAACATAAAAATAAGTATTGGCTTATCAGAATCGTCCAAATTTAGTGCAATTTAGTGCATCCCTAATGCATCCCTAAAACATTTAGTGTCGGCCCAAATACGGCCCACATCTGGTACGCGTTGATTCCACATGTACCAGATGTGGCCCGGATCTGGGCCGACACTATGTTGCTGTCTGGGTTATTCCAATATTGCTGTTTATATTGCCATTATATAAGTTGACGACTAGCGTTTATACTAGTGTCTTTGTGAGCCTCTTTGCATGAATCAATCTATTGGCTTGGCAGGAGTAAACAGTGTGTTTACCTTGAAGTGGAGGGTCATGGAGAGCGCTCTCTCAGCGTATTTTGATCACTAGAGACATTCTGCTCTCAGCTGAGTTGGTTTTAATATCCACAGAGGCCAATCTTGAGGCTCATTTAAGTGTACGTTAAGAGTGGTGACCATTCCCATGGCGTCTTTTATGGTGAACCACATCCACCGATCGCGCATTTGAAGAAAATAGAGGAAAAAAAATCAACTTGAGCTTTCAATCTATATCCCAAAAAAAAAAACACGCACACAGATTGCACCTGTTTTTCCTTTCGTTTTTATATTCAGTGCCTCATAAACTGTTGTTACTCTAAATGCTATGTTCTATATTTTTATGTAGTTGCCTTTAAATTTCTATATGTTGTCTTTAAAGAGGGATTTTTTTTCTCTCTCCGAGGTGTCGTTGATGTCGAATGTAGGAAAATGAGCTTTTCAGAATTCTTCGGAGGGAGTGTTTTGACCCTTTGACAGGCTGGCCTGTGTCTGGTTTCTTTTGTTATAATTTTCTGGTCCAGCAGCCAGTCGAATGTTGTTTTCCTCATGTCTCTCTGGGGTTTTACGGGAATAAATGAGAGCTCTCAAGCTCCAGCTTAACAAGGTTGTCTGGAGTGCCAGCGTGAGTGGAGGGAGTTTCGAGTTCTCCACCCACAGAACACTCCTCAGAGGGTTTTGCCATCAGCTGCGGTCTATGAGCTTTTAAGAAGCCTGTGTATTATTATTATTTTTTTTTTTTCCTGTTGGGACCATTTGTGTTATGGAGTTGATGTTAATCACTAATTTTATCTTGATGGAATCCTATTTGATGAAAAGCATACAGAATAGAGGCAGATGTGTGCAGATGCTAAGTGGTGTCACCGCAGCGGAGGCCTCGGCTGGGTCAAGTCCTTGGGCACAGTGGTGCTCAATAAGTGCTTAGAGACTTAATATTACTTTACAGTGCATTAGACAGTGAGCTATCATAATACCTGTGAAAACAGGCTGATGCGGTTCCCAGAGTACTGAAATTATGAGCTAAAGCAAGCGGAATTGTGGTACACTGCCACACAAGTGAACAGGTGTTTCCTTCAGAGACTTTTATGTCCAATTATAATTTTTATTAAAACAGCTTTGTTTTGTGTTTTGGAAGATGTTTTTTTTTCTTTGTTTGTTTTTTGGTTCTTTAAAAATGTTTAAATGTATAGAGATACACTATCCTACATAAGTTTGGGGTCGGTAAGATTGAAATGGTTTTGAAAGAAGTTGGCTGCATTTATTTGATCAAAAATAGTAAAAACAATAATATTGTGAAATATAGTCATTTAAAATGTGTTTTCTATTTTGATATATTTTAAAATGTAATTTATTTCTGTGATGCATATTATTTATGCCTTTAGTGTCAAATGATCCTTCAGAAATCATACTAATATGCTGATTTGGTGCTCGAGAAAAATTTCTTAATATTATTATTAATTCTGAAAACAGTTGTGCTGATTTTTGTGGAAACCATGATACAATATTTTTGGGATTTTTTGCTGAATATTAAGTTCAAAAGAACAGCTTTTAATTGAAGTAGAAATCTTTTGCAACATTATAAATGTCTTTCACTTTTAATCAGTTTGATGCATTATGCTGAATAACAGTGTTCATTTCTTTTTTACAGTGTTTCTAACTTTTTTACAGTGGTGTCTATTTTTTTAAATCTTAAAATTAAATTTTTAAAATGACGAACATTTTTAACATAAACCTTATTAAATGTAATTTATTACACAAAGTACAACTGCCCCCCTCCCCCAATTTACGCCTAAATTAGAGTATTTCAAAGAGATTTATATTGTGCATCATTTCTAGACAAGTTGTAATTTTGTTACACAATTTCATGTATATAAATAAATATTTAATATGTTTTTAATCAGACGTCAGACGTTGCTAGTGGACAAAATGAAGAAAAAAAATTTGTGAGAGTGAAAAGTCCTTTAGGGGAGTTTACTTTTCACAAAAAAAAACACCCGTACACACTTCTCTGCCAATTAAACATCTGAGCGTCTGAGGGCAAGCGTCCAATGGGTTCATCACCAGGACGCTTCTAGGTTTGTTGCAGAAGTAGGCCCGTTTCTTCCGGCAGAAACACAAATCCATTTTAATTCTCTTCATGCCTGAAAAGAGGTTCACAGTTGGCGAGTGGAGCGATATTATCCGGGGCTCTGAGGAGCGAACTGCAGAAGAATGTGAAGTTGGAGACTCTCGTTTGGCAGGTCTCATGCTGTGTTATTTAACGATCGGTGAGCGTGTCAGTCTCACAGCTGCGCCTTGAATGACTGCCGCCAGCTGAGGACGATACTGAATGCCTAATTCCGCCAAGATAAGGATCTGTTTCCATTACAGAGCTGGCACTCCTCCCGCCAGCTACCTTGCCTTCGGTTTGCCACAAAGATGTTGGGATGTGACAAGATTCAGTTCCCAGAGAAATCATTGTTTTGAACTGTCCTTACATGATTAAGGCTGTTAAGAAAGGCGAGAAACCCAGCTGGATTTAATTGTTCTGACATTCGGACAGCATTCAGAGAGAGAGAGAGAAGGGAAGAGCAAAGAGAGAAATCTCAAGTATGTTTGAAATGGAGTCTGCTGAAAACATTTCAGCAGGACCGTATGAAGTCGGCCCGGGTTAAAAATAGTTTCTCTGGCTCTTGTCTGTGGAGAAATGTTTGCCTGGAACTTGATATGTCCTCCATTGACCTACAAGCATTGATTAAATGCTATTGTTTTCCTATTGTTTGGCCTGTTATTAACTGCTCATTTACAATATCATAATTTTGGATGTTTCAATGAAATCAAAATGGAAGTTCTGTGGCTTTAAGTCCATGTCAGTTAGCTTTAAAGCATTCATTATGCTGGTGTACTCCTAAACGCTTACAGCCTTTAAAAATATAACATTAATGGGAAAACTGACTGGGAGATGATTGATGACTCATCCTGCACTACACAGATTTCTGTCCAATGAAATGCTCTCTTAGACAAAAATGTCCCTCCCCCTAAAACATCCTGCAAATTCTAACAATAGCAACTATAGCAGATCATGGTCCTTTGATTACTATTTAAAAAAAGAAGGACAAGCCATTTGAAATGTCCCATCCAAACATACTATTTCCAGAGGAAATAAGAGACTGTTTACACGACACCGTTTTCAACTGAAATCGTAAAACTTTGTATGCGTTTTGGCCGTTCGTTTACACGACAACGAAGTTTCGGGTGCCTGAAAATGTAAACTTTTGAAAACGGGTTTTAAAGTGCAAGATTTTGAAAACGGTGTAAACAAACTAAAACCGGAATCTCCGAAGCAATGACGTCATGCACATGCATATTACGTGTTCAGTTTATAGTGTTTCATCGCCATCTAACAGCCTGGCAGCAGAATACAACGTTTTAATCGTTTTCGTGGATCCGTGTGAATGGTAATCGTTTTGACAATGGTGTCGTCTGTACGCGGAAAACTCAAAGGAAAAACTTCTCCGTTTTAAGCATATCATTGTCGTGTAAACGTACCCTAAGTCAAAACAGGAAGGACAACTGTGTTCTTCAAGCAATTTTGTGATCTTTAATAGACAAGCTTTAAGGTATTAGCATGAAGACAGTGCATATTTGGATTAAAATTAAAGTTAATTGTCTATGTCAATTATTTTAGTAATAAATAAAATAAGGTATTTTTTCAAAAATATGTTAAGAAAATACATTTTCTTCCAGACATCAATCCAGAAATAATGGGGGGGCATCTCTTAAAGTTTTCTTGACAGGGTGGCTTTAGTTTCAAGGGCTAGGGCTGTGATTATGGCTTTGTTGATGAAAGGGGCTCACAGCAGATTAACCTTTGCCTTTCAGGCAAACACGGGAGCAGGAGACACCCCCAGACTTCTTCTACTTCTCAGATTTCGAGAGGCACAATGCCGAGATCGCAGCATATCATCTAGACAGGTAAAGCGCCATAAATGTCAGCCTCTGGCATGAATAGAGTGTGTGTCAGATGTTTGTCTTCCTCTGAATATATGGTTATGGATACATGCACCACATGCTACTTGTAAGTATGTTGCCTGCTTGTGTATATGAACATATGGGGCAGCATTTGTTTGTACAAGAATGTTTTGTGTGCGTGTGAATGTATAACGCTTGTGGTATCCTGCATGTTTTCAGCACGTTTGAACTTGTGTTTGTATGTATGTGTGAAAGGACAGTATGTGAGCATATCTCGGGGCAGTAAGCAGTCTGAAACCTGCAGTTTAACACTCATAAACACCAAATCCAGAGAGAATATAATGACTCACTCTGAATGAACGCAAACACATCCGTCAGTATCTGATCACCGATCGAGCTCCATCCAACAATATCTGCTTATTGGTGATTACCCTTCTGATGAATGTCAGTTAGTGATTGAGAGGCTTTCATTTGTGTCAGCCGCAACAACCCATGTACATCTGTCCTTGTCAGCTCATTTCAGCCGAGCTTATTGGTTGTTTGCTATATGAGTCAGATTTTCCTCGATTGTGATCTGAGACTCTGGATTTATTCCCATAATAGTTTATTTCCATTCTCATCTCGTTTTTTCCTCATCATTGTGATGGGTGTGAACATCTGGAAACATTGTCCCGGGCCTGTCGAAGAGGAGACCCAATGGACAAAAAAAAAATTGAGAAAAAAAGTATAATATATTATACAGTTCAAAAGTTTGGGGTCAGTAAGAATTATTTTAAAAAAAATAAGTACTTAAAGCAAGGATTCAGCAAGGATGCACTCGCACTGTCTAGCTTTTTTTAGAACAATATCCTTATGATGTTTATACAAACCAGGTGTTAGGCAATAGAAAATGTATCATGTAAATACATATAATTTTATACAGTATATTAAGTATATACAATACTTAAAGTGAACTTTTAAGTACATTCCATCATCTTTTTTTAATGTATATTACTTTACGTTTTTATTTAATTCTACTTATTTAATTCTTTCTCTCTATTCTCTTGTGTATATTTGTATGTAAGTAAGTATCTAGAGCTTCTGGAAACCAGACCAAATTCCTTGTGTGTTTTTGCACACCTGCAGAATAAAACACACATTCTGATTCTGAATTTGATCAAAAGTGACAGTAAATAGATTTATAATTTTACTTTTGAACTTATTAAAGAATGCTGAATGCTATATTTATTAGTGCTGTCAATTAAAGTGTGTGTATTCAATTTTATACACACAATTTTATAGTGTGTGTGTGTGTGTGTGTGTGTGTGTGTGTGTGTGTGTGTGTGTGTGTGTGTGTGTGTGTGTGTGTGTGTGTGTGTGTGTGTGTGTATATGTGTGTGTGTGTGTGTGTGTATGTATATGTTAGCATTTTAGAATTCCTGAAGAGATTTCTGAAGGAACATGTGACACTGAAGTAATGGCTGCTGACAATTAAGCTTTTCCTTCAGAGGAATACATTTTAATAATTTAAATAATATATTTTAAAATATTTTATATTGGTATATAATATATTATATACCAAAGAAAAGTTATTTTAAATTGTAATAATATTTCTCAATATTATTGTTTTACTGTATTTTTGCTCAAATAAGATATAAGAAATAAAAATTAAGATTAGTATAAGATGTTAGTATAATAATAATAATATAATATTAAAATATTTACTATTTATATTTAGTCGTATTATCTTACACAATTTTACTTGTCACATATTTACCGGTATTATTTTGTTTGAATATTATTTATCTTTATTATTTAATTATTTTTAAGAATGCTTATTTTAGCTAGAAAACAAATACCCATTAAGAAGATGATTTTTGAAATGTAATGTCCTGTTTGATATAGTCTACTTATAGTTTCTTGGGAGAGGAGGCCCAACCATACAAATCTGAAGGTCCCTCACATGATTGGCGTGTTGTCTTGTCCTGTGCTGTTCTCCAGCCGGCACTGGATCCTCCTCTCCGGCAGTGCGAGCGTGAGTCAGACGGAACCCAGCATGAGTCTTGGGCACAATATAATCATTCAGCAGGCCCAGACCGGCCTGGTCCGCCTCGCTTCTGCACATCTGGCCGGGAGTAAAATCTAGTCAGAACACACAGGCATGTGTGTGGGTAGAAAACGCAAACCAAGAACATGAAAAAAACACCAGCTTTTCTAAATAAAGTATATCTGGGTTAGACAAAAGTGCAGGTTGTTATTTCTATTTTAAAGCGCCATCACCCAGTGGGCCTCTCTGTCCTCGCAAGCCCACCGCGGCTATATCTGACAACGTACCATTAATTATCTGATTTTAGTTGATGGGAAACGCTTATTGTAGCGTGGCTTTGGGGAGGAAGACGGGATTGAGGGAGAAGAGAGTTTTGAAAGGACAACTTTTCATTTGCCCCACAGTTCCCACTGAGTTATGCATCGGACAGTGAAAACGCTCCCGCACACAAACTCTCTCTGTCATCTCTGTCAGCATGACTGGGCAATTAGTAGCTTCAAGTGCTTTTATCCCTTAGGCCCCGTCCATTAGTTGTTTTCAGGGTGGGTTTTTTTCAAGTTGCCCTGTCAGCAGAGTCTACACTTGCACGCAGGGTGAATATGTTTTAAAACATGGATGAGCAGACCACGCTCACAAATAACCAGGAAGAAAGCCAACACATTTATGTTACATTCAGCAATAAATTCAGCTTTGTGCAACGTCAGTTCTGTCAAAAGATACAGTAAATCTTGCAAAAATGTATTATTTCCTCTGTATGAAATATGAAATATACAGTAAGTAAAAGGGTTTTGATAGGAAACAAATGTTTCATCCCTTGACAGGCTAGTTAGTGATTTATTATTCACAATCTGTGAAGTGTATTTTATGTAGTGTACTTTGAGCCCCCTCTACTGGTGAAAGTTATTACCAATTTTACCTCCCATAGTTTCTTCCCACAATTCTCTATGAATTTGGTTTGAGTGTTTCAATTTAGTTAAGCAAATCTGTACATAACTTTTTGGGCTGCAACATTTTTATTGAGCTTCAACAATCTGTATGTGGTATCCATGTAAAAACTAACTTATGTCTCCATTGAATGATGATTAGGATCCTGGATTTCCGCAGAGTGCCGCCAGTGACTGGGAGACTGGTGAATATGACCAAAGAGATCAGAGATGTGACCCGTGACAAAAAACTGTGGAGAACCTTTTTCATTTCACCAGGTACTCAACATCCAGCAGTCATTCTCTTATCACTTCTATCATTATTATCAATTTACTGACTAAAGGGGACTTATCAAAATCAATAGTTTTGGCCCAAATAGCCCTAACTGAGGCAAGATAATTTCTTATCACCAATTCAAACTATGCTTTTTCTGATCTCCCTGATCTCTTTTGTGCTTATCTTTAAACATTTTTAAGTGGGATTTTCTACTACTTCTACTACTGCAGGTAACCAGTAGATGGCGATGTTGTCAAGTGAGAACTCATTTGACACCAACTTCAGATTTATGCCAAACAATCTCCTTGATAGGCTGAAATTAAAATATGCACACTACCTTTATTGTGAAATAGGCCTATTATTACAATTAAAAAATAACTGTTTTCTATTTTAAAATGTTTTTTTTTTCCTGTGATGGCAAAGCTGTATTTTTCAGCAGCCATTACTACAGTCTTCAGTGTCACATCCTTCACAAATCATTCTGATATGCTGATTTGCTGCTCAAGAAACATTTCTTATTATCAATGTTTGAAACAGTTGTGCTGCTTGATATTTTTGTGGTAAATGTGATAAATGTTTTCAAGATTCTTTGATGAATACAAAGTTTAAAAGAACAGCATTCGTTTGAAATAGAAATCTTTTGTAACATTATAAATGTCTGTACTCTCATTAAATGCATCATTGTTGAATGAAAGTATTAATTCCTTAAGTTCTTTTATAAAACAAAATCTTTCCGCAAACTGTAGTTATTTATTAATGTCACGACAATAGTTTTTGATTAACTTATTATGCTGCCACAGAATTTAAAAACAAAAATCATAATTTAAAGTCAATGTGAAATGCTATTTACTACCAATACAATAATGCGATAGTTTTCCAAGTGAAACCAAATATTCCACAAAAACTGTTTGATCTCAATATTTATTTGCCCTTAAACTGCATGTGATTTTTCCTTTCAGTTAGAGGAACCAAACATCCGGTGTTGTAAAGTAGACTTAAACAACACATTCAATTTTTATAAAATTCATAGTAATCTAGGCACATTTTTTCACTAAATTAAGGAGGATGCATGATAATTACACATTTTTATCTATATAAAACAATATACCAATACAGAGTAAATAAACAGCAATACTGAGCTAAATATCTTTTTTTAAGTTTTAACATTTAATTTCTGGAAATTTGGCTTAATAATGCCAGGAACATGCATTTGGATTTCTTGACTTTAAAATCATCATTATAAATACATTGAACTGTCTGTCTGTTTTTTATCACACTCTATCATCACTGCAGCCAATAATATCTGTTTCTACGGTGAATGTTCGTACTACTGCTCCACTGAGCATGCTCTGTGTGGGAAGCCTGACCAGATCGAGGGCTCTTTAGCAGCTTTTCTGCCCGACCTGGCCTTGGCAAAGCGCAGGACCTGGAGAAACCCCTGGAGACGATCCTATCACAAACGCAAGAAAGCAGAGTGAGGAATACACAGCACACCTCATTTAGATAAATACAACCTAAGAAACGCTCATAAATATCTACATATTACTGTTAGGGTGCTTTCACACTTTCACACTAACCCTAACCCCTTTCAAAATGCCGTGTGTGCTTAAAAACTTCACCCCATACTATAGCCTAGGGCCAAGGGCACGAGGCTCATAGAAGAGTAAAGTTATGAGTCCTAATATGGCCAGATCAGTAATGAGCCTTATATAGGAAAAGAATAGGAATGGGCCTTATAAGGGGCCATTCTCCTTCTTATATGGTATATAGAACCGCAGTTCATGTTTACCCAGGACCAGACAGACGTCGGGCCTTATAATTGTGAAAATGTGCTTAACACTTTATTCATACAGAAAGAACCCTCGCTTGCAAAGCGGGAACTTCCATATTATAAAACCTCATAAAAAGGCGGTGACACCCAGCCTGCCGCCGCACAAATATCTTCAATTGGTATTCCACTCGACCATGCCCACGACGAGGCCATGCCTCTCATGGAATGAGTTTTGATGCCTATGGGACAACGGAGACCCTTAAACTCATAAGCCAGCAAGATAGCATCAACTATCCAGGTTGACAGTCTCTGCTTCGTGACCGCACAACCTCTGGTGCGTCTCCGAAGCACACAAAGAGCTGTTCTGACTGCCTGTAGGGGGCAGAACACTCCAAATAGACTCTGAGAGCCCTCACAGGGCAGAGTAGGTTCGCGTCTCTTTCGTCTTCTGATGAAGGAAGAGCTGACAGCGAAATAACCTGCGCTCTGATTCGAGAGCACTTTAGGAACATACCCGTGCCTTGACTTAAGGACGACTCTGGAGTCGTTGGGCCCGAATTCAAGGCAGGAAGCGCTCACCGAGAGTGCTTGCAAATCACCCACTCGCTTGACTGATGCTAGTGCCAGCAAGAGGGCAGTTTTGAGTGAAAGCGGCTTCAGTTTGAGCGTGGAGGGGGTGCGACCCGTGTCCAAAAGCTCTTGTAGAAAGGAAAGTACACTTGTTACTCCACATGAGTAGAGGTCCAGGTTCCGCGCTGTGCACCAGCTGGAGAACACTTACCATTTTAGAGCATAAAGACGCCTGGTTGAAGGCACTCTCGCCTCATTAATGGTATTTACCACCTTATCCGGTGAGGGGCCATACAGGTCGGGACGGGGATGCCAGATCGTCCTGTTCGCCTGCGTGAGGAGGTCTCTCCTCAGCGGTATCGGCCATGGGGCTGATTCCAGCAGCTAAGTCAACTCAGAGAACCATGACTGGTTCTTCCAGAGCGGGGCTACCAGGAGCACTGCACACTTGCTCTCCCTGATCCGTTCGATGACCTGAGGTAGCATCGTGACCGGCGGGAATGCGTACAGCGGGTGGCGTTGCCAGTTCTGGGCCAGCGCGTCCGTCTTTAGAGAAAATTGTTTGGCAACGAGCGTTGTCTTCTGAGGGGAAGAGGTCGGGTTCCGTTTGACCTCTGAACCATTTGCGGGTGAAGAGACCATTCCCCTGGGAGGACATTGTCTCTGGATAGCATATCCACACCTTGGTTCAGAATGCCTGGCACGTGCAGGTTGCTCGACCTGAGACCGCCTTGGCGATTTATATAGGAAACCATTGACATGTCCGACTGGACCAAGATGTGGTGACCTTTTATGTATGGGAGGAAAGCTTTTAGTGATAGAGATGCTGCTGTCATCTCTAGACAGTTTATGTGTAGGCACCTCTCCGGGCTCGACCAAAGGCCGGAGATGGGCCTGCCCTCGTATAGGGCCCCTAAAACTCTGTTGGAAGCATCTGTCGAGATCACTTTCCTCCTCGAAATCACACCCATACTCACGCCGGACTGATACCAGTCAGCTGCCAGATCGCCACGCGTGAGCTGGTACACAGGGTTTTAACCAGCGCTGGAGGGGACGCATATACAGTAGACCCAACTGGAGTACTGATGATGCTGAGGTCATGAGGCCTAACATCCTCTGAAATATCTTGAGAGGAGCGCAAGCGCCTGCTCTGAAAAATGCTGCTAGATGCTGAATGGTGAGCGCGCTCTGACGTCAGCTGCGCTCTCATCTGTATAGAATTTATGACTGTTCCCAGAAAAGATATACTCTGGCTGGGAGACAGTGCGCTTTTTGAAGCATTGATCCTGAGACCTAGGCATTCTAGATGGCTGTGGAGCCAGGATCTGTGAGTTATTAACTGTGCCTTCGATTGGGCTATAACCAGCCAATCGTCGAGGTAGTTCAACACTCGCACTCCCCGTTGTCTCAGGGAGACGAGAGCTGCATCCATGCACTTCGTAAACGTACGAGGTGCTAGGGATAACCCAAATGGTAGGACTGTGTACTGATGAATGGCCTGTGATGGGGTGCTATCTGAATGTGAAAGTAAGCATCTTTCAGATCCACTGAGAAAAACCAATCCAATCCCCCGGGCGAATCTGCGCGAGGATTTGTTTGGTTGTCAGCATTCTGAACGGGCACGTCATAAGTGCTTTGTTCAGGTATCTGAGATCTAAGATGGGCCTGAGGCCACCATCTCTCTTTGAAACGAGGAAATATCAACTGTAAAAGCCTGACTTGCTTAGTGATAAGGGGACTGGCTCTACAGCCCCTTTCACTAACAGTTTTGACATTTCGGTGCGAAGGACGTGAGATACGTCGCTTCTCACCGATGTCTCGACCACAGCTAGAAAGCGTGGGGGTCTGTGAGCAAACTGTAGCGAGTAGCCTCACTTTATTATGTTCAACACCCATTTTGATATTCCGGGGATGGCTTCCCAGGCCCTGGCCCCCATAGCTAGGGGTTGAATGAAGTCTGGGGACAGGCCGCTTTGTGATAGGGACCCGGCCGCCCAGCTGTTTTGTGTTTCTGATACTGTGTGAACAGTGCTTACATGCAGGGGTGCATACTTCATAGTGGGCACACAACCTACATTCATTACATTTCCAGCGTGAGCTGGGGGGAAAACTGACACTGTGGGAACGGTATTTATGTGTAGGGGTGCATACTTCATAGTGGGCACACGATCTACGTTTATTACATCTCCAGCGTGAGCCGGAGGGAAAACTGACACTGTGCTTATGTGCAGGGGTGCGTACAGTGGGCACACAGCCTACATTTATACAGACAGAAAATATCTCTTTTTGTGCTTTATTTTGGTCACCGTAAATACGGCATTTGTTTGCAGTCGGCATGTTTTAAAACAGACTCGTTTACTGCAATGTTGAAGTTCCCAGCCGCTTGATCTAAAGAGGGGACTGGGAGATGTGCGAAAAGGTTTTTGGTGGTTGGTCCGGCCTCGGCGGGACTCAAACACTCTCTTTTCCTTCCTGTCACCATGGCTCGGAAGGCTTCCGAGGCTCCGGGTCCAACACAATCTTGGGTTGAGGTCCCCGTCGCTCTGGGAACTGCTGTCGCTTCATAGAGCGAGAGCGGTGACGGAATTCAGCTGCTGGGCGGGGCTGGGAGACCGGTGGTGCTGGCTTTGCTAGCTGAGGAGGCGGCGCCCTCTTGTGGCGGCCCGAAGCAGAGCTGGATCGTTTAGGGAGGAAGTGACGCATAGCCTGCGATGCTTTCTAAGCCTCTGTTCCGCAACCTTTGACTGCTGGGCCGAACAGACTGGTGGTGGAGAAAAGCTGCCCTATCTGCATCCTTCATCTCTGTTAAGTTCAACCAAAGATGACGTTCAAGCACCGTCAAGTTCGCCATGCACCTACCAATCGCCTGAGCCAGGTCTGTGGCGCTGCGCAGGTTTTTTGAAAGCTTCTGTGCGGCCACCGCCTCTTCGAGGGGAGGAATCGCTTCGTACCCTTTTTCCACAGTGTCGAGAGCGTTGAGGAGAAGGAAGGCTTTAGATGAGCTGAATGCGGCACTTTCCACGACTTCGTTAGCTCGTCGTGCACTTCTGGAAAGAAGGGGGCGGGTCTCTGCTGAGGTTCGAGTTCGCTCTGCCCAAAGGCTCTTCTGTCCACGTGTGTTGTATTTTGTGTAGCACGCGGTTTGTGTTTACATCGGCCGCATGCTTTCATGTCATGTTTTGTCTTGTGCTGTGTGCTACATTGTGGTTTACACTAGTGTGCAAGCATTGTGGTTTACACTAGTGTGCTTTCCTGTTGTCATATTCTGTGAACACGTGGCTTATGAGTGTTCTCATTAGCTGCGTGTTCATGTCTCATTTGTGTGAGCACATGGCTTGTGATTTGTTTTGCTGGCCATGTGCTTGTGTTCTAGTCATGTTTGGTGTGTTCAACTTGTTACCTGATAATTGATTAATTTGCCCCACCTGTCCTCCCTCATTACCTGCCTTGTTCACTCCCTATTTATTCTCCTTGTGTTTGCAGTCCTGTGCTGGTTTGTCTTCGAATGTTTATCCTTGTGTGTTCCACCTGTGGTTTTGTCAGGTCAGGTCAGGTCAGGTCAAGTCAAGTTTTCCCCCTTGGGGTAGTTTTTGTTTGCTTTATTTTTAATAAAAGCCTTCATTCTTCTGCGATTGAGTCCTTGCCTCATCTCTTCAATCCCAAAATTTGACAAAGAGAAAAGCTTGAGTTTGTTGCACAGCCCTTTTTTTTAAACCGCGAGAGGTGTCAAAGCTTACAACACTCTTACATCCTACGTCATACGTCGCGCAAGTCGACATGCATAGTATGCGTACATACGGTCATCTGCTCGAAGCTAGTTATTATAGCTAATAAAGTTATACACGCTATAATACACAAACGCATCGCTTCACTTCAGAAGGCCTTTATTAACCCCCTGGAGCCATATGGATTATTTTTTTTATGATGGATGGATGCGCTTTTTTGGGCTTCAAAATCTTGAATTCACACCCATTATAAAGCTTGGAAGAACCAGGATATTTTTAAAAATATTTCCAATTGTGTTCATCTGAAAGAAGATAGTCATATACACCTAGGATGGCTTGAGGGTGTGAGTCATTTTTGGGTGAGCTATCCCTTGAAAGATTTGCTGTCATCACATGAAGCACTTTCATTGGAACAGTGCTGAAATAATTGATGTATTGTAGGACAAAATGTAGGACATATTCATTATAAAACTCCTTATTAGTAGAGTAGTTGCTCACTTCTAATCGTCCAGTTTCTCCTCAGATTATCATGATAGCCCTCCAGTGTCTCATTACATTGAGCTTCAGCATGTTTTGCTTTGTACAGTGTGTGTGTTAACGTGGCACTAATGAGGTGTGTGTGTGTGTGTGTGTGTGTGTGTGTGTGTGTGTGTGTGTGTGTGTGTGTGTGTGTGTGTGTGTGTGTGTGTGTGTGTGTGTGTGTGTGTGTGTGTATGTTTGTAGGTGGGAGGTGGATCCAGATTATTGTGAAGAGGTGAAGCAGACGCCACCCTATGACAGCGGCACACGCCTGCTGGACATCATGGACATGACCATTTTTGATTTCCTCATGGGTAAGACGATTTCACAGAAGTGCATAATTTGTACCTGAACACAAAACTAAAGCTGAAATTCAGTCACGGTATTTATATAATAAATGTTAATATTTATATGTCTTCAAAGGAAATATGGATCGTCATCATTATGAGACTTTTGAAAAATTTGGAAATGAAACTTTCATTATTCACCTTGATAATGGAAGAGGGTAAGACATGATTCTCTTTTTTTTTTTGCTGTCAATGAAAAAAGCTTCTTAAATTCATTACTATTAATGTGCTGTGTGTGTGTGTGTGTGTGTTTTCTAAAGCATTTTCATACAAATGTAATTTCTATCTGATTTGTCTCTTAATCTTCAGCTTTGGTAAACATTCTCATGATGAGCTCTCCATACTGGTGCCTTTGAGTCAGTGCTGCAGGTCAGTATTAGCATTATTATTTATTTATTATTCAGTATTTGTCATATTACTGAAAGAATCTCCAAAAGTTATTTAGATCAAGGCTGTCAAACTTAACGTGTAAATGTGACTGTGACGTTTAACAAAAGCCATTTCACTTTGTATGGTAGAAATTAATTATCAATTCACTAGTTCACCTGCCCAGTAAGAGTTAATGGTAAACAAACACGGCTTGCTGTCTTTGAAGGAGGCTCGAACCCAAGAAAATGAAAAGAATAAGAGAAGTTACTTTATTATATATCATGGCCTGTCTAAATACTTTGATTCTAATTGGCTGGAAGGTGTGCATTTTACAGTACAGTACACTCGTACACAGAGTCAGAGATGGGAGATGGTGCTGTGCACACACAGAAACATTCAGGAGCACAGAAACTTATCAACGCTGCCACGCGACTTTTATTAATAAAATAGCTTTGCTACTTAATTGCTACATGATATTTCTCCACAACTGTTTTTGAAGTAATTAAACTCTGAAATAAATTAGACGCTGCACAGACACAGGTAATTCACACACGCCCCCCTCTCTCTCTCTCTCTCTCTCTCTCTCTCTATATATATATATATATATATATATATATATATACAGGTCCATCTCAAAAAATTAGCATATTGTGATAAAGTTCATTATTTTCCATAATGTAATGATAAAAATTAAACTTTCATATATTTTAGATTCATTGCACACCAACTGAAATATTTCAGGTCTTTTATTGTTTTAATAATGATAATTTTGGCATACAGCTCATGAAAACCCAAAATTCCTATCTCAATAAATTAGCATATTTCATCCGACCAATTAAAGAAGTGTTTTTAATACAAAAAAAGTCAACCTTCAAATAATTATGTTCAGTTATGCACTCAACACTTGGTCGGGAATCCTTTTGCAGAAATGACTGCTTCAATGCGGCGTGGCATGGAGGCAATCAGCCTGTGGCACTGCTGAGGTGTTATGGAGGCCCAGGATGCTTCGATAGCGGCCTTAAGCTCATCCAGAGTGTTGGGTCTTGCGTCTCTCAACTTTCTCTTCACAATATCCCACAGATTCTCTATGGGGTTCAGGTCAGGAGAGTTGGCAGGCCAATTGAGCACAGTAATACCATGGTCAGTAAACCATTTACCAGTGGTTTTGGCACTGTGAGCAGGTGCCAGGTCGTGCTGAAAAATGAAATCTTCATCTCCATAAAGCTTTTCAGCAGATGGAAGCATGAAGTGCTCCAAAATCTCCTGATAGCTAGTTGCATTGACCCTGCCCTTGATAAAACACAGTGGACCAACACCAGCAGCTGACATGGCACCCCAGACCATCACTGACTGTGGGTACTTGACACTGGACTTCAGGCATTTTGGCATTTCCTTCTCCCCAGTCTTCCTCCAGACTCTGGCACCTTGATTTCCGAATGACATGCAAAATTTGCTTTCATCCGAAAAAAGTACTTTGCACCACTGAGCAACAGTCCAGTGCTGCTTCTCTGTAGCCCAGGTCAGGCGCTTCCGCCGCTGTTTCTGGTTCAAAAGTGGCTTGACCTGGGGAATGCGGCACCTGTAGCCCATTTCCTGCACACGCCTGTGCACGGTGGCTCTGGATGTTTCTACTCCAGACTCAGTCCACTGCTTCCGCAGGTCCCCCAAGGTCTGGAATCGGTCCTTCTCCACAATCTTCCGCAGGGTCCGGTCACCTCTTCTCGTTGTGCAGCGTTTTTTGCCACACTTTTTCCTTCCCACAGACTTCCCACTGAGGTGCCTTGATACAGCACTCTGGGAACAGCCTATTTCAGAAATTTCTTTCTGTGTCTTACCCTCTTGCTTGAGGGTGTCAATGATGGCCTTCTGGACAGCAGTCAGGTCGGCAGTCTTACCCATGATTGCAGTTTTGAGTAATGAAACAGCCCCCCTTTACATTTAATGATATTGTCACTCTTGTAAGCTTGCAGCAAGGATGACAAAATGTTTTGTTTTTAAACAAGCAGTATGTTTATTACTATAACCAGATATCTTTATGCTCAAATAATAGCGTATAATATTGAAAATACTATAACAAAAACGTCAGTAGGCCATTTGTAATTTAAACATGTAAGCCTAGGAGTAGCCTATTAATTGGCCCTATTTGAAATGCAATAACAAAAATATCAGTATTCACACTGGTGTGTAGGGAAAAAATAATTAATATAGGCTATAACAAAATGACTGGTGTCTGGGACCTCGTTGAAAACCCATTTTTTGGTCAGCCAGGGGATCGTGAAAAAATTAGCTAATGTAATATGATCGTTTGGCGCTCTTGCGATTAATAAACATGCGTTTATTAACAGAATAATATGTCTTGAGGAAGAACATTGTAGCCGGAGCTACTTCTCTCTGTTTATGTCTATGACGAGTCACACAGGCACTGGGCTACACCGCAATGGTACAACCCGAACCAGTGTAAAATAGTCCCAATATAAACACTTATTATAGGTGTACCATAGTGACTCAGCATAAGACAAAAACACGGTTTGGAAAATGGATTCATGATGTAGTCGCTCATTATATAAATGTAGTAAATTTTGAACACAAAAAAAGTTACGGACTGCTGCTTAAATGCAGTGCGCATTAAAGAGCTCGCTGAGGCCCCCTTGTGGGGAACTGATGCCGTAACTGACAAAAGAACCCCGTAGAACCATAACTAACGAAAATAACCGCCTATTTTACCCTTCTAGTCAAATATTGAGCTGCAAACATCAATAACCGTTTAACTTGTCAATGCTGTCAAATGACCATGGTATAAGTGGAATAATCCATGGCTAACTGTGCATTAAACAATTTTTCTGCTTAATGCACAGCTACCCTTGGATTATCCCTTACTTATTTAATCATGTTTTGAAATAGTTATTTATAAATATTGATTATTTCTATGAACTGTTATTATAAATATTTTGTGATTCATTGAAATTAAAAATATTTTATTAGTCCTAGTTTTGAAATCCATAAAGAATGTTCTGATTACTTTGTAGTTGTTGGTTAGGGATTTTGTCTGATCTGTTTGACTCAGGATGAAGAAGTCCACTCATTTACGACTTCAGCTGTTGGCTAAGGAGGAGTTCAAACTGAGTGTTCTGATGGAGGAAAGTCTACAGACGGACACGCTGACGCCCATCCTCATTAAATCTCATCTGGAGGCCATGGACCGTCGGCTACGCCTGGTGCTTCAAGTACTTACCGACTGCATTGAGAAGGAGGGCTACAGTAACGTAGTAGAGGACGACCTGGGCACAGAGGGCCTGAACACGGGCACAGTCCCACAGAGGTAGTGGGCACAGACTGATCAGATGCTCCCTGCGGGTCCTTTGAAGTCCCGCAACAGCTCTATAGACCATGAACGTCTTGCAAGAGATGACTTTTCTGAATTCAGTGAATTCCAAAGACTCATTCCTCAACCAATGGACCATGTGTTCAAATAAGGACACACCGTAGACAGAGAAAGCAGTCCAGCATTTATTTGATCCAAAATATATGATGATCTTCACATTTAACAGCCGGTGTTATAAAGCAGTGGTTCTCAACTGGTGCAACGTCACCTAAAATGGGGTCACAGACTTGTTCTGATGTAGTACAATTATTATTTATATACTTTATATTAAATATAAAACAAACTTTTTAAATGGCCATTTTTCCTATTCAGCCTATATCAGGTTAAAAATGTGGCATATTATTGGTCCTATGCAGTTCTTAATAGGCCTAATTATAATTTTCAGTGTAAAAAGGATATTTTTGGTTTTATTTTTTTATGGTGAATAACTTTGTTCCTGTGTTGAGTTGCCACTTAATGTCTTGCGTGAGATGTAAAGCAAAACCAGTTTAGAACCACTGTTATAACGGATAAATACATAACAAAAACGCTTATATTTCCATGTCTTTGCAGAACATCATTTAACCAGTATTTGCTGTCCCTTTGGGAAAGTATTTGAACTTTAGAGATATATCAACTTTTTTTTTTTTTAAAGAAAGGAGCAAATGCTGTTCAGGACAGATCAACTGCTACAGTGTTTGTTTGACTGAAGTATTTGCAGCTAAAGAAGGTTCAAACTACAGCTTCACAAACTCTTTCGCCGCTGTACATGACGTGCATCTGTCTGAATATATGTGGACTTTCATGTCTTCAAATAAAATTCTTTATACTCTCTCAATACAAGGAGGAATAAGAGGGACTGTGTATTCATATAGCACTGTATTTTTCTTGACCTTATTTCGGACAAAAAGCTTCTCCCAAAACTGTCCTGTCTGTCATGTAATGTTATAGCTGATCAGAGGTTATTTATTGAGTTTCATATTTATTGTTCCAAACATGCCACTCATACTTTGTTTCATGAAATCAAAGAGGTAAATTTATCTGGTACATTAAACCAGTTGCAGTATTTGTGCTATAGTGAGTAGATAAGTAACAATGTGCAGTATATGTTTGAAAAAGTTGATGGTTTACTGCATTTCAGAGAAATGTCCTTAAGATTTAACAACTCACATCATTCTGGCTTTGCTTACTCTACCTGCACATCAAGATCTGTTTTCATTGAAATTGAAGGCGATATAAAAAATTCAACATTCAAATATCAATAATCAACATTGTCAGTGACTGCTGCATTTTCACCCACATGTGACCTGTAAATGGAGCCCTTAAATTGCACAAGGATACTGATTAAATAATGTCAGATTAATTACTAGAATTTTCATACTATTAAACAAAAGTTGTGAAAACAATGTGAAATTATGTGAATGATGTTCTTTAGATCTAATGGATGATATACAAATCTTTTTAGTCTTCTGACATTTTGACCACACTAAAAAAAAAATAATAATTTAAAAATCTTCAATTCGTTTTTTTTTTTTTTTTCTCTCATTTTGAATCAGAAAAATGACACAGCTCTGAAAGAAACAGTACATGAGAGTTAACTGATGCATGAATAACACTTGGTTTAGTCGTCGGCAGTAGCACAGAGGTCATGTTAGTTTTGCTGATTGAGCTTTTTTCTTAGTATAATTTTGTATATGATATGCTGCAGCGTATGTATAGACATGCATGTACATTGTAACATTCGTTGTCTTTTAGGTTCAGGGTGGGAAGGATGTGGGTGTTTATGTCCAGCTCTCTACAGCCTTTGTTGTGATACAAAACACATTTCTACTAACACTGCTGAAAACGTTCTGTAAATACCGTGTAAATCCAGTGCCTGTGCAATTAGAGAAATACTTGAATACTCGGTTGTGGACATGTGAGAGTAATCAGCAGAATAAATGTGGTTTATTATATTATGGCTACATTGCAATTTCATACCTTTTTGTTGTTTTCTTCATACCTACAGTTAGTATTTTCACAGTTTCAAAGGATTACAGTATGTTTAGCTGTTGCTGTCATATTTTGTCTCTTAACGGGACCTTTTGTTTCAGTTTGTCCATTGGTTATGGTGCAATAAACAGAGATTAAGCAAATGATGGAATACAGATCATCTTTTTTAATATAACCTATATAATAATTCCAGTGTAGTAATCATAGACTTATAAATACGGACTGCTTTGCACTTTTTTTCATAAAAAATGTGACAGATCATTAGGTAACTTTACAATAAGTCTCATTTGTTAACATTAGTTAATGCATTAATTAACTAGAATTAACAATGCACACTTTGTTCTTACAGCATTTATTAACCTTTGTTGATGTAAGTTAATAAAAATGTTCATGTTAGTTTATAGTACATTAACAAATGTTTAACAGAAAACCGTTGATCATAAAAATGTATTTTGAGATTAACATTAGATTAATAAATGCTGTAGAAGTAAAGTTCATTGTTAGTTCATGATAACTAGTTAAGAAATGAAACCTTATTGTAAAGTGTTATCAGTTACACTTAATTTTAATTCTATATATTTATGTACTGAGTAATATGAATTAACTACATGTTCTTACTATATGGTTAGGGTTATGAATTTGGTTTGATTTAGGGTTAATTGCATGTAATTGTGCATAATTTAGTACAGTTACTACATGTAACATGAAGTGTTACTGAGCACAGGAATTTGTTTTATTATCTTGGAGATCAATGAGTTTTCTGAGTGTCTAAGAGGTTCCAATCTGTAAAGGTTGAAAACCTCGACACTACGATGTCAAATAATATTAAAGAAACAACAAGGTATTCTTTCAAATACAAATACATTTTTATTCATAACAAGTATGACTGACTTAATTATGGAATAAACTTTAAAAGGAGCTAAAAATGAGCTGATAATGATATATAGTGCTAATGCAATAGATACATTAACATTAATGTATTTCATGTAGATTTTGTAATTTAAAGGGTTATAATGTTGTCATTATTTACTCACCCTCAAGTTGTTTCAAACTTGTATGAGTTTCTTTCTTCTGTTGGACACAAAAGAAGATATTTTAAAGAATGTTGGTAACAAGACAACATTAAATGTTGTAATCAAATAGTTGACTTTAGCTATTGACTTCCATAGTATCAAAAATAAATAAAAAATACTATGGAAGTCAATGGGTGCCATCAACTGTCTGGTTGCCAACATTCTTTAAAAAAAAAAAAAAAATATATATATATATATATATATATATATATATATATATATATATATATATATATATATTGTGTTCAGCAGAAAAAAGAACTCGTACAGATTTGGAACAACTTGAGGGTAAGTGATGACAACATTTGTATTTTTTTGGGTGAACTATCCATTTAAATAGGATATATATAAAAGCATAAACATGTTAAAAGTCTAATCTGACAGTTGCAAGTCAGTGTATTCAGAGGCATAAATCCATAGGTTTGTAAATGAAATATATCGAATGTTATTATACGCCTATAACATTTGATACAATTTAAATATATGGGGCAGTTTTGCCTCAAGCCCTGGCTAATGTCTGTCCCTGACGCACACTGTTGTTGTGCTGGTGCAGAAATGGTCTGGTCTGGGGGGACAGGGACTGCAGTAATCAGAGCAGCCGCAGACGGTCCAGCAGAGGAAACGGCGTCATGGGAACGGACCGGGATTCCGCAGGGAACGTTATCAGATCGCACTCTCTGTGCACTCAGAGTCTGACAGGAAACGCCAAATGAGCGCAAATATCTGTGTGATCATTACGCGTTTGTTACCTTCATTTAAAACGAAACAACGTGAAACAACTGGGCTTTACTAATTGATTGTTTAATTCTCACCTGCTTAAATATCAAATCAAGGCCAACTTTTGACAATGCCTAGACTATAACCAAAAAACAACGATTTTTCTCCGAGCTGTGTTCAAACATGGCAGCGAGATCGATCTCAGGCCACACGCAGACATCTCGCGCCGCGGGCTGTTTGCTCGTGTTTCTCAGTCCCTTATATGCCACTTAATGTTCTTTTGAACACACATCCCCTTTTTAGTCACGGAAACACAATTTATGGCTATTATGTTGCATTATAGATTGCATCTACAGAAGCCAAGAGTTGTTGCCGAGAGATGTGATTCAAGGGGCCACAACTTTTCGAGAGGAACACAAACAACCTGAAAGAGTTAAGACTAAAGACACGAGGAACATGTTTGTTAATGTTTCATTCGTCGTTCAATTATAGTTAAGAGGGTCAGACTATAAAAAGAAACACGACAAAACAAAACATCCAATCCCGAGTACTGGACCACCCAGAATCAAAGAGTGAATGAGTGACTGAAGTTTGTTGATCACGCCCCGGGTTCAGACGTTTACAGTAGTTCCAGTCATGTACGCCCATTACATGAGCATCTGAGCAGCAGCCGGTCACTTACACTACACTACGCACACACATACACACACACGCACACACACACACTTCTCATGAGAGCTGCTTCATTTATCTTGGCCAGCTAGAGCCTGTTTTATTATTATAAATCACAAAGGCTTGCCACCGTGGACGTCTGATGATGTTTGACAGTTCGCAATATCCTTATAACTGTTTTAACTATGATGGAGAAGGATATCCCTCTTGTGCCACAGATGAAGAGAAGAAAGTGTGTCGTCCGGCTTACAGGTATTTCATTATTTATTATTATTATTATTATATTGTTTTGTTATATGATATAGAATAAAAGGTATAACATTTTATTTTAGCACTTTTACAATAATTTTATTTAAAAAAAAAAATGTTTTTGTCTTGCATTGTTTTATTATTTTATATTTTAAATTCTATTTCTTAATCTGGCGAATTAATGCTGTTGAGCATTACAGAGGGTAAAAATATTATAGTAATGAATGAAAGTTTATTATATTATATTATATTATTGATATGAAACATTTTTTTAAGTTATAGGCTATGTAAAATTAAAACAATATGTATTATGTAATTATAATGACAGTATTTTTTGAAATTATGACAATAAGTTTATGCTGTTGTCTAGATCAGTGAAGACTTGGAATAAAGCTTTTGCAATGTTAGCAAGATTAATACGTGTTTCAGAACATATAAATCATATTATATTCTTAGAATATTTTTTATTACTTATTTGCGTGTGTGGGTGTGTGTGAATTATTACAAATGAGCATGTATCCCTTAAATTAGGGAATACAAGCCTCTTTGAAAGGACAAATTTTCTCTAACATGCGTTTTCTGTCTCTCTATTAGTTACATTGCACTAATAGCGATGGCTATACAGCAGAGTCCAGAGAACAAAGTTACCCTATCTGGAATCTACGAGTTCATCATGAAGAGATTTCCTTATTACAGATCCAACCAGAGGGCTTGGCAAAACTCAATTCGGCATAACCTCTCTCTAAACACCTGCTTCATAAAGGTATGAGGATGGAGGCTGGATGTGTATGCTAAAATGTAAACGTAAATTACCTAGATAAAAAAAAAATAAAAAAAATAAGTGGATGAGCAATTATACAAATATAACCAAATTGTTTTGTTATGCTGTGCAACCAGGCATGACTGGAAGTTCTGAAATCAACAAACGTTTAAAGAAAATGTAAAGAATAGTTATAATTGTAAGGGCATTATTACTAATGGTTTTCTTAACTTTATGAGTTTGCTGTAACTGGCTGCTGATTATTTGTTTTCCTTAGGTGCCCCGTACGGAAGGTAACGAGAAAGGAAAAGGTAATTACTGGACGTTCGCCACAGGCTGCGAGTCCATGCTGGACCTCTTTGAAAATGGCAACTTTCGTCGCCGGCGCCGCAGACGCAACTTAAAAATGGGCCTGAAGGAGCCAGCCGAAACCTTTGTTGCCACAGACACTCATCAGGGCGTCGCAGTAAGATCCACAGAATCAGATTCATTCTGCCCCGTGAACACCAGTCACAGACCGGCCCAAAACAACCCACCCCTCAGCAAACCTGAGCCTGAGATCAAATTCAGCATTGACTACATTCTGTCCACGCCGGACCCTCTGCCAGGGTTTAGAGCCCCTAACAGTATAGCTGGAGCTGTGATCCACCACCTGGAGCCACAACATCTCAATCTACACTTCTGGACCATGTAACCTAAACCATAGAAGGCAGAACAGATTCAGTAAATACCTGAAAAAAGACTAATTAAGCTTCAATAGTGTGCAAAAAGTCCTTCCCATAATGCAAATTGGCTTGTCAATATAGGCACATGTAGTTTATTGTGTGCTAGTGCTCTCGTCAGTAGTCTGCTGTCGCTCATGTTAGCAAAGCTGTTTAATAAGAATGTAACTTATGAATATATAATTATTTAATGATTAATAATAGGAGTTTGAGTATACATTATGCTCATTTTGAAAAAGGTCACTTCGTATATCAGCATGAATTTTTGAAAGCATAGACGGTTGATTTTGATTAAATCAATCAATTAGACTGTTCATGTCAAACAGGTAACACTTTACAATTAGGTTATATTTGTTAACATTAGTTTTAATAACATGGAAAATACTTCTAAAGCCTTCATTAATCTCAGTTAATGTTAATTTTAATATTTACTAATGCATTATTGGTTACACTTTATTTTAAGGTGTCCTTGTTACCGTGTAACTATACATTTAAGTATGAGTAATGTTACTTAGGGTTAGGATTTGGTTTAGAGTTCATTGCATGTGATTATGCCTAATTTATACATGTGTAACAGGGCACTAAAATAAAGTGTAGTAACACCATTTTACAGTCATTACACGTACTTACTGTAACTTTAACCCTATATATATAGTACATGTTGTTCATTAATATTACTCAGTACTTAAACCTAAAGTGTTACCGCATTACTAAAAAGAAAAAACATTATTTAATGGACCTGAACATGCACAATTGTATTTTTATTAACTGACGTTAACAAAGATGAATAAATGCTGTAACAAATGCATTGTTCGTTAATGCATTAACTAACGTTAACTGATACGATCTTATTGTAAAGTGTTACCAATAGGCTACATAACTCAATTTCATTTTCCTCCAGTTAAAACTACAAATCTCATGCTCTCCTGAGGTGTGTTGGTGTTGCGGACACGGGTTTGCTGTTAGTGAAGTGTTTGGTTAGGTTAGTGAGGTTAGTGTAATCAGCATTCCCTGCTCACTGCACAACTGCTGAACGACTCTATTGTTTACATATGTTGTTTATAATGTGTATCATTGGCCCTTGACAGTCTGTGATCCGTATCAATCACTGATAGACTGAGAATATGCTCCCCTGGGCAAAACCAGAGCCCTCCATGTCTAAAGCCCTCCCCGGGGTGTTTTTTTGCTTTTGATGTTTTATTTAGGAATCTCTGTTTATTTTTAAAGCATATTTAAACTTTGTACAAAGATGATATAAGAAGGAGAGTTTTTCAAAGGAAAGTGTGATGTGCTACACTATTCTCAGTCCTAATTGTCTGGCTGATTCAATTGCAATAGCACATAATAGTTTGATTTGGTAATTCGTTTTTTAGTTCAAATCAAACCTGCTTGTGTGTATATATATATATATATATATATATATATACAGTATATGTATGTGTGTGTATATATATATACATACATACATGTATATATGTATATATACAGTATATTATACCATAGCATCTGTTAAATTAGTAGGTTTATAGGAGCAATGCTGAGATCTATGAAATATAGTTTAAATGCCAATATGAGGCAATAAAGCAGTAATTATTGAATATAAGGCCTCATTCCTTCCAGTCACCAACATTCATTATTCAAGATTTTAGAAAATATTATTTGATACTGTATATGTTGTAATCTCCTAACAAAGTTATTCTGACATTAAAATGGTTTTAATAATAGGGATTCCTTTTATGATATATATATATATATATATATATATATATATATATATATATATATATATTTCAATTTTCAATATATATATATATCTATATATATATATATATATGTAGAAATTTCACATGAAAATGTTCCTTAATGGTGTAGACATCCATTTGGCATATTTGAATAGACATAACTGAATATTAGCAAACTGTCAGACAAGTGCAGTCTAACCTTCTCCAAATCTCCCTAATCTCTCTAACTGACCTTTTCCATTTATATGAAGTCTGACTAAATGCGATCCAAACACTCTATTAGAATAGATATCACTCATAAAGCTGTGAGTTTAGAAGGGAAGCCTGTTAACATTTATTTTCCTTCTAAGGTGTATCAATCATGGCTTGCATTGTGCTCAGGAGGGGACATTTTTCAATTTAACCTTTATATTACGAAGTGACTGCATCAGAAAGGTTTCAACACACTTAACATGAGTGGCATTTAATATAGCATTACACTTGCAAGGTTAGCCAGAGATGTGACCTTATTCAAATCCTGCTGCCACTACAACACCTATCCTGATGCAATTATAATTAAACGCCTTATGCCGGCTTGCAAATCCTCTGATCGATCACTGATATTAAGGTAAATATTGCACTGCCCCCAGTGAACATCTAACTCTAAAAGTGTTATGGATCAGCAGGTTTCTATTAACAGCATTGTTGATGTTGTGTGCTCTGGTGTGGATATATTTGGGTAAATTAACTTAGCATAAAGTGCTTCAAGGCTTGATCTTAAAAGGCCCAAGAACCACCCCCCCCCCCCCCCCCCGCCCCGCCCCGCCCCGCCATGACGTACAGATTTAGTAACGTTAGTTTAAGGAGTAAACATTCATTTTTGCTTTGCTTTTTAATTAAAACCAGTTTACACTTCATAGATTAATGTGTCTCTGGAATATTGTGACAGTGTTGTTCACTTGCCTTGTCTGTTGTTGTACAGATCTTAAGATAAAAAATTGTATCTTTCCCCCTCATATTTGTAAATAAACCCTCTTTTTGTGCATATATTTATTGCGTTATACTGAAGCATTGTCAGAGAGGTGAAATGAAAGGCTTAGGGCTAGGTAAACAGCACTGAACGAGGAAATTGGGAAATCAGTGATGTGCAACAATAATAGCACCCATATAATAAACATAAACAGCTAATTTGCTCATAATGTTTAGCTTTCATTGCCTTTTCCCCTGTTTTAAAATTGGATTTTGGCCAGGAAATTATTACAAAAACAAGATAGCGATGAAACCTTTAAGAAATACTTATAATGCAATAATAAGTCCCTGAT
This sequence comes from Gila orcuttii, assembly GCA_026230005.1. NCBI lineage: Eukaryota > Metazoa > Chordata > Actinopteri > Cypriniformes > Leuciscidae > Gila > Gila orcuttii. Next base: position 23,078,676 of record JAPDVR010000017.1, read on the forward strand.
TAACAATCATGATTTCCTTAAGGTGTGATTTTTAGTGTACGCTAAGGATGTAGAATTCATTGAATAACTCCCAATCTAATGAATCAGGCTGAATGTGCACATGCTTCTGAATAACCTGGAAGCTAAAGAGAGCTCTTTAAATAACTACGGGTTATGAGGTTTGCTACTGTATGTTTTTGACAGACACCAGTTAAATGTAAGATTTCTATATATATATATATATATATATATATATATATATATATATATATATATGTAATATTATCATGCTTACAAATTTAGGGATCAAAATATTTTGTGGTAATCAACATCATCTCTAAATACCTAAAAATTCTATCTCACGACCAATTCGTACAAATTCTTAAGAGTGAGTAAAATGTGGCTGATTCGTATGAATTCGTACGACCTCACTCGTATGAATACAGACGATTTGTCTAAACCCCAGTGGCGGTCAGATTTAGGGGCGGGGTCAGAGGTAGGTAATTCGTATGAATTCATACGAATTGGGCAACTCGTAACATATGTACTTGTACGAATTAGCCACCTCGTAAAATTCGTACGAATTGCCATGAGATCGAGTTGAAAAATTCACAGGAGACCATAAACATGTCATAAAAATGTACAGTTGTCATACCTGCATTTCTATCAATACAAAGCCATGACGGTCGGTCAAGCCATGTTTTTTATGCAATACTTAGTCATTTGAGGCATTGAGGTTATCATATTAATTACAGAGCTCAAAAAGCGAACACGTTAATGGGCCGTTGCACTATGATCAGGAAATAATTAATTTCCATTGCCCTTGATGAATGTGTTTATGCACTTGTTGTAAGTGTTTACTACAGCCTTTCTAACACAAGAGGTTTACCTCTTAGTCAGGAATGTGCCACGCGAGCCTGATTCTCATTGGTGCTTGCATCATTTCCTCTAAATTGTTGTCAAATTTGTCCACATGCACAGAGGATTCTTGTCTTCAAGGGTTTACGAGAAACAACGTAACCTCTTCACTGGCAGTCACGTAATTAATACTCATGAAATAATGGGGTTATGATAAAGACACTCACCTTTTAGATCTTGAGCTGCTCTTCACTCACTTCTGTTTGAGATAATTTCCTGCTGAAAGTTGTACTTTCATTCAAACTAGATGTTTTAGTAGTCTGAAACAGGTTCCCTTTCAGTCAGTCACTACGAGTTATGTCAGTGACTGATAAAATGGGGTTTTTGCTTAGAAGCCTATCACCTTCGAGTTCTACAAAACGAGCCAATGGCACAACAATGCCATGGGCCTGCGGAATTTGCATAGCGCAACTCCGCCCCACCTCATGGGTATAAAAGGAGCTGCGCGTGCAATCTTCCATTATGTTTCTGCTTCGGAGCCGAGTGTACTTCACTTCTCTCCACTGCATATGGTCTACGAGTTCTGTGAAAGACGAGACGAGCGACTCTTCAGCGGTGTTGGTGTAACAGCGCATTCCAGCGAGATCACATTCCGGCTGCTGGTCTGTGCAGTGATCTGTCAACAGTGTGTGTGTTTTTCCCTGGGTGCTTAAGCACTGCTGTTGAGTTTATCCTCTCTATAAGAACTGCATGCGACACATCTTTTTAAAGATGTCTCACCCGTGTATTTCTGGGTGCGGTAGACGGATTAATTCCATTGATGGGCACGAACGCTGCCTGGCAGCATTCGTGGATCCACCATATTCTCATTGCAGGAACATGACCATGGCAATGCTGCGATCGAGACTCCATGACCTCCGTAGAGGTAGAGTCCCCTCCGCCACACCCCAATCTATTCCCTCCACAAGAGGGGATACTTTGGCTGGTGGCCAGGGTGATTTGAGGGTGACCGTGTGGAACAACCCGACGAATCCTCCTCGGGCCACACCCCCCTCTAGCACATTGCAACCCATGAGGTTGTCGGATGAGGTCGCTGGCCAGTCTTGTGGCGGGCCCAGCATTTCATACGGCGCCCCAGCAGATGACGTCATGTCTATCGCCGCATTACAAGGTGGGCTTGAGTGGCCACCTTCGGGGGTGCCAGCATTGCCCGAGTCTAAACCAGAACTGAATGCCTTTCCTGGAGGGCCGCGAGGATCGGGCTTGTGTCAGCAGGGCTGATACAAGGCTCATGCAAGGGCTGCGAACTGCCACCGACCTCGCTCTACTGGCGACAACGTTGACGGCGCGCTCCCTGGGTCAGGTGTCCGCATGCCATGTCCACGTGTGGTCCAGGAACAGCATCTGTGGCTCAACCTGGCAGATATGCGGGAGGCTGAGCAAACACGTTTCCTCAACCCATATCCCAGGCTGGGCTCTTCGGTGGCGAGGTCGTGGACTCCGCCCAACAGTTCTCGGCTGCCCAGAAGCAGACTGAGGCCATAAAACATATTCTTCCCCGGCAGCCAGCTGCTGCCCCCACCAAGCCGCCAGCTCAGATACCTCAGTCTGCTCGCCGCCGAGGGCGCCCCCCTGTGGCTCCCGCCCCTCCCCGCCCGGCCCCAACAGCAGCCATCACCCGCGCCGCGCCGCGGAGGTGGCCGCGAAAGGCGCCTCAGCCCGCGTCTGCCCCACAGCCTGCCAAACGCCAGGCAAAGCGGCGCTCCTGATGCAGCGAGATGAAGTCCGGCTTCTACAGCCCCTACTTCATTGTACCCAACAAGAGCGGTGGGTTATGACCAATCCTGGACCTGCGTGTCATGAATCGAACCCTCCACAGGCTTCCATTCAAGATGTTGACTGCCAAACGCGTACTAGTCCGCTCAGACAACACTAGCGTACATTAACACTAGGTGACATTAGCGTACATCAACCGTCAGGGTAGTCTACGCTCCCGCCATATGTCGCAACTCACCCGCCATCTCTTGTTATGGAGTCACAAGCATCTGAGGTCACTTTGTGCCATTCACATTCCGGGCGAACTCAATTGTGCAGCCGATGAGCTCTCACGACAACACTCATGTCCTGGGGAATGGAGACTCCATCCCTAGACGGTTCAGCTGATTTGGGAACAGTTCGGCGACGGACAGTTAGATTTATTTGCCTCTGCAGACACTTCCCACTCCCACTGGTTTTACTCCCTAACCGAGGGGACCCTCAGCACGGATGCAGAGTACTCCGCAAGTATGCGTTTCCCCTAGTGAGCCTTCTCGCACAGGTCCTGTGCAAGATCAGGGAGGACGAGGAGCAGGTCGTTTTGGTTGCGCCTCATAGGCCTACCCGGACTTGGTTCTCCGAACTGGTGCTGCTCATGACAGCCCCTCCCTGGCCAATCCCTCTGAGGAAGGGCCTCCTTTCTCAGGGACGGGGCACCCTTTGGCACCCGCGTCCTGATCTCTGGAACCTGTACGTGTGGGTCCTGGATGGGACATGGAAGGTTTGAGTACCCTACCACCTCAGGTGGTGGCTACCATCACTTCAGATAGAGCCTTGTCCACGAGACACGCCTATGCTCTGAAGTGGAACCTCTTCGTCACCTGGTGTTCTTCTCGCCCAGAAGATCCCAGAAAATGCCCGATCGGGTCTGTGCTCTCCTTCCTCCAAGAAGGGTTGGAACGAAGGCTGTCTCCTTCCACCCTGAAGATTTATATGGCTGCAATCTCTGCGCACCATGACCTTGTGGAGTCTAAGACGGTAGGACAGCACGACCTGGTCATCAGGTTTCTTAGAGGGGTGAGGAGGTGAAATCCTCTTCGCCTCCCACATATGCCCTCTTGGGACCTCGCAGCTTTTCTGTCTGTGCTGCAGAGAGCTCCCTTCGAGCCATTGCACTCAGTCGAGCTAAAGTACCTCTCCATGAAGACGGCGCTCCTGGTTGCTTTGGCCTCCATCAAGAGGGTAGGGGACCTGAGGCATTTTCGGTTGACGAAGCATGCCTGAAATTCGGGCCGGTTAACTCTCACGTGATCCTGAGACCCCCGGCCTGGATATGTGCCCAAGGTTCCCACCACTCCCTTAGGGGATCAGGTGGTGAATCTGCAAGCGCTGCCCTCGGAGGAGGCAGACCCAGCCTTGGCACTGCTCTGTCCAGTACGTGCCCTTCGTGCTTACGTAGACAGAACGTGGTTTCAGGACCTCAGACCAACTCTTTGTCTGATTCGGTGGGAAGCTGAAGGGAAAAGCTCTCTCCAAGCAGAGGTTGTCTCACTGGATAGTGGACGCTATTGTCTTGGCTCTGTTGTAAACCTTGTTCTTCTTAAGTGTAGGAGACTTAGAAGCGAAGACCAGGAGACGTTGGGATTGTATCTTTTAAGCAGGATTGTTTATTTGCTGTAGTCTGCTTCATCCAAAATCTTACCCAAGTCTAACTAAGGGAACTTTACATTGCAGTTTATATACATTTTAAGGGGGTGGGATTAATTTCATAGAGGAGGGGACTCTTGATTCAGCTGGTTACCTGATTTCATCAGGTAACAGTGTAACTCAGAGTCTTGAGATGCTAATGCAATCAGCCTGATTAGATCAACAAAAGGCCCAGCTGACCTTTGAGATGTGACAAGAGGTTAATGTCCGAAACCCTGATTGCCTCAAAATGGACAAAACAGTGTGCAACTTTCTCAGTTAAAATACTATAGTATTGGAAGCTCAATTAAACATTTAAATACAATTTGTAATCCTACATTTCCCCCTTTGAGAGTTCTAAATAACTCACAAAATACAAATTTAGACGCCTAAAAGTTCATTCTTGTAACTTGTGATCGTTACAGGCGCATAACGCATGTTCTGTGTTTGCTTTTCTGTAATTGCATGCTGACACAGAAACAAACATGCAATTAGGGTCCGTGAAGTTCTTACGGATAACAGTCTTTTCTGGTTGGAACTGTGATTTTCTCGTGAGAGGCGTGATAAATTTGTTGAATGAAGCACTTGATACTGTGGACACATAGATAGTACGCCAGTAGAACAAACAACAACATAATTGCTATTTCCTTTATCCACAGCCAGGGTTTACCAATCAAGTTTCCGAACCATGAAGAATTATCTTCAGTCATCTGGTGTAATTTTGCTGAAAGATCAAGAATGTCTTGTTGGATTTTGTTCAAGTTCTCTGTTGGATCCATTAACCCGGTGCAGCACTCAGGTCCGATGATGGTGCAGGCTCCTCCTTGCGTTGCTAGAATGTAATCCAAGGCCACTCTGTTCTGTAAGATCATTATCTTGTGCGAAGAGAGAGTGTCCGTGATGTTACCAAGGGCCAAAGCCGTATCATTGGCCAATTTCTGTACAGAATTCGATAAGCTTCTGACTTGATCAAGGGCTTGCATGACACCATAAGATGGTATTAATGCTCCAAGAGTTCTTGACCACCATGTTTGTGCACAAGTGAGTCCTGGAATGCAGCCATCTGCTTCGTTAGTGGTAGGAGCTGAATTTTGTAGCTGTGGGGAGCTTGGGGTGGAGTGTGGAGGAATTTCACCCAGTGGAGTCGATGCTGGAGCATAATTTTCCACGCACCAATAGAACATCATTGGCAGGAGTAGATCTGAAGTTAGGTTGCAGGATGGTAATCCTGGAATGCAACACGGAGAAGCGGGAGGAATTGTTATGTTGTGACATGTATCCTTGTTGTATAATCCACTGGTATGATGATTGAATAAGGTACACGTTTCACATTTGGAGATAGGTTGGGCCACCCATGGGATTCCTGCTCCTACTGACGGTGCGTGTGGCATGCAAACGTTCTTCCCAGCAAACAAGGCATTTCTTGACATATTCATCAGCTCTAAGAATATGTTGTTTCTGGAGTCCACACTTTGTGCGATGTCCATGATGCTTAGTAGAACGACAATCTTGATCATGTTGATGGATGACTGAAGGTTTCGTATGTGAGTCTCTGCGTTGTGTATTTTTTTTCTTTCGTGATGGTTGGCTCGGCAGTGGGTCTAGTCGTTTTCTTGAGGTTTTCTTGTGGCTTCATATGCAGATGACGAGGTCGGTGCGTATGGGTCCCGGAACAGTCATCAAGTGGTGTCTGCACAGAATAAGAAAGAAAAAACAAAAGACAGGAGAGCAGTTTTTGTTCAAACACTATGGTTGTAAACTTTTTCTGAGTCTGCTATTGTTGTTCCCTCTTTCCCTATTTCTTAAACCCTTTGACACCTAAGGAACAGTGAGGTAATGATGGGAGTCTTCACCCCAGGGTTAACCCCCGACGCCTGTTGCATTTGGTTCTTCCCGGGGCTCCTCACTGGTTCAGTGTCCTAACCTATCCCTGAAGGTGGGGGAACAACTTTACAGTGTGACACGTGAGTCCAGGTTTTCCTTCCCTGACACAATACTGCAGCTGCTGTAATCAACATCACTTGATGTGGCCCCTGCCACTTAGGCTCTAATGGCTTTTTTCTGAATGACTTTATCATGACCCATTGACCTGGGATGATTGTGTGTCCACCTTCTGGTGGAGTCTGCCAACATGACTCAACTCTCTCTCTGGCACTCTGTACCGCCTTTGTTAGGTTTTCACAGTAAGCAATCAGGGCATCTGAGGCAATGTGTACATCAGCATTTCTAAGATCAATCACACCTGGCATCTGCATGGGGCGTCCAGTGATAATCTCATGAGGGCTCAGTCCTACTGTTCTGTTAGGTGATGCTCTCATACTACACAGTACTGCTGGCAGTGCTTCGACCCATGGTACCCCTTCCTGATGCATTTTGCTTAGTCTGGTTTTGATTGTTCTGTTCGATCGTTCAACCTGTCCTGATGCTTGTGGCCTGTATGGGCAGTGAAGATTCCACTTAATCTTCAAAATTCTAGACACTTCCTTGACTACCTGTCCTGTGAAGTGTGTACCTTGATCGGAGTCAATGCAATCTGGTAATCCCCATCTGGGAATGAAATCAGTGACAAGACATTTAGCAGTATGTGCAGCTGTAGCACGCCCTGTTGGATAAGCTTCTACCCATCTTGAGGACTTATCCATTACTACCAAAACATCAGTTTTTCCCTTACAACGAGGCAATGATATGTAATCAACTTGAAGGTGACGAAATGGTCCTGGTGGGGCTTGGGTATGTGCTGCTGGTGTAGTGGCTGCTGGTACATCATTATTTTTCTGACATGTAACACACCTCTTGGCTGTTTCTGTGGCTACATTTCTGAATTTTGGATTCCACCACTGATTTGAGAACCTGTGTTTCATCGTTGCTGGACCACTGTGACCCAAATTGTGTATTTGTTGAGCCAAATATGGCAACAGTGATTCGGGAGCAACATACTTTCCCCCTTTTGTCCAGCAACCGGATGAATCCACGGTGGCTCATTTGTCTAACCATGTCGATGCTTCATACAGAGGAACGTCTTTGTACAGATCAATTATTGATTCAGGAGGCATAATTGTCTTCTGTGCTGCACTACCTGAACACACTTGTACAGTTGCATAGAAACAAGCCTGTTTAGCTGCCATATCGGCAAGAGCATTACCTTTAGCTTCCGTAGTATTAGTTGTGAGATGTGCTTTTACTTTGATCACTGCTAATTTCTTTGGAAGTTTCATGGAAAACATTAGATCTTTCACTAATTCACCATGCTTAATGGGGGACCTAGCAGAAGTTAGAAACTGTCTGGTTTGCCAAATGACACCAAAATCATGAATTACCCCAAAAGCATATCTGGAATCTGTGTAGATATTAGCAACTGATCCTGAAGCTAGCGTGCATGCTCTTGTTAGGGCTACTAGTTCTGCAGCTTGAGCTGAAAAATGATCTGGAAGACGTCCTGAAGCTAACACTTCCGTGGTGGACGTTACTGCATAACCTGCTCGTCTGTTACCTTCAATTACTTGAGCTGAACTGTCAACGAACAACTCAAATTCTGAATTCTCTATGGGATTTTCTTTTACTTCACTCGTAGGGGTATATGTAAGCGTAACACAATCGTGTGTCATTTCTCCTTCATCCTCTAACAAAACTTCAATCATAGCAGACATCATACATGAGGACGAATTCGTGACAAGTGCACGCTGTAAGACAATATTCGGGGCTGTGGGGGTAGTTAACCAATTTCCCCAGCGAGAGGAAGTGACAGAAGTGACTTTTGCTTGATTCATTAATGCGGACATTACATTGAGGGGATTTTAAGTTTACAGCCTGACCCAGCTCATTACTAATGAAGGGCCTGTGCTGTAGACAACATTTAAGGCTGTGAGTCTACTTAACCATTGTCCCCACAAAGGAAAACTGAGACAGTCACTTTTCCTTTTGTTCTTTTAAACATAAGAATAAGTCTTTTATCTCTGTTGTAAGTTACTGGGGAAATTAAGCACTCACAGCCCAAATGGTTAACACCTCAACAAGCTGCCCCACCCGTTTAATGACGTGGGGAATGGCTGCTTCAGAGTAGCAAGCAGACTGAGTAGGAGCTGACAGTTTTTTGCTTTTCCTACATTCTTTTCTCCAATGTCCAGGCTTACCACAGTAATAACAACTGCCCTCTCTCTTAGGACATTTACGTTTCTGTGGGTTCTCTGTGTTGACCTTAAACGATGCTGCTGCAATTTTTACTCTCGCCCTGGCATCAGAATCTCATTCCCAAGTAGCTAACCTGTCTAGGTTGCTTTGCAGGGTCCTAGTGGACCATGTGATTTCTAAGAAAGGCAATGCATTTCTATGTTCTGACAAAAGACCATCAAACCACGTGCGAACGAGGGCACCATTGTCCTCTAGCACCTTCTCTGAAGTGTCAACAATCCCACTGTAAGCTGCAGCGGTCTGGCAAAATCTTTCTGTGTACTCACATACATTTTCACCCTTCTTCTGTACCAAACTAGTGATCTTTGACCAGTCCATGTTTGGTCCAACAATGTTCTTTAACACTCTCAGAACTCCCTCTCTCAGTTTATCTTTTCTGGCATGTTGTAGTTCAGAAGTAACAGCAGACTCAAAACTGTTGAATTCAGATTCAGTTAGAATTTGTGACATCAGCTGTGTGACTTCTGCCAACGACATGTCGTAAAGACGCATTTTACTGATCAATGCCCTTCTAAATTCAGAAAAATCTGTGCATACTGAAGGTAAGCTTTGGGATATTTTTTCTATATCCTTAGGTCTTAGCGCTTTGGCAATTTGAACAACAGAAGAACTGGGAGGAACACTTTCTGTCTCCTCACTTCCCTGTGATCTTTTTTGAGCCCCACACACCTTCACAGAATTTACATGCTTATCAGATAATGATGGGATGTCTACATCTGTTTCAAAGAATGCTTGTAATTTAGGATAAGTTTTATCTGACTGTTGGTCTTCTGAGTCACATTTGGTTGAGGCCTGGTTATGGCCCACCTTAGTGTGCAATTGTTCGTTCTGTTCTTTTAATTTAGCTATTCACCTAGCTTGTTCTTGTGCAATGGATAAGCTAAATTCCATGTGACAGAAAATAATGCCTTTTATGTTTCTCTTCCTGATACATGCACCTAACACCTTTTTGCATTCTTCAATAGACCAAACTTTTTCTGGGTGAATACCAAATTTCTTTGTCAAATTCAATCTGACTGACTGAGTCACTATGGAGTCCATGTGCTCTCCTAACAATGACTTAAACTCACTGTCTGTCCATACAGGGCTAGCTAGTCCACCTTTCTCAGTTGATGGAACTAGCCTAGCAATCCTTCTAACCATTTTTGTGAGTTTCTTTGTTACCACACAAACACACTAAAACTTCTCTGATCAGCAGAGGTTACACTCGTTAACACAGACTTGTTACCAACACATCACAAACTATTAGCATGTTACGCTAATCTTCCCTGCCTGAAACAGAGGGTCAAACTTTTCTTCTCTAAAATAATTTTTTTAGAGGGTAACAACACAAAATAACAAAAAAAAAAAACAAATAATTAGCAAATGATACTAATCTTCCCTGCCTGACAAAACAGAGGATATCTTTTTAACACGTGATGTTAAAAACTTCCCTGCCTGAACAGAGGATCAAACTCTCTTCTCTAAAAGATTTTTTTAGAGGGTAACACCACAAGGTAACAAACAACAAAACAAATAATTAGCAAAATAATACTAATCTTCCCTGCCTGACACAGAGGATATCTTTTTAACATGTGATGTTAAAAACGTCCCTGCCTGAACAGAGGATATATTTTCATCTTTAAAAGACAACTTTTAAAGGATAACTTTAGGTAATCAAACACTACAGCTGTCTGATAACTCTTTCTCTGATGGTGCAGAGGCACAAAATTCGTACTGGTCTGGTTCTTTGAATAGAGTGAAACTCACCGAATCGTTGTTTGAATGAAAAGATTCAGTCTGGAAAACTCAGTCAGCATTGTTGAGGTCCAGTTGAGATTCAGTTCTGGAACTCAGTCAGAAAGTTAATTCTTTGTTGAGATCTTTGTTGAGCTTGAGGTTTTCAAGATTCCGTCTGGAACTCAGTCAGAAAGTTCATTCTTCGTTGAGATCTTTTGTTGATTCAATCTGGATTCTGGTGAGTAGCTCTCTCCGGGTCAACGGGACCATCTGTTGTAAACCTTGTTCTTCTTAAGTGTAGGAGACTTAGAAGCGAAGACCAGGAGACGTTGGGATTGTATCTTTTAAGCAGGATTGTTTATTTGCTGTAGTCTGCTTCGTCCAAAATCTTACCCAAGTCTAACTAAGGGAACTTTACATTGCAGTTTATATACATTTCAAGGGGGTGGGATTAATTTCATAGAGCAGGGGATGATTCAGCTGATTCAGCTGGTTACCTGATTTCATCAGGTAACAGTGTAACTCAGAGTCTTGAGATGCTAATCCAATCAGCCTGATTAGATCAACAAAAGGCCCAGCTGACCTTTGAGATGTGACAAGAGGTTAATGTCCGAAACCCTGATTGCCTCAAAATGGACAAAACAGTGTGCAACTTTCTCAGTTAAAATACTATAGTATTGGAAGCTCAATTAAACATTTAAATACAATTTGTAATCCTACAGCTTACCAGGTTCAAGGCCTGCCATGCCCCCTAGGGGTGAAGGCACACTCCACCAGGACTGTGGCTTTCTCTGGGGCTCTAGCGCATGGGGCCTCGCTAACAGGCACCTAACACATTCGCAAGATTCTACAATCTCCGAGTGGAGCCAGTATCCGCCCGCGTACTCGCTTCCAGTAGCCAGTAAGTAGGACCTGCTCGGTGTCATCGCTTGCTTCCCATTCCACTCCACAGACTGGATACGTGCGTTATTTTACTCAGGTGAGTTTCTCTGTGAAGCCCTGGGCTCCTCCAGCACTGTTGATGTCGACACCAGAGTGCATGCCGGCGGCAGCCCTCATGTCAGGCTAGGTGCCTCCGTGTGCATGGTTCCCCTGTTGGGCAACCCCCACATGTGTATTTACACGGTAAGTCTCTTTGAGAATGTGTCTTTCCCTTGGCAAGATCACCTTGCCACCCCTGGGGTTAAAACTTCCATCCTGCGGGCTGGATACCTCAGTGTTTTCCATATGCATCCCGTTTGCGAGTCATATGTGTATTCTGTAAGACCTCCCTACGGGCAGGCATTGTGTTGCATATTTCCACTGGGATATTCTTCCCAGTGTACCTTGGTATTCCTGCGTTAAGCCTAGCCCTTCGTCAGTGCTAGTCTCACGACAGGGAGCTCAGACTTGTGCAGGCCACTATAAGACAGCTGCTGTGGCGTGATTAAACAGGGACCCCCCATTTCGTCAGTCACTGATGTTACTCGTAGTGACTGACTGAAAGGGAACGTCTCGGTTCCGTATGTAACCCTTGTTCCCTGAAGGAGGAAGTCACTAACGTCTCTGTTCCCTCCTTCAGGCAACGAGGGTTACATACGTAAAAGTTCTCTCTTCTTCATTCTCCTTCTCCAGCCTTTTCTATGCTGTCTGTGTGTTTTGAACTGTTCAAATGTTTGGAGTCTCACCAAGATTGTATTTATTTGATCAAAAATATAGTAAAACAGTATAGTGAAATATACAGTAGTGGCCAAAAGTGATGTTTTGTTTTTAATGACCCAAGTTCAATATTAAACCATTAACATATGAGGAAAATATTTGTATAAATGTTTATATATATATATATATATATATACAGTATATTAAATATGAGGGAAGAACACCCAATTTGGTTAAAGAATTTATCTGACAAAATTATTTGCAAAAAAAAAGGCAATTTACAGCTACAGGTTTTATTTTACTATAAAAATAAATAAATAAAAAGCTCATAAGAAAAAGCATACATTGACTGCAAAAGTTATTAATATTTTGTTGGAACTCTTTTATTTTTGCATGTGTTCTGCACATCCGCACAATTTGGCATTTTTCATTGTGTTATCACAAATAAAACAATTTACTCCCAGCACAACTATGCAATATGCTTACAAAATCTTAAACATTTAATAATGTTTGAATAAAGGGTGGACGGTCTTAAAACACAGACAAAGGCACCCTTGGTAAAAATGAACAAAACTGTAAAAATGTGTCGTTCATTCAAAATATTCATAAAAATCTAACCATTAATTAAAGTCAAATAATTGAAAGAAAAAAATATAAAAAATTTCCCCTCTGAAATGTATTCCACAATATTGGCAACCCTTCATTTTGTGCAACCTCCCAGCTCTAGATCTTCTCATATAATGCATAATAATCTGAGAGCATCATTCTTCCATACAGAATCTCTTCACATCCTTCAGATTCAAAAGTCCATGCTCATGGACTCTTTTCTTCAGCTCATCCCACAGGCTTTTTATGGGGTTTGGGTCAGGGAACTGCTATGTCCATCTGCAATTCTCCAGCTGTGATCTTTACAGTTTGTTTGGATCCTCTTCAGTGCATGTTACCATCTCCAGTTGATTTAAACTTCCTAATTATTGCCCAGATAGTGGAAATGAGTATTCCAACCATTAAACTATTGTAGCCATTTCATGATTTGTGCAGCTCAACAACCTTTTGTCACACATTATACTCAGGTCTTTCCCATAGTGATGGATAGGCATTTGGCCTGTCTCACTTCATATTTACAGCCCAGTGAATCAAGTGTTCCTGATCACTAAGTGAACATACCATATGAATGAGAATATACTTCAGTAGATTTTACTTAAAAGAATTTGTAGGGGTGGCAATAAATGTGGCACACAATTTTTTGGAGAAAACCATATTTATTTAATTTAGTCCAAATTAGTATTTTGTTTAAATGAAGTTCAATTAAAGGTTGTGAATATTTTAAAACAAATCAAAACCCATGTCAGTCACAATCAGTTTTGCTCATATTTACCAAGGGAGCCAATATTTGTTGAGTCCACTCTATATAAACACAACGTGCGTGTTGTGTGATACCTGTGATTTGTCAGAGACGTGGCACTTTTCGTCTGGTGTGAATAGAGCTCTAGATAAGGCCACTTTTTCAACCTGTTCTCCATTCTCCATTTTTTTAATGGATGTCAATGGAGGAGAGGCTTCAATACAGTGAATTTAGTATGTTGACTTTTTTGAGGAAACAGCAATGAGTTGACAACCTGTCCATGAATCTTCAACATGTTTACAATTAAAAATACATTTTGGAATGAGCTATATCTGGAAATTACAATAAAAAAGAATGTTGTATAAGCGAAGTCACAGATTTTTTTGCACTTTATTTTTATAGTATCCACAAACAATTATTGACTGTTGTAAAACTGATTAAGTCATTAAGATTCAGAAAAAGAAAGACCTTAATAATCTGGTTAATTTCTTATTCTTTTTTGCTATAGCAGAAGTTCTGATTGGCCTGGACTTCAGTAATACTTAGCTTAGCAATACAATTTTAAAATCGTCATAAAATGGCTAGTTCAAAATAAAAGTATAACAGCACTACATTTTTAAAAATAAAATAAAAACTGTGAACTACATTTTAACATTAAATCTGCTGGGCGGTATACTGGTTCAACAGGTATACCGGTTTCAATTTTGCGTAGCCTACGATATGCATTTTTGAAATAGCCTACCGTCATACCGGTGTGGGGCTGAAACAATCTATTCAATGGAGAGGGGGCCTCTTTTAATCATAGCCTATATCCTTCTTTCTAATGCTTCTACCTTTTTAACACAACAATAAATAATCCACACAACTAACTCTCTTTAATATTGTAAATACCATGTAGAGCCCTATGATTTCCACGATGCAGACGGAATCACTGAACCCATTGTGACTAAAAATAGATGTAGATGCATGATTGTGAATAAAACTATCTTAAAATATCTAAATAATAAATAAATAACTGAAAATATCTTAAATGGTATAACAAATGTCTTATTTTAAGAGGTTTTCAATTTGGTTACGGAAAAACAGCGATACAGCCTAATATGATAATTAAACTTTAAAAGTTGTAAAACCTCGGTAACTGCATAAAAAAAGCAGCTGTGCTACTGTATGACTCATTTGAGACAGAGGTATTTGAGTTTTGTTTATGAGGAAAATTGAGTTGGCATTACTTAAAGGTGCAATGTTGAAGACATCATTTGGTCAAACACAAATTTGATATGTTCAAAATACTTAGAAGTCTGATGCAGTTGTTTTTTTTTTTTTTGTAAAACCAAGGCGATATTTTTTAGTGTACATTATTAAAATCAAAAGTTGTATCTGCTAATAATAATGGACTTGAGCTAACATGAACTGCATTTAGTCAACAAAGAATAATAACTTCTGTTTTGTATGTAGCTATAGCTAATTGTTAGGCTACTTAATGCTTTAACTAACATTAACTAACCTTACTGTTACCTATATTGTTCTTAGTTCTGTTGCACTTTAATCTTTTTGAAACACTTGTTTGCTTTATACATTTGTGTGTGTTTGTGTTGTTTTATTGTATATTTAAATGTTTAAAGTTATTTTTTTTGTAAGAAAAAAAGTTATTAAACCTGTTAGGGACAACACTTTTTTCTAACCTAATTAGGATGAGAAAAGCTTCAGCAATTATCATTAAATGAAAAATTTATACCACCACATATACAGTTTAAAGTGGGACTATAGATAATTACAAGTCACTGTCTATTTATTGCAGTGATTGATGTGTTTATAACATGTTATTTGTTTTTGTTCTTATGACCCTAATTGATGGAGTGTGTAGGCTTTTAGTTTCTTAAACAGCCATTCACACATCATGGCCATATTCCAGAATGACAATGTCAAATTGGCTCAAATTGTGAAAGAATGGCTGGGAGTGAGCATGAAGAACAGTGGCGGAGCCAGAGGGGGGTCCGGGGTGGCACTGGACACCCCTGACATGCGATTGGGCACCCCGGGTGCCACCCCAAAATTTTATTTGCTACTGGCAGTTGCTGATGCTGATTTTAAAAAAAAAAAATTACGTTCGCCGGCAGCGCGGCGCGCGCAGTTTTCAAACGGACGATCTACTGTGTTTTGATCATCATTATGAATCTTATCTAGATGTAGTCTTTGATAAAAATGCGATTTTCTCAGCTTTTTGCTCATGTTGCTTTTTATTAAACTTGCCAACATTCAAGTGTTGATTAAAAAAAAGACGCATTTTTTTGTTTTTGTTTTAAAAGCACAGGGTTTGTTCTTTCTTTTGGTATGTTCAGATATTCATACAACAAAATATTCTGGGGTGCCATGAAATTGTGAAAATTACCAAAACCACATTTTTTTTTATACTGGCGAGAAAGAGTTAAATGTTGGTAATTGGATGATGATTAGAATATGAATATGATTGGAATGATATTTTAAATTTGTCATATTTTTGAACAGGGTCAATTAAACATGAAAAGAAAGGGAGAGATATCAGAGTTATTTTAAAATAAGCACAAACATAGTCCAGTCATTTTATGAAAAAAAGGTTGAACAAATTGCAACAGAAGCAAACTCAAATAATTTTGTTTCCTCATTATGTCCTGAGTAAGGAAACAAAGTCCCTAAGAATCCCATTAGGGGAATGTTTCGAAATCTGTTTCTGGGGATTCACTTTTTATTTTACTTACCTTTTGTCTTCTGCATTCTCCTTACCCTTGTCTCCTGTTCTTCCCTCAGACTCGTCCCCCAGAAACAGTCGCACAGACCCAGCCCCAAACCCCATCTCTTAATAATTAAAAATTAATAAATATTTTTTTTTCCTTACTCAGGACATATTGAGGATACAAAATCAGTTGAGTTTGCTTGTTGCAATTTGTTCAAGGTTGACCCCCATTTTGGCTTAAAATGACTGGACTAACAGGCAGATCAGGTGCAAACAGACCACCCAGCCCTTGCATCACTACTGGCTAGTCAGAGTCAGTGTGGTCAGACTCAGACTTCAGAACCAGCAACAGGTCAGAGCATCTACCAGACACAGGCAGTCAATCACATACCTAATTCAGGAATTTAAGTTGAGATGATTTTGCCAGATTAAAAGGATAGTTCACCCAAAAATGATCACAAAATTAGAATTATTATAAATTATTATAAAGAAAGAATTATGTTGTATTTAATCTTCCCAGGATAAGATTTTATATTGATGGGCAATAAAATTGTTTAACTTTTTCAAGGACATGTCTGCTTGATGCTTGCTATATCTAATAAAAGATCAAATAAAAAATGTTTTTGTAAATGTGAGTTTTTTTGTAAATAAATGCAGCAGTTCATAACAGACACATGGGGTATCTTATCTACTTGGTGCTTCAGCTTTGTTTTCTGCAAATATTTTGGATGTTCAACACTTATAGACACAAACAGAGTGACCCAATTCCTTCACAGCTTTTCCACTGTGTGTGTGTACTGTGTACCCCCGAAAGTAGCAGTGGCCACCCCCTGGCCACCCCATGTATAAAACTCTAGTTCCGCCACTGATGAAGAATCATATTCACTCATGAATTGGCACCTCTGAGTCCAGACCTTAAATTCATTGAAAGTGTTTGGGGATGTACTGTAGTAGATTTTATAGAGTGCTTGAATTTCTTTTGAATTTCTCACAGGCCTCTAGGCCCAGCGAGTTCTGTTCCAATCGACCTCCATTAACCTTGTCTGACAGCTGCTCAAAATTCATAGGCCGCCCCGACCGCGTTTTTTCGGATACGCGAAAGTTTGATGAAAACATCTCGTTCTGTTCACGAGTTATAGCTTTTTTAGTAAAAGTGTCTCCTCCCCCTTAGAGACCATGAATCGAATGTTCAACATTTTTGATAATTTACGACAATCCGACTCCAGAGAATCTAGCTGCACTGGTTTGGCTACGGTCGGGCCAAAAACCTAGAACTAGTTCGCAAAAGTAGTTTTGTCAAAAAAAATGCAAAATACCCAAACCTTTTGACAGGACGACGATCAAATTCGAGGCATGCATTTTGTCTATCTTGTGCCAAGGATTCCAACAATATAAGACACTTGACTTGAGCCTACGCCTAACGGTTTAGGAGTCAAGAACGCTTTCGTACTTTGAACGCTGTAGCGCCCCCGTCAGGGCGATCGGGGCGAGCCTTTGTGACGGTGTGTAGACTGTGTGAGTACTACCAGCCCTCAAAGTTTCAAGTCTCTAAAACGTGCGGTTTAGTCTGCCCGATCACTTTTAGGGGAGAATGCTGATTCTTGGAAATTTTAACCATTACAATAATGTTTTTGTCAGTGCTACTCACTTGAACCCCTAATTAAAACATTATTTTTAAGAAATAGAACAAGTTTTCATTTGTTTTAATTTAAACATTAATCTTCCTGAAAGGAATTATTACATTTTAAAAGGATAACTAATTTTTTTTGTTAGTTTTTTTTATACCACTTTTAAAGTTATTTTATAAATTGATTTGATTACCTCAATTTTTTTCAAGTAAATGTTTTTGGCATTGCACTGTTTTCATATTCTATGTACTCCTGACAGTAAAATAAACCACTGTAAGCTTATATAAAGAAGGAAGAAAAAAAAAACTGATATACCGTGAAAACACCAGAATCTAAAAAAATAATAATTAAAAAAAAAGCATACAGTGATACGGATTTTTGGTCATACAGCCCCGCACTAGCAGGGTATCTGCACATTTTTTTAACAGCAAATTTAATGACTTTTAAGACCTTTTAAAGTCCTCTAAAAGGCAAATTTAAGACTTTACCACGACAAAAAAACAGGAAAATGTTCAACACGACAGTGTTAATTTTGGCAGCCATTTTTGTTTTAGTCTTAGTCTTCAGATGAAAATGCTTATTGGTCTTATTGGTCACATTTTAGTAATTTTGTCTTTCATAGTTTTAGTTGACAAAGTCAAACTTCAGTTAGAGACATTAATTTTGGTAGCTATTTTATATGTAGTCTTTAGACAAAAAATGACATTATAATTTTTCGCTTTAGGCCAATTCAATTAAGCTTATGAGAATTTGAATCAAGGTAACAGGCTGTATTGACAATGCACTCTTTAGCAGTAGCACTTGTGCAATTCTACATATCCCTGTTCCTTAGTTCAGTGGTTCTCCAATCTTTTATAGTGCCGTAACCCCTCTTCCACTTAGACTGCAGTCACACCTTTAAGGGACAATAAGGGACAATATCTGCCCATTTTAATCGATCTTTTCCAGTTCATTTTTTACCTTTATAAATACTTTTATAAAATAAATAATGCTTTAAATGAAACAATGTTCAATAAATATGCAATGATGGTAACAACGAGGTAATACTTTTAAACATTAAATTAAAATCGCCAGTAGGTGGCGGTAAGTCACTGTCTTTATGAGCGAGTCATCCGTCATCGAGTCATTCATTCATTCAGTAACTGATGCTGCGTCCCAATTCGCCTACTTATACTACGCCCTAAAAGTATGTACTCTTTTTGAGAAGAAAAAGTACATACTTTTGAGTGTGTAGCAAAAGAGTAGACAAGCTTTGGGACATACTACTTCGTCATCTTTAACGGACAGCTCTGTCGCGTGCATCACCGTAAACTGCCCTGTCAATCATCTTGTCACAGTTAAAATCCTCCATTCAATCTAATTTAATTTCTTACCGTTTCGGAGAGAAATGTTGTAGCACGTTCACCGGCCAGTCGTGGGTCTTTCATGCGGAGACTCTCCTCGTGTGTTTGCAATCTGAATATAATGATGCACTTAAAAGTTAATGGCTAAACGCTTTACAAAAGTTCACAATGCTGCTGCAGATGCAATATAATGTAGCCAACATTGAATAAATACATTTTCGTCAGGTTAGATACTGATAATTAATCACTCAAACCCCTTTATCTAAACCACTCTACATAACCGCAGGACGCGCGCGTCCTCCATGTCTGTAGTTTTTTTTTACACTTTTCACTCGTGTTTGTAGTTCTAACCGAATCCTCGTCCAACGCGCGATGGGTTGTGGGCAATATCAGCCGTTAGAGTGTGCATCGATCTACACTTCGGATTCTGACCGGAAATAGTAGACCATCCGGGTCTCTTTGGAACACTCATTTAAACATACTACGATTTGGGACGTACTAATTCTATTTTCGAATACTATTTAGGACGGATAGTATGCGAATTGGGACGCAGCATAACACAGTCTATGGTAACAAGCAAGTGGCTGTATTTATGAACGGGTCATTGAATCTCACGATTCGTTCAAAGCCACAGATTCGTTCTCGAATCACCGCTGTGTGCTGCAGTTCTGCCGTGGCTTTCGTTGCAAAATAGCAATAATATGATCAACATTAAAAACACTGCTAGATATCAGCCTGTATTGATCGCAGATTTAGTCGCACAAACAGCGCAAGTGGCTCGTGACAGAATAAAGACCAACTGAATGACACTTTAATTAAAGTAGAAAATATCAAATGAAGATCACTGAACTCCAGCTTACTTGTCTGTGTTTTCAGATCATCCGCGCTTCTTCAGCAGTGTAGAGAGCGCGCGCGCGAGCATGGTTGCCAAATACTATTGACAAGACCGGCTAGAAAACGTGTTATTTTAACAGAAAAGCTCTGACTGGGGATTTAATTATTTAAATCTGGCAACCGTAAGCATGAACGCTCGCTCGTAAACACAGTCTGTAAAGCCTTGTTTATACTCGACGCGTCCGCAAGAGCGCGAAGGTGCGCGCGGCAAAAATGACGTCATTTCGGTGTGGGCGGTCGTGCGCGTTGGGTGCGCAAGACCCCATTTCGCCTGGCAGTGTGCACGGCACTTTTTGTAACATGGCGCGCGGCGCCGCATCCGAAGATGAACGACTTCGAGGCGAATTTGCCCGAACTGGTACGTCTGTACCAGTATGATCCTTCTATCTATACACATAGAGACATTTGCATTGATGGGCGACCATAAAAGCCTCTCATTTTGTGAATAGGAACACATTTGCATTAAGCACCCAGTTTGCACTTGTCTAAAGTAACTGCTTACATTTACAAAATAAGCCTACAATAGCAGTAAGCCCTGCTGATGAAATTAAGGTTTAAACACTCTTCAATAAGGCTTCAGTTGTTTAACTAGTTTACATGCAGTGACAGTACAATAAAACTACTGCATGTATTACTCTTTTTATATGAATCAGAAATTAATAAACTACTAATAAACGAAAAAACGGCAAACTACTTCTTCACTGCTGATTCCTGGTGGTTTAGAGGAGAATTACTCCGAGTCGCCCCCTGTCGTTTCACAAAATAGCACAACGGCGAGCGCGTCAAGTATAAACGCCTCGTCCGCTTGGAGAGGTGCGCGCGCAGTCAGCGGAGACTCGCGCTCGTGCAGACGCGTCGAGTATAAACAAGGCTTAATGTGTTGTTGTCTCCTTTATTCGACAAAAAAAGTGGTTTTAGTCAAGTTTGTATTTTTTTAAACACACTTTAGTCTCGTCTTTTTTCGTCAACGATATTGTACGTGTTGATATAATACCGGTAGTCACAGTTATCGTTTAATGACGTGGGTATCGTCTCTCATGGTCATGTCTTAGTCAGGGGAAAAAAAAGTCGTCAACAAACATTTTTCGTCATAGTTTTCAATAACGGAATTAACACTGCGACACTACACAGAATGGTGTGGCAAACCATCAACGCGACGCATTCATCTTCAGTCACCTATGGAATGAAGCAGTTGCACCCACCCACATAGAAAAATGCTGCCCCCAAATGGTGCGCACTGTTCAAAAAACAAAACAAAATAACGGATGACGAGTCGGACAAGAAATTTAAGGTCCGTACGTGAAATTTAAGACCTCCTTATCGGAAATTTCAGATTTTAAGACATTTTCAAGCCTTAAAAAGCGAAAATTTTATTTAAGACGTTTTAAGGACCAGCGGGGACCCTGACTAGTTAGATCTGTAATTCTGTCAGAATAGAAAATACATTTTATATGACATACAATTTTACAATAGACAGGAGTAACAGATCACCATCTTGGTATGTTTTATTGGAGTTCAACACATGCATTAATCAAACAGTACAGAGAGCAGCTTGAGGTATAACAACAGATAAGCACACAGACCAACACCAGTACAATCTGTAAAACCAAGATTGACCAGAGAAATGATCAACGGTTAGAGAGTACAGCTTACGCCAGCCCTTCACACTCACACACACACACACACACACACGCGCGCGCGCGCTGCAGTTTCACTCCCTTTATAGAGATGTGTCATGTTGGAAAGCTAGATTCTCTCCTTCCCGTCCCTTGGTAAACACAGGATAAACAAGGTGTCTGCAGCAGATATCAGGAGCGGTTGTTCACACACACACACACACACATATAGATAGACACACATAACTCCAAATACATATCAAAGAGAAGAAAAGTGCTGTACCTATAAAGAAATGCTCTCAAAGGTACAAAAGGGTTTCTTTACTGAAGACATTGGCAAAACCTGACCACATGCTGGGGAAAATTTTTGTCTGCCTAAAATAAGTCAGTGAAACAGTTTCACTCCAAACTGCAACAAGAAACAAGAGCGGAAACTCCAAACCTATGATTCTGAGCTTTACAGTTCCTTCATACTAATATAAAGTTAAAGTAACCAATACTGACTCCTGAAATAAAAGATGCAAAATAAATTTTTTACATTCTCAAACTGTACATTTCTGAGACTAATTTACAGCCAAAACCATTTCAAATGAAATCAAACTGTAGTGCAGCATTGATAGATGAAATTGCACATTTGCTGAGAATTTGAAGGTAGTTGCTAATAAAGTGATAAATAACTCAAAATTACATCCATCCATGGATGTATAACATTATCCATGTCAAGATGAACCATATCAGCGATAGTCAAAAACAATAACAACAGCATTTAAATGAGATGGTTAACATCCATGGGAGGTAAAATCTGTATGTTTTTTATGCATTGAATTTAGTGTACATATTAATAATGTGTAGGGGTATATGTAAATATCTTAAAACTAATAAGTCAATTATGAAAACTAACAAGTCCCCACAATTATGTCGTGTCACTCAAAAGTCTCCTGTTATAAACAGAACAAAGCCACAATATTTTAGTATTAATGCTTGTGCATTATCAGACTGCATCCCTGCTACAGCTAACCTTTACTTAGCTCTTCTAACAAACCAGACATTATTGCTGCATGTACAACAGCTTCAGATTTCCATAGCTCCTTAAACCATTTCCCTTAAAATTGCTTTAACAGATCTACCAGTTTTGTGGTAACTAACATTTACAAACACAGCATAATGAACTCCCAATAATTCTCCCAAAGTCGGCGATCCTCAAAATCACCCAGGTTTTTTAACTGAAATTATGAGTGCCAAAGCTTAGTTACTCAAAAGATCTTGAGTTGTTTTCATTTGTAATACATATTTTGTGTAGTGTGACAAATCATATAAAATTATTAGCCATGCAAAAGTGCACCGTCCCTTTGATTTGTGCTCACCTATATCAACAAATAAAATCTCGCACAAATACAAACAACTAAAACCCATCTGGATGTTAAAAGCAATATATGTCTTAAGTTAGTTGACTTTACACTTAAATTATTTGCTAAGGTTACACATTTGGTCCGTCAAAACAGTATGTACAGAACAGCGAGTCACAGTACTCGCATCAAATGTCTGGTGTGTAAGAGTACCAAACGTTACATGATCATTAGCGGACTACATCTTAAACTAGCCACAATCTGTTCTTTAAGGCAGATTCATTTCATTTCTTAATAACAACGCTAGGCTTGACACCCTTTCTGCAGCAGTTGTGAACGTAAAATCCAATTTAAACTGCCTTGCAGTCACCATCAGTTCTCTAGAAACTCCATTTGTTTTTCGGTCTCGTAATAGACAGCGTTGAAATGAAGGACAGCTTAAATTTTGTATTTGAACAAAAGCTCTGGTAACACAGCCGAAAGGTGAATAATTCTATCAGTGCAAATTAAATTGAAATACATACTTTTTGTTCCTATTAATGCTTTCTAATAGGCAATGCTTTTGCCAAGTAAAATAATAACATTAAAAGAATCCAGTGAAATAATAATCATATCATTTTCCCTTTGATGTGACCTATGTAGTGAAGTCCTTCTGCCTTTTAAATATTCAGTTTTAATTTGAATAAATTATAAATATGTTTAAAAATTGTGTCTTATTCAATAACTGATTCAAATATCCGGTAATATGACAAAATTCACAATTCTGAAAGCTGAACTGCTACCATCATCTTTCTGCTATGGTATGTCTTGTCAGAGGTATTAATTGGAAATTTTAAAATAAATAATCCTATATATAACATCCCTTTAAAGCAAATCTTCCAGTAGATAAAGTTGAAAAAAAAAAAAAAGATGAAGAAACACTAACAATTATTAGCTCCCTTTACAGATTATCCTTGAGGAAAGAGAAATAGGATTATTCAGCTGTTGCATGCAGGACCACAGTGAACACAAAAATTAGACATGGCCAGATCTGGTAATAGACTTTTACATACATTTTCTTGCTTTATACCACAAATATCAATTAAAAAAATAGACATTGACCTCTCGAACTCACACGGAACGGTATGCTTTAGACAGGGAGTTCTCGGTGGAGCATTTTCAATGGAATGAAAACTTGGTAAAGTAAGAAAATGTCCATTATGAAAATGTCTAGATCATGAAACAGTTCTGATCACTTCAGCTGTGATAGTGTTGATTGTGCTGGAGAAGCAGGAGAGAAAGAGGGGATGCTGATGGATCTGCAAAGGGACTGACCCACCACTGCCACAGGAGCAGAGCTGGGCCGCCCCTGAGGATCTGACACTTATCTACAAGGCAAAGAGGGCATCCTCGGACCTGCCTGGCTTTTTACTTAGACTGGCAGAAGCACCGGAAGCAGCAGGAAGCTCGTCACTCGGGGGGGTCGGCAGTGTGGGCACCATCTCTGCTGCTTTGGCTCTCTCCTCTAGAAACTTGTCAAACTCTGGAGGAGGAAAGTTTTCATAAAGCGTTTAAAGTCAAAAACTGCATTTAACTGCTGGGTCTATGAATAGATACACTACCACTCAAAAGTGGCAAAAACAGTAATATTGTGAAATATTACAATTTCAAATAGTAGTAGTATTTGAGTTTATTGACACAGCATCACCGGCTATTACATGGCAGATACATACTAAACATTTAACAACATAATATCATGAGTAGGGGTGGTTAATCTGTCTGATTTCCCGATTCGATTCGATTACGATTATTGAAGTCCCGATTCGATTACAGTCGATTTTCGATTATTAACGATTCTCGATTAGCGATTATTGATTTTCCATTTCACAACAGTAAACGAAAATACACTACAAAGTGATTGCAGTATTAAAAAAAGTCAGCTGCTGAATTACTTAACTCTTTTATTGAGTAACAACAACTCAAAGCACTTTCTGTGTCGTGTAGTTATAACTTCAGAATTATTTAGCTTATGTTCTGTAGAACACAGAAATGAATACATCACATTGTGTTGTGACTCATCAAGTTGAACTAAACAATAACAAATAAATGAAAGGCTTATTTCCTTTAGGAAGTAGATCAGAACCAACATACTGTAGAAATTGGACAATTTTCTTCTAGAAAGACAAGGTGTTGTTCAGGTGGAGGAAGACAGTCGAAACATGTCAAGGTAAAGAAAAAGTTTATAATGCAAAACATTTTTTGCATTATATGCGGTTAGAACAGCTGTCAGCAGCGCGTCCTCATCCATATCAAGCGCCTCGTCCCCTGAGGCGGCGGCAGCGCGGGCGGGAGCCGGCGGCTGCGCGTCCGGGAGGGGGGGCGGAGAAGGAGAGAAAGACGCTCGAGGGAGTCATTCCGGCGAGCGTTTGCATCAGAAAACGACGGCAGTGCGGCTCGTGAGCGGCAGCTGCGCGTCTGTGAGGGGAGGCGGAGAAGGCGAGAGCGAGGCTCGAGGGAGGGAGTCCGGCGAGCGCGTCGCGGTGGCCACCGGCTCCGACGGCCTTTGAGAACGGCGCTTCTTTGCGCGGTCCTGCAAAGGGCGGAGTGACAGCTTGAGGGTTGAATACTTCGAGCCGAGCCCGCAGGGTCGACATCGGAAGTGCGTCGCTGAGCTCACAAACCCCCTGAGGGCAAGAGCTGCGTGTTCCTGGCCCAGGCAGAGAGCGCAGATCACATGGTTGTCTCCGTCGCTGAGCGGGGCTCTGCACGAGCCGCAGCAGTGCAAGGCATCTTGATAAAGACGCTCGCTGCTCTTTTAGACAGTAAGTTTTGCAAGAAAGGATACGTCGCCGGATAGCGTAGCTCGCACGGATGGCTGAAGGTGGCGAAGACGGCCGGCTTCTTCAGGCGCTGTCCTAAGCTGGCTTGTCGCTTCCTCGACGGCGGCGGCGGCGGCGGCTTCTCTCTAGATCCAGCGGATGCGGCAATAATAATAATGCATTTTTTTTTTTTAAATAATAAAAAATCGATTTTCGAAAATTTCATAATCGATTCATACTCGTCCATAACATACTCGCGATTAATCAATAATCGATTTTTTTCACCACCCCTAATCATGAGTACAATATAATGAAAACAAACTTAACCAAAAATGTTTTTACAAAATGAGTATAATTCTATAAAAGATTATTTAAATGATCTTGTGCTAAAAATTGTAAAAAAAAAAAAAAACAACAACAACAAAAACTTAAGTCCATAAAGGTTTCTCCTGATAAAAAGCCCTGTCTCAGACTTTCATAACATTAAAGATTGGACAGTCCAAAAAATATGTTTTACAGACAAATTGGTACTACAGTATTGACATTTTGGTGCTTCTTCACCCTTCAATAAATGCCCATGAGTCAGTCTAGTATGGCCTATCCAACACCTTGTAAACAACTTGGTCGTGTCTTGATCTAAATGGATAGACACATCTTTTCCCAACCACAGAATTTATTTTGAAATAATATTCTATTTTGATATTCTACCCATTCTTACAATTTAAAATAACTGTTTTATATTTTACAATGTAATGTAATATACTATTAAAATGTAATTTATTCATGTGATGGCAAAGCTGAATTTTCATCATCATTACTCTATTGTTTAGTGTCTCATGATCCTTCAGAAATCATTCTAATATGCTGATTTGGTGCTCAAGGAACATTTCTTAATATTTTCAATGTTGAAAAGAGTTCTGCTGCCTTTGTTTTAAATTAAAAAATTTTGTAATATTATACATGTCCTTTACGGTCACTTTAGATCAATTTAATACATCATTGCTGAATAAAAGTATTTTTATTTTAAGAAAACCTTTTGAACAATAGTATAAATAAAGTAATTCTTCATACCTTCACTTGTCACACCCTCTTCTCCTTCATCTCCTTTCTGAAGGGAAGTAGAAAAAAGGGTAAAATATTTCAGCGCATGAAGGCTTTTTTTTTTTTAAAAGGAGCACAATTTGTTTGCAGCCACATCAAACATTATAATTTCTTCCCTTCAAAATACCAATAGAAGTTCTTGAATTAACAGATTATCTAAATTATATTACCCAAAACATCCAAAGGCATTAGTATAGAAAATAAAAGTGTTAAAAGCATGTCAAGCAAGGGTCTGTTCACTACGCACTTGGTGTATACTAAAATGTACTGACAGAATATCCCAGAAAAGTAAGGAACGCAGCAAAACCATTCAAGGAGAGTTGTTAGTGACCCCAAAAAGAGGGTACAAGGTAGTCAGCCAGGAATAAAAAGGCAAACAAAAAGAAATATGCAGGGCATATTTCTTTTCAAATAGGTGAGTGAGAAAAAAAAATTAAATAAAAATAAACAAAAGGAAATCTCACCACATCAGTACAGAGCCACTCCTCAATGTCATCCATGACAGAGGACTGGTCAAGAGCTGCCTATGGGCCCAAACCATGGGCCGGAGCCAAGCAAATAAAAAATACAAATAATAATCCCAAGAAAACATGACAAAACAAACAAACAAACAAACAAACAACAAAAAACAAAACAAAAACAATAAGACTTCAACATAAAAGTCTTAATCCAATATTAGTCAACTACCCCCATATGGACAAGTGAAACACATGCACAGCACGTCACCGCAGAAAACGGCAGTTCAACACTCTATTGAGCTCCACCGACTGAATAATATTGGTTAAGAATACGTCAAAATAAAAGTATATTCTGAACTCCTGCTTCCAGAAAGAATTTCTTGTCACTCAAAAGTTTATGTTCATCAACTAGTGTCATCTTCTGAGCCAGGAGTATGGTACACTACATACATTACTGTGTACTACGTACTTAGCATAACAGTAATATTCATCTTATAAACCACTCCAAAATAAGTATCTCAACATCCAGCTCTATGTCTCCTTCCTTGACATGAAAACAATGAGTCCATACGTACATATGCTGATGGAGAAGGCAAGAAACTGTCCTAAAATAAAAAAAAACACACACACAGTCAGTCACAGAAACTCACCCCAGTGTTTTGCTGTCTGACATCCAAAGTCGGGGCCACTCCACTGGAAGCCTTTGTGTCTTCGAATGGTGCACTGGGAGTTCAAAACCAGGAATGTGTGAGCAATGTGTGATTGTTAAATGCTAACAATATAATATAATATAAAACATGTCATAGGATTTAAATTCTAACATATTATAGGGATGATGCCCCTACCCCCACGTTTATTGTAATTGAATTAGGGATCTGTGAATTTATTAATTGTTTTAAACTATTTGGTTTAGTATTTAACATGAAATGAGACATTATTCAAAATAAACAAATACTTTTTTTAATGAATTAAAAAAAACTATAAAGTAATTAGGGATAAGTTAACGCTGTGGGGTATTACAACTAATTGGCTTAGTGTTTATATTTATTTCATATTAATAACATATTGAATGATATATCGTCATAAAGTCAGCTTTAAATAGGATAAAATTTACATAGCACATCAAATATGGTAAACATGAGAACCCAATGAGGATTGTTTTAGTGCGACACAAACACAACGCACACAGAAGCTTCCATGTTTACCATAAGATATGAGCTCCATGTATGCGTTTATTAAATTAAATCTGTTCATCTTAAAATGTGATAGTATCTCTTCACAAGATGCTTGATACATATGGATTAATTTTACGATGACTATGACCTTTTTGGATCTTATATGTTTTGGTTACCTGGATTTTCAATGGAAGAACAGAAATCTCAAAGTTTATTGGGTTTGGCACGTCATGAGGGTGAGCAAATGATGACAGAATTTCTGGGTGAACTATTCCTTTAAAGGGGCCATATGTAAAAATTGAGGTAAAAATATCCAAAAAAATGAGCTACACGTATCAAAAGAATGATTAGAAATAAGTGCAATGATGTCATTAAAAAAATTACAAGTTATAGTGCTGCCGAGATATAAACCTGAATTAGCATGCTAAATTACTAGCCCCGGCCCGGCCGGTGTCTAATACCAGTTTCGGCAATGGGAGGCGGTATGCGGGCAACATACATAACCACCAGCCAAACTGCAACACACGAATAACTCGCACGGCTTGTATCTCTTTAATCTCTAAAAATCTCCAAATGCTCCACGTGAAACTGCGATCTTATTATAGTGTCAATTGATTTGATTAATATGCGCGAGGGAGAGAGAGCAGGACCGCGCTCGTGTTGTTTGTAGACGTGAGAGTGCGCGCGCGCGCGGCCGAGCTCTCTCTCTCTCTCTGCTCGTAATGCGCCCTGTCAAACGCAGCGGCAGCAGTCATTCTATTCTACATCCCTCACCGATCAAAATAGGCTTTGGCGGGACAAAGCGGACTATTTGACGGTTTTAGAAGATTAACAACCTGAAACTAAAAAACAGTCTTAGTAGGCCAACTTTCTGGAGGTATACTGCCCCCATCTGGTATGGAATATGTGAAGTATGAATTGATTTTTTGACATAAGGCACCTTTAAAGGGGCATTTAACTCCATAATAAATTATAATCTATTGGTTGCATGAAATTTTTATTTGCTTCATACTTCTTCCGCTCAGGAATGGTACCAGTCCTGGTCTGGGCAAACATGTCAAAGTCATCTTGGGGTTGACAGGTAGTCAAAGAGCTCAAGGTGCCAGTCACACTGTCAGAACCCACATCTGTGAAGCGACGGGATTCTCACATTAGTGCAGGCAAACCAAACAGCACACCTCCAGTTATAAAAAAATCTACAGAACATTGTGGATCCAAGGTATGAGACTCACCCAAAACCGCCAGTCTGGAGGAGAGTGTGACTGGAGAGGCAGAGCGAACAGCAGCGACGGAGGGAGGCAGGCTGGACGGAGGAGTAGCGCTGATCCTAGGACTGACCACCGCAGGAGACCCCGGTCCCAGGTCAATCAGGTTATCTTCTGTCGCCTCGTTCAGGACCTGTTGATATGCAACACCATTTCACATAGACACACATTGGTTACAGACACTTTAGGGAAAAATTAAAGATTATTTATTTGCTATCTTACCTTTACACCATGAACATTTTCAAACTGGGTTACATACTTTTTACTTTTGCTTAAAGGAATAGTTCACTTCAAAATGAAAATTATGTCATCATTTACTCAGCCTCAAGTTGTTTCAAACCGGTATGCATTTCTTTCTTCTGCTGAAGATATTTTGAAGAATCTCAATATCAAGACAGTTGATGGACCCCATTGACTTCCATATAGTACTGTAGGAAAAAAAATACTATGGAAGTCAATGGGGTCCATCAAACGTTTGGTTATTGCCATTATTCAAAATATCTTCCTTTGTGTTCAGCAGAAGAAAGAAATTCATACCGTTTTGAAATTATTTTCATTTTGAAGTTAATTATTCCTTTAAATGTTTGCTATATAAAAAAAAGACCCTGCAGTCAGTTCTACAGGTTGAGAAAAGTTAAGACAGATGGTTGGAATGTAATACATACGATGCTTTCACCGGTTTCACCAACTCTTTTGTGAGAGGAAGTCTAATCTTTAACTCAAAGTACACTAAGAATTGATGAAAAGGTGAAGTGGTGAGACTGTACAGGAACATTGACTATTAGACTGGGCACGAGAAGGATGGCTAATGGATATTCCCAGGCTAATTATTACTCGGTGTGTGTGAATGTTGCTCATAGTCTTTGTTTCTTCGCCACTTAAAAAAGGTATGTTGCTGTATTTCTGAGAGGTTGTGCTTAAATGAGTTTGAATCCTCTATTTTACAAATCAAAAGCACTTAAAAAAGAAACACAAATGTCATCAAAAACGTAATTCGTTGGTGTCGTGGCACGTTGGTACGAGACATGCTCGTGACAAGAAATTATTTATTCCAAGACAAAAGACCATAAATAATAATAATAATAATAATTATAATAGACACATGCTTTCAAAATGTGATTTGTCAGAAGCCATAATACATCTGTGCTGTATAGCTGTACTGTGCAACAAAATAGAAAAAAGCACATTAATAATCTATGATAACTGGCTTCAGATTCTATGACAGTGAATTACATCATATTTAATATGTGCATCTCGTCGCCTTTCCGTAGTACTAGACACCACATTAGTAAATTCAACAATTGTTTTTAACAAAAATACCCAAAATACATTGCTATTCAAAAGTTTGGAGTTTTTAATTTTTTTAAAAGAAGTCTCTTATGCTCTCCAAGGCTGTATTTATTTAATAAATAATACAGTAAAAACAGTAATATTGTGAAATATTATTACAATAAAAAAAAAAACTTTTCCACTTTAATATATTTTAAAATTTTATTTATTCCTGTAGTGGCAAAGCTGAACTTTTAAACAGCAAGTCTTCAGTGTCACATGATCCTTCAGAAATCATTCTAATATGCTGATTTAGTTCTCAAGAAACCTTTCTTATTTTTATCAATGTTGAAAACAATTGTGCTGCTTAACGATTTTGTGGAAACCGTGATATATTTTAATCGTAATATATATATATATATCTTACTAACCCCAAACTTTTGAACGGTTGTGTATTTTTCTCAGGAAATCCTAAAAACTACTAAAATAGCCTAAAGTAGCATACAATTGCTGCATTATGCTATTAAAAATCATATATCCATTACATAAAATGCACCGTTCCTAAATCCCCATGTAGCCTATTTTATTTGAAGCAGTGGAGGAACTAGTACTAGGGTAAGCAGATGGAGGGGATGGCAAGCAAAGGTCACAGACTGCAGGACAGGCATTCTACATGCTAGTGGAGGTTCAATGGATGCAACACGGGACTGGGACTGCACTGGCCAATACTGACACAACATTCTTTAGCATCTGCATGTCCAAGTAAAAAAAAATGAGATTAGATGACTCATACTTGCCTCCCTCAGCTAGCAATACCAAAAAATAAAAATAAGAAAAACAAATCACAAAACAGACCAAACCACACAATAAGTAACACCAACATGCAATCACATTTTCAGTTGATAACCGCACATGATGAAAGTGTTTGCATCTCAAAGCAAACGTACCATGCTTTCTCAGAGCATACTGTATATTAGAGAAAAAAGCAAGCAATGAGGGAAAATGAGAAAATGACACGTGTGACTCTGAGCTGTGCTTTTGGCATGAACAATTTACCTTACATGTGTTTGGAGGGGGAAAAAAACACACACACTGATGATGAACTGATGTTAACACACAGATAAAACCACTCTCTTTAAGAAGACATAACCCACCCCATTGTTTATGCCTTGCGCAGTTCGGCCAGATCGGAACCTCTCGTATCTAAAGAAAAGTGAGAAAAAATAAAATCATTAAAACCTTACCCTCGCTTAAAAGAGCCTTTTCTTGAAGCTTTAAGAGGATAGTTCACCCAAAAATGGAAATTCTGCCATCATTTACTTACCCTCATGTTGTTCCAAAAACATTAGACTTCGGTTAATCTTTAAAAACACAAATATATTTTTCAATGAAACAGGACGTGTTTCTCCAGTGAATGTCCAGGTAACCAAAAAGTATCCATAAAGGTCATAAAGGCAATAAAATGAATCCACATAATTGAGCGGTTTAAAGTCTTGTGAAGAGATACGATCGCTTTATATGATTAACAGATTTCATTTATACTTTTATTCACATACTGTATAAACATATACAGAAGCTTGTGTGTGTATCCAGGGCTCGACATAAGCAATGGCCCGATGGCCCGGGGCCAGTAAAAGAGTATGTCGGGCTAGTTGATTGGCCAGTCACTGGCCCGCGCGGGCCAGTGAATGGCCATCAGCAAAACAAACAGCAAACGTCATACACGGTGGCGCGAATGTCTATGTGTCTATGTTACTTCAGGTTATTCATAACGTGTTAAAATGTCAAAGAACTAAGGACATTCCTAGTATGGCTGGTATATCGAGTTTGTACAATAGGTTATATCGATTTTTTTTTAACAATATGGAATGAGGCAATACCGTTTATATATCAATACAGTAGTTTGATACGAGCACATCTGAAAAATAATAACGTTACGCAGTGTCGAGCTCCTGCAGTGAAAGAACATAGTAAAATTTGTCCTAAACATGACACAAGCTTATATTAAGTGCTTTAAAATAACTGGTAAGATATAGTTAAGTTAAAAGCAGCAGATACTCTGACAGATACTGTTGCTGACTGACAGATAAATACTGCCGCTGTTTAATGTGTTTGAGACGTGGTGCTTTCCTCAGTGCTTAACTTACATTTCACAGGTATATTCTCCATTTGTAAATGTTAGAAAGTCAAACAAATATGTCCATTTCACTGTCAGGAGAGGACGAGCTTCTGCAAGTGAATCTCCGCTAAAATTCAAGCTTCCGTTAATGAGCGCCGCCGCGAGCACGCGCGCCAAACAGACGGAGCACAATAGAATAGTAGCGCAATAATTCTGACTAAAATATACAAATTGCTAAAATATTTGTTGTTGGAGACAATAAATGTGCCATATGTGGAATTTTAAACCTACAAGTAGGTATTTATGAAAGAGACCATTATAATGGGGTAATCAAATGCAGGCTAATAGCCTATAATTAGTTTGTGCTTTTGTTTTTATTTTCATTTTTAGTTTAGCCTTTAGTCATTTTAAAAACAAAAGCATTACTTTTGTTTTTAGATTGTAATGTTACAATGTTATAATGTAATGCGATTTTAACCACCTTTTTGCACATAATATATTGCATAGCCTACATTACATTCCCTATATTTGTTTCCATATCCTTCAATATCAACATTGTTTGGATATCATTGAGCAGGATGTGAAATAATTTTTTTTTTAAATAAATACAGATTTTCTTCATCCAAATAGAAAAACGTAGAAACGTACCGAGATATATATCGTATATCGTCATTTAACCAAAAAATACAGAGAAATTATTTTTGGCCATATCGCCCAGCCCTAATTCCTTGTGTCATGGAAAACACAGTACACCTGGGTGGAGATGAGGGCATGTACTGTTTCGTTTGCCGGAAATTTCCAACAAAAGCCGACCGAGCCTTTATGCAAAATGCATAACTGCATGCCTGCGGGCTATCTAAAACTAGTGTAATCAAATTCCCCTAAACTTCTGCCTAGCCCCCCTAAAAATGTGTGATTAAGTGTAAGCTACACAAATTCGTGTTCGTTTCAGTCTTGTTATAATCAGATTCAGCGCATTCTTCATTTTTTTCTTCATTGAAAGTTTTTTTTAGGTCATAAATGTTAAACGAATGACAAAAATAATCAGGCAAACTAATATACTTTTGTCTAATTTCACCATTTTGAAGTGAAAATAGACCTATGTAATGTTACTCATCACTCATGTAATGTAATAAATAGTTTACTGTCATTGTGAGGGGACAAGAATTAAAAAAAAATAATTAAAAATGAATCCTAATGTACACAATAAATACAGTTTAATGGAAAAGTGCTTTTCCTTATATTTATTTCAGGGCCAGTAAAAATATTGAAGGGGCCAGTAAAACTCTGATCTACTGGCCCTGGGGGCCAAGTGGGGATTTTTTTTTATGTTGAGCCCTGGTGTATCACATGCTAATAAAACTTTTTGTGCATCAACACTCGCACATTTGAGCTTCTGTGTTTAACATATGTGATGCGCTCAATGTATGCGTGTCAGTAATTGTTAAGATGTAAATAAAAGTCTAAAAATTTTTTCATTATATAAAATAATTTCTCTTCACAAGACTTGGATTAAACTGCTCGATTCATGGATTCATTTTATGACACCTTTCAATGAAGGGACAGAAGCCTCTCAGGTTTCATTACAAATATCTTCATGTTTCAAAGATTAACCAAAGTCTAAAGGGTTTAGAACAACATGAGGGTGAGTAAATGATGAAAATTTTCAGGTGAACTCTCCCTTTAAAGAAAAGGCAAATTCATCCTGCTTGTTCACACCTCTCATATCGTAGGAAAATGTTGTTGAGGTCATCGTTGACGTGCAGGAGCTCCTCCGTGACTTCCTCATTGGACACGCGTGATATGAGCTCAACTATCCTCTGCTGCATGGCCCTGCACGTCCTGTTCAATTCCTTCCAACAAAGCAAACAAACCTTGTAATACTGAATAATAAAAATGGTCAACACAATGTTGTACCAACACTCCCTCTAGTGGCCTTATGTAGCTCTTTCAAGACTCTAGCAATATAAACAAAAAAACAAAAAACTGAATGAGAAACCTGCAGAAGCTCATGATCAGATGGATCCTCTTGACCGGGAACCATCTCGGTCAACATCTCCGACATCACCTTAGTGTTCCCGCGCACAATGTCGAGCTCACTGCGCAGCTTGCAAATCTAATCAATGATATTTTATGACATCATTAAGCAATCTGTGGAAACAAATGTTGATCCATCCCATGTAAAAGAATAAAAAAGGAGGTTGTGTAGTACCTGTTCTGGGGAAGGGTTGATGGGCAGATTGGGCACCTGTGGGGAAGTGTGGGTCACAGGGGCAGAGAAGGGAGGAGCGGAGGCAGGGTGAGGGTGAGGGTGAGGCTGTGGCTGGACTGGGGCACTGTATTTCGGCTGGTCCATATCTGGAGCACTTTGCAGCTATTATCAACAGAGCAAGACAATGAGAGATAGTGCAGAGATAAAGAGGGAAGGTAAAGCGATAAAGTTAAGTAAATGATAAGGCCCATTATATTTTAGAGGAAGCCACCATAACCTCTGTGACAAACAAACCATAACATACCTGAAGTCAACACCTACCAGTTGTGGTGTGTGAATGGGGGACAAGGTCTCCAAGTCAGACGTTGGAAACTCTATACCCTTCCTCTTCATTTCTTCATAGACGTGGACTACTCCTGTTAAATCTGGACTACTCCTGAAGGCATCTGCCCATGCCTGATGTATAGAGTACATGCAAACTTAATATGTGAAAACATGACATAAATTGAATCAGAATAGCTAGCTATTAATATAGTTTATAAACGGTGTTGCATACTAATATATATTTCTATAGGAATGCACATTCGGCTGTTCAGATCCTCTC
The DNA here is from genome assembly GCA_026230005.1 of Gila orcuttii. Taxonomy (NCBI): domain Eukaryota; kingdom Metazoa; phylum Chordata; class Actinopteri; order Cypriniformes; family Leuciscidae; genus Gila; species Gila orcuttii. Next base: position 23,114,382 of record JAPDVR010000017.1, read on the forward strand.
TACTTGAAAATTCAATATCTTATTAAACAAGCTACACTACTGTTTAAAGGTTTTGGGTTCGGTGAGATTATTTAAATAAAATTTTGCAAGAAGACTCTCACCAAAGGTGCATTGATTTGATCAAAAATAGATTAAAACAGTTCCATTTTATTGTTAGAATTTAAAATAACTGTTTCTATTTTAATATATTTAAAAAATGTAATTTATTCCTGTAATGGCAAAGCTGAATTACTTAAGTCTTCAGTGTCACATGATCCTTCAGAAATCATTCTAATATGCAGATTAGGTGCTAAAGAAGAATTTATAATTATTATCAATGACGAAAGCAGTTGTGCTGCTTTATTATTTTTGTGGAAACTGATACATTTTGTTTTCAGGATTTTTTGATGAATATAAAGTTTAAAGGAATAACATTTATTTGAAATAGAATTTCTTTACTGTTACTTTTGAAAAATGTAATGTGTCCATGCTAAATAAAAGTATTAATTTCTTTAAAAAAAAAATTAAAAAAAAGACTAAACCCAAACTTTTGAAAAGTAGTGTAGTAACTACAATCAGGTGGCTGTTTTAAATAGTTGTTTGTATGGCAAACAAAAATGCAACGCACAAACTTCACTTGCTTAGTTTCTTTGGACAACGCCAATCTAGAGATTCCATCTTGATCATTTTATTATAAGAAATTTCTGGCATCACATTAAATGCAAGACCATGTAAATTGAAGTTACCCTTGGTCATTGGAGCCAAACTTGGTAACATGATCCACTAAGTTGTAATGAGCACAACTTCAGTGCCAACGAATCAGCCGGATCTCCTTGACTACCGAGCATCAGGTAACCAGCCCCATGATGCACCCCCTCCTCTCTCTCTTTTTCTCTCTCTCAATCATGCTCTCGTTCTTGTCATTTTCCTTTCCTCATGGTGCGTTTAAACCATAAGGCAAATGCATTTTTCTTAACTGATCATGAACAATCAAAACCAAAAAATCCAGATTTTTTTTCCATACCTGTATCAAAGCTAGTACTTTGTCTTGCACTATGGCCGGTGGGTTGTTTTTAGGAGATATAATTTTCACCAAAACACCATCTATGAAGTCCCGGGTGGTGACGAGTGCGTGGAACCGATAGCCACAGTTCTTTACACATGTCTCAAGCACCTGAACACATTATGAAAATCTAAATAAACAGGACATTTTAAAAAGGAATTATCAGCCGTTAGTAAGACTATAAAGAGAAAAGTTTCCATCGACTGTTGCCCACCGTCAGTGTAAGCATCACCTCCCTGTAGTTTTTATTCCCATTAAGCCTCTTCTTTACAGCTCTTATAGCATCCTTAGGCCTATAAATCAGATAACACAAATAAAAAACAATTCTAATTGCTAAAAAGCAATTCATTATGGAGTTAGTCAAACCAAAAATTATTCAGACACCAGATATCATTTTTTATTTTTTACTAGTGGGTGTAGGACACTATAGTTAATTTATGTAAGTGAGGATAGCAAAATAAAGTAAACTGTGACATATTGCCAAAAATTCTTCATACAGTAGACTACCAGTGAAATGTATAAAAAATTTGGGACCAAAAGTTATTCAGACACTTTGACATGACCATGTTTTGCTTACGTATTGTTTCTTTAATTGCTAATGTGAATATTTTACACCACAGACTGAACAAAATTAAGCATTGCTTGGTAATTAGTTGACCTAAATTAGTATCATCTAATTGTGTACTTAAATTTAACAGCTATTCAACCTAATTCATTTGTGAGACAGTCTAACAGAAGGATGGCCAAAACCAGAGAAATATCAACTGATTTGATCACTTTAAGTTCTTGTCATATTTTAATTCCATTTTCTAAACTATACCGAATAAACTGTGATAACGTGAGAAATATTGAAGGTGTCTGAATACATTTTGGTTTGACTGTACAATGACACGGTCAAGTGAATGAATCATGTTCTGCTAGAATGCATTACCAGGTTCCATAAATAACACACTGGTGAAGAACAATCATTTTATGTAACATCCTGGACTTGATCCTTCAGCCATTATTAAACATTTTATATAATGAAAAATATGTACGACAGCAACTTCTGGATTTGTGTAACAATGTTTTTCGTTTCCTAAGGCTTACGGAATATGTCAGCAAAAAGGTCAAATGCTATGAATCATGCATTTTTCATGTCTCACCCATCTTCTGTTTCATTGATTAAGTCGCATATTTCCATATTCAAGGTCCAGTCTTCACTTTGCAGGGAGCCATCTGTGGCCCTTTCTGGAGAAGATTAAAAGGCAAACTGATAAGAGAATCGGTTACTGCCTGTTACTAAATGAGAATCTGGAAAAGCATTGGCACTAATGACATTGCACTGATCTGCAAACCGCTGTGCAATATGTGCTTGATAATGCTGGGTGTCTTCCAACGCAAACGGTCATGTTCCTCACAGAGTGGCCATTTATAAATGTTGATCATTAGTGTGATTCATTTACACACATTACCTCAATCTTTAGCTATGAAACTGGGTGTGAGAGATAAACGCACTGTCGTGTGGCTAGCAGGCTAATAATCGCTGTAGAACTTCAGTTTACTTAAACTCATTTCAGCATTTCGCCTCCCTAGAATTGGTAATTTAAAGAATTAAAGAAATGACTATTTTGCAGCACATTTTGAGAACTAACTGTGAGTTAGAGCAGCTAGCATGAATGAGCATTAGCTGTTAGCCAGCGAACTGACAGGCTCTCCATATGGTGAGCTTCTGTACAGCGGCTCAGCTAAATGCATCGCCTTAGAGTTTACCTGGTTGTGACACAATGTTTAAGCATCATTTCATTTCTAAAAAACATACCAATGCACTGTCCCACCGGAGTACTGTATGGGTTTCCCAGCAAGAACTCCATCTTGTCAACATATCCAACGATTAACAGTCAATGAGACAGTAAACACTCAAGCCCCGCCCATGAACGACTCCTATTGGTTGATTTATTCAGGGCTGCAAAGCTATTGGCGGAACCTGCTGTCTGTTTTTGAAATGACACGCCAGCTACTTAAAAGGGACAGTAGTGACCTCGTTGACACGACTGTTTTATACCGCAGGTTTGATACTTTATTACCAATGTTTATGTATCAGTTTGCCCTTTCAGACTATGAACTTAAGAACCAGACATTTTATATGTGACTTTGACCTTAAGGGAATTGCTTGCAAAGCATATGTCTGGGTGACCATGTAGCAAAAACAAATGAGGTGACTCAATCAGACATTTGCATATGATTGTAATTTATCACAAAGTCTCCAAATTTTTTTGGTTTCTAATATATTTGCTGAACTGTTTCGTTAAACTGAAATACTAGGATTATGCATTTACAGTTTTTACATGCTGCAGCTGTTATAACTACAAATACATATCATGACCTTAGACATCTATATTATTGCTCACAACATATCTGGACAGCAATGTCATTTTACTGGTTAGGTGACTGGTGTCACCGCTGCTTACTGTAAAAAGTAAACAAAGATAGATAACCAAAAAATCTGTTTCAGCCCCATAAAGGGCCTTTTTGGCCTTTTCAATCCTGTAAAATTTTTCTCTTAACGGCTGTGCTTTCAGAAGACAGATGCACAAACATTGCACCAGCAGCTGTTCGTGCCTGCAACTCATACATGTCATAATCATGGACCCATTCCACATTTCCCCAGCTCTGGATCTAAGACAAATCAGAACCGAATGTACAGTAATCATAAACATGGGGGAAATTGTACCATGCTAGAATCATTAAACATTTGGAATAAAAAAAGAAACCACCATACCTGGTATTCTTCCTCAAGTCTGGACAGCAGAACCACTTGTTCCACGCTTAGGTGTCTGTCAATCAGCCCAAGGGACAAGATCAACGATTTCAGCTGAGTGATCACATACTCAAGCCCTGTAGGAACATTAGAAACTGCACTGTTCAAACAGGCCCATTCACATAAGATGCAAAAGCACCAAATATCTTTTTACCTGTCAGAGACCAAAAATTGTAGGAATGAAGGTGTTGACGAAATGTCTCCTTAGTCTCTTCTGGGATTTGAGGACCCATAATATTGGAGGATGAACCAATGACTACATTGTATCTAAAAATAACAAGATGTTCATACACCATTTATTGTGGCTATATATTTTGACATATTGGCTATATTTTTTTTATTAAAACCTAATCTAGCCAAAATGTGTAAATAATCTAGCCAAAACAACTAAATATCACCTTTGTTCTATCCAGTTCATTACAGGCTCCCATTCATTTGTCTGCAGTTCCACAAGACCTGGAGGTTCTTCTACTCTGTAACTGCAAGCAAGGTAGATATTATTTAATGAAATCATAATACTGTCAGCAGAAGTATTTAGGATAACTAATACCATTTACCTTTAATGCAATTTTGTGGCACAATAATGGCAGAGATGGTCTAGTAAGATATTGGTTTAATTAATTAAACACCATCAAGTAATAAACCAGTGAACCTCACCAGATAGTGTCAGTCTCCAAAAACTTTAAAGCTGCTGAGATCATTTGTTCTTTAGTCCTTTGTGTTGGGTTATCAAGAGCTGTGTTGCAAAGTGTGGTCTATATGGACAGAAATAAGTCTTATTAGCATATATACCATTTAAGCCAGTTCAATTGTTTTGTATATACTAATATATATATATATATATATATATATATATATATATATATATATATATATATATATATATGTGTAATATCTTATTTTCTTCATGCTTTATAGTTGCATTTAGCAGATTAGAGCTGGGCAATAATATAGTTCACATTTTGTGACAATATAAAAAAAAAAAAATCAAGCAGTTGAAATACAGCAGTTGCTACATACTATAGTATAAACATTCATGTGAAAAAGAAAGTACACCCTCATTAAATTCTATGGTTATACCTATCAGGACATAATAAATAAAAAATGATCTAGTTTTTAGTAGGTCTTAAAATTTGGTAAATACAACCTCCGATAAATAACAACATATGACATATTACAGTGTGTCATTATTTAACAAAAACTAGGCCAAAATTGAGAAGCCATGTGTAAAATTAAAAAAACTAAATTCACCCTTTACTGCTTCCATAGGAATTAAGAGAGTAAATAGCAACGAGGCGCAGCCAATCAAATGCCCTTGATTAACTGATTGTTAGGTTCTTCGAAACTCATCCCAGAGTTGCTGTCACAGCAACAAGTCTGTCAGCTCAAACCTGCTCAGGAGCAGGCATATTTCTTAAAGGTGATACTTAAAGTCTGTCCCAGCCACTGCTACTTTCTTACAAGAGTACCCTATTGAACCAGGGACAATAATAATAATAAATAATTTTAAAACAATATTATAATATTGTGTTGTGTTGTCCATCAGTGATTTTAGACAACTAAAACCAGATAGTTTAATCAAATCCACAAATTTGTTAGAAAGAACCAAATTAGCCAGAGATCAGTTATCACTATTAGAAGATCTGGCACCTGTTGAACCATCTCTGATGTATTAAGAAAGGTTTGAAGAATGGACCCCAAGTGTGTGTTTACACAACGCCAAGGAGGAATTGCAAAGGTTGCAAAGGGTTTGTAAAGTTGCATCTGAACAAACCACAAGACCTCTGGAACAGAAGTCATCCGACAAGACCAAAGTGGAGATGTTTTGCCATTGGATCCAAGATGGTGCCGCAGATGGCTGCCTCGGAGTGGAGCTCTCCAGCTATTGTGTTGTTTTTGTTCGTTTGTTCTGCGTTTAGTCATTCTTTTCCAATCAGTTTCACCAAAGACGAACTACTGGACATTAGGAAACACACACCAGAAACCTTTTCTACAGTTTTTGATTATTCGGAAGTCTTGCAGGACATTCTCGTCGGAGGGGCAGCGTTGTTGTTCAAATGCGCGTTCAGACGCAAACGCGGGAAGCGAGCCGGCGCGCTGGTTAAACTCCGCGAGCGCGGCCTGCGCACTGCACTCCCCAGTATTCATCTCACGAATCTCCGATCCCTTCCTAACAAAACGGATGAACTTCTTCTCCTCACCCACAGTAACAAGGATTTTTTAAACTCTGCTGCTTTATGCTTCACTGAAACCTGGCTGAGTGAAGCCATACCGGACAACGCAATACATCTGCGTTGAGCGCGGCGCTACAACAGCTGGCTGAACAAATAGCTGAAACGGAACAAAGGTACCCAGACTCTCTTTTAATCATTCTTGGGGATTTTAACAAAGCAAATCTTTCCCGTGAACTACCAAAATACAGACAGCACGTTACATGTCCCACCAGAGACAGTAATATACTGGACCACTGTTACACCACAATAAGAAATGCGTATCAGTCGGTCCCATGGGCAGCTTTGGGGCTCTCTGATCACTGTTTGGTTCATCTCATACCGACCTACAGGCAGAAACTGAAATCAGCTAAACCTGTAATAAGGACTGTAAAAAGATGGACTAATGAAGCAGAGAAGAATCTACAGGCCTGCTTTGATTGCACTGATTGGACTGTTTTTGAAGCTGCTACCAACGATCTGGATGAGCTCACAGATACTGTAACATCATATATAAGTTTCTGTGAGGATACATGCATTCCTACCAGGACATTCTTATCATTCACTAATGATAAACCATGGTTTACTGGGAAACTCAAACACCTTCGTCATGCCAAAGAGGATGCTTACAGAAGTGGGGATAAAATCTTGTATAACCAGGCCAGAAACAGATTGACAAAGGAGATCAGAGTTGCTAAAAGGAACTACTCTGATAAACTGAAAAACCAGTTTTCATCCAACGACCCATCATCAGTCTGGAATGGCCTGAGGAACATCACCAACCACAAGTCACCATCCCCTCGATCTGTGGACAATCAACACCTGGCTGACGATTTAAATTCATTTTACTGCCGGTTTGAAAAGCCCTCATTCACACCACACACCCGGTCTGATCTGCACTTAACACATTCACCATCACCTCCTGCACTCCCACCCCCCCCCCCCCCCCTCCTGCCATCCAACCTGAGCTTAAGGTCTGTGTGGAGGACATGAGCAGAGTCTTCAAAAAACAGAAGACTAGGAAAGCCTCAGGCCCAGACGGCATCTCATCTGCTTGTTTAAAAGCCTGCGCTGACCAAATAGATCATTGGAGCAGTGTGAAGTTCCCTGCTGCTTCAAACGCTCCACTATCATTCCTGTCCCCAAAAAAACCAAAATCACTGGACTTAATGACTACAGACCTGTCGCTCTCACGTCTGTGGTCATGAAGTCGTTTGAAAGACTGGTGCTGGCCCACCTGAAGGACATCACCGGACCCCTGCTGGATCCCTTTCAGTTTGCTTACAGAGCAAACAGGTCTGTGGATGATGCAGTCAACATGGGACTGCATTATATCCTGCAACATCTCGACAGACCAGGGACTTATGCAAGGATCCTCTTTGTGGACTTCAGTTCGGCCTTCAATACCATCATGCCTGGTCTTCTCACAGCCAAACTGACCCAGCTCTCCATGCCATCCTCGATCTGTCAGTGGATCACCAGCTTCCTGACGGACCGGCAGCAGCGAGTGAGACTGGGGAAACACACATCCAAGACACTCACAATCAGCACTGGCGCCCCCCAAGGGTGCGTTCTCTCCCCACTGCTCTTCTCCTTGTACACAAATGACTGCACTTCTAAAGACCCCACTGTCAAGCTCCTGAAATTTGCAGACGACACCACTGTCATCGGTCTCATCCAAAACGGTGACGAGTCTGCTTACAGACTGGAGGTTGAACAGCTGGCTGTCTGGTGCAGTTATAACAACCTTGAGCTGAACACGCTCAAAACAGTGGAGATGATCGTGGACTTCAGGAGGAACAGCCCAGCACTCCCCCCACTCACCATCATGAACAGCACTGTGGAAGCAGTGGAGTCATTCAGGTTCCTGGGCACTATCATCTCTCAGGACCTGAAGTGGGACAATCACATTGACTCCACTGTGAAAAAGGCCCAGCAGAGACTGTACTTCCTTCGCCAGCTGAGGAAGTTCAACTTGCCACAAGAGCTGCTGATTCAGTTCTACTCAGCCGTTATTGAGTCTGTTTTATGCACTTCCATCACTGTCTGGTTTGGTTCAGCTACCAAATCAGACATCAGGAGACTACAACGGACAGTCCGGACTGCGGAGAGGATCATTGGTGCCCCACTGCCATCCCTCCAGGACCTGTACTCTTCCAGAGTGAGGAAGAGAGCAGGTAAAATCATCACAGACTCCACTCACCCTGGACACCTCCTGTTTGATCTGTTACCGTCAAGACGGCGACTCAGATCACTGGCCACAAGAACATCTCGGCACAGGAACAGTTTCTTCCCACAGGCCATCTCCCTTCTGAACAGTTAACATATCTCCCAAGGCATATGCCTGAAGTGCAATACTCCCACTGTTTAGTGCAATATCTTTAAAATTCAGGTGATATTTATATTTATTCATACTATACAAAATACTGTAAATATGTTCATTATCTGTAAATGTTTATTCTGACAAAACCCAACTGTGACCATATATTTTTATAGTACTTTCATATTTTTTTATAATTTTATTCGTAGAATTTGTATTACTATTTGTATTACTATTACTTGTTGTATCTGTATTTGTATATGTGCACTGGAAGCCTCAGTACCAAAACAAATTCCTTGTGTGTGCAAGCACACTTGGCAATAAAGCTCTTTCTGATTCTGATTCTGATTCATAATGCAAAGCGCCACATTTGGGGAAACCAAACAAAGCATATCAGCACAAACACCTCTTTGAGTTGACCATGAGCTCCTCTGTTCACCAAAGTATTCTAGAGTCAAATGTGAGGCCATTTGTCCGACAGCTAAAGCTTGGCTGAAATTGGGCTGTGCAACAGGACAATGATAAGAAGCACGTCAGCAAAGCTACAACAGAATGGCTGAAAAAGAGAAGAATCAAGGTGTTTCAGTGGCCCAGTCAAAGTCCAGACTTCAACCCAATTGAAATGCTGTGGAGAGCTGTGCATAAACAGATGCCCACAAACCTCAATGAACTGAAGCAACGTTGTAAAGAAAAGTGGGACAAAAATTCCTCCACAACGATGTGAGAGACTGATTAAGTCATACAGAAAACAATTACTTCAAGTTATTGCTGCTAAAGGTGGTTCGACATCATATCATATGGTGCACTTAGTTTTTCACACATGGTTTCTCCATTTTGGCTTTATTTTTGTTAAATAATAATGACAGTGTAATATGTCATGTTGTTATTCATCTGAGGTCGTATTTACCTAATTTTAAGATCTGCTAAAGACAAGGTGATGTATTATGTCCTGATACATAAAACCAAAGAATTCAAAGAGGGTGTGCTTTCTTTTTAACGACTGTATATTTAAACTGCTTTATGTGATTGACAGTCATTATGTATTACGAATACAGAATTTTAGATGCAACTTTGAATATATCACTGGCTGATAATATAGATAATATATTATTTTTAAATAATATATAATTTAGAAACTTTAACGTTTAATAATAATGGCCTACTAGGTGCATGGTGTAAAACTTCAGTGTTTCCTTCTGAACGTCCCACTCTGTTGCAACAGCTATGGCAAGAGCTTCATTGGGAACTGTGAACAGCTTTCCACCTGGAGTCTTCAGCTTTCGCTTGTCAAGGTTTATTTCAAACAAACCCCCTGTAGACAACACAAAGACTATTTTCAAACAGGCATAATTTTTCTCTTGTTGAAAAACTACGTTTATTATTTTTAAGTTGCAGATGTGTGTTGCTATGCTTAAATGACGCTCACCATCTACTTGAGATATCGAGACATTCTCGTAGAACTTCTTTCTTTCTGTAAAACGCGAAGAACAAGAGATAATGCATCAATATATTAGGTTTGTCCTTATACATTTCTGTAATGATGATCTTACCCGTTATGGCACTGGCATATTTTGCCTTCTGTAGGTGTGTTGATAAGCTAGGAACATGATGCCCTTGAGGAAATGGCCAAACGACCTGGCCAAATTGTCTGTGATACCTACAAATATTCCGTAACATCATATATTTTAAACTCTATGTATTCGCATTAACGTAATAACTGTTAACATTAACTGTGATCAAATTCAGTCAAGGTTCAGAGAGCTGGATCAGCCGTTGAAGCTAATTTGACAAATCATCGTTCCTGTTTTTCAGGAATAATAGAAAAGCACACGTTTTAGTATAATTGAGGTTAACTCGGTTATTTAATAAATATAAATACTCTGTCACTGTCACAGCATGCAGCAACGTGAAACCAAAGCGTGAAGCTAATGACTGTGACCTACTTAAGGACCGTAAAGGACCATTCAAAATAAAAGTCCCAGCAGCTCCACCTGTAGACTACAGGGATTTCTATCATTTATTTAACACCGATTCCACCCAATTCTGATCCAAATGAACGCCTAAAGAAATAAGAAATAAGAAATAAAAAAATATTTTGTCCATTTTCAGACAATCCAATATACTGACTTCGTATGCCATTCTTTTAATAAAAATATTGACGTGTACTATTTTTAATAGATAGGCCTAAATTACGCGAACTACATTACATGTTTGCTAGATTTCTTCTTTTATGAATGCCTATTGCCTTCTTATGAGGATCAAACATTTGAATGAGTAAGAGAGAAAGAATATCCGAGTAACTAATCATACATTATTCTGGAAAAAGCGGGAAAAAAAATATTTTTATTAATAAGAATACTAATTTATTTATAAATTTATAAACGTTTTATTTTTTCCGCTCTTATCGACGTTTTTAATTTGGCAGTGACCTAAAGCTACAATGCAACAGAAAATCTTCCGTTAACACTAACCAATCAGCTGGCGTTACTTATTTAAGTGAAAAGTTCGCGCGAATTGGCCATCAGCTGTTTAAACACAGAAGCCAGAATCTGCTCTGATGTGCAGGTAAATCCCGCCTCTTCTGCATCACTGTAGATTCCAGATATCGACAGGAGTTTTAAATACTTAACCTTCCTTCCCATCAGCCTAGGCCTAGGGCAATTAAAACTGTAATGGGAATTCCTACAATGCTTTAGATAAACAAACAAGACTGCCTGTAACCTCGTCAATATAAAGCTATATAGCTTTGTTTTAAACTGTGCTTATTTCATCTCCATTTAACTCTTTATTTTTTTGGAATGAATAAATCTTCCCAAAAAAAATAGTCTATGGTAAATAGTTTAATCTAAAAATATTGTTACAACAAAAAAAACCAAAGGAAAAAAAGGAAACTTGATCAAATATAGGCCTATACCATTCAAAAGTTTGCAGTGAGCTATTTCAAATAAATGCGGTTCTTTTGCGCTTTCTATTCATCCAAGAATCCTGAAAAAAAGTTTGCTTAAAAATATCAAGCAATAGTTAGCACAGTTGTTTTCAACATGATAATAATAAGAAATGTTTCTTGTGCAACAATTACCCTAAGCATACGTGAGTTCTGAAGGATCACGTGACACTGAAGACTGAAGTAATGATGCTGAAAATTCAACTGTGCCCTCACAGTAATATATTTTATTGATTTAAAATATATTAATATAGAAATTAGTTCTATACACCTGTAATATTTCACAATATTACCGTATTTACAGTATTTTTGAGCAAATAAATGCAGCCTTGGTGAGCATAATAAGAGACTTTTTGAATTGTGTATTTAGGCCATGTTGGGGTCCTGAAAACGAATTATTTGGAAAATGAGTTTAAAAGTGCATGGTTTTGAAAACAATGCCGTTATTGTCTCAATGTAAACTACAAAAACACGAATTTGTGAAAATGGTGACGTCATGCGCTTGCATATTATGTGTATTATTATTCGCCCCTTTTTGTTTACAAAGAGACATTGCCAGCTACCGGTCTGGCATGCATACAGTGTTTTTAAAGTCCCTATGATATCAAAATTGGCTTTTATATGACTATGTATGTGCTCCAAAACAATGACAAAATTCACATTTAGAAGAAATAAGCTTTCAAAACTTATGGTCTCTCACTTCCGCCAATATGGACAAATTATTTTGATGACATCACTCGATGACAAAATCGGTCACTTCATACATTTACTATTTTCTACATAGCCTAGTGAATGGCACATAGTGCCCTGTATAGGGGATAGGGAACGATTCAGACAGTGTAAATAAGCTTTCCATTGGGGCGAATTAAGTCTGGTTTCACGTTAGGTTCACTTGAACCGCCACAGCGCACAAGTAATAAGGCATAATATATATATTTTTTAATTACAAGCATGTCATGTCATAATTAATTCTTAAACAGAATTGTGCTTGTATCATACAGTATTTGTTATCAAAGTTTTTTTATCGAAAAATATCGTAGATCGTGAAAAAAATCATCTCTAATAATTTCGGATAGCTGTACTATGCTACTATCTAAGCTAACTAAAAAAAAACACTAAGAACGAGAAATCTCTCGGATTTCATCAAAAATATCTTCATTTGTGTTCTAAAGATGAACGAATGTCTTATGGATTTGGAACGACATGAGGGTGAGTTGATGACACAATTTTCATTTTTTAGTAACCTAACCCTTTAAATCAGCTTCACAATAAACAGGAAATAACAGTGTTAATGTAAAAATGTATCAATTATGAAAACAAATGTAATTTCACAAGATAATATATACATTATTCAGCTCAATTTAGTTCAGTGTTGTTTCAGTTCGGGTTAATAATCAATGTTGCAAATTTCATCAATTATGAAGCTAGTTCAGTTCATTTATCAGCAGCACTACAGAAGGCAACAGTGTCATTATTCAACTCAAGTCAGTTCAGTGTCAATATTGCAAATTTGTGTCATTATCCAGCTATATTCAGTTTAAATTTTGTTCTCATTCGAAAGTGTCAGAGCAGTTAAATCAATAATATTACTGAATATTAATTGGTGTCATTTAAACCCCAACTTTGTAACTTTTAGTGAAGTCTTCTGACAATTGTCTCCCAAGTGATTGTTATCATCATAAAATCTGAGAATGATAATGCGCTATATAACACTTTCATTGTTTATTTTTTTTATTTTCAAGAAATGTTTTGGTTCAGCATGCATACTCACCTACTATATACTGCAGTCAATGAAAAATGTTTATGCAGCAATGATGAATTAATTAATTAAAACAGATGTAAAGCCATTTGTCCTCTTAAAATAGCTGTTTGGGAGGGGTTCGGGAGGAGAGCCTGTAGGTAACATTTCTGTGTTTAGGATGTTACACAACTACGCTTTCATTAAAACAAGTTTCACTTATTGTTCCTGTAACAGTTATGTACCAGGAAAGCGAAATGTAATAGGGATATAAATATGATCGACAGCTACACGTCTACCTTCTATAATTAGTCGGAGGATTAAAATAGTTGAGGCATTCAGAATACCCAGGAATTAAACTTGACTTACCATTACCATATCAGCTCTATTGGTCAAACCCTGAGCTCTACTTTGGTCAATATTATGGCATGATTGTACCTACAGTAATTCTACTAGTTTGCTTAAACAATTTGCTCATTAGTTACCGAAAAAAACCTTAAGTATATATTATTTTACATCACTGAAACAAACGAAATACATCAATTCATACCAACATCAGGTAAAATCAGGTAAATAGCTCTAAGGTTATAATTGTATGTTACACATTTTACACTGTTGCACTGTAAATGAACTGTAAAGTGCCGATCACACTATGAACGATAACTATAACCATACTGTTTTATTAATCATTCTAATTCTATTCTTGATGTGTTCAGGCTTTAACTCAGCACAAAACAGCATGCACAACAACGATGTTTTTAAAATGATTCCAGTCCCTGATTCTCATTGGTCAATACAGCGTTCCAGCTATAGCATATTATTATTTTTGTTGCATCTTCATGCGGAAAGATGGCAGTTAATGAATAAGCTTACTAAATTTTTTACTTAATTTTTTTTTTTTTTTTACATGTTAACCATTAAGCAATAAGGAAATTAAGGCCATGTTGTATTATGGATATCACTGCCAAAAGTGTTGTAGGTTGCGCGCCATTAAATTAATTTCTATAAAAGCTAGAAAAAGATCATAATTTCAATTCCATATAATTCCTCTGCTTTATAGGATGGATATTTTGACAGAACAACTAGCCCCAATATTTAGGTGAAAGTAACAGAGTAAACTATTCTGGGAAATAAGTTATATTTGTCACGATTAGCCACACACTCCCTGGGTTATCACGGACTACATTTCCCATCATGCACCTCCCTGGACTGATTACACCAAACACCATACACCTGCACTGCGCTGATTACACACACCTGCATCTCATTCAGACACACACATATAAACCACTTCCACGCATCACACCAAGGTAGTGGTGGGCAGATCGAGGCTTCGTGAAACAATGAAACAGTTGAAGCAAATGTGCCATATTGTGTCGAGGCTTCGGAACAATCCGACACCCTTCTCAACGGCGACACCTAGTGGTCACTTTCAGGCGTTGATCTGAAACAACCTTGACAACGAGCCATTAAAAAAATTTTGTTTTTTTATTATTGTATTTTTCTAATATGTGAAGCTTGTAACCTGTAGGCTCCTCACAGTGCATTATGTTATTTTGTTCATGAAAAATAAATATAAATAAAAGACATTAAGCCACAATGTCTCACTTGTTTATAGATTTTTATTTCTCACAAGGTACACTTGTTGCTGGCATGCAAAGATGTTTTTTAGCAATGACATTCAAATGAGGGAAGATTACTGCTCTCTATTTCCAGTAAGTTAGGGGATCATGAGTTCTGGGCAAAAACGCATCGTTGAGGTATTTTTTCACTTCCACTGTGGCATCAGCTGTAGGATTGTGTATCATCTGGGTTTCACGGATACGATTATCAAAAAGTTCATATAAACTGTCCTGTGTTTCTACTGGTGTTGATGTTGATGATGGGCCTGGGAACAATCTACATTGTTAAAAGCGCTATATAAATGAAGATTACTTGACTTGACTATGCATCTATCTATTAATCTATCTGTCTATATATATTTCTATCTATGCATCTATTAAAGTTGCAGTAGGGAGTTTTGAGAAAATGTTGACTTAGCCTGAAAATTTGAACAAGCACAACTTCCAGGTCCAACCCCCTTGCTCTCTGCTGCGCTACAGCCCTCCCTCCACAGCGGAGCCTGCCGTGAACGCGCAGGCTAGTAAACAGGACCACAGATGACGGCAGATTATAAACAGTTATGGAACATTCACTAATAGGGACGAAACATCAACAATATGCTTTACATTGACTATGGCCTGCCCATACTTTGACTACAAACTTGGTCCTCAAATCATTATGTATTTTGCAATACATGTAACTTTATAACGTCGCACTCTTTCTATAAGTTATAAATAGCTAGTAAAATAACGTTAAAGGATTAGTTCACTTTTAAAAAAAACTTTTGCTGATAATTTACTCACCCCCATGTCATCCAAGATGTCAATGTCTTTCTTTCTTCAGTCGAAAAGAAATTAAGGTTTTTGATGAAAACATTCCAGGATTTTTCTCCATATAATGGACTTCAATATAGGACACAAACATTTCAAGGACCAAATGACAGTTTCAGTGCAGCTTCAAAGGGCTTTAAACGATACCAGACGATGAATAAGGGTCTTATCTAGCGAAACGATCGGTCATTTCAAAAATAAATACAAAACTTTAAGTTTTATAAGCACAAATGCTTGCCTTGCTCTGTTCTATGATGTACGTTCGTGATCCTGTTCGAACTCGTTCATCAAAATGAACAAATCTTTTTTCGAGTCATTTCGTTCATTGAATGAACGAAATGACTCGAAAAAAAGATTTGTTCATTTGGATGATCGAGTTCGAACAGGAGAGTCACGAACGACGGTATGCGCTCGCGCTGTGCAAGAGAGGGGTGATTAGCGCGTACACGAGCGTGATTGACACTGCAAAGACATTCCTCCTGGCTCTGATTGGTTGTTTCTGACCGGGAGCGGTGTATTTCTGCAAATGGCAATAGGACCACAGGGAGGAGCCAGACGAGCTTGATTTTTTCCACAGATTATCTGTCTCATATTCTACTGTCAGGACATAATGACAGTTTTAACAAATACTTGTTTACAAAAGTGACCTACTGGAGCTTTAATGTGTCACATAGCCTATACTCTGTCTGTCTCTATCAGACAATGTGTAAATTTAAATGTAAGCCTAAATATAACTAAACAACTCGCCCTATAATTGTCACTATATCACCAAAAATCCACTATCTCAAAATCAAACTCCTCTCACAAAAACCCACGAGGTCAAGATGCGTTGACTTCACTTTTATACAGATGTGTGATTGTGTGGTCTGTTCTGTTCCCGATCCTGTCAATCAAACGCTGATTCGGCGGACCATGCCACCTGTCGAAACACTTGTGAAACACTCCGAAGCTTCATTTAGCCGTAGTCACGTGACATGGGTGATTTGAATCACGTTTCGGATCAGTGTTTCGAAACATCTGAGCTTCGGGATCTCGAAAAGCTTCGGAACGTAAGTTTCGCGACAGCCATCCCTACACCAAGGTGAAGTCTTGACTTTCCTGGCTGTCATTTCTGAGCGTTTCTTCCTGTGGATTATTGTTACCTTGACCTTGACCTTGGACTGTGTATCCCGTTTCTGCTTGTTCTCTGTCTGCCCCGACTTGGATGCTTACTGGACCTTGCTTCTCGCTAGTGATGGCAAAATGAGGCTTCCTGAACCACTGAGACCTCGCAGCCCATTGCTTCACCCAAAGGTTCATTACGCGAAGCTTCATTCAGCATTGCTCATTAGTGACACCTAGCTACTGTGCAAAGAAGTAGCAGACAAATTAATTAATTCTGGACCAATGACCTGAGCAGACTTATGATGTCCATATACCACCCCCGTTCTGTTTCATTTATTTATTTTCTTCTCACTGTTAATATCTGTAACCTTTCATTTGCAATAATAAAAAGACCTGAGACCTTAATTTTTTCAAGTGTGTTGGTTTAGTCGATTCCTCTTCTTGGACAAAACCTCCCCAGCCTTGGAAAATATCCTTTCACAAGGAACAGAGGATGCATAGGAACATAAAAATGCCCAGTGCCAGTTGGTATAAATGAGGATACTGATGCTTCTGTTGAGCCCAGACAGGGGAGGATCTCCTCTTTCTTGCTGGCTCCATTACCAGGAAAAAGGAAGAGTCGCAAAAAGCAAACAAATCCAAAAGGGCAATCCAAAACAAAAAGTTACTACTCCTGCTTCTACTACTCCAGATAACACCCACAAGGTGAGTTTTAAACCCCCTTTATGCGTTAGCGACACTCAGGCCGAACCGATGATGTATCCACACAAACCGAGGCCTCGTTTGTCATTAGTCACGTGATTTTCACGTTAACAACACAAGCCTCGAATCGCGGCTTCATCTGGCACGCCCATTTTTTCTCGACACAAGCTCTGACGCCTCGGTTCAAATGTCACATCACTACTTCTCGCCGCCTGCCCTGACCATCACCTGTTATCTGGTTTGTCTCTGCCTTGTCTATGTGGCCCTGTTTGCTGTTGTTGATTCCTGCCTGTTTAACTACTCCAATAAAAGCTGCAATTGGATCCCCTGCAATTCGATCTACTGCGTCATTACAATATTGCTATTGTTATTATTTTGGCTCTTGGCATGACCTTGATCAATTGAGCATCAAACTTGTCAAAGTAGACTCATAAAACATTGAAAACTGCCTGTGAATTAATAAATATAAGAACAGTAAACCATCTGTTGTAAGTAAATGAATGACTGCATTCTGCAGCAATAATCCCACATTACAACAGTCAAACTAGCATAACAAAATCAATAGCTTCCCAAAAACATAATTAAATGGATATATTTATGACTGTTGTATAATAAACTGGTGAATACTTTGGCTAGGAGTGGTACTGGAAGGGGTGAGTAAGTAAACTTTATTGTGTTCAAACAAGGAAAAAGAATAAATTATATTTCTCGTTACAGGAAGAGCTTTTGTCATATCCAAGAAACTGACTCCATGTTTATGGCCTGTTTTTTTTTGAAGACCCAACCTAATGGTAAACTTGAGACAGGTCTGATTGTAAATTTGGAGTGGTGCACATGGTGTGCACATGGACTAAAACATATTCAAGCAAGCCAATGAAATCTTCTTTTAAATTGTGATGTATTTGAAAATTAGCTGCTGAATATTGTCACTCATACACAACATCACATTGACTTTCTTTTCAGTTTACTCCGTCTTCTCTTGTTTAGTTTGTTGTCATGGATGTTAATTTGATCACTCATTATGTTCAGCTGTGCACATACAGTATCTGTGCACACATTTAAGTTTATGCTTTGTTTTTCATTGTCCGGTATTGTTTGTCAAGCCTTGGTTGTGGATGCATATTGGATCATATTGTGGATTTGTGCATTGGTCACAATTACTGCAATGACACAAAGAAATGTTGCTCAAATAACACTAAGGATGAAACATTCCAGCCTTTTCTTTTAATCATCTTTGCATAATGGATAAAAAAAAGAGTATATCCTGAATAATCAATCATGCTGACAAGCCAACATTTATTTAACCTTAACATCCTCTAGAGGAAAGAAACTATGACCAAGCAGCATCAAGATGTTGAATTGAAGTGAAACCGATAAGTGGGGAGTTTTTTTTCTTTGTTTCTTTTATGCTTTATAAAATATAGATGGATTCTGAAAGAGTATGCTGATATTTTGTTAATGTAATGAGACATGGCATAGTCACAAAGCAGGGCATTGTTAAGTAACAGTGTTGTTAACTTGTTTTACTATAAAGGATGTTCAAAGCTACTATAATTAAGTATTTTATAATGAATAAAACCATGTTGCACAACCTAGATGCACAAAAGGCTATTGTCCAAAGTCACCCAAGTTGTTCTTTCTTTAAAGATACACCCACAGACCCAAGACTATTATTACAGAGAAATCTCAGAATACGACTGACTGGCAGCTGGTAGTTGTTGTATGTATCAGCAGACACTCAATACATTATTTTTTTTAGTTTAGAGAGATTGATAAAAGGATGGACGGATGTGCTTTTCCCAGGAGCTTGAAAGTTTGCACGTAGTACTTTAGATAAGAAAAACAAATGTGCAAAGCTTCTTCCTTGTTCATTCTCAGCAGTAAAACCCCCCAATATGCTTGAGTGTTGTCATACATTATTGTGAATGAGACCTGAGGCATTTGAAGGCTCCTGAATTGTGATCCAATATCTGATGACATATCAATTGACCATTAAACTGGATGTCTTACTATTGTTTTGTGGCTCAGATAAATAGAAAGTAGAAATTTTTTGTAACATTATAAATGTCTTTACTGTCACTTCGAATCAACTTAATACATCATTGTTGAATAAAATTATTAATTTTTATTTAAAAAAAAAAATCTTACATACCCCATACTTTTAAATGGTAAAGTATGATGGTTTCCGCAAAAATAAGAAAGCACAACATTGTTTTCAACAGTGATAATAAGAAATGTTTCTTGAGCTGCAAATCAGCATATTAGAATGATTTCTGAAGGATCATGTGACACTGAAGATCATGTTTCATTAATGTTCCAGCAAGTCTGCTTGATCAATTACCAAAGAAGCATGTCAATATTAATCAGGAAAATATGATTTTTTTTTTTAAATCAAAGTAAAGTGTTGCAACATCATCAGGCTCCTGAAAGCTACAAAACAGAAGTAAAAAATTATAATCTGGTGCAAGTTAAAGGCAATAATGTAGGGGGGGGGGCAATTGAGCCATTTTGCCCCATCCAATTCTGAAACCCATATCACACGTAAATTTTCACCACTTCTGAAGCGTTTCAAGAGTTTTCGAGCATGTTTAAGCCCTCAAAGCGATTCACTTAGGAGAAAAAGAAGAAACGGAGAAAAAAACAATAGGGTCCTCTCACCATCAGTGCTCGGGCCCTAACAAGCATTGACTATTGATTATTCTTTTTTTTTTAATAAGTCTCATTACTGAAACAAAGGCATACTTTGTCATAACATCTTTCAAATCTATTTGCAAATCTAATGCAAATGTGCACATCTCAGCTATTAGCTATTATGAGCAGAAGTGTCTTGATTATACAAAACAAAATATCTTTTAGGTCATGCTCACATTTCACATGGCAAGCAAAAGAAATGTATTGTAGTGAAAATATATATAAAATGATGCCTTAATGTACTATTACTATTTTTAACATGACAAAAAAAATCAGTTAAGCAACATAAATTGGAAAACAATTTCAGCCGTATTTTAGAAACCTTTAGAAGGGACTTTCTTTAGGGTATTTTCCAAGTGGTCATATTGTTCATTACTGCAGCTGGCTCCAAATCAAGTCTGTGGGCACATATTTTCTCTCGTGTTGCCCCGGTTCAGTGGGTGGTGCACGAAAAGCACGTGTTTTGGTGCCTTCATTCGGACAGCCAAAACGTGCGCTTGGGCTCCTTTTCCAGGTGATGATGTGTGCATGCATGAGGCATGACAAACCCTCACTGCTGATGACCTTGAGCTGATTCTGCAGAGGGGTTTTGGCGGTTCTTCAAGGCCAGTGTGACGCCAGCAGCTTCAGATCAATGTTCCAGCTGTCTGCCCTCTCATCACCCTCAGTTTGAAGACACACCTGTGAGCCCCACTTAGCCTGTCCACCCCCACAAAACCACCAGGTCATCATGGGAAAATTACTAAAGGATGACAGGCCTGAATGAACTGCTCACTTTGGTTGTTTTGATGAAAAGTCATTATCCCTTACGGGAAAGGTACTCCTTAAACCGCTAAGACTTAAGTTAATCATCCAATTTTTTTCTTTAAGACTGTTCATAAATGTTTTAAGTCAGGTACGTAAAAATGTAGATAGGTTTTAATTTGATACTGAAAAGTAAGACTGATTACCCCTGACTAACTGCTAGTTGGTCATAGTTCTTAAAGGGATAGTTCACCAAAAAATGAAAATTCTTTCTTTCAATTCACCCTCATGTCGTTCTAAACCCGTAAGACTTTTGTTCACCTTCTGAACACAAATTAAGATCTTTTGATGACATCTGACAGCTTTCTGTCCCTCCATTGAGAGCTACGCACTTTGACGCTTCAAAAAGTATTTTAAGGGATCGTAATCCATATGAATTGAGTGGTTTAGTCCAAATTTTCTGAAGAGACTCGATTATTTTATATGATTAACAGATTTAATTTGGTCTTTAGCTGCTTGACGCGCAAGAACAAACCTCATTGGTTCTTATGGAAGCTCAAACGTGCTGCGTAACACGAGAATGAACCTCATTGGTTCTCACACGTCAATCTGTTCATCATATAAAGCAAACGTGTCTCTTCAGAAAATTTGGATTAAGTCGCTAAATTCATATTAGTTTTGGATTGGTTTTATGATCTCTTTATGAAATTTTTGAAGCGTCAAAGTGGTAGGGACAGAAAGCTCTCAGATTTTGATTTTAGTTGAATAAAGTCGTTATTTTAGGGTTTTTTTTGCGCACAAAAAGTATTCTCGTCGCTTGATAAACTTAAGGTTGAGCCACTGTCACTTGGACTATAATAATGTCTTTAACAAACTGTTTTGGGCCGGCATATGCAATTACCTAGCAGCCTATGAGGGAGTGAGCCAGCTCTCAATTTCATCAAAAATATCTTAAAGGGGTCATGACATGTTTTTTTGTTTTGTTTTATTATGTTCCCTTAGGTGCAATTGTAGTATTACTATAGGTTTTTTAACAAAAAAACTTAAAAAATGTAGTGATTTATGACCTTTTCCCACCCTGTTTCTCACCTCTGATTCAAACAGTCTGTTTTTGAGGTGTTTCCCCTTTAAGAGTTCAGTGTTAACGCCCACTGTTATGATTGGCTAAGGTCAGTGTTGCTTATGCATAAATTATGAACGTTAATCATTTTGTATCACACGTAGACTACACAATGCTCCACCACGTGAAACTTCGGTCTTCCGATCTTTTACCATCGTGTCAATTCTCAATTGATTTTGATTCATATGCGCGAGGGAGGAAGAGAGAGAGAGAGAGAGAGAGAGAGAGAGAGAGAGAGAGAGAGCAAGACCGTTTGAAGGCGCGCGCGCGGCCGGGGCTCTCTCTCTCTCTCTCTGCTCGTTCTTTCAGTAACATGCCCTGTCACACTCATCTGATCACTCACCGTTCAAATTAAGCTTTGGCGGGCTGCATATGATGCAAATAAACTGCATCCAACTGCTTTACCTGACCTCTGGATCGTTCGGCAGCGTATTCAAACACTCAAACAGGAACAGCACATCTGCGTGGCATCGCAGTCATCTTGTAAACAGACCCACTCGCTGCACGTCTACTGAACACATGTGGGTGCAAGCCGCACGACAACGATGCGATGATGCGAAATGAGGCGTAGTTGTCTTGCGCTGGAGGTGGTCATATGCATACGACTGGTACGTCACTTCGTACCGTGACGTCACTAAGTTCAACGGATCTAGAACGAGCTGTATTTAGAGCTTGATTAAATAAATGCTTCGTTTATAATGGGGAGGACGTCTTAAGCTATGAAACTTGCAGGAAGTTTTAATAGTACATAGATCTCTTTTATACCAAAAGATCAAGGCAAATTTGGTTTCTCATGTCATGACCCCTTTAATTTGTGTCCTGAAGCTAAACGAAGTCTTACGGGGTTGGAACAACATGAGGGTGAGTAATTACTGACAGAATTTTAATTTTTGGGTAACCCTTTAACTTAATTGCTATGTTTAACCCTATTTTGTTTACAGTCTGAGTTTATCTATGGTTTAACCTAGTGAAAAAACTATGGATAGATAGATATTATTTGTTTTCTTGTAAGTAATAAACTTCAGCACAGACAACAATGACGTTTTATCATTGACAAAATAGTGTTATAAATTTTCCCACATTGGTGTGAAGACAACACTGACGTTTCATCTCTGACAAATTATTGTGTCATAACTTCTCTTACTCTCAATTTCGCACGTGCCCGCAGCCGCTTATCAGACTTTTTTTTTTTTTTTTTTTTTGCTTATCAGATTTCTCTTTCACTGTTCACTCACTCAGTTTTCTTGAATCACGTGAAATAAACAACACGCCCATGGCTTTCGGCTAGGCCTATAAAAGATGAGGATGGTTGTGATGCTGAAAGAGAAGGAAGGAGAGATTTCTTGATCTCATTCATCAGAAACAGAGTCAGCTATGAGTGACCCTCGCTTTCCTGTCGATGTCCATCTTATCGGAGTATTGAAAAAGGACAAGTACAAAGTAATAATATGATCTATTCGTATGATAACTTTAAATACTGGCAACGCTATTGAATGTAGCGTATGATTATAATTGTATGTTTGTTGATTTGTTACAGAAATACATGACATCTGTGCTATGGTCAGACCAGAGTGAGCTGATAGTGTACCGATCCCTCCGAGACTTCAAAACGCTCCATGTACGTTTTGCAGTCAACTACTCTGCACAAGTCGTTACTAGAAGTGAAAAATTCGTTATTTCATTTACATTTCTTTCCAACAGAGGCAATTAAAGAAGTTGTTTCCGGTGGAAAACAAATTTCGGAAAGAGGATAGAGTGCTACCCAGATTTGGAGGTATGATTAACAGTTTTTTTTAGGTGATTAATATGGAGGTCTACATAATGTTGAAACATCTAAATTTACCATTTTTGGTAACACTTTATTTTATTTATTTTTCATATGTTATATGTACTTACCATAGTAATAACAGTAAATTATTCATAGCCCTCAACCAAATCCTAATCCTACCCTTACACTATAGCAAGTAGGCTACATGTAGTTACTTAATATTACTCGGTACTTAAATATATATTTATTCTGTAACAATGACACCTTAAAATAAAGTGAAACCCATTTTTTGTAACCCATTGTTTAAGCCTAACCTATAATAGCATGCGTAAAGTAGTAACAAATTCCTGTATTTACATACTTTACATATTGATGCTCACATTGCAAAGCCTTTCAAATAATCATTCATCATTATTATAATTATAATATTTTATATTGGAGGGAAACAGCTGAACTTTGGCTACATGTCTGCAGTACTCCCATTAACCCCCTAGAGGGCCCTGTTAAAGACCACTCTTTTATCCACAATGTATTTGTTTTTTTGTTCATTGAGATTTCTGTTGTTTACAGCTCAGTGCATAATGCCATCGTTTCAGTTGAAAGCTCTGGCTAAGTCAGTGTCCCGTCTGAGGTTTCTGGAGAGCTACTGTTCCAACCTGCTGCAGTGTGACCCAACTGTGTCACATTCCACAGAAGTCATTCAGTTTTTCCTGCCAAGTGAGCAGGAGCTTCTGCCAGAATATACACAAAACAGGTAGGCCATGTAGATTTTTTCCCCTGCGGCAAATAAGTAGGTAACTGCAGCGTTCCAAGAATATGTACACAGTAGCTCACTCCATATTTTTGATTTGATCTGTTTTGGTTGGCAGAGTTTAATATCCATGTCAACCTGCTGGAATGTGTCTGTGCTGTAATTGTCTGTTAAAGCTGCTCTTTTCTCCCTGCAGTTTGATGATTCTGCAATCTAACAGCATCCCCACTGTCAACAGAGGACCTGACTTGGAAAATAAACGTCTGAGCAATGGGAATGTGACCCAGCCTTTTGTGTCCAAGACATATCGATGTGTGGCTCCATATGAGACTAAAGATACAAAGAACAAGCCCTTTAAAGTAGCTGTGGATGAAAGACTGGATGTGCTCATCAAAGACAAAGCAGGTATGTCTCTTCTCCCTTAAGAAAGTGAACTAGTGCAGATCCTTACAGCTTCTTAATATTTTTCTGTGGTGTGATCAGGTTGGTGGCTTGTCGAGAATGAGGATAAACGTCTAGCTTGGTTTCCTGCCCCTTACCTGGAATTATGTGACGAGGGGCAAGAAGAGGAGGAGTTTGACTCGCCTACTTTTGAAAGTAAGATACAGCTGTTACATAAACGTTCTGTCGTATTGAATCTCCAAAGATAACCTTGGTAACTGATTTTTTTTTTTCGTTCCCCTAGTGTCTCTGTACTGCGCAACAAGAAGTTACACATCTAAAAAAGAGGACGAGCTCTCTCTGAGCATCGGCGCTGTTGTGGAGGTGTTACAGCGGTCTGATAATGGCTGGTGGCTTGTTAGGTAATTCAAGTTGTTTACTCCAATTGCACTGACATTCAGAGAATGATAGAATGTACAGTATCAATAGACAATGTACAGGTATGTGGAAGATTATTATCTGATTGGCCATTTGCCACATTCTGCATAATGGCTGCTAAACTATATGATTGAGTTGCCCTGGCAACCTATTTCCTACATAGCATGTCTTTTGTTTGTTTCTGACATCTTATGCAAACTTAAATCTATATTTCATATCCGTTTATCAATTTATTTGGCAAGTAGCCTTGCAATAAGCATAATATACAGTCAATCGGCCATTATTTTAAAAAAATACAGTTGTAAATACATAAATATTAATATAATTTGAAAATAGTTTTCTCTTTTAATATATTTTTTTAAATGTAATTTATTTCTGTGATGGCAAAACTACATGCTATTTCTTCATTCTCGCATGATCCTATAGAAATCAATCCAATGTGTTCAGTTTTGACCAGTAGTGGTTAGATAGATAGTGTTGTTTGTTTTCTTAACAAACTTCAGTAAAGACAACACTGACATTTTATCACTGACAAATATTATTGTGCCATAACTTCTACCAAAACTAATATTTAAATCTCTAAATGCATATTATTTCTAAATGTACATAATGTGTCTGTCCCATACAGAACTTAACCTTAAGCTTGTATTCCCTGTGCAGATACAACAGAAAGGCAGGCTATGTGCCCTCCATGTACCTGAAGCTCTACAGCAGCCTCGGCTTTGGCCTTCAGACTCTTCAGAGGAAACTTCACAGCTCTGCTATCAACCTTTCCGCCAACAACTCTTTAAAACTGGAGCCTCAGGTTCGCTCACGAAACCGAATGAATAGTTTCCTCAGCTCCAGCTCTCTGGAAATGCTGTCAGAGCCCCAGAGCCAGAACAGCGATCCGGGACAGCACGAGGAGTCTGGAAGCTTCAGCGATGATGGAACCGACTTCAGCTTCAGTTCCTCGGACACCACCTCCATGAGCCCAAGCATGTCCAGCTCAGAGGGGGAAGAGGGCCTGAGACAGCAGGATAAAGAGCCAGACAGCATTGATAGTGGTATGTCCAGTGGCAAGTCCAGCCCCATCAGCTCAGACACTGGCCACCCTATGAAAGGAGTCGGAGCTCCCAGGATACCACCCCGACCACAAACTCAGGAGATCCTACGCCGCTGCACAACCTACACCCGTAAAGTTGCTCTGGCAACATCTGCACGGCGTTTTGCGCCTGAAAGAGAAATCATGGTAGATGGAGGTAGAGCTTGAAAGGAGTGAGAGGGTGTATGGGTGTATGATAATGAGATACTTTCTACCTATTTTTCATCATCTGTGAGTCTTAAGATCTGGGTTCATTATAATCTCCTTGTATTCATTTTTGGGGCTGTATTAATTATATCTCAAATTAATCATTTGTATTATACATAACCACTTATGGTAGATACAGTGTACATAATTAAAGGATTGTTTTTTTGTTTTTGTTTGTTGTTTTGTTTTCATTAACCTTTATATTCAGACTGTTATATTTTTGTCTTGAAGTTAATAGTATTCCATACTGGAAAAAAACATGTTTTGGACATTTGCTTGTATACCTGCATGCATATTTTTCAATAAATGTTTTGACTACATTTTAATAATTCTGATGTCATGGGATTTTTCATTGAATGTAGTAATTTAATATATACAGACATATTTGTATGCACACATAAAGCATTATATATATATAGAACTGAGCTGGACGATGACATCACTGTTTTTCTGCAGAACTGCTTTATAGATGAAAATTAACTAATTTAATAATTGATCTTTATATTGGAACTGAATTAATGCTGAACTGATTTCAGCTGACACTATTTTCTTTTTTTTATTGCTGCTGTACAGCTGAAATGAATGAATCATTAGGGCTCAAGCCCTGAAAGGGCGAAGGCCCTATTGCAGGGGTGTCCAAACTCAGTCCTGGAGGGCCACTGTCCTGCAGAGTTTAGTTCCAACCCCAATTAAACACACCTGAAACAGCTAATCAAGGTCTTGATTAGCTGTTGAAGGTCATTAGGCATGCTAAAAACTTACAAGCAGGTGTGTTGAGGCAAGTTGGAACTAAACTCTGCAGGACAGTGGCCCTCCAGGACCGAGTTTGGACACCCCTGCCCTATTGTTTTCGTAAGGATTATTTATTATTATTTTCCTGTTATCACTGTAAAGCTGCTTTGAAGCAATCTTTATACATAAAGCACGAGGCTATATAACTAAAGATGACTTAACTTGACGCAATGGTGATAGGCCTATAACAAGGGGAAATTGACAGAAGAATTTGACTTTGTCACCACAAGTGTCCTCAAAAACGTACACATCTCTAGAATATAGCAATAATCAACAAACAAGCAATAAAAGGTGACAAACTGTTCCTGAGAATGTCTGTTTTAATTATTCATATAAGGAAATGCAGCTTCCTATAAAGAAATCTTCGGCACTTCTCATGTCAATGTTTGAAGTTTATTACCGGTACCTGACTTATCTAGCTCACTGTCATAATTACACTGGGGAATTTTCAGAAAGACAAACTCAACACATATAATTAGACTTGCAGTATGAAGCCAAGGAACATAGTGTGATGATGACTATGTTTAATGTACACGCCCCATAGGTTAATGTGAATGGGTGCTCCCTAATGAAATGAATGTGCATGGGTGATTCGTGTGAAGCTCGTTATTTAAGGAATATTTGAGTGCTGTCTAGGAAGGTGCTGTGGGAGACTTTAGGCTGCATTTACACTGCAAGTCTTAATGCTCAGAGCTGATTTTTTGACACGTCTTTTCTACACTTGCTTCTGTATTGTGTTTTACAGTTCTCCTCCAATAGGGTCAGTGCAGTTAAATCAATAATATGGTTGAATTTTAAGCAGTGTTGGGGGTAACTCGTTAAAAGTAACTTGGGTTACGGAATCAGATTACTTTTTCAAGTAACAAAAGTAACACTAGTTACTTTTTCACATTTATTGACTGACAGCTCTCCTGTCCCCATGTTGAGACAAATAAAGTGAGGAGGTTTGTGTGCGCTGTGTAAACACAATGGTTATTTTAGTTCTAGACTAAATGTGAACATGCATTTACTCATCTCACTTGCAAGAAAACATTCAGTATTCCTCAAAATTAATAAAAACAGTAAAATGCAATCTCGGAATTTTAAGCAAAACTTTTATAACTAACTTAAATTACACAAATATACTTTATGCATTTAATCTAATTTTATTAACCAGTGTCTTTGCTGCTGACCTTCAATGATCTAATTCAACCATACTAATAAGCAAAAATGACTTCCTTCTCCTGTATCCTATTGTTCTTTAATCCAGAACAGCAGCTGAAAGGTTTGTTTGAGCTGCGCCCTATACTGTACAGGTGTAAATATGCATTTTCTTCAGCCTGAGGCTTATTCATTTCACTTTTGGTGTGAAAGGGCCTTAACTTTTGTCAAAAATAGAACTTTTTTTGTTGTTATTAAAAAACAAACAAGCAAGCCCAGCCCAGGTGAGAAAAAGTAACGCAACGGTAATGTAATACATTACTTTTCTTAAAAAGTAACTAAGTAATGCAATTAGTTACTTTTTTGGGAGTAACGCAATATTGTAATGCATTACCAGTGGCGCAGATAGGATTTTTTAACTGGGGGGGACCAAGCTGGGCCTCCCAAGCAAATGATTTAAACTCAATTCGTTATTTTGCGTAATTTGGGCTTTAACTAGTGCTCAAGTAGTTACTTTGCGTAATTTAGGCTAATGATTTGCACTAAAAAGCCATTGGGGGATTCTTATTTGAAATCATGGATAAACAACAATGAACAAAGGTAAACAAAGGCCTACCTCATCACCACTAGCAATGCATGATCAGACTGTTATTTGACTAGTATGCCAATCACCCACCAAAACTTCATGTCTTCAGCAAAGTATTTTTTGTGGCTGCCCTCCTGCAGATCCTCACTTGACTGACTAGGGCCTGCCTTACTGTCATCAGAAATTGCCTGCAGCCCAGGAGGACAACATTTTAAATCTTATAATTTCAGTTAACCCTCTATACCTCTATAGAATTTCACAACAATGTGAAATACAACATATTCCTGAGAATTAATGGCTAAAACTACTATTACAAAAATGTCTAAGAATAACTCAAAATTTTTAATTTAAGTGTTAATTACAAGTTTGTTGCAATTTATAGATTAGAAATATCTTTCAAATGATGTATGACATATTAAGAAATGTTTTTCATAGCCCATAATTTAAGAATCTATATCCTCCGTTGCTCCAGTCCGTACAATAAAAAAACATGATTTCCTGCTATAAGAGGATGTCAAAAGTTTATGTAGGCCTTTATTTGTTGTTTGCATAAACCTTGCACCACACAAATTTACTTATAATTATTTTTATAGTGGCTTACACGACAGTGAACATACCTCAGTCAATTTATACTGTACAATGGGTTAAATGATAAGATAAAACATTATTTCCTGACGACGATAAATTGTTTGATTTATCCAACCATTCTTTTTATGTTCATTCATTATTTGCCTCTGTCCTCTCACCTAAATGCATAGTTATGGTCTCCACATTTTGCTGTGTTTACTAAGTGCAAAAGCCTTCTTGCCATTATTGTCAGACTAGCTATTCCCCTTAACAAATCTAATCAGCCACATCTGGGAAAGTCAACAGGCATAGGATACTTACATTGTTTGTTTTTTGAAAAAACGAGATGATTGTTTTTTGTCTCTTCATTGCCTTTATGTGGCATCTATACAGTCGATTTTTTTCAGTTCAGAAAATCACCGACTCAGCTCAGTCATAGATGGTATATGATCACTATGGTTACCGGTCCGCTCCTACAGGCACGATTGAGGCAGTTACCAGCTCCTCATAGGACCCCGGCGATGTCACTCAGGAGTCGTAGCACACATACAGAGAGAGAGTGTGTAAACGTCAGTGGCATGATGGCATCGTGTGTTTATTGACAACAGAACAGCGTGTAGTGAGAACGTGGGTACAAACAAAGTAATGGTGACCGGTGTAGATTATTATTGTGTGTCAGCCTGCGTCTGCCCCGACTCGATTCTGAAGCAGCGGCGGGCCGGGACACTAATGTACATAGCGAAAACACTGGTTAATCCTCTGTTTTACCGATTTTTGTCGCCTTTCGTAGAGATAGTGAGGGCGGGGGACGGATCGGGTCACTCTGAATCTGGGGGGGGGGGGGGGGGGTCATGTCCCCCCCGTCCCTAGTGCCATCTACACCCTTGTGCATTACTTGTACCCAACCAAGCAAGCCAGAGGCAATTGTGGCAAGGAACCTAAACTCCATCACAGGGTCGGCGCCACGAGGGGGCCCCAGGGGGCCTGGCCCGGCCACCTAGGTCACTGTGCCCCCTCACCTCTAGTCAGCGCACCACCCTGCCTCAGAACGCGATTTCAGCCGTTGAGACTCAACAGGGACGCTTCCACTGTGCCCTCTTATTCCTGACATATTATAATTAACTTAATTATTAATTAAATTACTTAATTAGTAATTGGTTGATTACGTCCTACGTCATGTTAAGTATTTTTTTCAGTCAACGAACTTCTTGTTTTCATAATCTGTATTGTCTAAAACACTTAACTTGCTTGCTTGCTTGATCATTCAAGCAATAGGCCTAATGGATTTAAGGAAATGGTTTACATCCACCTCGACAACAGTGAAAACTGTCATGGCTAGCACTAGCACCACCACCAGTGATGTCGACACGCCAGTGGCAGAGTCCCAGCCCAGCGACGGCACACGAGCTACTGCTTCTAGTCATGATGATATTTGCCCAGATGATTTGGGAGAAGATGGGCCTTTGCAAGTAAGATTAAGATCGTTTCCCACACGCTTATTTGGCACCAGAAAGAGATCATTTTTACACGTGTGGTTTCAGAAAAGAGATTGGCTCGAGTATTCCGTTAAAGCAGATGCGGCCTTCTGCTACCCTTGAAGAAAATTTAGCGCCAGATGTGCTACGCAGATCTCGATCGGGCAGCCGCAGAGCGGGACTAGACTTGACCCAGCATTTACAACCAAAGGGTTCCATGACTGGAAACACGCCGTGGAAACAAATAAAGGATTTAACAGACATGAAATGTCCAAAGAACATTTGACTTGTAATAGTATGTGGAAAGAAAAGGTAAGCCGAATTGATAAAGGTAAAGAAATCTCGACGCTACTGTATGCAGAACAAATACAGAGAAATCGATACTACATGTCTTCTCTTATTGATGTTGTGGAGTTTCTGATGTCCAATCAATTACCCATGAGGGGTAAAATTGAGGCCTTTGATCAAATGGATGAAGGTGGGAGTGGACTGTTCATGTCATTACTGGAATTCAGCATCAGGAAGGACCCCCAGTTGGCTGAAATTGTGAAAACAATTCCAAAAAATGCCACTTACTCAAGCCATGAAATTCAAAATGAACTCGTTGCTATAATGAGCAGCATTGTGACTGATGCAATAGTGAAAGAAATCGGCGATTCATGGTTTACTGTGAAAGTAGACGGAACCATGGACCCTACTGGAATGGAAAACATTTCCATTGTAATTCGCTACTTCAATGAAAAAAACACTGGAAATTACAGAACGATTGCTTGTGTGATGACCATCGCAAATTCGGGTGATGCACAAACCATCACAAACATGATACTTTCAGAACTGTCCAAGGCAGGCTTGAATGCGTCTAAGATTCTGAGTCAAGTGTACGATGGAGCCGCGGTGATGTCGGGGAAATATGGTGGAGTGCAGCGACTTCTGCAGGAAAAAGTTGGCCGCGAGATACCTTATGTACACTGCCTAAATCACCAGCTGCACTTAGTTGTCGTGCATGCGTTATCTGCTGAGCAAGCCATTCAAGATTTTTTTAGCATATGCAACGCGCTTTATAACTTTTGCCGTAAACCCACAGTTGCCCTGCAATATAGAGGTGACAGACTTAAACGTTTACTTGACCAGAGGTGGACAGGCCATCTGGCTACTGTTGCAGTCATTGTCAGTTCATTTGAGGACATTACATCGGTTCTTGAGCATGTCAGCTCTGCAAGGACTTAAGGAGCTGAAGTTCGCATGGAGGCTGTTGGACTGTTAAGGGAAGTGACAGATGAAAGCTTCATTTTCATCTGCCATTTGATTGACAAGGTAGGCCTAAGACATTTATTTTGTGTGTGTGTGTAAATATATTTTAATTTATTTTATTTAGTAACAAAATTCAAAAAGTCAACTCAAAATTATCTTTAAAAAAAATGTAAAATAAAATTAGAATATATGCTATTTTGAATTTTCAATCATTTAATATTGATAAAACAATTCTCATGTCAATTTGATAGAATTTTAAATGCACAAATGGGCTAAATAATTTATTTTCATTTTTATGAATACGAATCCCGTAAAATAAGGCCCATTCCCTTTTTGCTTAATATAAAAATGCTTTATTAAGCTCTATTATTTTTTATTTTAATTTTAATTTAATTGTACTATTAATTGACATCTTGTATCTTGAAAAAAGGCTTTTAAAAGGCTGTTAAAAAGTTAGACTAAAGATAGGCTATAGTCGTAATATGAATTCTGACATGGGTTTAAATATAGCCTGATTTTATTTAGGCATATATTTTTTTTTATGTCAAAATGACAAACACCATTAATTTTGAGATATCATTCAATGTTCGGAAATGACGGAAACATTTAATTTCAGTTAACTCAACCTCTAATTAAATCGTCGCCCTACCCTAGGTTCTTTTGTTGCTCAATCCTGCCAACATCATTCTGCAAGGAGAGGATACAGACCTTTTAACTGGGATGAAACTTGTATCTTCAGCTGCCGAATGTGTCCGCAATCTCCGCAGCGAAGATGAATTCTGCATTCTCTGGGACACAGTTACAGCGAGCACGAAAGATACACCTGTCCCAGCAAAACAGAGTCGACAGGTAAACAAGAACCTGAGTGAGTATGTAGTTGAAGAAACAACTGGAGCCAACATCAATGATAAAGTGGAGCTACGCAGGCTGTACTTCAGTGCTTTGGATCATATTCTTGGTGAAATTGAAGTGCGTTTCAGTGAACGTAATTCAAAATTTGCCGCAGCACTTGCCGCTCTTGACCCAGAAAATGAGACCTTTTTGGATGTAAAGTCCATAAAGCCCATCATGGATTTAACTAATTCTACCATTGTGGAAACGGAGTGCATTGTTGCAAAGCAATATATCTCCAGAATCAAAACGGAGGAAAGCCAGCAGATGATGGCTACTAGGAGACTTCTCTCTGAACACCACAAAGTACTTGAAGCTATGACTAGTGTGTTGTCCGCACTTAAACTCGCTATCACATTCGGGGCCTCTACCGCTATGTGTGAGAACTCATTTTCTGTGCTCAAGAACGTTTTCACGGACAACAGACGAGCAATGAACCACACCCGTAAGGGTCAGCTCGTGCAACTTGCATTTGAGCGGGACCTTACAAAGAAAATACGCAACGAATGGAAAGACCTCGTTCTGAGAAAGTTTCACACTTCCACTCGTCGACTGCAGCTTTTCTAAAGGTAGTTTGTGTTTTTGCTTTTTTGTCTTTGTTACTAGTATGATTGATTATATAGCCAGTGCTGATCCTTATTATTTATGAGAATGCTGTAGGCAGCGTTGCTCTGTATATCGTCCCGTCAATTTAAAAAAAAAATAATAATTAAAAGTGGGTGTATGGTAGGCCCCCCCAGTGACACATCGAGGCCCCCTCGTTCCGTACGTCCTGGCGCCGACCCTGCTCCATCATGTGACAGAAATGGAGAAAAAAACCTTGAGAGAAACCCAGCTCAATCAGGCTGCCAGATCTCCTCTGGCCAACGAACGAACACGGTGTCATTATGATTCAGACATCACAAGTCAGAAATTTAGAATTTGGATCGGTAGCATTCAAAAATTCAATCCAGTTCCTTTTGCTTGAAGATCGGATCCATCATGAAGTTGGTCTAGGTCTGTGCAGAGGATCTGTTTGGTTCTTGCGTCAACATTTATTCACTATATTGTTCTATATTGATTAATCTGCTTCTAGTTTGTCCTGCATTCTAGAAATCTTTTGATTGTTTTGATTGTAAGTTTCATCTAGACTTTTTTAAAAATTCATCCACTTTAATATATTTATGCAAAATATGTTGTGTAAACTAGGAAGTGTAATAAAAAAAAACACTGAAAAACATTAAAACAAGGGTCAATTATGTAATCAAAAGTAGCCTAACACAACTTACCCATTGACACATCTTAGCCCCATTCTCCCCTGTACATATGAATGGTGGCCAGTACAATCTGGTGTTTTCTTTAATTGTAAAAACCTTTTTAGCTTTTAGCTAACACTTTTTCCATTAACAGTTGTTGACTTAGTTTAATTGTTAAAGTGTGGAACATCATTTTCCCCACATTTATGATATATTCTATTGTGTAGAAAGTGCTGCTGTGTGTTCATTGGCCATTCAGACCTGTGTTTAGAGAATAGGGCTTGTAGCCTCTAGAGCAGGCAGCCATTGAAGTTCACCGGTTTCCATAGCAATGCTTTTGTCCAATAAGTAAAACCTAGATGGTACCAAAATAGGGTCCCAGTGGCTAGTGTAAAAAAGTTGTCAGGTGCTAAACACATTTGTCACTTGTGCTAGAATGGAAAAGAAGAGAAAATTGGATATCTCCAATGCATTTCTGAATGATCCAGGGTCAAGTGATCTCCTTTGGGATGTTTTGCTCTGTGTTGTGATGACAGATCTGTCTGTCTTTTTGCCTCTCCAGATTATTTAACATATATAGCATATGTATTATAGCTGTGTCTTCGTAACACAAGTGAAAATGGTGAGTTTTTCTTTTTTTTTAATTACATAAGATAAAATTTGATAATTGTGGGGAAAAAATACTGTATGTACATATTACAAGCTTTAAACATTGTTTAAAAAGTCTGATGATATATGACATGAATAATTTTACTATAAAAGGGTGGTTTGAAATAGTTTGATTTAAAATTACTAATATGAATCACTGAAAAAATAGTAATGATGCTAGCAGTCAGTACCCATTACAATATATTAATGAAATGTTTGTACTGTATATAAGAATTGTTTTTTTATTTTGGTATTAGACTGGAGGTTATGAAGTGGAGCAGTTTGTGGAAACCCCAGATGATGATCTGATTTGTGTCATCTGTAGAGCCGTTCTACGCTGCCCTGTACGACTCAAATGCAACCATGTCTTCTGCAAGGAATGCATTTTACAGTGGATGAAAAGGTAACAATTTTCAATATTTTATAATAAGACAAACCAGATTAGACAAGGCTGGGAAGTGTTGTAAAAGGATTTCCAGAACAACAAAATAAAAATAAATAACAAAAAAGAAAAGTGAGGTAGGAAATGAACATTTCCTTGTCTGGGTTATAATTTGATTTGTAACTTAATTGGTATAACTGGTATTGTCTGAATTAGCAGGTTCTCTTGTTCAATTTGAAATGCGTTACACAGAAGCTTTTTACATCTGCCTGTTTAAAAAAATATAATGGCTAACCAGATGAGATGGATTGTAACACTTTCCAGTAAACGCAAGTTTGAGGTCGGTAAGAATTTTTTATGTTTTTGAAATGCTCACCATGACTGCATTTATTTGATCAAAAATGCAGTAAAAACAGTAATGTTTTGAAATATTATTACATTTCAAAACAAGTGTTTTCTATATTAATATATTTTAAAATGTAATTTATTCCTGTGATCAAAGCTGAATTTTCAGCATCATTACTCTTCAGTGTCACATGATCCTTTTGCTGATTTGCTGCTCAAGATAAACATTGATAAAATATCTTATGCTTAATATTTTATATAATCTTTTTGTAATAATCGTATACTTAATGTTATATATTACGATTTAAATTGTATAGAATATTTATTAATAATTGTTGTATTTATTGTAATTAATAAATATCTTATTTTATAATTGTTGTTTATAATTTTAAAATAAGATGTAATATTTTTTTCAAGATTCTTTGATGAAGAGAAGGTTCAAAATACCAGCATTTGATTTTTGTGACAAAAAGACAAACTTCTAGTGGCACTTTTTATCAATTTAATGTGTCCCTGCTGAAAGAAAAAAAAAAATCTTACTGACCCCAAACTTTTGAAAAGTCGAGTACAGTAGCCTACTTCTGCTTTGGATGTTTTAGCAAATGTTAAAGCCAGTGTTGTTTCAGACAGGTGAAATGCCCTTGCTGCAGGCAGCCTATTGACCAGAACCAAATGCTGGTTTTGTTTAAGCTGAGTAAAACCATTGGCCGTTTACCAATCAAGGTAGGCAACATTTTTAAAGCTCAAGTCTAATATATAGTTGTGTCTCGTGCTTAAACTGAATGTGGAACAACACCATGTGTCTGTGTTCCTAGTGTCGAAATGAACAGCAGGGCTGCAGAACCACTTTCCCGCTCTCGAACGAGTACCTCCACATCTCCAACTGTCCGTATGAGTGGCAGCTCTGTCCTCATGAAGGCTGTGGGCAGCAGGTGCTGAGGAAAGACGCGCAGGCACATGACCAGAGCTGTAGCCACTGGCGACAGCTGTGTCCCATGGGCTGCGGGACGCTTCTCGTCCGAGAGAACCAGGCCCGACATAACTGCTACCGAGAGCTACAGCAGCACTACGTATCCGAGCGGAGGAAGCAGAGGGCCATCGCTGCCAACCTACGCAGGAAGATGCAGCGCATGCAGAGCCGGATGGCACAAATAAGAAGGCAGATCAATCTGATGTGTGAGAGCCTGGAGGTCGACGATCTGGAAATTGAAGCAGGAGAGGGAACCAGCACTTGGACAGACGCTAGTGCCGCCAGTCCGAGCAGCAGACACCATCACACTAACAGTTCAAGAGTCAGATATACATGACGGAAATGTCCTTCAGGATTCAAAGAAAGCATTCAAGTTAGTTTTTCATGTGCGAGTTTTATTAAATGTGTCTTTCCCTTTTTGTAATCATCACCCAAAAATGTTTACTCGCCTTCATGTCATTCTAAATTTGTATGAATTTCTTTCTCCTGTGAAACATAACAGAAGATATTTTGAAGAATGTTTCAACTGTCCATACAATGAAAGTCCATATGGTACAACACAACACTGGAAAAGAAAACAAGAAAAAAAATTCTTCTTTTGTTTTCTGCAGATTGCAGAATTAAGAAAGTCATACAGGTTTAAAAACATGAGGTTGAGTAAATGATGACAGAATCCCTTTAAGGGCAGCACACAAACAATTTTACAGATTTATTGTTTGTATATAGAGAATATAGAGAATTTTTTTTGCACATTCCTCCTAGAGCTTTGAGAGTTTAATAAAGTGAGACATTGATGCTAATGCACAAATATTAAAAAGAAAAAACAGTTACTGTAACATTCATATGCCTGCTTAAATTATTACAGATTACAGATATTACAATCTTGAAGTAACAAGAAAATGTGAAATCGTACAAAAACTGTCTTTGATACAATATATTAATTCATAATGTAAAAAGCAAACACTTGTGGAACATGTATGTAAGACTTTTTTCAGAACGAGTTGTATTTATTTCTAAAAATGAATTCTTTAATAAATTCTTTATTATTTACTATTTACTCATTATTACTAATGCTTATATATATATAATTTAAGCTATTGTGGAAGTTCAACAAATAATCAGTTGTCCTTAGGATTTAAACACAATAAAGTAATAAAATGGTTTACACACACATTAAGCCAATGGTATGATAGTAATATCTGTTTTGGGTTTCCAAGAAATGGGAATGTATGATAATGGGAGATAATAAATTAAGAGAGAAGATGTGTGGGATGTTTAAATGAAGCTGATTACAAGTTACACTCCTAGTACTGTTGTTTTTTTAAGTTAAATGCAGGGCTCTCAAGTTTTATCAAAAGTTTAGAGTGAGATTTAGGGGAGGAGCCACCCAAATATTTGCAGCAGCGGTCCCTCGACCCAACCAAATTCGCTTCAATTTTTGCTAGCAGTTCAATTTTGCCTATTGTTCATAATTGACCAGCACAAATGGAGATCATAACAATTGTTAAATCTTAGAAAAAGACAAATTCATCCAAGTAAATAAATAGTTATATTTAAAAAAAAAAACAAATTTATTGAAAAATAAATTTGACCTCAAACAAGCCAACTGAACATCAGTGCTCAATGTACATAACATTGTGTCATAACTTGCCCTGAGCATGTATGTCAAGACCCAAACCTGTCACCTTTACAGGGGTCATCGGATGCCCATTTTCCACAAGTTGGTATGATTCTTTTGGGTCTTCATGTAAAGTTTGTAACATACTTTGGTTAAAATTTCTCAATGGTTGTGTAAAACAACACCCTTTTTACCTCTTCAAAAACAGCTCTGTTCACAGTGACCCGTTTCGGTGCATGTCTCTTTAAATGATAATGAGCAACAACTTTTTGGCTTTTTGAGGATTAAAAAAAAGTGAATGTTTTTTTTCATTGCATGGTGATTGTGTCCACACACTGCAAAGACACATTTATTTGCAAATACCATATAAAAGTGTATTTTGCATCCGATGACCCCTTTAAAAGCAGTTGGAGAGTTTTTGAATGCATCAAAAATAATTTAGCACGAATTTGGCTATACTCCTCAACATCAGCTCTTACTGTCTTTGATCACAGGCAAGAGATATCGTCCATGAATCATAAAATCAAAATGCTAAAAAAAAACAAAATAAATGAAGATGTCCGCAAAACGCATTCATCAGATCGTGCTCTTTCAACTTCCACTCCGTGTGTGCGCGTGTTGTCTAGTAACGAACGTGCTTGCTGCGGGAACACATAATTTATCCGAAAACAACTAATTCTAATTTCTGATTGGCTGGTAGCTAGCATTTAACTCTGTATAACTCGAGACAGATGCTATGAACTCGGCAGAGAACTTCCCTCCGTTTGCCTGCGCCTCGTCCATTAATTGTATGGCGGGACAAGTTCCCTTACTCTTCAGCGTGAGAAACACAAGGTGTGGCGTGTGAGCGTGTGAACGGGTTGAAATGCGTGTGTCTCACGCCCAATGCGTGAGACTTGAGAGCCCTGTAAATGATCGAGTTCCTGATACCGGTGTATTGACATGTCTGTCCACAAGGAGGCACTACAGTTCTGCAGAATGTTCCAGATCACACCTGTCAGTGGAGGCCACAGAGGAATGCTGGGACAGCTTTGCAGGGTTTTGTTGGGAAGCTGTCGGGTTGTCCATCCCAGAGTGCATTAGCGGC
The DNA here is from genome assembly GCA_026230005.1 of Gila orcuttii. NCBI lineage: Eukaryota > Metazoa > Chordata > Actinopteri > Cypriniformes > Leuciscidae > Gila > Gila orcuttii. Next base: position 23,153,845 of record JAPDVR010000017.1, read on the forward strand.
AGGTAAATGTCATCCATGTTGGGCAAAACAAAAACTTCCTGAAATTATTAGGAAATCGGACAAGAATTGTTATGGAGGTTAATTCAAATATTTGAAAGTACATAATTTAACTGAAATAATAAAATATAATCAAATTAAAAGCTGTCATATACAAGTGAAGCTATCGCAATATCATCAAAACAAACCTGAAACTCATCTTGTAGCTTCTTTTCAATCCATTCAGTCACATGACAGAAAGTCACTTCTCGCTCTCCCAGTTTGGGTCTGACTCGTAGATCAAGTTTCGGGGGTCCGCAGAAACCATACCTAAAAGAGAAACAACAAAACACTTATTATTCTGGTGCATGTATCCAAAGACATGTCTGCAAACCTGATGACAGCAAACCTGAATGCATAAAAAAGATTTACAGGCAAAGAGAGAGAGACAGGTGTGAGATGCTATTTGACTAATATCTGTCAGGTAGTAGGGACATTCTAGGAATGGTATTTTATGCAAGACTTTATTTTAATTATCACTTCAATATTCCGTAAAAAAACTGTTACTTAACACACCTAAGTCACTTTGTAATAATGTCAAGTTAAAAGTTTTACTTTAGAACATTTTAAAGGGGTCCTATTATGCCCTTTTACGAAGTCTTGATTTTGTTTGGAAAACGACTCGGTTACTAACGTAACCTCGGTTCCCTGAGAGGAGGGAACGAGTATTGCGTAAGTAGCTTACGCTATGGGAAAACTCCTTTTCTCGAGAATATTGAAGTCTTTATGTAAAACGCATTGCAGCTGCACAGCTGACAGCAATGAACGAAGGAGCTCGGTCATTGGCTGTGCTGCGGCAACTTGCTCGAACCAATGACGGGGCGACTCTGAATGCGCGACCAATGAGCGCGCGTCAGAGCCCGCCAAGATGGGCGTGGCCAAGCTATATATTGGGCGCCCCGTCATGAGAGTTCTTTAGGTTAAAACGACTGAAGCGAACTAACCAAGCACAAGCACGGCAGCTTACGCAATACTCGTTCCCTCCTCTCAGGGAACCGAGGTTACGTTAGTAACCGAGTCGTTCCCTTTCGAGAGGTCTCTCCTATTGCGTAAGTAGCTTAGGCTATGGGAACACCATGCAAAACGCCGTGCGTGCTGAACTTCGCCTTATGATAGCCAGAGGCAGGTGCCTGAGCTAAAAAGCAAAGTTATCATCCAACTAGCCGGCAGAGGCGAGCTTTATATGTGGGAAAAAATACAGACCGGCTAGAAGGCGCTCAGTGTGACACAAGCACATACATAATCTAGATGCGAACTCGCAGTTCAACTAGCATCATGCTGATAGCACATTGGAATGCAATGTCGGGACCTGTAGGTTGTAGAACCTGATAAATGTGGACGGTGAGGCCCAGCCTGCCGCCGCACAAATATCCTCGATCGGTATCCCGCTCGACCATGCCCAGGAAGAAGCCACACTCCTGGTGGAGTGTGCTTTGACTCCACAGGGGCATTGAAGTCCCTTAGCTTCGTAAGCCAGCGCTATAGCTTCAACTATCCAGTGAGAGATTCTCTGCTTTGAAACGGCGGAACCTTTCGTACAGCCGCCAAAGCATACAAACAGTTGTTCTGTCTGTCTGAATAGGGCAGAACGCTCCAAATACACTCTGAGAGCCCTAACGGGGCAGAGTAGATTAGCGTCGTGTTCGTCTGCTGGAGATGAAAGCGCAGTTAGGGAGATAACCTGTGCTCTGAAGGGAGTGGTGAGCACTTTAGGAATATACCCCTGTTTCGGCCTAAGGACGACCCTGCAGTCGTTAGGACTGAATTCTAGGCAGGCAGCGCTTGTCGAAAGCGCGTGCAGGTCGCCCACTCTCTTGACCGAGGCGAGTGCCAGCAAGAGCGCAGTCTTGGGCGAGAGCTATTTAAGGTGCACGGTTCGGAGTGGTTCGAACGGGGGCCCTTTAAGAGCGTCTAGGACAGTAGCTAGGTCCCAGATCGGCACTGAGGGGGGGCGTGAAGGGTTCATCCTCCTAGCGCCCTTTAGGAAACGAATAATTAGGTCGTTTCTTCCCAATGGATGTTCCATTACAGGGTCGTGTGACGCTGTGATGGTCGCCACATATACTTTGAGCGTGGGGGGGTGCGGCCCGCCTCCAGAAGCCCTTGTAGAAAAACGAGTACATTCGTAATCTCGCATGTCTCAGGGTTCAGGCCCTTGGCATTACACCAGTCACTGAACACTTTCATTTCTGGGCATATAAGCGTCTCGTGGAGGGCGCCCGCGCCTCAGCGATGGTTTTTAGTGCTCCGCTCGCGAGGTTCCTGGGAACCCGTTGAGGGGCCATGCATGAAGGGCCCACAGCTCGGGGCGGGGATGAAATATCATCCCGCTGGCCTGACTGAGGAGGTCTGGCCTCAGTGGAATCGGCCGTGGTGCAGATTGCATTTGCATCAGATCTGGAAACCATGTTTGGTTCTTCCAGAGTGGGGCTATCAGCAGCACTGCGTTTTTCTCCTCTCTGACCCGACTGATGACCTGTGGCAGCATCGCGATCAGGGGAAAGGCATATAAGGGGCGGCTCGGCCAGCTCTGGGCGAGCGCGTCCGTGCTTTTCGTGAAGAAAAAAGAGCAGTGCGGGTTCTCCTTGGAGGCGAAGAGGTCGATCTCCGCTTTGCCAAAGGTTTTCCATAACCACTGAATCGTCAGCGGGTTGAGAGCCCATTCTCCTGGGAGAATCTTGTCTCTGGATAGCATGTCTGCCCCCTGGTTCAGGGCGCCTGGCACATGCGCTGCTCTCAGCGAGCGCAAGTTGTGCTGGGACCATAAAATGAGTCTCCTGGACATTGAATGCATGGAGCTCGACCTGAGTCCACCCTGGCGATTTATGTACGACACTACCGTCATGTTGTCCGTTCGGACCAGGACGTGTTCGTTTTTTAGATGTGGGAGCAGGGCTCTGAGAGCCAAAGCGACCGCTTTCATTTCCAGACAGTTTATGTGTCGGCGCTTCTCTGGGTTTGACCAAAAGCCGGAGACAGGCCTGCCCTCGTAAAGGGCCCGCCAACCTATTTTGGAGGCATCTGTCGTTATCATCTTTCTCCTTGTGTTCACACCCAGACTCACGCCTGACTGGTACCAGTCGGCGGCTTTCCAGTGCGTCAGGGCTTTTATACAGCCGTGGTTCGCTCTGATTAAAAAGTGGCCCGAACGCCACGCGTGAGTAGGGACGCGGCTCTTTGAGCCAGCGTTGGAGAGGGCGCATATTCAACAATCCTAGCTGGAGTACGGCCGATGCTGAGGCCATGAGACCGAGCATCCTCTGAAACCGTTTGACGGGGGCGCGTGCCCGCCCTGAATGATGTTGCAAGGCGCTGGATGGTAAGCGCGCACTCTGATGAGAGACGCGCTGTCATTTGCATCGAGTCTAGAACTATTCCCAGGAAAGAAATCCTCTGGCTGGGAGATAGTATGCTTTTTGCAAAATTGATTCTTAGACCCAGGCATTCTAAATGGCTGATAATCCAAGATCTGTGTGTTATTAACTGACTCTCTGATTGTGCTAGAACCAGCCAATCGTCGAGATAATTCAGTATTCGCACTCCCCTTCGTCTTAGGGGGGAAAGTGCTGCATCCATACATTTCGTGAATGTACGGGGAGCCAGGGACAGGCCGAACGGAAGTACTGTGTACTGGTATGACTGTCCCTCGAAAGCGAATCTCAGAAACGGCCTGTGATGAGGCGTTATTGGAATGTGAAAGTAAGCATCTTTCAGATCCACTGAGAGAAACCAATCTCCTGGGCATACTTGCGCGAGGATATGCTTGGTTGTTAACATTCTGAACGAGCGAATCATTAGTGCTTTGTTCAGGTGTCTGAGATCTAGGATGGGGCGGAGACCGCCATCCTTTTTCGGGACGAGAAAATAGCGGCTGTAAAAACCTGTCCCGCTCAGAGAGGGGGAAAACAGTTTCCACCAGTGTTGGGCAAGTTACTTTTAAAAAGTAATTAGTTACAGTTACTAGTTACTTCTTCCAAAAAGTAACTAAATTAGTAACTCAGTTACAAATTTTAAAAGTAACTAGTTACTTATGAAAGTAACTATTGCGTTACTTTCAAGTAAAAATAAATTTTAAATGCTCAAATGTGACCCCACCTCTACCCCTCTTTAACGGAACTTAAAATACATGTGCATGTTCAATTATTTATGATAAATTTGAATATTATAATGAAATGGACACTTAATACAATACATTATTAACAGAAACATGAAACATTGTACACGCATCTAAAAAAAAATGTTGCTGTGGGACAAAGTGAGACTAGCCTCCAATCAAACGCCATGTATGTAGATATTATGTTTATATAGTGGATCAATGCAAATAACACAATAGATGTTTTGGAAATTTTGATATTTATTGCCCCTCAACAGGCCACAACTGGGCAAAATTAAATTAAGCTTGTTAAGCTCGTCGCCATACCTGTCTCTCGTTGACTGACTGGCTTGTGTTGTTCCTTGTGTGTCCTGTCCTGCCCGACTATGCGTTATGATGGGTCGTTCGCAATTCATGAGCGTTAGCCGTTAGTGATGATGGGTCGTTCGCGAATGAGCGTTAGTGATGATGGATCGACTCGTTCGCGAATGAGCTTTTGATGGGTCGTTCGCGATTCGCGAATGAGCCGACTCTAAGAGCCGGCTCTTTTAGGTGAACGTTGGGAGCTGGCTCGCATATCTGAAGAGCCGACTCTATTTTTACAAATTTAGCCTATAGAAATTAAATAATTATGTAATACAAATTGAAATATTATAGTCAAAGTCATTTAAAGAGCCGTTTGTGAGCCAAAAGAGCCGGCTCTTTTCAGTGAGCTGAGTCAAAAGAGCCGAATGCCCATCACTACTATGTGTGCTTTCGAACACCCGCCCAACTCTACCTCTGATTGGCTTACAATGACATTTTACTCTACCTTATAGCCAATCGTCAGCATTTATGCGCTTGTCTCGTGCTCTGCCCACTAACCAAGGAAGAACAGTAAAAAAAGTATGTGCCTCTCGCTCAGAGATCTAGTTGGTCTGATGAAAAAAAAAAAACAGCTTCATCAGTTATAGTAACGCGCCACATTTTTTGGCAGTAACGGTAACGGCGTTATTAAGATGAGAAGAGTAATCAATTAGATTACTCGTTACTGGAAAAAGTAATGCCGTTAGTAACGGCGTTATTTATTTATAAAATTCCCATCACTGGTTTCCACAGCGCCCTTTTCTATTAGTTTGCGCACCTCGGTGCGTAGAACATGTGAACACTCCTTTCTCACTTTCGTCTCGACCACAGTCGTAAAACGTGTTGGTCTGCGAGCGAACTGGAGCGAGTATCTGTGCTTTACTATATTCAATACCCATTTCGGCATATCTGGAATGTTTTCCCATGCCGCTGCGTGTACAGATATGGGCTGAATACAGGCTAGGGGCGGGCCGCTGTGACGTAGGGACCTGGCCAGCGAATCGCCTGAGCTCGTAGCTCTCAGAGGCGCGGGCGCGCGCTGAGCAGCTGAGTGAATGGGCGCGTGTGTGATTACAACAGCGGGCGCTGTGTTTGTAAAACTCGCAGCCTGAGCTGAGGTTGTGTTTGACACTGTAAGGACAGTGTTTATAAGTGGGGGTGCATAAACAGTGGTAGGCACACGCGTCACTTTTATAATGTTTCCCGCTTTAACTGGGGATGAATTTATAACTGTGTGAACAGTGCTTGTGTGTAGTGGTGTGTACATGACCGTAGGCACGTGATCTACATTCATGGGAAGCGCAGCCTGAACTGGGAATGAATTTGGCACTGTTTTGACAGTATCTGGGAATGCACACTTTGTGGACATGTTAACCCTTAGTGACGCAGGCAGAAAAAGACTATTTTTTTGTGTTTTCTGTGCGTCGCCGTAAAAACGGCGTTTGTTTGCAGATGAACGAGCTCTGTGAGTGGCCCATTGACTGCTGTATGGACATATCCAGCCGCCTGTAAGGGGACTGGGTAATGTTTGAGCTTTTGCAGAGAGAGTGGTCCGGCTTTTGCGAGACACGCACTCTCTCTTCTCATTTCTGTGGCTAGGACGGCTTTTGAGAGCGCGAGCGGCATCGAGCGTCAGCCTGAGGCGTGGGCTGAGAGACGGTGGGAGCTGTTCTAGCCCGCTGCGGCTGTCTCTGTCTGCTCTGCGATGAGCTGGAGCGCTTTGGCAGGAAATGACGCATAGCTTGTGAAGCGTTCTGGGCCTCAGTGAAGCGTTCGGCGAAACCTTTAACCGCCGGTCCAAACAGCCCGCTGGTGGAGATAGGCGCGTCGAGAAATGGCGCCTTATCCGCGTCCTTCATCTCAGTCAGAGTCAGCCACAGATGGCGCTCGAGAACAGTCAAATTAGCCATAGCACGGCCAATAGACTGGGCGGTGGCCTTCGTGGCTCGCAGAGCTATATCAGTTGCGCTGCGTAGGTCCCTGAAGGCTTCGGGTTCGGGGCCAGACTCGTCCATAGAGCGGAGAAGCTTGGCTTGAAACACTTGAAGTACCGCCATTGAGTGAAGCGCTGATGCAGCTTGGCGGCGGCGTAGGCGCGACCGGCGAGAGCAGAGGTAGTGCGGCAGGGCTTCGAGGGGTGGGAAGCTTTGGCTTTCCATCCGGTGGTGGAGGGCGGGCAGAGATGATTGGCCACGGCCTCCTCGAGGGGTGGCGTTCCCTCGTAGCCTCTTTCCTTCGCGCCGTCCACTGAGGAGAGCGAAGAAGAAAAAGAAGGCTTTAGGCGCGCAGAGTGGGGGGCTTTCCATGACTTGGCAGAGAACACCAATCGAGCCCGAGGTCCTCCACGGCCTTCGAGAGGATGCGGATAATCTCCGTATCCATGGTGGAGCCCGCACTCGTGCTAGCTAGCGTCGATGGGGCGGGGTCGAAAGTGGAGCCCGGCCAGTCGTCAGATGCAGCCTCGATGGACAGGCTGTCATCCACTCCCCCGTCGTCCTCGGACGCGCCGAAAGTCACAAGGCCCACCGCTCTGCTAGAGGGGTGTGGGTCCGGCTGAGTGAACTGAACCGGCGGTGGGGAAGGCAAGAGCGGCGGTGAAGCACGCGGAGACTGGCTCGGCGTGACGTCACTGAGCTCAGGTTCAGGAAGCCTCTGTGAGCGGCGTTTTTTTTTTTTTTTTTTTAAGCGCGGCTCAAACAGAGGGGTGGCGGCGATGGGCTCGCTCGCGGCAAAAGCGGCGAAGCGAGCCCGCAGTGTGGAAAGACCCAGGTCGTCACATTCCGGGCATCCGCCCTTGGTCAAAGCAGCTTCTGCGTGGTTCCGGCCCAGGCAGCGAGCGCAGATGATGTGACGATCCCCGTCCGGGAGAAGGTCTCTGCACGACGCGCAGGAAGGCGTTCGAAGGCGGCTGAAGGTGCCGACGTCCTTGTAGCAATCCCGCTGGTATGCTTTTCCACGGCGGCGAAGGCTTTCAATAATCCGGAGGATCCAGCGAAGAAGGTGTTCGCTGAAGGAGATTAAATCTAAAGAACTCTCATGACGGGGCGCCCAATATATAGCTTGGCCACGCCCATCTTGGCGGGCTCTGACGCGCGCGGGCGCGAAGCGCGCTCATTGGTCGCGCATTCAGAGTCGCCCCGTCATTGGTTCGAGCAAGTTGCCGCAGCACAGCCAATGACCGAGCTCCTTCGTTCATTGCTGTCAGCTGTGCAGCTGCAATGCGTTTTACATAAAGACTTCAATATTCTCGAGAAAAGGAGTTTTCCCATAGCGTAATCTACTTACGCAATAGGAGGGACCTCTCGAAAGGGAACTATGAAACTATGAAAACTATGGTAATACAAACAGTTATCGATCACAAAACCATGGTTAATTTTCCTAAGGAGCGATGAACAACCATACAAAAGCAAGAGCTTACAAAAACTACAGTAAACACTAGATTTACATTAATTTTGGCTAGCAGGCGAGCGGAGGCAAACAGCTTTGCCCTTTTGTTTACATTGTAGCAACAACATAAAACTTATAATTGGAACTGTTCATAGAAAACCCAACTAGAAATAATAAGACATACTTACAAGCTGTGATCCACAAACAACAGAATGTCCCGACAAAGTGGTAACTGCTCTGTTTCAGGAGAAGCTTTTGTGCGTGGCCGGCATTGTCACAGATAAACGTTCAGATTATAATGTTTAGGAACAGTGTTTAAAATAAATGTTACTTTTCAAACAAATGAGTTTTGGAAACGGGGTGGACAAAACAGTGTCTCTTTGCAGCTGCTCAACCAGTACAGGCCTTGCTCCTTGTTTTTGCATATTCCATGGGTGTGGATTATTTAAATGAGTAACATTGTGACAAGATCCAGAAAAAACGTGGTGTAGTCCAAAATTCGTTGTAGTTCTTGAACAGTGGATTCTGTTAAATAAAATATCTCCCTTTGGAGTGGACTTTGAGCTTTGTAACCTTGCAGATCTTTTTTATGCTCACACAGCAACATTACACACTAACTAAAGTTGAAAAAGTGAAAAAGCATAATAGGACCCCTTTAAAACATTACGTTTTAATACTCTTTTTTCATGCTTTATTTTGATGTATTGACTAACATAGTAAAGCACAAGTTAAGTATTTGATTATCTGTAGTGTGTTATTCAACAGTACATTAATTTTGTATATTTTAATTGTACTAAATTGCTACTTAATAATTGCAAAATGTGTAATTACAAATAGACTATTCTACTAAATAGATGACACAAGTTTCAATAGAAATTACATATTTTAGTTACCATATGCCTATCAGTACATCCAGCAGTATAATTTAACCATATTATTTCAAAGACAATAAAAGTAATTATGAAACTACATATAAAGATGTAAAATATAAATAATAATAATAATATAAATAAATAAATAATAACAATATAAATTTAAACTATACTTTCATTTAATTGAAATGAAAGGGATAGTTCACCCAAAAATGAAAATTCTGTCAGTATTTACTCACCCTCATGTTGTTCCAACCCTGTAAGACCTTCGTTCATCTTCGGAACACGAATTAAGATATTTTGGTCCCACTTTATATTAAGTGGCTTTAAGTATTATGTACTTACATTGAAACATATGTACAATGTACTTATTGTGTTCATGTTGTATTGTAAAACACTTGTGCTGCCTTCGAGGTGCGATACTGGTAAGGTTAGGGACAGGTGAGGTTTAAGGGTAGGTTAAGGTGTAAGAAAAGGGTCAACAGTGTAATTACAAATGTAATTACATAGATGAATTACAGCTGTAATTACATGCAGCTATTTTTAAAATATAAGTACAACGTAAAAACATGTATGTACACAATAAGTCCATTCTATCAAATTATTAGTTTCAATGTAAGTACATAGCACTTAAAGCCACTTAATATAAAGTGGGACCGATATTTTTGATGAAATCTGAGAGCTGGACCACTCCTCCATACTAGTCCATAGGCTTCTTCAGGGATTAAAACTAGTTATTAAAGACATTGTTAAAATAGTCCAAGTGACTACAGTGGCTCAATCTTAAGTTTATAAAGTGACGAGAATACTTTTTGTGCGCGAAAACAAACAAAAATAACGACTTTATTTCAACTATTCATTTCCTTCTCTTTGGGCCTCTAGTCAGTTAACTTAGTGTGATTGCGTAGAGCTACGTCACACGTAGGCTCACTATTGGCAGACGCTGGTCATGTGGGTGATGCGTGTGACGTACAACAACAGAAGCGTACACTGTTAAACTAGTGAAATGACTCGAGGCCCACAGAGGAGGAAATGAATAGTTGAAATAAAGTCGTTATTTTAGTTTTTTTTGCGCATGTTGCGCATTTTTTCTCGTCGATTGATAAACAGTAGTCACTTGGATTATTTTAACGATGTCTTTAATAACTTTTCGGGGCCTGCAAGTTCAATCCCTGAAGAAGCCTATGGACTAGTATGGAGGAGTGATCCAGCTCTCAGATTTCATCAAAAATATCTTAATTCGTGTTCCGAAGATGAACGAAGGTCTTACGGGGTTGAAACAACGTGAGGGTGAGTAAATACTGACAGAATTTTCATTTTTGGGTGAATTAAGTGTCTGGAAACATAACATTCAGTTCGGACTTAAGTATATTCTTTTAAAGTATATTAATTCCATACTATATTTTTTTAAACAAAAATATGCTAAAGTGTACTTCTTTTTTACAATGTGGACCCACAGTAAAGTTGCATTGATCCACAATCCTGCTCCTCCTCTTTGCATCACTGAATTCATCACATCATGCCCAGTAGCAGAATCGTCTCTAATCCTTAATTATCAAATTGAAATTTAATTACAACAAAGTTAAAGAGTGAATTACACCAATCATTAAGGAGCGTGATTGCTTTCGATAATCTCTGTAAACATTGTGTAAGCTTAAGCAAAGCTTCAATCCCCAATGCAACATTAACAGCGTGTTCAGTTGCGTGAGAATGGCTCGTACCATATTCTGTCTGTGGGAGGAGGAGGAATGTTGACGGCCAGGGTTCCAGAGAGCTCTTTAACTTCCACCGCAAGCAGCAGAGGGGTGTTGGACATTTCTTCTATCTTCTTCTTTATGTACTCATTTTCTTTGGCCTTCTGGAAGTACTTAGACTTGGCAATCTTGTCGACAAATTTCAAAATCCGCCTACTAGTGCTGCCTCCAGCTGCAGCCCTGCGGGAGGCAAAGTGAATTTTTCATCAGATGGCCTTGATTTATTTTAAGAAGCATTTTTGACAAAGAACTCAAAAAAGACAGAGATTATGTTTCATAGGCATAATTCACCCAAAAATCATGTCGCTCTAAACCCTCTTGGCTGGAACGCAAAAGGAAACATTTAGCAAGATGTCCAAGCTGCTCTTTTCCATACATTGAAAGTGAATGGTGACCGTGGGTGTCTCTAGTCCCCATCCACTTTCACTGTATGGACAAGAAGCAGGGTTTACATTCTCTGAAATATCTCAATATATTGCATGTTCAATTGAAGAAAGAACGGTTTGGAACGACATGAGAATAAGAAAATTTTATTTTCGGGTAAACTATTCCTATAATGTCAGCAAGCCACTTGACTACATCTTGATGTTTAATTTACAAAGACAGCATTTCTGAAATACATCCCATCCAAATAATGCAAATAGTTGCAACATCCCAAACTCTGAGATCTCAGAGAATAACGAATTATGTTTTTTATATTATCCAGCCTCTCACGGAGACTTCAGATGCCCCAACACCTGCGATGAGATGACTAAACGCCTGTGAAGAGACGACTCAACGCCGGCGATATGTTATGCCCTAAATTAATACATGATTAACTAACTGTATTTTTTCTATGTACATTTCTGAAATGCACTTTCTGTAAAGCTGCTTTGAAACAATATGTATTGTGAAAAGCGCTATACAAATAAATTTGAATTTAACTGAATTGAATTGAATGTTTATTGAATTATGATAATTTTTCAGTAAATAATAATTACCCCTCAACACCAGCTAGAGCCTTTTCTGTCAGGGTTCCTTGAGTGTCAGCAGATGAAACTTCCTCCTCATCCGAGGATCCTGCACTTGAGGATTCCTCATCACTGTCAGCCAGCACAGAGAGCCTGGACCTGCTACTGCACAACACATCCAGACAGGACCTCATCACAAGCAGATATAAACATAATCCCACAAATGACACTAGGATTATACTGAGTCTTAATGTTTTTTGTCTTTTATGCTCACCAAGGCTGCATTTACTTGATAAAAATACAGTAAAAACAGTAATATTGTGAAATATTATAACAATTTAAATGAACTATTTTCTATTTAAATATATTTTTTTAAAATGTGGTTTATTCCTGTGTTGCATATATCTGAACTTGCAGCAACCATAATTCTTCAGTGTCACATGATCTTACATCAGAGATCCTTCAGAAACCATTCTAATATGCTGATTTGGTGCTCAAGAAACATGGCTTATTATCAATGCTGAAAATGGTTGTGGTGCTTAATATTTTTGTGGAAACCAAGATATATCTATTTTTAATGAATAGAAAGTTCAAAAGAACAACATTTATCTGAAATAAAAAATATTTGTTGTAATCTAACAGTGTTTACTGCCACTCTTGTTCAATTTAAGTATTCTTTTTCTGCAGGTTATATAGTAGACTTTATATATAACATGCTGTTTTGAGATAATAAGTACTGGATAGTGTACTAAATTCAGAAACTTACAACACATTGATTGTCTCCAACTCTGTCTCTGCCTCAAGGACTCCCTCCTTCCCAAGTTTGGATAGGTTGATTTTAGTCTCTAGAGTCATCTGTAGTGCTCCTGTGTACTCCACCTCCACATGCAACCATAGACCTGACACAGAAAGATATTTTTCTTTTAATAATAGCATAGCAAAAGTTACCTGTTGTTGTTATAACTGTTGTTACAAAAACTTTTACATTCAATAATAAATATCTAGTTCAGTCATGAAACTCTTTACCACATAGCACAAGCTGATTGGCCTTTGCTGTTTCTGCAACCAATGAGATTACTTGCTAAACAAGTAAATAGTCTGGTTCAGTATTCGCTGTAGGCTAGTCCTGCAGCATGCCATCAGAGATCCATCTGGATCAGTTTCAGAATGATAATCAAAACATAGATGGAGTCCATCAACACCCCTAATGCTGGCACAGTCCTATACCTCGTCCTCGGTCGACATTTAGTAACATTAGGCAGTTTTGATTTATATCCTATTTAATGTTGATGATCGCAGTGTTGATGATATGATTACATAATGATATCGCAAGTTTCTACATCTCCTTCACCTGTGTTTTGATATTCAGTACTCTTTCATAAGATACATAATAGCATTCCCTACCTTATAAAAGTAAAAACTTATTTTTAAAAGCCGTAAAAACTCGTCTTTGGCAGGGAACGTCCTGGTTGCGTATGCAACCCACCGTTCCCTGAAGGAGGGAACGGAGGACGTAGTCGACTGAATGGGGATCGTGTCAGAGAGTCAATCGTCTTCGACTACTATTGAACGAGCCAATGGAATTGGCGTGCGTGATTCGCATCACACACTCCGCCCCTGTGGTGCGGGTATAAATACGGAAGTGGATGCACGCACTAGTTGCTTTTTCGCTGAGGAGCTGAGCATAACCCAGAGTCAGCGGTGGTCCAGCGGTAGTGGCAAAGGGACTACATCCTCCGTTCCCTCCTTCAGGGAACAGTGGGTTACATACGCAACCAGGACGTTCCCTTTCAGTCGATAACATTGGACGTAGTAGACGTCGACTGAATGGGGATAACCATTGAAAACGCCACTAAAGCTGCCTCCTTCCAGTGCCTAAACAAAAGCCTCCTGATGCCCCCGCAATTTTAAGGCAGGCTTAGGCCAGGAGAGCTTAGGCCAGGAAAGTCACTGCTGTTCCTACAGGACCACTGGGAAAGCGTTCCCCGTACATTGGAAGGAAGGGACGCTGCCGAAGCCACATCCTACCCGAAGGGAGGTAACGTGGAGAATACACATATGAACTGGGCGGATAACCGGGCAGTATGACATGTGGAATGTCACTGGGGTGGCTCCAGCCTAAGATGGGGGAGACTCACCGGACAGTGACGGCAGAGAGACTCAGCCGAGGGAAGGCACGGGCTCGCCGTAGGGAGCCATATCGTGGAAGAATACACATATGGGATCACCGTAGGGACCGCAACATATGGACCCAGCCTAACACAGGTTCCACACTGCTTACGAGTGGTAAGCCTAACACCAGACCACTGGGAAACTGCACCACTGCACGTCCGACGTCGGAGGGGTGTGGAGGAACTCAACAGGGTTCAGATTTAAGGGCACTCAACTGGAGTAGAATGGCGCACGTATCCAGTCCATAGGAGGGGAATGGCGCAGCAAGCCGACACTTTGAACCAGGCTCACGGTGAAACTGGCTTCATGAGAAGGGAGCCCACGGGAAGCAGTGGTTCAAATCTAGGTGTCGCCCAGCCCCAACTCTTGAAAATCTGTCAGCAAAACACTCTGTCAATGCCCAGGCGGAGCACACACTCATTATAGAGGAGCTCAACACCTAAGTGGACATGAGCATCTTGGAATTTTTCACCGAAATGAAGGCAGCCACCATTCAGTGGGCCAAATTTGCTTGGAAACAGCCTTCCCTCTCTGCTGATTTCCTAACAGATAAGAGCTGGTCTGAGGTCTAAGGCTTGCGTCCTGTACACGTAACCCGCAATGAAGCGGACGGACAGAGAAAGCCAGGGCTGGGTCTGCCTCCTCCGGGGCAGCGCTTGCAGGCTCACCACCAGATCCTATTATGGGAGAGGTAGGAACCTTGGGCACAATCCAGGCCGGGGTCTCAGCTCGTGAGAGTTAGCCGGCCTAACTCTCAAGCGAGCAAGTCCCTACCCTCTAGTAGAGACCATGTGAGCAGGAGAACTGTTAACAGAACTTTTAACTCACAGCCTGCAGTGGCTCAGGGGCGGTCTCTGCAGTGCAGTTGCACCAGAGATAAGGCCCAAGAGGATAAAGAGGGCCGCAAGGACATTCACATGCTCCCTCAGGAACCTGACAATCAGGACGTGCTTCCCATGCTTCTGCATCACGATGTGCGTCAAGAACACAGAGGCAACATCATTTTGAGGGTGGAGGAAAACAGCCTACTCCAACCCATCTTGCAGGAAAGAGAGCACTGAAATGATCGAAAGCTTTCAGGATCTCCTCACAGAGAGAAGACTCACTCAACGAATAGGTTCCACTTCTAATGCGTAAGCACACTACATCTTTCCAGGGGGTGCTCGCAGAAGTGATGGTAACTACCACATGTTCCTGCGATAGCCACCTGAACCTCTGCGTCCAGTGTAGGACTGGCCCGGAATCTCCAGGGGTCAGAATGCGGGTTCCATCGTGTCCCGTCCCTGAAAATGTGTTCAGGGGAAGTCAGGAAGGCTGTCAAGGGGAGCTAGGTCTGGTTTGGCCAATAATGGGCAACTATCAAGACCTGTGCCACTCCTGACCTGGCACAGTAGGTGCAAGCGACAGGCGCACAAAAGACTGAGGTTTAGGAGCATTTCTGCTCAACACCTGAGTGTGAAAAAAATTCACTGAGCTTCAGGAGCATTTCTGCTCAACACCTGAGTACGATGAATTTCACTGAGCTACAGGAGCATTTCTACTCAACGCCTGAGTGTGATCAAATTCACTGAGCTTCAGGAGCATTTCTGCTCAATACCTGAGTGTGAAAAAAATTCACTGAGCTTCAGGAGCATTTCTGCTCAACACCTGAGTGCGATGAATTTCACTGATCTACAGGAGCATTTCTACTCAACACCTGAGTACGATGAACTTCACTGAGTTTCAGGAGCATTTCTGCTCAACATGTGAGTGTGATGAAATCACTGAACTTGAGCAGGCGCCAGGCGACAAAGAATCGCAGTCGCTTTTTAGGAGGCTCACTGGGGAACGCATTTCTGCAGGCACCTGGGGGCAGCTGAGAGCCAATGTCTGTCCAAGGGTTGTCCGCTCGGACAGAATAAATGCAACTGGCAGGGAGACGAATCCGGAGAGGCAACTGTGCGGCCCCGGAGTGACCAGTTGACCCCGTGACCGGTCATGACCCAGGTGGACCGCCAGGGGATGGAGTCTCCACTCACCCTGGCCATAACTGTCGTGAGGCTCGTCGGCGGCACGATTGAGTAGGCCGGGAAAATAGTGGAATGAAGCGTCCTCAGAAGCTTCTTACTCCACGGAGGAGGTGGCGGGTGTGGGAAGCTTACGCAACGGTCGCAATGTCTGCTTTTTCAGACCAGTACCAGCTCGCTGAGCAGCGGTGGCTCAAAGCGAGGAGAACTGCCAACTCAAAGCATGAATGCCCGTGCAGTCGGAGGTCTCCCAGGCCTCCGTTAAAGCATGCCCTTTGTACATGACCCCTCAGTCGGTGAGGGTTTGGCAGCAGGTGGAGAGAACTGTTGTCACACAGGGTGTGCTGCTCTGCCACGGTCACCTCGGGACTCGGTCATGAAGCTAGCGCTGAAGCGGTCTTCATATGGAGGAAGCCAAGCGGCTGCATCTGCCATATGCCCCAGGAGCCTCTGAAAGTTCTTTCAGTGGGACCCTTTCTCACTTCTCTACACAGCAGCTGAACACACTCTCGTTGGAGAGAGGTGTTGGACTGAGTCCAGCTCCAAAACTGAAAAAGAGATACTCAACCCGTGGGCGAGATTGCTCTCTCACAGTTGACCAGGGGAACGCCCTCGGCAACGAGCAGGCGGAGGAACTGCCACCGGTGGCGAGGTGGAGGCAGCAGCGGGCCGCCAGGGCAGGATGTGCCGGATGACCTCCCTCTGCGCTTGGGCGGCAGAGAACTGTTGGATGCAGTTCTCCGCCGCGTCGCCGACCAGCCCAACCTGGGAAATTGGGGAGACCAGGAACCGAACCTTGTCCGCATCCGCCATATCAACCAGGCAGAGCCAACAATGGTGCTCCTGGACCACTAAGGTGGACATCGCCAGACCGATCACGCATGCCACGACACTCGTGCCGCGGAGGGCCAGGTCGGATGCAGTGTGGTGCTCACCTATGAGCGCACGGTCTGGGCTACCCTCGTGCATGCCATGGGTGCCCTGGCCTGACAGACCTGTAGCAGCGCCATGGCACGTAAGAGGAAGTGGCTTGCCCAGAGGCTTTGTACACTCTGCCCATCGGAACGGACGAGAACTCACAGGCCCTAGGGGGGGACGAGGATCCCTCCAAAAGGCAGTGGCCGCCAGACACAGGTGCACCTGTGTCGTGACAGACTGCTCCAATGGAGGGACAGCCTCGCAACTCTTCACCGCTCCTCCATCAAGGGTAGTGAGGGGGAAAATCTATTCAGGTAGTTTCTGGCAGAAAAAGGTGCCGTCCACCACCTGATAAGCTCCCCATGCATTTCGGGAAAGAAAAGCACTGGGGCGGTGAGCTGAGAACCAGCACGGCCCGCCCCGAGATACCAATCCTCCAACCCAGCGGCCCGTTTCAGCATAGCTGGCATTTCTGGATCTGGTTCGGGCAATGTTACACACCCAGAGGGAGATAACACAGCCGAGTCGTCATCTCCAGAGGCCAGCTCACCCTCCAATGCTGCTATCGATATCTTATTCTCTGGGGGAACCCCAATTGAAACAGCTGATCGGTCCATTACAGAGGGACTAGCACGCTCAACAGGAATTCCATCGGCTGCGGTGTGATGGAGGAGTGAGGAGCCCACAGGGAATGGTTAGCGGGCCAGACATCCATCACTATCCTCCGATCACCCATCCCACATGGCACCCGGGGGTGGGGCATGGTAATGGGGACTCGCGCTTCAAGGACGAAGGCGAGTCTCGATCTCAACACTGCAACAGTCATATTCCCGCAATGAGAACATGAGCCGTCTACAAATGCTGCCTCAGCATGCTGAACATATAAATATATATATATACATATTTATATACACATAAATATATAGCTCAAACACATGATGCAACAATTGTGACCGTCAGAGAGAAAAGGGAACGACCGCATCCAGAAACGCACAGGTGGAATGACATCTTGAAAAAGACGCAAACGCACCTGTGTTGCTCTTTCAGGAAATAGGACCCATCACCAGTGCCGGAGCACACAGAGTAATGAATGACCGTGGCAACACTGAACAGTGAACTGAAACAGTGAAGCACTCACTTTTCCGCCCTCTAACCAGCCGTCAACACACACAAACATTTAGAATTTGTTGCTGTTAAAACAGCAGTTGAGAGCTCAAAGCTCGCGATCACCGCTGCACTCACGCTGTAGAAACCACCAGCACTGGGAGAGTCTTCCAGAAGAACACAGACACACTCGCTCGTCGTAAACAACAGCACTCTTCAGAGACATCAAATGATCGGCCCCGAAGCGAAAGGCAACTAGTGCGTGCATCCACATCCGTATTTATACCCGTGCCGCGCGGGCGGAGTGTGTGATGCGAATCACACATGCCAATTCCATTGGCTCGTTCAATAGTACTCGAAGATGATTGGCTCTCTGACGCGATCCCCATTCAGTCGACGTCGACTACGTCCGACGTTATGGACTGAAAGGGAACTGAGGGAAACGCTTTCTCATAAAAGACGAGATAACTCGTCAATGGCAGGGAAAGAATGAAAGAAATGCTTATTCAGAAAATGCGTGATTTCTTCTTATAAATTAAATAAAAAGTAATAAAAAAGTAACAATTAAAATGCTATATATATCATCTCAGCTCACATATATTAATCTCCTATTTTAATATTGACTAATAATGATGTATGGTGCTGAAATCAAAGACTCTAAGAGCCTGTGTCACTAACCTATATGGTCAAGATTAAACCGATACGATCTGTTCATGAATGAAAGTCCATATAATTATAGCACAGTAAAATGCCCACAAGTCTACTAGCACACATTATAAATCCATAAATGGGATGAGACCTGAGCGAGGGAGCCAGACAGTTGAAAGCCATTACATGTTACATAATGCTCACAGATCATGATGCGGAGAGTAAAAGACACGCTGTGCCCTACACAATAACAGCTTCACTTCTCGTGGGGATAATACATCCCGCATATGCTTCACATTGAGCATTTCACCATGCAGCTGAGCGCGTAAACAGACACGTGTACACGCGCTCACACACAAGCTGCTATTCGCTGAGGAGAGTGACGTGATGTTATGCGCTCCTTTGATCCCTGAGATTACAGAAGGATAATAACATCTCATCTACTGCTCAGTGCAGGAACATAACACATACGCCCAAGCAGTCGTGATGGATGAATGACCTAATATGCTCTTTTATAAGAGGCTCTTAGTAGCCTCACTCACCTCTGCTGTTGATCTGTGGTAGTGAAGTGCCTGTTATCTGGGGCATACTGGAGCCCATGGCCAGTTCGGTGAGGGTCAGTTCATCCATGAAGTAAGGCAACTGTGGTAAAAGAGGGTAAACTCAGAAACACATGCACACAGGGTAGGACTATTATTATCATAATCTATTTATTTCACTTGAGAGAAAAAAGAAAAAAGAAGAAAAAACTTCCTAACACTTTATCCAGTTAAAGAACATGACATAATTCCTGTCTGTTCTCTTACCCGAATTTTGCTCAGCTTTCGCTGTATTTTCTGTTGGACTTTATCAGCCCAGTACTTTTCATGGAGGAAGTCCCAAAAGATTCGACCAATTATTGCGTTCAACCAGACAGGCTTTGTTTCATCCTCACTGCAACAAAAGGTCTGCTCCTAAGAGGGTGATGGAAGAAACATTGTAATTTTGTACAATGTGGGGTAAGCTGCCTCCTTTTTGACTTATATTGTTCTCTAAGCCAGGAGAAATGAAAAATAATAGTTCTTCATATATTTAAAATAGGTTAAAAAAATAATAGTTCTTCATATATTTCAAGATATTTGCCAAAAAATATTGCTTCTGAAAAAAAGTGGTCCAGTGGCACAACTTAACTGTCATATCTAGAGATATGTTAAATCATTCGGAAAATATGTGAAAGATTTGCATTTTAAAATTAAAATATAAACTTTTTATTATTATTATTATCCAATTCCAAAATCCCAATCCAAAACTGAATGAAATTTGATGACATTTTTTATGATATTATGAAAATGTGCCTCAAAACACATCTTTCAGCATTTTGTATTATATTTCCTGCATTTGGAGGCAAAACTAACGGGCACAAAAGCTTAATTTAATAATTCATGGGTAATCTTTAGACAGCTAATCAACATTTTTAAGCGGTAAGAATGATTTAAATTACTCAAAGGTGATGGTATAGACATTTATAAAGTTATAAAATAATTCTGTTTTATGTAAATCTGTTGAACTTTCTATTCATCAAAGAATCTTAAATAAAATGTATTATGGTTTCCACAAAACCATTAACAGCTTTTACCATTTCCACCAAGTGCAAATAGCTTGCCTTGTTGGCAGAGGCTATTTACAATAACTCCACCAACCATTTTCCGATTGAGCCAGACACCATTGCAAAAGGAACCCCATTGAAAACAGGATCAGTTGTGTGGTGGAGAATAAAGCAGGTGGCATTAGCTTTTGAAGCGACTGCTCTGAGCTTGAATCCGCCTTTTTCCAAACTCATTCTTCTCAATTTTCCCATTGCATATCAGTTCGGAGAGGTGATTGATATAAAAAAAAATGAAGAAGATATTTGAAAAGTGGAAATAAAGTGGAACGAGTGTTTAATAGTGGGAATAACTTATTTATCAGGTTGGGTTAATGGTAGGTGTAGGGGAGGGCTTTAGAGACAAAGACGATTAAAGGATTAGTTCACCCAAAAATTTAAATTATGTCATTAATTACTCGCCCTCATGTCGTTCCAAATCTGTAAGACTTTCATTCATCTTCAAAACACAAGCCGTTTCTCAATGTCAAGGATACTTCCTTGGCAGGATTGATCCTTCCAAGTAATTTCCTTCAGAGGCTAGGCGAGGCTCCTCTTTAGCATTCGGAGAACACATAAATGGAACAGGCTAGCAAGTGCACGTCATTGCGTCATTACGTCAGTGAAAAGGTCCGCTATTGGCGCTGCAAAAATTCAAAAAGATCAAAAAGTTGTGATGTACACTACCGTTCAAAAGTTTGGGGTCAGTACGATTTTAAACACTTTTAAAAGAATTCTCTTCTGCTAACCATGTTAAATTACTTTGTACAACTTAACTAGTTATTTATAAAAGAAATGCCGGTGACAGCAACCAAGCAATTGTTAAATGACAGGTCCGGTTCAGTTAACGTTAGCCATCAATAACGTAATTTGTATATATTTGTATAATTTGTAATATCAATACGGTAGTATTTTGTACTGGAATTTAAACGTTAAACTTTACTTATATCATGTACTATGGTTATAAGAAATGTATGGTAACGTAAATATTTACATTTAAAAGCATATTGCCCCCTTATTGCTCCGACTCCGCTAACGTCCGACATTTTTTATTTTTTGAACAAGATAGCAAAGCTGGCGCATAGGATTGTGGGTGATTTGAGAGCGCGAAGGCTACACATATGCATCCTTTCCTGTGTATGGGATATTTTTCGAACGAAGGACTCAGTCCCATAGACATAATATATACATAGACACCCTATTGGCCGCTTTGGAGCGTTGCAGCGATACGTCAACGTGTCCGCCATTTTGCTGAGGGCAAGACTGCACTGTAATCAAATGCAAGTAAACGGGTGAGCTGCGGTTTTCCTGGATAAAAACAATAATAACGTTTACATTTATCAGCCGATTATAGTGGTTTGTACTTGGTGTACGTTTCTATTACTTATTATATAATGACCAAATACAACCAAAAACATTTTTTCAGTCTTGTTTGTGAAAGGTAATTCCCCGAGATCTGTTTTCCATTGTGTGGCGACTTGTACAGCCCCACGCAGCGCACGAAACAGGCATTTTTCTCAATTCCCATAATGAAAGTTATAGGAAAGTTGCCCTCCTTGATATGGCGGCGCCGTTGACGTACGCTCCAGTAGCCAATAGGGCGTCTATGTATATATTATGTCTATGCTCAGTCCTTGGTTGAAATTCTGAGGATCCGCGACATTGGAACAGTCCTTCGACGGATGTCGATGACGTAGCATCCTCGAAATAACGGCTTCCGAGGATCCTTCCTTGACATTGAGAAACACCTACAGACGAAGATTTTTTTAGTGAAATCTGAGAGCTTTCTATCCCTCCATTGTTAGCCTACGCAGACTCCAGTGGTTTGACCTCGATTTTATGAAGTGCTTTGCACAAAAAAAACTTAATTTGCCACATTATTTACAAAATATTAATCTCCAACGAGCGTTCATGAGAGCACGACGACGCATACGTGTTGTGTTGATGAGAGAGCAGAAGTTTAATGAGATTAATATTTTGTAAATAAAGCGGTAAATTATGTTGTTTTGGCCAAACATCACTCGCGTCTCTTCATAAAATTGAGGTTAAAGGAGCCACATGGATTACATTAATGATGTCTTTATTTCCTTTCTGGGGCTAGAAAGGGGTCATGGAGGGACAGAAAGCTCTCAGATTTAAAAAAATAATAATTAATTTGTGTTCCAAAGATGAACGAAGGTCTTACAGGTTTGGAAGGACATGATGAGGGTGAGTAAATGATGACAGAAATTGAAACTAAATCTTTGTCCCAATAAGTCAGCATTCATTTATGACTTTAGTAAATATAACCATATACACTGAATATGTTGTTAGTATATTGCATCCTGTTTTAAAATATACTATAATACATTGAGGTGCAAATAGTATCTGCCAAGTATAAATAGCATCTAACTATTTACACTTAGTTACATGAAAACTCAAATAGAGCACAGCTCATATTACTTTTACTGTATTTTTGGTCAAATAACTGCCTAAAAGACTCCAAAACATTAAAAACATTATACTGACCCCAAACTTTTGAATGGTAGTCTATGATGAACCATTGGAGAATATGTGAAATATTTGCATTTTAAAACTATGATAAATAAGCTGATTTATTAATCCCATTCCAAGATTTTTTGCAGGCACATTTTAATATTGTCAGTGTCATGTTCTGTTTGTTTTGACTTTCACTCGTCACATGCGTTTCTTTGTTCTAGTTTCCCGCCACTCGTCAAACGCCATGGACAATAACTACATTCATCACAGCTGTTCATCCTTTAGTTAAACGTCTCTGTGTATTTAGTTCCTGTTTGTGTTTCAGTTCATCGTCCGGTATTGTTCGTGTGTGAAGTTTGCATGCTGTCTCACTAATCAGGTCTGAGCTATGTAAAAAACCTTGTTATTTGTCAACTTCTTCGTTTTCCTTTGATATCTGTGACACATATACAGTATAGCCAGTAAAAGGTTTAGGTTTCAGTAAAACAAAGGTTTAAATGCAGTAAACAATTTAAAAACTTTTGTAATAGTATTTCCTGCATTTAGAGGAAACATGTTGTTGTTTTTTTAGCAACTGCCTCTAAGCATCTGACACACTTCCCACACCCACAGGAATTAAGCTTTGTTTAATAATTAATGGCTAATCTAGTTTTTCACACATTAGGAATTCACCATGTAAAGCCAAATATAAAGCCAACATGTTTTAGACCTAGATAAATGTGCTTTGACATACCTGCCATGTAGAAGATTTACTTTGACGTGCTTTGGCAACGTCTATATATCATGAGCCTTTTGTACGTCACGTGACAAAGATTGTTCACAGTTTGCTCGTTTACCGGGGTGACAAACCTCGTCCACTGACACAAAGCATTCTATGACAGAAAGCATGTTTGTTTGAAGCTCACCTGCTCTTTTTCAGTAGGACTGCCCTGGGTGCTGCTTTGGCAGGGGCTTTGAACAGGACTGGCGTGTGCTGAGAAGACGAGACTGGTCATGTAAGAAGTATAGTCTGGTAGAATGTTCTCTACTTTGCCAACCAGATCTTCACTGCTGTCCTTGACTGAGCCGTCACCACCATGTGACAGACCAAAAGTGTTCTCCTCACACAATACAGATTTATCTACAGAGTAAAAGAAATGATTAGAATAGTGTTTCCACTTTATTAATTCTCATACATTTTAAAGGGGGCATAAATTGGATTATTTTATAATGCTTCCTGGGGTGCCCTTATAATGTTAGTATGATTTCTACATCAAAAATTGTCATAATTTAGAAATAAAAGGAATTTTTCATAGCCTGATTTTAGCTAGCATTACATCATAGATATATAAACTAGATGTCGCCTTGGCTACGGCAGTTCATTGGAACGCATGCGTCAATGGAGCCGCCATCATGGAACAGGGGAGCCCCTCCTCTTTAATGCATAAGCGTCAATGTAGGAAAAGGTCTAACGGAAATAAAATCATACCATAAATCGTCATGAATGCGATTTTCTAGTTGTTTTGGTTCATTCCAACGGTCAGACATGTATTTATCATCCAGAGAAGTCCAGAGAAATTCTTGTGAAATGTAATCCCTTGCTGTCTGTTTTTTAGATTTCGTTCGTGTGAACATCCATACGCAGCACAAAATTCCGGCATCATCCATGAATTCAGCGTTACCTAGCTACTTCCCTTTCTATACACATGAAAGGTTACAGTGATGAGTATTGAGCAGATGAAAGACAGTCTGTTGATCGCGTGAATGAAGTGATCTTATCATTGCAACATTTCTGCACTCTCACGAATGCTTTCACCAAATAACAAGGCAAACACGATGTAAAAACAGTAAGCGCTTCGTTGTGCAGTGTAACAGCATCATTGATTTCATAACGAGGTTTGGCAAGAGTCCAGATAAACTTGCGCTGTGTGATTGACAGCTTGGGTGATTGGAAAGGAAGCATTCTTTGATTGCTTTCTGTATATAATTTAATCACAGTTTAAATAAGATTATTTTCATCCTACTAAGAGAAACGATGTGAAGTTGATCGTTTAGTCACTAGCCTGATTTGCTGATGCACAAACAGTATTGAACGATTTTGAGAGAAAGAAAATCTGTCTGAACTTAAATAATTACACATCAGAAATCATCACTGATCATACTGTAGATCAGGCATTAGAATACATATGGTTACTTATATTTGTGGCGTTGCTAGCAGATCCCTATCGTAATAGTCTGTTTTCAAAGCCTGTGTCGAAATTGCGACTACCTAATAATCCACAGTGAAATCCACCGAATACAAACAAATAATGCACTGCTGAGACATTCACATTGTTGAAACCCCCATCCACAGCATTAGGATCGTTTGGAAGGTAATGGTATTGATCCTGTGTCGATCTTTTCTCGTTCTCAAGTTACTATTCACTAACGGTCCAGTGGGCGGAGCCAAAGATGCGGTGATGTAGGCGTTGATATTCTTCTGCAAAGGCGGTCTTTCGCTGCTCTGTGACGTCATAAGTCACCACTTTTGAGATCCTTTTCTAGTCTTGGTTTCAATAAAAGCTGTTTTTGGAATATCAAGGGCATTTTTAGTTTTGAAACTTACTTGATATTTTTTATAGTATAAGGACGAATTATCTGTCCATGACCCCTTTAACTAATCCAATATTGCTTGTTCCACATCTAGCCATACTTTAACCATATTTATACTGAATGAATGAATTTAACTGAAAGGATTTATGTTGATTCTAAGTAATTTTTTAAATAAAATAAAATAAATGCAAATAGTTAATAATAATAATAATAGCTAACAATAAATTGTAATGTGATATTCTTTTTTGAGTGCAGAAATCTTGCCTCTTTCTTACCTATTTCATGTATTTATGACTGACAATATGCATAACATTAAAGGCATAGTTCACCCAAAAATTTAATTTCGGTCATTTATAACTCACCCTCCCTGTCATTTCAAACCCAACGAGAATACTGTTTGTGCGCAAAAAATCTAAAATAACGACTTCAACAATTTCGCTGTTCACGTGAGCACCATGACACATGCGTGTGATGCTGATGCAGGATCCGGCCAATACTGAGCCGCCGTTCTGACGTAGAACCCAGAAGTGCTGTGTTTACAATGTGAACAGCGTCAGAGACTGACACGGAAGAGAAGAAATTGTTGAAAGTCCTTTTTTTGCGCACACAAAGTATTCTCGTCGCTATATAAAATTAAGGTTGAACCACGGTAGTCACATGAAAGCTCTCAAATTTCGTCAAAAATATCTTCGTGTTCCAAAGATGAACGAAGGTCTTACGGGTTTGTAACAACATGAGGGTGAGTAATTAATGACAGAAATTTCATTTTTGTGTGAACTAACCCTGAAAATGTTATTTATATATATATATATATATATATATATATATATATAAAATCTTAGTGGTGGCATATATATTAATTCTTTGTTTTTGACAACCACAAAGCAAAGTTAAAATGTTCCCTTATGAACAAAAATAACATAGATCAAAACAAAGTGATCAATAAATTAATTTAAAAGCCAGATCAAATACGTTACATAAATCAAATATCATACACATATGCAAAAACATTTTTTTGACATATTTTGTCAAATTACGTTTTGTTTCTTGTTTTTTTGTATGTATGTTTACTTCATCATAAATGATTGGAACTTTACCACCAATTATAGATTCAAAATGGTCCTCTTCATTGTGAATGGACACAGAAAACAGTCGATGGAACCATTCCTCTTTCTCCCGTCCTGTTCGTCCAAAGAGGTAAAGTGTGACAGGAATGGAAACATTAGTCATAGATCCAGGGGGTTTCTCTACTTTCTGAACCTCGCCCGGACCCTCTACTGTCCCGTCTTCTTCCACAGCTCCTTCTCCTTCAGCCAAACTTATGCAGATAGGATACTTCCGGTTCCATACTCTCTTGTGTGCCAAAGCCAGTGGCAGAAGAAATACCTGTTACCAAGGCAACAACTTCATTATGATTATGTGACATCTATGCAACATTCTGCGACATTATAATTCATGCTATTTGGGTTTAGAGACCATAAGCAAAACTGTGTCGCACTACCACTGAAGGGCAATGCACCTCATCTACTAAGGGGCTAAAATCAGTGGGACACAAACCTTGCTGCCAGTGAGTCGAAATATCCGTGAGTGGGTGAAAGTCTTTTCGTAGCAGGGCTCATCAAAGGCAGCCCAGCGGGGAATGTTGTTACGTGGGTAGTCAAGCCGCAAACAAGGTCCATCCAATGTGACATACACAGAGTGCATGAGGGGTGGCTGATAAGTCTCTGGATCATATGTGTACATCTCGTTCATCCAGCCCTGGAACACAGATACACTTTGCTTAAACTCTACTGTAATCCCTGCATCCTCGCTACAAAGTTTTAGCAAAAAGACTGACAAATTCAAGAAGTAGGGCATCAGGGTAAGAGCTGTGATAACCAGTGGGTGTATTTTATTCTGCATCAGACACTGAAGAGCAGAGTTTATAACACAGCAGAATGGTAATAAGGGCAGTTTGCTCAGTTTTTTTGGAGAGAAGCAAGATGCTTAATGCTTACTTTAGACACTGTGAAATTCACTGCAGTGTGTTAAAAAAAACTGATTCCCGAAGGACATGAGCTTTGACACATTGAAGTGCATGTTTTGGTTTAATAGCAGTCTGCAAGTTCTGTTGCTTTTCTTAGCATTTAACCCTATAATGAAAACCCCAACTACATGTCTTCTGCCCCCTCATGGATTATCCATGCTCTTCAGGAAGTAGAAGGACTTATAACAATTTCCAAAATGTCTGCCTCTGTGTCGTGATGCACTTACGTTTGATGGAAAATCTTTGCTGATTTTGATAAAGTCACAGTAAGGACAACTTTTATATTGTTATTGATATTTCAAAATGAAAATTTAATGAGTGTATACTCAGGATATGCAACTTATGCTAACTTGATTTTTCATACTTTATATACAGAAACATTGTGTTGAAAATGGGTGTATCAAATATGGCTAATAAATATGGGTATTGTCATTATCATTAGTTAAAAATGTCTTTAATTAAAAATATCTCTATCATACTAAGATATGTTTATAATGGAAACTGATATTTATATGCATTAAATGAATCAAAAGGGACAGTAAAGAGTGACGTAAAAAACACTGACCACAGAAGAAAAGGATCTATATAGAACATTAAAAGGTTCTGTCGGGCGCTTCATATATAGAACCTTTCAGGGGTTCCCATCACGGGATCATTTTATGGATTTAGTTTTAATTGCTTAATTTTCTTTTGATTCAGTTTTGATTTTAATTCAATGTTATGAATTAAATGGCTCGTAAAACAATTAAATAACCTGTTTAAAAATTAAAGTATTGTGCAATCATTTAAGACATGTTTCCACAAAATTATAAAGCAGTTAAATTATTAACTCTTTTGAAACTGGGATAATAATAAAAAGTTTCTTGCACACCAAATTGACATATTATAATAACCTCTGAAGGATCATTTGACACTGAAAACTAATGAAAGTAAAAGTAATGAGTAATAAAAGTAATGGCTGCTGAAAATGTATCTTTGCCATCACAGGAATAAATTATATTCAAATAGAAAACAGTTATTTTAAATTGTAATAATATTTCACAATATTAGTGTTGTTGTTGTTTTTTTACTGTATTTTTGATCAAATAATGTGACCTTGGTGAGCATAAGAGTTTATAAGCGTATATTGTATATATTAGTGTTTTTTCTAAACAATTGTCCAAAGGTTCAATAGAATGTTTTGCTATTCATAATATTATTTCATACTGGGTCACATTACAAGTGTCTGCATTATATTAATGTATGCAAGTTTCCATAGCAAGTACAGAGTATAACACCAATTCTTTTTTAACAAATATATTCACAATGTAAATGCAACTCACCTTGAGGGAAGGTACATTGCCCTGTAGGTTTTCAAAGGGAATGTTATCATAGGGGGTCCCATGTAGTCTATGTTGGTGACTGGTGGACAGTTGTCTGATGGAGCCCCAATGGATCAGCACAAGCCCCAAAATTAATCCAAACACTAAACCAAGGAACAGGCCAGACCAATATGCTGACAAAGGAATGATAAAATAGCAGTATGACACTAATGCAACATAACCAAGAGCCAATCCTGGCACTGGAGAGGAGCATTGCTTTGTCAAACCTCCTTGATCAGTTTTGTTCATTCTGGTCTCCATCACAGGTCCAATGTCTATCTGTGTGCTATGGTGGTCATGGAAGAGGGAGGATTTCTGCACACACCGTTTACGATGTCTCACAGGCCAGTTACACTCCGGTAGAAACTCACTTTCTACTTTCCTAGCACGTTTAGGAGATTCGGATACAGTCACATCAGTGTTCGATTTCCCGATTCCGACGTTTTTGTAGCTTGGAGAGTCCATTGATCCTGTGCTCTTTTGATGCTTGGGGCTGCCAACACTGTCCTCACGCATGATCTTACTGAACATGCTCAGAGGTTCCTGCATGGCCTCTGAGAGCTTGCGTCGGGTGTCCTCCAGCTCCATTTTGAAGAAGCTGGCTTTGGGCTCAGTGGGGGACAGGTTGACCGGAGATGGAGGAGCGGTGCGGGAGTCACCATTGCGGCTTTTGGGCTGGGTGAATTGCGTCCACAAGTGGAGATTGAGCTTGGAATCAGACCTGGATTGAGACACTTCAGGCTCACTGCGAGAAAGCTCGGTGGAAATCGACTTTACAAGGCTGAGGAGTGGTTTGGGCTTTAAAGAAGACTCTTTCAGTTCCAGTTCTGTAGATAATGACTTCACTAAGCTGGCCAAGGGCCGGTGAGTAGGTGAGAGGAAGCCAGACCCTGGAAAAAAAGTGTCTCCCAGGGAGCCTGATGAAGGTGGAGAGAGAGGAACGTTGAATGCAGGTGAGCTGAGACCCCACTCCCCCTCTGTCTGAATGTCGACCGAACATGGTCTTTGATTACGGAGGGAGCTGAGTGACTTTTTGCCATCACAGTCCAAGGTGAATATGAGGTCATTGTCATCAAGATTGTCCCATTCACCCTCGGTGTCCGTCAGCTGGATCACTATTCCACCCCGGTCAGTGTCATGCTGTGGCTGCAGACCCAGCCTCTGGATCTCACTGGAAAATTTGTGGGTTCCTTCATTCCCTGTCGTCCCTGCCATGATTTATCTCTACACAGTATAAGTAAAAAAAATTGAGTCAGCAAAAAAAAAAAAAAGACAATGAGACTATTTTACCCCTAGATATCTGGGCAACACAGTTATTTTGCTTCCATCAGCAGTTTTAAAGCATTATGATTATGAGAAAGATTCTTTCTTTGGCAATGCTCATTTTAGACAAAACATTGACTGGATCAGTTTTGTTCCACAATGAAGTAACTTCTACAACTCTTTTCCCTCTACAGCAGTGGTTCTCAACCAGGGATGACTTCAAATTATTTAAATGAATTATGTTCAAATATAAATTTACTCAAGAACATAGTTTTTTACAAACCTAATTTTCTTCAGCACTACCAGTTTCTGTTAATTCACGAGTTCACACTAACAAATAATCAGATAGAGTAAAAGAAGTATGCCTATTTGGTGTGCTGTCTAAGGAAAGGGCTCTGAGCTCGGTATTTTGGCCCGAACCCAGAGTACCCCCCCCCCCCCCCCCGCCCCGGATCTCTGGTTAGAATAGTAAGTAACCAGGCAAATGTGTGAGGAGACGGGGTGGTGGAGGGATGCTGAAAACTACCTGGGAACAGGTGAGTGGTATATATGTAGGCCTTCTCTCATGTTGATTGGATAGATCATTTGAACGTGTCGTGTTCCTCACAAACTTTGTTTATAAAACAAGCAGCTTTGTCATAATTACAGCAGAATCACGAGAGTAATTTCATATTAAAAATAAAGGTTATTTATATTGGCATCTGTGGTTCCATGAAGAACCTTTAGCATCCGTGGAACCTTTCCATTGGACAAAAAGTTATTATTTGTAGTTAAAAAAAAGGAGCTCTAAGCGATGTTGGGTGACGTCACTTCTTGTTGACGTTCGAAGTATTGTATTGTAAGTACAGATGTTTTCTGTATGTGACAAAAAATGTTTGGGCCTAAAAACCGCGTGACATCGCTTAGAGCACCTTTAAAAAAGGATCTTTAGAATATTCAAATGTTTTTCACACTAAGAAAAAAAGGTTATTTTTTAGAACTGTTCACTGAAAGGTTCTTTGGGTAACCCAAAATAGTTGGAATAATTTTTCCAACTATTAATAATAATATATGGAATAACTTTTGGAACCTTTATTTTTAAGAATGCATCGTAGTCTACAGTACATGAAGGGGCCTTCAAATATACCGTCTGACAATGGGGGGCCTTCAAGTCAAAAAGCTGGGAACCACTGCTCTACAGATGACCCTCCTTGAATAAGAATATTGTCTAGACTCTAGAGTCTATAAATCTTATATAATGCATAAGTAAGGTTTGGGCGATTAAAACTTTTAAATTCTAAACACTTTTTTAAAAAGTCAGAAAGGACTAACACTATGTTGTTAAAGGATTTAAGAAAGATTTAAGAAAGTTCATGCACTTTGTGCCTTATATGTGTTATATTTGTGTTTATATGTGTAGAAGGCAAAGCAATGGAGCAAGAAAGTTTATGCTGAATATTCGCATTTACTCTGTTAATGTTACATTTCAGCATGTGTTTTGGTGCCTAAAGTGCTGAAAATACACTAAGATTAGCCTATTGTTTTCTTTCTGTCCTCAATAAAAAAAAGAAGAAACAAGCTAATGGACACTATAAGGAAAATGATCTTGTATGCCTATTTAAAAGAGGTTATGTAATACTTAAATTCAGAATACACAAACAAAACCATTTATTTGTAACAGAACCCATATTCATTTTGTTTTGCACATAAATTGTAATCATTTCTATATAGATTGTAGCAACCTAAAATACTACTATGTCCATCAAGGGAACCAGAATGAAAGACTAAGCTATATATCTCTTAATCAGGAGAAAACCGGACTTCAGTTAAGTCAACTGACTCAATTAAAAGCAAAGATCTCCCACTATCTTTCTAGGTCAAGTAAGGCATTTAAAAGTAAGTTAAAGACAGCCTTATGTGGTTATGTAACCCTGTGACACCAATTCTCCAGCAACTGGCAAACTCTCTTTAATCCCTACTCCATTCAAAATGGACTGATGAAATAATAAACCAACAGACTGTCCAAGGGCACATCTACACTATGTGGCATGATGTCAGAACTCTAATGTCATCTAATATACTGAACAATCAACAATGCTGTATAGGATATAAGTGTATAAACAGTGTGCCTGTGCCATCATTTGGTAAGGCAGAATGAAATATGAGTGGCTTTCTTTCAAGATGACCATGAAATGGTTACAAATTCTGCTCAATTATATCAGTCAAATTACAGCTATGACTTGCAACAGGGTAAAAACTTGATGTACAATGAACCATTCACTCCCAAAATGTTATTGATTACTATTTAAATCTCAGACTTGGATACACAAGGCCTTTAATAATCTCTTCTGAACTACCACTGGCAGTAAAATGCATGTTGATGGACAGCCAACTAGAAGACAACCATAGAGAGATCTAGACTACATGTTGGAAATAAACAGACAGACTTTTGTAGAATGTGTTATTGATAAATAGAACAATCGCATTCAAATTATAAAACATCACAGAGGCTATATGCTTAATCCTTACAATTCTTTCAAATCTGTCTGACACGTAAAAAGATTTTTTAGATGGATTATAATTCTCAGAGACACGTGCCAAACAAATACTGAGCAATACGATAAACTTGAATTAATTGCAATGAACAGGCAACACAGCAGGAGATTCATCACAGATGGTTTGCTTTGCAGGATTCATGCAGATATAAAATGATAGAGGATTCTAGTATAAACTAGATTAAAGCAATTTTGTGACATTTTAGAAGCACTGGCAAATGACATTTTCTGTGATAACGAGATAATTTTAAAAGAATGAACTCACCCAATTTCTGCACCATCGCCTGATCTCCAAATAAATTATTTCAGCTTTTGTGTCCCGTCAGTAACACTGAGTCGCAGTTCCGAGAATCATTTCCAGAGAGGAGACAGATTACACTTTCTTAAAACGTCTTGCATGAATCATGAGTCTGACTCTGCACACAGTTTACCATCAGACTTTATGATATAAAGCACAGTTACAGACCGATGTGCGTTTATATCGTTCGTTAGGGCTGTGCAAATGTGCATGTGTCGGTCGGTTAATCTGGACTGTGCAAAGCATAAATCCTACGGAGTTTTGAATTATCACTACACTTATGCAGCATCGCTGTTATATTAAACTACTGTGAAGCTGTGTATCCCCATAGAAACTAACTCCTCCCCCTCACAGGCTCCATCCAGATGAGATTTTGCGAACAGCAGCTCTTCAATCTGATTAAAGGAAGCATGGCTGGAGTCCACTATAATCCCGATTTATAAAAAATAAATAAATAAAAACTCCAACATCAACACGCTCATAGAGACACAACAGGACATGTCACTGAAGCATAAGCACTCATTTGTCCTGAATCTGTGACAGTGACTACGTTTACGCACAGCACTTTCAGTCTAAGATTCATAAAGACTATTTCGGTTATGTTTATTGGAATATGTAATCTAATACGCATAAAATACAAATAAACTATTCTCTGGACATAAAACTAGAAATTCTCACTCTTACAATTATGCGGTAATTCAGTAATTTTAGACAACAATTTAATTAAAGAAAGTAATTTAAACTCGTTAATTTCTAATTCATGTCCTTATTTTTTTCTTTTAATCTTTTAATAGAAAAAAAAATATCATTATATGTTTTGGGTGTTTTTTGTCAAATGTAAATTTACTGTTCGCTCCAAACATTTTTCTGTCATGACAACTCTTGTAGAGAATGACATGGTATTTGGTCTCGGTGGAATAGAAGTACGGAGACTTACTGACATTGATGTGAGCATGTAAGATATGCTGCTGCACATATAACATACATGAAATAACCCCCGTAGCTGATCTACACAGGTGGAGTTGGGGAAGGTGAGTATTTCTGTAATGATAAACAGGACGGAAGCATATTGTAATGTGGGTGGCGTTTTGGGATTATCTTGGCAACTAATTATTGGGACTGATTGAGAAATGAGAAACACCGGGGCAGGAGTTGTGTATTGAGAGGCTGGGTGTGGAAAAGGTTTAAATGGGGTGCAAAAGACGATGGACGGAGGCTTGGTTCGGTTTGCATTGTGGATAACAGGACGGCGGTACTCACCTTTATTTTGGGAGGGGGGTGTCGTTCGCGGTTGGATAGGACCGCCGGCGATGAAGATAGATAGATAGTGGGTGCGGGGAGTGAGTATAGAGATGTGAAGTTAGGAGTGCCGTCGCGACTGTGCGGAATGCTGATGCTATCGAGTTGCACGAGCCCGGCTGGACCTTGCCCTTTTTGAAATGGATTTACGGTGGGATTTCCCCTTGTTTGAGGGGGTTAAGTGTTTTAAGATTGTTTCTGTTTTAAACTAAACTAATGTATTAAATAAAGTTATGCTTCATAATAATAGAGGGTGATAGTAAAGGTGGGTGGGACTGAAACTGGGAAGGTTTAGGGAACAGTCATGGGTACCATTTTACACCTGCATGAAGTTGAGGTTTTAAATGAGTTTGAAGTGCCACTGTAATTTATTCTGGGGTTTGTCACTAATGAAGTGAGAAGTCACGTAGTGCTCTGTGTAATTCTACGGCTTTTCCAGGTTGTGTTTAGCCTGTCCTTGCAGTCCCCTCTGTCAATAAAATTGTATATTTTGATTGAAGTTGTGGTGGTGTGTTGTCTTCTGGTGCCAGACCATACTGGCTAAATAATTAAAGGTGGTGGCAGCAGCCTAATAAGAAAAGGAGATATTACAATATGAAGTAAAATGATGACCTAAAGAATCGCATGCGCAGGGTAAGATTTGTGAAAGAGTACATAAGATTACAAGCGTAAAATAAATTTGCATGCGCAAGAGAAGATTTGTAAGGGTGTAAATCGCCCTTCAAGTGTAAGAAAAAAATATTTGCAGCATTTAGGCCTAACTGTTATGTGTAATTCATGTATTTTGAAGTTGCAGCTTCATGCTAACGCAAAAATATATAGATCTGTATTCTTCAGACTTTCATTTCTCCGCGCTTACACTTTTGGCACGGTTTTTGCGCACAAATGCGGCCAAAAGCACTGCAAGCCTGAGAACAGCAATTTGCAACCGAAAACAACAGAGGCAGGAACTGCAAAACAGATGAATTGCGTAAAATCAAACTTTGTGTAAAAAAATAAACTGTTGCAAATGTCTAAATGACTTTTTGTGTGCATGGAGTAAAAAAGTTCCCGAAATAACCCGATTTGTACAGTTGCGTCTTTCTTTTGCCTGCGCTTCCAGTTTTGGCACGATTCTCTCACGCACTGAGTTTAGCAAGCGCGAAGAGGAGGGTGGGTCCACCTTCATCATGTAGCCAATAAACACGCCAGTCAGATCTTTATCTTTATTTGGCTCAGAAATGTTCTCATTGCCGAAATGGTACTTTTAATGCACACATAGCCTACATGTTAAATAAATAAATAATGATTTCAAAATATTCTGTCCACCATTAGGCTGACTATGTGAGCCAAAACTGAATTTCGAGCTGGTGTGATAAGAAAGAAAATGTCTGTGTATTCAGTGCATGTATCCTGCTCATCCTCCTCATCAGGCCAAATCAGTTTGTACTCTTGATGCTTAATGTAGGCCTAGTATCTGCACTACTGCATGCATAATTTCACCTGTCTACTGATCAGGGGAGATTGCAGAAATATTATTATTTTACTAAAATTAGTTATAATGTTTTTTCCCTTTAACATGTATTTTGAGAGCATCTCTAAATTATGCACCATTTATCACCTGCAATTCCATCGTGTAACCACTAGATGGCTGTATAGCCCTATATTTAAACATATCTATGCTGTGTATTCCCTAGTTGTTGGGTTTTTATTCAGACATAATTAGATACTTTTTGTCAAAGTTGAGTTCATGTTGATTTAGTATCAGTTTTTCATTACAGTCAAATCTGGACACAGAGAAAGCATTTTGTTAGTCATACTAGCTACATACAGGTCCTTCTAAAAAAATTAGCATATTGTGATAAAGTTCATTATTTTCCATAATGTAATGATAAAAATTAAACTTTCATATATTTTAGATTCATTGCACACCAACTGAAATATTTCAGGTCTTTTATTGTTTTAATACGGATGATTTTGGCATACAGCTCATGAAAACCCAAAATTCCTGTCTCAAAAAATTAGCATATTTCATCCGACCAATAAAATAAGTGTTTTTAATACAAAAAAAAAAAAGTCAACCTTCAAATAATTATGTTCAGTTATGCACTCAATAGTCAATACTTGGTCGGGAATCCTTTTGCAGAAATGACTGCTTCAATGCGGCGTGGCATGGAGGCAATCAGCCTGTGGCACTGCTGAGGTGTTATGGAGGCCCAGGATGCTTCGATAGCGGCCTTAAGTTCATCCAGAGTGTTGGGTCTTGCGTCTCTCAACTTTCTCTTCACAATATCCCACAGATTCTCTATGGGGTTCAGGTCAGGAGAGTTGGCAGGCCAATTGAGCACAGTAATACCATGGTCAGTAAACCATTTACCAGTGGTTTTGGCACTGTGAGCAGGTGCCAGGTCGTGGTGAAAAATGAAATCTTCATCTCCATAAAGCTTTTCAGCAGATGGAAGCATGAAGTGCTCCAAAATCTCCTGATAGCTAGCTGCATTGACCCTGCCCTTGATAAAACACAGTGGACCAACACCCCAGACCATCACTGACTGTGGGTACTTAACATTGGACTTCAGCCATTTTGGCATTTCCTTCTTCCCAGTCTTCCTCCAGACTCTGGCACCTTGATTTCCGAATGACATGCAAAACTGAGCAACAGTCCAGTGCTGCTTCTCTGTAGCCCAGGTCAGGCACTTCTGCCGCTGTTTCTGGTTCAAAAGTGGCTTGACCTGGGGAATGCGGCACCTGTAGCCCATTTCCTGCACACGCCTGTGCACGGTGGCTCTGGATGTTTCTACTCCAGACTCAGTCCACTGCTTCCGCAGGTCCCCCAAGGTCTGGAATCGGTCCTTCTCCACAATCTTCCTCAGGGTCCGGTCACCTCTTCTCGTTGTGCAGCGTTTTTTGCCACACTTTTCCCTTCCCACAGACTTCCCACTGAGGTGCCTTGATACAGCACTCTGGGAACAGCCTATTTCAGAAATTTCTTTCTGTGTCTTACCCTCTTGCTTGAGGGTGTCAATGATGGCCTTCTGGACAGCAGTCAGGTCGGCAGTCTTACCCATGATTGGGGTTTTGAGTAATGAAACAGGCTGGGAGTTTTTAAAAGCCTCAGGAATCTTTTGCAGGTGTTTAGAGTTAATTAGTTGATTCAGATGATTAGGTTAATAGCTCGTTTAGAGAACCTTTTCATGATATGCTAATTTTTTGAGACAGGAATTTTGGGTTTTCATGAGCTGTATGCCAAAATCATAAGTATTAAAACAATAAAAGACCTGAAATATTTCAGTTGGTGTGCAATGAATCTAAATATGAAAGTTTAATTTTTATCATTACATTATGGAAAATAATGAACTTTATCACAATATGCTAATTTTTTGAGAAGGACCTGTATAATAGCTTGATCAGTCACATGGAAGTAATCAGAATCAATATTGACAGTGCAAGACAATATTTCAAAATATATAATTGAGTGTTAAATACCATGAACTGAGACATGATGTGAAAAACACTGCATCAGAATGGTGTTATTACATAAAGAATTGGTATTAAATGTTTTGATTGTAAAGTTTAACATCAGCTCAGTGGTGTAACAGATTATATAATGTATAAAATTTCAATCCAATAATATTAACACCAGCTCGAAATTCAATATGAATGTCAGTCAGCCTGGTGCACAGCTTATTAAGAAATCATGATTTATTTATTTATTTATTTGTTCGTTTATTAATTTATTTAACATGTATGTGTGCATTAAAAGTACCATTTCGGCAATGAGAACATTTCTGAGCCAAATAAAGATAAAGATCTGACTGGCGTGTTTATTGAACCAATCAGATCAGAGTAAATCGAGTGTCAGCGAGAAGCTCATCTGATTGGCTACATGATGAAGGTGGACCCACCCTCCTCTTCGCGCTTGCTAAACTCAGTGCGTGAGAGAATCGTGCCAAAACTGGAAGCGCAGGCAAAAGAAAGACGCAACTGTACAAATCAGGTTTTTTCGGGAACTTTTTTTCTCCATGCACACAACAAGTCATTTAGACATTTGCAACAGTTTATTTTTTTACACAAAGTTTGATTTTACGCAATTCATCTGTTTTGCAGTTCCTGCCTCTGTTGTTTTCGGTTGCAAATTGCTGTTCACAGGCTTGCAGTGCTTTTGTTGTTGGCTCCAGGATGAAGGATTCTTGGATACCAAACATCGCAACATTCTCTCCAAATCCTGGTTTGCTCGCTCGGTCTGACCATTGCTTTGGGGATGATAACCCGAAGACAACGGTCGAAGTAACCCAGCAGGAGGTCGGTTAGACGTCTTACCAATGGCACAAACTGAGCAAGCCAAAACAAAATCGTGAATATCGCGAGCCATTAGTGGCCACCAGAATCATTGCTTTACTAAACAGCTAGTGTGGTTTACTCCTGGATGACAAGCCACGTTGGAGCAGTGACCCCATCGATTGATGTCGGACCGTAACCCCTCCGGAACAAACAATCGATTCGGTGGGCAACTGGGCGGAGGCGTTACCCCTTCTAAGGCCATCTTGACCTTCGATTCGACCTCCCATACGAGTGTGGAGATAACTACTTTCTCGGGTAAAATGCACTCGGGAGTAACCAGGCGTTCGGATGGATCAAAAATACGAGATAAGGAATTGGGTTTGATGTTCTTGGAACCCGGGCGGTACGAGAGAGAAAAGTCAAAACGTCCGAAAAAAAGTGCCCACCGAGCCTGCCTGGAGTTGAGTCTCTTAGCAGATTTAATATATTCAAGGTTCTTATGATCGGTCCAAACGATAAAAGGTACCCCGACCCCTCTAGCCAATGACGCCACTCCTCCAACGCTACTTGACGGCCAACAACTCTCTGTTACCAATGTCATAGTTACGTTTGGCAGGTGATAAACGATGGGAGAAAAACATGCAAGGATGCATCTTGTCGTCTGATGAAGCGCGTTGGGAAAGAACTGCACCTACCCCCACCTCTGACGCGTCGACCTCCACCACGAACTGACGTGTGGGATCAGGGGCGACTAAGATGGGAGCCGAAACGAAGCAGCTCTTTAGGTTGGTGAATACTCTGCTGTATCGGACCACTTGAACGTCGTTCTGGGGGAGGTCAAGGCAGTCAGAGGTGCGGCTAGTTGGCTGAAATTGCGAATGAACCGCCAATAGAATTTGGCGAACCCCAGAAACCGCTGTAGGGCCTTACGGGAATCTGGACTTGGCCAATCTATCACAGCCTTAACCTTGTCAGGATCCATACGCACTCCCTCAGAAGAGACGATGTAACCTAGGAAAAAAACAGACTGTGCATGAAAAGCGCCTT
The DNA here is from genome assembly GCA_026230005.1 of Gila orcuttii. Lineage (NCBI taxonomy): Eukaryota > Metazoa > Chordata > Actinopteri > Cypriniformes > Leuciscidae > Gila > Gila orcuttii. Next base: position 23,192,888 of record JAPDVR010000017.1, read on the forward strand.
TCTCCGCCTTGACCAAAAGCCCATTCTCTAGCAACCTCTGAAGCACTCGTCTGACGTGTTGAACGTGTTCCTGGAGAGACGAAGAAAAAATCAGTATGTCATCCAGGTAAACATAATATGAACTGATCTACTATGTCTCTCAACACGTCATTGACGAGTGCCTGGAAAACCGCTGGGGAGTTGGAAAGACCAAACGGCATAACCAAGTATTCAAAGTGCCACATGTAATACTAGCTATTACATATGCAAAGATGTCAGCCAATCACAGCAGTGGGCGTTTGCACTGAAGTCTCTCATCAGACACGCCCCTAAAATCTGTTCAAATCTGAGGGCTAAAATCAATGTAGGAAAAATGCCTGTTATTTCTAAATTATGACCATTTTTGATGTAAAAATCATACTAACATTATAAGTGTACCACAGGAAACATTATAAAATATTAAAATAATGCAGTTCATGAATCATGACCCCTTTAAGGCCCTATCAGCCGGCACCATCTGTTTCATGACAGAACTTTGTTTTTCTTCAATAGCCTCAAATTTTATTTAACATCATCCTGAAATTACCTTTGTTTGGACATGTGCAGAAATAATTGAAAGTGAAATTATGGTGGATATTCTGAATATGGTAGCAGCTATCTTAGCTGCTGTCTGATTTCTAGAAACTGGAATATAGACTGTTTCTGGTTATGAGAATCAGGTTAATCCATTCATACTAACATAATCATAGTATGACCACACTGATTGATATAATAGCCTAATATTCTTGAGCATGTGAACGAGGTCAATGAATCTGACATTAAAACTATGATGTCAAAAATAATAAAAAAAATTAAAAACTAAAACTACCACAATGCAGCCTGTCTCGGAGTCCTCACTATTTCACTATTTCAGACTGTGCTATAGGGAGGTTGGGTAAAAGAGGACAATTTGGCCTAGATAAATATTTGTGACACTGTCTTAGCACAGCTCTCTCTGTACTGAGAAGATAAATGTTATAGATATACAATGCAAGCTCACTTTGTACTGCCTTCTGGAAACCATAAAAAAAAAAAAACATGATCTCTAACAAAAACAAATAGGTGAAAATTTGGAGAATTTTCAATGAGCAGTTAATCTGAAGGCTAAAACTCCTACCAGTCATTATTCTTCACTCAGCATATCTTACCAGCTATTTAAAACCACCAATGCCACATGCAGCAGGTCAAAAATAGTCTGCCTCCCAGGACTAGAAACTTCGCCGGGCCACAAGATACCATGCTGGAGGTATATGCTAAAAAAGACAAGGACTATCCCCAGAGAAGAGGACAGCAAACACTGAGGATAATGTAAATATTCTGCTTTCGAAAGAGTGAGTGACTCATTATTTTATCTTTAGTGCGTTTGTTTTATAGGCTTGAAAAATATTTCACTTATCTTGTTTTATTTAACTTGTAAAGAACTGTCAAAATGGCAGCTGTTTTTGGTCAGTTTATGGAATTTCACTCAGTTCATGGGACAAATGTGAAACTGGACCCCTCTGGGACTCAGGCCACCCGAGTAGAAAGCTTTGCAAATGGCGTCTGCTTCAGTAAAGACCCTTTAAGCCCTGGCGAGATCTTCCTAGTGGAGATTGAAGAGAAAGAACTGGGCTGGTGTGGTCATTTAAGGATTGGACTTACTGCCCTTGACCCACGAACACTGGAAACTGTGCCAGAATACTCTCTGCCCGATCTTGTGGAAATGGGAGACAGCTGGGTGTTTGCAATAACAAGAAACCATAATAAAGTCATTGAGGATGGAGGAGAAGTAGAGGGTGGCGAACAGCCAAATATAGGTGATGAGGCAGGAAATAAGCCTAAAACATTTTTTACAGACACTCATCTGTATGTAGAAAACATGAGCATACCAAGAGACAAGTTGGTGGGACGCAGTCGACCCGGGAGGTACAGTCACATCCTGGATGATCTGTACAAAACCAATGCTTTACCCCCAACTGCCCGCCGCAGTCGGATAGGGGTTGTCCATGTACCTAAGGGACAAGGGTATGGAGACATGCACATTATCATCAATGGTGAAGACATGGGAGCCTCTGCCAAGAGGATCCCTACCAATAAGCCACTGTATGCTGTTGTGGATGTATTTGCTGCCACTAAATGTGTTCGGATTGTCCAGGTGGAATATGGCTGTAAGTTACATCTTTACTTGCTAATATGATTTGATATTATTGTATGACAGACTATAATGATTCCTCTCTCCACCCCTGTGTTTTAGTTTCTTCATTGCAGACGCTCTGCCGAAAGACAATTCAGAAACACATCCTTCACAGAATGGCTTTGGACTGGTTGGAACTTCCGGAGTTACTTAAACACTATTGCAAATATGAATGAGCAAAACCCAGTAAACATCTGGGTAGATGCAGCAAAGACTTTTAAGACTGAGTGTCACTATAATGTTGTTGTTTTTCTCTCCCATCTGAACACAAGAAACATGTCAACTGAACAATTTAATAAATGTTCTTCAAGCTCAAGCTTTGTAGATCCAAATTATTACATCAAGAGTGGCATGAGCACTTATGTAGCTAAAACTTGATAATTCTACTCATTTTCAATAATTTCAATTAGTATATTTTGGTACTGTGATAAGTTTTAGGAGTTTGAATATAAGCATTATAAGAAAACATTTTGTAACATTTTTAATTAAGAATAAGAAATATTATATGAATATAATTTATAAGAGATATTTATGATTCTTCACTATTTCTAGGTCTCCAAACCTCTTTTCACTTGTAGTCTTCAACTTGTGTACCCATACTGTAATTTTTTTTCTTTCTTTTTTTAATGTGGACGTTATTTAACAACATTTCATGGAACATTTCAGCATTCATTATTTAGCATGCTATAACTTTATTATTAATTGATATAAAAAGTATAATTTATTCCTGTATTAATTAAAATATTAATTTAGATGTTTATCCTTAGTAAACAATTGGGTCTGGACTTTTTTTTATGTTTGTAAAATGTTAATATAAAAAGTATTCTATTTTTTTTTTTATTAGATAAATGCAAAATACATTTTCACTTGTGGCCTCAGATGTTGGACCCCACTGTTGCCTATTATATATATATATATTAAAGATGTTGCTCATGAACATTCCATGCAACATTTCATAGTATTATATTATTATTATTATTTGATTTAATTAATCATTTGAATTAATAATTGTAATGAAATAAAGTATAATTTGTACGTTTTTACATATTGAGGTAACACTTTACAATAAGGTCACATTTGTTAACATTAGTTTTAATGTATTAACTAATATGTACTAACAATGATCAATACATTTGTTACAGTATTTATAAATATTTGTTAATATTCTTTGCAATTCCACTTAGTTCACACAGTGCATTAACTAATGTTAACAATTACAACTTTTGATTTGAATAATGTAGTAAATGTTGAAATTTACTAACATTAACTAAGATTAATAAATACTGTAGAAGTATTGTTCATTCCTAGTTCATGTTAACTTAAGTAGTTAATTATTGTTAACTAATGAAACCTTATTGTAAAGTGTTACCCATATTTTTATATCAAACAATCATTTTACCAGGTAGATTTGAGTGTTCGGTGGATCTGCACTGACACCTAGCGGTCCTTTGAAGAAAGTTCAACCGAGCAGTTTGGTAATGGTCACGTGACCGGAACATTGTCGTCGTTGTTTAGTCAGTTTCACAGCTTGTCATCGTACTTGATCTGCACATAAAATACGCTGTTTGATTTATCTGTTGATCTCTGTCAAACAATGTCATTTTGTTCATTTTTCGGGAAGGAGTTGTACAAAGATCATTTCAAACCCGGTAAGTATTTTTTTTTTTTCTAAGTCATTATTTAACCTGCTCTCTTTACCTTTAGGACGATTATGATGTAACTTAATAAATTGGATGAACGAACTGATGCAGCGACAGTCCCTTCACTATTTGCTGTACTATTCTATAGCTAAGAAAACATAATGTTTGTGTTATGTTAATTTAAAAAGAACATTTTCCTAATTTATTGTTTTTCTGCAGGTATATATGTTTGTTCCCAGTGTGGACATCCACTCTTTTCAAGCAGATCCAAATATGCCCATTCCACCCCTTGGCCTGCCTTCACAGAAACCATCCGAGAGGACAGTGTAACAAAAATGATGGAGTCATTAACAGCATTCAAGGTGAGATCAGATTCAAGACATTAGTTAATATTTAAAGACTCCACAAATATGTTCATATTTGTTCATACATGTTAACATGCATGTGCAGGTTCTGTGTGGCAAGTGTGGTAATGGACTAGGCCATGAGTTTCTGAATGATGGGCCAGAGGAGGGCTTATCACGTTTTTGAATATTCAGTCACTCGCTTAAGTTTGTCCCAAAAGGTAAGTCATCACCACCACCAGCAAATGTAATTTTCTGTATAATATGGCAGTATCATATGGCTTTATACTTATTTACATTACTAAGTAACCACTTGAATTCATCCTCAAACTTTGTTTCTCATCAGATAAGGTTGATAAACACTAAGCGAAGTGATTGTCCATGCTGATGAGGCTGCTGTTGCTTGCACACTGGTAACCGGATGTTCAGCTCATGAAGTGGACAAGGGAAAAGCCCCAGATTGGGGGTCCTGTTCACAGATATATTATGACCATCCCGGACACCACAGAGACCAATGTATTTGATATATTTTATACTAGTCTGCATAAGCTAATATGAGCATGTTATGAATGATGAATGAATGAAAATATTTACTGATAAAACAAGTCTCGAATATTGTTGATGTTAAATGTTAACTGTAAACCTTCAATAAAGCAATTTACGTGTCATCATCGAGATTATTATTAGGTCTATTATTATATACTATTAACAATAATAAAATACTTTTAACATTATAATAACCTTACACAGTTGTGGTCAGAATTATTGGCTCCCCATGGTAAATATGATCAAAGATGGTTGTAAAAATAAATCTGCATTGTTAATCCTTTTGATCTTTCATTCAAAAAATATGCAAAACTCCAACCTTTTATTGAAGTAAATTAATTGAAAGTGGGGGGGAAATCACAATATGAAATAAATGTTTTTCTCCAAAACACGTTATAACACGCCATAATTATTAGCTTTTTGCAACCTCCTTTTGCCAAGATAACAGCTCTGAGTTTTCTCCTATGATGAGTTTGGAGAACATCTGACAAGAGATCAGAGACCATTCCTCCATAGAGAATCTCTCCAGATCCTTCCGATTCCCAGATCCATGTTGGTGCTTCTTCTCTTCAGTTCACCCCACTTATTTTCTATTGGGTTCAGGTCAGGGACTGGGACGGTCATGGCTGAAGCTTCCTTTTGTGCTCAGTGACACATTTTTGTGTTGATTTTGATGTTTGTTTTGGATTGTTGTCCTGATGGAAGATCCAACCACGACCCATTATAAGATTTCTAGCAGAGGCCATCATGTTTTGATTTTTATCTGTTGGTATTTGCTAGAATCCATGATACCATGTATCTGAACAAGATGTCCAGGACCTCCAGCAAAAATATAGGCCCACAACATTAAAGATCCAGTGGTATATTTACCCTTGGACACAGGGTACTTTTTATCCCTGTTAGCACCAAACCCATCTGGTGGGTTTGCTGCCAAAAAGCTCTTTTTATTAGTTTCATCTGACCATAGAACCTCATCCATTTGAAGTTCCAGTCGTGTCTGACAACTGAATATGCTGGAGTTTGTTTTTGGATGAGCGTGGAGGATTTTTCTTGAAATCCTCCCAAACAACATGTGGTGATATAGGGATTGTTTGATTTGTTTTTAAGGATTTTTGACCCCAAGGCTCAACTATTCTTTGCAATTCTTCATCTGTGATCTTTGGGAGTCTTTGGCCACTCAAACTTTCCTCCTCAACGTGCATTAAGACAATATAGACACATGTCCTCTTCCAGGCAGATTCATAACATCTTTAGTTAATTGGAACTTCTTAATTATTGCCCTGATGGTGGAAATGGGGATTTACAATGCTTTAGCTATTTTCTTACAGCCACTTTCTATTTTGTGAAGCTCAACAATCTTTTGTTGCACATCATAAATATATTCTTAGGTTTCACTCATTATGATGGATTATTAAGGGAATTTGGCCTTTGAGTTTTCTCATATTCATACTCCTGTGAAACAAGAAGCTCATGTGAAACAAGTCAGAGCTAGACAATTTCATGTTTAGTCACCCATCTTCATGTCTATGACCAGTGATTACTGAGTTTTGATTGATGAACCGAAAATAAGTTGGCTATTAAAAAGTACAGCTGAACATCAGTTCACAAAAATAAAATATATTGTTTAAATTGTTACTGCCTTGAGTTATTTTGGAATAAGTGTAGGCTAAAACTTGATGACATTTATACTTGGTTTTAAAAAATGGAACATTAATTACATATATAAAAATACAAAATAGAATTGTATTTGGTTTCTTTCATCTTTTTTTCTGATAGTGTAAGTAATGTTTATTTAACCAGAAAAATGTGACATTAAGTGAATCACTGCACAGAGCACACCACCACTAAGGTATATGTATGTGTGTGTGTGTGTTTCAACCGAATTGTTCATCCGAAATCTTATTAGTTTATTGAATCCTGCATGAATATGTTTATTTTATTGTCTGCATCATAAATACATAATTTATTGAAATTGGTTCCTATTAGAAACTGTCTTTTTATTTTGTTTTCCGCTATTCAAATTTGAATTTAAACTATTTTTTTTTCTTCATTTGCTGTTGTTATTTTAAAATATTAGCAGGAGTGAGTGACATCCATAGACTGCAGGTGACGTGACATCATATCCTGAACCGCCAAAATGACGCTGCTCCGCTCCCGCTCGTAAAAGAAACGGACCAACATTTCATCATAGCTCGGAGTCGAGAGAGACCCTTCATTCTTCGCGCGCCCTTGACTTTGTAAGAAGAGAGATTTTCCACGGAGCTTAACCATTAATAACAAGTTGATTAATTATTTTAAGAGTATTTTAATTATATAACGAGTTATATAGTTTACAAATGAATTAACAATTAGCAGCGAAACTCTTTTACCTCAGCGTTAGTTCGTCAGGTCAATAGGAATGTTGGTAGCTTTTTTTTTTCGTTGATAACTCTCATTTGCTAATAGGATATTACTTACAGGAATTACGTAGTCATGAGTGTTTTTCCGTTGTGTCACTGTTGTTACAGAGATGAAAATGACGTACGCTCCAGTCCAACGATATGTGCCAATATGTGACCTAAACATAAACATCACACACTCGGTGAGAACTTATGGAGGCAAATAGACTTATTCTTGAGTGCCTGGTTATGGTGGTATGGCAATTTTAATGAATAATTTTAATGAATTTATTATGTAAATGTAAAAAATTACATAATAAATTATTTATATCTGTTTATTCAAGGTTACTTAGTTTTGTGATGATAAATTGCTTTTAACAAAATTTGTGTTTTAATGCATGTAAGGAATGTTTTCAGTTCGAAAAATAAATTTTTTGTTTATTTTCCAGAAAGTGGTTGGAGTAATAATTGGGAAATCTGATTCAAGAGGATTTCCAGACAGGAAAAGTTGGTTACATTACAAATTTCCTGTTTTCATTTTCATTATTATATTTAATTTTTTAACAGTCTTTTCTTTTGATTTCAGATGTTGGCTCTGAAAGGTTCACATTCAGCTTCACCGTAAAAGATTCACCAGAACATTTTATCAACGTGTCTGCATGGGGAAACGAGGAATACATCCAAGGACTGAGCAGTCGCTTTCAGATTGGGGATTGTGGTGAGATTTACCAGTAGTAATCATTAATTTTAGATGTCCCATTCTTGTGTTAACAAAACTAACAACTAATAATAGATGAAATACAAAAAAAAAAATAATAATAATAGATTAACTACATTGAGCTGAAACTGTGAGCCAAAATAGCATCTTCTGTTTTAGTTGTAATTGAAAATCCCCTCGTTGTGACCAAAGACTATGAGAAAGAAGAAAGATTTTGCCCTTCAACTCCCAGGTAAAAAAAAAAAGAGAGAGGATAAAATGAAAAATCACATCTAACTAATAAATATTCTGTATCATACTGTATTTATAAGTGATACGTAACCATATTTCATCTCAGTACCTACAGGCTGTTGGTAACAGAGACTCACTCAAGCATTAGAATATGCTCAGATTTAGAAACAGAGGCCAGGATTCTGCCGCTATTCCACTTGCCAATTAAAGACCCAAGGGACTTCTATTCATTGGGAGACATTACTGCAAATGGACAGAGTCTGGATGGACACATTATTAACATTCTAGCAGCTTTGCAGTCGGTTAGATTCCAACAATATACTGTCAGCCCTTCTCACGGATGTCAGGGAAGTTAACATATCCTGACATCAGTGGCTGGTGGGCAATAAAAAAGCAATTTACCACCCTGCAGATGTAAAGATCCCTTTCAGTGATTGAAATTTTGTCATCCAAAGGTTGGAGAGGAGAAATTCTTCTCAAAATCTGATGGGCGCAAAGGACAGAGACTAGAAATAAAGCTCTTTGATGACACTGGGACATCATTTCCTTTAGTGTGGTGAGTAAAATTGCATTAATTCAGTTTGGTTCAGTTTTAATTCAGTTTTTAATTAACAGTAAACATCAACGCCAAACACTAAATAAAGTGATTTAATTAATTTTTTCATCCAGTTGGGATAAAGAAACCATTCGGCTGGTACAAACACTGACACAAAGGGAAACAGGTAATATGTTTATTTGTCTGTTTATTTTTCAACTGCAATTTCTAATATGTGAGGAATTTAATTAATTATACTTGTTTTTTCCCAGTGCTGTTTATTGCAGATGCTCGCATCACCTTCGACAGTTTTCGTAGTTGTATGATAGCAACAGCGACCTCAAAAACAATCATAACCGTCAACCCTGGTAGTGATGTGATATGCTAGATTAAAGAATCTATTTAAAAACTTACTATTGTAATGTTTTAACAATCTGACTTTATCAGTAAAATCCTTATATTCTTTCAATTGCATTCTAGATACAGCAGAAGCCAACCAGCTGTACACGTGTATAAGGGAACTGTTAGAAGCCGGAGGACTGGATGACCAAAACATCCTCTCAGGTGATGATGTGCCATGTAAGTCGTTTGATCTATATACATCTAGACCTCTACATCAACAATGCAGTATGTGTGTAGCTCATAGTAACACACAGTAAAACTGTATCCTTACATTTATTTCTCAGTGGATTCCATTAGTGATGTTCTGACTGTGAACCAACTCAAAGCCAGAAGTCAAGAACATGCTGATGTCTTTCATTGCATAACATATGGATTCATCACAACTCTTGATCTAAGTTCCTCAATCTCCAAAGTCATTCGCAAGAAATGGTAAGTGTGCAATGCTTTGACAGTTTTGTACAATGACCTAATCAGGGTTCCCACGCAAAATTAGAGAAAATGTCAAATCTCCTGTTTTCCTTTAGCCGAGAATCAAGTTTATTGCTCCCTGAAACAATTACCGTTAGTAGCAGAAAGTGCTGTGTTCAGGGACACTGAGATTTGATACGTGAGAGAAGTATTTTGAATGGTCCCATATCGGCCCTTGCATCAGTTAGCTAATGTTATTAACTGTTAAAATGTTTGCAGCAAATGTCATGTGTTAAGCAGCTACCTAACCTTAACATTTAATTTATTAACTTACTAACTAATCATTTTTATGCATAATATAAGGCAGGGGTCAACATGGCATCCTACAGCAGTGACACAGCCTGTTTTATTTAGTTCTGATTGTTGTCAACGGTACTTTGGTACTATTTCTATACTGAAATAAAAAAAAAATGGTCCTGGCTGATAGGTGACTAGAGCATCAAAGGTTTCTATTTACAATGTGTTTTTACAGCATTAAGCCAATGTTGAGCACATGAACGCAATGACCAATAAGAGGTGTTTAAGAAGTGAATTAGAATCCTCTCAATTAGTGCTCTAAAATCTAGTGCTCTAGATTATAAATGGTTAGTTTGCCATATGTACATAACCCATTCACCATTTGAATAAAAGTTTCACGTACACACTGCAAAGTTCCAGGAAGGACAACCATTTTTAAATGTGGGAATGAATCTAAAATTGTGTTGATTGACATTGATAACCATAGCAACAGACAAGACAAAAAAGTCTGATAAGTCAAAATAAATGTGTGCATTAAGTGTAAATGCAGACTAATAGACCTGCCGGTAACAAGTACATGTAATGTGTTCACTTTACCCATTTAAAGCAATCTTTACATACATGTTTGACGGCTACATGGTAATTTTTAATCTGTTATTTACTTATTATTATTATTATTATTAGCAGTAATAATTAATTGTTTTTTGTTCAATAATTTTATTTTCAAAAAGTAAAATTTCCAATATTTTTTTGCTATGGTATTTAAATTGGTTTCGAGAATAATTTGTCATACTGTATAATTAAAAAATATTAAATAACTGATTTTATAGTTACAGTAAGTCATGGCTATAAACTGTACATCTTTTAAAGACTTAAAAGGAATATATTAATTTAGTGCCTGATCCTTGTCTATTATTGCCGCCGTAGTGAAATTGAAAATGTCCTAGAAAATGATCACTGAAAAAGAGTGGTAACCATGCCTAATGTTCACAAACCTGAGTTTTAATAATTTCTCCACTAGTGCCAAATGCAAATTTCGAATCAGTGAGGAGATTCAGACGTGTTCCAATGATGCCTGTCCAAATCAAGGACAACAGCTCCAGGCTACTGATGGATTTGATCTGCTACTGGACATCAGTGATCACACTGGGACTTTGCAGTCGTGCAACTTGGCAGGAACAATGGCTGAGAAAACCCTGGGCTGTAAAGTGAGCGCATCTAATACTTGCATTAATGCTGGTCAAGACCCTATGTACATTTATCATCTCACCTTAACTTTTACAACTATTTTGTCTCTGATACAAACCTTTGTGCATTGATACCACAACCCTTGGGTTCATTAACCTGACCTGTGTCTAATAATAAATAATAAGTAAACATTTAAACAAACTATGTAAATAATATATTATAGAATTTGTATGTCTGTGTGTACTGTAAAGAATAAAAGTAAAATACTTTTTCTTGACAGACAGAAGCATTTTTGTGTCTGTCGGAGTCTGAAAGGACAATTCTGCAGTGGAAGTTCCTTCTGGAGAGATGCAAAATTTATCTAAAGGTTATTCATGTTGACCATTTGTCACTTATTTTCAATATTGAATATTTAAGGATGTAATTTAATCTTCTCTTTAAATTGTAATTTAATCTAATAATGTAATTTAATCTTCTCTTTAAATTGTAGGTTCTTCCATCTCCTAAAAGCAGAAGTGGAATGAGGGCAAGGATTTTGTCATGTGCACTCGCTGACCCGGTTGAAGTGAAGCAAAACCTTGCCTCCTCTGTGGTTTGATGCTGTTTTGCGACACAGCTTGGTTCCTCATGTGAAATCAAATAAACTATAGGCCAACTTGTATTAAATTCATTTTTGGTTTAAATGCATATGTAGTGACTAATATTATATCTATTTTTTTGACATTTTGCTCCAATGTCGCATTTGATTTCATTGTATTGTAAATTAATTAACTTGATGTATGTTTCTTTGCATGTTTGTTTCAAACTAATTTTGCTCATATGCTTTAATAAAAACAATGAATACTGAGCACTGCTGCCTCGGAACCTTTTATTGAAGAATTGTTTCTGTGAGGACTGTTTTGGATGGAGCGCCGCTTAGGTTTGACATTTGTAAATAATGTTCATTTCGCTGTTGAGATCATAGTTTTACATTCATCTAATCGAATCTCTTGTGCATTATTCGCCCTCAGGTAAGAACATTGACTTTCTTTTTTTTCTAATCAGGTTTGTCCAATTGCATCTTTCAGAGAGCATTTTAACACTCTAAAAACAATATCAAGCTATCACAACAGATTGTTCTCTTGATCTTGTTGCCAACCTAAACAGAAACAAGTACATTAAAACGTATCGAGGTATATTCATGAATTTTCAACAGCCACAGCTAAAACGAGTCATTCTCCTCCGAAGTTGTGGTTAGGTCTGGATTGAGTTCATCATGAATGTGAATCAAGGCACCGTGGGCAGTGATCCGGTGATTCTCGCCACTGCTGGTTATGATCACACCGTGAGATTCTGGCAGGCTCACAGCGGCATCTGCACAAGAACCGTCCAGCACCAGGACTCTGTATCCTTCACCAACAACAGCGTTCACTTTCATGACTACGGTCCTTAAGAACACTTTTAAAAAGTTCACTTTGTATTAATCTAACCGACTGTCAAAATACGGGTTTTGTTAACACTTTATTTTAGTGTCCTTGTTACATGTACTTACTGTAGCATTAACAGTAAAATATGCATAATTACACGTAACTAATCCAACCCAAACCTATTCCTAACCACTACCATATAGTAAGAACGTTAATTCATATTTTCACTACTTATATAATTAAATGATAACAAAGTCACCTTAAAATAAAGTGCAAAGCATTATGTTTGAATAATTTTGTTGTGCTTTACACTTATTTTAAATTGTTGACTAACAAACAGTATATGTAAAGTACTTGATTATAATTTTAACTGTAGTGCGTTATTCAGTAGTATTCGTATAATATAATTTAAATGTACTAAATTGCAACTTCACATTACAAATGTGTAATTACAAATCTATCTAAATAGATGACATACATATTTCAATAGAAATAAATAACAGTTAATTTTCAACATATACAAGTATATTGCAGTAATCATAAATGTCTGTAAGTACATTCAGAATTACTCTTTAACCATATTTGAAAATCAATAGATATAAAAATGTACTTTAGTCCTCCTAAATTGGAAAGTATAATATTTCTGTAATAAGTACTCTTTTTTTTCTTTTTCTTTTTTAAAATACAAATATTCCAACGTGTACTTCTTTTTCACAAGGGACTGCTGGTACAAAAAATACTTTAAAGATGCTTAACTCAAACACCAGCAGGTAAATTCTCTTGAAGTAACGCCTGATAGAAGCATGATTGCTGCTGCTGGTAAGTTCAGCGTGCACCTCATTACGTAAAAAACTACAAATAGTGCAAACTGTTTTTGTTATTTTTTTGTTCCTATACTTGTGTAGTTTTCATACTGTACTTTTATTCTTCCATTTCAGGTTATCAACACATACGTATGTATGACTTAAACTCAAATAATCCAAACCCTGTGATAAATTACGACGGTGTCAGCAAGAACATCACATCTGTCGGCTTTCACGAGGATGGTCGGTGGATGTACACAGGTGGGGAAGACTGCATGGCTCGCATCTGGGACCTGAGGTAGCGAAAGCTTTCTGCTGTATGTATAACGCCTGTTTTAAGATGCTTTAAGTGCTACTTAAGTACTGTTTTCATTCAGGTCAAGAAACCTACAGTGCCAAAGGATATTTCAAGTCAATGCACCTATTAATTGTGTGTGTCTTCATCCCAATCAGGTCAGTTGGATAATATTTCATAATCTGCTACTGATGCTCACAATCAAACCAGACAAACAAACAACTACATTTTCTCTACATGTATTTTGCTTTAGGCTGAATTAATCGTTGGGGACCAAAGTGGTGTTATCCATATCTGGGATTTGAAAACAGACCACAATGAACAGCTCATCCCAGAGCCAGATGTGTCCGTCAATTCAGTCCATATTGATCCTGATGCTAGTTATATGGCTGCAGTCAACAGTTCGGTCAGTGACCAATAACAGTCCTTAAAGGGATAGTTCACCAAAAAATGAAAATTGTTTCATCATTTACTCACCCTCATGTCGTTCCAAGCGCATAAACTTTCGTTCATCTTTAGACATTGAATGTCTATCCACCCAAAACTTTTATAAAGAGATCGTAAAAGAAATCCATAATATCTCTTTATGAACCGCCAGAGTTTTGGGTGAATAGACTTTAAATGGAGGAACCTTCATTGGAACGACATGAGGGCGAGTGAATGATGACTTTTTTTTGGTGAACTATCCCTTTAAACCTACAAAACGCCACACTACTAATGAAGTTGTGCTAATGTGTTCTGCATATATTTATATTATATCTGATTATATTATGTCTTTCACTGTAGGGCAACTGTTATGTGTGGAATTTAGCTGGAGGAATAGGTGATGAGGTGACACAACTGATACCCAAGACCAAGATCCCTGCCCACAAACGCTACTCGTTACGCTGCAAATTCAGCCCAGACTCCACGTGAGTGTCTTGCAAAACACTAATCTGAGGAACAATGGGAGAACAGTGAAACATTTAAAATAGTTGATTCTTGTTTACAACTATTATACAAATTAATGCATCATTTTTTCATCTCTTTACTAGATTACTGGCCACATGCTCTGCTGACCAGACCTGTAAAATTTGGAGAACCTCCAACTTTTCTCTAATGACAGAGTTGAGTATTAAGAGTAACAACCCTGGAGAGACGTCCCGAGGTTGGATGTGGGATTGTGCCTTCTCTGGAGATTCACAATACATAGTTACAGGTGAACACTTTATTTTACAGTCCTGTTCTGCATGTACATATGATGTACTTATTGTAGTAACTGAGTAATAACTAGGTACTGGTCCTGAAACTACCCCAAAACCTAATCTTAACCAATGTAGTTAACTTCTATTACTCAGTACTTTGTTGGAAATAAAGAGCAACCAGTTTTGTGGTATGGTTAGGTTTAAGGGTGTAAGGGAAGAATCAACAGTTTAATTAAAGATGTTAAAGAAATTAATTACAGATTTAATTACATGCACGTATTTTATAAATACAAGAACAATGTAACAACATGTTTGTACACAATAAGTGCATTATAACAAACGATTAATGTAAATGTTAGTACAGAGTATTTAAAGACACTAACCCCCAGTTTCACAGACTAGGCTTAAGGCTTGTCCCTGACTAAAATGCATTTTTTTAACTGAATGCAACTTGTACTGACATATTTTAAAATATGTCAGTGTCATTGTTTTGTCTCAAGATGCACACCAGTAATGTTTTTTTTTCCAAGCCATGTTTATAAAAGCTTCTTTAATGTCCAAATTGAACTAAGGCCTAATCCTGACCTAATCTAAGCCCTGTCTGTGAAACCAGACCTTAATATAAAGTAGGTCCAACAATGACAAAGCAACTAATGCAAATCCATTTTTTCTTTGTGTCAGAAGTACCACAAGCACTTGAAGTACTTCAACAAATATGAAGAAGCATAATTTTACTGTCGGGAATTTGTCATGTCGTTTCGCGCCACATCCAGTGTAGACAGCATCAGTACTGATTATAATGGCTTTTGACGCCGTTCGCGTCTGGTGTAGACACAATATAAGAGATTATTTTGTGTTGTTGTTTTGATTTGGTTCGGCTTGTTTTTTTTTGTTGTTGTTGGTTTTGTATTTGTTGGTGTTGTATTCTGCCATGAAGAATGTTACATAAGATAAAAAATACTTGATGCAAATTATTCTGGTCAGTGGTCAGAAGTTTACTTCATCTTTCTTAATAATGTTTGTTGCCTCCTTGAGCATAAATAACTGCTGGCAGCCTTTTGTAATAGTTGTGTATGAGTCCTGAGTGAGAAAACTGGATCTCAGCATCATTGAGCCACTGTAAGGTGAACTCAAACGGGGCAGATCATGCTGGGAAACCAAAGAACTTACAAGACCTGGCGTCAGTTACATAATCTTAGCCACCATGTTTACCATTTTATGTAACTGACTAAAAAGTTAGAACCAGTTTTAAAGAAAAAAAATGTGATCATTTAAATTAAATAAGTTTATGCAACCTCGTTTTAGTAAATCTTGGCCACATTGTACTAATTCGTTCCCTTATTTTGATTTAACTAAAACAAGGGAATTAATTATTATAACGTGGCCACAATTTAGGAAAACAAGGGAACAAATTATTAAAACGTGCTTGCCTATGAGTAAGTCGTTTGAACGAATTCTTAATTTGTGACTATGTTATACATATTTTTTTCCTGCATGCCGTGTGTTCTCCATGCATCAGGACAGTGCTAAATAAAAAATTTAAAATATGTTTTTCATTTTTCTTTCACAACTGTATGTTGCCCTCAGTGGAATCATTTGAAGCGTTCCTACTTATATGTTAATTGTTGTGTATTTTCAGCATCCTCTGATAACCTGGCACGTCTGTGGTGTGTGGAGACCGGAGAGATCAAACGGGAGTACAGCGGCCATCAGAAGGCTGTTGTGTGTTTGGCCTTCAATGACAGTGTCCTTGGATAGTATGCCGAAGAAACTCATTCATCTGTCATAACACCCGACATCTGCATCTATGACCCATCCTCATGGTATTAAACGGACTTTTTGCATTAATGATAACCCTTAATGGCTATGATGATGAAGACTGAGCAAAAAACTGTCAAAATGTTGTGTCCTTATGATTGCTAATTCAAATGTATGGTAGGATACATACACTTCGTTGCATATACCCAGTATTTGTATCCATCCACATATTTTGTCAATCGATGTTACATTAACAATCTGAATACATTTAGATTTTGATTATTATCCAGACATCACTGAATGATTCCCTTCTTGAATTAAAATATATGAGTGACTGAACACAATGGTGCTTTATTGTAGACCAGCAGTGTTTTCCATTACTCGTCTGCATCAGGTTACAGTCTTTGAGCCAAGTCATGTTCAAACCACTGCAAAAATGGGGCTAAATACAAGAGAGGATGAAGATAAGGATTTATCAGATAACATGACAAGATGGTTCTGGCTTCGTTGCCAGATTGGCATTAAATATGAGATTTGTTTAGCCTTTCCAGTTGCTCTCATCGATGTTGTCAACACATTTGTTACACTGGTACAGGAATGTCACTCTGGCAGGTAGTAGAAACACACAGAAACACAAATGTTGCTGGGGAAGCAGATGTCGATGCAGAAGTAAATAAGCCTTTGTTTCCCGGGACCTTCAGGAAAAAAGGAAAGAAATCTCAAGGTTCTTATTTCTATAGATGTGCCGATGACAATCATAATCAATGTCCTGTTCCTTGTTCATGCTCTGCTGGTTGTCACTCTAAAAAGGTCACAACTCCATCTAACTGGAATACTGGATCAGGTTTCTGTCACACTGTGCTCTTTATAGAGAAACTCAGCATGTTCTTGGCTTGTTAAATGTCTTCTGTACATTTCTTGTCACAAAAATCAATTGATACAATGTTTGAACATTTTATTTAAAAGTACAATTTACAGTACAATTTTAGCTTAGTACAGCATTTTGTGGTATTAATTACCACTAAAATTTATTTTCTCCTTTTCTTAAAAAAAAAAAAAAAATCGGGGTTACATTGAGGCACTTCCAATGGAATTGAATGGGGCCAGTTTGTAAATGACAAAGTACCCACTGTTTCAGTAGTATAGCAACAAGATATAAACTTTTTAATGTTACATTAAAATGTAACATGTTAAAGCGACAAACAACAAATAAATCCCTTTTCTACCTTTCCTGTGTGAAGATATACCCAAATTTACAACTTTCTCGCCATGGCAATGTAACACATAAAAACAACCATAAAAAGGTTACTAATACAAACGTTTTAACATAAGAATGCAGGGGTTAATGTAAGTGTTTATGGCCTGGTTTTAGAGACAGGGCTTAGATTAAGCCAGGATTAGCCCTTCAGTTCAATTCAGGACATTTAAGTAGCTTTAATAAATGTGCCTTAGAAAAAAAAACATTACTGGTGTGCATCTTGAGACAAAACAATGGCACTGACATATTTTAAGATATATCAGTGCAAGTTGCTTTCAGTTAAATCAGCTCAAAAATGTTTTTCTTGTCTGTGAAACCAGGGGTAAATGTCTAAAATTATATTCACTATATTTCTGCTTTTAAATCATCCAAAAAATTGGCCACTTCCACTGTACATGCTTTACTGTAACCTCGATTTTTGCCAAAAAAAAATTGAAACTTTTTTTTTTTGGTAATCAACATTATGCCACAAATGCTGTCATTTGATTGTTTTTTTTTATGTTTTTGAAAGTCTTGCATTCATCTGATCAAAAATACAGTTATAAAATGTAATATTGTGAGATGTTATCACAATTTAAAACAACTGTTTTCTATTTTAAAATGTAATTTATTCCAAAGCTGAATTTCAATGTAAGTGTGTCGGTTGTAGAGAACCTGTTCCTGCTTTAGGCCCCATCCACACTACTGCGTTTTAGTTTAGAAACGGAGAATTAAAACGAATACGACCTCCGTCCACACCAGCGTTTTAGCTGCGTTTTAGAACTGATCTCCGTCCACATTAAAACGACTGAAAACGCGGATCACGTCACCATTCACCTACACTGGGCATGCGCGTGCCGGTGTAAACAGGAATCAGATTGACTATTCCTCAGATTTCGCTGAGGTTGATAAGTGCCGATCTGGACATTCAAAAGTTTTCGCAACATTCTTCAGGAACTACAACTTCATTGATAAAATTATCCCACCATGCGCTGGTTCTTCCCGGCTGAACCCAAAACCGACGCTCCATGTACGGTCGATTCCGCCGCTGCACATGGGAATTGTCTCAGATCGCTGGAATAATAGCTTGCTTCCGACGCATGTAAGCAGTTATAGCATTGTGAAATGCAGAATTTACTTGCACTAACGTAACTGGTAGTCCAGGCTTTTGTTGTGCGTTTTCTTCCATTGTATTACACCCTATCAGAGAGCCGAGCGTGAGCTTCTGCGTCATCGTTTCTAAAGTCCTCCGCTTTGACCCGTCTACACTAAAACGCCCTCCGGAGATTCAAAACGCAAAACGGGGTCGCAGCGTTTCTAAACTTCTCCGTTTTAGGTCTTCGTTTTTGTCGTTTTAGTGTGGACGGGGGGTGCAAACGTAGCAAAAGGTCTGCGTTTCTAAACTAAAACGTAGTAGTGTGGATGGGGCCTTAGTGTGCACATACACACAGCAAAGGAAGTAAAAAGGAGAGAGAAACAGGGACGAAGAATTCCAAAAGAACTCACACAGAGAAAAAGGTCAGAATACGTATCATGGAAAAGCAATGATTTGGTTTATGGACATGCAAATAGTTCATCATGATCCCTTTTCTTAGAAACAAGAGCAACCAGCCATTACTCCAGTCTTTAGTGTCACATGATCCTTCAGAAATCATTCTAAAATGCAGATTTGATGCTCATTATTATCTATATTGAAAACAGTTGTGCTGCCTAATATTTTTGAGGAAACTATTATACTTTTTTTCAGGATTCTTTGATAAGTAAATATATGTTTGGCAAAATCTTACCATCAGATCTTCTGGTCCAGTACACAGAGGCCTGCTGACAGAGGGACTGAAGAGGTTCTTGAAGGGTGGAAGCTTCAACACGACTGCCAGGCAGCACTCCCAAAAACTCGGTGTGTTTTTCAGTCTGATTTCCCACCACCCAGACCTGACGAACCTGTGAGAATCATCACATATCTCACTGTATATCATTGCAGAGTAAATTATCCTCTAATGCTGTGATACCAACTCACCATATTGTTCCTGTGTGAGCGCATACACTGTATAACTCCTAAATGTATAATTGTGTCTTGAGGGGTTTAAGTGTTTCCTCTAGTACAAAAGCCATTTGTAATTACACCACTTACTCCACTGAAAGATCAGATAGACACTTGTTAAAGAGGAGTGATGCTTGAGCGAGCCTGAAACAAGCAGTTTATGCCTCTCAATAGCTCATTGTCCACCAAAAATTGGAAATTTTGTTCAAAAGGCTATTGACCACGGATTGAGTTTCCAAAAAGTTTTCTAATGGCTTTAATCAAACGCAATGATGCAAAAATCTCAACGAGACCAAAGTTTTAAGTGGTCAGCGATACTTATCGGTTCAACAACCCATGCCATTCTGCACAGATCATAACCCAGCGCATGAATCTTGTTAAGTGCTGAGAGAAGTGTGTCCAGCACAGGTCTCCGCTCTGTTTGCGGACGGGAGCTCTGTCTTTCCAGTAGTGACTTATAAGAGGGAAAAAGCCAACAGAGTGGCCATTGTGCACCCTGTGGTCCTATTCTGTAAGGCGATCCAGCCAAGGTGGATCAGATGGTCTGTGGAATTCAGACTCGGCTTCTCTAAAACCCTCCTGAGCTGGTGCGGTCCATTACTCCCTTTCTGAAGTCACGGAGGAGAAAGCAGCCAAAAGTGCTCTCTAATCTTCCCAAGAGCACTGGGGTGGTGCTGCGTTCAAGTGTCAGTCAATTTGCCAGCCAGCTTTACGTTTAAATGGCATATAGGGTCTTAGCTGCTGAATGTGATCCGGTTAAATACACCGTAGCAATTGACATTTTCATTCATAGGAGACTCTACAATTTATTCCTGTGATGGCAAAGCTGAATTTTCAGCAGCCATTACTCTTCAGTGTCACATGATCCTTCAGAAATCATTCTAATATGCAGATTTGGTGCTCAAGAAACATTTCTTATTCTTATTAATATTGAAAAAAAGTTGTGATGCCTAGTAGTTTTTGTGGAAACCGTCATACCGTCTTTTTTCAGGATTCTTTGTTGAATAGAAAGTTTGAAAAAGAAAGCTTTTGAAACATTCTAAAAAGTCTTTACTGTCACTTTTGATCAATTTCATACAACTTACTGACCCCAAACTTTTGAACGATTGTGTGTATATATATTTAATAGAATGTATCATTGCAGGTTACCATCAGATCTTTTGGTCTGGCACAAAACTAGGAAGCTCGACAAGCAGAAATCCTTTACCTGTTGCTCCGACTTGTTTAGTTGAGATTGCACATTCTCGTAATCCAAACTTTCCATCCGGCGAAGAAAGCAACTGTCTTGGTTGTCAGGTTTATAGCATACCAACCCCTGAGGAAGAGAGATAGGGAAATGTAACTGAGCTTTAGAGGAAAAGCCTAATCTGTGCAGAAAGAAAAGAGTCTTACATGTCTCATGTCAAAAATCACCGTGGAGGTGTAGTTGACATGGGAAGTCACAGAGTAGGTCACTACATTGTTGTGCTTGTCAATCAGAGCCGACTGATTGATCAAGTCACCCATGTGATCGGGAACTCTGACAACCTGCAGGGAAGACTGTGTGGAAAAAGGTTCATTTTCAGTGCTAACGTGTTTAATAAAGCTTGAAAATATTCACATTTTGAAATGCTCGGACTCTTACTTGTGTCTTATGCTGAAGCCCTAGATGTGCCGTCACACTGAGAGCAATGATAACAATGAGCAGCATGGCAGTGAGACTGCACCAGAGAACTTTGTGAGGAACCCTGGAGGAGCTGATGGGACCACAGTGCTAGGAAATCCAAACACACATTCATCTCCCTCCGAGTTACATTTAAGGCCATTGCACATTGCACATTTACATTAAAGAATATTTATGGTTCTGTACACATAAGCAAGACATAAAACAGAGCTAAGCAAAACACAAAATGACATATTTGTGTTACACTCTTAAAAATAAAAATTCCAAAAGATTGGTTTTGCAATGATGCAATGGAAGAACCCATTTTGGGTTCTCTAAAGAACCTTCCAATGAACAGTTCTTAAAAGAACCATTTTTCTTAGTGTTAAGAACATCTTAATCTAAAGAACCCTTTTCCACTATATACAAAAAAAAACTTTTGCATTCCATTGATGCTAAAGAACCATAGATGCCAATAAATAACTTTGATTTTTAAGAGTGAAGCATGTTTTCTGCTAATGGAAACAGCAATATAACCACATGAACTCTCACCATGCTCTGTGGGTCCTCCAGACTGGCTTCTGAATGCTTCCAGCACCTCACCATTCTGCCCTGTTTTACTTCTCCTCACGGTACCTGTCTTACTCTTTTCTGTATAAGCCAATGTTCATGACTGAGACTGACCAGCAGAGCCTGCAGTATAGGTGTCTAACTTCTCCCTGCCATCCTCTGCCCCCCACCTCTTGCCTCACACCAGGTAGTCCAACCCACTGGCTGACTACCCCTATACCAGACAATAGACAAAGGGGACAGGTAGACCGGCACTGTGGACAGGGCTTTTCGTCGCAGAGCCAGTTTTAAGGCATCGACTGGCCTTGTCTTTAGGCTGCTGACTGACCAAGGTGACTTTAATAACTTCAGTTGTGGTCAAAGTGAGAAAATTGAAGAACAATTGCGCATTACAAGGTTAGTTTACCCAAAAATTTTAATTCTGTCAACCTTTACTCACCCTTAAGCCGTCCCAAACCTAAACTTGCTTTCTTCTGTGGAACACAAAACAAGACATTTTGAAGAATGAGGGTAAAGGTTTCAAAATATAATTTCTTTAAAATACCTTCTACACTTTATAAAAGCTGCTGCCTTAATATTTTAAGTATGATCAACTTGGATGTTTGTCATTTCAACTTAAATGACATTAAACTGACTTAAAAAATGAGTTGAATCTTGTATATCTTTTTTAAAAAAAGTTAAAATTGCTTAACTTATTTTGATGAGATAAAGCAATGTGTCAACTTATTGATCACATCTTTTTTTTTTTTACAGTGTATTATGTTCTTTAGAAGGTTTGGACTTACATGAGGGTGAGTAAATGATGACAGAATTTTCATTTTGGGTGAAATACCCCTTTAAGTACATTATTAGGGAAAAAAGTACACTTTTTATTAATAGTTCTTATTTATTTGATCAATCACATAAGATGAACAGTTTGTTCAAACCGTGGTGAGAAGTAAAATCCTACCAGGTTGATAGGTTAAAGAGTGACGACAAAGCTGCTTTTTAAGTGCAAAATATAATAATTGCAAAAATGTATAACATTCTCTCACTTATGTTAACATGTAAAGTGAATTAACAGTAGAGTTGAACAAGTACTTAAATAAAATAAAAACAAACAGCACAATTTTGAGGGTAATTTGTTTTGTAGTACCCGAGTGTTACTGATCAGAAAACACATTACTGTCACAAATGATTTCTTTAAACAAAATAAAACACAATAAAACAAACAATAACATTGACATATAGCCCTTATATTAACTTTAAAACAGTAGGATATTCAAAAAAAGAGGTAGGCCAGTTTAAAATGAAGCCTTGATAGTAAATCTCACTGCATATTTGTGAAAAAAAAAAAAAAAAATTCTGTTAAACTGTAATATTAAAATAGGTTATTTTGTTCCATACTGATACTGACACCCATATATTGATAAATATTCTCTACTAAAGTAGGTAAATCTCAAGTAAATTCTGACTATCTATGCCTGTAGTGCAGGTAAAATATAAGCAATGCTGTCAATATAGAAGTCAGGCACCATTCTTTGGCGATGTGGGCATTCGCTCTTCAGGTTTGCCTCGGCTTCTGCTACAGTAGAAACTCCTGTAAGGGTCAGCAGGGTCTTCATGCCACAGTTTGACCCTAGCATGATGTCAGTGTCCAGTCTATCTCCGACCATCAGACACTTCTGGGGGTCCAGGTCGAACTGGCTGGCCACACACTCGAACATGAAGCTGTTGGGTTTCCCCACCACTTGAGCTTGGCGTTGTGCAGCGGTCTCTACCGCCCGTAGGAGGCACCCTGTCCCTGTAGATAAGCAGAAGACAAGGTCGTTGTGATAACACGACATTCAGATGATTCATATTTGTGACGTAATTCATATTTGCTTACCGGGGACCGCTTTGCCTCCCTCCAGAGGCAGCCTCGTGTCCGTGTTAGTGCCCACGAACTGACAGTCGGGATTACACAAGTACTGCAGAGCTCTGTTGAGCTTCATGTAACTGAAATGCTCATCAAACCCGACCAGTACAGCTTGGACCTCCTTATCGAGAGGAACATTCGCCCAGTCGATTTGAACTCCAGAGATGGGGTCAGGCCCCACACCGACCGGCTGGATTCCCACCTCCTCGAGCTCCTGCTTCATCGCGTTGCTCCCAATTAAATAGACTTTTCCGTCGAGTTTACACACATTTTTGAGGTACATCGCCGAGCAGTACGCAGTCCCGAACACCTCGTCCGCGGTGGCATCGAAACCGAGCTTGCCTAATTTGTCCGCGTACATTTGTCGGGTTTTCGTGCTGTTGTTCGTGACAAAAAACACCCGCTTTCCGTTTTTCTTCAATGAATTGATAACCTCAGAGGCTCCGGGGATGGCCTGGTCCCCTCGCCATATCACGCCATCGCAGTCAAACAGCACACTGTCCACCGAGTCCAGTAACTGTCTGCTCAGCTCGCCGCTCAGACTCGTACACTTAGATGAAGTCATTCTAAAAGTTAACTTAACTTACTCTCGTCCTGACAGCGATCTTCTTTATTGTCCTCGGTCCGTCTTAAAATAACATTTGATCTACAAATAACGTTAGTCCGCTGCTGACTAGATGGAGATGAGAGAATGACACCGAGTCGAAGTTTACTATTTACTGCAACTGAACTAGTCTAGCGATTCATTCGTTTCTCAATGACACTCTACTGTACGTGACGTTTTATACTAGTAAGACACTTCCGTGCCGGTTTAAAGAGCCAGTGACCCTAATAAAATGGCATGATGAAATAAACCTTAAAGGAATAGTTAAAATTCTGTCATCATTTACTCACCCTCGAATTGTTAGATACTTTGAAGAATGTGTTGTTACCGTTATACTTTAAAATATCCTCCTTTGTGTTCAGCGGGTAAATAAATGCAGAATTTATTTTTTTAAAGTGAACTATTCCTTTAATGGCCATTCACACCAAGAACAATAATTAAAAAGATAACTATATTGGAGGCCACACCAGCGGACGATATCATGCTGTTTTTTCTATGCACGTGTTTATCTGTCATTTATAATGCTCGTTTCAGGAGGATGGATTCTGGGTGTCTATGTTTTTATCATTCATCACCTGGATAAAATCGTTCTGAAAGTGATTCCGACTATACGTTACTCTGGGCCGTTATCGTTATAGCTGTGGTGTGAACTCTGCTAATCTTTAAAATTGAGAACGATTTTTATAACTAACTTTTATAACGATTTTTATAATTATCGCTATCTTTAGTTATCGTTCTTGGTGTGAACAGGCCGCCAGGTTAGGCTCTATTTTTACAATTTCTTAAATGAAAACATGGATGTGAGGAAAATATGTGTTTTTTTACTCGATTATAATGTTTTCTAATGCCGCGTTCCAGGCAACCTGTAACCTGTGTTTTTCCAACCTTATAGGTATGAAAGTGCACTGGAACGGCAGTGAAACCCGTGATTTCCCACCAGTGAACTCGTACTAGATCAATGTACTCCCAGTTACGAGCTCTGACGTCACATAGCCCGCGAAACCATACAAAACAACAATGGCAGCATATCCATATGGACGCATATCCTTGACAGCCTCATTTTCATTAACATAAAATAAATATGGGCATCTATCCTGAGAGTACTGCAAGTTTACGTATATACTATACTGTATACATTTATACAAATGTGAAACTATTAGAAAATTCTTATAAAAAAATAAGTCAGAGGAAACAAAAAAGAAAGAGAAAGGGTACCAATAATACATAAAGCTGAGAAAGTATTTATTAAAAATCCCATTTACCCAAATAAAATAGTTTAGTACAAATACACTGTTAAAAACAACAACAGTTTCTCTAATTTTCTTTTTTCTGAACAGGACATAAGGGCCAAAAGATTTCCCCAAAATTTTTGAGGATTCCCCTGTGATAGAAACCTTTAAATGGATTGTATGAGGTCTGGCAGTTGTGTCCAGTGTACGGATGGCAATGCTGGCAGTTGTGACCTTTTCCTTTAAACCACTCATTGGCGGTTTGATTTATCAAAGCCAAATACATGTGAAACATAGAATAACCCGCCAAGAGGAAAAAGACAAATACCAGAAAGCCCAGCATGAAGACAATCCGTGGAAACGTCAGAAAGAGATGCTGTAAAAAGAATGCGATGGAAAAATATTTATTAGAGAGATAATCCATGTACCACAGCACAGTTATTAGTAAAGAAGTTATTATTACCTGGATGATAAAGAGCGGTCCAGCGGACTGTTGCACACCCTGCTCGTCAATGTAGTGTGCGTGCAGGAGTCCAGTACGTAAAACAGTTTGGAGCAGCATATCTGCTGTAAGGACTGCAATATCACCTGCCATGACACACACACTCAGGAGGTACAGCAGGAAGTATCTGATGTTCTGGGCACCGATGCAGTTATTCACCCACACACAATGATGGTCGAATCTCTGGACACATCGATTGCAAACCCCTGAACAAATGATATCAACAGCGTTTGTGGAATAATGTTGATTACGAAGTAACATTTTAACCTCAAGTAAAAAATGCCATTTTTGACAGTACATTGGGCCATTAATAATAACAACAACAATAAAAGAGTTTGTTTGCTTATAACTTATTTCTTTTGTTTCTTTTTAAACTGAGGGACAAGGGAAGTTATTTTGTGATACCACCGTGGTCAAAAATGACCGCATTGGAAATTAATGGGAGACTAATTTCATCTAGTGAAAACGTTTGGTACTGCGGCCAAACAAAATCTTACTGAGCTCATTTTTTGAGATATCAAGCTCAAATTTTGAACACAACTTGTTTAGATTTATGGCTTTGATTCTCACATTTTTGGAGTAAAACATGTTTTTGAAAATATATATTTCATTTAAAATTTGTGTTTTTGCACATTTTTAATAACAATAAACTTTTTCACTTTTTCTTTTTCAATTTTTTCACTGCAGCAATAAACTGCCAAATGTCATCTTTGAAAAGAGATCAAAAAAGTCTGTGCTTTAAAGCATTCAAGATATACGACAGTTTAAGTTGGAAATTTAATTTTCAGCTTAAAAAAGTGAATAAATGTATTATAAATTTTATGGATTAACTTAAATTTCATTAATCTTTTTCACTTCTAACTGTACAATAGTCTCAAACAGTGCCCAGCCCCTTTTTCAGCGGCACTGGTTCAGGAAGGATTTTTTCCATTGGTTTTTCCAATTGGGATTTTAAAATAGTCTTTGTAAAAGAGTCATAAACCATGAACCAAGCCAATCGGCAATAAGGTGAATCATAACATTACAAAAAAAAGTTGTTAAAAATCAGACAAAAAACCAAGGTAAAAGATTGTGTACTTAACAGTTTTAGTGAGGGAAACTACAATACCATGAAGCATTGGAGATGGAGAAATATAAAACTACTCATTTACAAATGTTGTTAAATGTATAAAAAGATATTTTTAGTTTCTTGCAAAATATACATATATTTACAAACATTTCAGTATTTTGTTCAAAATCTATTTCCTTATGGAGAAAATGAATGGAGTTTTTACTTCCAGAACCCAACTGTGGCACTCTATTAACAGTTCTTTGCTGCATAATTACATGGAATGTCCCGCTAGATCTATTTTCTAAGTTTACAGTAAAAGGATATAGAAGAGAACTTGCCATTCACCAAATAACAAGTTTTTACTGTTGCAGGTAATTAGTATTTTTTTATGTTAAAATTATGATAATTTTTACAGTGCATGTTCTGAAGTTTAGATGAAGGATGAACAAACACTTACTACAGTGTTTAGATCGGGCAGGTTTGACCAGCTGACAGGTTGAACACCTGACTCCCTGCTGGAACAGTTTTTCATCATACTGGTAGACCTTCAGTTGTGTAGTATGGTTTGCCTTTGTCAGTGTGCCTTCAAAAGAAAAGTCAAACTGAATAGATTCGATTTTTTTTTTTATTCATGAAAATGAGACAAGTCTTTATTTGCTTACCAGGGTCTCTGCTACAACACAGGTAGAACAGATAGGACTTCAGAGCGAGGAGGACATAGGGAATGCACAGGCTGATTGAACTTGTGCCCATGTCCAAACAGAAGCCAAAGACCTCATAGGAGAATTCTCCATACACAATCACTTCAAGTAACAGGTGCAAGTAAAGGAAGAAGTTGTTCCTGAAGTGAAGGAAATAATTGGGCATAGGACGTCAGGGAATGTTTAAGGAACTCAAATACTGATAAAATGAAGACTTTGAATACACTGTAAGATACATTGGATCAAAGTGTCTGCCAAATGCATGGATTTAAAAACAAAACAAAACAAAAAAAAAACTGTAAAAGCCCCACTGCCACAAACTTTAAAAGCAGACTAATTTGTTTGGAAGTTTATTGGTAATTTGAATATTATATTATACAGGCAACTTAATATGTTTAGCACACACTCCATTCAAACGTTTGGGGAGAGTACGATTTTTATGAAAGAAATTAATACTTTTATAATGCAGGATGCATTAAAGGAATCACAGGACTAAATTACATTGTTAAACATAATAAAATAGAAAACAGTTATTTAAATTTGGTAGAGTACATTATGCTTACAAAATTATTTGGTTTCGACTGCATTTTGTTTTTGAGATGTTATGAAATTTTCTTTCAGTTTTTAATATACAGTATAAAAAGGTTGTAGCAAAGCATGTCTGGTGTGACCGGTTCAAACGCATGTTACCTCTGATGGAACAGTCTGTGCATAGTCCTGTAGCAAATGTTTTGGAGACATTGTGGGATCAATTGAGAGACAACCTAAAAGAAAAAGCAGTTTATAAATTACACTTTAAACAACTGCAGAAATCATTAAGTTTGCAGGACTTCTCCTAGGCTCTTACCCCAGTGAATGTGTCCAAAAGCCGACCGAGAGGAGTTTGCTGATGTCCTGAATACTTACAAACCAGAGCAATGCAAGTGAGCACTACAGCCACATATATACCAAACAGAGTGAGGAAGTCCATTTGCCACTACCTAAGCAGCAGCATAGGACAGTGAGTGAGTGACAGTGAGAACTGACTTCACTTATTACAGATGCTTATGTTCGTATATGACGAGATCATCAAAGCGCTAAAATCAAAACCGAATGTACTCGTATGTATGGCCGAACCATAACTCATCAATAAAACCATATTCAACTGTTTAAAAGTTTATTTGTTTACAATACTGGACACACAGGTCTAGCACTGGCAGTGTATACAAAGAGAGGCAAGCGAAGGAAAGTTTTACCTTTTATTCATCTGAGCACCATCCTCCTCACACCTTTACTCTTTCCGTACAGACCGTAGTGTGAAGTAACAGTAGTAAACGTGAACACGAAGTGTTGCCAGATCTCAAAATAAAAGTACCTGGCCTGTCAAAACATACCCCTCCCCCCTCCCCTTAAATACTCTATTTAAAATAAGAGTTTACATTTAAAACTAAAATAAAACGTATTGCACTTTTGTATTCTGGAAATAAATTAAACAACAACCCGCGACTATATATAAGCGACTTTTTCGGTGGAAAAACAATACTCCTAAAGAGGACATGGCAACATGATACGGAACTTACTCAGTCTGCGTTGTCAAAGTAAAAGTCGTCCCATGCTTCTTTTTGATTGATTTTTTCAGGCTCGCTTTTTTGAAGTTGTTTCGTTTATCTTTCAATACAGTCTGCAAATGACGTATTCGTGATTTGAAATCGTCTCTCTCAAAATGCGTTTAAATATTTAAAATATTTATTATAAATGATTTAGCCGTGCACGTTATTATTATTATCATTATTTTTAAATCATGTGCCCTCATAATATTTAATCAAAATAGCATCCATTTTTCTGTCTCTGATGACGTGTTAACTGGCGTGAGGGCGGGACAACCTGTCACTCACATCAAAGCACTGGTAAACCACAACGACCACATCAATCCCCAATGATGGACTTAATCAAGTTCCGCCTACTTTTATTTCTTGTTCGAAAAGCCTCAATCGGATAGGCCGCGAGATAACTTAAAATTAATTAAAATATATTAATATAATGAATTAATTTTATTATTAATACGTAGAATAAAAAAAAGAATTAAATTAATTAAAAAGAAAATTAAAACAAAGCACCACCTCTCTCGTAATAAGAATTCCGTGATTGTTTCGGAGCAGCCCAAGCCGTTTCTCATCGCTCTGTGTGAAATACAGAATGAACGGGATGTGGACACTGAAAACCAGTGTCTACTAAAGCTTTGATGGATGACAATTGTAATGAAGGTAAATATGATTACAGTGACATACAGGAGTCGTACATTAGGCACGCGCGAGCCCGTTATTAATGATAACAAACCGTGAATCTATATTCCCGTAGTTGTCAAAATGAATGTACTGTGGGTGTTTTATAACGGATGCTCGCCGAAGAAGCTTGTTTTAGGGACGTTTGTGAGGATCAGCCTACACATGAACAGACGCTCCAAAGACACGATTGCTTGTTCTGACAGTAACTGTTCACTGATGACGTCGATCCGCTTTCAGAATTCAGATCGCTGAGTTTCCACCTATTTTTTTTACAGTCTATGGTTTCCACACATTCAGAATGTTTTTATTTTTCATTTGTATTTTGGTGTGTTAAAAGGGTAACTAAACCCTAAACAACTTTTTTTAGTTAATGACCTAAGACTGGGGCTTTATTAATGCTGTTCATTGATTCGAGTAATTTCTTTGACATTTGGGTATAAAGTGTTTTAAAGTGTAACTAAACCCTAAAACAACTTTTTTTTTAGTTAAAGGACAATTCTGGCCAAAAATGAACCTAGGGCTAAATAACACATGGGTACAGTCGACCGTTCTCTGGGATGCGTTTTCATGATAATCGAATGTACCCTACTATAGTTTTAGTTTGATCACATATTCTTTATAAAGTATCTTCTTATTAAACTGTCTGTACACTTACAACGTTCTCAATGCTTCGGTTTGCAGGTAGGGACCCTCATTTATGCTACCAGTGTGGGGCTATTTTGAGCCTTGTTATTGGTATTAACTAACGATTTTTATTTTTACTTAGATCTATGCCCCACACACTAGCGTTCGAGTACATTTTTTGACATTTGGGTATAAAGTGTTTTAATTCTATGGTGTAAAAACGTGTGAGTGCTGCCCTCTTCAGGTTGAATGGTGGCTACTGCAGTTGAATTTTCCTATTGGATGTTGTGGTACTGCGTGATGTAAGCAGGCACCAGCTCACCACGCCCTTGCCTACAGAGAGAACGGGTCTCAGGTCTCAGGCAGTAAAAAAAGGTTTGGAACCACTGCTCAATAGGCCTATTTCACAACAAGTAGGAGAGAAAATACTCTCCACTTACATTTCATATTTGGATAATGATAACTGAGTGAGTACTATCATTCATCAGATGGCATACAACTTTGCTCTGCTAACATACCTACATTCTGATTACAGTCTTTAATTATTCTTCTGAACTTCAGCTTTTCCCCCCACTTTACTTATTTTGCAATGTATTCTTTTAAAACATTAAATTATTTTAAATTGTATCATTTGTCTCAGAAGCAGATAGTTAATAAGTGTAGGCCTACTTGTTTTCAGTTCAGGGTTGCCATAGCCTTCTAACTGTTTCCTCTTACAGTTATCATGTTACAGACCTGCACATTCAGGTGATGCCTCGAAAGAAAGGGATACCACCAAAGCCCTTCGAGAATACTCCACCAAGCAAAGGCAGCTGGTATTTTCTTTTGAGGTATGCATGCATTTATAAATCTATGTGTTAACAATATTTTTATGAATATGAAGAATTAATATGTGTTTTTAAAGTGACTAAAAAATACTTGGTTGTCAGACCACAATATATAAGTTCAAATAAATTATAGAAGTTAAATGTGAGCTAACAAATTATTGTAGGCTGGAGAATGTTTTTTTGGGGGGATATTTCAGAACCACTCTTTTATTCCAAATTTCTTTTTTAATATCTATGGATTCTCATGTAAAAACAAAGTTAATTCTATTTAATTTATTATGTCTAATTTATTTCTGCAGTTATAATAACAGCCATTTGACATTTTAAAATAATGAAGAGAGTCTTTTCTGTCAGTGCAAGATGAAATATTTTTTTGTTTTATTGCAATAAAATTATCTATTTTTTCGAAATACACAACCACTTTTCTGTTGTATTGGTAAGTTGAGATGTTGATTGAGGAACAGTGTGTTTGGAGATACAAGCATTGGCACTAAATAATTCAGTTATCCCTGTATAATTTGTCTTTGCTTCAGTCCCACATAATACGTCTATTACATTTTACCGCTAGTTATACTGTTTCCTCATTCAGATTGTAACCTTGAACGTGAAACCGCACTACACACTGTTTATACTGTAGTGGCGTGTTGATTTTTTATTATCTGCCCAGGCCAGTACTCAAAAACAGTCTGGAAGACCTCGGTTGCACCTGAGCTGCATGTCAGCTCACTCAGTAAATCAATTTATTCCTCCTGAATCCCCCTCGGATGCATGACAGCATGTGTCCCTGCCATGTGGCACGAGAGATCTCGAGATGCAGCATTTAATCTGTCTAATCCAGAACAAGGGCTTTAATAGCACTGCTCCTGTTCAAAGATGTGTGACTGGGCTCTTCAGTGCATTCAGACGTTCTAATTATCCACCATCGTCCTGCCGGATCCCCAAGCTGCTACTGGGCTACTTTTTGTCCCTTGGAGAGACAGCTAGAAGAGAGAGTATGGGAAGGAGGTATTTATAGAGAAATGGGGCCTCACTTTACCCTTTTTGGAGAGAGAATCATTAAGGATCTGTGCTAGGTGTCCCAGTTTCTTGACTTGAGCTCTGCAGGCAGGACTAGGAAGACTCGGCAGAGATGCAGAGTCAACTCATAGACAGGATCACTCTGGCACTCGATGCAGTGTCACCCTTTTTTTAAGTGGCATTGCTCTGCATGGCACACGACGATGGGGGGCATTCGCAAGGCGTTTCCCCTGAAGCGTGGTGCGGTTCAGTAGGAGGATCTCGGTAACAAAGTAGAAGACTTGGACCCGGCGTTTCACCCTTAGAATTTTTGATACCTGTTGAATTACGACAAAATGAAGAAATTCCTCCAGAATAAGAAAGGGAGATACTCCTTAAGGCAGAACAAGCCGGGTCCTCGCATTCCGCCCAAAGATGTTTGCAGTAAGTGTTCAGTGTTCAAGAATTTTGTGTTAGTAGTATAATGTTGTATTAATACTAACATGACTTTCTTTCAGCAGCACATTTACAGTCAATTTAGATGCACAAGTAGGCTAATGCTTTTAATGAGTGACCTTCTATCAGTCTACAAGCCTAGGCTTTGCATGGACTGACCCATAAACACAATATTTTACCAGCCAGTTTAATTGTGAATGTTGATAGTGGGGTTATTTGAATGTCTTTTTGTGTTCTGGTTTCACTAGGGAGCACTTGGTATGCAATGAACGTGAGTTTCATGTCGCTGATGCTGTGTTCAGGCAAATCTGTCTTCCAATATCAGATGATTTGGGAGTCTGTTCTTTTTCAATGAGGTCAATGTTACTGGGAGGTCTAATGTATCAGCTGAGACTCTGTATTTAGTGAAGGTTACGTGGTTCTCTTTATGTAGGCCTGCATACTTTGTCTTGTCAGGGTAGGCAGAAATTCCCATATCTTGACACATTTTAGCATCCAGGTGTATATATTTTAGGTGCTTGACATATTTTAGTGTCTGGATATTAAGCATGTGTCTGCAGTGCAAATTTCCATTTTTCTCAGGAGACTTGATCATTCTGGTGTGGATAAGCAGGTCTTGGCTGATGGACATTTGGACACTAGTTTACTGTTAGAGAGTACATATCCTCTTATTTGCCATCTTTTTCACAGTCCTCACCATGCCAGCATCCAACCAGAGCTGGCCAGATGAGTTTGGCTTTCAGATAGGGGGGAACGGGCCCAGCTACATCCTGACTGTGGAAGATGGAAGCAGTGCTCACCTGTCTGGACTGCAACCAGGAGACCAGGTCTTGGAGATTGAGGGGCAGAATGTTTCCAGTCTCAGCGCTCAAGAGGTTATTGCCCTTGCTCAGTCACAACGAAACATCCCGCCCAGTATCGGAGTGGTTTCACGCATCCAACAGGTGGGTAATATAACATGAGGCTCATTTTTTGTCCGAATGTATTAATTGGCCGAGTGTCTAGTCTATTCACACCGAGTGCAAATAGACCACCTTGTTGGCACAGGCTATTTACACTTACTTCGCCCACCATTGTCTGATTGAGCAAGATAACAGGTGGATAACAGGATCAGTGGCATGGAGAGCATAAGGCAAGTGGCATTAGCTTTTGACACGAGTTCGAATCCACCATTGTCCGAACTCATTCGTCTCGCATATCAGCTTGGGAAGGCTTTTATTGTAAATAAAAAATTAGAAAATATTCGATATAAAGTGTCTAACGGTATTTAATAGTGGGAATAAAGTGTTTATTGGGTATTCGCATGGCTATGAGCGGGATATTGCTCATACTGTATATTTTCTAGTATATGATACAGCTTTCATTCTTCAGGTCAATAATATATTCATAGGGAATAAAATCAGTTTAAATAAGGAAAGCGATATCTTTATCATAGTATCCTTTCAATGGTTAAGGGGATTTCAAATGACGGGTTGGAAATGCATTTCTGGAAATCTATTTCAGTCTGTCCATTTGTTTTATTTGTATGTTTTTATTTATTTACCTTTTTTACAATTTGAAAGATAATAAAGATATTGTTTGATAAGTGAGATTTCTGATTGTAGTCCTTGAAAACGAAAAACAGTAGAACATTTAATTTTACAGTCTCTATACGAACTCTGGTGTGAATATAAACACTTATTATAGGCATACCGTAGTGATTCAGGATAAGACAAAAAACAAGATAGCGTCATGATGTACTTGATCATTTTATAAATTTGGTCAATTTTAAACTAAAAAGTTTCATAGTTTCCCTTTAATTAATATAGTCATATTATACACTGAATATGTTATTATTATTGCATACTTTTTGTGGTATTACAATAAACGGTAACACTTTACAATAAGATTCATTAGTTAACAATAGTTATTGTATTAACTAACATGAACTAACAATGAGGAATACATTTGTTACAGTATTTATTAATATTTGTTAATGTAAGTTATAGAAAAAGTTGTTCATTGTTTGTTCATGTTAGTTCACAGTGCATTAACTAATGTTAACAAATGCAACATTTGATTTTAATAATGTATTAGTAAATGTTGAAATTAATATTAAGTACGATTAATAAATGCTGTAGAAGTATTGTTCATTCATTGTTCATTCATAGTTCATGTTAACTAAGGTATTTAACTAATAATCCTTATTGTAAAGTGTTACCCAATACACTGAGGTACAAATAGTATCTGCCGCTAAGTATAAATGGCATAAAAGTACATATACAATTATATATTCTGTTTCTATCTATACCTATGGGTAAAATCTGTTGCATTTCACTGTCTGCAGATGGATATCACTCCAGGCCCTGATGGTCGCTTTGGATTCACTATAGTGGGAGACTGCCCCCTGCTGGTGGAGGATTGCTCCCCCTGCTCCCCAGCGGGTCGTAGTGGTCTCCGAGCTGGAGATTATGTCATGGAGGTGAATGGGATCCCTGTGAAGCACCATGAGATGGCCGCCGCTTTGATAAAGGCCTCTCAGGGCCGAACACTGCGTCTCGGGGTGCTGTGCATGGGCAGTCGTCAGAAACGCAGCAGCAGATGCATAGAGGGGTCTCTGAAAGACACAGACGGCTTGCGTCAGGACCGCAAACACAAGGCTCTGGAGTTCAACAGGAGGGTGAGTGAGTTTATCTGACAGACTTTGAATGCGCTTTTATAAATTGGTATAATTAAAGGTGTACAATATCGCTAGGTGGAGGAGATTTTGAGGAACGATCCAGAGGTGAAAGAGAAACTTTTCGCTGTGCTGAAACAGTTTGCTGCTGAGAGGAAGGTGGACTGGCTTGCTTCCATTCTTCCTGACATCTTGACAACCGAAGAGCAGCAACAGCTCATCTCGAACATCAGGTATCTATGACAACTCCATCTGCCACCTACAGTGCTCATTCATTTTTGATCTCATGGCCACTCTCTGACCCAGATGTTTTCTGCTACTGTATTTAGCCGTGCAGAACAAATCGAAGGCCACCAGAGGGCATCAGTTTAGTATAGGATAGTTTTTGCTAAATATATGAATAGATTTTTAGTAAATATTCTGCTGTTTTTATTATTATGTTCTCGAAAGTCATACTATGAGGAACATATTTGGAGTGAGAGAATTAATTAGCATGGCTTTCTGTATAAACTGGGTTGACCTAAAAAGGACACTGAACTGATAGATGTGTCTCCATCTGGTGCTGCAATGCAAACTGATAATTTTCTAACCCTCTGATGTATGCTGACACTGTTAATAGTGAAATTCCCTTTCCAGTCAAGCCCATGCCTCAATGCCAACTGGGTCAATAACATAAGACGGCACTGACAGAGAATTCTAGTGTTGATCCATTTGTTGGCTTCTCTCTGGACTCTGTCAAGCTGTTTGGCAAGTGATGCTTAGTAGGTCAGCTTACACAGTCTAACAAGTGATAAGTTTTCAGATGTTTTCACTTAATTAGATGTTGGATTATAATATACCTTTCAAAATTTGGGGTCTGCATGATTTTTTTTCTTTTATCTTCTTTAAAAGAAGTCTCTTATGCTTACCAAGGCTGTATTTATTTGATCAAAAATAAGTGGAAAATTGTGAAATGTTATTACAGTTTAAAATAACTGCTTCCTATTTTAATATATTTTAAAATATAATTTATTCCTGTGATGGCAAAGCTGAATTTTCAGCATCATTACTCCAGTCTTCAGTGTCACATGATCCTTCAGAAATCATTCTAAAATGCTGATTTGGTGCTTTACAGCCAATTTCTTATAATAATATGACATTTCTCATTATTATCACAGTTAAAAACAGTTGTGCTGGTTAATATTTATGCGAAAACCGTGATGCATTTTTTATTCTTTGATAAATTATTCAAAACAACAGAATTTATTTGAAGTCAAAATCTTTTGTAACATTATAAATGTCTTTACTGTAACGTTTGATTCATTTAAATGCATCCATGTTGAATAAAAGTTTTAATGTCTTTCAAAAAAAAAAACTTTTGAATGGTAGTGTATGCAGTTCTAAGATATTATTTGTATATTAGTTTTAGTTTGGTGAAGATGTTTGATGTGCAAGATAAATCAAGTAAAAGATTTTAACTGTATATTATTTTCACCTACTTCAAGTCAATTTATAAGGAAGAACATCATTGAGGTTTTACAAAGTGTTTAATATCATGTTTGCTAAACAGAGTCAAGCTATTGTCTCTGCACAGTAGGTGTTGTTCCTTTGTCTTATGAGATAATAACCTTTGTCACTGCGTCTAATCCTCTTTAGAGATGTATCTGGTGAAGGGTAATGAATGGGGATGCCACCATATGTTCAGCTGCTTGGGGATCTTGAGTTCCTTGGGATTTTTGTACTATGTAATGCTAAATGTGCTGATGTTGAATACATGGCATTTGTGAAAAGAAATTAACCATCTGTATTGGACTGTTGGCACTTAGTATTGATCCGTTACATTTGAACATTATCTGGGACAGATTTTAAGCCTATCTGGGTAGATTTA
The DNA here is from genome assembly GCA_026230005.1 of Gila orcuttii. Classification (NCBI taxonomy): domain Eukaryota; kingdom Metazoa; phylum Chordata; class Actinopteri; order Cypriniformes; family Leuciscidae; genus Gila; species Gila orcuttii. The sequence continues at coordinate 23,230,376 of JAPDVR010000017.1, forward strand.
GTTTGCATTGGCCTACTAGGCCTCATTTTAGTTGACAACAAATATGTATCTGGGCGCAATCATAATTTCTAGAAATCCCTCATTTAGGCCACATAGGCAAGCCAGTTTAAGGTGTCATTGTCTGTTGTGCCATCTTCAGTTTGAGTAGTTAACACAAGTTTGTTGTTATTCGTTATTCAGGAAACTGAATGCTTTGAAGGGAGAAAGATATTAGAGAACAAGAGTTTGGGGTCGGTAAGATTTTTCACCCAGGCTGCATTTATTTGAAATAAATAAATAGCAGTAATAATTGTGAAATATTATTATTGTTTAAACTTTAAAATAACTGTTGAATATGTTTTAAAATGTAATTTATTCCTTTTCTGAATTTTTTTCTGAGTCACATGATCCTTCACAAATCATTCTAATATGCTGATTTGGTGTTTAAAACAATTTAACATTGCTTAACATGCTTAACATTGTGGAAACAGTGATACATTTTTTTTTCAGTATTCTTTGATAAATAGAAAGTTCAAAAGAACATCATTTGTTTGAAATAGGAATCTTTTGTAACATTTTAAATGTTTTTATTGACACTTTTGATCAATTTAAGGCATCCTTGCTGAATAAAAGTATTAATTTCTTAAAAATGAAATCTTACTGATCCCAACCTTTTGAACAGTAGTGTAGGCCTAATAGTTTTTTCATATACATTTAATATATTTTACCACTCACATTAGCTTGTCTCCTATAAGCCATACTATCCCCACCTACTAAAGTAGCATCACACACATTATATGTGTACTTTTGTCTGGTGCAGATATGTGCACATGCAAGTTTCTTATTAGTTACTTGTAAGTTAACATACATTTTTATGTATACAATTATTAGAATACAAAATGGCTATTATAGTTGTTGATGGCCAATTAATGTACAGTTCACCCAATTAAACACATAAATTGATAAAATCATATCACACTGGTATCATTTAATCTTGACTTTTAGACACACGTGTCTCAGTTTCTCTTCAGTGCTGATCTTCTGCAGGTCATTGTAGAGAGGCAGCCGTCTCGAGACAGTTGCAGTCAATAGTTCTTGATGGCTCAGAGGCTGTTCAGTTGTGTTAAAGTGACACTCATTGTTCTAAATATATCGTTTAAGTAGTCACTTCACTTTTATCTTGTTCTGAGTCATGATACACTAAAAGATGAGTTGCTTTGGGTGAGTACTTTCCATTAAACTTTAATATCATTCATTGATCTATCTAAATGGAATTTGTCTATTCAATATTATGCAGTATTTTGCTGAGATCGTGATCATAATTTGATATGTTGATTCATCTGCAAAATGGTTATGAAATGGTTTTGTCTTTTTCATAGAACTTTACGTCTAAGATTTTAACTGGTCATGTAAAAAAGGTTTGTGTTCATGTTGTGCCAATGATATTTATTTTAGAGAGATGTGGCTTATTAATTATCTGATTTCTGTATTCTTCACTAGTTTAATTATTCATATTTTTACTTTTACTTTTCCCACAAACAGAGAGAACTGCTTAAGTAATTTTGAATTCATTTTTGGATTACAGTGAACTGATATAACCAATGTCCACTTTAGTGGCATGCAGCTATATATATATATATATATATATATATATATATATATATATGAATCATAGGAGGGGCCCACCAACTAAGAAATAAATGCTGAAAAAATATATATATATTAATGTTCCCCAGTGTATAGCCACAAACAATAAAGCCAGGAATTAACTTAGAAAACCTTTATATATGGTTTAGGAAACCTAAAAGAAATAAACAGGACAATGTATTTATATGAACATAAAATTAAATGAAACCAGTCCAATGAATGAAAGCAGTATCCACACAGATGTTCTGTAAAGTAAGACTTAATCAAAATAAAAAAAGCATGACAATGAAAATAATATAAAATCTAAGCTAATCAGTTCAAGGTTGTAGTTGAGTGATTCTTTGGGTAAGTATGGAATCACTACAATAAAAGTTGAAATAGTCAAAGTTTAGGATGATGTCCAAGTCCCAATAGCCCTTCAAGTTCTCTTCCAAATATCCAAGAAAAACAAAAAAGCCCACAGAGTCACATTCTTGTAGTAAGGATATTTGATAATTCACTAGATAATGCAGTGGGAACAATCCATCTGGTAGAAATCACTTTGTCCATATCATTAGAGCCTTAGCAACTCATAAGGATCCAAACCCCAAAATATAAAGTAACATTTAAAGAGTCAATATGATTGAACTGGAAACACAGTTTCTCAACCAGGACTCCAATAAGTGTAGCTGGAGGTGCTAGGATAAACCCATGCTTCCCTCTTCCAAACAAACTGACTTCTTCTATACTACTACCCGTTTTAAATACAAGAGGTTCTGCTAACACTGTTACACTGAAACAGAATTAATAATAATTTTGTAATTGTGCAGTCAGAGTATGTAATTAAAATATTAAAACAGATCTACTCATATTAACCTTTGCTCAAAATGACCCATTCAAGTTATGTTTTCTTAATAGCATTCGCATTTGGTTAGAAAATAGGCAGAGCATGGCACTTTCTGACCCCCTTAGATAAATTTCACTTTACAAATGCAAATTCAGTCTGGCAATGTTAGTTCCATCCACATTTTCTGAGAAGCTCAATAAATGTTAATGCACTCTGGTGTATGCTGTCATTCAGAATACTCATGCTAGTGCTGTAATATTGAGGTTTGTAATGGCCTGTTAGGGCACTTAATGCTTTATTTATTCTTGTCTGCTGTCTGAAACTGCTGCCATTAATGCAGCGATTGTTGCGCCACCATAATAATGTGAACCTGAGGCAACTCTTCTCTCGAGAATTGTCAATACTGTCACCCAGGCAATGGGGAGAGACTAATGTTATTGTGAAACTGTATAATTTTAAATCATATTTCCAGGTAAATGGTTATGATTGCATAGCACCTACAGATAGTACAGAATAATAGAGACTGTGCTTATAAAACTGAATTGTGAAGTAATTTGCTCGTATGTGAAGCGATGTGTATATGTTTTACTTAAAGAGATAGTTCACCCAGAAGTGAAAATTGTCATCATTTACTTCCAAATCTGTATGAATTACCACATCTGGTGAGTAAATGATGACAGAATTTTGGTGGACTAATATCCCTTAATATCTATAGTGTACTTTGTGTAAGCAGCTCTGATATTTTTAGTATTAAAATAGTGTCTGTGATATAAAGAAAAGTAAATTAATTACATTCAGTTTGTGTTTTTATAACCTATTAGCATCATTAAATAAATAGTTTTTCAGTGACAATTATAGAGACTTACAAATATCAAGATAATTTATTGCCATGACTCAGAAAATGAATGTGCTTTTTATTTGATCAACACACAGAAATGTTTTAAATGCTACTTTTAAGTGCATCACCTTCAGAGAACAAAGCAGACAGAATTTCGCTGACGTTACACTCAAGGTTACTAAGGTTACATTTGCTGAGGTTTTTCAATTGGGGTCTTTTTACTGTTTCCCTGGTGGGTGGCATAACAGCCTTTCCATAACCGTCAATGTTGCATAAATGTGACAAACATGGCCTTATTTTTATAACATCTCATAAAGATGTGGTGTGCTGTCCGGGGGGGAAATATGCATTAAACTTTACTCCCTCTAATTGTATGTAAGTGTGAACTCGTGAATTTCAATATGCACTGAATCTCTTAGATTATATTTCGAATGTCATGCTACAAGTGAAAGAATTAGCTGTGTTCCATCTGAAATTTGATGCTCTTCCCAGAGAGCATGGAACATCACTAACAGCAAAAAGAGAATGAGGAATAAGAAGAGAGAGGGAGAGAGAGGGTGAGAGAGAGAGAGAGAGAGAGAGAGGCGGTAGTGTTATATACTCCCACACCTTTGCTATTGCTGGATTCTGGTATCTGTACCAGAGCTTCTGGAGTGGGAGTTTTAGATGAAGACAGTACTCAGAGAGGCTGCTACATGTTGGAATTCGATGAAAAATCTGGATGTCCTTCATTACTCGGCTTACTTTAGTTTTTTTTTTTGTCTCTGTCACCATTTCCTGTTCTCCATCCATCACTATTGAATATACTCATGGATTTTAAACAAGTCTCACAGTGATCCTCCTCATCTGAATGACTGCATTGGACTCGAAACTGAAGCTTCTTCACTTTGGTTTGTGATAGAAACCATTGGATGGGAAAACTGACTGGTTGAATTGAACTAGCAACCTTTAAAGAGTCTGAACGATAATGGCTCCTCGTAGCTGATTTAAACCTTTTTTCTCTGTTGCCTTCCTGTGACCATGTTTGCCAGGATCTTCATTCCCAAGAAGCATCGGCAGCGCTTTGATGAAGCCGTCTCTCAGAGTCTCCTCAACCGTGTGTGTCGTAGCAAGAGCCTTGGCGAGCCCCAAAACAGGCTCCGCCGGAGCCGAAGTCAAGACCACCACGAGCGTCCTCAAGGCTCGAAACGGGCCAGTTCTGTGCCGAGAGAAACCGCAGATGACCCGGCCCAATCCGACCGTGGCCTTAGGAAGAGCACCACCATGGTTTCCAGCCACTATGTCACTGGAGCCAACCAGAGGTATGTATCATATGCCTTCTTAATGTGGTAGCTTTTCGATGTTCATTTCATTTTTCGATGTTTCCTTTTTGATGTCCTATTATTTTACATATGAAAAAATTAGCTGTTAGATTTCATCTTCCAAGCTGTTTTGAAAAGACAATTTTATCCCAAAACACTGCAGAAAGTCTCCTCAAACGCATAGAACACTGTGTAATATGTGGGAGACTTTGTGTGTGGGTGGGTGAGAGAAGCACTATTGAGTTGTGTTTGTTTCTGTGCCTCATGCTTTCACACACACATGCACAGACTGTCCATATCACGAGCACTTTTTCATATGATGATCTACTTCTTGAGTGTTTTATAATGGAGGATATATAATCAGCTTATCACACTATTTTGATCATTAAAATTGTGACTTAACCTAAATGGAAAATTGCCATCATATCACATTCAAGCCATGAAGCTGCTTATTATTTCAATCAAAACAAAAGCAGATCCTCTTGTTTGTTTTTTCCTCTTGTACATTTGCTTGTAATTGACATTAACAGTGTGCCTTTCTATATGATGTCATCCGTATTCTTTATTTGAGAATTGAAAATGCTGTCTTAATTATTACTGGGGAAGAATCAAGCAGAGTGTTTAGATGATTAAATACTACAGCAAAAGTAGATCTGATGTGCTGATACCTTGTAGACTAGGCTATATTCCTCACCTGCTCTTCAATAAATAATGCTTCCTTGGCTCAGTCCTTATGTAACCCCCATAGAGAGTTTTCTATTTTTTTAACGTGTCTTCCCCGTCATCCCCTTTCTAATCCGCCATCAGTGTTTGGTTCTAGCTGCCCACCTTGTGTAAAATGGCACTGCGACAAGAAGCAAATGTTTCTATTGCTTTCCTTTATCTCTGTTTACTCAATGGTTCCAGTGTCGCCTTGAGGTGTTGCCACAGCAACTGCTAAGGCTAGCTTTATTACTCTAATGATATGTCATAGGTTTTCTTTAAGAAGCAGGGAAATCGCATCTTATATGGCCATTCAAGTGGTGCTTCAGTATACTTGTCTAATATATATATTGTTTAATACCTTTGCTTAATATAGGTCATTATCATATGAATAAGTTGCTATGAATCAGTATTTGGATGTTTGGATGTTGGTTATGTACTGTCAATACACAAACTAGGATCAGTTTTGATTAATGGAGCTTGTTTTGTACAGTATTGTACAGATTAAGTATTGTACAGATATAAAAATAGAGTCTTTGAGTAAAACCTATGTCTAGGGACTTGACTAGTAGCAAACAACCAGCAATTTATAACAACCATCCTATAACTTCTTAGCAACCGCTACTGCTCTTTTGAATTAAGCCAGTAAGCAACCACACAGAACACCCCATCAGTGCCCTACCAACCACCTAGAACACCTTAGCAACCACAAAACAAGTAAAGTCAAGTCACCTTTATTTATATAACGCCTTTTACAATACAGATTGTTTCAAAGCAGCTTTTACTGTAATAACAGAAAAAAAATAATGCAACAAAGCTTGTTTCGGCTATACAGCAGATCTAGAAGAAAATAGTGATATAAACTAGCTTAAGTAAGTACAGTGATGGTTAATTTTCGTTGTAAAAAAGTTATTAATTTAATTAATTTATATATATAGCCGCTCTGGAGAATACAGTGATGTCATCGTCCAGCTCAGTTCAGTTCTCATATAATGGTGTCAATGCAGGCAGATCAATAATATTGTTGAAAATTAAGTGTCCCCAACTAAGCAAGCCAAAAGCCAAAGGTGACAGTGGCAAGGAACCAAAACTCCATCAGGTGACAGAATGGAGAAGAAAAAAAAACCTTGGGAGAAACCAGGCTCAGTCGGGGGACCAGTTCTCCTCTGGCCAGCGAACGAACAGTGTATGATTATGATTTAGGCAACATTATAGGTCAGAAGTCAGATTGGATTGGAACAATCAGAATATTATCCAGTTCCATCTGGTTGAAAGTTTGAGTCATTATGCCGATATGGAGACGAGTTTGTTGAGGATCAGTTCCGATGGCTGTTGTGTCGATGAGGCCTTCACAGGGGAGAGTCTAGTTGACACAATCTCTTCTGACACTTCAGGGATGCGTTGTGGTCGTGTCTAGGCGCAGGTCTTCCATCTGCTCTGGATACGGGCCGGATCCGGCTGACTACATAATGTTTTGTGGTCGTGTCTAGGCGCTGGTCTACCATCTGATCTGTATATGGCCTGGATCCAGCTGATTACAGTAAACCTCGGAATAAGCAGAAAGACTAACATTAGCGTAGATGCCATTCATCTTATGATGTAACGAGTACATCGGGTGTTATAGGAAGTGTTCCCGGTTCCGGTTCCCCAATTTATGCAGCCTAATAGATTTTATAGCCTAATTTTAGTCTAGATTTAAACTGACAGAGTGTGTCTGCTTCTCGAACAATGCTAGGAAGACTATTCCAAAGTTTAGTCGCTAAATAGGAAAAGGATCTACTGCCTGCAGTTTATTTTGATATTCTAGGTATTATCCACAGGCCAGAATTTTGAGATTGAAATAGACATGAAGGACTATAATACGTTAAGAGCTCGCTCAAGTACTGGGGAGCTAAACCATTCAGTGGTTTGTAAGTAATCAGCAATATTTAAAAATGTATCCGTTGTTTAATAGGGAGCCAATGCAGTGTTGACAGAACCGGGCTAATATGGTCATACGTCCTGGTTCTAGTGAGAACTGCTTTTTGGACCAGCTGGAGTTGGTTTATTATGCCTGCAGGGCAACCACCCAGTAGAGCATTATAATAATCAAGCCTTGAGGTCATGAACACATTAACTAACTGTTCCGCGTTTTTCATTGAAAGCATGTCGTTATTTAGATATATTTTTTAAGATGGAAGAATGTGGTTTTACAGACGCTAGAAACGTGGCTTTCAAATGAAAGATTGGTATCAAAGAGCACAACCAGGTTCCTAACTGACGACGAAGACTTTACAGAGCAGCCATCAAGTGTTAGACAGTATTCTAGGTTACTAGGTGCAGAGTTTTTTTGTCCAATAATTAGAAACTCTGTTTTTTTCAGAATTAAGTAGTAGGAAATTACTAGTCATCCAATTTTTTTATATCAGCTATGCATTCTGTTAATTTTGTGAATTATTAAGTTTCTTAGAGGCGCGAAGAAATATAGAGCTGAGTATCATCAGCATAAAACTAATGCCATGCTTCCTAATGATATCTCCCAAGGGTAGCATGTACAGGGCGAAAAGCAACGGTCCGAGTACTGAGCTTTGCGGTACTCCATACTGAACTTTTAAAGTTTTAGATTTCTTTAGAACAACACCACGGCAACTGCTCTTTTGACTTGAGCCTTTAAGTAACCACCTACTGTAGTAACTACACAGAACACCCCATCAATGCTTTAGCAACCACCCAGAACACCCTAGCAACCATGAAGACACCATGGCAACTTTTTTGAATTGGGCCAGTAAGAAACCACCCAGAACACCCCATTAAAGCCCTAGCAACAACCTAAAACACCTTAGCAACCACAAAACAACACCTTGGCAACTGCTCTTTTGACTTGAGGCAGCAAGTAACCACCTACCAACCACACAAAACACTCCAGCAATGCCCTAGAAACCACCTAGAATGCCTTAGCAACCGCAAAACAACACACAACAGTAAAGCAACACCTTGGCAACTGTTTTGACCTATGCCAGTAGGAAACCATCCAGAACACCCATCAAAGCCCTAGCAACAACATAGAACACCTTAGCAACCGCAAAACAACACCTTGGCAACTGCTTTGACTTGGCACAGTAAGAAACCACCCAGAACACCTTAGCATGTGTGAAAAAACCCACTCACAGCACCTTAGTAACTACGTAGCAACCACACACTACACCCTAATCTACACACACTACACCCTAATGTAAGTATCTAAGTATTGTATATCACCACACCTACTGTCAGTCAGTATAGTCAGTAATCCCTCTTTTACTTCCTCTGCAGAACAATCCGTGTGTACCGGGGTAAGAAGAGTTTTGGCTTTACTCTGAGAGGTCATGCTCCTGTGTGGATCGACTCCGTGATGGCAGGTGCGTATTAAATTGTGATGAATAACGATAAGCACTAGCTACCTTTCAGTACTTGAAAAGAGTGAAAAGTGAAAAGAGCACTGACTCGCATGTGAATCAGGCTTTTCTTTTTCTCAAGATTTCTGATCTGATGCAGAATTATACATCCTGGGATAGAGATCTAGCACTAGAAATTAATTTTCACCGTCATATTTTTGCCACCAGCCACCGGAATTTGTGGCATGTTGAGGGTCATATCGCTGTAGACTACAGAGACGGCTGTAATAAAAAGGCACATGGAAAGCACAGTTGTGGTCAGAGGCTTGTTTTCAAGGGGGATGTAGTGTTTTTTTTTGGTGCATTGTGAAAAAGGAAGGAGTGGGCTGTTGTACTAATGAACAAGCTTTGGGTACATTTGTACTGAAGTCTGCACAATTGTACGTTGCGAGTGGAGAGAGGGCGGTAAGTGTGTGAGGGTCTGTATGACGATATTCGCCCACTGCAGGCCTGTGCTGAGGCTAGTTAACACTGACTCAGCCACCCTGCTTATGAAAACAAGTAGGAGTCCAGCATCGTGATGAGAAAACAGATTACAAACCCTCTCAGACCCTTTGACGGAGTATCTTGTAGTGTTTTAATTACAAACAATCACAAATGGCAGCAGTATTACACATCCGTAAGATTCACTATTTGTGGGTGTATTATTTACTGTATGTGTCTGAGGTTTTATTCTCAGTCACAAACCCGTTTTCCCATTACAGGTAGTCCAGCTGAGGCGTGTGGCCTTAAACCGGGAGACCGCATATTGTTCCTCAATGGCCTAGACATGAGGTGTGTTTGTTTTTCTCATGTTTTGATGATGCTTTAAAAGTTGCATGGCAGTGAAGTGTTATTACAGTAGATACTGTGGTAAATGTACAATTACTGTTCATTATTTCATATCACTTGAGGTGTAGATATTATTTAGCTTTGCCATCAAGCTTAATATACTTAAAAATTTAAGAAATGAAATGGCCTCAAAGTAGTTAAGTGATTTCTCAGAAACATAATCAAGTTAACCTAATGTGTAGCAATTTCACAAAACCCAACCATTTTTTAAATTTATACTACTGTTCAAAAGTTTCGGGTTAGTAAGGTTTTTAAATAAATTAATACTTTTATTCAGGAAGGATGCATTACATTAATCAAAAGTGACAGTAAAGACATTTATATTGTTACAAAATATTTCTTTTTCAAATAAATGTTTATTTGAACTTCCTATTCATCAAAGAAATTCAGAAAAAAATGCATCTTGGTTTCCACAAAAATCTTAAGCAGCACAACTATGTTTAACACTGATAATAATAAGAAATGCAAGTCTAGTCCACTAGACTATTGAAGATCAAGTAGCTGCATCAATGCTAATAGTTAATGCATTATTTATTTAAATTACACATGAATTCTATTCAATGCACATTTAGGAACTGCTCCCATGAGAAGGTGGTGTCCATGCTGCAGGGCAGTGGTGCCATGCCCTCTCTAGTGGTGGAAGAGGGCCCTGTAGACTATCCGCTGTCAGATTCTGAGCCGGAGGAGACCCCCACCATCCAGCGCTCGCGTTCCCCGGCCCTCAGCTCCCTGCAGTGGGTGGCCGAGATCCTTCCTCCCAGCATCCGCGTGCACGGCCGTACCTTCAGCCAGCAACTTGAACACCTCCTCACCCTACAAGAAAGATACACCATTTGCAAAGCTCTGGAGACGTTCTTCCAGCACAGGTCAGGTCAAAATTCATAATGACTTGAGTGGGAGAAGACACATGACTTAGTGTTATATTTTTTGAGGTTGGCAGCACTGAGATTAAAAACATTCTTGTCTAAGTTGTTTTAGTACCAACTTCGACTCTAACAACAGTATTGTGTATACAGGTCAAAAGCTTGGAATAATTAAGGTTTTTTTTTATGTTGTTGATAGAAGTTTCTTATGCTCACCAAAGCTGCATTTATTTGATAGAAAAATACAGTAACAACAGTAATATTGTGAAATATTATTACAATTTAATAGAACTGTTTTCTGTTGTAATTTGTATTTTAAAATGTATTTTATTTCTGTGATGGCTGAAAATTCAGCTTTGCCATCACAGGAATAAATTACATTTTAAAATATACTAAATAGAAAACATTTTAAATTAAAATAATATTTCACAAATGACTGTTTTTACAGTATTTTTAATCAAATAAATGCATTCTTGGTGAGCATAAGAGACTTCTTTCAAAATGTCACGGACGGATTATGATGATGATGATGATGATGATGAAGATGAGGTGTAGAGCATGAAAATGCAGCCTGAATTTAATTTATCAAACAAATGAGCATAATCCAAATTTAACCATAATCCAAACAGAAGAAGAGCAACGTTACAGCGTTTATCACACAAACAACAGCAAACAATGAGGAACTGAAACAGAGGGCATTATATACATGTGAACTACTAAACTACTGAGGGGCAGGTGTGCTCTAATCAATCAAACAATGAATTACCATGACAAACAGTGACAAGCGGGAACACAGGAAACAAAGAGAAACAAACTAAAAGTCCTTGAACATGAAACCAAAACGTGAAAATTATTCCAAACTTAAATTTCTTTTAATTAGAGAAGTAATTGTATTTTATAGGTATGACTTTACTAGTGACCAATGCAATTGTTTGTCCAAAAATATACAATGAGAAATGTGTTAACCAATTCTAAGCAACATAGCTAATTGACATTCGTAGACTGTAACCATCTTTCCGTATGATTACAAATGTCATAGCACGCTTTTCCCACAGCGAGGGATTTTCTGCAGCTTGGCAGCAGCAAGGCAAATGTGAGAAGCATTCGAAAATAGCTTCAGCCTCAAGCACAAATAGATAGGCCTACTCATAATCAGAAACAATCTGTGGGTTCTAAATTTAATAAATAACGCTCGCTGGTGCGACTGCTTGCTGAGAGAGCAGCCCAATTATTTCTAAAATGGCTCCCTCTGTTGCATGTAAACAGGAATGTGGACACGCTCATTGTAGATGTGTTTCCTGTGCTGGACACTCCTGCCAAGCAGCTGATTTGGCAGTTTATATACCAGCTGCTGACCTACGAGGAACAGGAACACTGCAAGAGCAAGATCGCCCGCTTCCTGGGCTTCAAGAGTGCAGGTTAGCCGTGAGTCCACGGTGTGAATGTCAGCCCTCTAGTGGCTTTCTGTCCTGAATGCATTGTAATTGTTCATGTGTATTACTGCAGAACCAGAGATAGGTCCAGAAACACACAAACGGAGCAGCTCAATGCGCGTGTCAGGTACCTCTCACAAAAACAATGTGAGAGAGAGAAGCTCAGATGACTGCATTATCGGCACTCACCTTGGAATGGGTATGTCATTTTCCAGTTGTCAGTGTGCTGGTTTTTGATTGATAAGCAGGGTGCAAAATGAACCTTTTCCACACTATACATAAACAAACATAATATAATACAATAAAATATTATATTATATAATATAATACAGAAGTCTCTTATGCTCACTGCATTTATTTATGCAAGGATGCATTTATTTGATCAAAAAATACAGTAATAATAATATATTATTATATATATGTTATTATATATAATGTTATTTTTCCTGTGATGGCAAAGCTTTCAGCCGTCATTACTCTCCAGTGTCACATGATCCTTTAGAAATCATTCTAATATGCTGATTTGTTGACATTTCTTATTATTATCAATGTTGAAAACCGTTGTGCTGCTTAATAATTTTGTGGAAACCATGACACATATATTAAGGATTATTTGATTCAAAAGTTCAAAAGAACAGCATCTATTTTTTTTTTTTAAATCTACATTTATAAAGAAATCTATTTGAAAAATATTTTGTTAATTATAAATGTTTTTACTTTCACTTCTGGTCAATTTAATGCATCTTTGCTGAATAAAAGTGTTAATTTCTCTCTAACAGTGTAATTTATTATTATTATTATTTAATTTGAATTATTTTATTTTTATTTGATTTTCCCCTTGAATACATGAGATAAGCTAGTCTCAATCCCTCTATGAAACTACATGCGTCACAAAATGTCAAAAACCAACATTTCATTACTCGCCAAAATCAGTTTTTACTTTCATTTGATGATTGTTCATTTTGGATCCTGCTGATAATATGATATAACTATTATAGTTTATATAGAATACTGTATCTGCTACGCATCGCTTCATTTTAACATTTGTTCAGCTATAGCCATGCCATTCTGTCACTCTTGTGGGATAAACAAGCAGTCAGAACTCCTCTCAGTCATGTTTATGATTCATCTGCATCTATTAGGAAATTGCTATAAACTGCTTGCAAGCGCTGTGCGCCTCTTCCAGAGCTACTGCTAAAGCTCACTGCCCTCAGTCTCTTTTTAGCTCCTAAAGGGCAGGCAGCTTTCAGTGCACATGCTCTGTTTCTGGACTGGCTCTCTCTGTGTCTCAGGAACATTCACTGACCCTGTGACTCCAGAAGAAAGACAGTGTGGGGATGGGACTTCCTTCCCAGAGTCCCCAGATCTTGACCACGTGGGTACCATTTACTGCTCATCCACAGTTCATTGCACGGTCATCACTGCTATTATGAAATCATGCCTAGTCTCATCTAACCACGCCCCAACCCGTAGATGTCAGGAGTGTACACGGAGCTTGGGAACGTCTATCCCGGGAAGAGCAACCAGTCTCTTCAGAGTCACTCCTCACCCAGGGCTGTCGGCATGGGCCACGCTGAGAACAATACATACAGTTTGTCTTTCTCGCATAATAACGCAGGTATTCTGAGCTTACTCTGACATCCACAATTGTCACATGGTGCCTCAGATAAAGAGACTGACATGCAGCCATGATTATGATGACAGATATCACGATATTGGCTGCGTAGGACCTGTGTGACCATTTGACACTAAATGTGCTTGCTTATGTAGATAATTTAGGATTTTAACACAGGGGTTTTCAAACTGGGTTCCAGGGAGCCATAAGGGACTGCTAGGAGTTTTTTTTTTCTTTGAAAGAATTTAAAAGAATTATAAAATATACTTATTTTAAAGTTAACACACTAGCTTTTTAATTAAATATATGTTATGCATAATTTCTTTAATATTATTACTGTTTTTCTCTGCTTTATAAAGACTAGTTGGTTGTTATTAACCAACAATATATTTTAACAGTGAGAAACTAAAAAAAAAATATTGGAATATTATAAGTTGGCTGTAAAAAATGGATTAGACATTAGAGTAAATATTTGTCGGGAAAATTATTGTACAAAAAAACTTTTAATTTTTAATCTTTCTTTTCAGAATTATACTCTAGTTCTAGCATTAAAAGTGGGTTTAAAAAAATATAAGTAAAAAAAAAAACAACAGTTAATATTGCAATACAGTAGTTGTTTTGTATAATGTATAATGTTGTATATAGTATAATGACAATTATACTATTACAAGTACAAGTACAAGTTCCTTACAAGTAGGGCCGTGGAATCAACAAGTTTGAAAATCCCTAATTTAATGTATGCATGTTTTAGTTCTTAGTTTTTTGTCAATTGGAAACTTTTAGAACATTTAGTAATATCTCTTATAGTATTCCTGTATATTATAAATGTTCCTCATGATTTCGTTCATTTTGCAGGGAGCCGTAAGTCAGGCCTCTCTCTTTCATGGACTGAACCCTTTCCTGGCTCTCAGTATGATCCTTACCAGCAGACTGTCCCTTCTCCAGACAGTGTGGAGTCTAATCCTTATGTTAGTTTGGATAGTCCCGCTGTCTCCCCCCTGCCTTCTGATGAACCTAGCCCTCTGCCCCAGCGTAGGAAGCTCTTCACCTTCTCACGCCCACCTCGCAGTCGAGACACCGACAAGTTCCTGGATGCTCTGAGCGAGCAGTTGGGCCACCGGGTCAATATCGTGGATGACTTTAAGGGAGGAGAGAATGACTATGAGGAGGTTAGTGTCAGACACAGAAAGAGTTTACTATTTACCAACTAACTTAATGTCACAAAAATATATGTAAATTATTATACACAAAATTCTCTTTATTTTATTTTATTTTTTAAATATCTTGTCCTGTGTAGGTGTAGCTGGTCAAATTTCATATTATTTTATTTTTTATTTTATGTTTTTGTATGTTTTTTTATTATTTATTTATATTATTTGTATTATTATTCTTTTTTTAAAAATCTTTTGTCCTATGTAGGGTCACATACTTTATTTAATTTCATTACCATTGGCAGTCGTGGCCTAATGGTTAGGGAGTCAGCCTGGTAACCTGAAGTTTGCGGGTTCGATTTTCAATACTGGCAGGAAATGACTGAGGTGCCCTTAAGCAAGGCCCCCAATCGCTCCCTATTTTATTTTATTTATTTATTTATTTATTTATTTATTTAATTTGTATTATTATTATTTGTTTTTAAATCTCTTGTCCTATGTTGGGTCACATTTCCGATTATTTTTTTTATTCTTGTTTTTGGAAGAGCTTTATATACATTTATGTACCATGTTGTTTTTTTAAGCCCTATTTGTCTTTGTGGCACTGTCAGATGAGTTTCCAGGATGAACAGGAAGTGAACATGCCTCATGAGTTAAGCAGTGCCAGCAGTGAAGATAACAGCTGCAGTGATGATTCCACCTCAGTCACCTATTCCTCAGGCTCTGACCACATCCCCCCTCCCCCTCAGAGTCCTCCGCCCCCGCCACCACCTCTCCAGTTCACCGACCCGCCCTCGCCCCTCCCCCTCACCCCGGAGCACTTGCCCCAACCTCCTCCAGCCTTCCAGCACCACCCGATAATAGTCCCGCCCCCACCACCACCTCGGCCCTTCCTCACTAACCGCCCCTTGTTACACAAAGTGCTGCCCACCAGTGTGGAGCTCAGGGCTCAGCGCACCCATGTCCGACGCTCCTCTCCCCAGCCCAGCTCTCAGTCTGTTCTCCAGCTGCACCAACCAAAGGCTCATCCCATCCTACAATCATCCCCGCACACCTCCCCTCAACCCCCACATGCAAGCGCACAGCACACTCACCTACGACATCACACCCAGTCCATCTACCAGAGCCAGCAGACCTCTGCTCCCAGAACCTCCCCGAGCCTGACCAAACAAAAGAGCCTCCATTCCCAACCTTCCCAGCAAAGCTTTGAAAGCACACTCTCAACCAAGGTACCCCCACCACCGCCACCTCCTCTACCCCCACCTTGTGATCCACCACCTTTGCCCAAATCCAGTCCGAAAGCCTCTGACAACAACCACATGAGCGTGAAAAGACTGCGCTGGGAGCAGGTGGAGAACTCTGAAGGAACTATCTGGGGACAGGTTGGTTGTCATGCATAACAACCACAGTGCACATCAGAATTGAATGTTTAAGTGCAAGTGGAAGTCATGTGATAATGAATTACTGATTGGATATGTCTGTTTGTTAGCTTGGAGATGATCCTGACTATCATAAACTCAGTGACATGGTCAAGTACCTGGATCTGGATCTGTACTTCGGCACACAAAGGAATTCCAGTAAGGTTTCTTTTCTTTTTTTTTATACACGGCTCAATGTGATATTGCATGTACATATCATCATCCCCTGTCATGCAGTGCCGTGAAAAAGTGTTTGCCCCTGACTGTTTCTCTGTGTTTTTACACTGAATGTCATCAGATCGTCAACCAAAATCTTTGAATGTTTAAAAGTTGTCTTCATGAACAAAAAAAACTAAACAACAACAACAACAAAATATTTCATTATTTAATTGCAGTTATTTGAGTGTTACAGAACACTGTGAAAGAATTTTGGTAATGACTTTAAATTATGAAAATAATTTCAAGGAATAAAATAATTTCATAAATAATAAAAAAAGAATTTAAGAATATATAATTATTTCATGTACTGTTAATTTATGAATGTATTAATTTGTTATGTAATTTATTCTAATACAGTTTATTACAAAAGTTGAGCAAGAATTATTTTATGCTAAATAAAAAAAAATAGCTGAATAAAAGTATTTATTAAAAAAGAAAAGCCCAAAACCTAAACTTTTAAATGGTTTTGAATGGTAGATATACAGTATCATCATGTATGATGATTTAATAATATAATATAAAAAAAATATATGTACTACCATAATAAAATTCAACCAGATAAAATAATAAAAATGTGCAGAAATTCAGAGGGGGGCAAATACTTTTTTTAAATAATTAATATGTAACATCTCATCAGTCTGTATATTACTGTCTTCATCCACATGTAGCATCCTTTTTGTAGCTTTTCATTTTGCTGCTAAAAGTGAACTTAATTACCTTGTCTATTTTTGTACTTTTCAGCTCATCTCTCATGGAGAGCTATGTCTCTCAGATCCCATCATTCCCATCCAGTTATTGGCATCTCACAGCCTCTTTTCATTCTCATAACCCTCCATATATTGTTTCCACTACTGGTGCAAGGAGAGCACATCCTTACATTGTTATTAAATGTGTCAGTCTCTCTTCCAGAGCCCACTTTCCTGCCCGAGAACTTTAAAAAGAAAGACGTGGTTGAGATTCTCTCCCATAAAAAGGCCTACAACGCTTGTGAGTATGAGTAGGGTTGTGTTGGAGTGCAATCATCTAGATTGAGCTCTGGGCTGAGTCAGGTTTGTTGTCTCGTGTGACGTAGATGTATAGGAGTAGGTTAAAGAGGTGATGTAGGTATTTGCTGCTGTAGGAACTGTGTGGAGAATTTTCCCACTGAGAAGGTAAAGAATCCATGTCTTATTAAAGGGTTAGTTCACCCAAAAATGAAAATTATCCCATAATCTACTCACCCTCAAGCCACCCTAGTTGTACTGTATATGACTTTCTTCTTTCAGCCGGAGTTATATTAATATATAACTACAGGTCCTTCTCAAAAAATTTGCATATTGTGATAAAGTTAATTATTTTCCATAATGTAATGATAAAAATTAAACTTTCATATATTTTAGATTCATTGCACACCAACTGAAATATTTCAGGTCTTTTATTGTTTTAATACTGATGATTTTGACATACAGCTCATGAAAACCCAAAATTCCTGTCTCAAAAAATTTGCATATCATGAAAAGGTTCTCTAAACGAGCTATTAACCTAATCATCTGAATCAACTGATTAACTCTAAACACCTGCAAAAGATTCCTGAGGCTTTTAAAAACTCCCAGCCTGTTTCATTACTCAAAACCGCAATCATGGGTAAGACTGCCGACCTGACTGCTGTCCAGAAGGCCATCATTGACACCCTCAAGCAAGAGGGTAAGACACAGAAAGAAATTTCTGAACAAATAGGCTGTTCCCAGAGTGCTGTATCAAGGCACCTCAGTGGGAAGTCTGTGGGAAGGAAAAAGTGTGGCAAAAAACGCTGCACAACGAGAAGAGGTGACCGGACCCTGAGGAAGATTGTGGAGAAGGACCGATTCCAGACCTTGGGGGACCTGCGGAAGCAGTGGACTGAGTCTGGAGTAGAAACATCCAGAGCCACCGTGCACAGGCGTGTGCAGGAAATGGGCTACAGGTGCCGCATTCCCCAGGTCAAGCCACTTTTGAACCAGAAACAGCGGCAGAAGCGCCTGACCTTGGCTACAGAGAAGCAGCACTGGACTGTTGCTCAGTTTTGCATGTCATTCGGAAATCAAGGTGCCAGAGTCTGGAGGAAGACTGGGGAGAAGGAAATGCCAAAATGCCTGAAGTTCAGTGTCAAGTACCCACAGTCAGTGATGGTCTGGGGTGCCATGTCAGCTGCTGGTGTTGGTCCACTGTGTTTTATCAAGGGCAGGGTCAATGCAGCTAGCTATCAGGAGATTTTAGAGCACTTCATGCTTCCATCTGCTGGAAAGCTTTA
The DNA here is from genome assembly GCA_026230005.1 of Gila orcuttii. Lineage (NCBI taxonomy): Eukaryota > Metazoa > Chordata > Actinopteri > Cypriniformes > Leuciscidae > Gila > Gila orcuttii. The sequence continues at coordinate 23,248,881 of JAPDVR010000017.1, forward strand.
TGGAGATGAAGATTTCATTTTTCAGCACGACCTGGCACCTGCTCACAGTGCCAAAACCACTGGTAAATGGTTTACTGACCATGGTATTACTGTGCTCAATTGGCCTGCCAACTTTCCTGACCTGAACCCCATAGAGAATCTGTGGGATATTGTGAAGAGAAAGTTGAGAGACGCAAGACCCAACACTCTGGATGAGCTTAAGGCCGCTGTCGAAGCATCCTGGGCCTCCATAACACCTCAGCAGTGCCACAGGCTGATTGCCTCCATGCCACGCCGCAATTTCTTTCTGTGTCTTACCCTCTTGCTTGAGGGTGTCAATGATGGCCTTCTGGACAGCAGTCAGGTCGGCAGTCTTACCCATGATTGTGGTTTTGAGTAATGAAACAGGCTGGGAGTTTTTAAAAGAATATCAGGAATCTTTTGCAGGTGTTTAGAGTTAATTAGTTGATTCAGATGATTAGGTTAATAGCTCGTTTAGAGAACCTTTTCATGATATGCTAATTTTTTGAGATAGGAATTTTGGGGTTTCATGAGCTGTATGCCAAAATCATCCGTATTAAAACAATAAAAGACCTGAAATATTTCAGTTGGTGTGCAATGAATCTAAAATATATGAAAGTTTAATTTTTATCATTACATTACATTTTATCATTACAATCACAATATGCTAATTTTTTGAGAAGGACCTGTATATTAAAAAATATCTTGGCTCATCCAAGCTTTATATTGGGAATGAAAGGTACCTTAGATTTTGAAGCCCAAAAAAGTGCATCCATCTATCATAAAAGTATTTAATAGCAAAGCATTGCGTTTTTGTAAGAAAAATGTCCATATTTATAACTTGGCTTATATGACTGGCTTCACTGGGTCAGCGGTCACTCTTCTGCCAGAACTAGACTCGCATACAGCCGTTACCAGAAGCCAGTGATTATAGTTTATAAAGTTACAAATATGGATATTTTTCTTACAAAAACGCATCACTTCACTTTAAAAGGCCTTCATTAACCTCCTGGAGCCGTATGGTTTACTTTTATTATGGATGGATGGATGGATGGATGCGCTTTTTGGATCTTCAAAAACTCAAGCTCTACTCACTCACATTATAAAGCTTGGAGGAGCCAGGATATTTTTTTAATATAACTCCGATTTATTTGGCTGAAAGTAGAAAGTCATATACACCTAGGATGGCTTGAGGGTGAGTAAATTATGGGATCGTTTTCATTTTTGGGTGAACTAACCCTTTAAATCTGGCTGCCCTGTTCAGCTATCCTCATAGCGCATCTGAAACTGTCCCCGAAAGAACTGCGGGAAATCCTCGTGACCATGAGCACCGAGCGCCTGGAACCCGCACACATTAAACAACTGCTGCTCTACGCTCCCGACGACGAGGAGGTCAAACAGTTTCAGCATTACGATAAGGACCCCGCCAAGCTCAGTGAGCCCGACCAGTTCGTCCTACAGGTGCTTTTACCTGAGACCAAGGCTGTTTTTCCTCAGTTCTGTAATTAATGTAAATAATAATTGATTCTTATGGGCTTGTTCTACAGATGCTACTAGTTCCTGAGTATAAAACCAGACTTAGGAGTCTTCTTTTTAAGACCACTGTGCAGGAGAAAACAGAAGAAATGAGAGCCGCATACGAATGCATATACAAAGCCTCATTAGAGCTCAAAAACAGCAAGAGGTTGGCCAAGATCCTGGAGGTAAAACACTTATTTCAGCAGATATCCCACTAATAATGAATTATAAGTGTTAAATACATCCTGGATCTTATGCAAAGGAGTTGGTGTTTCTGAGCCATTCATTTTTAAATATTTGCTATCTTAATTGCAAATATTAATCTTACAATATGCACTGTTTTTAGTTTGTTTTAGCAATGGGAAATTATCTCAATAATGGTCAGCCCAAGACGAATAAAACAACAGGATTCAAAATTAATTTTCTTACTGAGGTACGTTTGTTTTATTGATTATATATAAAAATATGTTTTACATTTCTCCTAATTATGAATTTAAATACCCCCCCAGCTAAACACAACTAAAACAGTTGATGGAAAGTCGACCTTCCTCCATATTCTTGCCAAGTCACTATGCCAACACTTCCCAGAACTCCTTGGCTTCTCCAGGGACCTCATAACAGTGCCACTAGCTGCCAAAGGTAAGCTGTCAGTACAATTTCCTATTAGATTTTTATATACACTGCTGTTCAAAACTTTGAAAAAAGGGCATAATAGGTCACCTTTAAACATTTTAACAACCCCAAAGTCTTGACTTTCAAGAGATCAGTTTGAATGATTTGGGCTCTGTGACATGGTGCGTTATCCTGCTGGAAGTAGCCACTTAAATTACCTTTCTTCCCAATTATGATGCTCAATTTGAACTTGAGCAGATTGTCTTGACCATGTCTACATGGCCAAAATACTTCAAGTTGCTTTAAATGTTGAAAAAAGTTGTGCTGCTTAATATTTCTGTGGAAACCATGGTACAACTTTTCAGGATATAAGAAAAGTATTCATTTCTTCACACACACACACACACACACACACACACACACACACACACACACACACACACACACACACACACACACACACACACACAGACACACACACACACACACACACACACACACACACACACACACACACACACACACAAAAACCTTACTGACCCCACATTTTGAATGGTAGTGTATTTTTCTCTTTTGCTGTTGGATCAAATGGAAATGCAAAAATAATATTTGCTATAGTGTCAACTAGGCCTAAATGTATTGATGAATGATTTATGTTCACACATGTTTACTGAAATGCAGTAAATCAGAGGACCGTTACTGCTGATCTCAGTGACCTTCACTCCACCATCCAGGACATAAGAACTTCCTGTGTAAAAATCCCAGCTACTTCAGAGGATCGCTTTGCAGCGGTTATGAGTGTATCCACCAGTCAACAGCATTTTTATGAATAAGTTTGATAGTGACAAGAATTGAATAAAAAGTAAAGTAGGTACTCTTACAGATTGAGTCAGCACATATGTTATCCTGTGAAAATATATCTATAAGTTGCAATGTATCAGCCCTTGACCCTGATATTAGAACTTCCTGGAAAACTGTCATCCAGCTGTGCAATCCCTAGACTCCTTGCAGCAAAGAGCAATGGATGAGTTTCATAAAGTGGCCTCCTACTTTGGAGAAGACAGTAAGGCCACAACCACAGAAACCTTCTTTGGCATCTTTGCTGAGTTTATCTCCAAATTTGAGGTGAGTTTTTATTTTTTAATATTTCAGTAACACTTTACAATAAGGTCCTATTAGTTAACATTGGTTAATGCAGTGGTTCCCAACACTGCACATTTGAGAGGCCGTTCACACGACACTGTTTTCAACTAAAAATGGAAAACTTTTTATGCGTTTTGGCCGTTCATTTACACGCCAACTGGGTTTTGGGGGCCTGAAAACGCAAACATTTGAAACCGGTTTCAAAGTTTTAGTTTTTTGAAAACGATACCATTATGGTCATCATGTAAACTACAATAACACGAATTTGTGAAAACAGTGATGCCATGTTCATGCGTACTATGTGTTCAGTCTAGTTTTTCTTTACAAAGCCAACTACTGGCCTGGCATTTATAATACAGGGTATTCAATCGTTTTTGCGGATCCGTGTGAACGGTGATCATTTAACAACATTGTCGTCTGTACGTGTAAATGCAAAGGAAAAACGTTTCTGTTTTTAGTACATCATTGTCGTGTAAATGTACACTTAGATGTCTCCCTAATCAAACACACTAGATTCAACTCATCAGCTTGTTAGTAAAGGCTCCAAGACCTCAGATGGGTGTCAAATAAGAGAGACATCAGAAATGTGGTTGGGAACACCTGGGTTAATGCATTAACTAACATTATCCGTAACACTTTACTTAAAACCTTTATATCTAATGCATTATAAATACATTCTTAATGAATTAATTATACCTTGTAATGCACATTATAATGCATTGTATGGTCTATAAATAATTGTAAACACAGTTATGATACATTATAATATGTTACGCCTTTAGAAAGACATTTTTGATGTAACAAAGAATCTGCAAATATTATAATGCCTTTTAACTTTGGTTACTATTATTTATGAAAACATGACAATGCATTATAATGTACATTATGAATACCTTTATAATGGATTATGCAGTACATAAAGGATTTATGTAAAGGGTTACCACATTTACAGTATTTATTCATCTTTTTTAACGATAGGTAATTGTTTGTTGGTTCATGTTAGCTTGGGGCCATTAAATAACATTACCAGATACAACTTTGATTTTGTGTATGTAAATAGTACATGTATTAAAATGTATTAGTAAATGTTATAATTAACAGTAATTAAGATGAATAAATGCTTTAGAAGTATTTTTAATTTCATTGTTAGTTCATGTTAACTAATGTAGTTAACTAATTTTAACAAATGGAACCTTATATACAGTCAAGTGAAAAAGAAAGTACATTCCCTTTCGTTGTCACTCCGAGTTACGTCGGATGACGACGAATGGGGTTTCGCTTAGAAAGCCTATCGACTTAGAGTATACAAAACGAGCCAATGGCAAAGAAATGCCACGGGTCTGCGGAATTTGCATAGCGTATCTCCGCCTTACCTCGTGGGTATAAAAGGAGGATGCTGGCAACATGCAGATATGTTTTCGCTTCGGAGCCAAGAGTATCTCTTCACTCCACAGCAATCTCTGACTTCGCTCTACGAGACGAGCCACTCTCTCCGGTGTTGGTGTGACGGCGATCTGCAGCGAGTTCACAATGCCTGCTGATCTGTGCAGTGATCTGCCAGTGAGTGTGTTTCTCCCTGCTCGCTTCAACATCGCAGAGTTTTTTCTCCTCTCACAAAAGAGCTCGCACACGGCACGTCTTTTTAAAGACGGCTCGCCCGTGCATTTCTGGTTGCGGTCGACTCATTTCCGATTTTGATGGGCACATTCTCTGCTCTGCGTGCTTGGGCTTTATCACGCTAGAGCAGCGTTTGTGGATGACTCACGTTCTCCCCGCGGGAACGTGACCATCGCGTCATTACGGTCGAGACTCAATGATCTCGTTAGAGAGAGAGTCCCCTCATCCACACCCCGATCTAACACTCTCGACGTGAGGTGCTACTTCGGCTGGTGGCCAGGGTGACCTGAGGGTGATGGTGTGGAACATAGGCGCCGACTATCCGTCCGTGCCCCATGCCCCCCTCTTCATTGACGCAACCCGTGAGCGATCACGGGACGCCTGCGGGCCCGTCTTCGGACCCCCCGCGGGTTTCCTTTGACGTTCCAGAATCGGATCTGTTGTCCATCGCAGCATCACAGGGCGGGCAAGAATCTTCAGGAAGTGAAGATTCGACAGTGCTGCCACTTTCGGGTGTGCATATGGCATTTGTCGAGTCAGATCCTGAAGATGAGGGCCATGCTTTCCCGGGCCGCTGCGAGCATCAGACTAGAGTGGAACCCTCCACCCTGTCTGAGCACTCGCTGCTGGACGATTGGTTTTTGGGTGCAGCCGCTGACACCTGTCAGCGTCCACCCCAATACCTTTCTTCCCGGATGTGCATCAGGAGATCTCGAAATCCTAGAAGACCCCCGTGTCTTCCAGCGATCCCTAGTTGATCTCCTCCGCCCTTCCTCCCCTCGACGGGGCCGCTGCCCATGGGTACACTGGGGTCCCCCGGTTGAACGCTCTGTTGCGATGCTACTGTGTCCTCAGAGTGCTTCTTCTCGGCGCGATCCTAAGCACCCATCCGAAGCCTTTAGTTTTTCGTCTACACAAGTTGTGGCGAAATTCTATAGCACCACAGGACAGGCAGCCGCCTCACCGCATGCCATGGCCATTCTGCTGGTCTACCAGACCCAGATGCTCACGGACATGCACGAGGGCGGGACTGACCCAGGGCTCTTCAATGAGCTGCGCGCCGCCACTGACCTTGCTCTTCGAGCGACGAAAGTGGCCGTACGCTCCCTGGGTCAGGTGATGCCCACCATCCTGAACCTGTCCGATGTGCAGGGTATCGGGCGGACCCGTCTGCTCGACACCCTCATATCCCAGGTCGGCCTCTTCGGCGGTGTGGTTGAGGGCTTTGCCCAACATTTCTTACTCTGTCCCGACGGCCCCGCCGTCCGCTCAGATCCTTCAGTCTGCCCACTGCCGAAGGCGCCCTCCCGCGGCTCCCACCCCGCCCGTGCACCCGGGCTGGCTCTGGAAGCCGCAGGGGGACGCCACAGCCCTCTCCAGTCCCGCCCCACGCTATACGCCGGGTTAAGTGGCACTCTTGAGACGGGCTGCTCAGAGATGGGACTCAGTTCTTTCCAGGAGCTGGTAGCAGGGCCACTCCTTTCCCCGGTGAAGGGCCGGGGAAGAATCCTTATTCTCAGAAAGAACTGACTCTCCCGTCTCTGAGCACACAGAGTTCTCGGACGACACAGGTGCGCCGCCCCTGAGCTGTGCACCCCTCGTCCCCCTCTGTCTCCGAGCCGGATGACAGTGCGTACCGTCCCCGGACCATACCGCTCTCATCCCCCTCTGTCGCCAGACCCCTGGCAGAGCAGGCCCCCGCGGAACGCTGGGCCTTCCCTGGCCTCCTCTGTCAGGGTGCGGTTATGACCGTGCCCCCACACCGGGCCGCTATGCCGTCCACGTCCGGGCCGGTCATTCCACTTCGCTGCACCACCGAGGGGACGTCTGTGGTTCGTGTGACTCCGCTGGCACAGTTCTTGGGAGCCTGGCTAGAGCGTCCCAATCTGTTCCACTGGGTCGAGCGAACCATCTTGGGAACCATCTTGGCTATGCGATTCAGTTCGCACGGTCTCCTCCCTGCTTCAGGGGAGTCCGCTCCACTATGGTCGGTGGCCATGCCCCTATCATGAGAGCGGAGGTTGCTACCCTACTGGCGAAGGGTACGATTGAGACTGTCCCTCCAGCCGAAATGAGGTCCGGGTTTTACAGCCCCTACCTCATTGTCCCGGAGAATCCGGTGGGTTACGGCCAATCCTGGACCTGCGCATCTGAACCGCCCCCTTCACAGGCTGCCGTTCTAGATGCTCCTGGCCAAACGCATTTCCGAATGTGTGCAGTCACAGGATTGGTTTGCAATGATCGACCTGAAGGACGCCTACTTTTATGTCTCCGTTCTCCTTCGACTCAGACCGTACCTACTGTTTGTTGTCAGGGGGCGTGCATATCAGTACGCTGTTCTCCCATTCGGGCTAGCCCTGTCTCCTCACGCCTTCACAAAGGTTGTCGAGGCAGCCCTTGTTCCTCCATGGGAACACGGGGTTCGCATCCTGAACTATCTCGGCGACTGGCTATTCTAGCTCACTCTCGAGACCAGGTTTGCGAACACAGGGACCCAATGCTCCGGCACATAGCTCGTCTGGGCCTTCGGGTCAACTGGGAAAAGAGGAAACTTTGCCCCGTGCAGAGGATCTCTTTTCTCGGTATTGACTTGGTCGCCTTCTCCACTCAGCCACTGCTGACTTAACTGAGAAAATCAAGCGCAAGAGTGCGGTTCCACTGAAGTTTTTTCAGAGGCTCCTGGGGTATATGGCGTCCGTAGCCGCAACATCGCCGCTCGGATTGCTCATATGAGACCGCTTCAGCTTTGGCTTCGCGACTGAGTCCCGAGGTGGGCATGGCAACACGGCGTGCTCCGAGTACCAGTTACTCCGACCTGCCGTCAGACCTTCACCCCGTGGTCGAACCTCAGTTTCTACGGGCTACTGCCCCTGGAACGAGCTTCCGGGCATGTTGTGTCTCTACACATGCCTCCACTACGGGCTGGGGTGCCATGCGCAATGGACACGCTTCCGCCAGCTCCTGCACAGGACCTAGCGCCTATAGCATGTCCATTGCCTCGAGTTGCAGGCAGTATGCCTTGTTCTGCACCGCTCTTGCGTTGCTCAAGGTCAACGCGTACTAACCCACTCTGACATTACTGCTTCTGTAGCATACATCTACCATCAAGGTGGTCTGCACTCCCGCCGTATGTCGCAACTCGCCCGCCACCTCCTCTTATGGAGTTAGAAGCATCTGAGGTCGCTTAGAACCATTTTTCCTGGAGCCCTGAACTGTGGAGCCTACGAGCTCCCACAGCTTCAGCCCTCCCTGGAGAATGATGACTCCATCCCCAGTCGGTTCAGCTGGTTTGGGACCAGTTCGGGGATGCACAGATAGATCTGTTTGCCTCCCACGACTCGACCCATTGCGCTCCGTTTTACTCCCTGTCCGAGGGCACGCTCGGCACGGACGGACTGGCGCACAGCTGGCCGCGGGGCCCCGCAAGTATGCGTTTTCCCCCAGTGAGCCGTTTGGCACAGACCTGTGCGAGATCAGGGAGGGCGAGGAGCAGGTCATTCTGGTCGCGCCGCACTGGCACCTTCCTGGCCAATTCCTCTGAGGAAGGACCTCCTTTCTCAAGGATGGGGCACCCTATGGCATCCTCATCCCGATCTTGGAGGCTCCACGCATGGCTCCTGGACGGGACGAGGCAGGTTTGAGTACCCTACCACCAGCGGTGGTGGCTACCTTCACTTCCGCTAGAGCGTCATCCACGAGACACGCCTGTGCTTGAAGTGGAACCTCTTCGTCAACTGGTGCTCTTCTCACCGAGAAGACCTCCGGAGATGTTCGATCAGTGTCGTGCTTTCCTTCCTTCAAGAAGGGTTGGAGCGAAGGCTGTCTCCCTCCACCCTCTAAGTATACGTTGCCGCCATTGCCGCACACCATGATACGGTAGAAGGTAAGTCTGTTGGGAAGCACGACCTGATCATCAGGTTCATGAGAGGAGCGAGGAGACTGAATCCTCCTCCCCCTCCTCTCGTTCTCTCTTGGGACCCCTCTGTGGTTCTAACTGCCCTGCAGAGTGCTCCATTTGAGCCTTTGCAATCAGTGGAGCTTAAGTTCCTGTCAATGAAGACAGCGCTCCTGGTTGCATTGGTCTCTATCAAGAGGGTAGGGGACCTGCACGAATTCTCAGTTGACGAAGCGTGCCTGGGATTGGGGCCGGCTTACTCTCACGTGATCCTGAGACCCCGGCTTGGATATGTGCCCAAGGTTCCTAGCACTCCCTTCTGGGACCAGGTGGTGAACCTGCAAGCGCTGCCCTTGAGGAGGCAGACCCAGCCTTGGCACTGCTCTGTCCAGTATGTGCTCTCCGCACCTATGTAGACAGAACGCAGTGTTCAGGACCTCAGACCATCTCTTTGTCTGTTATGGTGGGAAGCTGAAGGGAAAGGCTCTCTCCAAGCTTAGGTTGTCTCACTGGATAGTGGACGCCATTGCTTGGCATACCAGCAGCAAGGTCGACCATGCCCCCTTGGTGTGACTACCCACTCCTCCGGAGTGTGGCGTCCTCTTGGGCTCTAGCACATGGCGCCTCGCTAACAGACATCTGCAGAGCTGCAGGCTGGGCGACACCTACACATTCGCCAGATTCTACAATCTCCGAGTGGAGCCAGTGTCCTCTCATGTACTCGCTTCAACCAGCTGGTACTGGACCCACCCAGGTGTCTTCGCCTGCTCGCCATTCCACTCCACGGACTGGATACGTGCGATATTCTCCTCAGGTGAGCTTCCCCGAAAGCCCTGAGTTCCTCCAGCACTCCTGACGTCGGCGCCAGTGTCTATTGCCTGTGCGTCGGCTAGGTGCCTCCAGTCTGCATGGTCCCTCCTCTGAGCGACCCCCACATGTGTATTTCCACTGTAAGCCTCTCTGAGCATGTGTCTTTCCCTTGGCTAGCCACCTTGCCACCCCTGGGGTTGAAATATTCCACCTGCGGCTGAACACCCCAGTGTTCTCCATATGCATCCCTCCCGGTCATATGTGTATTCTCTAAGGCCCCCCCCAATAATAAGGTTGGCAATAATTGCATATTTCCTCTAAACCTATGGGATATGCTCCCCAGTGTACCTTGGTATTCCTGTGCTAAATAGGAGTCCTTTGTCCGTGCTAGTCTCACGACAGGGATCTCAGATTTACGCAGGGCACTGGAAGACAGCCGAGAAGGTGGCGTGATTAGACTGGTCACTCCATTCGTCATCCGACGTAACTCGGAGTGACAACGAAAGGGAATGTCTCGGTTACGTATGTAACCCTCGTTCCCTGAGTAGGGAACGGAGACGTTACGTCTTCCTGCCACTTTCCGCTGTACCGTGGGGATCGTCTGAGTTCAGTCTCGGCTCCTCAGCAAAGAAACATATCTGCATGTTGCCAGCGTCCTCCTTTTATACCCACGAGGTAAGGCGGAGATACGCTATGCAATTCCGCAGACCCATGGCATTTCTTTGCCATTGGCTCGTTTTGTATACTCGAAGTCAATAGGCTTTCTAAGCGAAACCCCATTCGTCGTCATCCGACGTAACGTCTCCGTTCCCTACTGAGGGAACGAGGGTTACATACTAACCGAGACGCTCTTTTGAATTCTATGGTTTTAAGTATCAGGACATAATATAAAATTATCTAGTCCTTTGCAGATTTTAAAATTAGGTAAAAATAAATATTATGTTTCATGGTTTATTTAACAAAAACTATGCCAAAATGGAGAAGCTATGTGTGACAAACTAAGTGCACCCTTACTGCTTCCATAGGATTTAAGAGGGTAAGTAGCATGCCTTTGATTAACTGATCATTAGCAAGCGTGCCCAACTCTATAAAAGCAGAAGTTTTGGCAGTTTGCTGGTACAAAGCATTCAGGAGTGTGTTAACAAAATGCCAAGGAGGAAAGACATCAGCAATGATCTTAGAGAAGAAATTGTGGCTGCCCATCAATCTAAAAAGGGTTACAAGGCCACAATCTGAAGTCCATCATTCTACAGTGAGGAAGATTATTCCAGTGGAAAATATTCAAGACAGTTGCCAATCTTCCCAAGAGTGGACGTCCCTGCAAATTCACCTTAAGGCCAGACCATGTACTGGAAAAAACCCAAGTGATACACCTCGGACTCTACAGGCCTCAGTTAGCATGTTAAATGTTAAAGTTCATGACAGTACAATTAGAAAAAGACTGAACAAGTATGGATTGTTTGGAAGGGTTGCCAGGAGAAAGCCTCTTCTCTCTAAAAAGAACATGGCAGCACAGCTTAGGTTTGCAAAGTTGCATCTGAACAAACCACAAGATTTCTGGAACAATGGGTCTCATTCATTCACTAATAATTGTGTTCTCTATTCGTATTTATACAAACATTTGGACTTCTCACGAAAACTTTCCGTCTAATTCACAACACGTTAGAACCTCGTTCTAAATGTTGATGAATTCGGAGTATTCTAAATGAGCGACCGCATGCCAGAGGTAAGTAATTTACACAAAACACACCAAAACCATGTCCATTTCACCCTTTTCTTTCGTTACTCTCAGCAAACATGACGCTCTCTAAAGATGTGTTTTCACCCGAGAGCACGCACAGCAAGATCCCAGAGCAATGCCAAGAGTGCCATCCTCAGAAAAAGTTCAAAAGCAGTAAACACCTTATATACAAAAATTACAGTCCCCTGATTAGCCAGCTGTACATACGCATATCTGCGTCTTTATGCAGAGCTGGTAGGCCTATATATGATGAAATATAGCCTATTCAATTTCATCTTAACATGTTTATAAGGCCACCAAGAGTATGTCATTTTTGCGTATGAATGGTTTCAATTGTTCCTACATTTTTTCGTGATTAAGAATACATTTTAGAAGGAAAGTTATAGACGAATCATGATTCGTTTGTGAAAACGTTCGTACACATTTTTCACTAACAAATTTGTGTGTACGCATACTAATGAGACCCAATGTCCTTTGGACTGACGAGACCAAAGTGGAGATGTTTGGTGAAAATCAAACACAGCATATCAACTGTCTATCACAATGGTGGAGGGGTGATGATTTTGGGCTTGTTTTGCAGCCACAGGACTGGGACAGCTTGCAGTCTTTGAGTTGACCATGAGCTCCTCTGTATACCAATGCATTCTAGAGTCAAATGTAAGGCCATTTGTCCGACAGCTAAAGCTTGGCTGAAATTGGGCTGTGCAACAGGACAATGATAAGAAGCACGTCAGCAAAGCTACAACAGAATGGCTGAAAAAGAGAAGAATCAAGGTGTTTCAGTGGCCCAGTCAAAGTCCAGACCTCAACCCATTTGAAATGCTGTGGAGAGCTGTGCATAAACAGATGCCCACAAACCTCAATGAACTGAAGCAACGTTGTAAAGAAAAGTGGGACAAAAATTCCTCCACAACGATGTGAGAGACTGATTAAGTCATACAGAAAACAATTACTTGAAGTTATTACTGCTAAAGGTGGTTCTACATCATATCATATGGTGTACTTAGTTTTTCACAGATGGCTTTTCCCTTTTGGCTTTATTTTTGTTAAATAAATAATGACACGGTGTAAATATGTCATGTTGTTATCATCTGAGGTTGAATTTACTTAATTTTAAGACCTGCTAAAGACCAGATGATTTTCAGTATGTCCTGACTCCTGATACGTAAAACCAAAGAATTCAAAAGGGTGTACTTTCTTTTTCACATTACTGTATATGTAATAGCCTATTTTTGCTTTCTTCATCATGTGCCTTATGTTTTTGGTTGTTCCCGGTTTTGTTTTGTACAATTAACAATAAAAGTGGGGGTAAAAATTGCCACCAAAGTCACCCGAGGTGAGAATTTGCTGTGTTTCTCTTCAATAGAGAGCACTGAGCGAGACACAAGGAACTGAAAACCCCAGAAGCCCCCGCATAGCCTCGCCGTTGGCCTGGTGAAAGCAACAGCATCTGCTGTCTCTAACCCAGAATGCCCATGTGCCAATAAACACAGAGAACTTGATAGCGTGAAAGGACAAACCTTACTTTAAAATGTCTTGGATGAATTAAAAATATCTTTAGAATAAAGAATATATATTTTATACAGAACTTCAACCTGTTCATTGAGAAAGTATATTAATTTAGCTTAATTATTATTAATTTTGTTATGAGATTTGCTGCTTAGAATGTAACGGGAACAAAACACTTCATGTGGAGAGAATTGAGGGTATTTTTGATGGTATATTTTTGGTACAGAGGTGAATGAATGTTTACTCATCCTCAAGCCAAATGTATTTTAACACACAAAAGAAGTTTCAAATGAGATTTAAATTCTTCACAGTATTAGTGTTTTATTGTTGAACTCCATTGTAATTCGCTGATACCACAGCCGAACAAGAGTGCACACCCTTTCTCTAAAACTAGTTTCCAAATCTGTATTGCAAGACTAGTTGTACAGTTGATCGGTGGTTCCATCTCGCATGAGAATCTGTGCTAAGTTTTACATCATGAAATCGTTTTTCAACTATGAAAAGACGACGATAAAGCATCGCATTATTAAATGGCAGAAGGGTACACAAACCATCTGCGATTTTAACACGAGTATGTAGCTTGTCTGACTTTTTTAGGTATTATTGTTTAAGGTAACATAATGCATTTCTTCCTGACGCCTTCTGTTCTGAACAAATGCATGATCTTCCTTATTGCCTGTCTTTGTGTCATGTGTATTTTTCTTTGTCAGAACCTCCGTTATTTCTCTAAATCAAAGACCATAGATGAGGAGAAAACACTATTTGCATTTGCATGTAGCAAAGTATTTCTATTTATGTAATGTATTAACGTTTTGATTGTTTCTGTATCAATTTGTTATATTTAACTTGTTTTATCAAATTAATTAGTTGTAAATGAATATGTGTACAAACTGTTGGCGTGACTAGCCTAGCGTTTTCCTGAGCAGTTCTATATCGGCTTCAATATCAACAGGCCACATATTGCTGCGTTTTATTAAGATGTCTAATTTGTTTTGCCTGAATAAATACGCTTTTGCGAACATTAATCTCTGTGTAATTAATTTTTTTTTTTTTTTTTGTTATTGTAACTGTTTTAATGGAGCTGTGGCATCTCTGAGTCACGCTTTGATTTTTTCCCTCAAAATGTTGCACACAAAGGAATTAATACATTTTCCACATATGAAAAGTTTACATTTATACTTTCACAATTACACATAAATCAGTTTTTTTTTCCCGAGGCACTTTCCATATCCAATATTCCATGTCCTTGTTACTAGGCAAAGCTATAAGTGCTTCAAATACAAAAGATCTTAGATATGTATACATATATCACCCTGTCATCATACAGAGTAAGGAGGATACATGAAAATGATTGATAATAAACCACTGCCAGCCTCTTCAAGACCCTCAAACCCTTTAATCATACATGAACACAAACACACAAACAAATCCTATGAGGCTAAATTCTTTCTTCATAAATAAATGATAGATTTTAGAATGTTGGAATGAGATTGTGTTTATATCCTTTACACGAATCTAAGGTGCAGAAACATCTGAATGAGAAGAAAAGCCAAATGTAAGGTCTATACACTAAAATATTATTTTCATGATTTGTTATCAGTCAAATCAACTCAATTAATGTGGTTCGGATAACAATATTTTGAGTTTCTGTTGATTAAACAAATCTCCACTGTATTAACTAAAATATTTAATTTCTCAATTTTAAGGCAACCAGGTAACCAAATTAAACCAACAATGTTTTTTACAGTGTACAGCACAATTGTTTAGGTTTATTTAGATCCAATATTAATGCATGAAAATGTATTAGAGCTGTCTTGATTATGATTGGCTATTGTGTTTGTTCTGCAGTTAAATGTTTTTTTTTATAGGAAAATCCACAACACTGCATAACTGCCCAGTGTCCTCTACAGTAGATAGGAAGTTGATCGCTTAAAGCTGTGCTCAGTACTTGCTTCTCATCACTATGGTTTCTTTCGTCACATAAAATAACTATTTATTTTGTAAGTAGGCATGAAAAAAGAATGTACAGTACTGTACATGAGTAGAATGTAATTAAATGAGTAGAGAAGATTGGACTGACAGTCATTGTTCATATGTGTAATTTCCCACAATGACAGCTTCAACTCTGACAACGTACAAAAAGACTTGAATAGGTTGTTCAATTAATGAGCATATAACATTTAATTCAACTGAATGTAAATGTTATATCTGAGAAGTCAACAACAACATAATGAAACACTGAAAGACCAGATCTTGTTTCACTTTTTTATTTCACTTTGAAGCAGTAATACAAAGCATTTATTTAGCTTTTTTCCAAATTCTTTAACGAAAAAATCTTCTGACATAAAGCCTCTGAACTTCAAACGCACCATCAACATTTAGTTTCATAAGTGTGAAGTCAGTTACTTTCCAAACCTTGGTAAAATAGCTCTTGTAAGTGTACTTAGGTAAGGCAGCATGGTAAAGGCAAGGAAAATGTACAAAGAAAAGCTAACAGTGAGCATGATCGCCTACATTTTTCTCTTACATGAGAATTGATCAGAATCATGTGAACGTGACGAATCAATTCATCAAACATCATAACATGATTGACAGGCCGATGATAATTACCACTGGGGTTCATTCTTGTGATCTTGTCAAAATGGTTAAGTTGCAATATCAGTAAAAACAATTTTGAATTATTTTAATACTTGTAATGGAGACTTTATAGAATATGAGACGAGGAGGAAAAAATGTAAGCAATAATGTCTGCTCTTAGCTATTACACAGTAAGAATAACATCCAAGTGGCACATTTTCCCCCACTTTTGTACCATATCTGGGATAAAAGGAGGGAAATACAAAGCTATCCTTGTCAAGGCCTGGTAAACATACAAGCAAAGCCATAACATAAGGTTTCCATACCAGGATATCACTAAAGCACATGTTTTGACCTTTTCCATCACATAAACTGACAGTGGAACACTTTAACTCTAATTTTATCAATCAAATGTCCAATAACATATAGCCTCTTTCACATACGCACCAGTCCGGATTACTTTTACACATAGCTGAGTCGCGCTCTACCACATATATTTAGCTCCAGTCATATTAATGCCCCAAAATTATGAAAACATCAGCCGTGAAAGGCAGAAAATGAATCATTCAGCATTTGTATACTTTAAACCAATTTATTGCATGTAACTAGTATCCAAACTGGAATAGAAAGGCTTGCAAATGAAAAGAAGGAATGTACTGTATTGGCTGACTGGAGACCTGCAGTCACAAGCTATACAAAAAGCTAGAGTTTTTTCTTTTGATTTAGTGTCTTTCACCTTTTATTTAGAGTATTTGCTTTGTTTAGCTAAGGCCACTTAAGACTCACCTCAAAGTACCTCATAACAATCAATTTAGTTTCTTGTTCACCAAATTCACCCATCACTGTACAGACCTAGTTCCTCATGCAATTCAGGCCTTTTTTTGTTGTTGCTGTCATCAGCAGCTTTAAATAAAGATGCTACATCTTGGGGCGTTTGTATCCCTGGTGCCACTGGGATTGTTGATTGTGTTAAGCATAGGATATTTGAGAAGTACAGCCAAGATGATAAACACTTTGGTATTGTGAGAAGAGCAGCCCTTTAGCAAACCTTTGGTTAAGGGAAAGGGTGTCAGGGTCAAGGCCATGTTTACAGGACGGTGCTCTCTGTGTCAAGGTCTGAGTCCTTCAGTTGGGTAACAGGCTTCTCAACGGCGATGTCAGGAATAAGAGCTCGACCAAGTGCTTTAAATGACATCCCCGAATCTGCAAGACACAAGATTAGGAAGTTAGACCATACAGATTAATGGATTGTTAGTAATAAAAATCATTCAGCTTGTTTGAGATAAACAGAACTAATGAATGGAAATGCTGTTTGACTTCCTGTGACCCCATGCTGACAGGAAGAGATCAACCAATATTTTACAACCAACATGATTTTTAAGTTTCCAATATTTCCTATGCAGAAGTGAGATTTAATAACTGATTTATTTAAGCTTTTTTGCACAAACCCAGGAAGTTTTTTTAACATTAACTTTGACAGTTGATTTTATCATGAAGATATAATTCACCCTATACTCTACCGTATATTTATATTTTATAAAAAAAAAACTTTTTTAGACCACATGACCATATTCACAATTTTGTTTTAAAACATGACTATACAATAATAATAATAATAATAATAATAATAGCAGTAGTAGAAGTAATAATAATAATAATAATAATTTATTATTAAATTAATTAAGTTAAACAAACCAGAGAAGAAATATATTAATATAGTAATAATACTATTGTCCTGTAAAATAAAAGTGTATTATGAATTTATTAATAATAATAATAATAATTATTTTACAGAACAACATTAAAATTACAAAACTAATATTCATGGCTGTCTTCTTTTAAGAAACGGTGATTTTTGCAAAATGGTTGCAAGTTTGAATCCCCACTTAAATATTCTGTAACACATCTCACTAATGCATAAATAGCTGAATTACTCACTATTTACATTAATATTTACTTACTATTTACATGAACAAATTGTTAATTAAGCCATAGCAAGCAGTGCATTGAAGCAGTTTTGGGCACTATTCTTTAGAAACCTATCAATTGGCTCCATTTTTTACTTGACATGTTTTTTTTTTTTTTTTAAGTATTAAAGTTCACCCCCTGTGGTGAAAATCAAGCTTTAATGTTGTTTATATGTTTATGTGGTGTTTTTAATGTGCTTTAAGACAAACCATGTACAAATGCACAAGTCAACACCATTGCTGAGTATTTTCTCCTTTAAACTGCAGTGAACCAAAGACAGTCTCAAAAACACGGTTTGAAATCGCTGGTGTTTCTGACGTCACAAACTACCTTGAAACCAATTACGTCAACGTGTGATCAGGCAGGGCTAATTTGCATAGTCATAGAACTGCGTATACGAAATAAAGCAAGGGTGTAGAGTTACATTAAAGCTATTATAAGGCATGAAGAAATGTTTTTCAAGGAACAAACATTTAAATCATTTTGGTGATCAAAGATTAGTTTTAAGGGATACAATTATTGACTACAAGGGGACTTTAAGTAAAAAAAGTGTAAATATTGTAAAAATGGATCTTTAATCAGTCACTACTGATACATACCAAAATGCTCTCACGACAATGAAGCGACCAAATGTTTTCACAGCCAGGTGATGCAATTCTAAAATGTTATTCTGTTAACTCTTATATTGTTTTTATTTTAAACTGCTGTTAAACTTAAGAGCAGGACACATTCATTCATACAGTGTAATCTCTGTACAGGCTTTCTAATGTGAAGTCATGTCTTAATTAAACTACTAAAAAACAAACTATCTTTATGTAAAAGCAGTGGTATTACAATTGAATCCACTTCATCAACAAAAAAAAGAATAAGATGCTGTTAAACAGAAGCTAGTGTGACGGAAATAAAAGAGCTTCACCCATTGTTTTGAAGGCAGCACTGCAAATTCCATTGCTGTCGCTTCCTGTGGCTGGAGGTTGGGGCGGAGGGGGAACAGTAGGTCTGTTGCGTGGTTTAGGCACAGGCCTCGGGCGAGGAAGCGATCCTGACTGGAACACCGGGGGAGCCGTGGGACTGGGACTGTCGTGAAACAATGCCGTGGGCGGAGGGGTGCTTGGAGGAGTGGGAGTGCTTGGAGGGGAGGGGTCTTCTCCGGCGTCACCAGGAGCAGTGGGTTGGGGAGGGGGTGTGGCCTGTGTGGGAGGCTGAGGGGGTGGATGGTTGGGTGCCTGAATGGGAGGCTGGATGCTCGCATAGCGACGAGGGGTCGCGTTTGTTTGAGCCTGTGTTTGTGTGGGGCTCAGATTGGTGGGAGAGTAACTAGAAAGTGGTCTAGGGGAGGGGCTGAGGGACTGAGGGGTGCCTGAAGAGGTTTGCTGTACTGACTGATTGGTTGGTTGGCCTGGTGGAGGGTTGGCTGGTTTAGGAGGAGCTGGGGCCGGCTTCTTTGTACCTACAAATAAAAAGAGAACTTCAAATGAGCTCTTTCTGGGGTTCTGAGCTGCTTTCATGTAAAGTCCCTGATATACTTCAAGTGAAATCGAAGAACAAACTGGTGTGACGTCATCTCGAAGTTTGTTTTGAAGTACGAAACAGCTAGCCATAGCAAACTTTCCTGGGGCTCTACCTTCTTTGATGTGGAAATCTTTTCCGATTCATTTGTTCTATTCGGTCTGAAGAGCTGCTTTATAGTTAAATTAAGTAGTTAAATTTACAGCTAAATTAAAATAGAAATTCTAATTGAATGTGACACTGACACCGTTTTTTATGTTTAATACTGTTAAGCCAGGCTCAGACTACAGGAGTTTCAGGTCGATTTACCCCTCCCGACATTAGGAGAAAAAAATAAAAAAATAAATAATAATATTAATAATTTGCATCCAAGGGATCGGTCGGTTCTGATGTTTGGTCCAGATTATCTGGTAATGCGAGGCATTTACAGATCAAATCTTAAACCTCTCGATCTGCTTGCAACAATATAAAACATGTTTGATATTTAGGATTTTACATCGAGATGATTACTTTCACAATAGCCAATGAGAGACAAGTCTACAAGGAGACGGAAGTGACGCAGCTGTACAGGTCCAGTGGACAACAGAGATGGAGGAACGGCCGGTCAAAATGTGACAACAACACGACTGCTCTTATAATGTCTACAGCAAGTTGCCGCGACACAGTATTTTGTTTACATCCGCTTCCCCGTGAGATCACGTGAGGTGCAAAATCTAGCATGATAATCTTGTAGTGAGTGCAGGTTTGAGATTTGAATAAAGAGAATCTGTGAAGATTCCCCTTATGTGCGTGATGCAACCAGATTTCACAATAATATAAGATTTAAAAACTTTTTTGAGTTTGAGCCCGGCTTAAGGCTGCTATCTTTAAAGCAATCTATTGTGTAAAGTGCTATATAAATAAACGTGACGTGACTTGACTGGAGTGCCGAATTGCAGAGATGGTGCAAACATATCCATGTCACTATGATTGGATGACTTCTAAACTGATCTTCTCACCACTCTCATTTTTGTTACATGTTTATTTTGTTATTGAGAGGAAAGCGTCCAGCGCATATATACAGATTCAACTAAAAGTGGGTGGTGTTGGGATGTTGACTAACAATATATCACTGATCAGGCATTTCAAATTCATTTTTACCTCCAAGGGACGACTGAAAAAGAACTGTGCTGTAAGCATATCAGAGCCTAAAGACTTTTGAGGTAAGTCCACTGACCTCTGCGAGCCATGTGAGGACTGGGTCCTGTAGATCCAGCCACAGGCGTCCCCACACTCAGCTGTCCTGATCCTCCAGTGCCATTTCTCTGAGCTGGAGGAGTTGAAGCAGGGTCTCGGTTCTTTGAGCTGTTAAGCAAACGGAGAGAAAAATCAACCAATATTTAATATCATTCCGCAATATTGACATTCCACAAAATGCAAACTGCAAATAAATACGAATTTAAACCTTTTCTGAAGGAATATTTTAATATTAAATCATTTGAAATGGTTAAAGCCATAGTCAATCAGCATTTTTTAAAGTGAAAACTATTAAAAACCATTACAAAAATGATTTTTATTAATTTACATGACTTTTCTAGGTCTAGCAATATACAATACAGAATAGTGTGACTGTTTATATTATTTCAAAACGTAAACTGTATTATCACACAGCTCTTTATATGAAGTTGGTTTTATAAGCATGTCCAAATTTTCCACATACAATTTTAATACAATTTTAGTTTTTGCATATTTTATCTGTCAGACAGTTTAGCCTAATAAAAGCTGATTTGTTTTAAATGGAGTAAGAGAATGGGGACAGACATGATTAGATCACATGACCAGTCGAATACTACTTGCTTTATCTCATGAACTCCCCTGTTATCAGACACCTTCAAAAGTTCATCAATCATAGCTAATAGCCATCGGTTACTGAAAAGCCAGAGAGTTAAAAGACCCGTTTTGTCCCTCCACAGCATCTCCACGTGCATGTGAGGCTGATTCATTAATGCATTGCACTGGTCCGGCACATTGCAGGAGTCTTACCTGATCTCCTCAGTATGCTGAGCTAGAAGCTGCTGTGCTGCTGCCAGGGCGGCCATCCCCAGCGCCAGCCCGGGCTGACAGCTCTCTAAGCCCATGCCCGCATGTGAAGGCTGCTGGAGCAAGAGTTCAGTCATAGACTGACTCCCTGCACTACCTGCAGCCTCCACTGGGGGCATCGGGGGCTGGAAGCCAGGCGAAGCGTGCTGCTTTCTAGGTACAGTATTGCCTCTACGAGGATTGTGGTCCATTAATTTATTAGCAGAGCTACAGAAAGAAAAGACAGCAAAGACACCACTAGTGCTAATAAGTTCCCAGGAGAGCGACACCACAGAAACCAAGAGGGTAATCTGCATAGGTAGAAATCCCACTCACATCACACATACTGCAGGGTTAAAAGGGAAAAGCAAGAGATTTATCAGTAGAACTGACAACACCCCAGAGGTTAATGGTGAATGCAATCTAATCCGCAGTTTTAATTGCTCAATTAAAGTGAATTGATCAATCTAAATAGATTCTAATCAATTTAATTGCATATCTTTGTGAAGCAAGACGAAATAACCAGTGTGACTGATTCAGGGAATCAATGTGTGTGAAATTTGTGTTTACCTGTCTCTCCGGGGCAATTCACCATCTGGGCCCACCATGCTGCCAGGTCTCTTCCTCTCTATGGTGCCCGAGTCATAATCTGGCGGGGTCAGGTGGTTGACGTTGTTTGGAAGTGGTGCGGGCATCGAAAACATGCCGGATACATTAAAATCCACATCTGAAGGAATAACAAGAAACAGGTTCATCTTAAAACTGATAGCAATACTTTTTTTCATTTGAAAATACCATACATTTAAAGCTTTATGGCCCCTACCTTCAGGGAAAAACCAATCTGCATGCTGAATGATGGGTTCAATAATAGTAACCACATGGACAGAGGTTGCAGCAGCCATTTCTGCTAGGCTCCTGTGGGTAAAGAGAAGAGCGTTTAGAAAAAGGCACAATTACATAAGTTAGCGTGTTTGCTGGATATTGCAGAATATTCTGACCCCTCAGTTTTGGCCCACAGTAGATTGGGTCCAAGGACAATGGCTATGTTGCTGGGGGTCATCTTGTTAACGTCACTTTCCTGTGCGAGCTTAGCAAGGAACTTAATAAGGTATCTGCAAAACAGAGCAAATTCCCGAATCAGAAGAATACAATTTAAAAAAAATTTAATCACCATCTGGAACTCCTCTGTTGTTGTGGTAAACGGGAAAGCGGGATTCTAAAGGAAATAAACTTTACACACAGGGTCTTAAATTATAATTAAAAAAAAAGTTCATTCAGTGATCTGCTGGTGTCAGAACATTTTTGTTTTTACACTAGAAAATATATATATGTACATATTTTAAATATATCTAAATATTATTAAAAATAATAGGTTTTACCCATATATTTGTATCATTTTTATTTCTTATAAGTCATTATTATTGATCACCCTTTATGTCCGTATGTGGGTTTTTCAAACTTCTAACCATTGAAAATCATTTAAAAGAGCTTGTGACTAAACTCTATTGGATTTTTAAACTGTCAGTCAAACCTCATAACCCCAAGCGCTTCTATAGTGAATGAAGTGCCGCACGGAGTTCAGATGTCTCTGCTTGTTTGAAATGCAAAGGTACTGTAAATAAAGCACTGGTTGTTTGGATAAGTACAGCATTTTCTTTACTCAAGAATCACTATATACTGTATATAAAGGCTAATGTTTTGTGTATTTGAGGAACGGAGAAGAGCGTCTTAGTCTAGCATTTGTTGTCGAGTACTGTCTAAAAGGGGACCTACAGTGCTTAGCATAATTGAATACACCCATGCTAAAGTTGACTAAAAAGAGGAATAAAAAAAATCATCTTTTGGAAATTGATCTTAATGCCTTAATTTAAAAAATGTGGAAAAATCCAACCTAGATGCATAGTATCCTGGATCCATGAAATAACTGGCCTTTAAAATTAAAATCTGTCTGCCTCTATGGGAATTTAACATAGGGGTGTCCTGACTTATGCACCCTGTATTTGATGGAAGAACATTTATTTATTTACGATACATTATTCATTCACAAACAAAATTGGTGTCCTTAAAGGTTTGATTTTTCCTAATTTTTTAAATTAAGTCATTAAGATCAATTTCCAAAAGATGATTTTTTTATTCCACTTTTTAGTCAACTTCAGCATGGGTGTATTCACTTATGCTAAACACTGTATTATGCCCTGGATTTAATAGAATAGAAAAAACATTATTTGTTCACATATTTTACATTTTTGCATCACCTCTCTATTATGATGTGTACCGTACGTTCCCGGATGAAAACTTAAGAATACAATTGAGAAGTTTCAAGGAGTTCAGAAACAGTGCGGTTTTGGACATTTGAGGGTTCTGCCCGACAACGATGAGATTCAAGATACATTCTTAAATATTAAGTCTTAATATTTTACTGGAAAAAAAAAGATATTAAGATGAAATGTATTTACTATTTATTAGTTACTTTATTTACTATAATTGTATTACTCCTATTATTTTATTTATTTTTAATATAATAATATTTATTTTTAATATAAATAATATCTTATTTCCTAGGTCCTAGTTTCTAAACTGCGAAGTAGTTGGCAATAGTCTGGATGGCAATATGCATATGGAAAAAATATGCAAATGATTTACAATAAAATCAATCAAACTAAAAACATTTGTGCAAACACATTTTAAGATAAAATCTGTGCAGTTTTATACATAGAAGCACAGAACTTTGCACAAACTTATAACACTTCACCTTCAGATTTAACTGAAACCTACCTGAAGTTTGCCTTGTTGTTTTTTGGTAATTGATCGCAGGTAACCCACAAAGCCTGTAACCGCTTGTCTGGGTCAGGGACACTTAAAGTAAAAGCACAGTAATTAGCAACACAAACATGATTCCTTTAAACCTTTATGTAAAGTACTGCAAGATGGCTTACTTGGATGCCTGTATCCACTCATCATACATCTGGTAAGTCATCAAAGGTTCAGGCAGCTCTCTGAGATACGACTTTAATGCCCCTTAAACCAGGAGAGTACGATTCCAAATTAACATTCATTAAGTGCGAATGACACATTACTTATACATACAACAAAACAGGCTGTACCAGCAACGGCATGTGGGTCAGAGTAAAACTCCTCCAGCTGTGAGGTGGAGCAATCCAGAGCTGCCTTCAGCTTCTTCAGTTTAGAGGCTCCTGCAGCTATTCTGAAAAGACCCTGGAGAATGACGAAATTAAAGAGCATATTTTCAGGTATATTTAGACTATTAGAAAGCCAAGACCCAAATTCATCTTCTAACATATTATTAAATGTTTATTTGACAATTGCAGTGACATGATAATTAAGATTTTTTTTTAGAGAGGTGTCAGTACAATGTGGACACATGTAATAGTCGAACAATACTTCTATTGTGGTTCAATACACAACTCAATGCATTTGCCGATATGACTTGAACAGCCTGGAAAAGATTACAGTGGTAGATCAATTAGGGATGTACCGATCCAAGTTTTTTGTGCCTACGATCCGAGTCATTGAATACTGAGTATCTGCCGATACAGAGTCCCGATCCAATACTTGTATTTTCGTAGTGCTTCGTGCACATTTCAAGTTCATTAAAGTTATTCAAATCAATCCAATCTAAACAGAGCTGTGCAGAGTTTCTCAGTAATTCCAAAATAACAATTACTACAGTAATTATATTTACTATAAGATAATCATTCTCTCTCTTCTCTCTCTCTACACTGCATAAAGACATTGGTAGATGTAAACATCTGTTACAATGGTAAACATTGTAAACAGACTGTGTGGTCACAATTATGAATATGGTATCACTTCTTGGGCCAGATTTAGTTAGGATAAATTAGCATGAGAATGCAATTCAAAAAAAGTGCCTATAGGAGCCTATGGGAAAAGAGCCTATGTGCGTGATCTACTGACAATGTGCAAATTAAAGAATGCAGATGCAGCCGGATCATTTCCATAACGACCAACGCAATCTACCAAGAGCAGCGCAAATTAGCGTCTGGTTTAAGACATGCTTTTTTTGGGCCAGTAAATAATGGCATAAATCACCTTGCATGATTAATTTAAATACTCTCTTCCCATTGCCTTTTCAGTGCTAATTTTTCACTCCGTGTCTTTAGTACTGTAAATCTTTACAGTAGTTTTTAACACCCAAAGAGGGTCTGCGTTGGTGCAAGCTGGTAGTAAATCGGGCCCCTTGTATTTTAATTGTACAATAAGTAGAAAAGAAAAAAAGTGGAGATAAAGTTAGAAAGCATGAAACAGATTGCCAGTCTCTCAAGTCTGAAGAAAGACGCAACACACTGCAACGTGTTATGGCAACATCTCAGATAGTCTGATGGCAGATAAAAAATAAACTAAACATGGAAGTTCGAATGTGCATGTGTGACGCACTAGAACAGACCTCATCGGTTCTCGCGCTTCACGCACAAACATTTGAGCTTCTTCTTTACCTTTTAATGGCGGTTGGCAAGCCCACTTTAAGGGGCATACCGCCACCTACTGCATGACACCTGCATGACAACTGACTTAAAATAAAGGATCAGGCTTAACCAATCACTGCTTAATGATACTCATCCTTGAGATCGGCTCGGGACATCCCTATCAACAATACAATACTTGATTTGTATGACTGATGCATTGTTTAAATGCTTTGGTCGTGCCGTACCTCCTCTTTCATTCCAGTCTCCAGCAGCATCATGACGCAGGCCTCTATAGGCAGCGCGATCTCTCTGCCACTGCGCTTCAGGTGCTCGTCCAGAGCAGTTCCAAACCCTGGCTTCTCAGTCCACGAATCTGGCAGGGAAACATAAATAACTAGTTAACAAGCAGCATCAATTGAAAGCATCGCTTTATTAAAATAAAAGATGTGAATTAGAGGGAGCATTCATCTGTGATTCATCTGCTTTCAAGACACTAAATACTACATCCTGCTGTTAAGTCCACGGCAAACTCTTTTTTCCTCTTTATTCTTTCTTACCGCTTCTGAAAAAAGCAGATGAACTAGGTGGGTGAGATGTGAGAAATATTACTCATGGGCCACATGCTGGGACATCAAGTCTGTTTGCCTCATGTGTGCTCGCAGGAAACCATCACAACAATTTATAGCACTCAAGTGCCAGATTTATGGGCACAAAGAAGAACGAAAACAATTAAGCGCCTCTGAGGACTGCACAGAAAATCCCTGGAATACATCATCAGGCTAAATTCACAGTTTCCATTTGATATATCTACATTAGTCACTATGGAAGGTCACAATGTCCAAAACTCATGTAACAACCAACTAGCTGATTACTCAGTTTAATAGTTTATCTAGATTTTTCCAACAATATTTTTTAGTTCTCATATTTTCAGCAGTAGTGCTTTAATTAGTGTGTTTGTATATGAATGTCTTTCAAATGTGGAAAAAATCGTCTCTCTTCAGATTGACGTCTTTTTACGAAACCAGCTTAAACAGAGTTCACCCAAAAATGATAATTCTGTCATAATTTACTCACCCTCAAACCTGTATGGCTTTCTTCTGTGGAACACGTTTTAGAGAATGTTGGTAACTAAACAGTTCTGGTTACCATCAACTTCCATTGTATGGACAGAAAAATACAACATAAGTCAATGGGAACCAAACCTGTTTTCAACGTTCTTCACATATCTCCTTTTGTGTGTTCAGCAGAAGAAAGAAATGCATATAGGTTCTTCAGAACAACATGAGGGTGAGTAAATGATGACAGAACTTTCATTATCCCTTTAATTACAAAAGGCTTCCTTAAAGGGACTCAAAAATGAAAGTTGTGTCATCATTTACTCACCATCATTTCATTCCAAACCAGTATAACTCACTTTTTTCTGCAGAACATAAAATATATTTTGAAAAAATGTCTTTTGAAAATATTTTTCTTTATATTTTTAAGTTGATTTTGGACCCCATTAACTTTTAATTACATGGCCAAACGTAGTAGAAACCTTCTTTAAAATAACTTGTTCAATGTTCTACACAACAAAATAAAGTAATACAAGTCAGGAGCAACATGTGAATATGTTGACAAAAAAAATCTGTTTTGAACTATAATTAGACAACTAGTCATCGATTCTGAAAATATGTAGTTTTGCAGATGCCTAGTTGTAACTAAATTAGGTTTCATTGGCAGTTATTTCAGTTACACAGCAATAAGAAACTGTGCCGTCACCTTGTTGAGCTTGAATGGTTGGCAGGACGCTCTCGAGCAAGGTGAGAGATTTTCTGTGGTAATCAGCTTGTGCCTCTAATAACTGAGAACAGAGAAGACATAGAGGAAGAAAAGACGCACAGAAGAATGAAAAATGGGCAGAAAAAACATGGAACTGAACATGAATATGCATAGCAACTGAGTTATTGAACCCATGGATGAAAAACAACTTACCATTACATAGTAGCAGGCATAGTCTGCCTCCTTTGAGAAGAAATTGTACATGTCTGCTGAAAGTTGATCCTTAAAAACATATTGACACGATTGAAACAATTGGTATGATTCTGATTGTGCAGATAGAGAAATTGGATATTACAGGAAACAAGCACAGTGTTTAACCACATGCTCTTGACACAATCCATTATGCATTTGGCAGATACTTTTATTCAAATTG
Organism: Gila orcuttii; assembly: GCA_026230005.1. Classification (NCBI taxonomy): domain Eukaryota; kingdom Metazoa; phylum Chordata; class Actinopteri; order Cypriniformes; family Leuciscidae; genus Gila; species Gila orcuttii. The sequence goes on from JAPDVR010000017.1 coordinate 23,276,477, forward strand.
ACTTGTACTCAAGCTATACATTGTATCAGTAATGTGTTCCCTGGCAATCAATCCGTACTTTACAGGAACACACATTAATTGCTTAATTGCTCATGCGGGTGATGCAGGTTCGAGACCTTATTTCATGTCTCCACTCACCAAAAATGACTATTCAGTCAGAAAGAAAAAAATCTCTATGAATACAAAACTGATTACACATCAGATTTTTGCAGTTATAACAACCGCTGCATCATAAATCAGTCATCGTATGACTGACTAGCAGCTTGATGGTTCAGCCGCCGCCGGATGAATTTCTGGATTTAGCAGATTGATGTCTGGTCTTATTTGAGACTGATTTGTGATAAGAAATCTCATATTTGCCATTTGACAAAGAAAAAAATTGTGGGCTAAGAACCAAGGTTTTCATTGAACAGACTTCAGAAATCAAGGTTTTTAATAAAAACGAAAATGGATGTTGAATATTCACTTATAAAATATACTACCGTTCAAAAGTTCGGTAATAATAACAGTATTAATATGAAATATTAATCTTTGGTAACATTACAAATGTATTTACTGTTACTTTTGATCAATTTAATGCATCCTTGCTAAAAAGCAATTAAACAGTAGTGTAATATTGCCTTTAGAAAAATCTAAAATCTCAAGATTCACCCCCCACTTCTGAAAGCATCACTTATATTTATATTAAACATTATATTTGGAGAATTTCATTGTGCTTGGCCGAACAATCATCCCATGGCTAGCACCCACTTACTTTCCTTCCAGCAAATCAGTTTGAACAACTGAGCTAATGTTGTCATCTAATTAGTATTCATGAACCAAAGCAGATGAGGTGTATGATGCGTCCCCCTCCCCCACACTTTTCAGATCGTTCTTACACCCCTGCTACCATGCGTTGGTGTAAAATCCATAACTAAGCGACTCATAAGGTGTAAGGCATGTTTAAGCTTGTTTGCACATCAGTACCTTACACAGCTCCATTTTGTTCATAGCTTCGTCGACTTCTTCTTTAAGCGAGTCTGCTTTGGCTGTCAGTGCTTGTGTGTTTGTTCCTGAGATTATCGACTTGGTTGCCTGCAACCACCTATGAAGAAACCGATTCAGTTGTGAACTGGGTAAAATTAGAGTTACGATATAATGAAACCTAGATGTTTGATAGAAACGTCACCTTGCTCGGGCAGAGTCATAGTCCAGAACCAGCTTGGCTAACTGCCGCCTCTGTTTCAGGATGTTAGGAATGTCCACCTGACAAATCAATAGGATTAGGAATGCGTCGGTATTAAAATTCTGTCCCATATTGATAAATATGGTCAAATTAGCATGCATAGTCCGTACCTCTGCTAGCTGATTGAGGGGGTCTAAGATCTCCTTCTCAATGATCACCTCGTGCTGCATTAGCTCAGATGCCAGTCTGTTCTCGGCATCTCCACACATCTCCATCATTTTTCTGCACAGAAGATACTGAATATAAACTACCATAAAAGTTTGAGGTTGTATGACTTACCAGGTTGGTAAGATTTTTGAAAGAAGTCTCTTATGCTCATCAAGGATGCATTTTTTTAAATCAAAAATACAGTAAAAACTAATATTGTGAAATATTATTATTATTTAAAATAAGTGTTTTCTGTTTTGATACTTTTTGACATATAATTCACTTCAGTGATGGCAAAGCTGAATGTACAGCAGTCAATACTCCAGTCTTCAGAAATCATTCCAAGGGGCCGTTTACACTACACCGTTATCAACTAAAAAAGTGGAGTTTTGGCCATTCATTTACACGACAACAGCGTTTTGGTGGTCTCAAAAGACAAACGCAAAACAGGTTTCAAAGTGCAAGTTTTTGAAAGCGATGCCGTTATCGTTTCAGTGTAAATTACAAAAATGTGAATTTGTGAAAACGTCCTGCGCATGCATATTTTGTGTTCAGTCTGTAGACACGTAGTTTTCCTTTACAAAGTGACATCGCCAACTACTGGCCTGGCATGAATAATACAGCTTTTTTAATCGTTGTTTCGAATCCTTGTGAACAGATCATTTGACAACGTTGTCGTCTGTACACGAAAAACGCTAAGGAAAAACAGTTCCATTTTTAGTACATCTTTGCCATGTAAATGTACCCTACATTTTTTTATTATTATGAATGTTGAAAACAGTTGTGCTGCTTAATATTTTTTCTGGAAAAGGTGAAATATTTTTTTCAAAATGTACTCATGAATAGAAAGTTCAAACGAAACGCATGTATTTGAAATAGGAATACAATGTATTTACTGTCACTTTTTATCAGTTTAATGCATCCTTGCTGAATGAAAGTATTCATTTCCTAAAATCTTACTGACCCCAAACTTTTGAAATTAAAAAGTGCACTGACACAATAACACATGTACAAAACCTCTAATATACCTGCACTTATCGTGATTTTTTGCAATATAGACCTTATGCACAGCAGAGCCATCTTTGATTTTTAATGGGAATAGTAGTGAGGATGTGAGGGATAGACATAAGTCTCTTCAGAGGGTTGTACTGTTATTTAATGTGTTTTTGGATTGTTCTTCCGACGAAACACTGCAAAAATATATTTCCAAGAAACTTCAGTACATAAAACTCCAGACATCACGAGCAGTGGAAAACTATAGGTGATCTAGGAGCTTTATACAGCTTTTTACAGAGGATGCCATTGAAAACACTAAGTCTATCCCTCACAGCCTCGCTTTCATACAGGTCATGGCGCTGCTCTGAATGTCTATAGTGTTCTTTTGTACAATTATCTCATTCGTATGATCCAATGAGTTTAACCATTAACAATCTAAACAATAAAGAACCAGATTTAAGAGGAAATCAATTTAAATCTGTTTAAATGTTGATGTCATCCAATTACCCAATCAGAGACTCCTCCCCCAGCTGGTTCCCACCATCCTGCATGGCCTGTGACAGCGCTGTTAGTGGAAGCTTTTTCTGTGACAGAAACACAGAGTTTGTAAATTGTGACACATTACGTGCAAAGCAGATAAAATATAAAGTGAAGACTGATATTTTGTGCAGTCATTAGCACTGTTATGCCCTTACATGTCTCTTCTCAGCATCAGTGCCTATCTGCCCCTGCAAACACGCAGTCATTCTTTTGTGCGTGTTGTGTGAAACAACTCGCACCGACTCCATACGCCGCTCAATCTGTGCAGGATAAAACAAGACATCAATAACAACCCACAATCCATATTGAGCCGTGGCTACTGCTCAATGCAAAGTCTGCATGCATTGTGGTGAAAGTAAACAGTCTGTAAAGTGCCTAAGGCATGTTATGTAAAAAAAGCAATGGATGCCTCTGTGAGATGAAACAGATTTCATAAATTCAGCATGTCTTGCTTTTAGCCTTCACTGGACATTTAACCCTACAGCCTTAGAGTTTGTGTCAATTAACAAGTGTTACAGATAGAAAGGACTTAAAAGGACACTTTTCATAGTCTTGAGGGTGTGGTAAGGTCAAACACGATTTATTACACCACTCCCTTTGGAGGCATGAAAAAGATATGTTATGTTACAGAAAGAAGACAAGTATGACTCATCTGCCCCGTTGGGACACCTAAGATTTAGATGTGTGAGCTCAACACTGGGATGCCATAAATAGAAAATACAGATGCAGGCCAGACCCTCTTTTTCTACTTCTATCTGTTATATAAAAAAGGGGTGCCAATGATGATGGACCCTTTTCACATTTCCAGGTTCTGAGAAGAAGTCATCGTCAAGAGTAAACTTCTTGTTACGATAGAGACGACAGCAAATATAATTTTTGCATTTGCTCTAAAAATAAAAATAAAAAGAATTTGGAAAAACATTTCCACGACATTTCAAAACAGGGGAAAAAATACAGAGAGAAAGATGTAAAATTTGCCCTCACTCTCTCAACTGTTGTATTAGAAAGGTAACATAACACAAAGTATAGTATTGTAAATGTGCTATAACTTTTTTAAAAATGAAAATATTAAAAACTTTACTAGATTTAATGATAGAAACACATCATCACAGTCCATGAAAAGGGTCTATAGATTAACAAAGTAAAAAGAAAACAGAAATAAAACAGAAAAGAGTGAACAGATAATTATTCATAACCTTAATAGACAATTTTATTTTTTTTACATTAATTTTTTCAAATAATTATAGAATAATTAAAAATAAATTATTTAAATCAAATATAACTAATTTAATAAATAAATAAATATAATACAATTAAAAGTGATGTATCAATCTAACCAGCTCTGAGATGAATGAGAAGACAAAATATATTAAGAAAAAAGACAAAAGGTCTATCATGAGGGAATGACTACAATCCCATGAAGCACTGCAAATGATGTAATAAAAATAAACATAACTGACACTATAAAACTACTGATTTATAGTCAGTTGTGCAAGTATAAACTATAAATAATAATTTTAAATATATTGCAAAATATTCATGCAAACATATGACTCGATTACATTATTCACAATGCTTCATGGGAGTGATATGGAGGTGTCATGATAATCTGATTGGTGTATTTCTCTTCAGGATTTTTATCCGTTTTTTTATCTGGAATTTGTCGATTTTTTTAAAATGTTGAAGTTGAAAGTTGCTTTAGCAGAAGCATTTTCCATTCCACTGATAAAAGCTAAATGCAGTAAAGACAAGTCATTCTAAACCAATAAATACATCTGCAGCAGAAAGTATTTTGCAAATATTACTACAGGTAAAATTAAATAGCTTGATATGATAGTTTGACCCCCTGCCAGTATACAAAGCATTTTCGATTGTGTCTGTTAGAACGAATTGACGACTTCTGACCATCAATGAACTGCTCCAACATTTATAAACTGATAAATCATATTAATAATGTATAACTAAGACCTGACAAAATGTGAAATGATCAAAGTACAATGTTCGGTTGTAATGATTTTGGATTTGACTGGCATTTACTTTTTAATTTATTATGTAGGCTTCTTATATAATCTACATAATCTATAATCAAATAAATTCAGAAAAAAAGTGCGGGTGTCATCTTGTAAGTTTTGTCAGAGCAGAGGTCCACTGTCTAAGACTTTGAAAACTGACGTCATGACAGACATGTCAGCTTTTTGATGCAAGCAGGGTGGGCCTGCTCGAACACATGTCAGCCCTGAAAAGAATGTTACTTCAGAACTGTGAGAGCGGTATGACTGAACAAACAGTGAGGATCTGAATTTGAGAGAGAGAGAAAAAAAATTCTGACTCATGTTCCAAAAACAGCCCAGTTCAGGAATTCCACAGGCTGGGAGAGGAGATAACCACCTCCTCACACTTCTCTGCCTCCTTTACGTCATAACATTCCCTCACAGCCGTCCCGACACAGCTGGGTCAAGCGTACATTCCGCTCAGGCGTCTCCGGCATGAGAACCCCACGAGAAGGGGAATCACTGACTGTTATTGTCCGGGCTTTTTCTGCTGAGGGAGATCCTGTTCGAGGGGAGTTGTTTGGATTATCTGGTGTGAGAGGTCTTTAAATGTTTGCCTGTTGCCATCACAGACTAAAAACTGGCAAGCAAACGGCAGACTAAACACACAGAAACAATAAGCTTTTTTTTTGTAATGGAACATATTATAGAATGTTCAGAAAACGGGGAAACACTACTATAATACTGATTAGTCACTGGCGAAATGAAAACCGCAGGCATGTCCTGTTCGGACAAGCGATTAGGGAAAAACTTGGAAGGGAGCCACTATCCAGACGCTCAAGATTGTCAAAAATGTCCCCAGTATGCATCTGTGAGTGGCACGAGTGTAGAAGCCCTGAAGTAACATGGGTGTCCAAGACAGCTGAGGATGGGGTGATGGGAAACCGCTGTGAGCCCCATGCAGAACCCAGAATAAAAACGTGTGTGCCACGGGGGGGGGATGTCAGAATAATTTTCGCTTGATGTGTCCAAACATCTCAGAGATAATTTTAGCCGCAGCCGGCTAAGAGCGATAAACAAGCTGTCAAAAAAGCTAGTGGACACAATATCGGTGGAAGTTCAGATAATGAATCACGTTCCTAGATTTCTAGAAGGTTGTTTTGGCACAATTTCCACAGCAACAAAACTTTTTTTTTTGTACAATTTCACTGGGGACAATTTCACAAGACTCAACATGACGCAAACCATTATGCTGAGTGCTGACCGTTCAGAAGAATGTATTTGCTTGACATAAATGAGTTCACCTTTCCCAAACTAGTGACTCACTAGTTTCCCACCATTTCATGCAAGATGGATAAGAGCCAAAGAACAGGAGACAGAGATGGAAAGGAAAGCAGTCACCTGTAACAGGTCATCACTGAGGACCTCGGTTTTCTCCGCTCTGTAAAAAAAGTCAACAGATCATTAGAAACGAATCCCATATTTATTCAAAGACAAAGCTTGGCCAAAGTTTTGGGACGGTATATTAATAATAATAAATTATTACTATTATTATTATTATAATTGTTATTATTAAATAAAAATATTAAACAATTTCACACTAATAAAATTACAGTACTAATATTTAAAGCTTATTTAATTTCTTCATTTTTAAAAATTAAACCATTAAGCTTTTATTTTGGTGGAAAAACACAACAAGCCCTTAAAGGTCGACTGAAGTGCCATTAAACGCGCAGCATTATTCACTGCATTGACGTAATTTCCACTGAAACAGGAAGACAGGACAGGACATTTCGAGCAGCTCGTCCCCTTTTTAAAAATATCCAATAACGTTTTGTTTATGTCATAGCTCGGCCAGAGCCGTTGAGCTTGGTAAAGCCAGTTTCCTCCTAATCTCCATATCACTTTAAACACAGCATTCTGTGCAGATTTCAAATGGGTCCAATGTACATTTTTGTGTTCTGCGCCGACCTGCGCATATGATCCACTCTGTGCCATTGTGTCTCAGGACCAGAGCAGACTGTGCGTGCGTGACACTAACGTGAAACCAGACTTCATTCGCCCCAATGGAAAGCATATTACACTGTCTGAATCGTTCCCTATCCCCTACATAGTGCACTATGTGCCATTCACTATGTAGAAAATAGTAAATGTGTGAACAAGTGACTGATCTTAGCCGCAGCATCAGCATCTATTTATAGTGTAGGGGGCGGGACGCTTCAGATTCTAGAGAGCATTTGATTGGACAGAAAATCTGATGAGAAGCTGAAGTGCAGAGTGATGTCATCAAAAACACTGATCCATATTGGCGAAAGTGAGAGACTAAGTTTTGAATGCTTATATCTTCTTAATGCGAATATTGTCATTGTTTTGGAGCACACTAGCTTATAGATAACAGTAAGGCTAACATATCCATACTAAAAGACAAAAAACTTCAATTTTGATTTCATGGGGACTTTAAAGCTTCTCTTTTGCTGACAACAGCTGGTATACAAGTGCCTCTGATTACAAGTTTGGAAAAATGGTTGAAACATGTTCCATTCCCAAATGCACGTTTTAAATGAAACTCAGAGCAGATGTAGAGATAAGTTTCTTTAGAGCAACATTTACTGTAAATCAAGCCTATTCCTGATAATTGAAAGCAATTACGTGCACACACATTAGGAGTAATGGGTAGTGAACGAACACACACACACACACACACACACACACACACACACACACACACCCGGAGCAGTGGGCAGCCATTTTTGCTGTGGTGCCTGGGGAATGATTGGGGGTTAGGTGCCTTGCTCAAGGGCACCTCAATCATTTCCTGCCGGTATTGAGACTCGAACACCCAACCTTCAGGTAACCAGTCTGACTCTCTAACCATTAGTCATGACTGCCCTTAAACCTGATCCAACACACCTGTCTGTAATTATCAAATGCTCCTGAAGATCTTAATTAGCTGGTTCAGTTGTGTTTGATCAGGGTTGGAGCTGAACTCTGCAGGAAGGTAGATCTCCAGGAACAGGATCCGTGTCAGTGTAGAAACACTAATAATGGCCAAGTCTAGGAGTAGCCAACAGCTGACAATCTGTCTGATGAAACCAGCTGTCCAAAATGGCATTTACTTTCCCAGGGAATTTTAGCAGGCCACTGCTGGCCTTGTGAACAAATAGTTAAGGCCCTATTAATAGTAAACTAACTTTGACCATGGCACTCTATCTGAGACAGAGAGAATGTGAGAGGACAACACCAGCTCAGTTCACACACAAACATTGTATCACATTATTATTTCAGAACAATGACTCGGAGACAGGTTGTGTGACCTCACCTAGAAATAGTCCTCCTTAATTATCAGATTAATAGATCAGAAAAGATATCACTGTGTAGCTATGTTCAATCAAACATACTGAAGTATGTGGGAAAAGCAATGATAACAGGTGGATATGTATGACATGTATGATGATATGTATGACATGTATGATGATATGTATGATATGTATGAATGGATTTATGATCCTACAAGTTCACATCAACATAAAAACTATCATACAACAAAACACTGCTGAAATGTTTCACGTGTGTGTCGAGTTGGGCCTGTTTCTGTGTCTAATCCTTCTGTTGTGGTAACGTAATATTCGAAAGCATGGATGATGTCATATTACACAATAATGTAAGCTTGTCTGTCATAACCTAAAGTATTAGATTCACTGCACACTCTTAATTGTTCTCCAGGACGAAGACAGTAATCATGCTATTGTTTACAGCTAAGACCTTATTTTGCCAGTGTCAAGTTTCAAGTTTCCTTAAATTATAACAATTATATAATTATAAATGTATAATAAAGTAAATGTAAATTATAAAGGTTTGTTTCCTTTAATTATAACAAAATAATTTCAATACTACTGATTGTAATGGAACAATAACATAATTGGTTAATTGTAAAAGTTTGGGACTGGTAAGATTTTCTTATGTTTTTGAAAGACGTCTCTTATGCGGACCACGGATGCATTTATTTTATCAAAAATAGAGTACAACAGTAATATTGTGAAATATGATTGCAATTTAAAATAACTGCTTTCTGTTTTAATATATTTTTAAATGATGGAAAATCTGAATATTTAGTTTCACATGATCCTTCAGATATCATTCTGATATGCGGATTGGGTGCTCAAAAAACATTTCTTATTATTATCAATGTTTAAAAAATTGTTGTGCTGCTTAATAATTTAGTGGAAGCAGTCATACTTTTTAGGATTATTTGATGAATAGAAAGTTAAAAACAACAAAAAGAAATAAAATATTTGTAATATTTATAAAAGTGTCTTTACTTTTGATCGAAATCGATAGAAATTAATTCACAATCTCAAAAATCGAAATAAAAAATGGAATCGTCGATGCTGCCACGCCCCCATGTCGCGCCAATGATGGAAAGTTCGGATCGTTTTACTGACTCTGTTGTTCAATCTCGTTCATCAAAATTAGTCATTTCAGGGGCTTTAAATGTTATACTTTTAACAGGCAAATTCCCCGAACACACCCACCTACGCAATCTTGATCATATTCTGAATTAAGAAATCATTATAATGCAGTCAAAAATAATTTACATGGAACATTAATAATTACTTGACCTTCCGAGTCTTTTGTTCATTTGTCGCGTGACCGAGGCAATGAACGGATCGTTCATGAACGACTCATCACGGCGCGGAAAAAAAACACACGTGTTGAGAAAGGCTGTGAGTCCTCAAACTTAGATTCTATGCCCGAGCCCGAACTTGGCCTGACCCGGGCCGATATTTCACTATCCTCGGGCCGGGCTCTTGATCTATAGACGTGCACTCCCAACGCAATAGAGTGCGGCGCGGGACTAGATTTGATGGCCGAGTGCGAGCGCGGGCGGTAATGCACTCACTCTGTGTGTGCGGAAAACGATTCGCGGGACTCCCGCAAACTGGAAATATCTATGAATAAAACATATAAAAACTAATACATTTGTATTTATCTGTTGCAGAAAAGCAAAAAGAACAACTAAAACAAAATAGAAACGATTTACAGGCCAGAGTTTCTATTTATAACATGTTTGCAGCGTTGAGCGATTTAGCCAATCACAGACATATGTGTTGATTTCTTGAACGCAATGGCCAATCAGAAGCATTTAAGATAGACTCCCCTCACCGCTCAAAACGTACTTTTTGTTCAGTGCTGAATTCTGTAAGCTGGCAAATCCTCTAATTATAACAAACAAAGTGTAGGCTATATATTATGAAAGATTCATTGTGCAGTCAGCTTCACTGATAATAACAGAGATGTGTGAGATTGCGATGAACTGATGTCAGCTTTTTAGGAGCAACAGCAACCTGTGCTTAAAAAAAAAAAAAAGTAAAAATCGAGAATCGAATCGAACCGTGACCTTAGAATCGAAAATTTAATCGAATCGAGGATTTGGAGAATCGTGACACCCCTATAAATAAATGCATTAATTTCTTTAAAAAAAAAAATCTTACTGGCCCCAAACTTCTGAGCAGTGTAAAAGTGTATAAAACAATGAAAGTAGCTTTACTGTAAGATACTGTAAACCCTTAGCATCAATTGATAGTGAAAACAGAAAAACGATATTTCCACATATCATTACATTGCATTTTATGCTTATGTTTCTTCTATTTTCGTTAATGGTTATGTATTAAATGTTTATGTTACATTTTATGTTGTTTTATGTGAGTTAAAGTTTATTGCATTATTTATTGCCATTGTCGCGTATTATACACTAGCCGGTTCTAATCATGAATGCTCATGCCCAAAGCCAATGAGTTGTATTTCTTTTTATGATTATTCATTTTATTTTGTTTCAGTTATTCTAAAAACTCCAGATGTAAAAGCATGCCGTTTGTCATTTATTTCATTTACTGTCACATATGTCACCAGAGCTGGCTTGAGAGTTAATTATGGTAATTTTAAGACTTGTTTAAGACTTATGTTTTCTTTTTGTTATCAAAAAAAAGTAATAAAACAATTATTGTCATTGTATTTATTGAGGAGCAATCAGCATTAGCTTAATTGAGCCTGACTAATGTGGTTAAAGCACAATACAGTCTGATTTTGTAGTTTCATGTCTTCCTTTAGTCTGCCATGTTACCCACAAATCTCAGCCCCAGTTCCTCCTCCTGCCAAAACTGCACAGTTGTAACCTCGTGACAGTGGAGGACAGCTGCTTTCAATTAACACAGGAGGGTGAGAAAAAAGGCCTACAAGACTTCAACCAATCCAGATTGAACTCTAAACATCTTGAGTGTGTCTGAATCAAGCTCTTGGTGTCACAATGTAAAGAAGAACTGAAAGTAAAAGGTTCCAGAGCTCAGCAAAAAGGATTTATCTGCAACCAAATTGATCAAAATACAGGAAAATCAGTAGTACGGCTACTTTAAATTTCTTCCAAAAAATCTTGCATACAATTCATTGTTTGCATTCCATCTATTGTGCGTTTTTTAAATGTTTTTATTTATTTTGAGGAATATTAAATCTGTTTTTGTGCAAGTGAGAGGAGAAAAGATACTGTTGCAGAAAACAGCATCTACCTGGTGTCTATATTTAAGCTGCATAAACATACGTTAACACAAATGTAACTCAAATGGATCATTTCACGAAACCATATAAAAAAAATTCGAATCTGTAAACTGTTTCTGTATGCATTAACGCATTAACTAAAAGTGTTTTGCTACTTTTTTAAATGGCATGAATATAACAGCAGAACAACATCACGTACAGTATACACATCATCCCATTTCACAACACAAATATTTGTCTGAAGTAAATGAGTGGGGTACTGAAGATTAGAGAGTGGGATGACGATGAAACCTATACCAATTTGCTATACGTTTTTTAAAATAAAAATAACACCATTTTCAATTTGCTGTGTGATTTACGTTGTAGAGCAAAACGTTATGTTACGTTACGAGTTATGTTTACCACAGACCTTATTTTACTCTTACATTGAAAAACCCGATAGGAAAATCTTGAAGGAACCAGTGGCGAATTAGTCTTCCGGGTTCTGACGTCATCCCTGCAGCACTCTATTAAATCCTGTCTAACACTACAACAACTTTTCTCAAAACGGAATTTCAAAAACAAATTACAAATCCTCATCAGTGTTAGCCAGATAATATTAAAAATGCAGTATTAAGAAACCAAAATATAGCTTGCACTTATCAGGCAGTTCTGCACACTTATTCCTGTTTTCTAATTTAGATTAGGCTTTTAGATTAATGTTAAGTGGCAGATTTAGTAGTGTTTAATGTTTTGCTATGCTAATTTAGACAAGTTTCTGTTATGTTATGCACTTAAATTAAAGAAAACTTTTCCAAGAAATACATTTTTCCAACAAAATCTAATTAGATTTAAATGATTTGTTGTAATCTTGTTGTATGAACTTAAATTAATTTAGTCAAGACTACTAAAAAAAATAGTGTAATTTCCTACTAGATTGCCATTTTGCCATGCCTAAGAAAGAAAATTGTCGGGTTAACTACGTTTAATTTTTGTCCTGTCAATTAAATTGCCATCATTATAATTTTAGCTAATTAGACTCTAACGTCCAATGAAAGTTAAACACTTGTGTTCATTTAAATTAAAACCACTTTTAACATAGTAACAAAAAATATTACTTATGTAGGTTTAAGTGTGAGGTTTAAAGAATATATAGTTTATACTAAGTGCCCATGCCTAAACACAGTCACCACTCTGCATAATAGTATAACCACAAAATTCAAAAACATTACAGAAAGTCCTCTAAGTTTCTAACATAACTGACCATTAAAACACTAACATTAACGAAAAACACATAAAATAACACTTTAATCCCTAAATTTACCCTCCTAATAAACTTCAGTTTTCAATATATTAGGTTGATTGAACACATTAAAATAAGTTAAAACAAGAGGCAAAAGTTCATTTTTTTAGTGTGTTTTTTGTAGGGTTACCATCATGGTGAGGAGTGGAGCATGAGCTTGGTTTGATAACATATGTCAAATGTTCTATATTGCCATTGCTATTCAGCAATTTCTATGCTATGCTAATGTTATCAAAGCATTGTGTTACCAACTAGCAAGCTAAAGCTAGCCACATTTTTTAAGTTGAGATGATAACTTTAAGGAAAATGTATTAAAACGTATGACTACAAAATAAAAATCTTTTTTCAACTTTTTTGAGTTTTGCCAACTTGGGAGCAGAAATCTCTCAGATCTCCTTAAAATTTCTTTATTTGTGTTCGGAAGATGAAGGAAAGTCTTTGAGGGTGAGTAAATGGTGACAGAATTTTTGTTTTTGGGTGAACTAACCCTTTAAAGGCGAAGATTTACAAGGCAGCAAGAACAAGCTTCTCTCCCTATGTTGCTGTGTACGATCACCATGAAAGTTCATTGCAACAGCCACTAGGCAGCGAATTCCGACAGTCGTGCCTGAGTGTCGAGTGTGCAGCGGAAAGGCGGCTTTACACCAAAACATCTTAAATGTGCTTTATGGAGCTTCTTTGCTTTTTGGAGCCGAAATTGTTGACGTCATTTGTAAGTTGGATAAGAAACCGCTGTAATAGAACTCCACAACATGAGCAGTCTTCTCATCCCAATGTTTTCTCAAGAATGTCATGATGAGGGTCCAGCAGTTTAAACGTTTGTTTAAAACATAATGTACTTTAAACAAAGTCATGTAATTTCAACAAAATTAATTTCGATAAAAAAATGCGGTGCTTGATTTGGTTTATTTGCTCATTGTCCTGCGCTTTCTAATGGGCTTAGGAGAAAACACAGTACCTTTTTCCCCCTCTAACACAAAGTATGTCTTTTAGAATTTGAATATAATTCTTATATTATTAGAATTTAAGTAAGAAATTAAAATTAAAATTTTCCAGCCATTTTGACAGCCCTACATTGGTAAGCATAAGAGAATACTTTTAAAAACATTCAAAAAGAGCCTAGTGCTAGTCTAGCTAGTAGGCTAGTGTAACGCAAAATTTTGACTCTGGGTTTTTATTTTTATTTTACTTTTGTTTCTCATTAACAATTTTGTATACACAGTGGCATTTGTTAAATAATCTGAGAACATTAAAGCCAGTCATTGTCTATTGCCTTGTAAACACAAATGTTTTACATGTGGATAAAAGAGATTCAGCTGGAATTCTCATCTCTTCCTGAATTTATTTTGCGAACAATAAATCACTTCAGTGTGATGCAGAAAGCAGACAAGAAAGCGGTTGAGGGTCAGACGGACGAAAGGAAAGTGGGGGGGGTGGTTGAAGTGGCTGGGCGCAGGGCTCAGATGGTCCCATGGTTCCTGTGATTGTGAGGAGGCAGTACACTGTGTTCGGCATGCAACCCCTCAAAGGAAATCTCTCCTTATTCTTTTTTAAACAGGAAGTCGTACTGAGGAAGCTTCATTTCTATGAATGAAATCAAAGAATCAACTTTGTGGCAGATCCAGCAATGATCTGGGGTTTAAACTGTGTAATGTAAGATTCTATCTGCACTCTAAACCGCACGCTTGAGCATAACACCGTCCTAAGGCACATTAGTGCCACGTTACCTCGCAATTTATCAGAAGACTAGAACCACCTGTCAGTTTGCTGATGATGCACATCTATTGTCTACTCAGGCTTTTCACTGGCCTCGGGTGCTGTTTGTTTCAGCAAAGAGGAAAAGCAAGATTGTAGGCATTAAAGTAAAAGCATGGCTGTTTTGATTGCCTGTTACAGAAATCAAGCAGTAAATGCAGAGATTTCTACGGTGGATACCATATCTACTCTTAATCATCTTTGATTTTTTAAATAAAAATCTGTTGACTTCATGCTCAGCTCGTACCGTGAATGGACAAAGTGCTTCAGGCCAATCACTAGCCATGTATTTTATTCACTGAATAGAACATACAGATAATGTAAGATAAAGTATAATTTTATGGTTGATGGATATTCTTTTTAGGATATAAGGTCATCCACAAAAAGCCTAAATTAAATCTGTTCAGCATGTAAAGCGATCGTGTCTCTACAGAAAACTTGGACTAAACCACTCAGTTCATATGGAACAGTTTTACAATCTCTTTATGAACTTTTTAAAGTCAAAGTGGTAGTTGGACTGTCAATGAAAGGACAGAAATCTCTCAGATTTCATTAAAAATATCTTCATTTGTGTTCCGCAGATGAACAAAAGTATTACAGGATTGGAAAGACATGAGGGTGAGTAAATGATGACAATTTAATTTTTGGTTGAACTAGCTATCCCTTTCTAGCTATCCCTGGCAGAGATGTGTCCTCTGAGCCAGGTGTTTTACCTACACTAACTTATATTTCTGACTGCAATATTTCAACAGCAAGAGCCTTTATCCTCCAATCATTCACCATGGAGGAATGAATAAATGAATGCAAACAATAAACAGCTATGCATATATAGGACAAATGGCCGCCAATAAATTTGGAGGAAACATATGGAGACAACAATAAAACAATTATTTGTGAATAAAACGTATTACATTTATTTCTTACCAATAACTGTGCATTTTTAAAAGTATTAAATGTTGCTAAAAGTTAAACAAAAAAGTAATACATTTCACCTCAGGCGAACTAATTTGATAGGATTATACACTGGGATTACATCACATCTGGTCAGAGTGTTGCATACGGTGTAGTCGACCAACTTGACCAAGTAAAAAAAAAAAAGAATGCATCCAAAGCTCAAATAAGGCCTGTAAATTACGCAGGTGGTCGGGACCCCACGCAGTCCCAGTGCGACTCTCCATTGGAGATTAATGACTTCTGGTCCATGGACTGTTGTCTGTCGTGTGCAGTCCACTATCTCCAACATTCGCATACGATTGTCGCATTTTGTCCCCGAGGGCACAGAACTTTCAAACTGCTCCGGAAGCAACCGTTACCCTCCACTTATTCACCATGATGAAATAAATGAATAATACATTTATCAATATATCCACTTAAAACAAATAACCCTCAATATGGCTGAAAGAAAAACATAGGTTTTCTAGGGCTAATCAACGTAAATACGATTTAATAATTATAAAACAATAATTTATGACATAATTATTAAAAACCGCCATTTTACAGAGAGTGTTTAAAGAATAGGCTAAAGTTTTATTGGAAAAATTCTGGTAATTCTCACCCCGCACTCAAAGTTTTGGTTAGAATGCATCATCACATCTGGTCAGGCAGCTGCATATGAGCTAGCCGCAGAAGTTCAAACATTTCAATGCATCCGGAGCTCAAATTTGATCTAAAATCTCTGTATATATGATCGGAATTCCATGCAGCTCCTGTACTACTCTGCACTGGAAATGAATGGCTTCCAGTTTGGCGCTTGTCTTTTGTCAGAGATTGTGGAAGGGAAGTAAGATCGTCTCTGACTCTGAGTCCCTACTCTTTTTTCCGATTTTAATTCATTGAACGTTCAAAAAATCAGTATGTATTTGAAGTAGAAATCTTTTATAACATTCTAAATATCTTTACGGTCACTTTTTGTTCAATTAAATGAATCGTTGCTGAATAAAAGTATTAATATCTTTAAAAAAAAAAAGAAAAAAAAAATGGTAGTATACGTGTACCCTTGCTGTTCCTTTCCAAAAAATATACGAAATAAAAAAGGGAAGATTACAGGTCAGGTGGACTATACCTCATCTTATCAAATAATACTGCTGAAGTGTGTATGATCTGCCAACAGACTGAACACTACAGAGCATCATACTCCTATGTAAGATCAAATGCCATACCCAACACAACAGCTCATTTAGCTCATGGGCATATGAAAATTTATTTGAGGCCCAGTCACAGACATCCATAGTTGTGAATATTACTTATGTAATTGGCTTTGCCTGATGCTTGATATCTGAATTAGGTTGAATTTAAAACCAAATTATGCTTTTTAAGTTCATTACTAGTATGTCGATTTAAAAGTATAATTTCACACCTCAAATTTTATGAAAACACACTGGGCTGTTGTGTGGCGGTGGACGAACTGCCTTCTTTATAGTAGATAGTAATTTTCTGAGGTGACAGATGGCTATAAAGTTCCTGCCAGGTATTCCAAACTGCAACAAAATTATAAATCATCTCTGAAAGGGAAAGGCCTTGCCCCCAGTTGGGATTTAGTGTGTGTGAACACCAGTAAACTGTTAGCTACTGACATTTCTCTTCTTATGCGGCTCTATTGTCAATAGGCTAGCAAAGTCTCTGGTGGCTGATCGAATTGCACACATTTAAAGGGAATGAGGCTGAGGACATGGATGCCAAAGGTCAGGTTAACCACCAGTTAAATGAGCATAGCTCATAGGTAGGTGCATTCCTCCCTGATTTGTAAAACGATGTGTTGTGATCTCTAAAACTATCTAATCGAGAGAGATTACTGACAGGAATTCTCAGATAGGAATGCTATATGATATAATATCTACCTACAGTTGTGATATATATCTGAGTGAAAAGGCCTCTTGAACAAGAAATGTAGGGTGGGATTGATTTTGTCCATCGGGAATAGATTGGATCATTATCGTGAATCGTGATCTCATGTGAGTGACAGGCTGTCCCGCCCTCACACCAGTAAACACATCAGAGAAGAGATGTTACTGCAAGAGGGAGGGGAAGTCATTTTCTTTAAAGATTACAAGGACACATGAATAAAATAAAATAAAGATGTGCACAGATAAATAATAGATAATAAATACTGCAATATTCCATAAAAGATAAGAATTGTCCATTTTCATTTCATGGTGACTTTAATTGCTTGAAGTAAACAAACTACTGTTTGGTTTTGGGAGGAATGATTTACAGCAGTAACACCTCCCTGAGAGACCTGTGATCATCTGCCCTGCATGTTGAGAATCAGGCCCATTTACCCTCAAGCAGCCTGAGCAGAATGAAGAATGCAGTTTGAGGCTTTATCAACAGTCCGAGGAGTCAGAAGTGATGACCATGCACATACCATTTCAAAGTAGGATACAAAGTATGAGCTCAAAGCACTCTGCTAGACGACAAACAAAAATTAGAAAGTACAATAGGCACACATAACCTCCAAGAACAGTTTTTTCCAAAAGAGCCTGGGTGTTCTCAATGCACCTATGAACAAGCAACATTTCTGGTATTAATGGAAGTCAGACTTATTTGTCATGGATTCGGTCCTTAAAACCGGTTCAAGAAATTATTCAACAATTATAACACGTCACGATATCCCCTGCGTGGTATACAACAGTGAGCTACATGTTCCAATAAAGAAATATGTAGTCACATATTGCTATTTATTACATTATTTGTATTACGTTTTAATAATAGGTGTGTTATTGTATTTTTATGTGTGTGTGTGTGTGTGTGTCATAATTCAGCTCATAAAAAGATTATTTTAGAACCTAAATATAATTTGTAGTGAATGAATTCTAAAACAAAGAACCACTCTGACTGATTCATGAGTGAATCGTTCACTCAATTCGTGAACAAATTGTTCAGACCGGTTTTTTTGACAGAACCTACCAATTCATTACAAAGATCCGACTCAATAGAATGATTCATTCACGAATCAGACACATCTACAGTAGCTTATCAGATACTTTATCTAACAGCATATAAATTCAGGAAGAGATTTGTAATTACAAGGCCATCGTAAATGACTGGCTTTGATATGTTTGTGTTATTTCGCAAATGGCTCTGTGTAGCTTATACAAAAATTGTTAATGAGAAACAAAAGTAAAATACATTAAAAACTATTCCTGTAGTCAGAGAAATTGCGTAACACTGCCATTCAAAAGTTTGGGGTTGATCAGATATTTTAATGTTTTAAAGAAGTCTCTTATGCTCACAAAGGCTTAATTATTTTATCAAAAATATTACAATTTAAAATAGTTCTGTTTGTTGCAGCCATGACTCAGCTCAAGACTTTTAGAACCCAACATTATTTGTATTGAATGATTTCTAGAACTAAGAACCGCTATTCATGATCGTGAATCGTTCAGTCAATTCGTGAACGAATTGTTCAGACCGTTTTGAACAGATCCGACCAATTCATTGTAAAGATCCGAGTCAAAAGAATGATTCGTTAACGAATCAGACATATCTAATCTTCAGTAGATTATCAAATACTTTGTCTAACATCATTGTCCCGTTAAGTTTTAGTATTAAATAAACACTAACGAGACCGCAACGAATCCCACTAACAGTTAATAGCCTATTCTTATCAAAAGTAACACATCTAAAAAGTTGAGTCTGTGGTCAAACAACTGCGTAATCGTTGTATTTAATTTAAAACAACGAAGAAAGTTGACTGCTTAGCAAATTGCTGTTATACTATGTGGTAAATCGAAAATATGTGTTTTAGGCAGCTGGTTAATTCGGCTACCGCCTTGACAACATAACAACAACATATCAAACCATGACAGAGTTGTCCGTGCCCATCCATGAGATGGCAAACCCAGATAAAAACTTTAAATCTGTACTCGCCTGCCAACTGTTTGATTGGCGAGCTGTTTCATCCGATTAAATTGTTTCTTCATTTTAGTGGCGTCGGCCTCAAAACCCAGTTTTTAAGACGTGGAGAGTGTGTTCGTCGATGCCTCATGAGCCGAAAGATCCTTGGCTTGAGCACGATGGCGAAGTCGTGTGGATAATTACATTAAAACACCCCGGTGTTCGTTTAACGTTAGCTCAAGCAGCTAGAAAACTAGCCGAACGGGAGAGAAAAAAACAGTAGTGTGGAAAAAAGTTAGCTCCGGTGAGTAGCGGTGCTCGTTTCATGTCACTCCGTGTTGCAACTGCTCTCAAAAGCGGGAGTATGTGGTGTTTCCACGTATATGCCAGTCCGTGACAACTACGGGAGAGAGTGGAAGTGCACGGCAGCGGGCTGATCACTCCATCCGTGTCGGGTACTGCGTGCGTGCGTGCGTGCGTGTGTGTATGTATGTGTTTCACAGGTCAGATCAACGCAGCTCCAGGCTGATCATGATGCCATTAATGTGGACACAGGGGCTGTCCTGAATCCTACTGCGTTGACTATATAAACATTAAGCTGTCTGTTATGCCCAAAAAGCGGTCTCCCGCTGTTTGAGACGCAGCTTGAAAGACTACGCAGAGTTCAGTGTCCAGTGTCCACTCATATTACCTACTGTGATGATGACCATACACTCCCTGAATGGACTGTAGGAATTTACATCATAGCGAATCTTAGTGTTCAACCAAATCTGTCCTTCTTTTCTGGTTTTAGTTTTACTATATATATATATATATATATATATATATATATATATATATATATATATATATATATATATATATATATATATATATATATACATATATACATATATGTGTGTGTATTTATAGTAGGTAATTTGCATCTATTTTAAATACTGCATATGCTTTGGCAATATTGTAAAAGCAGAAAATTATGCTAATAAAATAAAAAATTCTGTTGACTTTCTCTCTATTCAGAACGTTGACTCATAATAAGGCTTGACACCTGATCCAATCCAATCCACACCAGTCATTTTCTAATAATGCGGTCTCTTCCTCTAATTATATTACACAGGCTTCTAAATGACAGATTTAAAGTAATAGAAGTTGATATAACCCTCATATCCTTGACGTCTAATATCTATACATTTGTAACTGGTCATTTCCCGTTATCATTAACCCGAGTGATGGAGGGGTGTTATTGTGAGCAATAATATAAAACAACACCATTTATAAAAGGACTCTTCGAGCGATTTGCATCAGCGCAAACATCTGAAGACCAACCAATGTAAATGCTACACATAAATGTGAATTAAATTGACTGCCATGCGCAGTAAGCTCTTCTCGCCACCTCGAGATGTATTATGGGAAAGTTTCGTCAGCGGAAATAGATGTAAACATGTGATAGTCAACCGAAGCGCTTGGTGCAGTTCTGTTTATGTTATGCCGCTGTAAAAACCAATATGCTTGTTTCAAATAAATGTGTTTGAAAAATATTTAAAGAATCTGTTGATAATCTTGGCAATGAAATATTGAATCTTAGGCTGTTGCGGTTTTCGAAACCCGGTCAGATTAGCTAACATTTAGCCTTTGCGTTCATAGAAATACAGCATGTGTATTTAACGCAGTGTTTTGCAATAATTCTCACGTTGCTTCAAATCTGCAAGTGTTCATGGCATCCAAACAGCCATATAACGTTACATATTCTGACACTGCCGATGAAGCCGTCAGAGCAACTTGCGACGACGCATCGATATGCAAAAGGTAGCACGCCTTGCAAACACAGTGATCCGAAATAAAATTATTAAACATAATCTTCGCGTGTTTTTAAATGCTGTGCTTCCCTCATGAGATTCTAGCACAATGTTAATGAGCATCATAGTATCACCAAATAGGCAAAATATTGTACTACAGTCGTGGTTGAGCACAATGTTGCAGACATGATTGATTTTATATAATAATGTATTACTTAAAATTCTTTCATTATTTAGGCTACATATAGGTCAGCAACATTGCCGTAGTTATACATGTCGTATGCCATTTATGTGAAATAATAACAATTTTATTTATTGAATTTAACCGTATAGTTGTCATTCTGCTTTATAGGTTTGCTACCAGTAAAGGTTACTGGACTGACCTCTACGCCCAGTATTTTGTGAGGCAAGTAGGTGAACGTAAAGCACCTGAGATCAACAGAGGTAAGATTGTTTAAATATCTCCACCTGCTGGTCAATGTTTGCAGCTGCGTTTAAAATAATTTGCTTTTATTCATATTATTGTGGTGTAGGTTATTATGGTCGTGTCAAAGGGGTGAATCTCCTTCTCGATGCTTTTCTTGAGAAGACGCAATGTGACTGCCAGGTGGTGAATCTTGGGGCTGGACTGGATACCACTTTTTGGAGATTAAAGGTTGTTGTTTTTTATTATTAATTTTGAGATCCAATAATAATAGTTGTATATATATATATATATATATATATATATATATATATATATATATATATATATAGATAAGGAATAATGTGTGTTCTTCCACAGACTAATGAAATAAATCATTCTTGATAAGCAATCAAAGAAAAGTATGTTTTTAATGTGTATTCTTAATTCTTAGGATGAAAACATTATGCCGAAAAAGTTTTTTGAAGTTGACTTCCCAACGATTGTTGCTAGAAAAATACACCACATCAAGTAAGGTGTTGTTACTTTTATAATATTATTATTGTTTTTATTTTCAATAATTTGCTTATTGACATTAACATGAATGATTTTGTAAGCATAGTATGTTCTTTTAGTCATATTCCTCTAGAGGGAGTCAGTGTCTCTGATGAATAGTTTAGGGACTCTCTGTCCAGCTATGTCCACCCTTTAAAGCAATGGTTGAATTGTGTATCTATCATCATTTTTGTATTAAAAGTATCGGTCCTTTGGTGCTCTTTATTATTTTAAAGTATCCCATGAATTAATACTCTTCGATTGCTGTTATGCATATGAATTACTATTCATGTCCGGAGGATGTTTTGTCATGGGTGATTTGATGTTTTTCAGTGGTCAGTGGAAACTGCTGTAGGCACAGCTGTGAAATATACACATTTAGCTGACTCTTATCCAAAGTGACTTGCTATAGAGTGGTGCAGTTATGGCATCAATGGCTTTTTTCAATTTATGAGTAAAATATGGTCTGTGCGGTAAATATAACTTGACATTATTTTGATGTTTTGTATACTGCACACATTCACACCCCAAACGTTCTTATCTAGTTACTCATTAGAAACATACATTTTCAAAAATAAACTAAATTCGCTTTTTCGGGATGGGTGTGTTATTTACTTTGTAAAACAAAATATTATCAAGCTATGTTCACCACAGACCTTATTTTGTAAAAATATATTGCACAAAATTGAAAAACGAATCAGAATATTGCTATCAGAATAGCAAACAGCCTGGTCACGGATATAATAAGTGAAATAATAAGCGCCAATCAAAAAATTAAAAAGCGCAATTAAAAAATAACAAACATGAATCTAAACTTTAAACACACTTAAAATTATTTTGCTCAAAACTGAAAAATACACAAAATGATGTTTCCTTGGTTATATTACTCTGTTTTTTGTGCTCTCTGAAATGTTCTGCTCATATTAAAAAATGTTGTATGCTTATGATATTCCCTTTTGAGGTTGGTCTCACGACATTGCGACACTTAAGGAAACCCCTTCACCAAAAATACTGAAGTCTGATTAAATCACACTATTGCTACTGCAATAGCCGCGCCCCTCCAGGTCGAGAGCTTCCCCGTCCCCTGGGCCGTGGATCGCGCTTCCGCCCTGTCTGTGTTTAGAGACGTCCTGCCTGCGGCCAGTTTACAGCCCTCGCCACAGCAGAGGCCGCTGCAAGATCCAGACTCTCCTGACCAAGCAGGCAGTAGAAGTGGTATCCGGAGCACTATCAGTGTGCTCCCAATTCTTTCTTGTTACGAAAAAGGATGGTAACTTGCATCCGATTTTGGACTTAAGGCCACTGAATCGAGCCCTAGTGAAGCGCTCGTTAAAGATGACCACTGTAAAGCAGATCCTCCACTGGTTTATAGTGGTGGAACCGAAGGACGCTTACTTTCACATCCAAATAGCCCCTCATCACAGGCGCTATCTGAGATTTGTGTTTGAAGGAGACGCATACCAATTCAAAGTCCTGCCGTTTGGGCTGGCTCTGGCTCCACGTACGTTCACAAAGAGTGTGAATGCAGTGCTTTCCCCCTTGAGACTCAGTGGGATGCACATTCTGAATGATCTTGATGACTGGCTTCTCAATCCATCATATTCCTGGGGATGATGCTGGATTCGCAATCGACGTTTCCGACCATACTCAATGCTCTGTCCGCGTTTGTAAAGGACAGAGCCGTTCCTCTGAAGTAATTTCAGAGACTGCTAGGGCTAATGGCAGCTGTAGCCTCAGTTTGCCACTTGAGTTTGTTGTACATGAGGCTACTGCAACTTTGGCTGAAAGATCGTGTTCCATGGAGAGTGTGGAAAGTGGGGAGAATGTGCGGTGTGGTAACGCGCGTATGTCTCGACGCTCTGTCGCCCTGGTTCGATAGGACCATGTACAACCAGGGGATCAGGATGGGCAGAGTGGTCAGATGGAAGGTGGTCACTACAGATACATCGTTAAACAGCTGGACAGCCCTTTGCGACGGCATGGCGACGTTTGGCACCTGGACGAGCGCCCAGAAGCGATGGATGGCATATAAACTGCCTGGAATTGAAGGCTGTTCATCTGGCTCTGCGGGAATTTCTGCCATTCGTGAGAGACCGTCATGTTCTCATTCGAACGGACAATACGGCACTGGGGGCATACATCAATCACCAGGGAGGGAGGTGTGCTTTGGCATCCCCTCAGAGGCTGACAGAACACTTCCTCTAATGGGCGGACCAGCGATTCCTCTCAATACGGGCAGTTCATGTGCTAGGCAGGCGGAATTGCGGGGCGGACATGCTGTCCAGAGAGGGCGTTGTTCACAGGAAGTAGAGGCTGCACCAACAGACGGTGTGCTTGATATGGAGTGTCTTTGACAAAGCGGAAGTCGACCTCTTTGCCACAGAGGAGAATGCCCACTACTGCCTTCTGTTCTTCTCTCTGACTTGGCTGGGGATGCATTGCCGAGCCGCTGGCCCAGGAAGAGAAAATATGCTTTCCCTCCAGTGAAGACTATGCCGCTAGTGTAAAGTCAGAAACGATTTAGGTGCAATTTAAGTGAACTTATTCGGGGTGACTGGAGGAGAGAGGTGTTTCGAGCGGTGAATCTGTTGCGTCAGAGGAAAAGCTACGAAGACAGAGTTCCGAGTGAAAGGACAAAAAGATTTTAAAAGCACATCAGTGACTAGTCAACCCAAGACACTGATGGTTATCAATCTAATCTGAACCTAATTTGTGGCTAATTTGAACCTAAACTGCCAAGCTAACTATCTTCAAAGATAGTCAACAGATTTCTAAAGACTTTTTAAAAACTTGAACAAACAAGTTTATTCTATGACAAAGAATGTTTCAGTAACTCGATATGTATCTTAATGACGTTAAAATGGTGTAATATTTAAGAATTTGTTTATGTACTTACCATTTGTTTCGAGTGCAGTGTGCTTGCCGTGAGAGCCCGCCCACATGCTCTTCTGATTGGCTGTGACCTTTGGTTGATTTTGTCGCATTTCGTAGTCACGTCTGATGTGTAGACAGACAAGTTGCAGGAATATGAACGCATCATGTGTGGTTAGGACAGGGTGTAAAGCAGACGATGTATCTACTTCAAACGTCACAACTACCAAAACAACGTGTCTACGACCAGACACGAGCAGCACAACAAAAGCAAATAGAAACCATTGTAACGTGACAAATTCCCGACAATAAACTGATGCGTTCCATTTTTTGTTCTATTCGCCCAACTTCTGACAAAAAGAAACAAATGGATTCACCAGTACAACACAGTGTGTTGTGGGCCTCAAAATATTAGCTTCTGAGAGTCTTAATGTGGGTGCATGTAGGTGGGTGGGGCCGGCAGAAAAAGTTTGGGAACCACTGCAATAGAGAAACATAAGTAGTTTTTCAGAGCAAACAAAATTTATAGTGTACAATGCCAGGTTTATTAGAAAACTAGACTATGAAACAAGCTAGACCAGAGGTGAAATGAAAAGAAGAGGAAGATTTTTATGTCTGTGTAAAGTGCCTTGGTTTAAGAGTGTTAGTGGCATATAGTACATAAATACACAATCCCGACCCTCATTGCATTAGATAACAGAATACCAAAGTGTCATCTGCAAACAAATGATACTAGACCTTTTCTCACAACCTTTTTTTGCAGTTGCCTGTAACTAACTGGTGTTGTATAAAGTCTGTTCCCCTCAAGTTTAAACAAAAAGTGTCCAAATTGTTTGAGTAATATTTGTATATTTTTGAGACTACTCTACAGTATAACACAGAGAGATGCTAAAGGCCTATATATTGTCACCATTATCTTCAGTTCATGCCTTCCTTTGTTGATTTTCCCGCCACAATCTATCACCATGGACACTAACACCATTTATCACAGCTGTTCGTCCTTTTAGTCAATCATCACAGTGTATTTAAGTTCCTCCCTCAGTTTGTCAGAAGTTGTTTGTGTCCGTGTTTGACACATCTGATTAAACTTCATACATATTTGTTAATCCTTCGTGTGACATATATATGTGCTGAACAGTTTTTTTTTTTCAGAGTTCAAACTTGTATTTTTCATGTGGACTTTCTGCAGGTTGTTTGGTGATATGAATGACTTTGATGATAGAAATCTGAAAACTGATAATGATCACCGAGATAAAAGTCCTGTTTTTCATAAAACAATTGAGTAAATGATTAACTTAAGTCTATCTATCTATCTATCTATCTATCTATCTATCTATCTATCTATCTATCTATCTATCTATCTATCTATCTATCTATCTATCTATCTATCTATCTATCTATCTATCTATCTATCTATCTATCTATCTATCTTTTACAGGACAAAACCTCCATTATCGAAACCTTTGATTGAGACGCACTCCACTGATTCACTCCTTCTAGGTATTGAAATCAAATTATGATGTTACAAAGAGCATTTTTTGTGGTAACCTTTTCCACTGTAACCTCTCATCTGTTCAACTTTGTCTTTTTGACAGATGGTCATAGCCTGGACTCGGACAGATATTGTATTATCAGTGCTGATCTAAGAGACCTCCCAACTTTAGAAGACAAACTAAAAAAGTTCCAGATAAATCCAGAGTACGTACTGTAATATCACAACCTTGGCTGAGTTAAAAATAAAAAATTCAAGGTTTTTTTCAGTGTTACTATTACACTGCATATTTGTCTTATCAACATTCAAGATTACATAGTAATGGCATTTATAACATCAGGACGACCCTCTCTTATCTTTATCTTTCTGAAAGGTTCACATGTTTAATTCTTTGCCTCGGTCACATGCGAGAGTTGTATAATGTTGAGACTAAAATTAACGGCTGGTGGAACGTTGTGTATCAAAACAATAGGATTTTGAGATATAATTTGTCTTACTAGAAAGTGAACCTCACAATTCTGTGCATCCTACATAGGGTTGATCCATCCTGTTTGGCCTCCCAATAGGATTTGCACGCATCTGTTGTTTTGTTTTCGTGCATCTGTTGATGCCCCTGACGACAATAGTACACTTGGGAGCATTTAGAGTTTCCTTAGATGCGTCAAAAAGTACTCGTTTTCTTTGATGTGATCTGATGAGACCCGAAGGAAGCTACCGTTCTAGAAGGTGTATGACATCAATGGCCTCATTTCCAAGGTCTCTTACCTTGAGTTTTTTTGTTTTTTTTTGCAACTTCCTGTTGAGTCCACCCTAACGTGGCGTCTTGACGTTTACCAGCTTGCCTGCAAATCCCATCAGTGTCTCGTTTGCTAAATGAAAAAAAAAAAAGTCTGGAAAATCTATTGTCATAGCATGCGAACCACTCTTCCAATAACGTGATTTCCTTTTAGATTTTTTACTTTTAGATTTTACCTTAATGATTCTGCTTCCAGGAACAAACTTCTTGTTTAATGCATGAGCTGATTAAATTGTGATGTTCTCAATAGAAAAAAATGCAGCCTATCTTGAATTTCAAAAAATAACATTTTAAACTGTTTTTTCTACTGCAGGAAATATAATTTGGGAACACTTAAAAATAAGATTTAATTTATTGACATTTGTTAATGCATTGGGTATATAATCAACTAACAACTTTTTTGTATACACTACCATTCAAAAATTTGCGGTCTGTAAGATTTGTTTTATGTTTTTGAAAGAAGTCTCTTATGCTCACCAGGTCTGCATTTATTTAATCAAAAATACAGTAAAAAAAAAAAAAAAAACTGCAATATTGTGAAATATTATAATTTTAAAATAACTGTTTTCTGTTTTAACACATTTTAAAATTGTATTTATTCCAGTGATTGCAAAGCTAAATTATTAGCATCATTACTCCAGTCTTCAGTGTCACATGATACTTCAAATCATTCTAATATGCTGATTTGGTGCTCAAGAAACTTTGCTTATTGAAAACAGCTGTTCTGCTATATTATGTAGTGGAAACTGATAAATTGTTTTCAGGATTCTTTGAATAGAATGTTAAAAAAACAGCTTTTACTTACTTTACATTAATCTTTTGTAACATTACGAGTTCTTCTCAAACGGAAGGCTGCGTCCTAGGAAGGCTGCATATCTCGGCTGCCGCTGAAGGCCAACTCAATTTGAAGGAACCTTGGAAGGCAGCCTTTGTTTTGCGCCCTTCATTCAGCTAATTTTGAAGGATGCATCAAGTGTATCCTTTGCATCCTTCATTCACCCACAATCCTTTGCACACATTCCAATTCACGGAAAAAGATCTGATGGAAAACGAGTCGGCCCTGAGTTCAAAATAATGTTTTCAGAGATGAAGGCATGTTATCTTTTGTCTTGCTGTAAATGAATCACTTAACAACACTAAACTGCCAATAAAGTAAGCCACTGGGAGGCCGCAGATGGTTGTCATTCACTGCATTGCATTATTAGAAAGCCAGTTAATGTGAAGATTTTTCATGCAAAGTATTTTTCCAAAATTAACTTTTAATAGTATTTTCGTGCCGTGACCGTGGAGGTGTAGCCTTGCGCACTCACTAGACCATCTCATTCTAGTGTTTAATGCTGAGGAGTGCTCTAGCCTACAAGCCTTCGATGGACTGGACTAGGAAGAACACACAGTCAGCATCACTAGGATGCAGCCTTCTGTTTGAGCAGCACCCTATAAATATCTTTACTATCGCTTTTGATCAATTTAATGCATCTTTACAACTAAAATGCCTCAGTATGTATTTAGACAGTAACATTATCCTGGATTAATAAATGTTGTAAAAGTACTGCTGTTAGCCTCTATTTAGAGGGAGCTTAATCATAGGATGGGTGTTGTAAAGAAACACTTCCCAACCATTGATATGAGCTGAAGGATTATGATTAATAACAGTATTCCTGCTTCTGTCCACCCAGGTTGCCCACTCTTTTTCTGTCTGAATGTGTACTGGTGTACATGACCCCTGAGCAGTCCTCCAAACTGGTGCACTGGGTGGCAGACACCTTCCTTACGGCCATGTTCATTAATTACGAACAGGTGAGTTAATACCATAAGCTGCCTCGTTATAACAATCCTCGTTTCGATTTTTTAAATTCAAAATGTTCAGTTGATCTTGGTCGAACAGGATGTCTGCAGGGCTTAAAAAGGTCTTTATAAAGTCTCAATTCACAAATGAAGAGCTTAAAAAGGTCTTAAAGGGATAGTTCACCCAAAAATGAAAATTCTGTCAGTATTTACTCACCCTCATGTTGTTCCAACCCCGTAAGACCTTCGTTCATCTTCGGAACACGAATTAAGATATTTTTGATTAAATCTGAGAGCTGGATCACTCCTCCATACTAGTCCATAGGCTTCTTCAGGGATTGACACTTGCCGGCCCCGAAAAGTTATTAAAGACATTGTTAAAATAGTCCAAGTGACTACAGTGGCTCAATCTTAAGTTTATCAAGCAACGAGAATACTTTTTGTGCGCAAAAACAAACAAAAATAACGTCTTTATTTCAACTATTCATTTCCTCCTCTGTTGGCCTCTAGTCAGTTAACTTAGTATGATTGCGTAGAGCTACGTCACACGTAGGCCCACTATTGGCTGACGCTGGTCATGTGGGTGATGCGTGTGACGTACAACAACAGAAGCTCTACGCTATTATACTAGTGAACTGACTCGAGGCCCACAGAGAAGGAAATGAATAGTTGAAATAAAGTCGTTATTTTTGTTTTTTTGCGCACAAAAAGTATTCTCGTCATTTGATAAACTTAAGATTGAGCCACTGTAGTCACTTCGACTATTTTAACGATGTCTTTAATAACTTTTCGAGGCCGGCAAGTTCAATCCCTGAAGAAGCCTATGGACTAGTATGGAGAAGTGATCCAGCTCTCAGATTTAATCAAAAATATCTCAATTCGTGTTTCGAAGATGAACGAAGGTCTTACGGGGTTGGAACAACATGAGGGTGAGTAAATACTGACAGAATTTTCATTTTTTGGTGAACTATCCCTTTAAGACCTTTTTAAGCTCTTCATTTGTGAATTGAGACTTTATAAAGACCTTTTTAAGCCCTGCAGACATCCTGTTCGACCAAGATCAACTGAACATTTTTTCTTGTTTTAATCATAAACTCACTTTATTTTGATACATTTCACAGAAAACAAGACATTTATGTAATTTTTATCTCCAGTCAATGCATCTTGATTTGCATTGGAAAACAAGACAAAAATACTGATAAAGAACATTACTTTTTTCCTGAGTGATCAGAAGGTACAGTAAAAGGTATTTCCATATACTAGTGTTTGAAAGCAGAGGCATTCCAGCTACTTTTTTGGTAAAATTATAAAAAGTAATGGATATCTGTTGCAGATACAACTCATGTTTTTCTCCCTATGCATTTACATTTAGAGAACATATTAACATATTGAATTTATAGTCCAGTCATTTTATGAAAAAAGGTTGAACAAATTGCAACAGAAGCAAACTCAACTGATTTTGTATCCTCAATATGTCCTGAGTAAGGAAAAAAAGGGTAAAAATTTTAACCTTTAGATATCATCATGAAAATTACTGAGTTGATTACTTACATCAAGACAAACAAAAAATGTATTACAAGTTTTTTTTAATTGTTTGTTAACATGGACAAACGGTGCATAATATAATTACGTATTAGCTAATTTGCATAATTACCCAAACAGTTCTAAACATTGGGTATAGCCAGGTGAAAATGTTTTTTTGAAACTTGTTGACATATAACAGTAAACTATTTAATATTAAGGTCTAAATGGAACCCATTTATGCTACCCATGAACATTAATACAGGAAGAAGTACTTTAGAAACCAGCCTTTATTAATTATTATTGCAGAGATGGGGTTTGGGCATTGAGTGCATTGTGTACATAATTAGATTTTTTGATCCAGACACTTTTTATTTCACCTACCTTTTGTCTTCTGCATTCTCCGAGTCCTTATCCATGTCTTCTGTTCTTCCCTCAGATTCATCCCCCAGAAACAGTCCCACTGACCCAGCCCCAAACCCCATCTAATAATAATTAATAAAGGCTGGTTTCTAAAGTACTTCTTCCTGTATTAATGTTCATGGGTAGCATAAATGGGTTCCATTCAGACCTTAATATTAAATAGTTTACTGTTATATGTCAACAAGTTTCAAAAAAACATTTTCACCTGGCTATACCCAATGTTTAGAACTGTTTGGGTAATTATGCAAATTAGTTAATACGTAATTATATTATGCACCATTTGTCCATGTTAACAAACAATTTAAAAAAACTTGTAATACATTTTTTGTTTGTCTTGATGTAAGTAATCAACTAATTTTCATGATGATATCTAAAGGTTAAAATTTTTACCCTATTCACGTGAGAAAGAGAATGAATAGGCGTATGAATGGGATATATTTGGGTCTTTTTCGAAACTTTCCCCTAATGGGATTCTTCGGGGCTTTTTTTTCCTTACTCAGGACATATTGAGGATACAAAATCAGTTGAGTTTGCTTCTGTTGCAATTTGTTCAAGGTTGACCCCCATTTTGGCTTATAATGACTGGACTATTATTCCTTAAAGTTGCTTTACTTGGTCTTAAAAACCTCTTCAATTTACCTTCATAAAACCTACAGAAACCTTATAGAATTTGATGAGAAGTGTTTGAATTCATACTGCGGTCACAGATTGCTTTTTTATTTCTGCAAATGTGAGCACAGTTTAAGACTTTTTTTTTTCTATCCAGATGCTTTTATCCAAAGTGATTTATATTACTTTTAAGGTATACTTTTCCATTTTATCAGTTCTTCTTTTCCCTGGGGATCGAACCTGACCTTGTCATTGCTAGCGCAATGCCATTCTCTACTGTTTAAGCTACAGAAAAGTATGTAAATGTAAAAACATAAACTATAAAGTATTTGTGAGCTCTTGCTAACTATCCAAATCTTTTAAGGTGAACATGAATGATCGCTTCGGGCACATCATGATTGAGAATCTGCAGAGACGGCAGTGCAATCTAGCTGGGGTGGATCTGTGTCAGTCTTTGGACTCTCAAGTATGACGCTCTCACATTTTAGGACTACCGTTAACTTTCTAGCTCTTTACTCATAATGTCCTTCTAAGAAATTGTACAGCAGGAGCTGTCAGATTGAATGATTGTTGATTGTTCTTCTCCATACAGTAAAATAGTGTCTTGCTATGTACAATCAAAACATTACACTGGGTGGTAGTGCTTGGAATACAAAGTTGTTTTCCTGCTCAACATACAATGGGTCATCAAGACTCAGGAAAACAGCGCAGTTAAGCTCAGGTCATTGTTTACTGCCGCCACCCCCAACACTTCAGTCTCACAAAAGCAGTATCAGTGCAAGTCTCTCAAGGTTACCACCACCACGGTGACCTTCTGTAGACACCTCAGCAAATCTGCTCCGCTTCACAATTAGCTGAACCTTTTTAAATATTTTATTTTCAGCTAACATTTATTTCGAGAAATGGTTTTAGTTTTAGTAACAACAATGTGTGTTTTCACAGAAAGACCGCTTTCTGTCGGCAGGCTGGGAAAGTGTTAACGCACTGGACATGATGACGGTCTACAGCATGCTTCCTCAGGAAGATGTATCTAGGTACTCAAGCCAACACTAATGTACAGTTGTAATCAAGTGTATATTTATAACTGTACAACCTTTGCTGGGAAAGATTGAGATCGGAATCTCTGCAATGGCTTTCTTTTGTTTTACAATCACAGAATTGAACGCCTGGAGTTTTTAGACGAAAGGGAACTTCTCCAACAGCTTCTACAACACTACTGCATCTGCTGGGCCATAAAAGATAAGCTCAGTTTAGGTGAGGCTTCCAGTTTACCCAATTAACGTCATTCTAGAGTTTCATGGACAGTTTGACGTCACTTGTAAACTAATAGCGGACTTCTCTTTTCAGGCCTCTCTCAAATTGGGTTTTAAACGTCAAAGGGGACTTGGTTGTAAAAGTTTCTTTTGAAACAACATGACCAAGAGTCAGAGGACAGGAAAAGGAAGTCATTTATATCTTTATTTCCATTTTTGAGGGCAATAAAAATGGAGACTGCTGGCATATTCTTCTGTTTTACTTGTCTCCTTCTGTCTCTCATGTGACTGTGCCTCACTGAAGTGCCATTTAATTCAGGCCATAGCCATTATTAAACCATTGTGAAAGGTTCATGGGATCACAAATTATATTTCTTTTAATTATGACTTTTACTTATTACTTATTTTGTTAGTTGGCTTCAGTATGAATATTCATGAACAGTAATGATGATGAATAAAGACAATTAAGTGTATAAAGTGATCTTTAAGTGCATGATTTATTGTTGCACTTTAGGATTCCTTTGATTCGAAACCATTTTATTTTTCATCTATAAATTGTGTAAATTACTGGATCAACAGAATTCACATTTTTGTAAGCAGCACTCAAATAAAAAAGTTATGAAATGACTAGACTTTTACATAGAGAACACAAATGAAAAATAATATAATTAAACATATTATGAAACTGTTTGCTTGATATATTTACAATATTTAAAAAACAGAATAGCAACTATTTAAATTACTTTTCAATGAGTAATGTAGCCAGAAATGTAATTATAAATAAATTATATTTTACATTATGCTTGCATTAATTATCTGTATACTATGAAAAATAATATATTTGTTATTTTAAAAATAAAATAATTTAATACAATATTTTTATTTTTCATTTAAAATGTTGTTATTAAATTTATCTATTTGATTAAAATGTAGTTATAAAGATGACTGATATTATTGCTATAGGACGAATATTAAAAAATAAGCACATTTCTTTTCTCTGAAAGCTCATAAGTTGTACATTTTGACATGCCATGGCTTTTCTTCAGACTGTACACTACTAAAATTTTGGGGTCAGTAAAATTTCTCTTTAAAAAAATAAAAATAAATGAATGAATACTTTTATTCTGCAAGGATGCATTAAATTGATAAAAAATGACAGTAAAGACATTTATAACGTTACAAAGGATTTCTGTTTTTAATAAATGCTGTTCTATTGAACTTTCTATTCATCAAAAAGAATCACAGGAACAAAAATAAGTCACGGTTTCCACAAATATATTATTCATGTTTTCAACATGGATAATAATAGGAAATGTTTCTTGAACACCAAATCATATTTATTAAAATCATATATATTCAAATAGATAACAGTTATTTTATATGGTGATAATACTTGACAACTATTTGTACTGTATCTTTGATTAAATAAATGCAGGCCTTAGTGAGCATAGAGACTTCTTTGAAAAGCATTAAAAACTTAAACAGACCCCACACTTTTGAATGGTTGTGAATGTTTTTCAAACGTCACAAATAATCACCAGGAAGTAGTTTTAGAAAACAAAAGGCACATTAAAAGACACAAAAAAAGGAAATGTTTCCTCTTTAGCCGTCAACGCCAGGCATCCTGCAGTCTTTCTCTGTATTCATTTTTGTCAGTGAGTCCCTTAAGAGAAACATTAACCCAAAGCGACCTTGTGCTGTTATTTACTGCCGCAGGAACCCTGATTTGATGCATGAGAATGAGAGCAGATGAAATGCAGATTAAAAAAATAAATAAATACTGCAGGCCAGGCTGAAATGCACAGCGATCTATAATATGCCATTAGATTTACAAAGTTTGGAAAACTGCATTAACTCTAATCAATTCAGTTGCATAAGACAGTCGAAAAGACCTTGAGTGACATGAGAGTTTGTGCTCTTTTAATTGTCCTCAGTTGTGTAATAGCAGTCTAGTGGATGATAAGCTATATCCTGAACCCGTCACCCCCCCAAACAATGCTCTCCACTGCTGTAATTGTAGAGTGTTTTTCCCAAGCCACCAAGAGTGATGACAAAGGAGACTGTTGGCCCGCCTTACCACCACTCCACCCCATCCTCTGTCCACCTTTATCAGTAGAAAGCTGCAGTGTCCGTGTGCACAGAACACCTGAAGCTTCGCACAGACAAAATGACCTCAGCGGAGTCCAAAGCAGATCTCTTTACAGTAGCCACAGGCGATGGAGGGGACAGCCATCAGAACACGCAGAAGAAGTCCTTCTTTGAGCACTACATCCAGCCGTGCCTGGCAGAGATCCTCGGCTCCACTCTCTTCATGTTCGTGGGCTGTGTGTCGGTCATGGGGAACGTGGGCATCAGTGGGAGCATCCAGCCCGCACTGGCACATGGACTAGCACTGGCCATAGCAATTGCCATTTTTGGAGAAATCAGGTAACTGCCTTATGTTTTGTGTTCTTGAGTTAAGAAATGGCTAGACTTTTAAACAGTGAAAACAAATTAAAAAAAATATATATATTATATTATATTATAAATCTGTCTATGATCGTATTTATATTATATTCTTGTTATATTTACAATATTTAAAAAATAGAATATCAACTATTTATAGATTTCAGTCAGTATTGAAAAATAAATTAAATGTTACATTATGCATGCATTAATATGTGATTACTATGCAAAATAATTATTATTTTAAAAATAAAATGAAAATATGTGAATAAATGATCATTTCATATTTGAATTTTTTCAAAGTTCTTTCTTGTAGTAATTCTTTTCATGCTTGATTTTATGATGTCATCTTGTTTCCCAGCGGTGGTCACTTCAATCCGGCCGTGTCTGTGTGTGTTTATCTCATCGGAGGAATGGAACTGATGCTCCTGGTGCCATACGTGCTCTCACAGATGTTAGGTGGAGTGATTGCTGCCGGCCTTGCCAAAGTATGTGTGCAAGCTTCTCTATCGATATTTGTAACTTTGTTTGTGCCTTATTGCTCAAACTGCTGGAAGTATACAGTCTTTTACACTTTTGACAATGCAATATAAACCTTGCATATAGAATGCATATAAACCTTTTCTTATTCTTTAGGCTGTCACCACGGATGAGGCATTTGGAAATGCAACTGGAGCAGCGTTTGATGCCGTTCAGTCCTCTCACGGCGTTGGCTCTGCGACTATGGCAGAGATGATAATGACGCTTTTTTTGACTATAGTGGTCAGCATGGGTGCCGTAAACGGAAGGACCCGAAGTCATCTCGCTCCCTTCTGCATTGGACTCACCGTGACTGCAAATATTTTGGCTGGGTAGGAAACTAATATTTCACACAAAGGCACAAACAAATTATACAGCCTACTGTACAGAATACTTTGCCACACTAAATTTTTAAAGAAGAAAACAAATCTGGTCTAGTGTTTTGAGGCCATAAAGAGCATTTGAGTTAAATATTTAACAATAGGAAAGACTGGAAACAATTGTTTAAACATCTATGTCTGCATTTATACCTCGAGTCTCTTTCATACAATATTCCTATATATATATGATACAAATGAAAGTAGTTCTTCTTCGAATTCTACTTATATCTGAACAGTGTAAATTGCAGTTTTTTTATTCGCTTTGGTACTATTTTCACAAGTAAGGAGTACATTTTCAAAACTCTTCAAAACTGATCACACTTGTAACACAGCTTGTCATTCTTTCAAAACCTTATCTCATGCTTTCATTCTACATAATCATTGTTTCAAAACACAAGATCATTGTGATATGTAATGAGAACGTTTGGTTTAATCACTGAAACACAACAGTATGATCTTCTTTCAATTTAGTACTTTTAACAATCAGTTCATTCAATAGCAAACAATGCAAGATACAGGCTTGTTGCTAAAATAATTACAGTAATACAGGCTACAGATGCCACATTAGAAAATACACTTACATTACCTAACTTATGTAACTGAATAGATAATGTTTGTAATAGTATCTATCAAGTGTGTAATCAAAATGTGTGATGAAGTTATGAAATGGCCATTAGGTTTTGTGCTAGAAAAGAGTTTGCTGGAAATATAGTAAATGTTCTCACTTTGCCATATGACTGTATCATATGGCAAAATACTATGAGTTATATACTATGAGTTACAGTAATGTGGCAGTCTCTACCATGGTAATCTGTTACAGTATCACATGGCATACTGTCATGTAAAATGTTGTATTTGATGCCATCTGTCTCCCTTCTACTGATGCATCTCTGATCAATCTGATGTTACACTGTCATTAACTGTTTCCTCTCCCCTGTATTCCATCCTGCTCTTCACAAATTGCAAATCTCTCTCTCTCTCTCTCTCTCTCTCTCTCTCTCTCTCTCTCCCTACTTCTCCCTACCTCTCCCTCTCTCTTTCTCACACACACACACACACACACACACACACACACACACACACACACACACACACACATATGCAAACACATGTGCGTGCACACACTTTGAACATAGTGGTAATCATCTAAGATAAATCACTTATGTAAAAATATTTCATTACATTTGGTAATACATATCGGAAATTGCAAATAAGTTATATAGAAACTATTGATATAGAATCAATATCTATAAAAGTCTACAGGTGTACCAAATAATTCATTTATTAACCATTAAGTTCAGTTGGTTTAAATAATAGACAAATGTATTAAACTGAACGAGAGGAAATGAAAATCAAAAGTTTGATAGTAAGAGCTTTATGAAAGGCAGTTACTGTGAATGAAACAATTATATAGATGCAATACTTTTTTTTTTGTGAAAATAATACTTTGTAATTGAATTGAAAGTATGATGAAATGTTTAAAAACTTTTGCACTTTTGATGATATGTTGTGATATTACTAAGAGTTTTCGAAATTTACTAATTACTTGTGAAAATTACACCAAAGCAATAAAAAAAACCCTGTAGTGTCAAGTACAACGAGTCCAAAGACACAGTACACAGTACTGTAACACAACTGTTATACAACAACATGGACTTATGTTGTACATTGTAATTAAAAATGCTGATTTAATTTAAAACAAAAACACATACAGGAAACATATTAATTTATATCAGCAAATAAAATGGAAAAATAGAGAACAAATACAGTCTAACAACTCTAAACATGTTTTGTTTATGTTTATAATGTTTACATGTTATATAGACTGTTGTTGTATAGTATAATTCTAATATTATAATTTTTTATATTATATTTGTTATTTAATTACATTATAATTATCCATATTATAAAACTTGACTTGGTGGATCCTTATTGCCGAAACTTGCTATAATTTGCTTTAAGAAAATATAAATCTAGAAATATTATGGCTGAGCAGACAGGGAGGATATACTTCCACATTCTGCCAAAAAAATGAACTATAGAAATATAATAATTATTACTACTACTACTACTGATAACAATAATACTATTTCTACCATTTAACAACCATTAACATTATTAAAAAAAAATCTAATTATTAACTAGATTTTACTTACATTTTTTTGTACTGCTGTCCCCTGACTCCCCTCAGGGTGATGTCAATGTATGATAGTGATTTTAACCCGCCAACCCCCGTAGCTCATCTCTAATCAGTGAAACCGATTATGTTTTATCTTCTTCCGTTACTCCCTGATCTCCCCTAACTGTCATCATGTTTCATGCGCTTTTATAAGCAGATGTTTTCTCACAAGTCGCTACACTTGTTTCAAAGTGGAGAATGAGGTGCCTTTGAGGAACATGGCAACCAAACAAACAGGAAATCACAGGATATTTTACAGGAAACAAAGACACCAGGAGCCCTAGAATAATAATGGCAAAAGGAAATATTAATTCCTTACTCTAAAATGTGCTGATATGCTGTATTTGGGGTCATTTTTTCAGTTTTGAGAAACTCTGATTTAACTGATTTTGTCTTGCATGTCAAACAGGGGTGGAATATCAGGAGCATGTATGAATCCAGCACGGGCCTTTGGGCCAGCGATAGTGTCCGGTCACTGGACGTACCACTGGATATATTGGGTGGGACCTTTGACTGGTGCTTTGGTCACTGTCAGCCTTGTGAGGTATTCTTGCAACTCACGTTTTCTTTACACAATGAATGATTTTCTTCATTTAGGAGGAGTATAAAGTCATTAAGTATATCAGTTTAAACAATATATGACTACTTATTTAATTTTGAAGCCATTCATATTGAAACAAGAGTTAATATTTGATATGGGTTTTATGTGATTAGGAGCATAACACTTTTCATCTTAATATGTGAGTATAAGTATTCTGATCAATTGCTTGATTCATTCTAGGTTGATAATGGGAGACAAGAAGATTCGTGTTATTTTCAAATGATGGAGATGAAGGACCTCGGAGGATCCTGCAATGTTGCAAGCTTTTTAAATTCAAGATTATTTGTAAAGCATTGTATGATATTGTCAAACATTTATATTAGTGGTTTTCTAAACTTTTCTATATTCTGATGCTTCATTGTCTCTTTGACAAATGTATTTGTTTTTTAGTTTTATAGCCTGCCATTATGTATTCTGATGTTTTATGTTAATAAGCATAAAGTCTTTTCTTAGATATTGCCTGAATGTATTTCCTCACTTTACAATATGTAAATATGTAGCACCCCTATATATATATATATATATACACACACACACACACACACACAGAGAGAGAGAGAGAGAGAGAGAGAGAGAGAGAGAGAGAGACACAAACACTCCTGGGCAAAAAAATAAAATGAAAATGGGCCAAGTCAAAATATTAGTAGTCTTTTAATGGTCTTAACCATTTTAATCACAAATGGTTTGTGAAGGGGTCAGGAAATTGCACAAATGCTGTAGATAAATTAACTTAGCACAGAATATCCTTCCCCAACTTGCAGATTGCTTTTTACAAGAAGGAGAGTCACTGTTGTCCCACTCAGTGTAATGGCTTCAAACAGTTCATGAGTAGTTGAAATATGTCTCCTTGTTCATTTGAGTTTAATGTGTGACCAAATATTCACTATTGAAATCTGGACTCTGACCAGGCCAAAACATGAGCCTGATGGACTTGCTCTCAAGCTGCTTCTTGGTTGTCTCTTCTTCCTCCAAGTTCCAACTGTGGTAGAGATGCATTTATTATATTTTTCTCAGCAGATTTTTGAAGACACAGATCTAGATAATCCCCATGCAACTCGTGTTTCATTGTGATTCATCACACCACACAACTTCCTATATTCTGCCGAAAACTTCATTCTGTCTTCGTCTTCATTCATGTCTGTCTTTTTAAGTAGTGCATTTGTTTACATTTGACCAATTTCCTGACTAACATAATTTGTGGTTAAGAAAATTAAAAGCCATTTTGTTTAGCCCAATTTTTGATTGTATTTTTTGCCCAGGAGTGTGTGTGTGTGTATATATATATATATATAAATATATATATATATATATATATAAATATATATATATACAGTATATACACACACACACAGTAGTGGCCAAAAGAGATGTCCGGAGGGTATATTGGTTTTTAATCACCATTATCAAAATATGAGGAAAATATTTTTCAATCTTTTTTATTTTTTAAATATGAGGGAGGAACAAAACTCCACACTTGGTTAAGGTATTTATCTAAACCTTAATCTTATAAATATTATTTTTAATTCAGAAATAATAATAAAAATGTACTCAAATATATTAATATAATTATTAATAAATAATAATAAATAAAACAACATATCACATTTCAGCATAACATGCTCAAAGTTCACCTTGAAGCGTCAATGTGCTGTTTTTATTATGCCATTTGGATTGATAGCATTTACAGCCAAGGTCAGGGAGTTATCACACACTTGACACGCAAATCAATAACACAGATATAATAGTGGAAAACAAACTGTCCAAATGTGAAGCCACTTACATCTGATAAGGGAAAAACATCCATTGATCTAAATCTAGACTGACAATGTCTATGCTTATACCTCACAGTTATTGTTGAAACTTTCCAGATCTTTTCATTGTCTCTTGGTTGTACAGTATGTGGCTGCTGCATCCTTCATAATAATCCTATGATAATATATCAGTCTTTCAAGGATATAAGAGTGATTTATGGTGGAACAAGTCAACTTGGCTCTTTTATCATAGTGCTTCCCTCTGCCACACAGTCACAAAGTTACTCATTGCACTTGATGGTGCACAATGTCAGTGGAAGTAGAGAAGCTTGAGCTCAAAGAGCTGGACAAAACTTTGCTGAAGAAGAATGAGTCCTCACCCAAACCTCAGAGCAAGTATGAAAGAATAATCCAGCCATGTGTTGCCGAGCTGGTGGGCACAATGTTTTTTGTCTTCATTGGCTGCGTGTCTGTCATTGAAAATGTGGAGGCAGCAGGAAGACTACAGCCAGCACTCGCACATGGTTTGGCAGTGGCTGTGCTGGTGGAATGTATGGCAGAAATCAGGTAGGAATCATTTATTTTAAGGTGTCCTTGTAACGGTATAATTATTCATTAAAGTACTGTGTATAACAACATACTGTATACTTATTGGGTTAAGATTAGGGTTTAGGGTTATTTGCAAGTAATTATGCATAATATAGCCCCTGCTGTAATTACTACATGCATACACGTAGGCTAACATATGTAAAGACAAATCAAATAAAGTGTTACAGTTTTTTTTATATACATATTTTTATGCACTTCTTTTGATTTGTTCAATTATTTTTGAGTGCTGAAGGGGATTTTTCTGAATCCCTTTCTGAAAGCAAACGAGTTTATATCTCACCTGAATGATTTTTTTTTTCTCTCCATGCAGCGGATCACATTTCAACCCTCCGTTCACCATCGCTATCTGGTTGTGTGGTGGACTTCAGCTGACGATGGTTGTTCCCTACCTTATCAGTCAGATTATCGGAGGTGTGCTGGGAGCTGCAATGTCAAAGGTGTGAAAAAGAATACACTTAATACAACAACAGAAAATAATATTGTTGGTTAGGCTACACAAAAAAGTGCTCAACAGAGAATGTATTTTCAAGGTTATGACATCACACGAGAACTACATGAATGCTACCGGAGCGGCCTTTGCTGTTCTGAAGTCTGATGAGCAGCTGGGGAAGGTTGTGTTTGCTGAAATGGCCATGACATGTCTAGTAACCATGGTAGTCCTGATGGGGGCAGTTAATGGAAAGAGCAAAAGCCCCCTGGTGCCCTTTATGGCGGGCTGCACTGTTATCATCAATATTCTGGCAGGGTGAGTCTTGAACTAGCGAATCTATACCAAAATCAAGATCAAATGGAGTTAACAAGTTTTTGACCAGCGAATGTCTGAGACCTACGTATTTTGCCCGTCATGAAACTGCCGCACTTGAGGCAGTATCGCATTAGGTTTGTAACTTATAAACTTATACATTTTATTGTAGCTATATTGGGCTCAGTTTTTTTGCCATTTGTCCAAAAATTAGTGTTATTAAAGATGAAGTGCTATAACGAGGCTGACAGTATTGGCTACCCAGCGGGCACCTTGATATCAATTTGACGTCAAAAGTTAGTCTAAACTTGATCAAGATACTGCATCATTTTAAGGTCAATTTGAAAGGCAATGTCTTCCAGTGGTAATTTGGTGAAAAGAGAAAGTTAATACCCACACTGAAATTGGTTTATGTATATGCAGGTCAATATGTTTGACATTCAGTTTACATCAAATCAATGTCATGGATTGGTTTTGACTGATTTGCATATTTGCCCTGTTTTTTGACGTTGATTTTGACATCAATTTGATGTATTTTCAACATCAATTGCCCACTGGGACTCGACGACAAATGCCATAGACTAAGACACTCTTCTCCGCTCTTCAAACACATAAAATATAAGCTTTTATATAGCTTATGGCCTAGTGTTTCTTGAGTAAAGAAAAAACACTGTACTTTTTCAAAGAATCAGTTCTTTGTTGCATTGCAAACAAGCAGAGACGTCCAAACTGCAGGCAATAAGATGGTAGAGGTGGGGAGGAGTAATGTGAGGTTTGACTGAAAGTTTGAGTATCAAATGGAGATATGAGGTTTAGTCTGAACTTGAAGCTCTTTTTAATGCTTTTCATTGGTTAAATATTTGCAAAACCCACAGACAGACGTAAAGGGCGACCAATAGTAATGATTTATTGGGGGTATAAATAATGATTTATACATTAAATTTAATTCTCCTCATTGTAATTGCTGAGAATGGCATTTTTAGTTGTTATGTATACTACATAACATTTCTGCTTTGCTAATGCTATAATAGAATTTGTATCTGTCTGAATAATCTATGTTGTTTTATTTAATAGAGGAGATGTTTCTGGCACCTGTCTGAACCCTGCAAGAGCTTTTGGACCTGCATTGATAGCTAACCACTGGTCTTATCATTGGGTTTATTGGGTCGGTCCGATAGGGGGAGGTCTGGTGGCTGCTGCTCTCGTGAGGTTGGTTTGCCTTGATATTAAATATGCCATATTTCCTTGTTGAGGTCTGGCAAGAAATTATTTCTTACAGCAGACTGTAACTTTATTTTTTTTTTTACAGGCTTCTGCTTGGAGATGAGAAGACACGAGTTATATTGAAATGATATTGGAGCACATCAGCATGCAAAGCCTCTCAATTCGTGATGCCATTATTACTTCTAAACACTAAATATTTCATGTCTAACTTATTGCAATTGAATTTAAAACTGGCTTACTGTGCTTGCCTTTTATCACAAATGGCCAACCCTTTTCCTTTTTTTCCAGCAGATGTCAGTAAATTGTCTGTTGATAATGTTTCACATAAAATGATTTATCTCAGACTGTGGTTTAGAATTTACTGGAAATAAAATGTATTCCATATTTTTATTTTATCAGTGTGTGTGTTTAGTATTTAGTATTGCACATGTCAACATTAATACTGTTGGAGCATTTCCTGTATTCAGCTTAAAAACAAGTTCAAAACAAGTTTCTTTGTAAACCATCAATCGAATGTCTACAATTTTCTTATTTTTTTCTTTTCTTTCTGGTATAGACACCATATACCATCAAAATCGATATATAAAAAGAAGATGAATAACGAATAATTATAGGCTATATTCAGTGGCGGCTGGTGAAAAATATCTGAGGTGGGGCTGTGTCATATTCTGTCGGTTTCAGTAGTCTGGTAACAATGGAGTCTTTTAGTGTAGTGGCTTCGAGGTTGTGGAATGCTCTTCCTCAAGACATCCGTCCAACATCCACCCTCCTCTCCTTCAAAAACACATATTTGATCTGATTCTGTATATTACTCTTCAGCTCACAGTCTGTAAATTAAACATTGTTATTGATATGCTTTCAGCTATTTGTTTGAATCTATGTTTGTATCTTTAACCTAACTTTGTAAGTGACCTCTCTTGGTGTGTGTATTATGCTTTGATGTTGATTGTTCTATTCCTTAACCCAGTCACAGTGGTTCTCAATCTTTTTGGAGTTGTACCCATGAGGCTTTTAACATCTTACTTCGTACCCCCACTCTTCAGTCACACCTTTTTCAGTAAAGGACAATATTTCATTAAAGGGACTAAAATTCAATTGAGAAATGCGCAATGCTGGTAAAAAAAAAGTGATGCTTTTAACTGTTAAATTAAAACTGCCAATAGGCGGTGAGTCATCGAGTCATTCATTCAGTAACGAAGCAAGTGGATGTATTTATGAATTAATAATTGAATCATTGACTCTAATGATTCGTTCAAAGCCGCAGATTTGTTCACAAACACTGCTGTGTGCTGCAGTTCTGATGTGGCTTTCGTTGGAGCTATTATTTTGTTGTAAAAAATACTG
The DNA here is from genome assembly GCA_026230005.1 of Gila orcuttii. Classification (NCBI taxonomy): domain Eukaryota; kingdom Metazoa; phylum Chordata; class Actinopteri; order Cypriniformes; family Leuciscidae; genus Gila; species Gila orcuttii. The sequence continues at coordinate 23,321,096 of JAPDVR010000017.1, forward strand.
ACAACTGTGTTGTAGTAGCCTAAATGAACATCACTTAATATTAATATTTCGTTTGTTGAACTGTTGTATAAAATCAATGTCACATTTGCAATCGTGTGGACCTTCATATAATGTGATCAACATTAAACACAGGAACTCACACAGGGAATGTGTCTATATATCGAAGAGAGTTTGAATCTTATATCGATCTCCATGCACAGCCTGTGTCTACATTTGTTCTGCATGTTAGTGTAACCCAGTGGTCTCCAACATGGTGCCCGCGGGCACCTGGTAGCCCGCATGGAGTCTCTGAGTCGCCCGCCGAGCACGTTCTATAAATAGCCTGAATTGTAATCTTTCATTTATTTATTTTTTATTTTTTTTATGATGGCATAAAATGAGAAAATAACTAATGGTAACATTTCATATACCATTAAAACATAATAAAATAATTTAAAATATTTTGAATCTGCACGTCGAGCACGTTTAAAAAAAAAAAAAAACGTAACGTAACTTCTGTGAGTTGAGGCGGTCGCGGGCAGACGGTACATACATAAGATAAATTGAACTATAAAAAAGAAAAAAAGATTAACTATGGCTGATGATGCAGGTCATGCAAAAAAGAAGACGACTTATTATTTTAACGAGGAGTGGGAGACAGAATTCCTCTTCACTAACGTTAAAGATAAAGCTGTATGCCTCATCTGTGGAGCTAGCATTGCGGTTGCCAATGGTCTATGACAGGGGTCTCCAACACGTCGCTCGCGAGCTACCAGTAGCTCGTGGCCTGATTGGAGGTAGCTCACCAAGGTGGCGTTCACATATCGCGTCTTTTGCGCGCTCAAGTTCGTTATTTCAAATGTAGGAAGCTCATAATTGAAGCGACGCGCTCATTTTTTCCAGGCGAAGCGAGATGAAAAATCCATCAGCTACTAAAACTTCTTTGTCATTGTGGAGAGCGCAGTGCATGGTTGCATAGCAACGACAGACGCCACGGGAAAATCGGATCGAATTTTACTATTAATAATGAAAGATAAGCTAATGTGCATTGTGAACGTCAGTAATTCATCTTTTTTGACTCATTCTTTTTATAAAAATGATTTAAAGGCTGAAATATGGGAGCTTTTTATAAATCTTTTTTTGTCAAAACTTTATTTGAACTTGTAGGCTACATGTTAGTAGATAACATGTCGCAAGACACTCCTTTAAAATCTGGCCATCATTTTTAATGTTGTTATTTTGTTTATGTAAACAAAAAGTGCAAATGAATTCTAATTATATTTGTTATTTGCTGGTTTTCGACATAAACCTTGGTGAATTGATTTTATTGTTTAGTATTAGTACTTTTTGAACAGGATTCTGTGATAACCGTGATCATTTTGGTGACTATAATCATGAAATGAAATTTTCATGCCATTTCATCTCTAGTTAAGATGCACTATAAAATCAACTATAATTATGTGTTTTTACAGTATAATATGCAAAGTACAATTTTCTTGAAAAAAATTAATCTCTGATTCTGTTCTTTTCTCTGACATTTAAGGGTGACATATATAGGCCTACAAAAACTCTTTTAGGTCTAAAACAGTTTAGATAGTTGTTAATATGAGAGTTATGAGACATTATTTAAGTATTGTATTAGCCTACATAAGTAGCTCTCGGCCACTATCTTTTTTAAAAAGTAGCTCTCAAATGAAAAAAGGTTGGAGACCCCTATTGTAACCCCTTTCACCCGGGTGCTCCGAGCGGGCCTCGAACCCGGGTCTCCGGCATGAGAGTCAGGCGCTCTAACAAGGAGGCTAAAGACTGCAGCATCTAGCATTTGTCGCTAGAGCCCCTATTGAGATCAGAGGAGTGAGGTTTACTCGCACAGCAACTACTAGCTGGCCTCCGTTGCACTAGTAAGTGCTCAATTTCTTATTTTACAAAGGTACATTGTCTAGAACGGTAGTATAGTGCGATTTACGGAGGCATCAATCTGCACGAGGATGTCATGTATTTACAGAATTTTACCTGATAGAAAAATATGCTCAGTTTAAATCTTATTTTAAGGTGAGGTCGACTTAAATGAACGGCGAAATTCAGCATTTTGTTCCCGTACCCCCTTCTGTCACCTCACGTACGTAACGTTACGTACAACAGTTTGAGAACCACTGCCTTTAAATATCTTTGTAAAGCGACCTTGGGTGTTGGAAAGACACTATACAAATAACAATAATTATTATTATTAATAACCACCCAAACACATTTTAACACAAACTGCATGATACCAGTGCTTTGTGATAAAGTCAGTAATTATTTAATGCCATGATATTATAAGGCTGAGGCATTCTTACACAAAAACAAACAAATTGCACAAACTTTCCATTTGCATTTGGAATTTAACTCAAACTGTTTACTTTCTCAGACAGGTGCTGCTTCCCTCACTCCGGTAACTGTCCATGCTGGATCTGTCATTGTTGTTTTAAAAAGTAATCACCAAAACAAGGCATTAGCATGACCGCATCCAGATGCGCGCGCAGTTTGGGGAGCTAAAAGAATCGCCCATAGCTGACCTGATTGGAGCTCGCTGATTGGCTACAGATTGTGTCAAACATTTATATCTTAAATCAGCAATTGGCTAAACTGCTCCAGAGACCCGCCTTTCTGGGGCGATTTCTCCAGCGCCCCAGAGCTGATCACGTGCACAGAGCTGGAGGGGACGTGTAGAAAAAACAGACATTTTGAATTTCTATCATATTTTTCACATATACTGGGTGCATTTAATATCTCAAACACACAAATATTGACAATTTGTATATATTATTTATGTATGTATTTACATGTATTTGTTTATGTACGTGGCTCATAAACTGTGGTCTGGCTCATGGGGGGGCGGCGCCCTAGCGCCCTCTATTGGCCAGCCGCCCCTGGCTATATTATTATTATCATAATGATTATTATTATTATTTCGAACTGAATTATGTATGTTTTATTCTTGTTTTTTAATCAAATAAATTGGAGACCTACTTTTTACAAGTTGTCACAATCACTTTACTCTTAAAAATATGATGGGTTATTTTTTAACCCAAATGCTGGGTTCAGCCTGTTGAGCCATTTTATATGATTCTTTCCTTATAGCTAAAGTTACAACATATTTTAGAGTAGCCTATATTATTATTTAAAATTAATAACCTTCAATATCAAGCTGTGTGATACTATTTAAAAAAAACAGGCCAGCAAATGGGTTATTGTGTAATGTTTTAATGTATAAAAGTTGGGTCAAAATAACCCATGTTTTCAATATTTACCCAGCACTGGGTTGCCAAATGACCCAACCATGGTCGTTTTTAACCCAGAATTTTTAGAGTGTAAATTTCAGTAATACTAAAGTTCTGTCATATTTGATTATTTTCAATGTAAATTTTCGAGACATCTTTTTAGTAGACTTACTTTTATGCCGAATAGTTTGTATTGTCCGTCTGCGCGTGGTGTTTGTTCTGCATGCGGCTCTTTGATGAGTGATGTTGTTGTTGTTGGTTTTATTCTTTTCAGACAATCAATATATCAGCTTTGAATGACCGTAATGCCCTTCCAAGAATTTCTCACGTGACTCAAAGCTGCTCGCGCGTCTCAAGCAGTTGATTTCATTTAATAATTTGACGGGTTTTTGTCTTCTATTTATTTTATTTTGTTGTGCTATATTGCAATGTAGGCCTAGCTTATTTATATTTATATATAAATTGTAGTGGATCAAAACCTTTCGTCAAAGTTACATGAATCTTAGTTACCGCGTATAGCTTATATACATAGCCTATATTAATTATTTAAAACTAATATATATATATATATATATATATATATATATATATATATATATATATTTATATTATGTATGTAGGCCTATATTGCAGAATATTAGGCCTACTTTGTACATAAAGGTTTTTGTACATACACTAAATATTTTATAAGCTAAAAAAAACAATCAATTGCGGTATATTTGAACATTGCATGGTGTGCCAAAGTGTGAAGATTGAAATATCTACATAATGTATAGGCTATATTTATTCAGCAACATGGCTTAATTTATGTTGTTAATTTCGTCCTGTCCGCTGATTTAGTCTAATCCGAGTTTAATGATCTAAAACAATTTCATATCTAACAGAATTCATATGATCCAATAATTATGTTCGTAGGCTACTGCAAACAAATTTAGATTTTGATTTGTCACGTGTTAGGGAAGAAATGCACCAGATAAGTGTCTCCAGATTTGTTTTAATTGACATGTTGTTGACCAAATCGACAAAACAACATTCAAACTGCTTAACAAATATAAAACAGATTAACGATATTTGTCAGATAAAGCCAGGGCGACTCTTGCGAGGAACTTGTCCATGGCCAGGTGGGCTTCAGGTGTGAAGTCATCAGGGAAGAGCATGGACAACACCACGAGAATGTTGTGGGCCAGGATCTGTTAAATTAAGATCAATAATGACAACTAAAAGTACGGCTCAATTATTAATAAGTAAGCGTCAGATACAACAGTATTTTTACCTTGAAGTTAGCAGGATCGACTCTCAGCTGGAAGGCATGCAGCTCGCTGAGAGTGAGCAGGCCACCGAAAAGGTCGTCGATCTTTTCAATAGCCAAACCGAGTCCACCGAGGACCTTCTTTCCATGCTTCCTCACCGGGGCAGAGCCGGGAGTAAGGTCGCTCCAGTGAGAGAAGTAGGTCTTGGTCTGAGGGTAGACCAACAGCATTCTGCAAAACGAAATGTAAGTTCCAGTTTAATCAGACCCTTACCATAGATCTGCACAAATGTTTTTTTAACGAAATTAAAGAATTTGTCTTACCTGGACAACGCCTCATTACCGATATCCTCAGCCTTTGGGGAAATCTTTGCCCAGAGGGCCTTCACAGCGGCTTTGTCCTTAGCAGAGAGACTCATTTTGAATCGATGTCTGGAATGAATAGACGTGGTCAAATGACTTACCCACCTAAATGTTGGTCCTCTTTTTAAGCGTTTGTAGTTGAGATGGGCACACCCAAGATACAGCCTAATTGCGTGTCAGATTGAACTCCTGCCAGTGAACGCTGAAAATTGACTTGATGCCCATTTTCCCCTCCTCGTTTTTGGGGTGATACGTGATGACATACGCGCACTTGAGTCACAAGTCGAGGATCAGATCCTAATCAGCTCACGTCCGCATCTGAGTAACCCCACAACCTGATTTAAATAATTATTTAATTTATTTAGTAATTTGGTTAATTTCGTTATTATGCACGATGCTTCATGTGACCTTTAAATTTAACTGTTTAAAAATAAAAATAAAATAAAAAACAGTTTATTTTGAGTGCTAATTTATTTAGTTTAGTTCTTAACGGTCCATCATGCACGCCTCTATATGCGCCACTGATTTTACTTTTAATACAATGTCTATTACAGTTTTCTCGGTTGCTGAGACACAATTCATGAAACAATTCACCTTTTTTTCACAACTATAAACACAATCCCTGAACTACACACCAACTTGTACAAGCCTTGTAAAAACCTATATTTCAGCCAAAAACATATTCTCTTTCGTCATGAATCAAACATTGGCCTCAGATGACACACAAAACCGAACAAATACACAGACAACTTTCCTGCTCAGTGAACACTACTGAGATTAATTTATTATAACACTGTAACAAAAACGTAATAATTTTTGCAGCTCATTGTCTAGCCTATTACAGTAAATGAAAGAGTGAAGATACAGTAAAATACAACAATGAGCTTTAGTAAAAAAATGTTTTATTACATTACTGTAAAGATATCTTACAGCACAAATAAAGTAAACTTTAAATACCTAAGAATTGAATATTAACATGGTATGGAACACAATACAGTAGGTCAATTAGTACAGTAAAAAAAAAAAATCATTCAGCATCCTCTGCACCTTTGGCCATTTAATTACAAAATCACTAGGCCTACTATGGCAGCTTCTTGGTCTTCTGACAAGACTTTTTCTACCTCTCCGCTGTCATTTCTCAGTTTTGCCAAATTAGTCGCCAGTGCCACATGTAAAAAATGGCTACAAATAAATTTTACAATTGTGAGTTTGAGGGTGTACAACATGTACAGTTTACATCTAAAGTACTGTTACACTGTAATTATACTATGTTTAGTATAAAAACAATATGATGCTTTCAGCTCTCTCTCCAGTGTTAGAATGCATAAAGTACCTGTGCCCTAATTATATTATGAGATTCTGATTAGTGTCATCAATTTTGCTACTTTACTCATGGATAATTGATATTCGTGCTATTTGAGTTCACGTTGTGATGCTTGAGTTAATTATATGATTTCTTTTTTGTTTTTGTTATATGAATGGGAACATGATTAAAGCTGTTGAATTTTACCTGCATTTTTGTGTGAAGTTTTGCAAAAATCATTAAGATTTTATATATTATAAACGTTTTGCGAAATGTGTCTGTTTTGAGAACTGGTTTGGGAATGGTTTTCTTCATCATCATCATCATCATCTTCTTCTTCTTCTTCTTCTTATTATTATTATTAAGATCAAAATGAATAATAATAATAATAAACATGTATGTTTTGTTTTTATTACAAGGCATATATTGTGTAAACAGAAGACCAAAAAAGGAAAAAAAAAGGAAGCACAGTTTTTGATTATTCTGATTTATTTATTTTGTTTATTTTGAGTGCTAATTTACTTAGTTTAGTTCTTATGTAATAGCTGAAAGGTCCATTTGCTCATGCACGCCTCATATACACCTCTGATTTTACTATAAATACGACGTAGCCTATATCACATTTAATTCTTGCAAATTTGCATTAGTAGCTAATATTGATAATAACAGTAACATTAAACGTGAACATTTGTTTTCTTACAAGGCACATTAGACTATTGGAAAGACAAAACGACTAAAAGGGGAACTGAATCAGTTTTTGATTGCTTATTCTGAATTGATTTATAATCATTTATTTCATTCATTGGCTCTCAAATGTTTGCCTGGGGAATCGATAAAACCTCCACGCCCTTTTTATTTGGCATTTGGTGAGACTGGATTTTTTTTTTAACCACTCAGTCTTATTGCATTTCATTTTGAGATCTACGTAATTGAGGGTCTGTTAGTGGAGATAAGCAGAGTCGTTTTGAATGTGAGTATGTATGAATGAGATAACCAACAGCTGAGATCACGACAATAATTCATAGTCTTTGAAAGTCACGTTCACAGCTGATTTGACAAGAATTAAAACAATTACATAAAGATGTAGGAATATTATTGTTTTATCTTAAAGACATGATCCTTTCCAGGATATGTTGATCCACTTTATTCAGCGTCATACTGTTTTTCTTCCTTACTCTTTTCATGAAAGGGGGCGTATGTTATGCTACAAATATGTTGCTACTTTAAAACCTCTAGAAGATTGCAAACGTCCAATCCCTACATATGTAGCGCCCTGCCCATGAGAAGTTTCAGCCAATCAAGTGAGACTACTTGTATTGGCGGCGCAACCCGATGGCATAAATATTGCCGACAAGAGTGGAAAGATATGATTCTTATTCCTAACGGAGAAGAAAATCATAAGCTGACAAGATGGTTTTGTGGACCGACCAGGAGCGTGGCTATATCCAGGAAATTTTCAGGAAGCTTAACTATGAGGACGTTGGCCCAAAGGCCTTACAGAGGTAAGACCCATGCCCATTAATGTGCTCCTCATTCTCATACTTTATGCAAGTTTTCTTTGTACAGAGTAGAGATATAAAAGAGCTAGATTCCTTTTTATTTTTAAATGAAGTTTTATGTAACAAAGTTCGGGAATAATCAACCAATCAGCTCAAGAGGAAGCCGGTATAAATAAAGCTTTTCCTCACCTCCTGTCTCACGACAAGTGTCTCAGCATCCCTCCACCACCCCATCACCTCACACTAGGCTGGGTCTACCCCAGTATAGGGGGAGTACTCTGGGTTCGGGCAAAATTCCGAGCTCGGAGCCCTCCCCCAGACAGCAAGCCAAATATACATAAATACAACTTTAGATTTCATGTAGGCCTACGTGTGAACTCGTGAATTTTAATTTTATTCATTTGTGGATGTTATATGTTATGTTGTATATTGCAGGGTCTTGATTGTATATCCCTGGACTCAGCGGTACTTCGGAGGTTTTGGAAACCTGTACAGTGCAGAGGCCATCAAGTCCAATCCAATGGTCGCAGCCCACGGAACTGTTGTGCTCCACGGGCTTGACAAAGCCATGAAGAACATGGATGATATAAAGAACGCATACGCCGATCTGAGCGTCCTGCACTCCGAGAAACTGCACGTGGATCCTGACAATTTCAGGGCAAGCATAACAGCATATAAAACTCGTACAGATATACTCAGACACTATTTAAAACATTTATCAACCAGTTGCGTGACACTCTTTTGCCTTTTCTGTTTCAGCTGTTGGCCGACTGCCTGACAATCGTGATTGCAGCGACTATGGGTTCCTCTTTCACCGCTAACGTGCAGGCTGCCTGGCAGAAGTTCATCGCTGTTGTCGTCTCTGCTCTGAGCAGACAGTATCATTAAAAACTCTCAAATATGAGTAAATTAATGTATGTCTCTAATGCAATAAAGAGGAATTGATACGCACCTAGGCCGTCCTTTTAAACTCATCATTATCCGAATATCATTAAATGGAGAGTTCACCTAAAACTGAACAATGTCGTCATTTACTCACCCTCATTATTTATTAGACTTAGAAGTTGTAATTAAAAATTAGTTGCTAATTGAGTGTAATGCAATTTGTTTGGATGTACAGAATTGTTTTGTAGGATGATTATAATAGCCGCTGGCAGCTTAAATGGTGCAACATTTGTGATATACTTGAAATAACAGTTTCAAAAGTTTTTTTTTTTTATCAGCAAAAGCCATAAGAACCATTTTAGTTCCCCAAATAACCTTTCAGCAAGCAGTTTTTTCATTTGTGCGATTAATATTTTAATAATCTAAAATAACATTTTGTGCAATGGAAAGGAGGGTTCCATGATTGTTCAAGGTTCTTCGTGGAACCATCAATGTCAATTTACTTTTTAGATTTTAAACACTAAAGAGGCTGATGTCTGCTCTAAAAGTTTTCTTAAATGTATTTTATAAACTCGTCGGTATAATTACGAAAGGACAACTATCTTGTCTATTACATTAAGAGATTAATGTATCTGTTGATCAATCTGATGCAATTAAAAAGACACTAAAACGTGACATTTCCAGAGGGTTTAAACATTCTGCAATATACTCTTGGCGCATGTCCTCTGGCTGGGGCTGGATGCACATTAGGGAGTTCAATAAAACATTAATAAGAATTCTATAATGGCATGAACTTCATTAATGCGTTCCCTTGTTAAGAATATGGTTCCTCTTGTTGGATGCATGTGCTAATCCTCCTCTTTGCCCACCAACAAGCTGTCCATTGATGGAAAGTTTGTAGAATCCAAGAGTCCAGAATGGTTGGACATTCACAATCCTGCCACCAACCAGGTCACTGGTCCAGTGCCAAAAGCCACACATGAGGAGATGTTGGCCACCGTGGACTCGTGCTCGCGGGTTTACCATACCTGGTCCAAAACTTCCATCCTGGCCCACCAACAGATCTTCCTTGACTATCAGCAGCTCGCAAAAGACAATAATAAATAGCTGGCCAATGGTCATGTTGGTAACCCTGGAGTAGGGTAAAACCCTGGCTGATGCTGAGTTGCAATGTGTTCAATGGACTGCAGGTGGTAGAGCACACCTGTGGTATCACATCCCTTATGCTGGGTGAGTCCCTCCCCTCTTTTACTAAAGACATAGACACATACACATATCCATTGGATACACATTGCCCATTGGCGTATGTGCTGTTATCGCCCCCTTCAATTTCTCAGGCATGATTCCTCTGTGGATGTTCTCATTGGGCATGGTGTGTGGGACCACCTATTTACTGAAGCCCTCAGAGAGTGCTTGGCTGAGCCATGATGCTTGCCAAACTGCTGCAGGACTCCGGTGCTCCAGATAGAACATTAAACATAATCCACGGACAGCAGGATGCTGTGAACTTCATCTGTGACCATCCCACCATCAAAGCCATCAGTTTCGGTGGCTCCAAAGAGGGGTGCGTTTCCCAAAAGCATTGTTGGCCAACTATGATCGCAATTTCCATTGAATTCTATTGGTAACGATGGAACTTGCGATCATAGTTGGCTTTGGGAAACGCACCTCAGGCTTGTGAGTACATCCGTGAAAGATGCTTCAAAAAATGGCAATAGAGTGCAGAGCAACATGGGGGCAAAGAGTGTGGTGATGACTGATGCCAACAAAGAGAACAGACTCAACCAGTTGGTATATAGGTCACAGATGTATGGCACTTTCCATGGCTATCCTCATAGAAGACGTCCAAAACGGGTTGCCTGAACTGGTTGAACTTGCAAGGAGTCTCCTTGTCAGTGCAGGTGACCAGCCCATTGCTGATGTGGGACCTCTCATGATCTCACCTCAGGGCCTCAGGCCAAATAATGAGTGAACAGCCTTATTCAGAGTGGTGTGGATGGAAGAATGTGAAGGTCAAGGGTTACGCAAACAGGAATTTCATAGGACCCCCATATAAAAATCCTCAAAACTACAAGTTTTAATACTGAACATGTATATTTAAAAAAAAACAGACCTTTTCACATCTAAACTGTCATAGTTAAATAATTACCCCAAAAAAATGTTCTTCCACTTTTCGATAATCACACAAATGTAGCACATATTGCTCTTTCAATGTATGAGACATCTGACACTGTCAAATGGTTGGCAGTTTCTTATCCTGACAGTTTCTTATTCCTAAAGCAGAAGTTCGTTTGTTTCCTAAGATAATGACTCCCCCTCCAACACTAAATTTAATTTGTGTTGACAAGCTATATCAAGTCTACAAAAAGGTAAAATTTCAAATATCTGTTGCCAAATAGCATTTCTGAACCGCTCAAGCAGCACCATCTATGGTTAAAATTTGAATGTCTAAGCTATAAGCAACATTTGTTAACTTGACAATATGATATATCATCATCATTCAGTTTTTCAACCTTTTACATTTTAACTTATGCTTGTCCCACAGCAAGCCAGCTATATTTAAACCGGGATCATTCAACTGAATAAATGTAATTGTTTTCACAATGAGCAGATTTTTGCCGATTCTAAGCAATTTGAGTAAATGTCTTTTATTTAAATAGATTATTTTAATGGAATCAACTAACTGCAAATGGTTTTTTTACAATAAAGTCCAACTGCATTTAGTATCTTCAGTAAGAGAATTTTAAGCATTAAAGATTGCAACAGCTACACATATCTTTTAAGGTCTTGTAAGGCGTGAGAAAAGGGAGGAGCAGGAAATGGAGATGATATCAGAATGAACAAAGACCTCAAATGGCCTTCTTCGTGATCCCTATGCAACCTTCTTGTAAGTAACTAAAGTTGTGAAAACCTGCGTAAACCTTTTTTATTTGAAACTCGTAAAGACAACATCATCTCAATCATTTATTTTTCATTACGCAGTAAACATTTTCAGTACAAGAATCTCCTCGTCCACTCCACGAATCTAATAATACTGCCTTCTTAGGGCTGATATAACAACAGACAGGAACTTTTGCCAAGCAGCTTGGATGTCTGGGGTGAAGTCAGTCCCCATGCGTCTAGCGATCACCACGGTCAGGCAGTCAGCTAAGAGCTGTAAAAGAAGTGGGGGAAAGTAAAGCACAGTTCCAACATAATAACCAACATGGTAGCCGCGCATTGCTCTAAGACGCTAACCTGGAAATTGCCTGGGTCGACCTGCAGTTTCTCTGAGTGAAGCTCGCTAAGGGCAGTGAAGGTTTTCTTGATATTATCCATGTTTTGGAGAGCTTTCTCCAGTCCTTGAAGCACTACAGTGCCGTGCGCCGCGATTTTTGGATTAGCCATGATTGCCTCCGTGTTATACAGGTTTCCAAACCCACCAAAGTACCGCTGAGTCCAAGGGTAGACGACCAAGCATCTTGAGATCAGACAATAAAGACAAGTCAGGAACATTAAAGGCCTTGATGGCTAACTAGGCTACAACAAATACGTTCATTGAAAAAATCAAAATACACAAATTACAACAATTAATCAGTTAAAAGAGATCATATTAAGGAGAAAAAGGAAGCAGGAGAAAATATTACCTCGTCAAGCTCTCGAGGCCCACCGACTCATAGTCGAGTTTGGCGAAGACACCCTGTATCGCAGCGCGTTCCTCAGCTGTCCACTGAACCATCGTGTCTTCTTGTGGCTTCACAGCTGGACAGATGTTTAAATAGGAATGCTAGGCCGCCGCCCATGTATATCAGGCAGATCTGTTCGGCAGATAGTCCGGAGAAAAAAGGCGGCAGTTAACCGATAAATGGAGTTCATGTGAGTAGTGATATATTTTCATCACCAGAGTGTGAGGTTTCTTGCTCTTTATTTGTTAAACCTGAAAGAGCGAGTCTACTGTTTATGCTGCAAATTTTATAGGTCTAAGGTAGCTATACAAAGGTCCAATCTGAGTCGAATTAAACTTGTCATATTTGCGTATAGATGTCCTGTGAAAAGAAATAACAGGCTTAGCCTACTTTAGTTCATGGGTCCTGTTTTGTCAATCAAAATGATCTGCACTATAGGGGCCAATGTAGCCAACTGTGTTTTATACTGTGTAGTAGGCCTATTATTTTTTTTTCACGTTCTACACTTTTAAATTTAATTTTGTGTTGTGTCTTGGGTTAAAGAAAATGTCCGTAAACGCAACGAAAAATGGAAATTTACAAGAAAACAGAAAATTACAAGAAACTTTTTATATCCAATGATTAGCCTACGCTCAGTGAAAGTAAAGTTTCAGCTTTTAATGACATTCTATTATTTTAATTTCTTAACTCTTCAGATTGACTGACGAAATCACGAGAAAATGGAAATGTTATTACTGAAGTAATTTGAAAACCAATCTTTGAAATCATAAGCTGACTTTTAGTTCTTTGACAACTGAGACACAAATGTTATATATGCAGATTGACCGTCAAATGCTCATAAACGATTTTAAGTGATAGGCTGTAACTTCTTGTTCTTTACAAGAATAAATGACCACGTTTATATCACATACAAATATATCAGGCATGACTTTATATTATTTATATAGTCCGGAGAGTAAATATGTCCTAATAAAAATATGTCTAGGAAGTAGGAAATGAGAGCACAATATAGCCAATATTCTTCATAAACTTTTCGATCAGTAGCTTTTGATCACTATAGCCGAGAATAAAGACAAACTTTTGGACAGATCAGAGCATAGATAATTAATTTGCTATTTCTATTTTTATTGCTGCCGTGTTGATTTTAGATAAGGTTGATAAGCGGATGCCAGATGTTTGAATACAAATGAAGTCACTTTACCAAGCTTTTCAATACGCCCATTTTTCTATGATGTGAGATAGCGTTGGCCCAATAGTTGCTCCTCACCCGCCTCTCAAGTGTCTGCATCACAAATAAAGACATGAACGATTTGAATGATATTGGATTGACGTTACTCCATCGTAAAGCTAATGCAAGCAAATTAATTGTGATAGGCTATACAACTATGATTTGCAACTGGAAACCATGTCTTGTAGTTTTGTTACCTGTCTGACAATTTTTTTAAAACATGTTTAAGCCATTTATTTTAATGGCATTTATAACATAGACCACTGTTTACATCGGAAGTCTCAATATATCCTATTCTCATTGTATTATTGAAAACATGGGCAGTGGGACGTGGATCGGTACATTAACTCCAATCTAACCAACATCCCCTTCATGGGTGTATTTACGTGCTGCGGCACCGTTGTGGTGAAGATGGCAGTTCCGTTGAGGTTTGATGCTGTCAGGCTGTCAGCCTCCAGAACCGTCTATACAGGTCCAAATGATCTCCTCACTTTATGTCGGGCGTAATGAGTGACAGTGTTGCACTTGATCAAGGCTGTCGGTATTAATATCTAAAGAGACATGATGCTTCACGTGGCGTGGTGCTGTCCAGACTTTAGTGCTGAAATCTTGGCTGAAGTTCATAGGGAAATGTGAACGCATTTAAACAGGCTTTTCTTTACCTGTGGGTCAGTTACTTCATGTATACTGTCAGAAAAAAGTGCAAACCTTTAACAAAGCCCTAATAGCGATTTATCACTAGGTATAAGATGGGGTAAGATGACCAACTCTATTTTTTTTTCTCTTGACCATAGAATAGGCCTACGTTACAAAATATATAAGTCTAAATTCAAGATTTATATATTTGGATTGCATATAAAATTTCCATTAATTTGGATCACATCGTTTTAACAAACTAATAAACGTGATTCATATTTGTCTGCCATGCATAAATGAAATAATTGTTTTTGTGTTAAGTTAAAATAAACGTTTTAAATACAAAATAACCGATTTACTATACCTTAGACCAGGGATGGGCAACTTCGGTCCTGGAGGGCCACTGTCCTGCTGAGTTTAGCTCCAACCCTGACAAAAACTCTTTTCTAGTAATCCTGAAAACATTGATTAGCTTGTTCAGGTGTGTTTAATTAGGGTTGGAGCTAAACTCTGCAGGACAGTGGCCCTCCAGGACCGAAGTTGCCCATCCCTGCCTTAGACCTATACAATTTCAAGCATAAATAGTAAACTCGCTCTTTCAGGTTTAACAAATAAAGAGTGAGAAACCTCACACTCTGGTGATGAAAAACTATCACTACTTTATTCACATGGACTCCGTTTATCGGTTAACTGCCGCCTTTTCTTCCGGACTATCTGCCGAACAGATCTGCCTGATTTACATGGGCGGCGGCCTAGCATTCCTATTTAAACATCTGTCCAGCTGTGAAGCCACAAGAAGACACGATGGTTCAGTGGACAGCTGAGGAACGCGCTGCGATACAGGGTGTCTTCGCCAAACTCGACTATGAGTCGGTGGGCCTCGAGAGCTTGACGAGGTAATATTTTCTCCTGCTTCCTTTTTCTCCTTAATATGATCTCTTTTAACTGATTAATTGTAATTTGTGTATTTTGATTTTTTCAATGAACGTATTTGTTGTAGCCTAGTTAGCCATCAAGGCCTTTAATGTTCCTGACTTGTCTTTATTGTCTGATCTCAAGATGCTTGGTCGTCTACCCTTGGACTCAGCGGTACTTTGGTGGGTTTGGAAACCTGTATAACACGGAGGCAATCATGGCTAATCCAAAAATCGCGGCGCACGGCACTGTAGTGCTTCAAGGACTGGAGAAAGCTCTCCAAAACATGGATAATATCAAGAAAACCTTCACTGCCCTTAGCGAGCTTCACTCAGAGAAACTGCAGGTCGACCCAGGCAATTTCCAGGTTAGCGTCTTAGAGCAATGCGCGGCTACCATGTTGGTTATTATGTTGGAACTGTGCTTTACTTTCCCCCACTTCTTTTACAGCTCTTAGCTGACTGCCTGACCGTGGTGATCGCTAG
The DNA here is from genome assembly GCA_026230005.1 of Gila orcuttii. Lineage (NCBI taxonomy): Eukaryota > Metazoa > Chordata > Actinopteri > Cypriniformes > Leuciscidae > Gila > Gila orcuttii. Next base: position 23,336,563 of record JAPDVR010000017.1, read on the forward strand.
ACGCATGGGGACTGACTTCACCCCAGACATCCAAGCTGCTTGGCAAAAGTTCCTGTCTGTTGTTATATCAGCCCTAAGAAGGCAGTATTATTAGATTCGTGGAGTGGACGAGGAGATTCTTGTACTGAAAATGTTTACTGCGTAATGAAAAATAAATGATTGAGATGATTTCGTTGTCCAATGAGTTGTCTTTACGTTTCAAATAAAAAAGGTTTACGCAGGTTTTCACAACTTTAGTTACTTACAAGAAGGTTGCATAGGGATCACGAAGAAGGCTATTTGAGGTCTTTGTTCATTCTGATATGATCTCCATTTCCTGCTCCTCCCTTTTCTCACGCCTTACAAGACCTTAAAAGATATGTGTAGCTGTTGCAATCTTTAATGCTTAAAATTCTCTTACTGAAGATACTAAATGCAGTTTGACTTTATTGTAAAAAACTGTAAATGCGCTCAAAAATATTTAGGCCTAAATGTAAGATTTACGAATCTGAATTGCATATTAAATGTATTTTAAATTATTTATTTAACATAAAGAAACTAATAAACTTAATGTGATGCACATTTGTCAGTAATACATTACAACCGGCAAGAAATGTCTGCAATCAAATAAAACCATTTACAGTTATTTGACTCTATTTAAATAATCGTATTTTCAAAATGCATTTATTCAAATTGCTTAGAATCAGTATAAAGCTGCTCATTGTGAAAACAAATAAATATATTCAGTTGAAAAGTATGATCATGGTTAAAATATCGCTGACTTGCTGTAGAACAAGCTAACATGTAAAAGATTGAAACAAACTGAATGATGATAAATATGTAAACTGATTATTTTGTATTTAACATTCAGTTCATTATTACAGAAATCTTGTTTCTTTCATTTATGCATGACTGACAAATATGAATCAGACTAAGTTTATTAGTTTGTCCAGACGGTGTGATCCAAATGAATGGAAATTTTATATGCAATCCAAATATATAAGTTTTAAATTTATTTAAAATGATTTAAATATGTTTTAAATGTAGGCCTATTTTATCGCCAAGAGAAAAAATGAAGTTGGTCATCTTACCCCATCTTAGTTATAATACACTATTAAGGTACCTTTTAAAGGTAGATAGCTTTGTTAAAGGTTTGCAATTCTTTTGTGTATATACAGAAAGTAACTGGCCCACAGGTAAAGAAAAGCCTACTGTTTAAATGCTTTAACCACAACGGATAGCGTCACATTTCCCTTTGGACTTCCGCCAAGATTTCAGCACTAAAGTCTGGACAGCACCACGCCCACGTGAAGCATCATGTCCCTTATGATCCCTTAGTGCAACACTGTCTGTCACTCATTAAATTATTTCCTTTTGCATTAGTATTTAATAATCAATTTCACAACATGACAATGTCAATGTCAAGAAGAATTTCGTAAATTCAATGACATTTTATTAGGAAGCCAAAATACTGAATTCCTTTCATGCACTGTATTAAATTATTATAAACAACACAAAAGAGTACAATGAGTAGGCTACAAAGAGGGAAGTGTATGTCACAAGATTAGTACTATTATTGTTGTTTTTATTGAATATTCCATTGCATTACACGCATAAGACACACGTACTTTGCAAAACATGTATTATTAAGCAGAACCATTCGATCCTTCTTCGGTGGCTCTTCATCGGAATTTCTCGGCTAAAACAGCTGAGAATGCCGAAAGAAACTTGTCTATCGCCGCGTGTGTAACTGGTGTAAAGTTGTCACCCATGTGGCAGGCTAACGTCACGAGGATGCAATGATTGAGAAGCTGGAAAAAATGTAAAAATTTTACGTTAGTGAGTTAAAGGAAAAAATACCACATCACATAACATCACGTATTTGGATAAAGCCTGTTGATGTGCACTGGATCAGTTAAGTGGGCATATGTTTCATTAACACCTTGAAGTTTGTAGGATGTATTCGCAGTAGATAGGCGTGGAACCTGCTTAGTGGTGCCAACGTAGTAGCAAGTGTGCTTATGTTCCTCGCGCCGTCGGCTAACGCCTGGACAATTTTCTTCCCGTGGCTGCGCAAATGATCTGAATTGGGGCTGATATCTAGATGAGAGAAGTATGTCTTTGTTTTGGGGAACGTTGTGAACATCCTGTAAACCAGTTAACAAGGGAGAAAACAAGTCAACAAGACAAGCGCAAGACACTATCTCCTCCCTCTTGGTTGCTTGCGTCATCACTCATGGGCAAATATGCCAAATATGACAAGACCATCAATCATTGAAAAGACTTTTGATATTCAGAAAATTGTACGGCGAACTATCAAGGATCCACCAAAGAGCGTAAGTAAGACTTTAAATGGTTTAATTCCCAAAGTTTTACATAATTTAAAGAAAAGCAGCATCCCAGCATACAGAACATTGTAAAAATCACCGATGATGAGTTTTAGATGGAACACATCTACATATGAGTTTTTTTTAGACATGTATAAAATGCTTGTCTAAAATATTGTATCTGGTCTCAAAGCGTTATATTCGTTTGATCTAAAACAGCATACCTTAACAGAGCCTCAGATCCAATATCTTCCGCCACTGGAATCATTTTGTCCCATATCTGTACAATCAGCTCTTTTTCGGTAATCGAGAGCATTATAAGACGGTGTGGCACAATTAAAATATACTTATAACTAGGCCTACTACCCAATCTGAAATTAGTTAGCTTCAGAACAACGCGAATAAATCGTTGGGAGGCAACGATTTGACCGTTTTGCGATGCAGTTTCGATCACATATTAACCACAAACTCTGCGTATCTCGACTTCATAAAATGCAAAATGCAACAAACAAAAACAAAAAAATGGAAGAGAACAGTTCAGAAATGTAGTTCCCGCCGTCGGTCGGTCTCTTCAACTCACCGGCAAACGAGAGTTAATGACGTGAGAGGTGAAACTGCGCAACGTTAGTCTGCTGTGCGTCATATTAGAGGAGCTTATGTTGTCATGTCGGGATTCCTACTTGTATTTTGACTGACTTCAGTGATAGGCTATATTTTACATTAAGTAATTATATCACAATACAATGCACAAGCAACAATGAGATGTGTTAACTGCTTTATTAAAGGATACAATAAGCTTGTTGCACAGTAATTCAGTCTAGAAGCAAAATTCTCAGTAATTGCATTATGCTATATTAGATATTTGTCAATAAAATTGATTTGATAACATTTAAACCTATTAATTATGCTGACGATTTACATGAAGCCTACATACAATATGCAAATGCGTTTAGTGGATAATTAGTGTTAGAGCGCTATTGCTATCAACTTACTGTGAGAATTGTTTTTAAATGTAACTTCCTATTATCATCTCCTATCTCAAACATAGACCTACTCCTCATATTAAATAAAGAGTAAACAGCTTTTAAAATATTAAAAACATATAGCATCTGCGTTCTCTGTATTGTTTTACCGTACTGCCAAAAGTCACTCAAAACAACAAATGAAAATTAAACTGTGAAGTGCTTATACATTTATGATATTAAATGACTGTGACTCTAATTTGTAATGTGCATGCACACTTGTAGGGAGGGGCCATGGCACTGAATCTGATAAACCTTCATGGCTGTCCCTATCAGTGGCTCAAGCTGTGGCTGAAAGTGCATGGGTGGAAGTTGAAGAGCAGCATAATCACCAATCTCACTCCTGCCAGCACACATGACTGCAGCATGAACCCATGACTCAGCTAAACTGAAGGACTACCTCTCTACGTAATGGAATCCATATCTTTTAGTATTTTGATAAATGTGCAATACCACAGGCAGTGCATGACTGTGCTCAGGTTGATTCTTGGTTCTGTATGTGTGTGTTTGTGTGAGGCCTGGTAAACATGTTCCCATAAAGATGGCAATATCCGAAATCCCTTGGTTGAGTTTTTTTGGTCCCCATGAAGAAAATAGTTTTTAATCATACTAAGTGATGTTTTTTTAATGTAAAAAAAATGTTTTTTTTTTTTTTTGTGATGGGTAGGTTTAGGGATTCCCCGAGCTTCAACACTGCAGCTGAACTAAACTTTCTCTGTGAAAGCCCTCCCTTTACATTTTTATGTTTTGTTTAATTTTGTGTCTGTTTCGGTGTGGAAATTCTCCATTCTCACAACCTCAAGTGACATATCATTATCATTAATGTGGTATAAAATGTTAGAGTGTTAAATAAACACCAATTAAAAAGGGTCTGATCACTTGCACAAAAAATGCATTTGTGAATATTTTAATACAGCAAAGACTATTTTGATTAAAACAGGGAGAAAAAAAGAAGAGTAACAGAAATAAAGATTTCACGATAAGGAAAAAACAGTGGGAAATTATGAGTTTGACAGACAAACAGTGGACTCAAATAAAAAAAACAGCTCTGCAAATGTCTTGCTCTGTATACACTGTCCTCTGGATAACCTTGTGTCCTTAAAATACATTCTCAAATGAAAGTCTTGAAAAATACAAAATGAATATCTACAAAGTTAATTTATTGTTTATTTTGTTTATAAAAGCTTTTATGTTTATATTATTACTATTTTGTGTACTATGTTTCAACCGTTTTATATGTCATGTCATAGTTGCTATACTTTTACTTAGCAAGGGAGCATTCAATTGATCAAAAGTGCTGTTAAAGGTATTTTAGAGTTATGAAAGATTTCTATCTCAAATAAATGCTGTTCTTTTGAACTTTCTATTTATCAAAAAACGCTGAAAAAATGTTTTGGGGAAAAAAGATTTCTGAAGGATCATGTGACACTAAAAAGGAATAACTGCTGAAAAAAGGCTTGCCATCTCATGGAATATATATATATATATATATATATATATATATATATATTATGTTATTTTAATTCTAGTAATATTTCACAATATTGCTGTTTTACTGTATTTTTGGGCAAGTGAATGTAGCCTTTGTAAGAGACAAAAACATCTTTCAAATAAAAAAATAAAACATATTTACCTTCTTAAATTAAAATCCCTTCCTACAAACTGAATTTAAAACAATGTAACATGCTTTCCACTAGATGGCAATAGCGCACCAAAAGCAAATGTATCTTCCAGATAGGCCAAAAATCTTATGCAAACCACATACTAACATATATGGGTATACATGTATATGAGGAAATTACATTTGTATGACCTACATGTACTCACCCATTTATTAAAAGCTATGTTTTCAAACAATTGCATGAATAATAAATATCAAAATCGAAGCATTTTGGTAAAGTGAGATAATATTAAATAAGTGCCAGTACAGCTGAATAAAGAAGCCAATGGTTTGCCAAAGACAGAACTACCTTTCATCTCTTCGAAAGACACAAAATACGGCAAACAGGATTACAGATTAATTATTTCCCACCGCTTTAATCCTATTGATGTGTAGTTTGCTTGAGCACTCTCTGGTAGATCACACATGCCACCCACACTGTCTAGTCTCAGCCTGCCAAACACTCAGACGTGTTATATTGTGACTGGATGGCAACGCTGATAGATATTCACTGCAGTTTACATTAGATTAGAGGATTTAGGAAGTCCATGAGTCCTTATGAGGGCTGTATAGGGGAAAGGAGAGAGGAACGCAACGTGAAACCTCAATAACTTATTTGATCTTGATTGTCCTGCACATGAAACAAAATATGTGAGTGGTTCTTTGAAATCTTGCCAAACAGAGGCAATAAATCACATGCACATCTTTCAACATGACTATCTATTTGCTCACCTCTTGGGCCATGTCATGTCGCCTCATCCTGTGAATGCCCCCATGAGGGCCTTTAAACATTTATCATTCCCTGACAGTTAATCCTCCTTCCCAGGACAAAAGTCTCAAGTGTTAAAACAGTGCCACAGACAGCCATTGTGATGTGAAGCTCTGTGGATGAAGACATCTGTAGTGTTATGAGAAGCATTGCTGATATGTGAAATATGTGCTATAAGAACCTAACTTTCATTCAGCAAGGATGCATTCAGTTGATCAAAAAGACAGTAAATACATTTATAATGTTCAACTTCAACTTCAACTTTTATTTATTTATATAGCACATTTAATAACAACGTTGTTGCCCAAAGTGCTTCACAGTTAACTGAAAACAACAAAACATACATGTATAAAAACTTGACTACACACTCTTAGACATACCCCACACACAACTGTATAATGAGATCAGTGTAGAGAGAAATAAAACTAGATACAAATAAGTTATAACTACAATGTACAATACCCTTAACTAAAAGCTAAGTTAAAAAGATACGTTTTTTTGTAATGTGTGTAAATGATTTATATTTTAAATTGATGCTGTTCTTTAACTTTTTATTTATTAAAGGATCCTGAAAAAAATGGTTTCCACAAAAATAAGCAGCGCAACTGTCAACATATTAGAATGATTTCTGAAGGATCATGTGACACTGACGACTGGAGTAATGGCTGCTGTAAATTCAGCTTTCCCATTACAATAATAGGAGACTTCTTTCTAAAACATTAAAAAAAAAAATCGGTAACACTTTACAGTAAGGTTTCATTAGTTAACTTTAGTTAACTACTTTGGTTAACATCAACTAATGAACCACTTCTAAGGCATTTATTAATATTTGTTCATGTTAATTTCAGCATTTACCAATTCATTATGAAAATCAAAAGTTGTATCTTTTAACATTGGGCAATGCACTGTTAGCTAACATGAACAAACAATGAACAAATGTTTTTTTTTATTAACTAACGTTAAAAAAGATTAATACAGTAAAATATGTATTGCTCACTGTTAGTTCATGTCAGTTAATACATTAACTAACAAATAAAACCTTATTGTAAAGTGTTACCAAATAATCTTACTGGCCCCAAATGTTTGAACAGTGTATTTAAAAAGTAATTTATTGTTATTTATTTATTATGCATTTATGCTTATCATTTACTTGTTTATAATTTAATAAATTATCATAAAATACCTCAAATACATACCAAAAACAGTATCAAATATAGCCTATTTGGATCCAAAATGACGTCTTTTTCAAACATTGACTGTGGAGTTTTCCTGCTCTCAGTTGCACTTGGTCTTTGCATTCAGAAAGATTAATGAATGGCCATTTGCTCTTAGCTAAAACAAAAGAGAGGGAACTTTTGGATTTTCTGCACGTAGTGTAGAATTTTGGCAAGTTAGAGGCTGAAATGGAAAAGAAAAAAACACCTTTTAAATGAGAACATTTAAATGCAAACTTCTGCGGCACAATGGACTTTCCAATGACGCCCTCAGCACTGGCAAGTATTGAAAAGAGAGTGTCCTTGCATGCACTGAATTGCTGTAATTCTTACAAATTTATTCTATTATGATTCTATTATGTTTTAGAGTCTGATATTGATAACATAGAGATATATGCAGATGATGATTTGTTAGCTAAAGTATGATGCATCGCTTCAATTTGGGTCAGCTCGTATTTTCTGTATATATACACATGCTTTTATCCACATTTGCCAGACTGTCTAAAATTTTGATGAACAACCTCAGCAATAAATACTGTAAGTCCCCAGGGATCTGAACATCTCC